>CAKJTW010000040.1:15000000-16250000 GCA_917880005.1 Nanger dama | reverse complement strand
AAATATTACTAAAAAAAAAAAAAAGAAGAAATTTTCCTACAAACAAATGTTAAGAACTGGATGGTATAAATGGAAATTCTACCAAACATACAAAGAAAAACTTGAACCAATCCTTCTCAAACTCTTCCATAAGACTGAGAACACTCCCAAAGTGATTCTATGACATCACCATCACCTTGATACCAGGCAAAGACATTACCAAAAAGAAAATTACAGGCCAGTACCTCTGGTGAATATAGATGCAAAAATTCTGAAGGAAGTATTAGCAAATCAAATCCAACAACACATAAAGTCATACACCATGATCAAGCTGGAGTCATCACAGGGTCAAAAGAATGGTTCAACACATACACCATACTGACTAAAGACAAAAACCACATGATCATCTCAACGGATGCAGAAAAAGCATTTGATACAATTCAACACCCATTCATGATAAAAATTCTTACCAAAGTGGATATGGAAGGAACATATCCAAGCATAATAAAAGCTATTTATGACAAACCCACAGCCAACATAGTACTCAAAAGCAAAAAGCTGAAAGCCTTCCTACTAAAATCTAAAACAAGTATGCTCCCCTAAAAATAAATAATAAAAATAAATAAAACAAGTATGCCCACTCTCACCATTTCCATTCAACATAGTATTGGAAGTCCTGGCCACAGCAATGAGATAAGAAAAATAAAAGATGTCCAAACTGGAAAGGAAGAGGTAACACTGTCATTATATGCAGATAGCATAATATTATATATATAAAACCCTAAAAACTCCACACAAAAGCTACTAGAACTGATAAAATCAGCAAAGTAGCAGGATACAAGATTACCATATAGAAATCTGTTGCATTTTTTAACACAAGGAAATATCAAAAAGGAAAAATTAATTAAAATTCTTTTAATATCACATTAAAAACTCCTAAAAGAGAAGAAAGGCAAAACATTCTCTGAAATAAATCTTACCCAATGTTCTCTTAGGTTACTCTCCCAAGGCAACAGAAATAAAACCACAAACAAGCAAATGAGACCTAATCAAAACTTATAGGCTTTTGCACACCAAAGGAAACCATAAAAAAAATTTTTTTAAGACACACTACAGACTGAGAGAAAATATCTGCCAATGATAGAACCAACAAGGGATTAATTTCAAAAATGTACAAAGAGCTCATACAAACAGCTCAACAACAACAACAACAACAACAACAAAATCCCAATTACAAAACAGGCTGAACACCTAAACAAACATTTCTCCAAAGAAGACATACAGATAGCCAACAGTCACATGAAAAGATGCTCAACACCGCTAACTATCAGAGAAATGCAAATCAAAACTACAATGAGGCATAACCTCGTATCAGTCAGAATGGCTATCACTAAAAGGTCTGAAAATAAACCCCTATGTTGGCTGTGGGTCTGTCATAAAATAATAAATCCCGAAGAGAGTGTAGAGGAAAAGGAACCCTCCTACACTGTTGGTGGGAATGTAAACTGGTGCAGCCACTATGGAAAACCTCCATACGTTACAGAGGTTCCTTAAAATACTAAGTTATTATATGATCTGGAAATCTCACTCTTGGGCATATATCTGGAGAAAACCCTAATTTGAAAAGATACATACACCCCATGCACCCCCAATGTTAACAGCAGCACTCTTTACAATAACCAAGACATGGAAGAAATCTAAATGCCCATCAAAAGAGGAAAGGACAAAGAATACGTACACGCACACACACAGTGGAATACTGGTCAGTCATTAAAAAAAGACAAATAATGCCATTTGAAACAAAGTGGGTAGACCCAGAGAATAACATACTAAGTGAAGCAAGTCAGAAAAATGAAGACAAATGTCATATATCACTTACATCTGAAATCTAAAAAAGACAAACAGCAAAGTTATGATTCACCAAAACTGACTCAAGAAAACAAAAACAAACAAAACTGTCCTACAGAAAGGGAACCAGTACTCAAATCTCTGTATCATACCTATTTAAATGTAGTTTCACAGGCAAGTTCTATCAAACTCTCAAAGAACAAATCATTCCAACATTATACAATTCTACCAGAAAACAGAAAGAGGAATTATTGCCCGATTCATTCCACAAGGCCACAGTAATTATGATATGACAAGACAGAAGAAAATTAAACCTCTTTTACTCATGAGTAGATATAAAATCTCAAAAATACATACTAGCAAATCAATCCCAATAGTAAACTGAGCAGGTACTGCAGTATGACCAAGTTGAGTTTATTCTAGTATGCAAGGGTGTTTACCATCAGACATCTAAAAAGGTAATTAATTAACAACATTAACGAATTAAAAAGTAATTATCTCCACAGATTAAAGTACATAATACAATTCAAAACCATTCATAACCTAAAACATATATTTAGCAAACAAGGGAAAATAAGAGATGTTCATGGTAGCTTTGCTTGTAACAACAAAAAGGAAGCAACTCAAATGTGCATTTAAAAAAGAATTCAAATATGTGGTACAGTCACACAACAGAGTTTTGCATATATTGTGTTCTATACTGTATTCAGTTCAGTTGCTCAGCTGTATCCGACTCTTTGTGACCCCATGATTTGCAGCACACCAGGCCTCCCTGTCCATCACCAACTCCCAGAGTTCACTCAGACTCACGTCCATCGAGTCAGTGATGCCATCCAGCCATCTCATCCTCGGTCGTCCCCTTCTCCTCCTGCCCCCAATCCCTTCCAGTCTTTTCCAATGAGTCAACTCTTTGCATAAGGTAGCCAAAATACTGGAGTTTCAGCTTCAGCATCATTCCCTCCAAAGAAATCCCAGGGCTGATCTCCTTCAGAATGGACTGGTTGGATCTCCTTGCAGTCCCAACACCACAGTTCAAAAGCATCAATTCTTCAGCACTCAGCTTTCTTCACAGTCCAACTCTCACATCCATACATGACCACTGGAAAAACGACAGCCTTGACTAGACAGACATTTGTTGGGAAAGTAATGTCTCTGCTTTTCAATATGCTGTCTAGGTTGGTCATAACTTTTCTTCCAAGGAGTAAGCGTCTTTTAATTTCATGGCTGCAGTCACCATCTGCAGTGATTTGGGAGCCCCAAAAATAAAGTCTGACACTGTTTCCACTGTTTCCCCATCTATTTGCCATAAAGCAATGCCATGATCTTAGTTTTCTGAATGTTGAGCTTTAAGCCAACTTTTTCACTCTCCACTTTCACTTTCATCAAGAGGCTTTTTATTTTAGTTCCTTTTCACATGCTGCCATAAGGGTGGTATCATCTGCATATCTGAGGTTATTGATATTTCTCCTGGCAATCTTGATTCCAGCTTGTGCTTCTTCCAGCCCAGTGTTTCTCATGATGTAATTATAAATGAACTACAATAATTGGCAATACAGATGAACCTGGTAGTCCAGCAAAAACCACCATTACTATAAAGTAATTAGATTCCAATTAAAATTAATAATAATAAAAAGAATCTGCCTTCCAATGGAGGGGACACAGGTTCGAGCCTTAGTTGGGGAACTGAGATCCCACATGCCACAGGGCAATTAAGCTACTCAGCCTACACGCCTCAACTAGAGAGAAGCTCACACACTGCAATAGAGCAAACTCAGACAAATAAGTAATTTTTTTTAAAAGAAAGAAATCTAAAATATCAGAATCAATACACTTTAACAAAACAGAGTTTAACAAAAGTCGTTAAACCCTGAAGTCAAGATTTCAAATTATTTTCTTTCTTTTCACCACTATATTTTTTCATTTTTTTGGTTTTTTGCAGTAAGAATATTTAGATAGTAACTTAGGATATGCCCTGGTATGCATTTCTGTAATAAGAAAATCTATTTTCATGAAAAAGAAATCAATTAAAAACAGATACCAAAGTACTTGTTATTCAGAAGGTAAACAGGCAAACTATATTTTTTTATTATTGATTTTACTTCATTAGTGTGAATGTTCAAGATCTAATACTAAGAGAAGTCCACGTTTTTAGCTGGTGGCCACTTCAATCTAGCTTATTGATGACTTCACAACAAAGTAATGTTACATTTTAATATACTATAGATTCAAACTTTCCTTCATGAAAGTTATCTTTGACACCTCACAGAACAAGATTTCTTCTGATTACACAATGATCTATGCATATAGATATGTTAAGTATAGACTACTTTCACCCAATTTTCTTCTTTGAGTACTTCAAGTACATACACATACACATGGTTATTAGCCTTTGCTGGGGTTTCAGCAGGCAGCAATTTCATAAACTTTTGAGAATTAGTATATTCTATATTGAACTGCTGCATTTAAAAGTTTACAAAAGCCAAGTGTATCTTGACAATAACAAAAGCATTTCATCTAAACTTGACTTCCTTCTATCAAGAGGATTACTCTGAACTTAAGGTGAACATGGGAATTAAATCTGCTTTAACCTGATGAACTCTCTCAAACCCCCTACCCTCACTTTTACATTTTATAAACTACCTCTCCACAGGTTTTTTCACATTAGGACAGGCTTCAGTGAGCCAGTAGCTCCCTTAACTATAAAAATGTTTTACTTCATTCACAAATTTTTGATGAGAGAAATGAAACTGCCTGGTATCACCAGGCCCTCTTTCTTACATTAGCTGTTGTTTTAGTTGCAAAGTCGTGTCCGACTCTTTTGCAACTCCATGGGCTGTGCAGCCCACCAGGCTCCTCTGTCCATGCGATTCCCCCAGCAAGAATAGTGGAGTGGGTTGTCATTTCCTTCTCCAGAGGATTTTCCTGACTGGGGACTGAACACACATCTCCTGCATTAGGCAGGTGGATTCTGTACCAATGAGCCACCAAGAAAGCCCCTCTCTTGCATGGAGTAAGACATAAAGAAGTAGTTACTCAAGGTCACAGACTCATAGAAAATTCATAGTAACTTAAATTCATAGAAGTAAATAATCGTTGCCAAGAGCTGAGGAGAGGAGTGATTGCTGAGTTATTGTTTACTGGGTATGAAATTTCAGTTTGGGAAGGTGAAAAAGTCTCAGAGGTACACGGTGGTCAGACTGCACAGCAACATGAAGGTACTTAATATCACTGAACAGTACATTTAAAAATGGTTAATACATTTTGTTGCTATATGTATTTTTTAATTGAAAAAATACTAGAAGTAGCCTATCAGCCTGCCGTGAACTTCAATAAAATCAAAGACTATTGTCATGAATTTAATTTTCTAGCCCAGGTCCTACCACTTCCAGCTATCTTCTCAACTTCATAAAAAATGTAGGCGAACAAGATGGAGACAAGTGATAGGGGAAAAACAACAGCTCCCTTATTTTGATTTGTTTCTCCTATTTGCCAAGGACCTCCCTAAGTTAGTTTTCAGATCCCAAAGAGGCTCATATTATCTTTTTTTTAATTAAATATTTTACTTTTTTAATTAATTTATTCAATTGGAGGCTAAGTACAATATTGTGGTGGGTTTCGCCATACATTGGCATCAATCAGCCACGGGTGTACAAGGGTCCCCCTGTTCCAAACTCTCCTCCCATGTACCTCCCCATCCCATCCCTCTGGGTTGTCCCAGTGCACCAGCTGTGACTGCCCTGTTTCATGCATTGAACTTGGACTGGTCATCTATTTTACATATAGTAATATGCATGTTTCAAAGCTATTCTCTTAAAATCATCCCACCCTCACCTTCTCCCACAGAGTCCAAAAGCCTGTACTTTATATTTGTCTCTTCTGCTGTCTTGCATATAGGGTCACTATTACCATATTTCTAAATTAAACCATATATATGGTTAATATACTGTATTGGTGTTTCTCCTTCTGACTTATTTCACTCTGTATAATAGGCTCCAGTTTCATCCACCTCATTAGAACTGACTCAAATATGTTCTTTTTATAGCTGAGTAATATTCCATTGTGTGTACATATCACAACTTTCTTATCCATTCATCTGCAGATGGACATCTAGGTTGCCTCCATGTCCTAGCTACTGTAAACCGTGTTCCAATGAACACTGGGGTACATGTGTCTCTTTCAATTCTGGTTTCCTCAGTGTGTATGCCCAGCAGTGGAACTGCTGGGTCATATAGCAGTTCTATTTCCAGTTTTTAAGGACTCTCCACACTGTTCTCCATAGCGGCTATACTAGTTTGCATTCCCACCAACAGTTTAAGAGAGTTCCTTTTCTCCACACCTTCTCCAGCATTTATTTTTCGTAGACTTTTTGATAGCAGCCATTCTGACCAGCGTGAGAAGGTACCTCATTGTGGTTTTGAATTGCATTTCTCTGATAAGTGATGCTGAGCATCTTTTCATGTCTTTGTTAGCCATCCGTATGTCTTCTTTGGAGAAATGTCTGTATAGTTCCTTGGCCCATTTTTTGATTGGGTCATTTATTTTTCTGGTATTGAGCTGCTTGTATATTTTTTAGATTAACTGTCAGTTGCTTTGTTTGCTATTATTTTCTCCCATTTTGAAGGCTGTCTTTTCAACTTGCTTATAGTTTCCTTCATTGTACAAAAGCTTTTCAGTTTAATTAGGTCCCATTTGTTTACTTTTGCTTTTATTTCCATTACTCTGGGAGGTGGGTCATAAAGGATCATGTTGTGATTTATGTCAGAGAGTGTTCTGCCTGTTTTCCTCTAGGAGTTTTTTAGTTTCTGGTTTTACATTTAGATATTTGAGTTTATTTTTGTGTATGGTGTTAGGTGTTTTAGTTTCATTCTTTTACAGGCGGTTGACCAGTTTTCCCAGCACCACCTGTTAAAGAGACTGTCTTTTCTCCACTGTATACTTTTGTCTCCTTTGTCAAAGATAAGGTATCCCATAGGTGAAAGGATTTATCTCTGGGCTTTCTATTTTGTTCCACTGATCTATATTTCTGTTTTTGTGCCAATACCATACTGTCTTGACAACTGTAGCTTTATAGTATAGTCTGAAGTCAGGCAGGTTGATTCCTCCAGTTCAATTCTTCTTCCTCAAGATTGCTTTGGCTCTTTGAGGTTTTTTGTATTTCCATACAAATTGTGAATTGTTCTAGTTCTATGAAAAATGTTATTGGCAGCTTGACAGGGATTGTATTGAATCTATAGATAACTTTGGGTAGTATACTCATTTTCACTATGTTGATTCTTCCAATCCATGAACATGGTATATGTCTCATCTATTTGTGTCATCTTTGATTCCTTTCATCAGCGTTTTACAGTTTTCTAAATATAGGTCTTTTGTTTACTGAGGTAAATTTATTCCTAAGTATTTTATTCTTTTTGACATAATGGTGAATGGGATTGTTTCCTTAATTTCTATATCTTATTTTCTCATTGTTAGTGTATAGGAAATACAAGGGATTTATGTGCATTAATTTGATATGAGTTTGGTTTCAATAGTTGCTGTCCTGACAGGTCACCATCACTGTAACCTGCTTCAACACCTAAGTCTACTTTCCTACTGCCTTATATCAGGAATCCTGACAATTCCCATAGCAGCCTGGAAGCCAAACATGCAACTTCCAGGCTGGGCAAAGGTTTTACAGCAAACCCACTAAATCAAAGGATATACTTTGTAATACTACATTCTTTCTTCTCTCCCTTACTTTAATTGTTAAGAGGCTCCCAACCCAAAATATTCAAGCCAGAATGTCTCACTGCTGCTGCTGCTGCTGCTAAGTCGCTTCAGTCATGTCCAACTCTGTGTGACCCCATAGATGGCATCCCACCAGGCTCCCCCATCCCTGGGGTTCTCCAGGCAAGAACACTGGAGTGGGTTGCCATTTCCTTCTCCAATGCATGAAAGTGAAAAGTGAAAGTGAAGTCGTTCAGTTGTGTCCAACTCTTAGCGACCCCACAGACACCACATGTCCGACTTTAGCGACCCCATACATGCCAGCCTACCAGGCTCCTCTGCCCAGGGGATTTTCCAGGCAAGAGTACTGGAGTGGGTTGCCATTGCCTTCTCCGGAATGTCTCACTAGAAAATTAAAAACTTCCTTGACAAGGTATCTACTAGTCTGCTTCTCATCCAGCGGATGAAGCCCTTAACCTAAAAACAGTTCTGCATTTTTGCCTTAACACATACCTGACAATGAAGCTGGAGTCCTGTTAAAAGTGTCTCCATTTGCTCCAGAAGAATACCTATCCTGGACGAAAAAAGAAAACATTAGTTTTCTACTTTGAATAATAAAAATGAGTATAACAACTGGGTTTTGTCCAGAACAAAACAATTAAAGGATGTAAGATTTCCTGGGTCACTGCATATTCCTTTATTAACTACTCTAAACACCTTCACTTTAAAATTGTATGTATAGCATACTAATACATTACTTAAAATAATGGTCAGAAACTATAGCCACAAGCCAAATCTGGTGGGCCACCAGTTTTTAGAAATAAAGTTTTATTGGAAAAAAGCCATCCTCAATTCATCTAGGTATGTAACAGGCTGCTTCCTCTCAAACAAGTTTCCGATACTAAAGGCAAAACTTTTGAACAGAGCTCTGAAATTCTTCAAAATCAAATTCAATAATTTAAGCACAAAAAGTGACCTAAAGTTTACAGGTAATACTTCAATTAACTGACTGAATTAGAAAAATCACAATTTTTGTCAAATAAGTTTCTTTAAATAAACCTAAAGCTGGAGGGAAAGCACCAAGGTAGGTATTAACATCTTCAGGTAATACTTTTGCTCCAAAATTTCTTTCACAAAATACACTGACTTTAAAAAAAAGCTCTTGCCTAGTGGTTGTCAGTGGTGGGGAGGGGATGGGGGAGTAGGCCTTTGGACAGGAGTCCACCCTTCCTCACCCTACACCCTTGGTTCCCAGAATCCAAAATAAAGCAAACTTTCCTTTCCGCCAAAAAAACAACAATAACTACCTTTATAAAGCTCAAAAGACATTCAGTTATTTTTCTAACTTACTAAAAACATACAATAAAATCCTTGAAATAAAATCCTTGAAATGGCTTGAGATTTTGATAACTGCTGCAGTAAAAGTTCCAATTTATGATTACCATAGACGATAAGACAAACAAGAAAAGTAATCTGGCTTTCCCGATTTAAAGTGAAACACTTAAGACTTTCTCTTTTCTAGTATCCAAACTACTACTGGATGAATAGAGCCCCCAAAAGGGTTAGTTTTATAAGTGTTATAACACTCAGCTTCATATAACTGATAAAAAGTAATGAAACACGCTGGTACCAAACAACTGAAAAATTATTACCGAACAATCTTCAGAAGATGGAATTTAACATCCCATATACACTCTAAGGCAAATTTTGAAAAAAAAAAAAAATTTTTTTCCAATAGAATTCATCTTTCATCATAATAACCCTTAACATTTTTCATTACCTTAAAAATAATTTCATTCTCCCTTCCAGCTACTGCATCATTTCTCTGCTCCATTGTAGGCAAAAAATTTTGTCTACATTTGCTGCCTCTATTTTCTCACATTCCATATTTCCTTCAAGCTACTCCTGCTAGCCTCCATCCTCAACTCTGCACTCAAAAAGCTTACAGTAAGCATATTATGTAATAAAATTACTACTTTTAAGCTTCATCCTGCCAGAGCTCTCAGCAGCATTTGAAACCACAGGCTATCTCCTTCCCTCTCTGGCTTAGGTAACACATACTTCCTGGGTTTTCTTCTTGCCCCATGGCCACTCCCTCCACAGTCTCCTTTGCCAGCTCCCCAGTTACCATACCTTTAAAGTCAAAGTGCCCCACAGTTCATGGCAGAGCTCTCTAAGTCTGTTTTATTCCATCCAACTTTACCCACTCTCACAGATTTAAATCCTATTAAAATAGATAAATCCCAAATTTGTACCTACAGCTCTAATCCCTCTCCTAAGCAACAACTACTGATTAGTATCCTTACTTAAGTTCTTTTCTTAGGCATCTGAAATTGATCACTGCAAATACATAATTCTTGATTTTTTCTCTTCCAAACTGGTCCATCTTCCACATTATTTCCTATTTCAGTAAAGAGCAACATCATCCATCTGCTTGCTTCAATAAAAAAACTTAGCATCACTCTCTCTTACGTTCCCCATATCCAGCCCATCTAGTCCTACAACTGTATGTCCACCTCTATTTCCAAGCCTCTCCCTCTCTTCCTTTTCTTTCCTTCTTAGATTTCATTTTCTACATATCTTGCCTTATCTTACTATTGTTTAGCCATACTAGATATTTGTTGTTACTCAGTCACTCAGTCATGTCCGACTCTTTGCAACCTCATGGACTGCAGCACGACAGGCATCCCTGTCCTTTACCATCTTCCAGAGGTTGTTCAAAAGTCATGTCCATTGAGTCATATGATGCCATCCAACCATCTCATCCTCTGTCATCCCCTTCTCCTCCTGCCATCAGTCTTTCCCAGCATCAGGGTATTTTCAATGAGTCTGCTCTTCAAATCAGGTAGCCAAAATAGTCAGGACTGATTTCCTTTAGGATTGACAGGTTTGATCTCCTAGCAGTCCAAGGGACTCTCAAGAGTCTTCTACAACATCACAGTTCAAAAGGATCAATCCTTGGCACTTAGCCTTCTTTGTGGTCCAACTATCACATCCATACATGACTATTTAAAAAACCATAGCTTAGTCTAGATGGACCTTTGTTGACAAAGTAATGTCTCCACTTTTTAATATGCTGTCTAGGATGGTCATAGCTTTTCTTCCAAGGAACAAGCATCTTTTAATTTCATGGCTGCAGTCACCATCTCCAGTGATTCTAGAACCCAGAAAAATGGTCGCTCACTGTTTCCATTGTTTCCCCATCTATTTGCCATGAAGTGATGGGACTGGATGCCATGATCTTCATTTTTTTAATGTTAAATTTAAAGCCAGTCTTTTCACCCTCCTCATTCACTTTCATCAAGAGGCTCTTTAGTTCCCTCTTCACTTTCGACCATATAGAGCTGACATCATCTGCATATCTGAGGTTACTGATATTTCTCCTGGGAATCTCGATTCCAGCTTGTGCTATATTCAGCCTGGCATTTCACATGATGTACTCTACATATAAGTTAAATAAGCAGGGTGACAATATACAGCCTTGACGTACTCCTTTCCCAATTTGGAACCAAACCATTGTTTCATGTCTGGTTCTAACTGTTGCTTCTGGCCTTGCATACAGGTTTCTCAGGAGGCAGGGAACGTGGTCTGGTATTCCCATCTCTTTAAGAATTTTACACAGTTTGAAGTAATCCACATAGTCAAAGCTTTAGCATAGTCAATGAAGCAGAAGTAGGTGTTTTTTTTTTTTAATTCTCTTGTTGGCAATTTGATCTCTGGTTCCTCTGCCTTTTATAAATCCAGCTTGAACATCTGGAAGTTCTCGGTTTATGCTGAAGCATAGCTTTGAAAATTCTGAGCATTACTCTGCATGATATGAGTGCAACTGTGTGGTAGTTTGAACATTCTTTGTCATTGCCTTTCTTTGAGAATGGAATGAAAACTGACCTTTTTCAGTCCTGTGGCCACTGCTGAGTTTTCCAAATTTGCTGGTATACTGAGTGCAGCACTTTCACAGCATCATCTTTTAGGATTTGAAATAGCTCTATACTAGCTATAGGAGATTGAATAATGTCCACTCAATGATATCAAGCTCTAATTTCTGAAATGTTATATTATTTGAAAAAAAAGTTCTAGCCAATATAACTAAGAATTTTGAAATGAAGAGATTAACCTGGATTATCCAAGTGGGCCCTAAATGTCATCATAAGTGTCCTTATGAAAGGCCAAGGGTATTAAGACAAACACAGAGAAGGCCAAGTGAAGACAACAGAAAGAGATGCAGCCACAAGCCAAGGCTGCCTATAAACACCAGAAGTTGGAAGAAGTATGGATTCTTTCCAAGAGCCTACTGAAGGAAAATAACACTGCTGAGACCATGGTTTCTAACTTCTGGCCTCCAGAACTATAAGAGAAATTTTTCTGTTACTGTAAGCTATCTAGTTTGTGGTAACTGGTTACAGCATCTATAAGCAACTAATACGTTGCACTTCTTCCTGTTGTCCTGATACCCCAAGTTTGTTCCCTCTTCAGGATCTTTGCACATCATGTGTTATTGGGACTCCCTCAGGTCTCCGGCTCATGAGTCATAGTCTCAAGGAATATTTTCCTTTCCATATGATCTAAATCTACCCATATCAAACTTCTTCCTCTCTCCCTCACACACAGAGAGTTTCTTGATTCTTTTATTATTATTAAATTATTAAATACTTTTCACTATTAGTATGTGATTTTTAATGCGCTTATTCTGCCTCCTCCAGTAAAACACAACATCCATACCAGCAAGCCCTTTATCTATCATGTTCACCACTAGCTCCAGCATCTAATAAGGCTCAAAAAACTTGTTGAATGAGTCTTAGGTCTTAAAATTACCTATTTTTAGAACACTTAGCTATAACTTTTATAACCTCTTTACTCATCCAAGTGAACCAATTTAGAAATTTTAAAACATTATTTCAAACATTATAAATTTCAAAATAATAACTGAATGGACTAATTAATTATCTTAAGCAGTTTCCACTTTAATCACAAGAGTATATGCCTTCTGAAATACACCAGAAAAAAAGGTAAAAAGATCAGACAGAAGAGAACAGTGTGTAGATTCATCAGTCATTTAATAAGAAATATTACAACTAGCAAGCAAACCCAGTATCCTGTTACAGTCATCACGCTCATCCATTTCATCTCTCACCCCAACAAGTGCGCACGCAATGTGCAAATGCCTAGCCATTTCTGGACTACTGTAAGTGCGAGATTACCAAATATTTCTCAATCTCACATTTTTTATTATTCTATACCCGCATGGTACACTCACTTCAAAAACTAGCATTGGGAAGTTCTAAAAACTACCAGAGAGCAACCTGTTGATTCAAAATTATATAAGCTTGTGTTAATACTAAATCTCCTTAGAAGGATCCTTAGAAGCATTCAGAAAAGGTTTATCACGTAATAAGAACCTGAATAGCACAGGGAATTCTATTCAGTACTTTGTAAAGTCCTATATAAGAATAGAAGATAAAAAAGAATCAATATATGTATATGTATAACTGACCTATTTTGCTGTACAGCAGAAACACAACACTGTAAATCAATCATACTCCCAATTTTTTAAATTACGAAAAGCCTGATCACAGATATTATTACCAATCCAAGATGATCTCACAGCCAATTCAAACTGAACAAAAGGGAAACCCAGTTACTTCTTGAAACAGAAACCCAATTAGACTAACCAATCAAATGATGCCTTTAAAAGAAAACAGGCTGAAGAAAAGACCTCAGATTTCTCCTACATAAAAATGTCATGTGTTCATCCTTAGCTTCTACACAGCTTATTCAATTAAGACAAGCAAACAAAGCCACTGAATGCATCATGTTCCTTCAAGTCAAGTAGGTCAAATTACTAACTGCACATCTAGCACCAGGTGTTAAGTTTGTGGACAAATGCAAAAATTTACTACAAATTGGCCCCATGCAGATATGTACTAGGAATCGTAAGGTAGAAATATTAACATAATTAATATTCAATCAGTATGACCAATATCAAGAAACAAATATTATGCTACTGAATAGCACAAAGACTCCCAAAAGGTAAATCTGGAAGCCTGACAGTTGACCATCCTCAATTTCAGACACCTTTTGCAATAACCATGCACAACATGCTACAGTGCAGTACACTGTTTGAATAATACTTAGTTAAGACAAAATCTCAGAGTAAGAAAAAGTAAAACTTAGACAAGTCTAAGTGGAAGAACATCGGTACCTGTAAGTTAAACTGTGTTATTAGAACAAATCTACCAAGAACCTGGGAAAAAAGAACCATAAAAATTATTTGACCAAGCAATTCCATTTTTGAAAAAATACTCCCAAATTAAATAATAAACTGTAGATATTCATGACAATACTACAGTGCAAAGATAACACTTTAATTTCTACCAACAGAAAATCAATTATGTTATGGTAGTTATAGTCCACTGAATACTATATAACCATAAGAAATTATTTTTAGGAAGTTAGGAATATGGAATAGCTAGTGCTGAAGAGTGAAAAAGCTGAAATCAAAAATTACTATTATGTACAATCATTACAATCCATATAAAAATGTGTGTGGAAATATAGAAGAAAATTTACTAAAACCTCAACAGAGCATTTGTGCTAATGAGCAAGACTGTTAGGTAATGTTTCTCCTCTTTTAGTCTTACAATATTTTTATGATATTGTAACATAAAGATGACTATAAAAAGATAACATACAAAAAAATGTTATTTCTAAACTAAGTCCCAAAGCAAGAAACATGATAAATTCAGATTAACATCTTAGGTATTTTAATCTAAACTTTATATGCAAACAGACCAACTTCAAGACAGACAAAGAATTAAATTTTATGTTTTGGGGTAAATTAAGAATTTCTACTAAGACATCACTTGAAATAGAAAGTGTCAGAATTGACTGACATAAATACAAACTGGAAATCCTAAAACAAGAACAAACTGACTTTTGGAGACATTTTCAAGTAGATAAAATTTACATAAAAGCAATCCATTAAATACACTGTCTTCCAAAGTAGACTCTGTTCACCATCTTAAAAGTCAAAACTAAAATCCAAAAACCCACTCCATAACTCCCTCATCTAAATTACAGTGTAACTCTTCAAAAGCTATTGAGGGAAAAGATCTGCAGATTTGTACATCTGAAGATCAAACTGAGGTTACCAACTGAACCAGCCTAATGTTTTCATCTTGAGAGCCCTGCTTGTATAAAACCAATTTTCAGAATTCAAACTGCCACCCAAAAACGAAATTTTATTTTTCCATTTTCTATACAACTGTATCTCAGAGACATTCAACCACATTAACACAAGCTTGCTTTCACCCACAATAAGTTCTATATCACTGAGATTTAAATTAAGTTGCTAATAATATTATACCCATTTTAGGTTTTAATTATTACATTATGTCAGACTGTTTTCTTCTATGAGGCTTAGCATGCTTCATCATTCCCTGTAAGACAGTTAATAACAATCACGTGGAGAAGCACAGCATGCTTCTCACCACAGATGAACTTTCTCACCACAGAGATTTTCAACTTTGATAAAATCTGTAGCATTCAATAACTACAAACTTTAAATTTTATTACCTTCTCAAATACAGGAACATAGGAAGACATATGAGGTTTGATTATTTCTGCTTCCCAATCTTCATCTCCCATGGTGGCTTCCAGTTCAGGTGTTATAAAAATACAAACATGCACATTTAGGCTCAATCAGAATCAGAGATCAGAGTTGTACCTTTAAAAGCATAAATCATCTTTTCACACATATACCTCCAAACTACACAATTAATTGTTGATTCCCCCAAAAGTTTCTGCAAAAAGAGCAATTAAAGTTTTGTTTCTTACGGAGACATACCATTTATATTTATCCTTTTGACTCAGACAGTAAAGAATCCTCCTGCAATGCGGGAGACCTGGATTCAATTCCTGGGTTGGGAAGATCCCCTGGAGAAGGGAATGGCTACCCACTCCAGTATTCTGGCCTGGAGAATTCCATGGACTGTATAAGTCAGGAAGAGTCTGACACTACTGAGCGACTTTCAATTTTTACCTTAAAAAATTAGTTGAACCACTTATCTAATCACTCTAGCAATCACCATGTCCCGGTGAAGTTTAGGCTTTTCCCCAAAATCTGTTGATAGAATTTATTTTCTCACCGAAGGGTTCCAAATACGTCTTACTGAATATTAAAGGGAGGGGAAATTTTTCAGATACTACTCAAGGTTTCCCCCTTCAAAACTGGGTACGACGTTTCGCGTGGGGTTTATTTAGTTTCTTTGGCGGGGGGAGGGGGAGATTGATCAGGGATCGAGGCCTTGAAGTTTGGCAGGGAAGAAATGGGTGATTAGGTGGCCCGAATATCTCCAACAAACAACAAGTTTCGCGAAAGAGAGTGTATACACGAATAGTTCTACAACCATCCGTGTTCAGAGAGTCTTTTTCTCTGAACACGGATGGTGTAGTACCAGGTGGTCAACAATGCTCCTTCGCCTTCCCTGCAGGCCTCAACTCCAGAGTTCGGACACGCACCGGCTACTGGACTCTCCGGCAGGAAGCAGAAAGACCCCAAAGGACGGCTTCAAACCCCTACCCACCCCAACCGTTCTTCACGTGGCCCGAAGTCCAGCTACTACTAGGAAGCCCCAGAGCGTTGGGACGAAACCCGTTCTGGGAAAACAGCCGGCGGCCCACTCACCTCTCCGCAGCTTGCTCTCCCGGGGTCCTCACAGGCGCTGACGCGACTTAAACGGCTGCACGTGCAGGACGCAGACTGCGTCTGGTGCACTGATCCAACAACAAATCGCAGCAGGCGAAGAGCTCCATCAGCCAATCAGCGTCAGGCAGCCATGTCGTCCCGCCCCCATCTCCCGCCTCTCCTACCCTACGCGGTCGAGTTCGAGGCCGCCATCCGCTGACCCATTACGTTCCAGACGGAATGGCCCGTTAGGCCTGGGGGTACAAGGCTGACCCTGGGTCACTTTCTCTGGATGCTTGTGCGAGGTCCTCAATCTGGAGAGGCTATAGAATTTTCCTATGTAAGCACTGCAAGTCAACGTTTAAAATAGAAGAGGAATTAAAACATCCTCCTGCCTACCTCTTTAAGCTTTCTCTCCTTTTTTGGCTACTGCAGTCCCTGGCAGTTGGCCTCTATTTCTAAGCGCTTGCTTCACATCCAGGGCGTTCCCAGGTACCACAAAGTACGGCTGATGCCGGGGGCGGTGGTGTATTTCTTTTTCTTCCCAGACCGAAGGATGAAACTCTCAAGCGGATACCTAGGAGGCTGTAAAGACAGTAACTTGTCTTACAGAGCTAGAGGTCGAATTCTTTGGACACCCTCTGATCCAGAAAGAAGTAAATTGTGCTGGTGAAGGTCGTTCATTAGATTTGTGACCCACCTGTTTATAGCCTTACTTACTGAACAATCCTAAGGGTGTCCGAAGGTACTTCGGACTTACACTCAATAACCAGTTAGTGTTTGTTCTGTCCCACAAAAAGTCAGGGGAATCTTTCCATATTTTCCCATCCCTCCAAAAGGCATAGCAACAGACTGCTGGAAAAATACCATTTTTATATTTTGCTTTATTTTCATCATTTTCCATGCTCTGAATCTTTTAATAAATTCCTAAATAGTTCAGAAATGTAAGTCTCAACACAGTCTGACACTCAGGCATAGAGGCTGAGGTACTTTATGGAACACTTTACACTTGCCAGCTCTAGAACCATCATTATTGGTCTCTTTAATTAAAAATACTTATTTTCTTTGAATCCTTAAAAGGATTTATTTAGTTAGCATCAAACTTTGTCAGACTATTATCAAGGTGAATTATCTTTAAAAGATTACATTTAATAAAAGTGAAACCAGAATTTTTTTATAATTTTTATTTTTTCATTTTTAATAATTTCTTATTTTTAAACAAAATTTTTACATCATACTCATGAGGCATCTTATACTTTCAACTGTATATGTATGGGGGAGAGCTACCAACACTCTTTCTGTTGCTCTGAATTTGTACAGAGGTTCCTCTGATGTATTTTTACTTACTTTGAATTGAATGTTCTTTCAAAAATTTTGATGTTGTGGGAAAATATGTATTAAGTGAAAATAACAAGATATGAAATTGTGTAGATAGAATGATAACCAACTAGATTTTTTATTTTAGGAATGGAAAGCTTGGAAATATTTTCTAAAATGAGCATTTTTTTAACACTTGGCAAACATTCTCTGCTATTAACTCTAGAAGAAATTTTTGTGCTTTCAGGTGTTGCAATGAAATGGTTCTTTATGAAACACTCAATATAATCCTTGAGAGCTCCTGGTTAAGAAAAAGTGCATTCTGATGAGAACTAAAGTTCAGTATTGGACAAACAATGGATAAAAATCATGCAATTCAAAAATTGAACATAAACAGTGAAAAAAGACAAGCATGGTTTAGTAAACACTTGCTCCCTAGTGGGTGTCCCAAGAAAATGAAGCCAGTATGCTGGTGCTGCTAAGTCGCTTCAGTCGTGTCTGACTCTGTGCGACCCCATAGATGGCAGCTCACCAGGCTCCCCCCGTCCCTGGGATTCTCCAGGCAAGAACACTGGAGTGGGTTGCCATTTCCTTCTCCAATGCATGAAAGTGAAAAGTGAAAGTAAATTTGCTCAGTCCTATCTGACTCTTAGCGACCCCATGGACTGCAACCTACCAGGCTCCTCCATCCATGTTATTTTCCAGGCAAGAGTATTCTATTTTCTTGTTCTCACCAACAGATCCTAAGTTACTGGTGGTAATAAATCACAATGTATGGAAAAGGCATGGATTCATTCATTAGTTAAATAGGCTTTAAATGAGCACCTACTGTATGAAAGGTATTATGCTAAATGTTCCAGGTAAAATTAGCTTCTCAAGGAACATT
This sequence comes from Nanger dama, assembly GCA_917880005.1. Taxonomy (NCBI): domain Eukaryota; kingdom Metazoa; phylum Chordata; class Mammalia; order Artiodactyla; family Bovidae; genus Nanger; species Nanger dama. The sequence goes on along the minus strand of CAKJTW010000040.1, from coordinate 16,231,584 downwards.
CTAGTGACAAGAATGGCAATGACCAATGGAATTTAAACCTTAACATTCTTATCTCAAAAGATTCCCTGAAAAGCTTATGTAATGTTTCTCCAAATTCCCTAAATCCCCTATAATAAGGTAGGAGAAGAGTTTCCTCAAAGCTGTCTCTCAGTTTGGAATCAATGTAGTTAGTTCAAAGTAAAGCATATAAAGATAACTGATACAGATTTTATGTTCTTAGCATTCTCTCCATATTATTCAAGTAATGATTTTTTAATTGATGTGTACTGTGCCTTGCCCCATGTCAAGTCTATTAAAAATTCTTTTAATCTACCAGTAGTACATGGGGCTTCCTTGGTGGTTCAGTGGTAAAGAACCTGCTTGCCAATGCGGGAGACATAGGTTCAATCCCTGGGTCCAAAGACTTCCTGGAGAAAGAAATGGCAACCCACTCCAGTACTCTTGCCTGGGAAATCCCATGGACAGAGGAGCCTGGTGGGCTACAGTCTATGGTGTCACTAAAGAGTCAGACACGACTTACTGACTGAACAACAACAACAGTATAAAAATGGAATAGCTCACATGGGGGAGAATTAGATGTTCATCTTTAATATAAATATTTGAGAATATTTATATTATGTGCATAACCATACAATAGGCTAAAAAATTAAATACTGCAGGTTGGAGCCCTATAAATCAACACAAAAATGAGGTTGAGTGGGTTATAATGTCTCAGACGGTTAGCACATCTTGTACTAGTGAAACATCTAAGGAAGAAAGCAACTTGGACAGGGGTTTTCAGCATACCAAGCAGGGTTCAGAGAGGCCAAAATATCTGTATTTTTCAAGTAATGGCTAAGGCAGTGTTTATGAATGTGTGGTACTCATACCACTGATTTTAGGCAACTCATAGACAATTTTAATTTTGATAATCATTTTAGTGTTTTTATTTAATATCTTAGTATATATTAGACACATTCATCAGTGCATATGTTGATAATGAACTCTGTTAGAGAAGCTTCGAGGTTAACAGGCACCCTCTTACATCACTGTTGGGATGTTCCATGGCCTAAACCTGAAGGAAGGGAATTTGACAACATCTAGTAAAATCACATGTGCATTTACCCCTGGATCCTGTAATCCTACTTCTAGAATTCATCTCAAAGATACACTAACAAAAATATAAAAGGACAAATCTGTTGCTCATTTGCTCAATTGTGTCCAACTCTGCAACCCCATGGACTGTTGCACACCAGGCTTCCCTGTCCTTCACCGTCTCCTGGAGCTTGCTCAAACTCATGTCCATTGAATCAATGATGCCATCCAACCATCTCATCCTCCTTCTTCTCCTTCTCCTCCCACCTTCCATCTTTCCCAGCATCAGGGTTTTTCTAATGAGTCAGCTCTTCATGTCAGGTAGCCAAAGTATTAGACCCTCAGTTCAGCATCAGTCCTTCTAATGAATATTCAGGATTGATTTCATTTAGGATTGACTGGCTTGATCTCCTTGAAGCCCAAGGGACTCTCAAAAGTCTTCTCCAACACCACAATTCAAAAGCATGACTTCTTTGGCATTCAGCTTCTTTATGGTCCAACTCTCACATCCATACACGACTACTGGACTAGATGGATGGACCTTTGTCAGCAAAGTAATGTGTCTGCCTTTTAATACACTGTCTAGGTTTGTCATGGAGAAGGCAACAGCAACCCACTCCAGTACTCTTGCTGGCAAATCCCATGGACGGAGCAGCCTAGTAGGCTGCAGTCCATGGGGTCGCTAGGAGTCAAGCACAACTGAGCAACTTCACTTTCACTTTTCACTTTCATGCATTGGAGAAGGAAATGGCAACCCACTCCAGTGTTCTTGCCTGGAGAATCCCAGGGACGAGGGAGCCTGGTGGGCTGCCGTCTATGGGGTCGCACAGAGTCGGACACGACTGAAGCGACTTAGCAGCAGCAGCAGGTTTGTCATAACTTTTCTTCCAAGGAGCAAGCATCTTTTAATTTCATGGCTGCATTCACCATCTTAGGTGATCTTGGAGCCTCCCAAAATAAAGTCTGTCACTGTTTCCACCAAGTTATTAACTGCAGAACTAAAAGTTAACCAGAAATAAGCCAAAAATCCCTTAATAGCAGACTGAAACATCCACCCACGTAGTTGAAGGGGGCAGAAAACTTTCCCCTTCTTGCTTTGTAGACTTTTTTGCTGGCCCAATAATTAAGCTGACATTAAACAAAAGGAGAAAAACAATTTTAATTTCATACATAACAGGAGTCACATAAAAATATGAGACTCAAAGAAGTGACCAGGGGTTTTCTTGGTGACTCAGTATCAATATAATGTCCTTCCAGTGCATATTCAGGGTTTATTAACTTTAGGATTGACTGGTTTGATCTCTTTGCAGTCCAAGGGACTCTCATAGTCTCCTCTAGCACCACAATTTGAAAGCATCAATTCTTCGGTGCTCAGGTTTCTTTATGGTCCAACTCTCACATCCCTACATGATTACTGGAAAAAACCATAGTTTTCTACTATATGGACCTTTGTTGGCAAACAGATGTCTCTGTTTTTTTTAATATGCTATCTAGGTTGGTCACAGCTTTTCTTCCAAGAAGCAAGTGTGTTTTGATTTCACAGCTGCAGCCACTGTCTGCAGTGATTTTGGAGCCAAAGAAAAAATCTGGCACTATTTCCATTTTTTCTCCATCTATTTGCCATGAAGTGATGGGAACAGATGCTGTGATCTTTGTTTTTGAATGTTGCATCTTAAGCCAGCCTTCTTACTCTCTTCTTTCACCCACCTCAAGAAGTTCTTTAGTTCCTCTTCACTTTTTGCTATTAGAGTGGTACCATCTGCGTATTTGAGGTTGTTGATATTTCTCCAGGCAATCTTGGTTCCAGTTTATGAGTCATCCAACCTGACATTTCACATGATGTACTCTGCACAGAAGTTAAATAAGCAGAATGATGATATACATCCTTGATATTGACATACTCAATTTTGAACCAGTCTTTTGTTTCATGTCCAGTTCTAACTGTTGCTTCTTATCCTGCATACAGGTTTCTCAGGAGACAGGTAAGGTGATCTGGTATTCCCATCTCTTTAAGAATTTTCCAGTTTGTTGTGATCTATACAGTCAAAGGCTTTAGTGTAGTCAAGTATGTTAGGTCAAGTATGCTGGCTTATATCTAAAGAGATGTATCTGTTTATATACTTTTTAATGGAAGGATAAGCCAAAAATTATAAAATGACTAAGAGAGAATAGGTTGAGGAGAAGAATTTCAGACTTCTCTGAATGAGTGGATTTGATTGTGAAACCATGTGATTGTTATACAAAATCATAAAACTAAATCAAATCAAAATTTAAAAAGGCAATCTTTAAAGTTAATGTAAAAAAACCACAAATGCACTTAAATAAATGTGTATTTAGTTAGTGGCTTAACTACACAGAAATGTATTTCAAATGCTTTAAAATATAGTAATTTGACCATATGTCCCTAGTGAGATATAAGGCAAAAAATACTGCATAAAATCCACCAGTTCTGTAGTTCATATTGTCAGTAATAAACTGGTACATAATTAAGTTACTATTGTTTAAGAAGTAAGATTTTTCAGTGTGAGAGAAAAGAAATTGAAAAAGAAAAGCAGAGGTTAAGAAATAACCCTATACTCTTAAATTTGAACTAGAAATATCAGTATGAACTCATGATGTATTATCTCCTTAAAAAATAAAATAAAAAATTTACAACACAAAGACTTCCTTACTTTGCCCACTGAAAAAACTTAGCAACTATGACAAACCCATCAGCAATACACATGCTAGTACATAGACTAATGTTGACTTGAAACAAAAACACTGCTAAATATTTCTCCAGCAAAGATCTGTTTATTCAGGATCAGAAGAGAATTGCAGTTTGGGGTCAGCAGCCATCCCAAACCACATGCAAGTCCTGGCATGGCAAAGGAAGGAGAACACTTTTATAGAGAGGAGAAAGGCTTGTCAAAGTACCTGCCCAATAAGATGGGTTCGTCATAGCTCTAGAGGAGTTCCCCAGGTAGGGATAACCACTTCTAAAAAGACTTCAGCCACAGAAGAGGTAGTCTGTCTTCAAGGAAAGTCTTCAGTCCACTGTACAAACATACAGATCAAGACTAAAACAAACAGCTCATGGCTTTTCACTGAGTCCTTGTCAGAAAAGGAGTCTTTCCTCTTCCTGTTGGGTTCTATTATCATCACAGGTTACGAGAGCTCCCCTTCTGGTCTCCCAACTCTATTTAACTGAGGTTTCTGTTCATTAATTTTTTACATCTTCCCCTTTTGATCAGGATTTTTCTCTGAAAGCACTACTGATCAAGAGTCACGGTTTCTAGTTTTAACAGCTTTTTGTCCCTCAATGTCACAAAGGACCATTACTGGGCATAGTGTCTCACGTTAGATTGGAAACCCATTAATGTTACATTTGAATAACAAGGAGGGAAAGGAAGGAAGGCTGTCAAGTACTTTTTATCTGAAGTCCTATTATCAAAATCATTACATCGGAGATCTTCTGAAGCATTGTGCCCTCATCAAAGGTTTGGCAACAAACTTCCAACAGGCCTGGTCTACATATCTAGGGAAAGTTGTCTCATCAGATGTCATCTGCTTCAATTCTGGAAAATCTTTTTTCATGTCACCAGACGACGTGCAGTTTCAGTCAGGGTTTGGTGCTGTCTTTAGGTGTAGCTCAGGAATCCAAGAGTCTGTTCTTTGGAGTCTGGAGGCACAAGGGTTGTTTGGAGTACTCAATAAAGGGCTTTCCAACCAGACTGGAGAGAGTTCTTCTGGATGTATCTTTTCTAATAGACGAAATCTCCAAGTTACAAGTCGTGACACTTAAGGTCTTTGTCCCCCAAGGGTACCATTTGAAAAGATTGATCTACCAAAACATGGTTATTTTTAATAGAAGCCATTATGCATTTGCAATACTGGAGTTCCTCTCCTTTTATCAGTTGTGGATCAAAAGAAGCAGGAGCCAAGTTCATTGGATATACTATGACTATATCTAAGAGTTTATAAATTCCAAAAGGAATGGATGTGAAATTTAGAGGAATCATAGCAAGGCTTTAGGCCTCTCTGAATTTTGCCAGTTGAATCTTAACAACACCCTTCGTGCATTAGACTAAACCAGAGGACTAAGGAACTAAAGATGATAAGCACAGTGAAAGTGATATAAAGCCAGCCAAACAGCACAGACTTGTCAAAGCACCTGGCCAGTAAGATGGGCTCCTCATAGCTCTAGAAGAGTTCCCCAGATAGGGGTGATCTTTTTCAAAAGGACTTTAACCACAGAAGAAGTAGTAGTCTGTCTTCAAAGAAAGGCTTCATTCAGTCCAGTGTGAAAACATATAAACCATGTCTAAAACATACTTATATGTATTAGATGGAGGAACTTGTATGAAACCCACTTGCCAGACCTCAAATGGTCCACGATGCAGTTTAAATCATCCAGGATGCAATACAAACCAGCTTTCCAAAGGTTTGTACTTTGAACAAGTGAGCCAAGTGAGGTATGCACTTTTTGCAGCCTTGTTAATGTTTCCCCACCAGTACTGATTCATGAAGGCTATTATTTTGTCAGTATACTAATTGTTTAATTCATATATAGTAGTGAAGAGTGGGAATTTTAGACTCTTCAGCAGGACTGGATTATTATTTGGTCCAAAACACAGTTTGTAAAAAACAACACTTAAAATTTTACTTCCACTGGAAGAAGGAAGCCATGTTGTTTCCATATTCTGAAATCATGAACTACTTCAAAAACATGTCTACTAACGGTATAAATATTGGCAGTTTTGTCCTTGCCTAAAGTACAAGCCCATGTAAGAGCATATAATTTAGTGTATTGGGCTGAAGTAGTTATGGATAAAGATGCTGCCTCAACAACATCAAAGAGTTGTTACAGCATACCCAACACAATATTTTCCATTGTCACCTTTCGAATAAGAACCATCAGTGAATCATGAGAAAGAAATATTACACAGTGGAATTTCCTTTAGATCATTATAAGAATTCAGGAGGTGATCCATCAGTATTAAGCAGTCCTGAGGTACTTGATGAGTGACAGAGGGAAGAGAAATAATCAGGCTAAGGTTATTACAAGGTAAAAGAGTTATGTGAAGGACAGTTAACCAAAGTACTTCATTGGAGTCAAGGCAGCTGTCTGAGGAACGTTGAGTGTGAGGGGAATTCTGCTGTGTGTGTGTGCTTAGTCGTGTCCAGCTCTTTGAAGCCCCATGGACTATAGCCCCCCACCCCCCACCCCCGCCAGGCTCATCTGTCCATGAAACTTTCGACACAAGAACACTGGAGTGGTGTCACTTCCTACTTTAGGGGCTCTTCCCGACCTAGAGATTGAACCTCCGTCTCTTGCATCTCCTGTACTGGCTAGCAGATTCTTTACAACTCGTGCCACCTGGAAGCCCTGAGCTGCTGCTGCCTCAGTGGATGTGCATAATTTTGTAACAATCTAAACACTAAAAGATGATGCTGTGAAAGTGCCAATATGCCAGCAAATTTGGAAAACTCAGCAGTGGGCACAGGACTAGAAAAGGTCAGCTTTCATTCCAATACAAAAAAAAGGCAATGCCAAAGAATGCTCTAACTATTGGACAATTGCACTCATCTCACATGCTAGTAAACATGGCAACATCTGTCAGATGCCATGTGAACCAGCTTGAGATACTTCACAGTTTTAACATTAGATCAAGCTAATTCTTTTGGCTAACATCACATCTTTGGAAAATTGAGTTTGCAACAGTTGCTATGATCTCAAGTAAGTGTCATGCAAAATCCAGTGTGGGACAGGACATGAAGATAGTGATGTCCCATCTGATTTCCAGGTTTGTGAAGTTACACAGTGCCCAATAGGTATACACACCCAATTAGTAAGCAATTGTGGTTCTTTAAGAATAAAATAAAATAGTTTTCTTTCAATTTACATATCTATTTAAATGGTTAAAATTGTTGGGGCATAAACACATATTAACTTGTTTGGACCTAACTACTTAGTAAATGGAAACAAGGACACTGAAAAAATTTACTCAGACACAAAAGGTGACATGAACCTCTGATCTAGCAGATGATCATCAATGGCTAATGCTGCTGCTGCTGCTAAGTCACTTCAGTTGTGTCCGACTGTGTTCCACCCCATAGATGGCAGCCTACGAGACTCCCTGTCCCTGGGATTCTCCAGGCAAGAACACTGGAGTGGGTTGCCATTTCCTTCTCCAATGCATGAAAGTGAAAAGTGAAAGTGAAGTCACTCAGTCATGTCCAACTCTTAGCAACCCCATGGACTGCAGCCTGCCAGGCTCCTCCATCCATGGGGTTTTCCAGGCAAGAGTACTGTAATGGGTTGCCATTGCCTTCCCCTTTATCAAAGAATGGTGAAAACCTAAAGGAGAATTTTGAAAGAGAAAATATTTGAGCCCACTGAGTAGTTTAATATCGCAAATAAGACTTCCAGAAATGTGCTTCCTAATATGATAGGAAGTACACAATACCACTTATAAAGAATTGATTTTAAAAATCAAGCTTAAATATGATCAAGCTTCTAGACTTAACTGCCAATGTTCAGTTGCTAAGTTATGTCTGACTCTTTGTGACTCCATATACTGCAGCATGCCAGGCTCCTTTGTCCTCCACTGTCTCCGAGTTTGCTCAAACTCTTATCCACTGAGTAGGTGATGCTCTCTAATAACAATCTCATTCTCTGCTGCCCTCTTCTCCTTTTGCTTTCCCAGCATCAGGATCTTTTTCAAGGAGATTTAACTACCAGTCAACTAATTCTATAAAGTCTGCCTTCTTTGTTGCATGATCACTCCATTCCATTAGGTTGGTGGTCAACTAGTAATTTAGCAGAGATGTCTTTATTAAATGCCCAGAAGCAAAAAATAAAAATAAACAATCAAGATTCAAAAAAAAACTCTTCCAGTGCTTTCCAATCAGTTGTGTCATTGGGACACTCCTTCGATGCTTAATTAGATACTTTACAGTTCTGCAGTAGTCTTCACTTCCTCCTTGCACCAACTCTAAAAATCAACCAGAAGTGACAGCTTAGGGCGACAGGGTCTTCTCAGGTCTTTTCTGAGTATGTGTCTAGACCAAGGCAGGCATGTGGCCTTCTAGATTTCCCAGAATAAGAGGAAGCTTTTCAAAACCCTTATTCCCCAAGTATCTGCTCCCCTAACCTCTTCCTTCCCAGGCTTTTGGCCTGCTTATTATTTGTCTCATCTGTTATACTGTACCCTGATGGCAGTGGCTAATATATTTTAAATCCTTTTGACAAACACTACCTAGGAAGCTAGCTGCCTCAGTCCTAGGGAGGCTCCAAGACAGCCTTGAGCCAAACCTGTAGGGAACCACCAGATAGGTCAAAACACACAGTTACAACCCTTTTTTTTTTTTTTTTTTTTGCCCTCACAGCACTGCCTGTGGGATCTTAGCTCCTTTACCAGCAATTGAACAGGGGCTCTCAGAAGTAAAAGCAGGGACTCCTTAGAACTGGACTGCCATGGAATCCTTTAGATTCAGGTAGGTCCGTGTTGCCCTCTGTGTTACCGTCAACCTAAGCCAGGAATGTGGGCTGCTGTCTTCAAGGCCACTGACAAGCTGGAGATGATCATAGAGCTCTCTCGCCAAAATTCAGTAGTTTCTCCTTAAGTGTTCCCCTGGTTGCCATAGATTCCAGAGTACCCAAAAAAGTTGATTCTGACAGTTTTGCCAGCTTATTTATTGCTTTTATGGGAGGGACAATTTTCAAGTTCCCTATTTAGCTATCTTTGCTGATGTCATTCTATACCATTTCCTTTTACACTTCTCAGCCTTGCCTAAAAATATTTTCTCAGCTTGAAAAGCAGAGAAAAAAAAATTTGCTATCACTGGAGTTATCAAAAGAAATGTACTGTTGATCTGAAGAATGTAATGTTGATCTAAAGAGCAATTGCAAAAGTTTTTAACTAAGGATACCATTAGCAAAATAACTTTTATCTACCTTAAAGGCAAGGAGGGTATGGCAACCAACCCAGTATTCTTGCCCAGAGGATCTTATGGTCAGGGAAGCCTGGCGGGCTACAGTCCAGAGGGTCACAAAGAATCAGACACTATTGAAGTGACTTAGCATGTACCTTAAAGGCAATGTTCATCACATCACCTGCCTTGTATTTGTCAAACCCTCAATACCAGAGGCAGTGTTTGAGAGCACAAGTTTTGGAATAAGACCTTAGTCTGATTTCCAGCTCTTCTGTTGCTTAATAGTTGTTGTGCCTTGGGTAACTCAAATTCTCTAGGACGGCTTCCTTATTTGTAAAATAGGGGTAATATACATTTCTAGAATCATGGTAAAGACTTAAAGAGGTATTGAATGTGAGGATACAGTGGATAATGATCTAACTGTCGATGCAGGGAACACAGGTTCAATCCCTGGTCAGGGAACAGTCCACATGCTGCAGAGCAACTAAGCCCATGCACCACAACTTCTGAGCCCAAGTGCCACAAATACTGAAGCCAGCGCACCTAGAGGCCGTCCTCCACAACAAGAGAAGCCACCACAATGAAAAGCCTCTGCAACGAAGAGTAGCCCTGCTCTCCACAACTAGAGAAAAAGCCTGCACAGCAACAAAGATCCAGCACAGCCAAAAATAATAAAAAGAAAATATTTTTAAAAGATATTTTGCATGTAAAATGCTTGGCACTCAATATTAGATATTTGTTAAATTTGGGTTATTTCATTTTCCATTAACATATTACATTGTTGTATTTATCCTGGTTGTTTTGCTTCCAAAAAAAGTCACTGGCTTCCTGTATAAGAAGAGCTTAGGTATCACCATATGCTTTTCAGAATGCTTACCTTAAGCTGACTTTCAATAACAAGCATATTAATTTTACTTAGTTGTATGTTTATTTGGGGTGGCTCTGGGAGAAACTGTTAGGGACGGGGAGAGGGTGCTTAAATCCTCCCAAATCCTCTTTCCGGCTAGTGAGTAATTTGCCAACACGTTAAAAATTAAAAAAAAAAAAAAAAGCCTAAGTGTCTAGACAAGGAAGGAAAAGTGCCAATCCAACAATTTTCTTTTTTCAAACCAGCTTCCCTAAGTATCCATAGGGTTCAAGCACGTGATGAGAGTACAGAGCATCAGCCAGAACATGTTGAGATGAGAGACAGTGGGAAGTCTGCCCTAGATGGAAATATCACATCAGCCCTTTGTCAGTGGCCTCCGGGGTGGTACCGACTGCAGAAGATCGCGTCCCTCCGCTTCGACGCCTTAAGGGCCTCAGACAGACAACAGACTCCAGCGCGGACGTCAGGCAGCTGAGGAAGCGATTTGCCTACCCGGGCCACCCGTCTTTCTGAAGCCGAAGCCCAAGCAAAAGCCGAAGCTGAAGAGGGAGGGTTGGGCTCTGCGACGGGAGGCGCGTTGGTTGCCGCAGATCCCTCTGGGAGTTGTAGTCCGCGACGGCGGGAGGTTTGACTGCGGCTGCCGGCTTGGTGCTCTCAGAACTCCATCCCCCGCCGGCCCCCGCGACCTAGGCCTTTGCCTTTTCCTGTCCAGGGGACAAGAAGCCTCGCTGTGGCAAGTTTGGGGAAGGGGTGTCCTCCTTCCCGCCAAACGCTCTGAGCTTCTGGGCTTGGCCTGCTCAGGTAGAGCACGCTGCGGGTTTTGCAAACTCACCTCCGGGGAAGGAGCGGAGGGAACAGGGGGAGAAGCGGCCTGAACGGCTGAGCTTGTGTCGGAGCGGGCTGTCACGCGGGGAAGTTCTTTGGTGAAACGCGCCGGAACGGTGGCTTCTTGGGGGAGCGGTAAGGCCAAAGCTGGGGCTCGTGGAGTCCTGTCCGGAGGGGCGGCGCGCGCTCCTGCAGGGTTCGGGTGCGAGCAAAGCAGGCGACTCAGTCCGTGGCTGGGAGAACTCGAGGGGCTGTGGGAGTCGTGTCTGCCGGGCCTTAAGGAAAAGGCATGGCTGCAGTGGGTGAACACCCAGGTGAGAGGAGGGAGGCGGAGAATTGGCAGAATTATCGGAATGGGAGTGAGAGAGAGCTAGAGAGGGGAGGTAGGGGGAACCCCTTGATGCCTTGATGCGTCCTAACCTCAGATGCGGGGGGCGAGGGGTGGGGAGTGAGGGCCAGACCAGGAAGTCACTCTTCTCCCCAACCCCCACCCCCGGCTCGATTGTGAGAGCTAGTGCCCTGATAGTAGGTGGCTTGACATCTTCCCGTCTTAGAATAACAGCTAGAAGGGGTCTTTGAGAGTTGCTATCAAGTGCGTTGAGACGTTCCAGATGAGGAAAGTCAAGCCCACCGAGATGAAGAAATTGACTCGCTCACCACCAGACAACCAGCTTGACTGAAACCTAATTTTCATGACTCTCAAGCCTTGCCTTAATCTATTGCTGCGATCAGCAGATTAGCAAACTCTAACCTATTCCCCTTCTTTTATCTTATTCCTCTGTCATATGCAAGGTAACCAGGCAACCCCTAAAGAGAAAGAAAGGCTTTAAACTCCAAAGCGTGAGTGCAAAGTCGCTTCAGTCGTTTCAGACTCTTTGCGACCCTATGGGCCGTAACTTGCCAGGCTCCTCTCTCCATGGGATTCTGTAGGCAGGAATACTGGAGTGGGTTGTCATGCCCTTCTCCAGGGACTCTTCCTGAACCAGGGATCGAACCAGCGTCTCTTCCCTGTCTTGCTTTGGCGGGCGGGTTCCTTACCACTAGGCCGCGTGGGAAGCCGTTAAACTTTTCAGTAGGTTAAAGAAGCTTTGTTTTAACTTGAGCAAAATCTCCTTGCATCACAAACATCTACAAACTTCATGTTAAGATGACAGATCGGTACCAAACTAAAATGTAACCTGTAGATTCTTTGACTGGAAGAAAATAAAGTTCACCTTTCCCACTGTGTGCCCACTAGAGCTCTGAGAACCTTTAGCCTCAGATTTCTTCTCTCAATCTTAAATGCTGCATATCTCAGTTACATACATAAAAGTAGTTGCTGTTCATTGTGATTTTCATAATACCCTGAATAGTTACAATAAAGGATAAACAGCATAGGAGGATGGGAATGCATGAATTACAAATTACAATAATGATTTATAGTATTTTTTTAAAGGAGATATGACCATAAAAGTAAAAAAAAATCATTAAGAGGTTAAAAATCTCTACCAGGCCAGCATTTTATAATACACTTAAATTTAAGTCCTTTACCAGTATTCTTTCTTTCTTCCTCCCTAAACATAACTTTAGAGCATTTATAATAGTGTTCCCTATTGTGGAAGGAGAGGTTCTTTGGTGCTACTGCATTGTTTTCGCTGGTAATTTCTTTATTAAACCACATTCTTTTCCAGCACTGTTTGATTTACACCTCTTGAAGGATTTGTTGATCCAACTGTCACATCAGAATTTAAATATTATAGCTCCTGTCAGTTGACCATTAAGCAATTCATAAGGAAGAGGTTTGGATAAGTCCATATTGGACTTTACAGAAGTTATAGACTTACAATACATAGAAAAACTACATATCCATAACAAAACTGCTTTTACCAGGCTGCCCCATTTGCTTTTTTTTTTAATATTTATTTATTTATTTGGCTGCATGAGGTCTTAATTGCGGCATGTGGGATGTTTTAGTTGTGGCATGTGGAATCTAATTCCATGACCAGGGGATCGAACCCAGGCCTCTTGCATTGGGAACACAGATTCTTAGCCACTGGACCAACGGTAAAGTCCCCCATTTGCCTTTATATTGGCGTGCTGGATAGCTGTGTAAACTATGACCAAACTTGGCCCACTGCCAAATGTATTTATTTTTTATGTAGTTTTATTGGAATACAGCCATGCTTACTCATTTATATATTGTCTTTTGTGCTACAAGGCAAAGTTGAATAGTTGCACAGACTGTATGGCTGGCAAGGCCTAAAATATTTACTATCTGGCCATTTAGAGAAAAAAAAAAATCAACCCCCAGCCTGGTAAACTGAATATAAATGTACTGTCTAAAACTCCACCATATGCAGAAGTATTAGTTAATAGTAATTCTCATTCATAAATACTTATATGGTGGGTTCATAATCCATTTCTTTGGGCAAAAGCCAGTGCCTGTTATTGCAGATTGTTGCTAGCATCTTGGCATATATATTGAGTTGGCCAATATATTTGGTTGTTTTATGTAAGATGCTGTAGTAGTGCTTTGTTGTTTTTAACTTCATTTGAAACAGTTCTGTTAGATTGTATTGTAACAGCTGTCATATCAGTGTACATTTAAAAAATTCATCAAAATTGGTGAGTTTTTGTGTAGCTTTTTTAATATTGAAGATGGAAGGAAAAAGCAACATTTTTGGCATTTTATGCTTTATTATTTCAAGAAAGGTAAAAGGCAACTGAAACACAAGAATAGACTTGTGCAATATGTAGAGAAGGCTTCCCTGGTGGCTCAGAGGTTAAAGCATCTGCCTCCAGTGTGGTAGACCCGAGTTCGATCCCTGGGTCAGGAAGATCCCCTGGAGAAGGAAATGGCAATCCACTTCAGTATTCTTGCCTGGAGAATGCCATGGACGGAGAAGCCTAGTAGGTTACAGTCCACAGAGTCGCAAAGAGTCAGACACGACTGTGCGGACTGATCAAATGTTACAAAAAATGGCTTTTGGTTTGTACTGGAGATTTCTTTCTTTATTTATTTTATTTATGGCTGTGCTGGGTCTTTGTTGCTGTGTGGGCTTTTCTGTAGTTGCAGAGAGGAGGGGCTACTGTCTAGTTCCAATGCATGGGCTTCTCATTGTGGTGCTTCTCTTGTTGTGGAACACAGGCTCTAGGGTGCACAGGCTTCAGTAGTTGCGGCACATGGGTTCAGTGGTTGTGCTTCCCAGCCTTTAGAGCACAGTCTTGGTAGTTGTGGCACACGGACTTAGTTGCCCAGTGGCACGGGAACTCTTCCCAGGCCAGGGGTCAAACCTGTGTCCCCTGCATTAGCAGGTGGCCTCTTTAATCACTGAGCCATCAAGGAAGAACGGTACTGGAGATTTCTTGTTGGATGATGTTCTATGGTCAGGTAGACCAGTTGAAGTTGAGAGTGATCAAATTGAGAGACTAATTGAGAACAGTCAACTTTATATCATGAGGGGAAATAGCCAACATACTCAGAATATCCAAATCAAGCGCTGAAAATCATTTGCACCAGCTTTGTTGTGTTAATTGCTTTGATGTTTGGGTTCCATGTTAGTTAAGCAAAAAAACCTTGACCATATTTCTGCATTCAATTCTCTACTTAATGAAAATTCTATTTTTAAAACAAATTGTGATGGACAATAAAAATTGGATACCATACAGTAATGTGGAATGGAAGAGATCATGGGGCAAGTGAAATGAACTACCACCAACCACACCAAAGGTTGATCTCCATTCAGAGAACATGATGTTGTGTTTATGGTGGGATTGGAAGGAGGTCTCTACTATGAGCTCCTTCTGAAAAACAGAACTATTAATTCCAGCAAGTACTGCTCCCCATTTGACCAACTGAAAGCAGCACTCAAAGAAAAGAATCTGGTATTAGTCAACAGAAAACACATAGTCTTCCATCAAGATAATGCAAGACTGCATATTTCTCTGATGACCAGACAAAAACTGTTAGAGCTTAGCTGGGAAGGTCTGATTCATCCACGGTATTCACCAGACACTTTATCTTCAGATTGCCATTTATTTCAGTCCTTCCAAAATTCTCTTAATGGAAAATTTTCAATTCCCTGAAAGATTGTAAGAAGCACCTGAAACAGTTTCTTGCTCAAAAAAGATAAAAGTTTTGGGAAGATGGAATTGTAAAATTGCCTGAAAAATGTCAGAAGGTAGTGGAAAAAAGTGGTGAATGTTGTTTTTCAGTCACTAAGTTGTGTCCCACTGTTTGCAACCCCGTGGACTCCTGGACAGCAGCATGCCAGGCATCCCTGTTCTTCACTATTTCCAGGAGTTTCCTCAAGCTTATGTCCGTTGAATCTGTGATGCCATCTAACTGTCTCATCCTCTGCTGTGCCTTTTCCTCCTGCCTTCAGACTTTCCCAGCAACAGGGTCTCTTCCACGATGAGTCAGCTCTTTGCATCAGGTGGCCAGAGTATTGGAGCTTCAGCTTCAGCATCAGTCCTTTCAATGAATGTTCAGGGTTGATTTCCTTTAGGATTGACTGGTTTGATCTCCTTCCTGTCCAAGGGACTCTCAAGAGTGTTCTCCAGCACCACAATTGAAAGCATCAGTTCATCGGCTCTCAGCCTTATCTATGATCTGTACATGACTATTGTAAAGACCATAGCTCTGACTATATGGACCTTTGTTGGCAAAATGATGTCCCTGCTTTTTAATATGCTGTCTAGGTTTGTCACAGCTTTCCTCCCAAGGAACAAACCTTAATTTTGTGGCTGCAGTCACAGTCCACAGTGATTTTGCAGCCCAAAGAAATAAAATCTGCCACTGCATCTACTTTTTCCCCATCTACTTGCCATGAAATGATGAGACCAGAGGCCATGGTCTTTGTTTTTTGAATGTTGAGTTTTAAGCCGGCTTTTTCATTTCCTTTTCACCCTCCTCAAGAGACTGTTTAGTTCCTCTTCACTTTCTGTTATTAGAGTAGTTTCATCTGCATATTGGTGAATATGTTGCAGTTGGTGAATATGTTGTTCAATAAAGTTCTTGGTGAAAATGATGAAAAATGTGTCTTCTGTTTTTGCTTTAAAACTGCAGGAACTTTTGGCCAACCCAGTACTATAAATTTGCTTTCTCAAAGAATTGTGAAAGGAAGTTTCTGAACCTGGAGTGGAAAGGACTGACATTCTTTGAAATATGGTAATGCTCACAGTTAATACCTTTTAAAAGACATTACAGGAGCTTCCTTTTGTTGTTCTCTATGTTCTTTTATAGAGATAATGTTTCAGCATAGGTATTAGCAAGCAAGTTATTAATAAGCTGTTTTTGTCTTGAGACCCCATACTAAAACCAATCTTAAATTATTAGGGGCTCATTATTAAATGACTTATCTTTGACGTTAATCTTGCACCTGGGACTTTGTTTTAAAGGTCAGAGGACTGAATGAAATAGAAGTGAGTATGTCTGTTTATGTCATTTTGTGTATTTAATTTCCTGTATTAATGTTAGTCTATGACAAAAATAATACTTTGGAATATTTAACAGTTTAGTCAATCATTGATAGCACTGTGTTACCATCTAAGTAATATTAGCTATGAAACTCCAGTTCACCTCTCAACATAATTCATCAGATTTTAAGATATCTTATAGTTCTCATCAAGACTTTCAAAAAAGATATTAAATTTCCTTTGAGACGGCTTTCTGGGGGAATTAAAAGTTGAGGCAACTGAAAATTATCAATTTTCTTACAATTCTTCATATTTTTTGAATATTATAAATCTCCAAAGGGCACTGGGAACTTTGAATTTGAACTTTAAACTCATTCATGATTTATTTTAAATCATTGAAATAATCAGTCCTTCATATTTTCCTCAACTGTGATTACTACTTTTTGTTAAGGCTGACTGAAATTTAAGAACCTTTCTAGATTTTCCTTTTTTCTGATTTCCTGACATTCAATAATCAGTGAAAGTATCATCTGTGGGAGTTAAAACAATCCTGTTTGTAAATTCAGCCACATCCTAGTTTAGATTAGGAACCAATACAGTGGAGAGCATTGGTTAGCAAAGTCAGAAGTGTAACCCTGTATTTCCACCATTGTTTAAGCAGGTAACTTTTTCCCTACTCTGACTTGGTTATTAACTTTTCCTCTGTTTCACTGCTGCTAGAAGGATTATTGCTGCCTAAGGAAATACCTAGGGCTTCCCTAGTGACTCAGACAGTAAATATTCTGCCTGCAATGCGGGAGACTCAGGTTGGATCCTGGACTGGGATGATCCCCTGGAGGAGAAAATGGCTACCTACTCCAGTATTCTTGCCTAGAGAATTCCATGGGCAGAGGAACCTGGTGAGCTATAGTACATGGGGTCACAAAGAGTCAGATATGTCCATGGGGTCACAGAGTCAGATATAATAAGGAAATGCCTAGGGTTTCCCTGGTAGCTCAGATAGTAAAGAATCTGCCTTCAACGTAAGAGACCTAGGTTCAATCCCTGGACTGGGATGATCCTGTGGAGAAGAGAATGGCTACCCACTCCAGTATTCTTGCCTGGAGAATTCCATGGACAGAGGACCCTGGTGAGCTATAGTCCATGGGGTCACAAAGAGTCAGATATGATTGAGCGACTAACACCTACTTACTTACTAAGGAAATATCTAGAGTTTCCTTGGTGGCTCAGTGGTTACGAATCCGCCTGCCAATGCAGGAGACCCAGATTCAGCCCTCTGGTCAGGAAGATCCCTTGGAGAAAGAAATAGCAAACCACTCCAATATTCTTGCCTGGGAAATCCCATGAGCAGAGGGAGCCTAATGGACTACTGTCCATTGGGTCAAAAAGTCAGACACGACTTAGCAACTAAACAACAAAGTGTTCCATTGTACACATACCGCATCTTCTTTATCCATTCATTCTTCTGTTGATGAACACGGGTTGCTTCCATGTTTTAGCAGTTATAAGTAATGCTGCTCTAACCATTGGGGTACCTTTATCTTTTTGAATTAACATTTTCTTTTTCCGGATATATACCCAGAAGTGGAATTGATGAGTCATATGGTAGTTCTTTTTTTAATTTTTCTGAGAAATAGCCATACTGTTTTCCACAGTGGTTGCACCAATTTACATTCCCACCAACAGTGTATAAGAGTTCCCTTATATCTGCACACTCACCAAGACTTGTTATTTCTTACCTTTTTGATGATAACCATTCTAATGGGTGTGAGGTGATATCTAATTGTGGTTTTGAATTTCCCTGATGATTAATGACATTGAGCATCTTTTCCTGTGCTTGTTGGCCATCTGTATGACTTCTTTATAAAATGTCTATTCAGGTCTTGCACCCATTTTTAAATTGGGTTATTTGGTTTTTTCATTGAGTTGTATGAGCTGTTTATATGTTTTGAATTTTGACCCCTTATCAGTCATACCATTTGCAAATATTTTCTCCCATTTAGTACACTGTCTGTTTTGTCACTGGTTTCCTTCGTGTTCTGCAAAAGCTTTTAAGTCTGATTAGGTCATATTTATTTTTGCTTTTATTTCCTTTGCTTTAGCATTTGTTGTTCAGTTGCTCAGCCATGTCCACCTCTTTGTGACCCCATGGACTGCAGCATGCCAAGCTTCCCTATCCTTCACCATCTCCCGAGTTTGCTCAAACTCATGTCCATTGATTCAGTAATGCCATCCAGCCATCTTGTCCTCTGTCATCCCTTTCTCCTTGCTTTAGCATACAGATAAAAAATACTGTGATTTATGTTAGCATGTTCTGCTTATGTTTTCCTCTAGGAGTTTTATAGTTTCCAGTCTTATATTAGGTCTTTAATCCTTTTTGAGTTTATTTTTGTATTTGGTGTGAGAAAATGTTCTAATTTCATTCTTTTACATGTAGTTGTCCAGTTTTCTGAGCACCACTTTTTGAAAAAACTCTTTTCTCCATTGTATACTCTTGCCCCCTTTGTCATAGATTAATTGACTATAAGTGCATGGGTTTATTTCTGTGCTTTCTATCCTGTTTATTTGATCTGTTCATCTGTTTTTATGCCTATGTCATAGTTTTGATTTTTATTATTGTTTGTTCTTGTAGCTTTGTAGTATAGTCTGATGTCAAAGAACATTATTCTTTTAACTCTGTTCTCTTTCTCAAGATTATTTTGGCTATTCAGGGTCTTTTGTATTTCCATACAAATTTTTAAATTATTTTTTCTAGTTCTGTGAGAAAGGCCCTTGGTATTTTAATAGTGATTGCATTGAATCTGTAGATTGCCTTGGGTAGTATGGTCATTTTAGCAGTATTAATTCTAACCCATGAACATGGTATATCTTTTCATCTATTTGTGTATTTTCAACTTCTTTCATCAGTGTCTTGTAGTTTTCCAAGTACAGGTCTTTTGCCTCCTTAGATAAGTTCATTTCTAGGTTTTTAATTCTTTTTTGATGCAGTGGTACATGGACTTACTTTCTTAATTTCTCTTTTGAGTAATTCATTATTAGTGTGTAGAATTAACAGATTTCTGTATATTAATTTTGTATACTGCAGTTTTACTTAATTCATCAATGATATCTGGTGATTTTCCGGTGGCAGTGTAGGATTTTCTGTGTGTAATGGAGCTTCCTTTATAGGTTACTCTCCTTTTTCCCTTTGCTACCTTTAACATCTTTTCTTTGTGATTCACTTCTGACAGTTTTTTGTTGTTATTTTTTTTATGGCTTTACTGGGTTTTCATTGCTGCATGGGCTTTCTCTAGCTGCAGTGAGCATGAACTACTCTCTAGTTGTGGTGCAAGGGCTTCTCATCACTGTGGCATGCATGCCTGGGCACGTGGGCTTCAGTGGTTGTGGCTCCCAGAATAGAGCACAGTCTCAATAGTTGTGGCCCACGAGCTTAGTAGCTCTTTGGCATGTGGGATCTTCCTGGATCAGGGATGGAACCCATGTCTCATGCATTGGCAGACGGATTCTTTACCACTGAACTTCCAGGAAAGCCCCTTTTGACAGTTTTAATATAATGCGTCTTAGAGAAGATCTTTCTGCATTGAGATAATTAGATGTTCTCCTAGCTTCATAGCCTTGTACATCCAGTTCTTACCACAGGCTTGGGAAATTCTCAGCTATTATTTCTTTAAATAAACTCTGTTCCCTTCTCTCTTTTCTGGAATATCCAGTGTCCTAATGTTGTCCTTCCTAAAAGAGTTAGTCAGGTCTTGTAGAATTTTCTGATTTTAAAGAAATGTCTTATTTCTCTTCCTCTCTTACTGGTATTATTTCTAGATTTCTATCTTCAAGCCTACCAATTCTCTCTTTTATCCAGTCTGCTCTATTTCCATTGCTTTGTAATTCATTCTTCATTTCATTTACTGAATTCTTCAGCTCTAGAATTTTCATTTCTATTTTTAGAGTTTAAATCTCTTTGTTGAAGTATTACTTCTGTTCATTAATTTTATTCCTAAGCTCATTGAATCTGCCTTTCTGAGTTTTCTTGTAGTTTGTTGAGTTTCTTCCTGACAAATATTTTGAATCTGTTTCAGTTAGGTCACAATATTTCATTACTTTACGTTTATTTTCTGGAGAATTGTCATTTTGTAGTGCAGTGTTACTATGGTTCATGGTGCCTGATGAGCTGTTTCTCCACAGACAAATTTCAAGTGCAAACACCTTTTTTGCTTGATTATAATAGATTCAATAGATTAGAAATTAGAGGCCTTTCTTCTGTTTTCCAGCAAGTGGTGCACAATCTTGTGGTTTCTCTTATCTGAACTACCTCTCCA
Source organism: Nanger dama (assembly GCA_917880005.1). Classification (NCBI taxonomy): domain Eukaryota; kingdom Metazoa; phylum Chordata; class Mammalia; order Artiodactyla; family Bovidae; genus Nanger; species Nanger dama. The sequence goes on along the minus strand of CAKJTW010000040.1, from coordinate 16,211,190 downwards.
TCCTCCATCACCTCTGTTAGCAGTGTTACCCTCGGCACTCATTACTGCATCTTGTGCCTCCCGGGTTGTCAGTGCCTTGCCTTCTGCTACAGCCTGGATGGTGGTCTCTTACGTCATATCCAGGGTCTCCTGAATTACAGGCTCTGCCGTTGCAGGGGGAGGGAGAAGAGAGAGAAGAGCCAGGATTGCAGGGCACCTATGCTGGGTGCAGTGTTGTAAGGTTCTCTGTCTTGGCCTCTGTGTTCGTGGCGGCTGCTGAGGCAGGAGTCGTGTGCCCACCTGCCCTGCTGCCAGCCAGTCTTTTGGGGCTGCAGTCTCCACTCTTAGAGCTGGAGGGCTAGGATTACAGGCACCACCACCACTCTTCTCTTGGTTTCTCCCTCCCTCAGTTCCCCCCCTCTTCTATATATTCTATCTAGTCTGCTCACTCTGAGATGTACAGATGTGTGGAACTCTCCAGCATCCTAGTGTGTTGCGTGGAGGCAGTTTTGTTGTGTTATAGATGTTTTACTGGTTGTACTTTGAAGGGAAAAGATAAAGGTAGCTTTTTATTCTACCATGTTGCCAGCATCCTCTCTTCAACTTTTAAATACATCCATTGAGTTTTAAATTTTGGCTATTATGTTTTATTATTTTTTTCTTTGTTGTTATTTATCGGGGCCTAAGTGTTCACTCTGGTTCTTTTCAAACATGCTGTTACTTTTTGAAAATATCCACTTTTCCTTTATTTGTTTAAAAGTGAAAGTGAAGTCACTCAGTCGTGTCCACTTCTTTGCGACCCCGTGGACTGTAGCCTTCCAGGCCTCTCTGTCCATGGGATTCTCTAGGCAAGAATACTGGAGTGGGTTACCATTTCCTTCTCCAGAGGATCTTCCCGACCCAGGGATCGAACCTGGGTCTCCCACATCGGAGGCAGACACTTTAACCTCTGAGCCACCAGGGAAGCCCATAATTGTTTTATAATCTTATTCTGATAATAAGAATGTGGTTGAAATCTTTGTGAAACTATTTCTGCTGTTGCTTCTGGTTCTCACTAATAGCATTTTGTTTCTTTATATGCTGGTTTATTTTTGACAGTGTACTGTTCATTGTTCTTGAAAAATTGTTTGCAAGTCTTTTTTGAGGGCTAGGATCAATGTTTTCTGGATCCTCAAAGAAAAGATTTACATTTGCTTCAGCCAGTTACCTGTAAGCTCTACCAAGCAAGTAACCTGAAATTATGTTCACAGCTTTAAGTGTTCTTTGATCACCTTGCAAATCCATGAGGGTACAGTTTATAGTATATAATATTTCCCTCTACACGGACACATATAAACACACACACAGGCTATGGTCAGTGTCAAGAAAACTTGTTTGTGATTCTCTTGTGAGGGAGTGAGGCACTTTTCAGTTCAGTCGCTCAGTCATGTCCAACTCTTTGCGACCCCATGCACTGCAGCACGCCAGGCCTCCCTTTGCATCACCAACTCCCGGAGTTTACCTAAACTCATGTCCATTGAGTCGGTGAGGCCATCCAACCATCTCATCCTTTGTCGATCCCTTCTTCTCCTACCTTCAATCTTTCCCAGCATCAGGGTCTTTTACAATGAGTCAGCTCTTTGCATCAGGTGGCCAAAGTACTGGAGGTTCAGCTTCAACATCAGTCCTTCCAATGAACACCCAGGACTGATCTCCTTTAGGTTGGACTGGTTGGATCTCCTTGCAGTTCAAGGGACTCTCAAGAGCCTTCTAAAACTCCACAGTTCAAAAGCATCAATTCTTCAGCACTCAGCTTTCTTTACAGTCCAACTCTCACATCCATACATGACTACTGGAAAAACCATAGCCTTGACTAGATGGACCTTTGTTGGCAAAGTAATGTCTCTGCTTTTTAATATGCTGTCTAGGTTGGTCATAACTTTCCTTCCAAGGAGTAAGGATCTTTTAATTTCATGACTGCAGTCACCATCTGCAGTGATTCTGAAACCAAAGAAAATAAAGTCAGCCACTGTTTCCCTATTTGCCATGAAGTGATGGGACCAGATGCCATGATCTTAGTTTTCTGAATGTTGAGCTTTAGGCCAACTTTTTCACTCTCCTCTTTTACTTTGTTCAAGAGGCTCTTTAGTTCCTCTTCACTTTCTCCCATAAGGGTGGTGTCATCTGCATATCTGAGGTTATTGATATTTCTCCCAGCAATCTTGATTCCAGCTTGTGCTTCTTCTAGCCCAGCATTTCTCATGATGTATTCTGCATAGAAGTTAAATAAGCAGGGTGACAATATACAGCCTTGACGTACTCCTTTTCCTATTTGGAACCAGTCTGTTGTTCCATGTCCAGTTCTAACTGTTGCTTCCTGACCTGCATACAGGTTTTTCAAGAGGCAGGTCAGGTGGTCTGGTATTCCCATCTCTTTCAGAATTTTCCACAGTTTATTGTGATCCACACAGTCAAAAGCTGTGGCATAGTCAATAAAGCAGACATAGATGTTTCTCTGGAACTTTCTTGCTTTTTCCATGATCCAGTGGATGTTGGCAATTTGATCTCTGGTTCCTCTGCCTTTTCTAAAACCAGCTTGAACATCAGGGAGTTCACGGTTCACATATTGCTGAAGCCTAACTTGGAGAATTTTGAGCATTACTTTGCTAACATGTGAGTTGAGTGCAATTGTGCAGTAATTTGAACATTCTTTGGCATTACCTTTCTTTGGGATTTCTTCCTGTTAAGTCCTAATCTGATAGTGAAGCGCTCTGTAGTCACAGCTGTATGGGAAGTAGGGATAGGGGGTTATTTCTTACTATACTCATTCCTTACTTTGGATGAATTTGGGGGTTTGTCTTTTATTTCTCTACTATTCCACAAGATCTTGAAAACCCCAGCACAGTTTCTCCTGGCATAGCGTGTACCTTCAGAACGAAACCAACTTGTTCGAGCTACTTACTTTCTAGATTCCTTAATTTTACCTACAAATGGCCTGCACTTCCTTACTATTTTCAAGAAAATTTTTTTAATATTTTACCCAGTATTTTCAGTTGTTTTCTGCAGGAAAATGAGCCCAAATATCCTAATCTGTTTTATTACTGGAAATGGATTGCCTTGCTTCTTTTTTATTAAGCTGAAAAATAAGTATTAACTCCTTTTCAACTTAGCAAGTTTCTGATAATGTAAGTATTTTAGACATATATCTCATTAAGATATCTTCAGCAAATTCCTGTGTTTTTATTTCTTACACATGCAAATGTATTACCTATCAGTAGTAAAATAGTTCTTATATTAAACTTTAAATTATTTCTTTTTTCTGATTTATTACAGGACTGACTTCTTTAATACTTAGAGTCTGAGAAAAATGGCAAATATGGATAGTGATTCTAGGCATCTTCTCATCCCTGAGGGAGATAATGAAGTAAATCCTGGACCTATGAATATCCAGTTTGATTCATCAGATATAAGATCTAAAAGGTAAGTGTTTAAAATAAAACATTTATTTCATAATTAAGACTTTTAGTTATTAAAATAGAAGTCATTATAACCAAATATATAGAGATTTTATTATAAAATATCTAATTTCTTACAGGCTCTGTATGTTTGTATATAAAAGGGAATATATATGAATACATTTTCTCACTTATATTTGACTTTTTAGACTAAACTCCATATCTCTGTCAGGGATGGCTGAGGTAAGTTTTATGAAGTAATATGCATGTAACTCATTTAACAAATACATATTGATTGTCTGATCTGTGCAAAGTGTTATGCAAAGTCAGGCTTCCCCAAGTGGCTCAATGTTAAAGAATCCACCTGCCAGTGTAGGAGATGTAGGTTCGATCCCTGGGTCAGGAAGATCTCCTAGAGGAGGAAGTGGCAACCCACTCAAGTATTCTTGCCTGGAGAATTCCATGGACAGAGGATCCTGACGGGCTACAGTCCATGGGGTTGCAAAGAGTTGGACATGACTGAGCAACTGAGCCCAAGTATGGGAAGTGCTGGGAATAGAACAGTAAAAATAATTCATAATCTTTACCTTCTTTGAGTTTAAATTCCAGCAGATAGTTTAAGATAGAGTTTAAAATTTATTTCATTCCTTTCCTTGACAATCCTAAAGAATCCACTGAAAAATTATTATAAATGCACTTTATAATAACAATTTATAAAAAAAATTCAGTATGGTGGTTGTTTATAAAATAGGCAAAAATCAATAGCATTCTAATAAGAAAATATAATGGAGGAAAAGATAAAATACATAGGAATAGCCTTAAGAATGTGCAAAATCTATATGAGAGAAACTCTAAAATACTAAAATAACAGCACAGTGTTTATTCAAATTTGAGATGCTGATTAAAAGTTGTACTGATTTTGGTTGTTCTTTTTTTTTTTTAATATAAAACTAACATAAACTGCTGCCCATACCTCTGATGCAACAATTTCTTAGAACTTAGAATTTTATTTTTGTACTTACTAGAATTCTAGTGCGATTACAAAATCGAAAATATAAACAAAATATATCTGTTAAGATATTACAAATCTGATTTTTCACATAGCCTGATTCTTCTGAATCACTTTTTGACTTGCAGTCGTCAAAAAATCATTATTTTGTCCTGCTCACACAAAATTGTCCTTATTACCATTAAGCATTGATAGTGTAGTATTTCTTGAAAGAATTTTCTTCCAAATCACTGACACTTTTTAGTTTTGAAGCTTGTACTTGCCTGATCTTACCAGAAGGTGTCACAGAAAGCTTTCTAACAACACTATGGCTCATATTTATTCCTTGCTGCTGCTGCTGCTGCTGCTGCTAAGTCGCTTTAGTCATGTCCGACGCTATGTGACCCCATAGGCGGCAGCTCACCAGGCTCCCCCATCCCTGGGATTCTCCAGGCAAGAACACTGGAGTGGGTTGCCATTTCCTTCTCCAGTGCATGAAAGTGAAAAATCTCTAAATGGTTTGATCATTGAAATGACCACAGATGACCTGTCATGCCACCAGGAGCAGTTACTTTCATGACTGTCACCTGGCTGACAGTGATTAAAAGATGTCCTGGATTATTAGATGCATCCATATTTTAGAAAGGACTAAGTGTGTATTTTAGAGTTAATAAGATATTACATGTAACAAAAAGGGATATTCTGTTCTTAGTAGGGAAGACTCTAAAATACAGTGTCATGCTCTTTAAATTTTAACCCACAAAACTAATGTGATCTGCCCTCACCAAAAAAAATGCCAGCAACCCCAATACCAAAGTTTACATGGCCCAGCAGTTTCACTTCTAAACATTAATTTGCAATGTCAGATAGTATATGTACAGAGTTGTTTGATGCCCTGTTTCTTTATAATAGCAAAAGATTGAAAACAACAAAAATGTCTTCTTATAGGACTGGATAAATTATGGTACCTTGATACAATGGAATGTTTTTCACCCATTAAAAAGAAGGAAGTGACTTTATTACATATCAAAATGGAACAAGTCTTTAACTTATTTTGTTAAATGAAAAAGTGAAGTGCAGAGCAGTGTATATAGTATACTGCCATTTGGGTAAAGACATTAAACAAGTTGTATATAACGCAAATATATATAAATGAGTCCAGGGAGTAAATAGGAAACTGTAAGAGTGTTGTCTCCTCAGAAAGAAACTGAGTGCTTTAGATGGGACATGTGGCAGTTACTGTTAGGTAAATACCCAACTATTCAACAACCCCACCTATTCCTTGAACTTCTGTTTTCCAATTTTCTCAAACTCTGTTTCCTCTTCCATTTCTCCCGGGATCTAGGGCTTTCTTACTCATCTCTGTGTGCCAGTTTTTCTTAGGGAATTCACTCAAAAATCCCCTCTAGACAATGCTTTCTAAATTATACTTTTCTTCCTCCCCTTATTCACTATTACTTATCTATCCTATTCGTGCACAGCTCTATTGTCTGTTTAATGTGATGATGGCAAAAAATGCTGATTTTGTTAAGGCTCTAAGCAGTTTCCAATCCAGGAGATGAAAGAGGATTGGTCTAAACTATTCTTGATAATCCTGTTTCCATTTTCCAGATACTTAATTTTTTAGTCTTTTTAGCAGCTTGAGCAGTATAAAATTTGTCACATGAGAAATGTATCATTGTCATTTTAAAGTGGCTATCAGAGAAGATAATGAAATGAATCTTGTAATTTTCACTTGTATGTTTCAGTATCCGTGAATAGAAGGACTAATGAATGCTGATTAAATGCTCAGAACTTTCATGAAACCTCTGAATTCTATGATAAATAATTGACCACTGTGATGATAGAACATGGGTCATTAAAGTGCATTCCACTGCAATAGGTTGGCAGGAGTTGAAACAGTTCTCTGAGTAGTTAACCATTTAGATTAAATGGAAGTATATTTTCTATAATGACATTTGTCAAAATAAGAGGGAATCAACTATTTTCAATCATAGGATAACTGTCTAGGTAAGCATGTTTTAAGGAAGGCAAATTTTTACAGGAGTTTAGCAGTATTGAATGCTAATTTTCTTGTGAAATAATTTCAGGAACTTACTTGATGAGGGAAAACAGGAATATCTTAAAATATTGTTATTTCTACTAAAATGTGGGTTATTTCCTTTTATATACATAAATCTCAGATATACTGTAGTTTTTAATTTATTAACTTTGAAAAAATTAATGTTAATTTAGCCTTATCTTCACATATTTGTGAAATGATGAAGTATCATTTATACTTTTTCTAGTATCAGTTCAGTTCAGTTCAGTCGCTCAGTCGTGTCCAACTCTTTGTGACCCCATGAATCGCAGCACACCAGGCCTCCCTGTCCATCACCAACTCCTGGAGTTCACTCAGACTCACGTCCATCGAGTCAGTGATGCCATCCAGCCATCTCATCCTCTGTCGTCCCCTTCTCCTCCTGCCCTCAATCCCTCCCTAATGAGTCAACTCTTCGCATGAGGTGGCCAAAGTACACATTGCATTAAATACAAAGGAGTTAAAATAGCATTTATCCTTGTGCTACCTAAAATCATCTTTCATATATGCACGTTTTGGGAAACGGTCTTTAGCTGTTAGAATATAAAAATAACATTTGATACTTTTAGATTGCTTATTCTCAGTTTAATTTGTGGTTGACTCTCTCTTCCACTAGGTGGCAATCAAAATCATGTTCCAGTTCAAACATAAAAATTTAAAGAAATGTTTGGGACTGAAAGTGTGTTGGACCTGCTTATCATTTTGGTGGACTAGGGATCTGATTAGACTTAGGTAGATGAAGGAGCTTGTCACTATAGAGGAACCATACATGTCACAAGCATTTGGATCATTTGGAGAATTTTTGCAAATTACACAAATCCACATTTCTTCTGCATGCCTCCCCTCCCCCCCCTTATTAGTTTTTCTTCTGGTTTGGGGTGAAGAATGTGGATGGGGGACAGAGAGGTTTAGAAGTCTCCTATACTGTATTTGATATATGCCATTGGCAGTCACTGGCCTTAAGAGTTTGTTTTGCTGCTCTTCCCAGACTTTCTGGTAACCAGATATTAGAGCTGGTATTCAGGATTGCTTCATGCTCTGCTGCTGCCCTGGGACTATAACCTTTGGGAGTTGACCCTCCCAGCCAGCCTGAAACCAAATTGGGATTTGAACTTCCCTTTTTCAGTTTTCTCAAACTCTGTTTCCTCTTCCATTTCTCCCAGGACCTAGGACTTTCTTACTCATCTCTGTGTGCCCAGTTTTTCTCAGGGAATTCACTCAGAAATTCCCTCTAGACAATACTTTGTAAATTATACTTTTTTTCCTTCCCTTATTCACTAATGCTTATCTATCCTATTGGGGCCAGCTCTGTTGTGTGTTTAATGTTATGATGGCAAGCAATATGATGTGTCAAAGACCCAGTCTATTACTTTTCATGACTATTTGCATTTTAATAAGGAGAATTCTAGAAATATAAAAGCCTAACCTAATCACTTTCATGCATTGGAGAAGGAAATGGCAACCCACTCCAGTGTTCTTGCCTGGAGAATCCCAGAGATAGGAGAGCCTGGTCAGCTGCCGTCTCTAGGGTCACACAGAGTCAGACACAACTGAAGCGATGCAGCAGCAGCAGCAGTAGCAGCAACCTAAGGATTAGATTTTTCTAATTACATTTCAAGTACTCTGGTAAGCCAGTGAGGTAGAGGTAGATAACTTAAAATAGGCAGTATTCTGGGTGCCCTTCAAAGATACCAGGCATACTTATGGCCTTTATTTTTTTAAGTGTTTGTCTGCCCATGTGCAAACTGGCCTCTCTCACTTTCATCTGTCATTAATACTGTCACTAAATAGCAACCTAAATTGACTCTTTGTTATCTGTGGTCCAACGGAGAGAGGCAAGTGAGCGAGAGCCAGCAAGCACATAACGAAGTGAAGAGTTTACCTATTAACATGTCCTAGGCCAACAACAGTGATTGGAAAGGATTATTTGATTATTGAGGCTCAATTGTTTCATAGTTGGGGATTTATACAGATCTAGTAAAGTAGTGTTTCCAGGAGTGTTGGTTTCCAGAGCTGTGTAACTGGATTTTGGGTAACTTGCCATCCATGTTAAATAGGCAGAACCAGGGCCCTTGACCATGTATCAGTGCCCTGGAGCTGAGGACCAATTTGCTGGTTGTATGTTATATCTTTTGTTCCCTTCCCTCTCCTTCCTCCTTTTTCCCTTCTTCTTGCCTCTTGTTCTTTTCTCTCCCTCTTTTCGTCTTCTTCTCTCCCCTCTCTTCTCCATACTTTCCACCATTATTTTTCTCCAGTGGAACTCTTTTTGCTAAATGCTTAAAGAGGGCAATCCTGGCCTTGGATTTAGAGATCCTTTAAGTCTAACTATGGACTTTGTTAGACTAGGATCTTATTTCGAGTTTCATTGGAACCTTTTTATTCTCTCCAGTTCAAAGTTTCTTTTACTTCTGCCAGTCTTTCCAGATGTCTTTGTTTGCTTAACTATCCTTTTGCATTTATATCTGCTTTCCTGAGGTGCTTCCATTTCTTTCCCTAGCTCTGTCTGTCTTATCTGATTTTGCTGTTTCTTCCCTTGCCTGCAAACTAGTTCTTTATTTTCTTCCCTTTCTTCCTCGCTCATTAACATTATTTGGACAAATCTAAAGAAAGAGGGAGCCTAATAATGGAGTGTGACTGGTGCTTGTTAGGCCGATCAGTCAAGTGTGTTTTGTTGGGAGGAAAGGGTATAAAGAGTTGGCCTAGCATTTTTCTCTGTCTACTCAGTTCTACTTAGTGTTATAACACCTCCAAGTATATCGTTGAAAAGGATTTTAGTGTATCAACCAAAAAAAAAAAGTGTAATGGGCTGCAAATAAGAAAAGAGTTTATGGTGGGGGGGCAGTTTCTTAAAATTATAATTTAGAAGACACAGATTTGGGTAATCCTGAAAGAGTGTTCTGAGAAAAAGAGTCAGGGGCTTATAAAGATAGAAAGCCATGAGATTGTTAAAACTTACCTGGAAAGAACTGATATCCTTAAGGAATCACAAGTTGTTATAGGATAGGGGTCCTAGATGTAAATTACTGGTTATTTTAGGGTAAGGGTCTGATAAGTATCTTGAGTTTCTGGCAGATGTTCTAAATAACTTGCTTATCAGGTCAAAAGGTCAGACTCCATCCAGGCTGAGACATGCATAACTCATACTTCCTTAATGGCTTCCTGGCTGCCTTTCAGAAAACTCTCAGCAATACCAACTCCATTTGGATTTTCCTTTCATAAGTAATTATATCATTACTGCAAAAGTGATGAAACCCATTGCAAACTCATTCAATTTTCTTATTAAAGAAAATTAAAACTTCTTTTAACAAACAGACAAAATCAAATATTTTAAATAGGAGGCTCATGAAATTTAGGGATCTTGTCAAAATCCTAATGGATGATGGTAGCCCAAAGATATGGAATTGATATAAAAATAACATACTGAGATTATGTATCTTTGTCTTGCCTGTTATGTTTTAGTCTTAATCTCAGATTGTCTCCAAAAGTCTACTATATAATTTTCCTATGGCTTCTTGTTTTAAGATTTCATCTTGCAATCTATTCTGTATTCTTTTGTCCCCAAGTATAGTTTATAAGGGCTTTTAAATATTAAGAGTTAAGTGAATGCCTCAACATTTCAAGCTAAGAAATACTTTTCTATAAGGTGACACAGAAAATTACTTTGGTGCTATACTTATTTTAAAAAGTTTGATTCATTTGCAACAACATCACACTTCCTCATTTTTTCTATTTCAGTTAGCTTATAATTCTAACTTGGTATGTATCACTACTTCAATTAATGTTATTTCTCTTTTATCAAATTCATATCTGACTTGTTATTTATTCTAACACTAGTTTTTATATCTACCAATGCCTCTGATTTTTTATTTTATAATACTTCTTCCACAGAGTGGCTTCTAATCTTCTCTTAAATCCTGGCTTATTTATTATAAATTGATGTAGCCATTGGTCTTCATCCTGTCTTTGAGTGTTGTTATGCCCTAGCTCTTATATATTAAAATTGTTATTACTTTAGTATGTTACTTTCATTTTGTTTCTCCTTTATTATAGTTGGCTCAGAGGGTAAAGCGTCTGCCTACAATGTGGGAGACCTGGGTCGGGAGCATCCCCTGAGAAGGAAATGGCAACCCACTCCAGTACTCTTGCCTGAAGAATCCCATGGATGGAGAAGCCTGATAGGCTACGGTCCATGGGATCACAAAGAGTCTGACACGACTGAGCAACTTCACTTATTATAGTTAGAGAGAATAATTTTTATGAATATTTTCTATTTTATTTCAGCATTATTGTGGCATAGTTGGCCTGTTTTATTAAGACTAGTAAATTTGGGTATTAAAAATAATTGCTTAAAAAGAAGGCATGATCCTTAAACATTGCTAGTGGAATTGAAACATGATATAGCCACTCATTGTTCCTTCCAGTTTTACTGAGATATAATTGACATCCAGCACTTTATAAGTTTAAGCTGTATACCATAATGATCTGACATCATGAAATGATTATCACAATAAGTTTAGTATACATCCATCATCTCATGTAGATACAAAATTTAAAAACAGAAAAAATATATTTTCCTTATAATGAGAACTCTTAGGATTTACTCTCTTAACTTTCATATATAACATACAGCAGTATTAACTGTATTTATCATGTTGTACATTATATTCCTAGTACGTATTTATTTTGTAACTAAAAGTTTGTATGTTTTCACTGCCTATCTTCTTCCATTCCTCACCTCTACCCTGCCTCTGGTAGAGTCTTTATTTCCATTCAGTCTTTATATCTATGAATTTGTTTGTTTTTGAAGTATACTTGACCTGTAATACAGTTCATTCCTCTTATACAGCATAGTGATTTGACATTTCTGTGCATTTTAAAATGATCACTTCAATAAGCTTAGTTATGATCTGTCACCATACAAAGATACTACACTGACTTTGTTTCCCATACCATTCATTTCCTACCCATGACTTCTTTTGCAACTGGTATAGCCACTTTTGAAAAGAGTGTGATAATTCCTAGAAATGTTAAGTATAGGATTATCATTTGACTTAACAATTCTACACCTAGGTATATACTCAAGAGAATTGAAACATATGTCCAAACAAATATAAAGAAATGTCCATAACGTTTGTAATAGCCCAAAGTGGAAGCAATCCAAATATCCACCAGTTGATATATGTATAAACCATATGTAGTTTATCCATACAACATAATATTATTTGACCATAAAAGGATTTAAGTGTCAATTATGTATAAACCTTGAAAACATGTTATATAAAAGAGGCCACACAAAAAAGACATATATGATTCAATTTATATGAACTATCTAAATTAGGTAAAGGCAATAGAGACAGAAAGCAGATTAATGGTTGCAGATGCTGGCAAGAGGAAATAAAGGAACTTCTTTTTGGAGTGATGAAAAGTTCTAAAGTTGATTATGGTGGGACTTCCCTGGCAGTCCAGTGGTTAAGACTCCACACTTCCACTGCAGGGGGCACAAGTGGTGCCCCTAATGGGAGAACTAAGATCCCACATTCTGCATGGCATAGCCAAAAAACAAAAAATTGGTTTTGGTGCTTGAGGGACAACTCCATGAACGTTCTAACAAGTACTGAATCACACATTTAAATGGGTAAATTTTACGGTATGTGAATTAATATTTTAATACTCTGTCATTTTTAATAAAGTATTTTTATTTTATTTATTTTTAAATTCTTTTGGCCATGTTATGCAGCATGTGGGATCTTAGTTCCCAGCCAGGAGTCGAACCCATGCTCCTGCAATGGAAATGTGGAGTCTTAGCTACTAGACAGACTGCCAGGGAAGTCTTGTTAATCTGTTACTTTTTTTTTAATTAAAAAGGACAAAGGAGATTTTTGCTTATGACAAGGGCAGACTAAGGAATTTGGACCAACCAACTGCTGAGAATAACTAGGAAATTACCACCACCACCCCCAAATTTTTTTAATGTGCCTACAGACATAGGAGAACTGATAAGACAAGAACAGTAGGATCTAGATCTCAGAGAAGGAGGGCACCAAGAAAGGGAAGTGCAGCATTTCCTCAAGAGTATCTGCCAATTCTAGTTTATTAGCTGAGAAGCTATTAAATTGACAGAGCTTTTGACAACTTTACAAGGCTACAGGGAGAAAAATTGGAATTCAGTGTTCACTAAAAGTAGGCAGGCCCAACTTCAAGTTGAAAAGCCTAGAAATATGAATGAACTGGAAATAGAATGGTCTTATTTCAGAGACTGTAGCTCAACTTTAACTCATTTCAGTTCCTAAAATTGAATTAAGGTAATCTAGGTCTGCTATGTGTCTTAAATTGGCTCCCCAAAGCAAATGTACATCCTTTCTAAAGAAAATAGTACTATTCTAAGGCTTCAACTTATTTATACTATTTTCTGTATACTAAAATTCCATTAATTACAATGCAAGGTACTTAAATGCCAGGCAGAGAAGATAAACCAACTGATTAGAAATTAGAGACTTGATACACAATAAAGACTGACAGATGATCCAGATGATGGAGTTATCAGAGTTTTAAAGACCATGTTTAATATGTTCGAGGAAACTGAAATAAGATTGAGAATTTTGGCACTGGCTAAAAGTATAAAAAAGAACCAAACTCATAGAAAATGTTTGCTGAATTAAAAAGGGCCCAGATGGAAAATCTGGAGCCAAAAGACAGAAAACAGTAACCTAACATAGGAAATCAGTCAATGATGTCAATGATGAAAACAAATCAAGGCAAGGATGTAGAGTAGGAGTGATTATGTAGTACTAGAGTAAGTGTAAATTAGTATAATCACTTTGCAAGAGAGTTTGTAATTATCTGCTAGCATTTAGTATACACTATTTGTAATCAAGGGAAACATTTCACCAAGACACATGTACAAAAATATAGATTATAAGTTATTCATAAGAGTACCAAACTGGAAAAAACCTGGATACCCACCATATAGCTATGGTTAAATAAGTCATATTTTCATGTAATGGAATATTATACATTTATAAAAATGAACAATCTATAGCTGCAAACAAGAATATGGATGAACCTCTGAAAGATAATGTTGGTGAAAGAAGCTAAACAGAAAACACACATTGTGTGATTACACTTTATGTAAAGCTCAAAAGCAAGTAAAACTAATTTCATGTTTCTGCATACCTGAGTGCAGAGTTCATGTATGTGGGCCTATACTTATCTGAAAATATATTAGAATGTTAACTGATTATTTCTAATGGGTGATTTTTATTTTGTTATATAACATCTGTATTTTTCTCAATATAAACAGTGTACTACTTTTATTTAAAAAAAAAGCTTATCCAGAAAATATAGCATTCCTATAATTTAGGATAAAAATAGTATATACAAAATGAAAAACCCATTTTCTTACAAAGTGTTTAAATCAACTGTACTTTTATAGGATGATAAATTTATTTTTTTTCTCTAAGAGTAGATTTTGTTTTGTTCTTGTGTAGAGAAGGTTCTGGAAAAAGACAAAAGCATAAAGAAACATATACCCATCACACAGAGGCAAGTGTTGTTAAAGCATTTTAGTATATTTTCTCCTATCCTTTTCAATGATTTTTTAATGAGATCATATGCTATATACAGTTTTAATTTTTTAAACTTTTTCAATTAAAATTTTTATTACATGCTGTTGTTACTTCTGCAAAATATTCCTTAGTTGTCTGCCTGCCGACCTGTTTTTCCTCCTCTGCTTCTGTCCCTTGCTACTTCCTTCCTCCCTTTCTTTTGTTCTTCTATCCCTTCCTTTTGTCAGTAAACATTCACTAAGCTCCTTTTGGTGCTAGACACTCTGAGGAAGGAGATAGACACTCAGCAAAAGTAAAAGAGGTTATAAATATTTGATATGTATTTTTATATATGTATATTATATATGTATGTATTATAATATATGTATATAATATATGTATATAAACACATATATGTATATATACACGCATACATATGTACACACACACATATATGTTTTTTCAACTCAGTACTCATTTTTAATTAGAAACAAGTACTGATTTAACCCCATTCTGATCCAGCATTACCAAGAACCCATGGGATCATATCCCAGCAAATAACTATGCTATAGGGTCTAGCTAAGTTCAGCAAAGAGTAGAATGAGGTCATCCGTGGTACTAATGGATAGGTGCTTTGGAGGTTTCTGTGCAGGCATTTCTTTAAGAACATTCATTGGTCAAGTGCAGAAGTCAGCAAACTTTTTTTCTGTAAGGGGCAGATGGTAAATATTTTAGAGTTTGTGGGCATATGCACTCAGTTTTGCCACTGTGGAATGAAAACAGCCATAGACAACACGTAACTACATGGGCTTCGCTGTGTTCTGATAAAACTTTATTGATAAAAAACAGACCATGGGCCAAACTTGTCCTATCTGGCTGTAACTACCAACCTCTGGTCTGCAAGGAGGGACTGGACTTAGGCGTAAGCAACTGTAGGGACTGGTACTTCTGTTGCTGTGACCCCTAGGATACCTCTTGCCTTGCTTCTAGAGAAGTTAAAAAAGTAAGGTCTACTCACCTTAATTTCTCTCCACCCTCACAGTTGCTTCTAATAGTTGTTCTAATCAAAAGACCCTTTTGGATAATAAAACAGTCTCCAGCCTCTCCCTGAACCTCAGGCCTCTGCAGCAAATCTAGAGTTCTTTGGCAAGATCATCTAAGGGTTTTAGCTGCCATAGATTCTAGGGATTATGACTGAGGCTAAGAATGATAAGTAAGGGGAAAGTACCAGATTTCAAGGAATTGTAAAAGTTTTACAATAAAAATTATCCTTAAGGGTCATTGAAATGCCCCCAAAGCTATAATCATTTTTCCATATTAAGAATTATTTCTAAATATCATTTTATACAAATGCATATTACTTAAATGTATCATAATTTAATACTGTTTATTAAGCTGTTCACAATTTTAATTATTTTAAATAATGCTTTGCTTAGCAGCTTTCTACATGCCATATTTATACCATATTTTGATTTCTTCTAGTAGAGTCTCAAAAGTATAATTATTAGAATAAAAGGATGTAAAGCACAATTAAGGTTTTGTTATATATTACTATATAGCCAAATTGTTATCTAGAAAGGCTGTGCAACTTTATACTCCTACCATCTATGTGTGGAAGTTCCTGTGTCAGAATCCCCTTTCTAGCACTGTTTATTTTCTTATTCACTGAATTGTTTATAAAACTTTCCTATATGTAAAATTAGTTGATAAGAGCCAGTTGGCAGCAGATTTCATGTTGGACTGCTGCCTTTTATCAGACTGTTCAGTTATTTTGGGAGTGGTTGGCTAAGTAGCATGGCATACAACCAACAATGGATTCTGGTTAGGCTACTACAGTGTTTGCCATTTGGGTTGAAGGCCAGTTTGTGTAGACCATTTGTTGCTAGTGTCTTTCTAGTGGCAAAGCAGAAGTTCTCTTAGCTGCTTTACCTTTTTTTTAAAATCTTATTTGGCTGCACCAGGTTTTAGTTGAATCATGCAAGATCTTCAGTTGTGGCATCCAAACTTCTAGTTGCAAGTGTGTGGGATCCCACACATGTAGTTCCCCTGATCAGAGATCAAACCCCCTGCATTGGGAGCATGCGGCCCTTAGCCACTGGATCCTCAGGGAAGTCCCCCATTTACCTTTTTGAGGGTCATGATAAAGATTTCTAAAGCTTGATAAGTAGTTGTTGTTTTTGTTCATTTGCTAAGTTGTGTCCGACTCTTTGGGACCCCATGAACTGTATGTAGTATACCATGCTTCCCTGTCCTTCACTATATCCTGGAGTTTGTTTAAATTCATATCCACTGAGTCGGTGATGCCTTCCAACCATCAGTGTAAGAGGGTTCCCTTTTCTCTACATCTTTCCCAGCATCAGGGTCTTTTCCAATGAGTTGGCTCTTTGCATCAGGTGGCCAAAGTATTGGAACTTCAGCATCAGTCTTAAGTTATGGGAGAGGAATAAGAGCAAGGCTCTTTTTCTCTGGTAATCTGTTTAAAGAGTAGATGAATATTTTGTGTTTTCAATCTCTAGGTAACAATTAAGGTAATGAAGAAAGCAATTCTAGTGTTCATCTGAAGAATCATAAGTGTATATCAAAAATAAGACTTGTCTCAATATATATATTTACTGAATTTCATTACATTTCCAGCTTTTGAGGAAATTTTAGTTAAAATGCTGGCCTGGCACTTTTCTTTTCCCTGCTTTTTTTCTTTTTTAATGGGGAGTAATTAGGCTTTAAAACTAGAAATTTCATTTCTCTTCCAGAAATTCTTTTGGTAGATTTGTGTAAGAAGGAGAGTAATAATGGGTGTGGCATTGAGGGTTGAAGCCTATAATATCTATAATTTATATTATTACTTATTTATAATTAATATAAATAATTATAACTAAGTATATAATTAAGTATATCTTAGTTATAATTTATAATTAAGACAAATTATTTTCTTCCAAAATTTAATAATACCCTTACTTTACTGCAGTTAAAGAAATTGAGACAATTTGGGACTTATTTTGGCATTCTGATAAAGTGAGTAAAAGGAAGAACTGCTTGGAGAGTGTGCCCTCTTGGGAATTTTTTCCACATTCCTAATCTTACTTTGTAGAATGTCACTCATGGTATTGTGTTGGAACTGCTTTTTCTAGGTAGAAAATAGGATGGGGTGGTGGTGGTGGTGTTTCTGTTGTATATCAACCTAGAGAAAAACTAAAGAACTGTTATGTTTGTATATACTTACAGGTGCTTCTAGCATCTTAACTTTGTTGAAAGTTCCTGATGTTTATTTATATAATTCTTTTGGCCTCATTCCAGTGCTGATGGTAAAATCAAAACAAACAAACAAACAAAAAACCTTACATTTATGTTATTGATCATTTTGTAGCCATGAAAGAAGAGATTGTTTTCAGCACAGTCTAATTAAAATAATTTATGGGATTTTAAAAACCAAAATTTGAAAGCATGAATTGCACTGAAAGAATGTGTAAATTCATTCTTAGCAGCATCTGTATTTAATTGAACTGTATAGTCCTGAGAATTAATATTCAGGTCAAGTTCTTTGTCCATGTGTCATTAAGGAAAATTTTTTACTTGTGGCTAAGTAACAGCCTAGAATTTTAAAATAAAGAACCCATAACCTTCAGCCAGGTGTTTATCAGCATTTATTTTTTTCATCATACCATCCTATTAGTTTAAAAAAAAATAAGCTGAAAAATTGGAACTGTATATATTTATATGTGTATAAATATACATATGGTACATTTTATTTTTTTGTATGTGTACTTCTGTATTATGTATGTTATAAAACACAAAAACAGAAATTTAAAAATTATGTAATGATCTTGATAGAATTAACTTTGAAGAAGTGAAAGTCACTCAGTTGTATGTGACTCTTTGTGACCCCCATGAATATACAGTCCATGGAATTCTCCAGGCCAGAATACTGAGTGGGTAGCCTATCCCTTCCCCAGGGGATCTTCTCGACCCAGGGGTCGAACTCAGGTCTCTTGCATTGCAGGCAGATTCTTTACCAACTGAGCTATCAGGGAATCCCAGTAGAATTAACTTTAAATTTTACTTAACAGTACATTAAAACTTTTATTTTTACTTTATAATATTAACAATAACAATAGAATATGCTTTATTATTTTTGAAAATCTTATAACACCTTGCCACAATAGTAATTCAAGATAATTTGAAATTCCTTTCTGCTCATCCTACAATAATATATGGAAGTTTTTGTTGAAATTTGCCTGGTAAATTTTTATCCTTCTCAATATGACTCAATCACATTTAGTGACTGCTGTGCTAGTTTGTATATTCTGGTATTCCTTGTTATTAATATTTTTAAAGCCCCAAATACTCCTATTTTTATTGGTTTAATACTGTTAACTTGGAAACAACCGGTGGCATTGTTCACCTTTCTTGGTTCTCTCTCCAGTCTATCCTCCCACCTCTCCTCTCCAAAAAAAAAAAATTTTTTTAATACACTGGTTTAGAGAGCCTTCAGAAAATAGCTAATCTCTTTCCTGAGGGGAAGGAGAAATTAACAGAATCATCCTTCTCAGGTTAACTGGAATTAAAATCAAAACTGTTACAAGCCAATAGCTTCTTAGCCAGAATGGAGGAGCTACCTCACTGGTCTGAAAGTACATTAGAGGGGGAGCTAAATACTTCAGGGGTATCCATTTGGAAGGTACTCTGATGAAAAGGATACAAAGGAGAAAGAATCATTAGATACATTCAAATCTAATAATTTGCATTGGAATTATAACTATGTTTTTTATACTGTTTTATGCAAAATGTAAATTTTCATGTTTGAAATAAATTGAATGTTTAATGTCACTGACTTTTAGCTATTTTATACTCTGAATACTTTTTAGTGAAGATATTAGTGTTAATACTTAGTATTATATAAAATAAATATCTAGATACTAGTGCTATCATTTGCTTCATTATTATAATTTTTACTTTGTTTTTTTTTGTGTGGTTAATAACATGTTCAAAGACCATTTACATTCTTTGGAAGTTCTTAAACATTAGAAAAATTTTAATCCATGTCTATAAAATTACAGTTTGGAGTTTTATTGGTGACAGACATTATTTTCAACAATAAAATCATGTAACAGTGGAAACATTTTTAAACATCCACATCAGAATATTTTCTGTATAATATGAGTTTTAAAAACCAACTACTTTTTAGGGACTTCCTGACAGACCAGTGGTTAAAACTCCAAGCTTTCAATGCAGGGTACACAGGTTCGATCCCTGGTCAGGAACCAGAATCCCAAAAGTCACTCAGAATGGCAATAAATAAATTTTCAAAAAGCAACTTCTTTCTCAGTCATTGGTACAATATCTTTACTTTGAAAGGAGACAGATTAGGTATGTGGGGAGTTATTATAGTTTTGAATACCTTCTGGGTACCTATGTAGCATACTGTTGACAGCCACAAGTCATTGTAGAAGAGGTCAACAAATTTGGAACAATTGTCTTGTTACAGAAAAAGGTAGCTAATTCATACTTAAGTTTAACAAATCTTTAAGATATTTTGCCATAAGCTAACCAGCAAATTTCTGTATGGTATGCAAGAATTTTTGGGTCCCTCTTGATCTCATTAATGAATTTTGAAAGAATATGTTACTTTAAGATCTGTTTTTAAAGTTCTTTTATCATATGTTATATACAGTATACAGAAAAGTATATGGTACATATGTACAATTTAAAAATTAATAAAGCCCACACCCATCCAACCAACAGCGAGGTCTAGAAATTAGCTGCACGGCAGCTGCTTTGAAGCTATTTTGAAGGTGTGTGTCTTTCCAAACACATCCCTCTGCCTCCCCTATAGGTAGTCACTCTCATGACATTTATGTGATCATTTTCCTGCTTTTCTTTATTATTGTCTGCTGCTGCTAAGTCACTGTGTCCCTAAATACTGAATTCAATTTTACCTGATTTTGCATCTCATGTAAATGGGATCCTACTGTGTATACTCTTTTGTGACTTTTGTTGAGCATTATAATTTTCATCCAAGTGGTACATAACTACTTTCATTGCCAGTAGTTTCTAGCATTTTATTCTACAGATATCTGCAGTTTATTTATTCATTCTACTTTTGAACATTTGGGATATTTCCATTGTGGGACTTTTACAAAGAATGACATTATTTTATGTGTCTTCTGGTATATATATATAGGAGAACTCTTCTAGGATATATCCCTAGGGGTGAATTTGATGGGATGGCAGCCCATTCCAGTACTCTTGCCTGGAAAATCCCATGGACGGAGGAGCCTGGTAGGCTGCAGTCCATGGGGTCGTGAAGAGTTGGACACGACTGAGCGACTGAGCGACTTCATTTTCCCTTTTCACTTTCATGCATTGGAGAAGGAAATGGCAACGCACTCCACTGTTCATGCCTGGAGAATCCCAGGGGAGGAGGGAGCCTGGTGGGCTGCTGTCTATGGGGTCGCGCAGAGTCAGACACGACTGAAGTGACTTAGCAGCAGTGTATAGGTATATTCAACTTCAGCTTCCCAGGTGGCTCAGAGGTTAAAGCATCTGCCTGCAATGCGGGAGACCTGTGTCCGATCCCTGGGTCAGGGAAGATCCCCTGGAGAAGGAAATGGCAACCCACTCTAGTATTCTTGCCTGGAGAATCCCATGGACGGAGGATCCTGGTGGGCTATAGTCAATGGGGTCGCAAAGAGTCGGACACGACTGAGTGGCTTCACTTTCACTGTTGCTCACAATCACTTTCTCTTTCTATTTTTCCTCTCTGAACTGAAATTGCTTATTTATCTATCTTCTCCAATAGCCTATGATCCTTGACGCTCTGTGTCCTGTTGATCATTTAACACAGTGCTTAATACTTTGTTGGCTCTTAAACAATATTTAATAAACTAGAGAACCAATAAAGTAATTAACCCTAATAAAGAGAGAAGAGCTTATATAGGCTCAACCTTTGGAGATGTTTTGCCAAAAATTTTACTTTCCTTTTAGGTTCAAGGATTTGTTAACAAAGAAACCACTCATCACACACAATTTCAATAGTTAATAGGGGATTATTTGACTTAATTTCAACATACAGTCATTAAAAGAAGAGAAATAGAAACAATAGAGAAAAGTAGAAGCATATACAGCACCAAATTAGGCCAACCAACCTCTAGACTTAAACAGTGCTGGGAAGTCCCTCATTAACAGCAATCTGGAGTCCCAGTTGGGAAAAGGTCCCAGGCAGTGCATCCAACCACGAGTGAGACTTCAGATTGCAGTTTCAAGGGCTCCCACTTATAATTCCAGACACAAAAATGCAGCTCTGACTTTTTTAACTTTTTACAATACTGTTTGTTTCACCTCAGGAGTCACAGAATTTTGCTAGACCCCAGGGTGTTGGCCAGACCTCCAGGGGCTCAAGAATTTCGAAACCCGCTCTCTTATCTCAAGTGCTGCCTGACTTGCTGTGGTTGCAGGCAGGCATGGAATCCAGGCAGTACCCAGGCAGGTCAGAAGCAGGTCAGAGGCCTGCTCTCATGCTTCTGAAGTCTGAACAAGACTTCCTCCATTTTAATTTCCCCTAATAGGAGACATTGAGTAAAGTTGGAGCATAGGACAGGGTTTTTGTGAAAGAGAATGTTACTTAGGCATCAGAGGAATCAAGATCAATATTTTTCTTGTAGCCGTAAATATTTAGGCACAATGGCTTGATTAACTTCTTTTCTGTCTTCTTTATGCAAAGCTGCCCAGCAGACACAGTGTTTTACCAAACAAGTTGAAACAAGTACAGTGGGTTCATTATTTTGAATGTTTATTTGCATGGGATTTTTGTGAATACTTGATTCTCTTTTCATTTTCTAACAAACAGTTCCAATTTGGTAGGTGTTTGAGAGTTCCATCTTCCATAGAGATGTGAATAAAGAAATAATTTTAAATCAAGAGTCTTCATTTTGAGAATGAACCTTCTTAAGAGTCATGGAATTGTTAGTAAATTTCAGGGAAGCGTAACTGGTCAGTAGAAGGGTGGAGACAGATTTAAAAGCCAAAAATTTTTAAGGAATTTAAGGAGTGGAACCTAGAAAAGGTGTTAGGTAGAAATAAGGTTTCTTTGTTTATAAGTGTATTAAATGAAAATACAGGGTTTTGAGTCACATTTTAAAATATTTTTAAAATTTTGCTGAATGTTAAAAGCATTTTTTTCTGTAGCATGACCATAAATATTTTTAAGGTGAGGTAAACATAACTTGTACATGAAATATTATAATTTCTTTCCAGTGTGACACCGTTGAGCTGCTTTTCAAATGAGAAGTACCATTGATAGGGAGCATTCATGTGAAACTGTGTTCAAAAGAAAAAGTTTCAAAAACGTTTTATTCTGAATATTCTCTGTATAATTCAATTTTAAAAGTGTTTTCAAATCCAACAAAAGTTCAATTTAGAAATATAATTCATATTTTTTGCTTTCTCAGATGAAGCTTTAGCATATGTTTCTAATAATTCCGTTAAAATATGCTGAGTTGTATATTTTTAAAGAGAATCTGCATTGAAAAGATTCCAAAATATTTGTTTGAACAGGCACTCAGCATCTTGATGAAAACTTTTGAAAAGAAAAACTTTCAGAGTCATTCTGCTCTCTGAGTACCCAAGCCAACTAAACTGGTACAGTTAATACTTCTGTAAGAGGCCAGGAGGCAAGAAATTGGAACACTTCCTGGACTACTTTTCAACAGGCCTTCAGCCAACTTAGTGCTTGATATTCAATATTAATACCATTGAATTTTCAGAGTAACAAGCTACGAGTAGAACATCCTCATCTCTTTCTATCAATGCTATACTTATTAGTCTCTGTTAGTTATTGTTGATTAGCTTAAAGCTCTGCTTTATGTTGGCATTAAAGCTGTAATTTGTTTTTTAATTTTGTGGGATATCATTTTACAAAACAAGAAGGGAATGTCCTGTAGAATATGACCCCTCACTGTCTCCCAGACATATATGTTTTTATATTGCTTTTTTTAATACTACTGAGTGCTACAATAGAGATGTAAATTATTTAGAACACCTAATGCCTTCAAAAGAGTGGTAATTATCTCAGGCTACCAAATTTGTAAGTAGGGATAGTTTATTTGGCCTCTGACTCTTTTGTGTATCCCCTTGAGATTTATTGACATCACTGATTTCATTTAGCAACTATATGCTCACTATAGATAATATATTGATCTCTATATCTCTATATCTATTTATTTGCTCTAGGAAATGCTCTTAGATGTTTTTTTAATTGAACTAGAAAGTACCCACCATATTTAGGTGCTACGGTGGAGAGCAAATAATAAAAGATTCAAAGATACTGTATGCTAACTAGAGCTGCTAAGTCACTTCAGTTGTGTCCGACTCTGTGCGACCTCATAGAGGGCAGCCCACCAGGCTCCCCCATCCCTGGGATTCTCCAGGCAAGAACACTGGAGTGGGTTGCCATTTCCTTCTCCAATGCATGAAAGTGAAAAGTGAAAGTGAAGTCGCTCAGTCGTGTCTGACTCTTAGCGACCCCATGGACCGCAGCCTACCAGGCTCCTCCATCCATGGGATTTTCCAGGCAAGAGTACTGGAGTGGGGTGCCATTGCCTTCTCCGATGCTAACTAGAGAGACTAGGCTAAATTTAACTTCTCTAATATTACAGAGTTATTTGGAAAAACTGCATAAACTAAAATTCCAGTCACTTGGTTTTTCAAGTGCTTCCCACAATATTAGGTTAACAGTGCCTCCAAAAATGGTTACCATACTTTAAGAAATTTTAAGCTTATTTCAGAACTATATATGTAGAAGACTTACCAGGAACCAGTGATAAATCTCTTGGCTTTTTTTCCCCCTTTATTATTTTGGATCTGTGTACAATCTGAAATAGCAAATTATATGCAGTTTGGGAGACAGTTCATTTGTAACTTCAAGGGATCTGAGAAATACAGTCATTTCATGCACCCTGCAGATCCTTCCATTTAAAGTAGTTTATTGCTGGAAAGAAAGCAATGGAGGCAGTTTCAGTAAGGAACTGAATGGGTTAATGACTGAACATGATGTTTGAAAACCAGAATCTATGGTTGATTGGGACACAGTTATGAGGAGAAAGCATTGCACATAAAAAGTAATGTAATGGTATGTTATTGAAATCTAAGAAAAGTAGAATGAGACAAAATAGTGTCTTGATGTTCCATTTGATAGTACTTTGGATAAGTTTCATAAGGGAGATGGTTGAGATCACGAATCCTCAGTACATGAACCAAGGACTAGAAATTGTGTTTATCATAGGAAGTAATTTTGGCCCATAAAGGAGTAGAGACTCTTTAATAGAGGAATGTTTTTGTCTGTAATCTCTCTGATTCAATGCCAAACGTTTTTCAGAGAATATTCAAAGCTGTGCCTAAGTTTCATTGTTGAAAACTGACAGCTGCTATATTTCTTTTTGATAACTGATTGAAGCTCTTTCTGTTATGTCTCCTCTGTTGCTAAATTCCTTAAGTTTAAAAAAGTGTGTTTAAAGTAAGAACTTTATGAAACAAAAGCTTTATTCTGTAGATTGGATAATACTTCTTTTGTGACATTTTCTTTTCCCACCAAAAGTGAGAAGTGAATGCCTTGCCTTGGTACATCCCATTTCTAATGGAGGACAAGAAGTCATTTTCTTCAATGGCTGACTTCCAGAATTTCTGCCTGAACATTCTTTGTCAAGTGTATATTCCCTTCTCTAGGCCTTTCTATATAGAGCCCACAAACATCGTCAGTGTGAATGATGTCATTCAGAGGGTTAGCGACCATGCCTCTGCCATGAACAAGAGGATTCATTACTACAGCCGGCTCACCGCTCCTGCAGACAGGGCACTGGTAGGGGGCAAAGCATCACTAATTGTCTAAGGTTAAGTTGAAATGAACAGTGAACATAAGTCAGGGCAACTCCCAGTGGTTGAACTTTTGCTGGCCATATTCCAAGGATGGCATCATGGAAAGTCAAAGATACTAATTAATACATCTTACATCTCAGACTAGTTCATTCTTATTAGCCTGGCATAGAGAAATTTGAAACAATCTCTTTACGTTTACAACAGCCTAGAGATTTGTTAGATTGAATTCTGCTACTCCATAATCCTAAAATCTTTGAGAAGGAGGAACTGTTGAAGTAGTTTAGGTCATTGATTAATAAAATAAATAATAAGTTGTGCTTAGTCTATTCAGTTTTTAAGTTTGTAGCTATAAGGGGAAAATGTTTTGAGAAATTTCTACAGGAATGAGAAACTGAAATTTATACATATATTTTATATATATAATATATATATATTATAGATTAAAAACAGTCAAAGAGCAGATATTAAAGATTTTAAGCTTTGCAGCAGTCCACCTACTGTCACATATTCTTTTCTGCTTTTGTTTTTGAATCATTTAAAATGTAAAAACTGCCCATAGGAAGAGACTGTAAAAATCAGATTGAAGGCTAGATCTTCTTATTAAATCTGTATTATCTTAGGTTCAAAACTATATAAGTAATTTCATGCTTATAAGAACCACCACATATGAGATGTTCAGAAATTTGAAAGTTTAAAGAAGAATGAAACATTCTGAGAAAAAAATGATTTTTATAGGTAATAATAAAAGGGAGAAGGGAATTCAACATTCTAGATGTTTACAAGGGGCCAAGGACTGAGCTAGTCACTTGAGTACAGATATCTCATATTAGGCCTTGTGAATTCCTAAGATATCCTTTTGCATAGTCAAAGTAGGGACTTTCAAAATATTCTGGGTGGAATCATTTGTTTCCCCAATTTTTCACTTTTTTCTTACTCTAGGTCTTTATGTCAGTAGTTAGAGTAAAGTCTTAGTGCCATATCAGAATTATCTAAGTCCTCTGGGGAGTAGAAGTAATCCAGTATCTCCAGGTCTAGTTCAGACCTCCCAGAGGCTGTATTCTCAGAAGCAAACTTCAGAGATACCAGCTGAGCCAGTCTAAGTCTGAGTGTATGTTGTTTGCCTGGAAATTGTCAACACTGTACACCAAGTTGAATCCCTTTAAACTGACAATGAGATGAGTCTAGTTAATCAAAGTATATAAACAGTGATCTAAAATTAATATAATATGACCATTTTTAATGATTGTATGCATACATCCATGCTCAATTTCTGAGAATCCCAAAATTATTTTTCTCAAAAGATTTTTAAAGGAAGAGAAATATGAAACCAGAGGTGTCAGGTCTTTGCAGAGTTATAACTTTTTATTTCTGAAAATTTCCCCACTTACCTTAATATTTTTATTCTGAATTGGTGAAGGGTAGTAAATCATTTGACTGCCAGCATCTCCCAGATGCTTGCTAATAAATATGTGGCCTGCACAGGCCAGCATCACTGAGAGCATGTTAAAAAGGCAGACACTCAGCCTTTAGTCCAGATCTACTGAATCAAAATCTGTATTTTAACAAATTTTCTGTGTGAATCACAAAAATATTCAAGTTTGAAAAGCACAGTCCTAGACCCACTGACAGAGTGTGGGATCCAGTCTCCCAGTTTTTCTATATCTCCTAATAATTTCTTATCCTCTAGCTTTTTAATCCTATCCCTGATAACTTTAGATTTTCACTTTTTCTGAACTTGCTCTGGTAGATACCATAGTTTATCTCCTGCCTGATACAGACATGGGCCTGCCTCTTTTTCTTTTACTCCATAGTAGAAGACAGCAGAGCTCAGAGCCTAGAGGATTGAGGGTAAAGAGAAGGCAGCAGACCTATTTCTATATATGCTTTTGTAACATATTATAGAAATAATTATTTACAAAGCCACAGGCATGGCATTCAAGACATTCTTTTTCCACAAGGCACCAAAAATTGTATGCATAAAAGAGAAGGATTTTATATTCTTTCTTTTTGTACCAGTTCGGTATCCTGTCTACCTACTGAAGCCTAATATTCTGTCACTTTCTTGAGGTCTTTCCAAACTATTCCAGCCCCCATTATTGTTGTTATTACTGTTGTCATTTCAGTGTTCCAGAACTGAACACTTAATTTTTATTCTTATAGCCTTATATAATTGTTTTATATGTTTTCTAACTGAAATTTAAACTTCTTGAAGTTAGGAGCCATATATTATTTTTTTCTTTAACGTTAAACCTAGCATTGTACCTAGCACAAAGTTATAGATTTATGTAGTAAGTACTGATACAAAAGATTCTTGCTTTATACCAGTCAGTTCTTATGTCTTTAATATTATATGTAAGGAATACATATTCTCAAAGGACAATTTTCAGTGAGATGGTCAGAATTCCATCAGGAGACCGTATTTCTTTTAACTCCCAGAATAGGGAGGTAGAAAGAAATGGGTTGGGGTCAAGTGGGAGCTATGTGTGTGAGAAATATATACATATTTAATCGTTCTTTTCCTGTGTGTTTTCAACCTCTCTCTATTGGTTCCATCTCTACTGTTTACATCTCCTGTCTAAGAATCTTTGTCTTGCCTTTACCTTAAGCCACTTTCAGTTCAGTTCAGTCGCTCAGTCGTGTCCAACTCTTTGGACCTCATGAATCGCAGCACGCCAGGTCTCCCTGTCCATCACCAACTCCCGGAGTTCACTCAGACTCACATCTGTCGAATCGGTGATGCCATCCAGCCATCTCATCCTCTGTCGTCCCCTTCTCCTCCTGCCCCCAATCCCTCCCAGCATCAGTCTTTTCCAGTGAGTCAACTCTTCGCATGAGGTGGCCACTTTAGCTCACCTTTTTCTTCTATTATCAAAGCATTTAAAAGAATAGTCTATGTTTTTTATTCTTTTCTTTCCCTTCTTTTGACTCCTCAATTTCTTATAGTTTGAGTTCCCAACCTACCTCTTCTCTAAAACCACATTCACATAGGAAATCAATGACCACCTGAGTCTTAAAATTCTCCTCACTTAAAGCCCAATCTCTTCCATCCAAAATTACTTAATTTCAGTCTTTGTGGTTCTTCTTCCTCCTGTCTCTTAAAAGTAAAGAGAAATACTTTGACGATTGTGTATTCTAAGAATTCATTCTCATTTGAGATGAACAGCTTATTATTTATAGTATTTAAACTCTTACTCCTTTAGATCTTACTATCTTTAAAAAGTAATTTTTATGTTTTAATCAGGGGTACACGCTGTTTATTTGTTCCTGATAGTTGGAAGTGTGTCTATAGTCAGGTACTTTATTGTATAGAAAATTTCCTGTGTTGAACATTTACTGGTTCTAACATTTCTTTACTTTTTTTTTAACCAGATTGCCCCAGATCATGTAGTTCCAGCTCCAGAAGAGTGCTATGTCTATAGCCCATTGGGTTCTGCTTATAAACTTCAATGTTACAGTGAAGGATATGGTAAAAACACCAGTTTAGTAACCATGTGAGTTAAACTACTTTTTGGAGCATAACTTAAATTATGTGAATATTAAAATTACTGATTATTTTAATTTTGTCTTAATTAAAATATTTGAAGAGTCAAACTATATGTTTTACTACTATTACTTTGCTTTCAGTTTTATGATTTGGAATACCATGCTGGGAACATCTATACTAAGTATTCCTTGGGGCATAAAACAGGTAATATAATTTTCAGCACACTTTGTATTAGAATTTTTTTTCTCTTTGTAGTGTAAGTTTTACAAGTTTAAATAAGTCTACATAAAATTTTTAAGGAAATAGATTATTATATTTAGTTTTACATTAGCTGTCAGATTTTTATGATAATTGTTTAGGGTAACTTAATATGGTTGCATATTAATTTATTCTGACATGATATATGTTGTTCTATATTTTTATTTTTTGAACAGGCTGGGTTTACTACTGGAATGTGTGTCATCATGCTGATGGGCCTTCTAACACTTTATTGCTGCTACAGAGTAGTGAAATCAAGATCTATGATATGTAAGAATTTACCATTGTAAAAATAAATGAATGATGTGGATATTAATAAGAATTGATGTTGAGGTGGATCACTGATGTGTGATAACACACATTTCACAAGTGTGTTAACTATTTTCTGCCTAAAGGTGTGTTTCTCGTAGTTCATAGCATTTGGCATCATATGGTAATAACTTCAGTGGCTTCGTTTGAAATTCTGAGAGGCTTGTTCTTTGCAGAATGCATTTACTTTGGTGCTAATTTCCTCAGAAGAATAATTTAAAAAGTCATATTTTCAAAATAAGATCTTTGCCAGAACTAAATTGAGAATTTTATGATTCTTATCAGTTAATTGTGACTTGTTTTGACCTATCCCTACCAAAAGATCTAGATATTTGCATCTCCTAAAAGTGAAAATTGTTAAATATGAAAATGTGAGCAATGAGTCCTTTATAATCAATTCTCAAAGTTGTACCAGCATGTCCACTCATTTCTATAAATTCTAGATCAGGGATATACCTTTTTAGGTTGTTTTAAAGTAGTTTAGGACTTAAATAGATGTACATTATTTCAGTCAGTCTCAGCAAATGAGAATCAACAAACCAGGCTCTGCCTCCAGTTTTTTGGTCTCTACTAAGCAGTAGTATGTTTTTCTTAATTGTATTATTTCCTCATATCCCTTTCCCATTTATCCACAAGCCCCTTGGTGCTCTTATAGATCTCCCCTAAATTCTTTATATGAAGTAGGCAGTTAACCCCTTTATTGTGTCTTGTCTGTTTCTCTTATATTCAGTATTTGAAATGGCTTTTGTATCATATTAGTTTGTTTATATCTGGCTATCTTTTCCATTGTAGTTTCTATTTCTTCAGTTGATAAAAAGGACAATCTTTTGGTTTCTATTTTTATATTGTCGTCTAAATTTTCAGTTATTTTTGAATTCTTTAATTTTCTGAAATTTTTAATTGAAATATAGTCAATGTACAATATTAAATGTAACAGGTGTACAATACAGTGATTCACAATTTTTAAAGATATATTCCATTTATATTTATTATAAAATATTTTCCATATTCCTCATGTTATACAGTAGATCCTTGTAGCTTATCTGATACATAATAGTTCATTCCTCTTAATCCTTCACTCCTCTATTGCCCTTCCCCACTTCCCTCATTGTCTAAAATGTTAATTGGCATGTTATATAAATTATGACTCAAGAAAACATTTCTCTATATTATTATTAAGTATGCCAAATATTGGATATTGTCTTCTATCCCATATTGATGATTTTTTTCTAGCCTTGGTTTATCACTTGCTGTTATTAGTTACCTTAATCTACTTCTCAGAATCTACCTACAATGCAGATCTGGGTTCGATTCCTGGGTTGGGAAGATCCCCTGTAGAAGGAAATTGGCAACCCACTCCAGTGTTCTTGGCTGGAGAATCCCATGGACTGTAGCCTGCCAGGCTCCTCTGTCCAAGGGGTCACAGGAGTCGGACAAAACTTAGTAACTAAACCACTACCGCCACCATGTCTCAGATTATCTGTACTATTTCATTGGCCTACACTTCTTATATGTGTGTTCTAAAATTTTTGTTTTTGGTTTTTTTTATTGACATATAGTTGATTTACAATGTTGTGATAATCTGCCGTGTCTAATGTTTTAATTACTATTATTTCATAAGATGGTCTAATGCCTGGTGGTGAAATACCCATAATCTTTTGCTAAATATTTTGAATCAATTTCAAGAACATAAATTATGAATGTGGAATATATAATTGACATCTAATTTTATTTTCCCTTTTATATTTTATCTAGCATCAGTGGATACCACTACCTGGGAATATCCAGATGTCTGCAGATATTATTTTGGCTCCTTTGGGCAGTGGTCAAGTCTTCTCTTCTCCTTGGTATCTCTCATTGGAGCAATGATAGTGTATTGGGTGCTTATGTCTAATTTTCTTTTTAATACTGGAAAATTTATTTTTAGTAAGTATCCATATCATATGCTTTAGCATAATTATTTTCAAATATAATAGCTACACTATTTTGGTTTCAGTCTTAAATTCTGAACTTAAAATTAATGAAGTAAAAAGTAATATTTATGATTCTAGGAGATATACTTGATTCAGTTTGTTTTCTATGGTTTCTATGTTGATCACAAATATAAAATGTATGTTAATTTCCAAAACCATATTTTTGGGTGAATATATTCCTTCAAATTCTCTAATTAACATAAAATATTTCTAAGTTCCAATGTATGTTAATTTCTAAAACCTTATTTTTGGGTGAATATATTCCTTCATATTCTCTAATTAACATAAAATATTTCTAAGTTCCAAAAGATGTTTTAAGCATTGTTTGCATCTCCTAGGAATGAATTTTTTTCCTGCTTAAATAATGGTATGCATTTAGAAAACATGATCTCAACCTATACTCACTCTCCACCTCAACTAATATAGTTATTATATATAATAATATATATAATATTATTATTATATCATAATTAATACTATTCTCTTTTTTATATGGAATTTGCATTCATTAAATATACACATCTTGGCCATATAATTTTGACAAGTGGATACATCCATGTAACTCACACCTCCTTCATGAAACGTTTCCATCTTCCCAGAAAGTAGTGATATATTTTTTAATTGTAAAAATTCAGATTATTTGTTGCCATTATAAGAGAACCTAGTTCACTTTTTAATATTTATCTTGAATCTCACAAATGTATTGAATTCTTATTGCTTATAATTTTGTAAATTCACTTGGATTTTCTATTTAGATAATTCTGTCATTCATGAATATGAAAACTTCTTCCTCTCTAGTTATTATTTTTGAATGATTCATATATATATGCATACATCTATATTTAGTATATACATTCAAACATATATAGGACTTCCCAGGTGACACTGGTAAAGAACCT
Source organism: Nanger dama (assembly GCA_917880005.1). Lineage (NCBI taxonomy): Eukaryota > Metazoa > Chordata > Mammalia > Artiodactyla > Bovidae > Nanger > Nanger dama. The sequence continues at coordinate 16,179,376 of CAKJTW010000040.1, read as the reverse complement.
ATCTGCCAGTGCAGGAGACATAAGAGATGTGGGTTCGATCCATGGGTCAGGAAAATACCCTTGAGTAGGGCATGGTACACCTCCAGTAATTTTGCTTGGACAATGACCACGGACAGTGAAAGCTGGCGGCCTACAGTCCATTATGTGGCTAAAGAGGCACACATGACTTCAGTTCGGTCACTCAGTCATGTCCGACTCTTTGCAACCCCATGGGCTGCAGCACACTAGGCCTCCCAGTCCATCACCAAGTCCCAGAGTTTACTCAAACTCATGTCCGTTGAGTCAGTGATGCCATCCAACTATCTCATCCTCTGTTGTCCCCTTCTCCTCCTACCTTCAGTCTTTCCCAGCATCAGGGTCTTTTCAAATGAGTCAGCTCTTCGCATCAGGTGGCCAAAGTATTAGAGTTTCAGCTTCAGCATCAGTCCTTCCAGTGAACACTCAAGACTGATCTCCTTTAGGATGGACTGGTTTGATCTCCTTGCAGTCCAAGAGACTCTCAAGAGTCTTCTAAAACACCACAGTTCAAAAGGATAAATTCTTTGGCACTCAGCTTTCTTTACAGTCCAACTCTCACATCCATACATGACTGCTGGAGAAACCATAGTCTTGACTAGATGGACCTTTGTTGGCAAAATAATGTCTCTGCTTTTAATATGCTGTCTAGGTTGGTCATGGCTTTCCTTCCAAGGAGTAAGCATCTTTTAATTTCATGGCTGCAGTCACCATCTGCAGTGATTTTGGAGCCCAAAAAAATAAAGTCGGCCACTGTTTCCGCTGTTTCCCCATCTATTTGCCATGAAATGCTAGGACCGGATGCCATGATCTTCGTTTTATGAATGTTGAGCTTTAGGCCAACTTTTTCACCCTCTTCTTTCACTTTCATCAAGAGACTCTTTAGTTCTTCTTCACTTTGTGCCGTAAGGGTGGTGTCATCTGCATATCTGAGGTTATTGATATTTCTCCCAGCAATCTTGATTCCAGCTTGTGCTTCATCCAGCTTAGCGTTTCTCATGATGTACTCTGCATATAAGTTAAACAAGCAGGGTAACAATATACAGCCTTGACATACTCCTTTTCCTATTTGGAACCAGTCTGTTATTCCATGTCCAGTTCTAACTGTTGCTTCCTGACCTGCATACAGATTTCTCCAGAGGCAGGTCAGGTGGTCTGGTATTCCTATCTCTTGAAGAACTTTCCACAGTTTATTGTGATCCACACAGTCAAAGGTTTTGCATTGTCAATAAAGCAGAAATAGATGTTTTTCTAGAACTCTTGCTTTTCCATGATCCAGTGGATGTTGGCAGTTTGATCTCTGGTTCCTCTGACTTTTTAAAACCAGCTTGAACATCAGGAAGTTCACAGTTCACATGTTGCTGAAGCCTGACTTGGAGAATTTTGAGATTACTTTACTAGCATGTGAGATGAGTGCAATTGTACAGTAGTTTGAGCTTTCTTTGGCATTGCCTTTCTTTGGGATTGGAATGAAAACTGACCTTTTCCAGTCCTGTGGCCACTGCTGAGTTTTCGAAATTTGCTGGCGTATTGAGTGTAGCACTTTCACAGCATCATCTGTTAGGATTTGAAATAACTCAACTGGAATTCCATCATCTCCACTAGCTTTGTTTGTAGTGATGCTTTCTAAAGCCCATTTGACTTCACATTCCAGGATGTCTGGCTCTAGGTGAGTGATCACACTATCATGATTATCTGGGTCGTGAAGATCTTTTTGTACAGTTCTGTGTATTCTTGCCACCTCTTCTTAATATCTTCTGCTTCTGTTAGGTCCAGACCATTTCTGTCCTTTATTGAGCCCATCTTTGCATGAATTGTTTCCTTGGTATCTCTAATTTTCTTGAAGGGGATCTTCCAAAACCCAGGGATCAAACCCCGGTCTCCTGCATTGTAGACAGACGCTTTACCATCTGAGCCACCAGGGAAGTCCGAAGAGATCTCTAGTCTTTCCCATTCTATTGTTGTTGTTGTTGTTTTTATTTCTTTGCTCTGATTACTGATGAAGGCTTTCTTATCACTCCTTGCTGTTCTTTGGAACTCTGCATTCAAATGGGTGTATCTTTCCTTTTCTCCTTTGCTTTTTGCTTCTCTTCTTTTCACGGCTATTTGTAAAGCCTTCTCAGCTAACCATTTTGCTTTTTGCATTTCTTTTTCTTGGGATGATCTTGATCCCTGTCTCCTGTAAATGTCACAAACCTCCGTCCATAGTTCATCAGGCACTCTGTCTATCAGATCTAGTCCCTTAAATCTATTTCTCACTTCCACTGTGTAATTGTAAGGAATTTGATTTAGGTCATACCTGAATGGTCTAGTGGTTTTCCCTACTTTCTTCAATTTAAGTCTGAATTTGCCAATAAGGAGTTCATGATCTGAGCCACAGTCAGTTCCCGGTCTTATTTTTGCTGATCGTACAGAGCTTCTCCATGTTTGGCTGCAGAGAATATAATCTGATTTCAGTATTGCCCATCTGGTGATGTCCACATGTAGAGTCTTCTTGTGTTGTTGGAAGAGCACGTTTGCTATGACCAGTGTGTTTTCTTGGCAAAACTCTATTATCCTTTGCCGTGCTTCATTCTGTACTCCAAGGCCAAATTTGCCAGTTACTCCAGGTGTTTCTTGACTTCCTTGGCAACGAAATAACAATAGATGACCATAACTGGCTTAAAATAAGATAAATTTATTCTCACAAGAATTCTGAAATCAAAGTGTCTGTAGGGCCCTTTCCTTCCTCTGAAGCCTTTAGGGAAGAACCCTTCCTTTTTCTTCTTAGTGTCTGATGATCAACTGCTACCAGTCCTTGGCATTCCTTGACTTTAGTAATATTTCTCCAGCTTCACCCTCTGCCTTCACATGGCCATCTTCCTCCAGTGTCTCTATGTCCAAAAGTCTCCTGTTCTTGTTAAAGACACCCACTATCGAATTTAGGGTGTACCTAATCCAGTATACGTAGCTTGATTATGTCTGCACAAACTCTGTTTCCAAATAAGGTCCATTCTATGTTTCCTGGTGGACATGGATTTGGGAGAATTCTGTTCAACCTAGTATGCTTGGTGTCAGGGTTTTTACTAGGCTTATGTAAATCTTTGGCATCAGGAATTATGTAGTTATGTAAAGATCCATAACTTCCTATCTTGAATCACTAATAACCCTTGGAGACATTATAAAAACCTAAGCATAGATTACTTCTTTTATTCTATCTTGAGACCCATATAATGAAGATGAATAATTCACATATATAACTTACTTTATGACCTTAAAATCTAATCTAGCTTTTTTATCATCTTATTTAAGTTTTACATCACTTTCTTTAATGCTTACTAAGGTTATGAAAGGCTAACATCAAACAGAATAAAGTAAATTCCCTCAGGCAAATAAAAGCATATTTTTACCCATTCTCTCATTTACTATAGAATGATATAAATACCCAGGTATCTGCATTAGCTTTTTATTTTGCTGCTACTTTAGTAAAACTTAGTGGTACCTGTGATCAGTAATTACTATATAGCTTTCACTTTATAAAAGCTGTTCTATGTTTTGTCAACACTTTAAGTGATTTTTTCAGATAAATTCAGGTGTCTTGCGTAGTGGCTTTCCACCCTTTGCAGGTTTTAGAACTTTACTATATAAGATATAACTATACTTACATAAATCAGTGTGAGTATAGGATAAGAAATTGTGTACATTATCTTTATTCCAGGACTTTTAACTTCGCCTTCTGGGTGGTTTTTCTGTTTTGTTTTTAAAACCTTCACTCATAAAAATTTTCCACCATGAGACTGTGACACCAATGATATCATTCCTATAGAGCAGAGAAAGCTGAAGAAGGTGAAGTTATGTTAATAATGAAGTAGTCTTTGTTCTGTGTATTAAATAATATTACCACAGATAAGATCTTAAAAGATTTTTATAAAGAAAAATTTAGAGGGTGATTGATTTAATATCTTCCACTCAGTATTAAATTATGCTTTCCTCATGATTTTTAGATTTTATTCATCACATTAATGACACAGACTCCGTGCCGAGTACCAATGATAGCAACCCTGGTAAGTAGTTGGGAGTTGAAAGTTTGCCTTGTTTCTTTATTCATCATCTTTTTTCAAAAAGATATAAGGTAGAACCTACAACTTTATTTTAGGTATATGACCAGCATAAAATCATTAGGTTAACTAAGCCATTATTAAATTGTTGATAACCAGTAAGGTAAAAGAACAGCTCCACAAAAGTTTGTGTTAATGTAAGCTAAACAATATTTAGTTCATGTTATACAGTTCACAGTTTTAGCTCACATCCACAGTATCCATATTTGCTTATGATCAATAAATATTTTTAAGTACCTCTATCACTGCTGATTGTTTTAGAAGTCTAGGACCTTTGTTCTAGTTTGTTAATTTAGTTTTAAACATTGATCATTTTAGTTAGTAATATTTAAGATATATAAATTGTTTCCTAAATTTCCTAATAATGAACCAAGGCTAGGAAATATGGAAAAATAAATTGAAGATTTGCACCCCCCAAAAAGTCAATTTCTTAGAAAAGTTTATTTTATTTAATTTATTAAAAATAAACATTTGGGGACTTCCCTGATGGTCCAGTGACTGACTCCATGTTCCCTGTGCAGGGGGCCTGGGTTTGATCCCTGGGCAGGGAACTAAGATCCCATATGCTGCAACTAAGACCTAGTGCAGCCAAATAAATACATTAAATAAATAAAGAGAATTAAAAATAATAAATGTTTCTAGCCTATGTGTTTATCCAGTATGGCAGTCATAGGAAAAATGAATAGAAAAGCTAATATAACCTGAGTAACAGCATAACTAACATCACCTAAAGCTTTTGTGTGTTTAGGTTTCAGAGATACTGAACTGATATTTTGATGGAGGTACACATTGATCACTAAGAGGACAATTCATTCAATGCATATTTATTAAATCTATTATGTGTCAGAAACTGTTCTAGGCTCTGGGATATAATGGACAGACAAGAGTTTCTCTTGTGAAGTATACATGCCAGTGTTTGCTGTTCAGTGTCTTACTTTACCCCTTAATTAAATTAATTAATCTGTCATTTGTTAATGCTAGAAAATGAGTGAAGTACCAGCATCATTTCTGTGAATGGACATACACACACACATACTTTTCGTCAATTATACTAAAGTGTATTCATATAATTCAAACACATACCTCTTGAACCCTGTTCCCTACCTCAGAATTTTCAAAAGCCCAAGAAACATACTGGTTTTAAAATTGAAATTCATTTACTATAGCTACTCTGATATCAATTGATGAAACTAGTGTATTACTATCTAGTAGGATTTCTTGAGTAGAGAGTCAGTTCATTGTTGAGTTCATGAATATTAGAATTATGCTAATAATTTGGAGAGCATTATCAGCAAAGTCAGTTTACTTTGCATAGTGATATCTTATGTTGATAGTAGCACTTCTTGATTCTTTGGTTTATTTTAAACAAAGTATTGAATAGAGTATCAAGCAATCCATTTCAGTAAATATTAGAAATTACAGCAGACATTTATTGGATATTTACTGTGTGCAAGCATTGTTCTAAATGTTTTATAGCAACTTTATAAGGTAGTACTGTTCTCTTCATTTTCTACAGCGCTTCCTGGTAGCTCAGCTGATAAAGAATCTGCTTGCAGTGCAGGAGACTCTGGTTCAATTCCTGAATTGGGACAGTCCCCCAGAAAAGGGATAGGCTACCCATTCCAGTATTCTTGGGCTTCCCAAAGGACAAAGAATTTAGTGACTTGTGTGTAGAGTGACAGAGTGAAGACTCGTTATTCAATCAGTTTACTTCCATAACCTGTGTTCTTTACCACTCTAGTTAATTAGCACAGGAAAAATTCAAGTTAATTTGCTTTCTTCTGGAGCATTGAAGGAAAAAAATACAGGTTAAAAGTGCTGACTAAGAAAACTGTTTGGCTTTGTGGCATGCCAAATGACAGATAGAGAATAAAATTGTTGCTCAGCATTTTTTACGGCATTAAACATTCTTTACAAAGAGCTGATTATTAGCAAAAGTGCTATTATGAACTTAGAAGCACAGTGAGAATGATTTGTATTCTCTCTGCAAACAACAGAAACTGCCACTTGTAGATCAGTGTTAGGAAAAATACATTTTATTCACTTCCCAGTTCTCTGGATATCATCTGGGCTTTCAGCTGTTCTAAGGCCTGAGAAACATCCAGAACAGTTACTCTGGATTGCTGGGATTCAAGATTCTTAAGCTGTAAGCAATTATTAGATTTTGGCAGTACCATGGCAATGTTTCAATGGTGTCCACTTTTTATTCCAAACTTATCAATTTTGCTTATTGTTAGAAGAAACCTGTTCTCTGGACTTTGTGTGGGTTATTAGCAAAACGAACAATTACCTTGAATGATGTGTCTTATATGATTGTAATAATAAGATCAAATATCATCCAACCTGATATTTTCTCTCTGGCAGTGGGACAGAAGGATAGTTGGTAGAATAATTTTATAGTTTCCAGTAGAAAGTAGAAATCAAGGCTATACCTCAAAATCTTCTAACATTCTACCTTTAATTATTGATAGTTAAAAGTTTTCTGATTATAACTACATATAAAATGGATAAACCACAAGGACCTACTATATAGCACAGAAAAGTATATTCAATATCTTATACTAACCTATAGTGGAAAAGAATCTGAAAAATAATATCTGAATCACTATGTTGTATACCTGAAACTAACACAACATTATAAATCAACTATACTTCAAAGTTTTTGAATAAATAATTTAAAAATTTGAAAAGATTCCACATATACCTAAACATAATCCTCTATTTTTTTTCCCAAAAGGAGAAACTTAATATTCATGATAAAACTTAAGGTTGGTAGAGCAAGTGTAAGTCTCATTGTTCTTTGTTGTCTCCTCTGATCTGTTGCTTCCTGGTTGCAGTGATTTGTCCAAGTGCCAGTAGCGGTGGCCATCCTGACAACAGCTCTGTGATTTTCTACACCAGCGACTTGGAACTCCAACAGTTTGAAAAGTGGTGGAATAAGTCCAAGACAGTGCCCTTTTTACCTCATAGGGCTCCTTCTGCCATTGCTTAATTTCAAATCTCCTTCATTTTTTTCAAAATTTAACATCCTAGGTAAGCCAAGGCACTCTGTTATAGAGCCTCTGTATAGTAGAATACATGCTGAATTCTGTGGGAATATGGTCTGACCAGCCAAATAGTTATCTTCCAGGCCTGTTCATCTGTGTTTAATTTGTTCACACATATATTGTGCTACTTTTTGCTTTTCTTGATGAAATTTGGCACAGAAAAAAAATAGACATGGCAATCTCAAGCCCAAGTCCCTTTTAAAGATGAGTTACTGGGATTTCCATTCTATCCTTACTGAACAACTATTCCTCATTTCCTCTACAACTACTGGCAGTAGACTAAGATTTCAGCAGGAGAGATCCAAAGTGAATATTATAGGAATTCTCAATTCTAAATTTTGGAAATGTTAGAACATACTAAGGAGATTATGGAATATTTTTTCCCCTACAGATTCTATTTAAGAGTATAAACAAGAATTATCACTTTTTAAAATATAAGTTTATTTTAATTGGAGGCTAATTACTTTACAATATTGTATTGGTTTTGTCATACATCAACATGAATCCACCATGGGTGTACACATGTTCCCCATCCTGAACCCCCCTTCCACCTCCCTCCTCATCCCATCCTTCTGGGTCATCCCAGTGCACCAGCCCCAAGCATCCAGCATTATGCATTAAACCTGGACTGGCGATTCACTTCACATATGATATTATGCATGTTTCAATGCCATTCTCCCAAATCATCCCACCCTTGCCCTCTCCCACAGAGTCCAAAAGACTGTTCTATACATCTGTGTCTCTTTTGCTGTCTTGCATATAGGGTTATCATTACCGTCTTTATAAATTCCATATATATGCATTAGTATACTGTATTGGTGTTTTTCTTTCTAGCTTACTTCACTCTGTATAATAGGCTCCAGTTTCATCCACCTCATTAGAACTGATTCAAATGTATTCTTTTTAATGGCTGAGTAATACTTCATTGTATATATGTACCACAGCTTTCTTATCCATTCATCTGCTGATGGACATCTAGGTTGCTTCCATGTCCTGGCTATTATAAACGGTGCTGTGATGAACATTGGGGTACACGTGTCTCTTTGAATTCTGGTTTCCTCGGTGTGTATGCCCAGCAGTGGGATTGCTGGGTCATAAGGCAGTTCTATTTCCAGTTTTTTAAGGAATCGCCACACTGTTCTCCATAGTGGCTGTACTAGTTTGCATTCCCACCAACAGTGTAAGAGGGTTCCTTTTTCTCCACACCCTCTCCAGCATTTATTGTTTGTAGACTTTTGGATCGCAGCCATTCTGACTGGCGTGAAATCGTACCTCATTGTGGTCTTGATTTGCATTTCTCCGATAATAAGTGATGTTAAGCATCTTTTCATGTGTTTGTTAGCCATCTGTATGTCTTCTCTGAAGAAATGTCTGTTTAGTTCTTTGGCCCATTTTTTGATTAGGTCGTTTATTTTTCTAGAATTGAGCTGCAGGAGTTGCTTATATATTTTGGAGATTAATTCTTTGTCAGTTGCTTCATTTGCTATTATTTTATCCCGTTCTGAAGGCTGTCTTTTCACCTTGCTTATAGTTTCCTTTGTTGTGCAGAAGCTTTTAATTTTAAATAGATCCCATTTGTTTATTTTTGCTTTTATTTCCAGTATTCTGGGAGGTGGCTCATAGAGGATCCTGCTGTGATTTATGTCGGAGAGTGTTTTGCCTATGTTCTCCTCTAGGAGTTTAATAGTTTCTGGTCTTACATTTAGATCTTTAATCCATTTTGAGTTTATTTTTGTGTATGGTGTTAGAAAGTGTTGTAGTTTCATTCTTTTAGAAGTGGTTGAGCAGTTTTCCCAGCACCACTTATTAAAGAGATTGTCTTTTCTCCATTGTATATTCTTGCCTCCTTTGTCAAAGATAAGGTGTCCATAGGCGCATAGGTTTATCTCTGGGCTTTCTATTTTGTTCCATTGATCTATATTTCAATCTTTGTTCCAGTACCATACTGTCTTGATGACTGTGGCTTTGTAGTAGATCCTGAAGTCAGTCAGGTTAATTCCTCCAGTTAATTCCTCCAGGTTAATTCTTTCTTGAGAAAGAAGAATGGCTATTCGAGTTTTTTTGTATTTCCATACAAATTGTGAAATTATTTGTTATACTGTTGGTGGCTTGATAGGGATTGCATTGAACCTATAGATTGCTTTGGGTAGTATACTCATTTTCACTATATTGATTCTTCCGATCCATGAACTTGGTATATTTCTCCATCTATTAGTGTCTTCTTTGATTTCTTTCACCAGTCTTTTATAGTTTTCTATATATAGGTCTTTTGTTTTGGAGAAGGAAATAGCAACCCACCAGTATTCTTACCTAGAGAATCTCATGGACAGAGGAGCTTGGTGGGCTACAGTCCACGGGTCGCAAGGAATCAGACATGACTGAGTGACTTCACTTTCACTTTCTTTCTTTAGGTAGATATATTCCTAAGTATTTTATTATTTTCATTGCAGAGGTGAATGGAATTATTTCCTTAATTTCTCTTTCTAGTTTCTCATTATTAGTGTATAGGAATGCAAGGGATTTCTGTGTGTTGATTTTATATCCTGCAACTTTACTATATTCATTGATTAGCTCTAGTAATTTTCTTGTGGAGTCTTTAGGGTTTTCATGAAGAAGATCATGTCATGTGCATACAGTGAGAATTTTACTTCTTTTTCAATTTGGATTCTTTTTATTTCTTTTTCTGCTCTGATTGCTGTGGCCAAAACTTCCAAAACTATGTTGAATAGTAGTGGTGAAAGTGGGCACCCTTGTCTTGTTCCTGACTTTAGGGGAAATGCTTTCAATTTTTCACCATTGAGGATAATGTTTGCTGTGGGTTTGTCATATATAGCTTTTATTATGTTGAGGTATGTTCCTTCTATTCCTGCTTTCTGGAGAGTCTTTATCATAAATGGATATTGAATTTTGTCAAAGGCCTTCTCTGCATCTATTGAGATAATCATATGGCTTTTATTTTTCAATTTGTTAATGTGGTGAATTACATTGATTGATTTGTGGATATTGAAGAATCCTTGCATCCCTAGGATAAAGCCCACTTGGTCATGGTGTATGATCTTTTTAATGTGTTGTTGGATTCTGATTGCTAGAATTTTGTTAAGGATTTTTGCATCTATGTTCATCAGTGATATTGGCCTGTAATTTTCTTTTTTTGTGGCATCTTTGTCAGGTTTTGGTATTAGGGTGATGGTGGCCTCATAGAATGACTTTGGAAATTTACCTTCCTCTGCAATTTTATGGAAGAGTTTGAGTAGGATTGGTGTTAGTGCTTCTCTAAATTTTTGGTAGAATTCAGCTCTGAAGCCGTCTGGACCTTGGCTTTTGTTTGAAGATTTCTGATTACAGTTTCAATTTCTGTGCTTGTGATGGGTCTGTTAAGATTTTCTATTTCTTAGTGGTTCAGTTTTGGAAAGTTGTACTTGTCTAAGAATTTGTCCATTTCTTCTATATTGTCCATTTTATTGGCATATAATTGCTGATAGTAGTCTCTTATGATCCTTTGTATTTCTGTGTTGTCTGTTGTGATCTCTCCATTTTCATTTCTAATTTTATTGATTTGATTTTTCTTCCTTTGTTTCTTGATGAGTCTGGCTAATGGTTTGTCAATTTTATTTATCCTTTCAAAGAACCAGCTTTTGGCTTTGTTGCTTTTGCTATGGTCTCTTTTGTTTATTTTGCATTTATTTCTGCCCTAATTTTTAAGATTTCTTTCCTTCTACTAACCCTGGGGTTCTTCATTTCTTCCTTTTCTAGTTTTTAGGTGTAGAGTTAGGTTATTTATTTGACTTTTTCTTGTTTCTTGAGGTATGCCTGTATTGCAAATTATTGCCTCCCCCGTCCCTGCTGCTGGGTGTTCTGGGTGTACGACCAGCGCACCTTCTCAGATGGATTTTGACCATCCAGAAACCCAAAAAGTCTTGGTTAGCAACGAAGCCTGCTTGCAGTTTGGTAGATAATGCCTCTCTGGGGCCACAATTGCCCCCTTCTAGGACTGGCTGTCCTCACCTGCCTGTCACTGGAGGGGGATGGGCTGGCCTGCGGTGGGCTAGCTCTGCTCAGTCCTTTGTTCTGTGAGCGGGCCTGATGGTGTCTTAGGTTAGGGCTTTTCACATAGCTCTAGTCAGTCCTTTGTTTTGTGAGCGGGCCTGGTGGCGTCTTAGGTTAGGGTTTTTCCGTGTGGTAGCTATCCCACAGTCTGGTTTGCTATCCCAAGTTAGTTCCCTCAGATTGCCCTTAGGGCATTCAGGCCCAGTCCTTACTCTAAGCAATGCAGCCTACACCTCCCTGCCCAGCCCCCCGCATGCTAGTGGCAGATGCAGGCGTCTGCGCTGCTTCTCCACTGGGGGAGTTACCATTGGGCACATAATCTGTGGGTTTTAATTATTTATTTATTTTTCCTACCAGTTATGTTGCCCTCTGTGGTTCCAAGGCTTGCCACAGACTCGGCAGTGAGAGTGTTTCCTGGTGTTTGGAAACTTCTCTCTTTTTTAAGACTCCCTTCCCGGGATGGAGCTCTGTCCCTATCTCTTTGTCTCTCTTTTTATCTTTTATATTTTTTTCCTACATCTTTTCGAAGACAGTGGGCTGCTTTTCTGGATGCCTGATGTCCTCTACCAGCATTCAGCAGTTGTTTTGTGGAATTTACTCAGTGTTCAAATGTTCTTTTGATGAATTTGTCGGGGAGAAAGTGGTCTCCTGTCCTATTCCTCCACCATCTTAGGACTGCCCCCATCACTTGACTTTGAACCTTGAATATCGTTCTCTAGCTGAAGCACCTTAGGCTTATTCTGGTTTTTCTCTGTTCCTCAGTGCTCTTTCTTTCTTTTCAACACTAACTTTAAAGGAACAGACTTCTTTTTGTGAGACCTGTTTTTCAGAAATTTCTGAAATCACTGAAGAAATTTCATAAAAGGAACCTCTCTGAAAGCTCAGATCTGGTTAACTAAAGACAAAGGTATCATTCAAAAAGAACTGATAACCCAAATAGATAATAGGATTTCACCTTCTCCCCTGTAGATATGGTCTCCTGGTAGGCAGACTAGAGTATGAAAAAAATTAGATTACATCAAAGAGATGGCTTTTGGGGTTTTCAAAAGACCAAAGAAGGAAGTAAGGATATTTCTCTGTACCTTATCTTCATAACAAAATTCACCATGAGACTACAACAGACACACACAGAAAATGAAGAGTTGTGGTTATATAAGCTTCAGCCTCTTGTATGCATCCTTTCTGAATCAGCTAACCTCCAAACCCACAGTAGAGCTTATAGAGCTCATTTGTGGTTTCCTGATTTGCTGGCCAACTTTCCTATGGAACAAATCTTTAAAAGTTAGCTTGTGAACTTACAAAAGAACTTGCTCAATTGGGCAAAACAATCACTAGGCTTCTAACCAGGTTAAATTATTCTCCACCTCCTTTTTTGTTTTTGCCCTTTCTCTTGGCAAAACTTTCTCTTTAAAACTACATATTTCTTCTTTAGAGAAATCAGAATCTAATTCCTCAAAAACCATCCTGGATCTCTTGACTCTGCTCAATAGTGACTGGACTTAATTCCTTAAATCCTCTAGCTCCCAGAGTACTAAAAATCCTGAAATTCTGAATGCCCACTTTACCCTGCATAAAGTAGGTGTTCACTGTACACACAGTGAATGGAATCTGAAATCTTTCCATGGAGCAAGTAGTACTATGCAACCAAAACTTCATCTAGATTCTAGATCAGATTATTCATGGACTATTTGACTTACTGCCATTCTCAAATAAGTTTATGATCCACATTTACTACTTTTCTTTCTTTACTTTCTACTATCTTACACTAAATATTTTGGCAGATTTTCCCAACTTGTTGGCTGTCTCTAACTTTTAATAAGAGAATAAGTGTCAGGGACTTCCCAGAGGTCCAGTGGTTAAGACTTCGTGCTTCCAATTCAGGGATTGCAGGTTCTATCCCTGGTTGGGGAACGAAGATCCCACATGCCGCATGGACAGATTAGAAAAAAGTCAGTTTTGTGTTTATTTTTTTCCTAAATAACCTTGCAATCTTATAATAAACACTATAGATGTATCAGAACCTAAATTCAGCTCATAGCTTCTTAGGCCTACTACATAGCTTTGTTTTCTGATATCTTCCAGGGTTTGTTTCTGTTCTTTAGGTCTTACCTGGGCATAAATACTAATGCTAATTTTCCAAACTTTGCTGAAAGTATAGAAACAAAATTTGATTTTGAAATAGTCTGTAAAACAAAGATGATTAATGGTTTCTGAATTTTTCCCTGCAGGCACAGTGTCCGTTCTCTACCTGATTTTTCTTGTCACTTGGAAGGCTATTCGCTTGGGATTTCATTTGGAGTTTCATTGGTTTACACCAACAGAATTTTTTGTTCCAGGTGAGCTATTTCCCCAAGTAAAGAATTAATGAATTACAATAAATGAGATCTTTAGTTAACTGTTGTTAGCTATTGTTACTATAAAACAAATAATTGTAGTTTTTATGATGAGCACTTTTTATTAATGCTGTTAAGCTAAAACCAGAAATACAGTTGAAATTACTATGGTTTTCTTGCAGTTGGGGATAACCAGGACTCTTTGTCATTTCTACTTGGGAGTTAAAAGTCACAGTGCAATTGAAAAATCAAGAACTCATTCTCTAGATGTCTCTGAGAAGGCATAACCCTAGAATTTTAGAGACTTAGAACACAGTCAGTAATAAATATATGTGGATAATGCTAGTATTTGTAGGTCATCTGCTTGGTGGTTCTATGGTGGATAATATCACATGACCCAGGTCTGCTCCAGCCAAAGCCCCTGTCCCTGTGGCAGGCCACTGCTGACTCGTGCCTCCACAGGAGACACTCAGACTCTCAAAGTCAGGTCTGGCTCAGTCTCTGTGGGACCTCTGGGTCCTGGTGCACACACAGTTGGAAGCATCTCTGGTGGGTAGGGGTTTGACTCTAAGTGCAATTTCACCCCTCCTGCCATTTTGTTGGGCTTTTCCTTTGCCCTTGGACTTGGGCACATCTTTTTTGGTGGGATCCAATATTCTCCTGTCAATAGTTGTTCAGCAGCAAGTTGCAATTTTGGAGTTCTTACAAGAGATGAGCACACGTTCTTCTACTCCTCCATCTTGTTGCAGCATGATTATACCAAAGAAATTCTCTTAGTGTTAAGAAAGTTCTAGGACCCACAACAGATTTCCCAACTTGAGGATCGGGCAAAGGGACTGAGAACCCCAGGCAATTTGACTTTGGAGACAGTGGGTTTGATTACAGAACTTCCACAGGACTGGGGGAACAGATTCTTGGAGGGCACAAACAAAACCTTGTGAACACCAGGGCCAGGAAGAAGGAGCATTGTGCCCACAAGAGACTGAGTCAGACTTGCCTTTGAGTGTCCAGGAGTCTCAGGCCAAACAACAGAGATGGAACACAGCTCCACCCATCAAAAGAAAATTGGATTAAAGATTTCCTGAGCATGGCCCCACCCATTAGAATAAGAACCAGTTTCCTCCACAGTCAGTCTCTCCCATCAGGAAGCTTCCATAAGGGTCTTATCCTTTTTCGTCAGAAGGCAGACAGAATGAAAACCACAGTCACAGAAAACTAAGCAAACTGATCACATGGACCACAGCCTTGTCTAACTCAATGAAACTATGAGCCATGCCATGTAGGGCCACCCAAGACAGACGGGTCATGGTGGAGAGTTCTGACAAAAGTGGTCCACTGGAGAAGGGAAACGCTGGACTGGAAGAAACACAAGCTGGAATCAAGATTGCTGGGAGAAATATCAATAACCTCAGATATGCAGATGACACCACCCTTATGGCAGAAAATGAAGAGGAGCTAAAAAGCCTTTTGATGAAAGTGAAAGAGGAGAGCGAAAAAGTTGGCTTAAAGCTCAACATTCAGAAAATGAAGATCATGGCATCTGGTCCCGTCACTTCATGGCAAATAGATGGGGAAACAGTGGAAACAGTGTCAGACTTTATTTTGGAGGGCTCCAAAATCACTGCAGATGGTGACTGCAGCCATGAAATTAAAAGACGCTTACTCCTTGGAAGAAAAGTTATGACCAACCTAGACAGCATATTCAAAAGCGGAGACATTACTTTGCCAACTAAGGTCCGTCTAGCCAAGGCTATGATTTTTCCTGTGGTCATGTATGGATGTGAGAGTTGGACTGTGAAGAAGGCTGAGTGCCGAGGAATTGATGCTTTTGAACTGTCTTGGAGAATCTTGAGAGTCCCTTGGACTGCAAGGAGATCCATCCAGTCCATTCTGAAGGAGATCAGCCCTGGGATTTCTTTGGAAGGAATGATGCTAAAGCTGAAACTCCAGTACTTTGACCACCTCATGCGAAGAGTTGACTCATTGGAAAAGACTCTGATGCTGGGAGGGATTGGGGGCAGGAGGAGAAGGGGACGACAGAGGATGAGATGGCAGGATGGCATCACGGACTCGATGGATGTGAGTCTGAGTGAACTCCAGGAGTTGTTGATGAACAGGGAGGCCCTAGCGTGCTGTGATTCATGGGGTTACAAAGAGTTGGACACGACTGAGCGACTGAACTGAACTGGAGAAGAGAGTGGCAAACCACTTCAGTATTCTTGCCTTGAGAACCCCATGAACAGTATGAAAAGGCAAAAAGATATGTCACTGAAAGATGAACTCCCCAGGTCAGTAGGTGCCCAATATGCTACTGGAGAAGAGTGAAGAAATAACTCCAAAAAAATGAAGAGATGGAGCCAAAGCAAAAACAACACCCAGTTGTGGATGTGACTAGGGATGGAAGTAAAGACTGATGCTGTAAAGAAAAATATTACATGGGAACCCAGAATATTAGATCCATGAATCAAGGTAAATTGGAAGTGGTCAAACAGGAGATGGCAAGAGTGAACATCAACATTTTAGGAATCAGTGAACTAAAATGGACCAGAATGGGAGAATTTAACTCAGATGACTATTATATCTGCTACTGTGGCCAAGAATCCCTTAGAAGAAATGGAGTAGCCCTCATAGTCAACAAGAGTCCGAAGTGCAGTACGTGGGTGAAATCTCAAAATGACAGAATGATCTCTGTTTGATTCCAAGGTAAACAATTCAATATCATAGTAATCCAAGTCTATGCCCCAACCACTAATGCTGAAGAAGCTGAAGTTAAATGGTTCTATGAAGACCTACAAGACCGTCCAGAATTAACACCAAAAAGGATGTCCTCTTTATCATAGGGGACTGAAATGCGTAAGAAGTCAGGAGATACCTGGAGTAACAGGCAAATTTGGCCTAGAAGTACAAAATGAAGCAGGGCAAAGGCTAACAGAGTTTTGCCAAGAGAACTCACTGCTCATAGTAAACACCCTCTTCCAACAACACAAGAGACAGCTCTGCACATGGACATCACCAGATGGTCAATACTGAAATCACATTATATTCTTTGCAACCAAAGATGGAGAAGCTTTATACAGTCAGCAAAAACAAGACCAGGAGCTGACTGTGGCTCAGATCATGAACTCCTTATTGCAAAATTCAGAGTTAAATTGAAGAAAGTAGGGAAATTCACTAGTTCACTCAGGCATGACCTAAAATCAAATCCCTTATGATTATACAGTGAAAGTGACAAATAAATTCAAGGAATTAGATCTGATAGACAGTACCTGAAGAACTTGATGACCAAGAGCATCCCCATGAAAAAGAAATGCAAAATGGTTAGCTGAGGAGGCCTTACAAATAGTTGAGAAAAGAAGCTAAATGCAAAGGGGGAAAGGAAAGATATACCCATCTGAATGCACAGTTAATAGCAAGGAGAAATAAGAAAGCCTTCCTCAGTGATTCAATGCAAAGAAATAGAGGAAAACAAAGAATGGGAACACTAGAGATCTCTTCAGGAAAATTAGAGATACCAAGGGAACATTTCATGGAAGGATGGACACAATAAAGGACAGAAACAGTATGGACCTAACTGAAGCTGAAGATATTAAGAAAAGGTGGCAAGAATGAACAGAATAACTGTATAAAAATATTTAAAAAGGTCTTAATGACCCAGATAACCACAATGATGTGATCACTTACCTAGAGCCAGACATCCTGGAATGTGAAGTCAAATGGGCCTTAGAAAGCATCACTAGGAACAAAGCTAGTGGAGATGATGGAATTCCAGTTGACCTATTTCAAATCCTAACAAATGATGCTGTGAAAGTGCTACACTCAATATGCCAGCAAATTGGAAAACTCTGCAGTGGTCACAGGACTAGAAAAGGTCAGTTTTCATTCCAATCCCAAAGAAAAGCTATGCCAAAGAATGTTCAAACTACCACACAATTGTACTCATCTCACATGCTCGCAAAGTAATGCTCAAAATTCTCCAAGCCAGGCTTCAACAGGATGTGAACCAAGAGCTTCCAAATGTTCAAGCTGGTTTTAGAAAAGGCAGAAGAGCCAGAGATAAATTGCCAACATTCACTGAATCATCGAAAAAGCAAGAGAGCTCTAGAAAAGCATCTACTTCTGCTTTATTGACTACACCAAAGCCTTTGACTGTGTAGATCACAACAAACTGTGGAAAATTCTTCAAGAGATGAGAATACCAGACCACCTGACCTGCCTCCTGAGAAATCTGTTTGCAGGTCAAAAAGGAACATTAGAACTGGACATGGTACAACGGACTAGTTCCATATTGGGAAAGGAATACGTCAAGGCTGTATATTGTCACTCTGCTTATTTAACTTATATGTAGAGTACATCATGCAAAATACTGGGCTGGATGAAGCACAAGCTGGAATCAAGATTGCTGGGAGAAATAACAGTAACCTCAGATATGCAGATAGCACCACCCTTATGGCAGAAAGCAAAGAGGAACTAAAGAGTCTCTTGATGAAGGTGAAAAAGGAAAGTGAAAAAGTTGACTTAAAACTCAACATTCAGAAAATTAAGATCATGGCATCCAGTCCCATCACTTCATGGCAAATGGATGGGGAAACAGTGGAAACAGTGACAGATTTTATTTTGGGGGCTCCAAAATCATTGCAGATGGTGACTGCAGCCATGAAATCAAAAGATGCTTGCTCCTTGGAAGAAAAGCCATGACCACCTAAAGCAGAGACATTACTTTGCCAACAAAGGACTGTTTAGTCAAGGCTATGGTTTTTCCAGTAGTCATATATGGATATGAGTGTTGGACCATAAAGAAAGCTGCATGCTGAAGAATTGTTGCTTTTGAACTGTGGTGTTGTAGAAGACTCTTGAGAGACCCTTGGACTACAAGGAGATCAAACCAATCAATCCTAAAGGAAATCAAACCTGAATATTCATTGGAAGGGCTGATGCTGAAGCTGAAGCTCCAATACTTTGTCCACCTGATGTGATGAATTGACTCATTGGAAAAGGCCTTGATGCTGGGAGAGATTGAAGGCAGGAGGAGAAAGGGATGACAGAGGATGAGGTGGTTGGATGGCATCACCTACTCAATTGACATCAGTTTGAGCACACTCCAAGAGGTGGTGATGGACAGGGAAGCCTGGCGTACTGCATTCCATGAGGTCGCAAAGAGTCATACATGACTGAGCGACTGAACTGAACTAAGTGCTGGTAATTAACATCATTGTTCCCTTTATGGGTTTTTTTCTTTTAATGTTGATGTTTTTCAGACTAATTAAGATGGTGATTATTAAGTGTTCTTTTCCTCCTTTTTACCCCTTTTTTTTAACCCCATAGCAATTTTTTGTTTCACCCAAATTTAGAGTATTTTGAACATGATAGAAGGGCATCTGAGGGATCAAACCCAGGTGTCCCACATTGCAGGCAAGATTCTTTACCGTCTGAGCCACCAGGGAAGCCCAAGAATACTGGAGTAGGTAGCTTAACCCTTCTCTAGGGAATCCTCCAACCCAGGAATTGAACTCAGGTCTTCTGCATTGCAGGCAGATTCTTTATCAGCTGAGCTACCAGGAAAGTCCAAAGCAATGAATTGATAATGCTAAATGAGGAGACAGACTAGAAAATAGAAGTGGCTATTATGCTTATATCTTAAAAACTGATAATGGAGAAAGAAAGTAGTACAAAATCCTGTTGTTGGTTTAGAAAGACTGACTTTCCTTCCATTCTTCAACTGTTGATTCTGGCAGTGTAGATTTCAAGTCTTGATTCAATTTCTCAGGTTTGTCTCTAGAGCCTACAATTAGAGTTGTCTTCCTTTGTTTCATTTGTTACAAGATTCTTGAGTTTTCCAGTTGTGCTAAGTTGGTGATCATTGGAAGTCGTTGTTTGTGTTACCATGGTTACTTATTTTTAGTTCATCTGGCTGCATCAACTTTAATTTTTTAAATTTCTATTAAAAGCCACAAACACTAAAAAGTCAGTTTAAATTCAGAATAAAGGAACCACTGGGCTTGAAAGGCATCCTTCTCTCACAGATTATATTTAAAATTGGATAGTGATAAAAATGGCAATTTTAAGTTATTTCTTCCACTGAGTAATAGAAATAGTCTATTTTCTAAAAGTAGATTCATAATGATTTATATTTAGACTTAGTGATAAAAGTTCCTGCTAATGATAGAACATTAGAGGTAAATAGGAAAGAAAGGGAGAGTATTAATAGTTATTTAGAAGATGGAAAAGAGAAACATATTTAAGTAGTTATCAAGCCATTTATTTCACTTTGCTTCATTTCTAAATGATATGAAAGGGGAATCATGAGGACTAAAAGGAGTTTTTATAAATATTTATGGCTCTGAGACTTACTGTGCTTGAAGAATTTTTCAGTAAAGAAAGTATGTCATAAATCTTTCTCAGTAAAGGCTGATTAAAAATCAGAGAACTTGGAGGGTGTGAATCTTTACTGTCCTGATGAAGAATTCTCATAAACTTCTGGGTCTAATTGAATCTTTATGTACTCTTGTTTCTAAAAATTCATTTTTCAGTTCAGTAAGTAGATCCCATCACCCTCTTCCCAGGTAATTGGAAAAATGACAAGAAAAACCTGCTCATGTATTTCATTCTATCCTTTCCTGCCTACTCAGGGACTTTCTTTTTGCTGTTATCCTTTCTTTTTTAATCATGCATTATCAGATTTCTCCTACTGAACTATTCCTACTAGTATACAAACATGTTTCCCAGTCTAAAAACAAAAACTCGTATAACCCCATTCCCTGTAACTGTTATTTCTTTTGAAAGAAAAACTTCGTAAGAGTTGTCTGTGCTGTCTCCACTTCTTCCATTTTGCCTTGGACTCACTTCTGTTAGGCTTTTGCTCCAGTCACTCCATGCCTGATGACCAGTGACTTTCATCTTTCCAAACCCCATGACCAAATCCCATACCTTTTCTTACTCAACTTATAAGCAGCATTGGGCACATTTGGCCACGTCTTCCATCTTAAAACACTTCATTTACTTAACTTATAAAACCCTATTCTCTCTTAACTCTTCTACATAACTGTTCCTTTTCTTATCTCTGACCTCTAAATGATAGTCATCTGGTTTAGACACAAACTGCCCTTTTCTCTACCTTTATTCCCTAAATGTCATCTAGTCACCTGGCTTTGTATGTTGTCATCATAGATGATGACCAATTCCAATTTTTTATCTCTAGCTCAGATCTCTCTACTGAAATCCATACTCATGTATCTAGCTGCTGCTTCTTGGATGTCCACTTTGTATTCTTAATTTACAAAAATCCAATAATTGTTTTCTCCCTCATCCACCCACTCCAACCACCCTGCTTAATCTGCTCTTCTCCCAGGCTTCTCATTCTCAGAAAATGGTAGCCCCAGTTTACCACTTGACCAGGCCAAACACTTAGGAGTCATACTTGACTGTTCTTTTTCCCACTTCCCCTCCACCAATATCTGCACAATTGACCTTCTACTTTCAAATAAATTGAGAATCTGCTATTTCTTATCATTTCTACCAAAAAAGAACTATGTTAAGCTCCTACTCTCTCAGCGAGATTATTGAAGGAGCCTCATAACTAGCCTCACTGTTTCCACTTTGTTTCCTTCTCCATAGTCTGTTCCACACCTAGCAGATAGAGTTTGTTTTTAAAACACAACCTTCAAAAGCCTCTAGTGGTTTCCCATCTTATTCAGAATAGAGGCAAGTCCAGACCACCTGACCAGCCTCTTGAGAAATCTGTATGCAGGTTAGGAAGCAACAGTTAGAAGTGGACATGGAACAACAGACTGGTTCCAAATAGGAAAAGGAGTACATCAAGGCTGTATATTGTCACTCTGCTTATTTAACTTATATGCAGAGTACATCATGAGAAACGCTGGACTGGAAGAAACACAAGCTGGAATCAAGATTGCCGGGAGAAATATCAATAACCTCAGATATGCAGATGACACCACCCTAATGGCAGAAAGTGAAGAGCAGCTAAAAAGCCTCTTGAGGAAAGTGAAAGTGGAGAGTGAAAAAGTTGGCATCTGGTCCCATCACTTCATGGGAAATAGATGGGGAAACAGTGGAAACAGTGTCAGACCTTATTTTGGGGGCTCCAAAATCACTGCAGATGGTGATTGCAGCCATGAAATTAAAAGACGCTTATTCCTCGGAAGAAAAGTTATAACCAGCCTAGATAGCATATTCAAAAGCAGAGACATTACTTTGCCAACTAAGGTCCGTCTAGTCAAGGCTATGGTTTTTCCTGTGGTCATGTATGGATGTGAGAGTTGGACTGTGAAGAAAGCTGAGTGCCGAGGAATTGATACTTTTGAACTGTGGTGTTAGAGAAGACTCTTGAGAGTCCCTTGGACTGCAAGGAGATCCATCCAGTCCATTCTGAAGGAGATCAGCCCTGGGATTTCTCTGGAAGGAATGATGCTAAAGCTGAAACTCCGGTACTTTGGCCACCTCATGTGAAGAGTTGACTCACTGGAAAAGACTCTGATGCTGGGAGGGATTGGGGGCAGGAGGAGAAAGGGACGACAGAGGATGAGATGGCTGGATGGCATCACTGACTCGATGGACGTGAGTCTGAGTGAACTCTGGGAGTTGGTGATGGACAGGGAGGCCTGGCATGCTGCGATTCATGGGGTTGCAAAGAGCTGGACATGACTGAGCAACTGAACTGAACTGATAGACCCTGTTGAATGTGACTCCTGGCTTTCTCTCTGATTTCTTTCCCTATTACTTTCCCACTCATTCAGTCTACTCCAACAACACTGCCTTCCTTCCTGCTCTACAAAATTGCCAAGCACACTCCTAGCTCAGAGTCTTTGCACTCAGTGTTCCCTGTATGTAAAATGTCCTCTTTTTCTCAGGTTTCTGCATGATTGGTATTGTTAGAGAGATTTTCCCTGACTTTGTACCAACTCTCACACCTTCTGTTCTTTGTTTTCTTTAGAACTGTCATCACTACCAAATCTTACATGCAAGTATCCCTGGTTATCCAAATGTTAAATTCCTGATTCTGACTGGTTGGAGTATTGAGGCATATTTGTTATTCTAATCAACTTGGCTCCCAAGTTTCAGATAGAAAGTAGCAGACATTAAGATAACAAGAGACTTACCTAAAAATGTTTCTAAATCTGTTTGGTTCTTGAATTTGGAAAGTTCAGATGTTATGAAATATCTGTGTTTATTTTTTTTTACCTGGGTATCTAGAATGTTCGCTCTCTGAGAAATATTCTTTGTTTTTTTTAATGCTTCTCTATTATTATTGTATTCCCAAGACCTATGATACTTCTAGCATATAGTGAGTGCTCAAATAACTGAGAAAATGGGTTTATATCTACTCCTTCCCAAATCCCATTAAAACAATATTTTCAAAAATGTAAAAACAAACACAAAGAAATTCTCCAGAAAAGACAATAGCAAATGAGAGACAGCAACAGATTTTTAGAAGCTAGAAAGCTGATGAATGAATGAATGAAGTCACTCAGTCGTGTCCCACTCTTTGCAACCCCATGGACTGTAGCCTATCAGGCTCCTCTGTCCATGGGATTTTCCAGGCAAGAGTGCTGGAGTGGATTGCCATTTCCTTCTCCAGGGGATCTTCCCAACCCAGGGATCAAACGGGTCTCCCACATTGTAGGCAGACGCTTTACCGTCTGAGCCTGATACGTGGTTGGTAATTGACAGCAAAGCAGAGAAAGCTGAAATGTAAATACCTGTAGAGAGGGCGCGAATGTGAATGACACAATCCTTGAAAGCCTCAGTATTTGGAGACATTTGGGAACTCTGAAAGCAAAGATAAGGAGAAGGGCTTAAAATGGGAGAATTCCTTGAAAGTTTATATCAGTAATAATTAGACATAATCCATCCCCCTTCCCTTTTCAATCTAGCAAGAGATCAAAGAAACTAAATCAGGTACTCTCTGGACTTCGGTTTGCCAAGCTCAACAGAAGGGTAGGAATAAGACTCAGTTCTGAAAATGGGTTAAATGAAAGCATATGTGCTGAATGGTGAGGCCAAACCACACCTCCTACCCCTCCAATTCTCTTTTCTTTACACCTTGCCTCTCAGAATGCTGATAGCAGAGGAAAATAGAGGGTTCTCCTCAGGAGAAACCAATAAGCCCAAGAAGACCTGGAAGTCTCGGATATTTGGGTTCTATCAAAGAAATAGCAGGTACCTTGCTTGTCTCAGACCACTTAGATGTCCACTAAGTATGCTCTTTTTTTTTTTTTTAGTGCTTCACTTTTACATATTAATATAACTGAAGACCACTGGATACCTGTGGAAAACCTCTTATATAAAAATAAAACAAAAAAGATTAAAAAGGAACCTAAAGGGAAAATAATGAGGGAACAAAAGCAACATTCTAAAAAATTACATCCTCAAAGTGACAAAAGACAGTGATTTCCGTGAAACAATATTTGAATACCATTGGAAATAAAATATGAATAGAAATTAAAAATTCAAAGGAAATTTGGAAGATAAAGCTAAACTTCTCAAAAGACTAGACAATGTAGATGGATGGATGGATGGATGGCAGGGAAGGAAGGAAGGAAAAATATAGGACAGAAAAGATGAGGAAATAGAGAATTAATCTAGGTGGTCCAGTATCCAACCGAAAATAGTACCATAGAGAAGAGAGAACGTGGTGAGGAAATTATCAAAGAAATTATGTAAGAAATTTCCTCAGAACTGAAGAACATAAGGCCCCAAAACATTGTGAATAAGACTCACACCAAAGCATATCATTATGAAATTTCACACCAGGGATAAAGAGAAGAGCTTTCAGGGACTAAGAACAAGTCTGTACAAAAGGTCTGGAATCAGAATAGTATCAGACTTTTTAACAACAACTCTGAAAGAAAAAGACAATAGAAGGTCATCAAAGGTCTCAGAATAAATTATTTTGACCTAAAATCCTAAAGCCCACTATACTCTCATCCAACTGTTAAGAGGATATAATAAAGGTATTTTCGGAAAGTCTCACAAAATTTTACCTTCCATGCACTCTTTCTCAGGAAAGTACTGCAAAATGTGCTTCACCAAAAAGAAGTAGAATATCAAGAAATTCCCAGAATGATGGTGAAGGGAAATTCTAGGAAACAGCTGTGCAGCAGGCCTAGGGAGCAACCAGCCCAGATTACAGCAGGTAGACAGATGGCTCCAAGAGGCATTTTTTCAAAGAAAAAAATAATAAAATGGAAAATGTTATTTGATGTGTTATATAGAGTGGAGTTTTTCCATTCTTTTGGAGAGTTTAGGGAAGAATTCGTGTTAACTAGAAAATTAGGCAACCAAGAAGGAAAAAAAGTCAACTATGACTTCTAATAAAACAGGTCAACACAAGTATTTTATATAAGAAAGAAGAGTGTAATAATAGTAATAGGTTGCATGGCTTAACTATGAATAACAAATAATCATAAAAATGAAAACTTTGATTTTACAAAATCAGAATTATGATTCTATTAGGGGAATAAGACATGGGGAAGTGAAGGGTGATAGTGATATAAAAGTCCTAAAGCCTTCTAGTGGAAAATCAATGGATCATGTCTAAAATTTAAAAGTAAAGAAAAGGAATATAAGCATATTACTTAAAAATAGATTATAAATTTAAAATATGCTTAATAGTCATGAGAGTTATAATTAGTTGCCTCTGGGAAACAGGATTCAGGATGGGAGATGTGAAAGTTATAAAACTGGTTTTTGTTAGAAACCTTGTGATACTACTTAACTTTTAACAATTTAAGACTGCAATTAAGATTACATTTTTAAAATGAAAAGCTGTTAAATGCTTTGAAATTGACTTCAAAAAGAGACTCAGACACTGATTTTCAAGGATTATGGGGTGATTTGCCGTTTGATAGCAGCATTGTGTTAATCTGCAGCCAGAAAAACATAATTTTCTAACCACATATACTTTAAATAGTATGTATATACCCCACATTTTTGTTGTTTTTGCTTTTGAACTTTTAAATTAAAGTATAGCATACATGTATAATAAAAGTACACAGTTCCTAAGTGTACAACTTGATTAATTTTCACAAACTGAACAAATCAGATAACCAGCACCCTGTTCAAAATCAGAAATTACTATTAATAGCACCCCCAGAAATCTGTCTTATTCTCCCTACCAGTTGATATTGCCCTGTAGAGATAACCACTGTTCTAAATTTTAACCCCAGAGATTAATTTTGTCTGTTTTTTGACAGACTATAGTTGGTTATGTCCATATTTAGTCCTCTGCCCGTGTTTTCAATCAGATTGTTTATTTCCTTGCTATTGAGTTATATGAGTTATTTATATATTTTGATCATTAGCTGTTTATCCAGTACATGATTTGCAAACACTTTCTCCCATTTTGTAGGTTGCCTGTTCATTTCATCAATGGTTTCCTTTGCTGTACAGAAGCTTGTTAGGTTGATGAGGTTCCATTTATTTTTGTGTTTGTTGCCTTTGCTTTTGTTGTGAAATTTAAAAATTACTGCCAAGATCAATATCACGGGACTTACCCTCCTGCCATGTTTTCTTCTAGGGCTTTTATGGTTTCAGATCTTACTTTAAAGTTTTTAATCCATTTAGAGTTGATCTTTGTGTATGGTTTAAGATACAAGGGCCCAGTTTCATTCTTTTACTTGTGTCTCCCAGTTTTTCCAACAGCATTTATTGAAGAGGCTATTCTTTACCCGTTGTATATTCTTGACTTCTTTGTCATAAATTAATCAGCTGTGTGTGTGGATTTATTTCTAAGCACTCTGTTCCACTGATCTATGTGTCTGTTCTTTGTCAATACCATGCTGTTTTGATTACTACATCTTGTAATAAAGTTTAAAACCAGGAAGTGTGATGCCTCCAGCTTCACACTTCTTTCCCAAGATTGCTTTAGCTGTTTGGAGTCTTTTATGTTTCTATACACATTTCAGGACTGTTCTATTTCTGTGAAAAACGTCACTGAAATTTTGATGGAGATTGCATTGAATGTGTAGATTGTTTTGGGTAGTATGGACATTTTAACAATATTGATTCTTCCAATTCATGAACTTGGAGTCACTTTCCATTTATTTGTGTCTTCAATTTCTTTCATCATGTCTTACAGATTTTAGTTTATAGGTCTTTCAACTCCTTGGTTAAATTTATTTCTAGGTATTTTATTCTTTTTGATGCTACTCTAAATGGGAATGTTTTCTTAATTTCTTTTTCTGATAGTTTGTTATTAGTGTCTAGAAACACAACCGATTTTATATGTTGAAATAGTACTCCCCGAGTTTTCTGATTTTGTGTATTGGTTCTAAAAGTTTTTGGTGGCATTCTTAGGGTTTTCTGTATATAGTATTATATCCTCAACAAATGGAGGCAGTGTTATTTCTTCCTTTCCAATTTTGATGCCTTTTATTTCTTTTCTTGCTCTAAGACTTTCAATACTGTTGTGTTGGATAAAAATGGCAAGAGTAGTCATCCTTGTCTTATTCCTGTTCTTGAAGGAAAAGTTTTTCAGCGTATCCTCATTGAATGTGATATTAGTTCTGGGTTTGTCCTATATATGGACTTTATTATGTTGAGGTACTTTCCCTCCATACCCAGTTATTTGAGAGTTAATATCATAAATTGGTATTCAGGCTCAATTTTGGAGGATAAGTCCCTCCAGTGTGCACACTGGGAACATTTTTTCCCATCAATCTGGGCTTTTCCTTTACAGGACAAGCCAATTTGGTTGGGTACCCATTTGCAAAGGGGAGGTGTTGTTGGACTCTACTCTCAGCTGGTTCATATGAACTAGTTCTCATGGGGCAGGCCCACCCTAGTTGAAATTAGCTCATTTGTAGGGTACATTTATTTACCTGATTTGGGAACTGGTCTAGTTGGAACTGGTTCATTTGGAAGTTAGTTCTTGAGGGGTTGGTAGCCTAGTTGGAATTAGTTCATTTGTTTTATAGGGTAAATTTGTTTTATAGGGTAAATTTATTTTATAGGGTAAATTTATTTACCCTATCAGGGAATCAATTCATCTATATTCATTGATGCTGGAATCTGTGCCATTTTTCTTGGAATTTGTCTGCATCTTTTGTGTTCTGGTGTTATAAAGCTTATAAAAATGGGAAATATTTCATGTGTACCAGGGGAAAAGATCTCTGGGGTACATGTTAGCTACTTTAAGATCAGAAGGGCAGTGGCCACTGAATGGTTCACAGTTAAACAGTCAGAAATGCTTTACAAAGGAGAGGAACATTCTGATAATGAACATGCCCAGGAGGCTCCCTTGGAGTTGTGGCATCCAATTCTAATTTCCCCTACAGGAGCCCAGGAGAAGGAAATGGCTACCCACTTCAGTATTCTTGCTGGAGAATCTCATGGACAGGGGAACCTGGCAGGCCACAGTCCATGGGATCACAGAGTCAGACATGACTGAGTGACTTAAGCTTATTGTAAAATGCTTTTTCTGCATCTATTGAAATGATCATATGATTCTCATTCTTCAATTTGTTAATGTGGTGTATTGATTGATTGAATGTGGTCTCATTGATTACAATGATTGATTTGTATATATTGAACCATATTTGCATCCCTGGAATAAATCTCACTTGATAATGGTATGTAATCCTTTTAATGAATTGTTAACTTGGATTGCCAATATTTTATTGAGAATTTTTGTATCTGTGTTCATCAGGGACATTGGCCTATAATTTTTTTTTTTCTTGTAGTGTCTTTGTCTAGCTTTGGTATCAGGTTAATTCTGGCTTTGAAAAATGAGTTTGGAAATGTTTTTCTCTTTTATTTTTGAAAGAGCTTGAGAAGGATACTATTAATTCTTGATTGGTAGAATTCACAGAGAAGCTATCTAGCCCTAGACTTTTTTTGTTGAGAAGGTTTTAATTATTGATTCAGTCTCTAGTCTGTTCAGATTTTCTGTTTTTTCATGATTCAGTCTTGGGAGTTTGCATGTTTTTAGGAATTTATTCATTCCTTCTAGATTGTCCAATTTGTTGGTGTTTTGGTGTATAATTGTTCACGTAGTCTCTTGTGGTGTCTTCTCATTCATTTATAGTTTCACTTATATGAATCCTCTCTTTTTCTTGGTTTATCTAGCTGAAGTTTTATCTATTTTATCTTTCAAAAAAGCCAGCTCTTAGTTTTGTTGATTTTTTTCTATTATCTCTTTAATCCCTATTTCATTTATTTCTTGCTGATCTTTGTTATTTCTCTTCCTTTTAACTTTGGGATTTACTTGTTCTTTTCTAGTTTCTTTAGGTATAAAAATGTTTATTTGAGATTTTTCTTATTTCTTGAGGTAGGCCTATCATGTACAAATGATAATTTTATCATCTTCTAAAATGTTGGAGCTTTGTTATAATTATGTAAGTATAATGCTATTGATCTGAAGTGGTCATTCTTTTTCTTGTTAGAAAGTATCCTTCTGTTGAGGTCTGTCTCAATAGGGTTTTTTTTTTTTAACCTATATTGTTGGAACACCTCATAGAGTAACTGCTATGAACACTGTAATGCACTATCTTTTCAAATTAGTGTTTTCATTTTCTTCCGATAAATACCCAATAGTGGAATTACTGGGTCAATATGGTAGTTCTGTTTTGATGATAGCCATTTTGTATGGGATGTGAGGTAGTATCACATTTTGGTTTTAATTTGAATTTCTCTGATGATTAACAGTGTAGATCATTTTTTCATGTGCCTTTTGACTATCTGTATATCTTTTTTGAAAAATGTATATTCAGGTCTTCTGCCCATTTTTCATTCAGACCCTGAATTTGATCTTGCTCTGCAACATACTAGTTGTATGACCTCAAACAGAAATAACTAATAATAGAAAGTACCCTCACATGGACTTTCCTGGTGGTTCACTGGTTTCAACTCCGTGCTTCCAACACAGGGACCGTGAGTTCAATCCCACATGCTGGCAAGCATGGCCAAAAATGATAAAGTATCCCCACAGGCATGATTTCTTGATTCCTCTTCTTTCCCTTTTCAAGTATTTCTTCAAGTATAATATTAGCCTTGAGGAACCTTATAAAGGCATTTTATTTGGCTACTAGTACTCATTTTCCAGTTGTCAGTTTTAATGCATGTTTTTTCTTCTCTCTTTTTCTCCTAGAGATAAGATTTCAGTTTCCACAACTGACTGGGGTGCTTACCCTTGCTTTCTTTATTCATAATTGTATTATCACACTCTTGAAGAACAATAAGAACCAAGAAAATAATGTGAGTAATTACCTGAGGAATTGACTTTTGTTACTAAACCTTAATTTTTAAATGTAAACCACAAAACAGTGGTCAGCAAACTTCTTCTTTAAAGGTTCAGGTGGTAAATATCTTAGACTTTATGGGCCATGGGATTACAATTACCCAACTCTACTATTGTGGCACGAAAAATAACTGTAAACAATATGTTAGCAAATGGGTAGTGCCTGTGTTGCAAGAAAATTATATTTACAAAAGCAGACAGTTGGCCATATTTCATCCATGGGCCATAATAGTTTGCTCTAGAGCACTCACTAAAAAAAGGGAGAAAAAGGATGTGTATCTGGTAGCCAGTAGTGGTGAGATCTTTAAAAATACCCAAGTGATCTAAAAGAAAACAAGAAAAAGGAAACAAAGAATATATGGTACAAATAGAAAACAAATAGATAATAGATTCAAACTCAGTCATATTAATAATTACATTTAAAATAGTCTAAATACTACAATTAAAAGAGATTGTCAGCCTGACTAAAAATATAAAGCTATATATTGTCTACAAGAAACTTGCTTTAAATATAAAGATATACCATGCAGACATTAAATGTAAGAGAGTTGTTGTTCAATCACTAAGTTGTGTCCGACTCTTTGCAACCCCATGGATTTTTTTTTGCATGCCAGACTCCCTTGTCCTTCGCTATCTCCCAGAGTTTGCTCAAATTCATGTCCATTGAGTTCGCTATCTCCCAGAGTTTGCTCAAATTCATGTCCATTGAGTTAGTAATGGTATGTAATCAACTTATCCTCTGCTGCCCTCTTTTCCTGTTGTCTTCAATCTTTCCTGGTATCAGGGTCTTTCCCAGTGAGTCAGGTCTTAGCATCAGGTAGCCAAAGTATCGGAGCTTCAGTTTCAACATCAGTCCTTCCAATTAATATTCAGGGTTGATTTCCTTTAGGATTGACTGGTTTGATCTCCTTGCAATCCAAGAGTCTCTCATGAGTCTTCTCCAGCACCACAATTCGAAAGAGTCATTTCTTTGGCGCTTAGCTTTTTTGTGGTCCAGCTCTCACAGCCATATATGACTACTGGATAGAAAACAAATAGAAAGATAATAGATTCAAACCCAGTTGTGTTGATACTTACATTAAAAATGGTCTAAATACTACAATTAAAAGAGATTGTCAGTCTGGTTAAAAGCAAAACCTAATTATATACTGTCTACAAGAAATTTACTTTACATATAAAGAGATCGTGCAGACACTAAGTGTAAGAGAGATGGAGTAGCCATTTTAATATCAGTCAAAGCAGACTTCAGAACAAGGAGTATTGCCGAAGATAAAGAGGGACATCATATGATGATCTTTAAGGACCAGTTCATCAAGAAGACATAATTATCCTAAACATGTATGCTCCCAGTAACAGAGCTTCCAAGTAAAGGAAACAGCAACTGTCTAAACTGTAAGAAGTAGAGAAATCCACAATTATATTAATAATTAGTGATTTCACCAACCCTCCCTTAATAATTGATGGAGCAAATGGAAAATAAGTAAAGATACCGAAAGCATGAAAAACACTATCAGCCTACCATTTATAAAAGTCTTAAACAACAGCAGAATTCACATTATTTTCAAAAACACATGAAACATTTACCAAGACTGACCATGTGTTGAGTCATAGAACAAGTCATAATACACTTGAAAGGACTGAAATCATACCAAGTATGTTCTTTGACCACAATGAAATTAGAAATCAATACCAGAAAGAAATCTGAGAAATTAACAAATATGTGGAAATTAAACAACATACTCCTAAGTAACTAATGAGTTCAAGGAAAAAGATTACAAGAAAAATTAGGGAAGTACTTTGATATTACTGAAAATGAAGATAAAACATATCAAAATATATGGGATGCACTAAAACTGTGCTTAGAGAGAAAAAAATTATGGCTGTAAATACCTACATTTAAAAAAAAAAATCTCAAATCAATAATCTAACCTTCTACCTTAAGACACTGGGGGAAAAAAAAGAGCAAACTAAACCCAAAGAAAGCAGAATTTAACCAGTTATCTGTGGCCTTGCTAGTAAAATTTGAATTCAGCTTGATAGCTTCTAACCATATAAACAAAAATCATGATGAAGTTCTAATAGGAGTCTGTACAATTATTGAAAAGTGAAAATGTTAGTCACTCAGTCATGTCTGACCCTTTGCAACTGTGGATCTTTCTGCTAACAGGAAAGAATATCCTTCATGTTTTTCTAGTGCCTTTTAATTTGTCTTGCAGCGTGAACATGTTAAGTTTTCTCCAAGATTTCTTTGTGTGATATCAATGTTAGACTCTGAAAAATTAATGACTCAACCACATGAGTTCTTTCTTTCTCCCTTCTCTCATCACTGTACTAGATTTTAATATTAAAAGTGGCTTTTATCAAGGATTCATGGTAATACAAGAAAGCCATGTGTATAGGCAAGAATACTAGAGTGGGTTGCCATTTCCTTCTCCAGGGGATGTTCCCGACCCAGGGACCGAACTCAGGTCTCCTGCATTGGAGGCAGACGCTTTAACCTCTGAGCCAGCAGGGAAGCCCTACAAGAACTGTAATTGAGATATTCTTTGTTAAATTGCTCAGCATCCTTTATGTAAAGACAGTAGAGAGAAAATTTTCTCTGTTCAAGGCTAGGAAAACATTCCTTAATGAACTCATTATTTGATAGTAAGGGTCATATAACTATTCTTGCTTCTATTTTTGCTTTGACTTTTGGAAAACTTATAAGATCTCTTACCATTTTCTATAACTTTTCCTAGGCAAATGTACTTTTGCAGTTTTTCTTTTTCTATTACCCTCACACCTTAGATTCAGTTTTTATTTTGGAAATGTTTAATCTTATTGTACTTCTGTCATAAACAGTTTTGAATCTTTGGAGGGAATAGGAAGAAAATCTTACTATCCTAAATGAACATTTGGAACTTTGGAGTGTAAAGGAAAAATTGAGAATATACTTTATGGCTTTTACTTTTAAATCCCTCTCAACCTTCTTCTCAAATTTCCTGACTCCTTGCCACTTGAACTAAACTGCCAATCACAAATTCTAGGAAGTTTCAAGATATGTGGAAGATATCTTTTATCATCACAGGAATAGTGTGCATACTTAATAGTGTATACTTTGGTTTCAGCCAGGTCACCTTTCTATCCTACTCAATTGATCTCTAATGCTGATTTAAACCAGGTACCACAGAAAGCAGTTTTGTGAAGTTGGATTCTCATGTTTTGGGTCATTCTATCCATAAGGCTGTTTCTCAGACTTCACCACTAAAGTCCCCTTAATGAGAGAAAACACCTTGTATACCTGAGAATCTGGGGTGAAGAAAACAATTTTAGTGGAATCTCATGTTTTATCCTAAACACTCATGTATATTTTTACTGTGCTCATAATTAGTTTGTCTTACTAGAAAACAGTCTTAAAACAATGAGTTAAGTTACAGGCAGACTTCACTTTGCACAGTTCCCATATGCATGAATTTCAGTTGCTGTGACTTAGTTAGATTATATCAGTTCCCCCTAACAACATGGTTCAAATTTAGGTTACCACAGGATTTGAACTTGCATAAAGTAGTAACTGGGGGCTTCCCAGGTGGAGCAGTGGTAAAGAATGCAGGAAGGACTGTACAAGTCAGTGAATCACTTATGGATCCTCATCTGGAATCAACTTCAGAAAATCTTAGCACCTTAGAAACCTTCACCTCAGGAAGCTTTTTTCTAGTGACTCCCAGAGTCTTGATTGGCATCTGAACTGGTCCTTTCACTTCTATTTTCCTTTGTGCCTCTGATCTAGTCTGCACACCCCTTCTCCAGAGATTTTATATTGTGGCTGGTTGGAGTAATTCTCCTCGGTGAGGTCTTAGAGGTATCTCCCCAGTATTTGCAAGCCTTGGCTGCAGCGCACCTTCCTGAGTCACCTGTTCACAGTGAGTGAACAGCATGAGGGAGGAACCCGCCGACCCCAGCAGTGCTACAGCTGCAAAGGCATCTTCCTCAAAGAGGTGTCGGGGCACTTTCACCGTCTCGTGTGTATGTGTGTTTGTCACTCAGTCGTGTCCAACTCTTTGCGACCCCAGGAATTGTAGCCCACCAGTCTCCTCTGTCCATGGGGATTCTCCAGGCAAGAATACTAGAGTGGTTTGCCATTCCCTTCTGCAGGGATCTTCCCAAACCAGGGACCAGACCCAGGTCTCCTGAATTGCAGGCAGATTCCTTACCTTCTGAGCCACCAGGTAAGCCCCACAACAGTCTTATACTACCATAAAAAGAGAAGACTGTCTATACTTAGTTTTGCTCCTGAAAATTTTTAAGAGGAATAGCTTTTCTTGAAATTCACACCAGCTTATCTGAAGGTATGCATTCTACAGTGCGAGAAGCTGAACAGAGAGAGAAATATGTCTGTTTTATGGTCCCCAAAGTACACAGGAAGAGTGCTGCCTTTCATAACACTCAATGGAACTTGAAATCTATATTCCATATGTAAATAACCATAAATGAGTTCTTGTTTCTACTGAGTTTGGGGACTAGCATTTTGTAGAACTAGTAGGTGAGGTTCAGGTAATAAAATTTGGCTCAACTTTTGTCACTTGTGGAAAATAATTTTTAAAGGCTTAGAAGTAAAAGTTTAAATGGATGATGTCTTCTTACTGTCTTAATTGGTTGAAACCAGTGTATAAAATGCCTCCCCAGTGACTCAGCAGTAAAGAATCTGCCTGCAGTGCAGGAGATGCTGGTTCAATCCCTGGGTTAGAAGATCCCCTGGAGAAGGGAATGGCTATCCACTCTAGTATTCTTGCATGGAGAATTCCACGGACAGAGGAGTCTGGCGAGCTACAGTCTGTGGGGTCACAAAGAGTCGGACATGACTGAGTAACTAACACTTTCCATTTTTCATTGTATAAATTAAGCTAAGTATGTACTATATTCTGAGAAAACTTTGTCATTTGATTTATTCAAGGAGATTTCAGTAAGTAATTTGAGTCATTGAAGTTTTGTTAATACCATGATACAATATTTTCTTGAGATTTAAGTCAGAAAATGTGAAGCTAGTCAGGAACTTAGAATTTTTAATGTTGATTTTGGGTTAGTCATTCAGAGATCAGTAAAAAAAAAAAAAAAAAAAAACTTTGAAAATAGAAAAGAAGACATAAGAATAGAAAAGGCCTCATTCTCATCTGTATGAACTATAGTTGTACTTGGATCTGAAGACATTTGTAAAGGAGAACAGTGAGGCTCCTAAACCGGGGTAGTGCTCAAATTTTCCAGGTTTTCCAAATTTGACATAATTTCATGAGGTTTTCTTTTCACTAAACATTTTTACCTATGTAACTAAATGAGATATAGTTTCTGTTCTTTAGTAAGACATACCTTACCCCAAAGAAAGTTGTAGAGTTGAAGATCATCCAACTCATTCCTCATCATCAGAATATATTTGCTCTATAACCATCCTGGATCTGTGGACCACTCTCTTCCTATTTCCCCATCATGCTTGAATCAGAAGCTATACCATGCTTGTTTTGTTTTGCCTATCTTTATTTAGTTTTATTCCCTGTTTGCTTCTTTTAAAACTATTTGAGGTGCTCATATCTTAATTTGTTATTTACTTTTTTCTTCTTATGAATCTTTGTAGTTTACTCAACTACATATGTCTGTAGTTTTTATGTAAATGTTTGGAGTAGGCCTGTCTCTTTTTCAATAAATGCTCTGCTGGATAGTCACTATGAAAAGTATGTGGAACAGAAAGATTATAAACCATTTTTGAGAAACAGAATGTGCTCCCAGGCCCACTTGTGCCCCACTTGGCATCCTTCCTGTCATTACTTCTGTACTGCCAGCCCTGCCAGCTGCTACTTATTTGTGAGGCAGAGGAAGTTACTTTATTAATGTACAGGGTTCTTGACACATTTACCAGTTCTTATGGTCACTTGCACTGATTTTTAAGTATATTTCTTACTTTGAGCCTTATTTTCTAAAAGATGGGTTTTTTTCCTGCCGTTTTCCACTAAAGAGGCTTCTAAGAGGCCATATCTCCAGGCCTAGAACAGTGATGGCTTGGGTTCAAAGCCCACATGTGTGCATGCTATTCATAGGTGGCATGTTTCCCAGGATCGTGCTAAACCTCAGCTGCTTTTATATTAAAAGATCATTTCTGTTCGTTAGAGTATTTTCAGATGAAAACAGTTACTTTACAACTCTTGACATAGTTCTACTGAATGTACATTTAAACTACTGAGAAATAGAGCTTTTCTAATCATTGTTATTTCTCTTGCATCTGTACGTGTATTGTTATCTTTTGTTACTCGTTACTTGGTACCTCTCTTTCACTGTTTCCTTCACTATTGTTTATTAACTGTGACACAAATGTATTATTAAACTGGTTAACTCTCCATTGTAGTAGCTAAGAACATGCATTTTTGAGCCGGAAAGTCTTGGTTTGAATATTGACTTCACCAGCTACTCACTGTGTAACCATGAACAAGTGTTGTAACCTCTCTGCACTATTTATCTATAAAATAAAGAAAAGGATTATACCTACTTTAAATGAGATAATGTATGTACTATGCTTTGTACAGAGCCTAGTACCTAGAAGCACTTAATGACTGTAGACAACATGATTATTTTTATCTACATTTACTGAGTTCCTGCTGTGTGCCAGGTATTGTCCTGGGTATTGGGGATATAGGGCTTCCCAGGTGGCGCTAGTGGTAAAGAACTTACCTGCCAGTGCAAGAGATGTAAGAGATGCAGATTCGATCCCTGGGTCAGGAAGAGGGCATGGGAATCCATTCCAGTATTCTTGCCTGGAGAATCCCACGGACAGAGGAGCCTGGCAGGCTGCAGTCCATAGGATCACACATCAGACACAACTGAAGCAGCTTTGCACGCATGCACGCATTGGGGATATAAAGGTGAAGACACAGTCCTTGTCTCAGGGATGTCATAGTCTAGTATGGACCAACTTGGATATAGAAAAATTAAAAGACCAACATAATAGAAGAACTATTAACGTTGACTCCTTTGGAGTGTGAAAGAATATTCTCTTTCCAGTTGATATCCTCATATCATAAATATAGATTCCTTTATAATAAAAATTAATGATGGTTACAATATAAGGTAGTAGATGCCATATTTCAGATGTGTATGCAGTGCTATAAGAACAGGGAAGCAGAAGGAGGAAACTCTCTCATTAGGAAGCCCTTGCTTCTTCACCTTTTATCATAGTAAGAGTTTCCCCAGTTTGCTAAGGTATACATCTTTGCAGAAAGCCTGCCCCAAATAATATGCTGATCAGGTGATATACAGAC
This sequence comes from Nanger dama, assembly GCA_917880005.1. Taxonomy (NCBI): domain Eukaryota; kingdom Metazoa; phylum Chordata; class Mammalia; order Artiodactyla; family Bovidae; genus Nanger; species Nanger dama. The sequence continues at coordinate 16,142,308 of CAKJTW010000040.1, read as the reverse complement.
TAAAGACTATCCATGAAATGGTAGTTGTCCCTCTTTATATGGATACATAGCTCTCTGACACAACCATTTTGGCCTTCCAAGATTTTGTGTTTTGCAAAACTTCTTTCTTCTTGAGTAATATTGAGTAAGCTGAGAGTGGAATGACTTTCAAACATCACTCTGTGAGACACCTACCCATTGTTATGAATATGGGGGTTGCCTGGTCCATTTCTGTTAATACCTCACAAGACCATCAGGCAACTCAAAGGTTGACTCCAGTCTAGCCTGGGGTGGGCCCTAGAGCTTCAAGAACTAGAGAAGAGACTTTGAAACTTCTCTGAAGGTTTTTTCAGCTTCCCTTTGTTCACCCCTACACGGTTAGAAACTCTTAAAACGCTGGAAGCAGTCTCCATAATCCAGGTTCCTGTAGTTCCATAGCCTAATGAAAGTGTTAGTGAAAGTGCTAGTTGCCCAGTCGTGTCTGACTCTGCGACACCATGGACTATAGCACACCAGGCTCCTCTGTCCGTGGGATTCTCCAGGCAAGAATACTGGACTAGGTAGCCATTCTTTTCTCTAGGGGATCTTCCCAACCCAGGGATCGAAACCGAATCTCCCTGTTGCAGGCAGATTCTTCAGCATCTGAGCCACCAGGGAAGCCTCTACCATCTAATTTAGGGATTGAAATCCCTGTTTTGTTTTCAAGCTGATTGTCAACTTAGACTTGACTTTTGGGTTTCTCATAGTTTGTTTACTTGCTTTTGAAGTGAATTTATCAACATTTAAGTTTAGAACTCTATTGCTTTAGCCCATTTAAGGAGAAACGTTTCCCCAAATCAGAAATGTTTCCTAATACCACATGTCCAGTTTTCTTACTGTGGTATCAAACTAAAGCAAAATTGTATATAATTTTTTTCTTATCTGTTTTTTTAGCTTTCAAAGTAATTTGTGTTTAAAATGAAAAATGAATAAGCTTATTGCCATAATTTAGTTGTGCTGAATTGTTTGGCCATAACTTTTGTGGTGATGGAGACCAGATTTATGAGCTGTGGGATCTGTTCTGTTTGGATCCGACAGCTGGCTCCATTAAATATCTTGGAGCTTTTACTTTGCATGGAGATGGTTGGGAGGGTGGGAACAGCAGTGGAAGAAAGCAATCCACTTTATTTAATGTTCTGCATTTGTTTACTGGCTCCAATCATAACATTGTGCAGCTGTTTGAACAGCTGCCTTTTGATTTCCTTTTGTTTACTGTTTAGGTTTATTAAGCTTGTCTTTAATACCTGCTTACTGTCTGCTTTTTAACTAGCTTTCATGCTTTATTAAATATATTTTAATATATACCAGTCTCTTTTGGTCTAGGCATGCTTTGATGATCTACGAAGTTAATTCACTAAAAGAAAAAAAAATTTTTAATTCCATAGGTCATACAGAAAGCAGCCTATTCTTGATTTCTTGTTGTCCCTTAGCTTTATTATTTTAGTTAAATATTTTATAATTTGGTAAATAAACTGCATTTCAAAATTAAGTCCAAATTTCAATCATGATAAACCACCATTTATGTTAACTTTCTAAGCCTGCCAACAGATAACTTAGTCTACATACTCCAGATAGTTTTTAAAAAGTTGTCAGACTAGTTGTTAAGTATGTGAATGAGCAACCTCGATACCTAGGAGACATATATTTACACAGAGAGAGCAAAAAGATAAATATTATATTTATTTGTCAGTCTTATTATTTTGGAGAAGGAAATGGCAACCCACTCCAGTATTCTTGCCTGGAAAATCCCATGGACAGAGGAGACAGGTGGGCTCTAGTCCATGGGGTCGCAAAGAGTTGGACACGACTGAACAGCTTCATTTTCACTTATTATTTAGCCTATTCAGACATACTTACTAAAAATTTATTCATCATTGTGGGAGTTTTATTCTCTCTTTACAGGTGAGGGACTTGTCCATTGCTTATATGCTGGTGACATTAACTTATCTCTATATTGGAGTCCTGGTTTTTGCTTCATTTCCTTCACCACCATTATCCAAAGATTGTATAGAGCAGGTAAGGCACTGTGTCCCCTCTCCGTGTGATTGTTTATACCTTCATATCTGCAAGGCGAACAGTATGATACAGTAGCAATGTATACTACCAGACAGGCCTGGGTTTGAATCCAGTCTCTTCTATTTACCATACATGTGGGAATTCAGGCACCTTCCCCATTCTTTGAGCTTCAGTTTCTTCTTCCATTAAATATCATAATAGATACTCCATAGATTTTAGAAGGTCTCTCAGAAAACCTTCTGTATGCTGGCACCTGTGGTACTCAAATAAATGATTTCTGTTATTTGCTTCTTATTTTTCTGTGTGTGTGGATAATTATGCTAGTAGCACTCTTGAATTTATAAACCCTCACAGAGACTATATTCAGTTCCCTGATTTTCTAAAGTCCAGATCTGGAAATGTCCTGAATAAACTGGTTTCTTCATCAGTCCCTGATAATAGATTTGACACTCATTTTGGTACTAGGTGGCAAGCATAAAAGCAAAGAAAGACTGTTTCTTAAAAAGACAGAGGAAAAGACAGAAAGGATGAAAGAAACATTCTTTTACTCAAAGGCTGCCATAAATAATATTTATTATTTGATTTGACCCATCATAAACCTGGGAATAGCATAATCTCTAATTTTATGTAACTGAAGAAGTTCTCAGAGAAAGTAGCATTCACAGGTGATTTTCATTCTAGTCAGAAGAAATTCCTCTAACAGAGTGTAGTGGAGACAAAATATGATTTATTACCTATGAATTATAAAAGTTATTTCAGCATAATAGTGGTAATAATGTTCTCATCATTTTAAGATAAATAGATTTTACTTATTGCTCTTTTGATAGTTTGAAATGTTCTCTTGATTTCCTTGATTCCAAAAGTTCTGTGGCAGCTAAATGTTTGCTGAAAATTCCCCTGATATGAAAAATCCCATATAAAGCCCACTCCCTTGGGAATAAGAATATCTGTGGTATTTGTATTTGAAAGGGAAAAAAATCTGAGTAATTGGCTTTCTTTTTCTTAGATGCCAAATGAAAATGGAGAACAGAATCATGAAAGGAAGTAGAAAAATTTCTTTTCTATTTATTGATAGACTATAGATAATAGTGATAGTAAGTAATAGATATACTCTCACTTTATTCTATAATCTTTAAAAATGCTACAGTGCATCAGAGGAGAAAAAGTAAGAGAATCATTGATAATGAAATAGCATTGAAACAAATTTATACTTAAACCTCATATACTAACAGAGCAGTACTTCTCACACTATCAGTGGTAAACAAGGTCTTCTTTGTTGTTGTTTCAATGTCAAATCAATTGCAGATTGATACTTTTGTAAAACAAAAATATGCCCATGTCAAATTTCTTTAAGTTTCTAAATACTTACTTTTAATTTCTGTACTTAGCTATTGAAGAGTAATAGCAAATAGTTTGTGAACGGGCGCCAGCCCACGAAACCATACAATTTGGGTGGCACCTGTGTTCAAAATAAGCAAAAACATCCCATTTTACAAATTTGTATATATTGAATTAGATTTGTAACATTACTTTATTATCTTTCTTGGATTAGAATTTTTTAGACAACTTCCCTAGCAGTGACATCCTGTCCTTCATTGCAAGAATATTCCTGCTGTTCCAGATGATGACTGTGTATCCACTCCTAGGCTACTTGGCTCGCGTCCAGCTATTGGGTCATGTCTTCAGTGATGTTTATCCTAGGTAAGGGCTCTTCTCTTGACCACCAAGATGTGCCAAGCAACAAATGACTGTGCAAACAGGTCAGTTTAAAATGTGACTGATCCTTTTGCTATGAAACTTTGCCTAATGAAAACGATTACTAAAGATAGACCTTTGGTGTTCTTTTCCCAGAAGAACTTTAAAAATAGAAGCTGCTCCCTTGTCCAGAATGATTTAAAGTTAATTCCTGCCCATGTAGTTATGTTAGCTCTGATATCAGCTATATTTATCTTGTGATTTAGTTGCTATTAATCTACTCTTTGCCAAGAAGTTAGTAGTATGTAGTAGTACCTGTGTTAGTAATGTATGGCTAATGAGAAGCAACTCATTTAGTTATTGATTATTGGTATTTACTTGTGTATTTATTACCATTCATGCAGTTTTACATAAACAATAATGGTTTAGGATTGAACGTGAGATACATAGCAAGTTTAAATTATTATTTGCTTCTGTAACGATTGCTATAATTTTTTTTAATTTTTTTATTTATTTTTTAAATTACAATACTGTATAATTTTTAATCTCTTATTGGCGATGAAAAAGTTTGAGTCCTCTTGAAAAATCTGTTCAAAGCTAGTCACCCTCATCCAAGAGAAGTTTCCATTTACTGAAACTTCCTTGTGGGCCCCTGGTTAATGCCTACTCTTACATTAAGTTTTATGGCACCCCACTCCAGTGCTTTTGCCTGGAGAATCCCATGGAGGGAGGAGCCTGGTAGGCTGCGGGTCCATGGGGTCGCTAGAGTCGGACGCGACTGAGCGACTTCACTTTCACTTTTCACTTTCATGCATTGGAGAAAGGAAATGGCAACCCACTCCAGTGTTCTTGCCTGGAGAATCCCAGGGATGGGGAGCCTGGTGGGCTACCGTCTATGGGGTTGCACAGAATCGGACATGACTGAAGTGACTTAGCAGCAGCAGCAGCATTCTAGTAAAAAGTACCTAGTCATAACCTATTTTATTGGGAATAAACTATCTTAAATGAAGAAAGCTTTTGGATAAAATATGAAAAAAGTTACATTTGCTGTAACCAACTAAACAAGTGGTCTTAACCAGTTTATTTGAAGTAAAGTAATGCAGTCTTTCCTCTCATTTAACAAATAATTGGTTATAAGTATGTAGTTTTAAAAACAGAAAACTTTTAAAAGCAAACATCAAAAGTTACCAAGCTTCTAGCCTTGACAACAGCAGCAGCTACAGTTCTCACATTGGATTTCAGTAAATGTAAGAATCCTATTGTGTTTGTATGTCCTGCCGTATTTACCAAAATAATAAATACAGTTTAAGTCATAGATGAAAAAAAAATTCTAGATAAATGCGTTAGTCCTGTTTTCTGCCATAATTTTGCATAATGTTGGCAGTTAGAATGTTTTCTCTTCTTGGAAAAAGTCTGGAATTTCCCTCTTGCATTCACATTACATTTCTTCCCCTACCGTCAAAAACACATTATCATTTATCCTACAGTTGCAAGTACTCTACACTCTGTATACTTTGGAGCATACTTTTTGATCTCAGGACCCCTTTACACTCTTAAGGTGTATTTGAGGACCCCCAGGAACTTTAGTTTATGTGGGCTATATCCATCAATAGTTAACATGAAAAATTAGAACAGAACTTTTAAAATGTTTATTAATTTACTTAAAAGCAATAATGAAACCATTACTTGTTAACATATAAATGGTATTTTTGAAAACGAACAATTTCCAAAAAATTTTCTTTTACATTTCAAAACTCTTTAATGTCTGATTTGCTAGTAGATCATTGAATTATCCTATTTTCTACATTTATTCTGTTGTAATATGTAATTTTTATTTAAATACATGAAGAAGGTACACCCTCCCATGGACACATAGTTGGAGCAAGAAGGAAGTACTTTTAATAGCCTTTCCAGATCATTGTGGATATTTTTCTTTGCTACTGTGCCAAACCTTGACAGGTGGTAGTTTTTTAAAAGTTAGTTGAATCTGAAACTCAGTTACATTAAAAGCCATTGATTTGTCTTACAATTTGGATCTTCTGCCCATGTATGATCTTATAACATTAGGTTTAATCATTTGGAAAATATTGGTTCACTGAGTTCTATAGATCTTCCAAATATTGACCCATTTCATTATATATTATCAAAACCCACTTTCACTATTATTACCACCAGTTGCATTATAAAAGTCTTAGATATTGGAATACTGTCCAGGTCTCATGGTGGCAAATACCAGCTCTCCAAATTCTAATTTTTACTTGAAAGCTCAAATGTTATCATTGGCAACACAAACTACCAGTTGTTTTTCTTGAAATGATAAGATCATATCATTTATTTTCAAGAAAATGTCTGTCACATATACAAATCTAAAGAACCATAGTTTGTCTGTCTTTCAATTAAAAATGGTCTTTGGAAAAAACAGCACGGTTGTCTCCCAGTTCAGTTGCACAAGTGCTTTTCCTCAAGGCAGCCATTGTACTTCAGTATGCAGCAGATGTGCTTTATTATATACTTCCTATTTGATCATACAGAATATAAAAAGATGTTTGTTTAAAGTATGAGATTTTGCACCACAACTAGAGAAAGCTCAGGCACTGCAGAGAAGAGCCCACGAGTCACAGTGAAGAGCCAGCACACCCGAAAACAAACGAAAAACAACCCCGAAGCATGAGATGCAACAGAACTAATAATTTTCAGTCCTTTATCAAGGACAGTTTTTAATAAAGCTTTTTTTTGAGAGTGTTGGCAGTAAAAATACAGGATAGAATACAGAGACAGTTGCAGCTACCTCTATCCAATCTAAGAGGGCAGCAGCTTACCCACCATTGCTTCTGCAAAGCATGTTTTGTCTGACTGGAAAATAATTTTTACCTCAGAGCTTCCTGGAAGGGAATTGGAAACTTCCCTGAGGTTCGCGGTTACACTTTGAGAACCACTGCTTTGGAAAAAAAACACAAAATTGTTCCCTTTACAATACAGAAATAACAGAGGCCCAGCCAATGTCTCAAAGCTCTGAAGCAATTTTAAGGTTGGAGTTTTTAGATAAGTAGTAAGATCTGGAAGCCTGAATATCTTTGTAATTCATCAAGATATATGACTAACCATTTATTTGTATAAATAATTTTCCTGATTTTTAATTCTTTCTGTAATCTTTCCCAGGGATTAATTAACCTCTGATAACTTAGGCTCAAAATATTGCTTTGATATGTAACTTTGACTTTTAAGGATCATTTTGGGAGGAAATGGAGTTATTTCTCAAGCATCACATTCCATCTACCATATGATTATTTTTGTCCCAAAATTGATTTCCCAAGCCTTGAATTGTTAACATCTAGTTCAATTTACTTAGCTGATATTCTGCTCACGGTAAATACTGAATAGCTTTACGTGACTAAATCTGAAAAATAAAAACCTGCCCATTTTGCCTTTCCCTTGATAAAATTTATTTTTCTAATTATAAAAGTAAATAATACTTTACAAAGGAATACTGTAAAACATATGAAATTTATCAGGTGTAGAAATGAAGAAAAACTACCTCAAATCCCAAACTGTAACACAATCTCTACTCCCCTTTTAGTATATTCTTTCTGATATTTTTTCAAACATTTAAGATTTTATTGTGTAGTAAAAATCTAACTAGCTTTTTCCTCAAGTTGCCTAGATAGATTTTTACCATCTAGGTAACAATGATTATATATTTTTAACATTTTAAAATGTTTCCATCAAGTAAATTGTTACCCTGCCATATATCTAGGATGCTTCTGTCTTTTTACAAATCAGTTCAGTTCAGTCACTCATTCATGTCCAACTCTTTGAGACCCCATAGACTGCAACACTCCAGGCTTCCCTGTCCATCACCAATTCCCGGAACTTGCTCAAATTCATGTCCATCAAGTTGGTGATGCCATCCAACTATCTCATCCTCTGTCGTCCCCTTCTCCTCCCACCTTCAGTCTTTCCCAGCATCAGGGTCTTTTCCAATGACTCAGTTCTTCGCATCAAGCAGCCAAAGTGTTGGTGCTCAGCTTCAGCATCAGTCCTTCTAATGAATATTCAGGACTGATCTCCTTTAGGATTGACTGGTTTTATCTCCTTGCAGTCCAAGGGACTCTCAAGAGTCTTCTCCAACACTACAGTTCAAAAGCATCAATTCTTTTTACAATTCAAAAGCATCAGTTCTTTTTACAAATGCCTTTGTGTTAAGGTTTTTTTAATAGTTAAAAACTATAACATAGTTTCTTAAAAACTATAACATATTTTTTTAAATTTTCTTATGATATTCCACTCAAATGGAATTACAGATCAAAGAATGTAAACACTGATTTATAGTACCAGTTTGCTCCTACAGAATTTAACCTAGTTATATAATTGCAGGAAAGGGCCAATATCTCTGTCCCATCACCAATATTGAGTACTCCTGTTGCCTTCTATTTATGCTGTAATTTTATTGTCAAGTTTAAGACATTCTCATTTTAGAGATGATAGTAATGAATTTCATTCTCACATTAATTGTTATAATTTGCCTGTTTTTATATTTTTTCCTTCTCCAAACTCTCTTCTCAACTTTTAGCATTTTTCACGTGTTGATATTTAATCTGTTTATTGTGGGAGCTGGAGTGATCATGGCCTGTTTCTACCCAAACATAGGAGGAATCATAAGGTACTGCCTATAATGGAACTTTGCCCCTTTACATGTTGGTCTTTATTTTTATACTTTTCCTATTGTTGTTGTCTTGATATAATTGTTTAAAATTCCAGTGAGTATTTAAAATTGATAACATTCAAGTGCAGTTCACTGGTATCAGTTAAGGGGTTCTTTATCTTCCACTTTTGCTTATTCTTCACACTAGAATCACCATTTTCCTTAGCCTTAGGTACCTTCGCCTTCTCTTTTTCTCATAATTTTCCAATGTATTTCTTTCTTTTTATCCAAAATAAAGTTATTTTTAATATATAACATGTAACTTCTTGGGATACCTAGAAGGTCTCTAATATGTCAAGGCTATGTCCTAACTTTCTTAATCCATTTCTACTCAAGAACATATTTCAGTGTCAATTGTAGTCAGAAAGTTTAGATCCCAGATGATTCTTTCCTTAATATCCATTCTCCAAATACATTGTGATAGGCTGAGTAGATTGGAATTAAAGCTGTGACCTCAGATTCTCATGGAAAACTAAAATTTAGAATGATCCGATTTTTCTTCCTTAACCTTGTAGAAAGCAGGACTGAGTTACTTTTTTTGAATACCCTTTCCTATTAAAGTAGCAAAAGACAAAAGAGGAGACCTTTAGCCTGATACTTGTGAAATATAATGGATTTACAAGTTCCCTTTAAGCTGTTTATAAGGAAATTAAGTATAGGGAAGGAGAGAAGTAAGTGTAGGTTCCTCAGTCATGTGTTTAGGTATTTTTGTTACTATCTTTGATAATTATGCTGAATACCAACAATACATTCATCTGTTCTCAGTCTTAAGCAGATGCTTGCAGTCCTTCAATAACTCAGAATTTATAATTAGTTTATAAAAGATCAAAGATAGGAAGCCTATCTCCAGATGTTTCTGAGGAAGTAGCCATAATCACTGAGATACAGAGGAACTACAGAGACTTGAGAGATGAATAAAAAAACTCTGTCAAGCAGATGCTATAAAGATGAACAGGAAATAGTATTTTATATTAACTTAGCAAGTAAAATAAGTTTTAAAGTCAGCTGCTTTATGTCAACAACAAATGAATCAAAAATAATTTTACTGTAACATCCAATTGAGGATGATTTAAATTATCCTATATTTACAATAATTGTAAATTAGAAAAATGCAGAATGAATATTAACCTAAAAACTTTTTTATTCTGCAGGTATTCAGGAGCAGCATGTGGCCTGGCCTTTGTATTCATATATCCATCTCTCACCTATATAATTTCCCTCCACCAAGAAGAGCGTCTCACGTGGCCTAAATTAATCTTTCACGTTTTCATCATTATTTTGGGCCTGGCTAACCTGATTGTTCAGTTTTTTATGTGAAATAGTCAACTGCCTTCTCAAGATCTTTCATGGTATTTTGAACTTTGACAACGGTTCCACATAAATTCACTTGTAAATGCTGTTCTTGCCGTAACTATAAATGTTTTCCTAAGGTCATTTGATAACAAGGAAATAAGGGTCCATTAGTCAGTAATTATTATTAGAGTGGGGAAATGGGCAGTAAGAGTGGTCTTAATCTCCTTACCTTTCTTATATTCACTCATCTCTTCATTCTCACTGTCTTTTCCAAGTGGAAACGTATGCCTCTAGGAAAAATCATGCTAGGTTTTACTTTTAGAGATGTAAAGTGGGTAGGTTTATTTTGGCTACAATAAAGATTCTCAGGGTGTCACAGCAACTGTATTGCCAAATCCCATTTCTGTTTCAGTGATTCAGTTTCATTGTATTACTTGCTAGATCATTTCTGCAGTTTGCCCAAACCTTTACTGTTTTGGACAGTAAACCAAATACCTCATTTTTAAAAAGTGTCCACGACATCAGTGTTAGTAGAGAGAATTCTTATGTGAGTCCTTAATATCTGTTTTTAAAACAGGAAAAAAAAATCTACCATGTCAATACAGACCCCGTGGTTGTGAAACTTATACAAAATAAAGGAACTAGGAGAGTTTGTTGCAGTCTGACTCCTCTTTTTTCTGATCCAGTTCTAGTTCCCCAGCCCAGTTTGCATAGGAACAAATATGGTTGTACTCCAAGACCCAGTGGGCTCTTTTGCTTTTTTTGATCCCTGAGGATTGCATAGGGTGTGATGACTGGACCAATGAGGAGTGTAGAAAGCATGAAAGAGAGAGATGTGTAAGGTATTAAGGGAATAGAGAGGAGTCAGAAGGAGTGAGACCTCCATAAAAGTGTATTCTTTGCAGGGGGTGAAAGTGATTTCTTCAACACAGGAAAGGATTACTTCTGTTTAAAGTTCTGTTTAAAGTTTGACCTCCAGAAGGAGACCACCCCCACACAGCTTACTTCTGTAGTTGGCAATGTAAAAGTGTTAGGTGCTCAGTCGTGTCTCTTTGCAACCCCATAAACTGTAGCCTGCCAGGCTCCTCTGTCTTTGGAATTCTCCAGACAAGAATACTGGAATGGGTTGCCATTCCCTTCTCCAGGGCATCTTCCTGACCCAGGGATTGAACCTGGGTCTCCTGCACTGCAGGCAGATTCTTTACCACCTGAGGCACCATGGAAGTAACTGACAGGGTAGAGGTTAAATCCCCATAAGAAAAACTACTTGGATCTGAGAAAGGGATTAGGGAATCTAAATTCTTGTAATTAAAACTTCTCTTTTCCTTTCAAACTAAAAGTTAAACCAAAATCCAAATCCATGTCTTCCATGTAATGAAACCTCTATGTTCAGCTGGAAAAGGTAGATTTCTCTGATTTTTATGGTCACATTAAACAGTACTGTGTTAATACACAATTCCAAAATAGTGCATAAATTTATTTCCTTCCTATGAGAAGAACAGATGAAATGGTTTTTTAAACCTAGTAAAGGGGGGTGTTAAAAAAAAAAAAAAAAACCTGGTATAAGAGTCCCAGATTCAAGACCAGCCATTCTTTCTTTCAGCAGAGGTTTCTGTCTAGTCCACAGACATGTACCCATAATGATGAACTATATTGCCTAAGCATTAGTCACTCAGTGGTGTCTCTTTGCAACCCCATGGACTGTAGCCTGCCAGGCTCCAATCTCCATGGGATTCTCCTGGGCAAGAATACTGGAGTGGGTAGCCATTTCCTTCTCCGAGGGATCTTCCTGACACAGGTGTTGAACCTGAGTCTCCTGCATTGCAGGCAGATTCTTTACCATCAGAGCCATTAATATACCATATACTACCTAAGCTCTTTTTAAAAAGTCTGTTTATGAAAATTCTCCAACATACACCAAAGTACAAAAAAAAAAAAAAAGACAAATTCCTCATATACTCATCCCTTACATTTAGTACAATAATTATAAGACTTTGCTATTGCTCACCTATCCCCTAGTTTTTCTTTTCCACTGAAACTTTCTAAAGTCAATCCTGGAAGTTATGTCATTTCATCTCTATAAACCTTAATATGCACTAATAGCCTCTTGAACATAGTTGTGAAGTGAAGCCACTCAGTCATGTCCGACTCTTTGCGACCCCATGGACTGTAGCCTACCAGGCTCCTCCCATGGGATTCTCCAGGCAATAGTACTGGAGTGGTTTGCCATTCCCTTCTCCAGGGTATCTTCCCAACCCAGGGATCAAACCCAGGTCTCCAGCATTGCGGGCAGATGCTTTTTAACCTCTGAGACGGTCTTTCTAAGGTTTTGTTTGTTTGTTTTTAGCAAAAACTGCTCATAGATTTTAAGTAATTAGAAAAATCTGCATTCAGTATCTGGATCTTTGTGTCAACCTCTTTCAGGAGTATAAGATGGAAGAAAGTGTGTCTGTTTCTCAGCATCTCTGTGACTTGAGAGTTTTGTTCAGTTGGAGATACAGGAATCAAAAACCAGACCTTGAGTTCAGTTCAGTTCAGTCGCTCAGTCGAGTCTGACTCTTTGCGACCCCATGAATCGCAGCACGCCAGGCCTCCCTGTTCATCAACAACTACCGGAGTTCACTCAGACTCAAGTCCATGGAGTCTGTGATGCCATCCAGCCATCTCATCCTCTGTTGTCCCCTTCTCCTCCTGCCCCCAACCCCTCCCAGCATCAGAGTTTTTTCCATTGAGTCAGCTCTTCTCATGAGATGGCCAAAGTACTGGAGTTTCAGCTTTAGCATCATTCCTTCCAGAGAAATCCCAGGGTTGATCTCTTTCAGAATGCACTGGTTGGATCTCCTTGCAGTCTAAGGGACTCTCAAGAGTCTTCTCCAACACCACAGTTCAAAAGCATCAATTCTTTGGCACTCAGCCTTCTTCACAGTCCAGCTCACACGAATATATGACCACAGGAAAAACCATAGCCTTGACTAGATGGACCTTAGTCGGCAAAGTAATGTCTCTGCTTTTGAATATACTATCTAGGTTGGTCATAACTTTTCTTCCAAGGAGTAAGCATCTGTTAATTTCATGGCTGCAGTCACCATCTGCAGTGATTTTGGAGCCCAGAAAAATAAAGTCAGCCACTGTTTCCCCATCTATTTCCCATGAAGTGATGGGACCAGATGTCATGATCTTCGTTTTATGAATGTTGAGCTTTAAACCAACTTTTTTGCTCTCCTCTTTCACTTTCATCAAGAGGCTTTTTAGATCCTCTTCACTTTCTGCCATAAGGGTGGTGTCATCTGCATATCTGAGGTTATTGATATTTCTCCTGGCAATCTTGATTCCAGCTTGTGTTTCTTCCAGTCCAGCATTTCTCATGATGTACTCTGCATATAAGTTAAATAAGCAGGGTGACAGTATAGAGCCTTGACATACTCCTTTTCCTATTTGGAACCAGTCTGTTGTTCCATGTCCAGTTCTAACTGTTGCTTCCTGACCTGCATACAGATTTCTCAAGAGGCAGGTCAGGTGGTCTGGTATTCCCATCTCTTTCAGAATTTTCCACAGTTTCTTGTGATCCACACAGTCAAAGGCTTTGGCATAGTCAATAAAGCAGAAATAGATGTTTTTCTGGAACTCTCTTGCTTTTTTGGTGATCCAGCAGATGTAGGCAGTTTGATCTCTGGTTCCTCTGCCTTTTCTAAAACCAGCTTGAACATCAGGGAGTTCATGGTTCATGTATTGCTGAAGCCTGGCTTGGAGAATTTTGAGCATTACTTTACTAGCATGTGAGATGAGTGCAATTGTGAGGAAGTTTGAGCATTCTTTTGCATTGCCTTTCTTTGGAATTGGAATGAAAACTGACCTTTTCCAGTCCTGTGGCCACTGCTGAGTTTTCCAAATTTCCTGGCATATTGAATGCAGCACTTTCAGAGCATCATCTTTCAGTATTTGAAACAGCTCCATTGGAATTCCATCACCTCCACTAGCTTTGTTCGTAGTGGTGCCTTCTAAGGCCCACTTTGACTTCATATTCCAAGATGTCTGGCTCTAGATTAGTGATCACATCATCATGACTATCTGGGTCGTGAAGATCTTTTTTGTACAGTTCTTCCATGTATTCTTGCCACCTCTTCTTAATATCTTCTCCTTCTGTTAGGTCCATACCATTTCTGTCCTTTATCGAGCCCATCTTTGCATGAAATGTTCCCTTGGTATCTCTACTTTTCTTGAAGAGATCTCTAGTCTTTCCCATTCTGTTCTTTTCCTCTATTTCTTTGCATTGATAGCTGAGGAAGGCTTTATTTTCTCTTCTTGCTATTCTTTGGAACTCTCCATTCAGATGCTTGTATCTTTCCTTTTCTCCTTTGCTTTTTGCCTCTCTTCTTTTCACAGCTATTTGTAAGGCCTCCCCAGACAGCCATTTTGCTTTTTGCATTTTTTTCCCATGGGGATGGTCTTGATCCCTGTCTCCTGTACGATGTCAACGAACCTCATTCCATAGTTCATCCGGTACTCTGTCTATCAGATCTAGGCCCTTAAATCTGTTTCTCACTTCCACTGTAAAATCATAAGGGATTTGATTTAGGTCATACCTGAATGATCTAGTGGTTTTCCCTACTTTCTTCAATTTAAGTCTGAATTTACCAATAAGGAGTTCATGATCTGAGCCACAGTCAGCTCCTGGTCTTGTTTCTGTTGACTGTATAGAGCTTCTCCATCTTTGGCTGCATAGACTATAATCAATCTGATTTCAGTGTTGACCATCTGGCGATGTCCATGTGTAGAGTCTTCTCTTGTGTTGTTGGAAGAGGGTGTTTGCTACGACCAGTGCATTTTCTTGGCAAAACTCTTTATTAGTCTTTGCCCTGCTTCATTCTGCATTCCAAGGCCAAACTTGCCTGTTACTCCAGGTGTTTCTTGACTTCAGTCCCTATTTAGCCCGAGTTTCCTCCCTTGTCTTTAAAAACATGAGAGACAAACTTACATTGCCTTTCTTCAATGATGTTAAAACACTGGAATGTTTTTAACACATAGAAAAAATGATTTGGTATGTTTTTCCCATTTAATAAAGTGAATAGGAAAATGAATATATTATTTATTAAACTAAAACCAATGTGGATATTTGCTTTTTGTTTTCTTTGAGAGATTTGCTAATTCAGAACTTCCAAAATCCTATGTTGGATTTATGCTGAGTGACTTTGCCTCCTTAGGTTTTTCTTCACAAAACCAGCTCCTTTGGCCTGGTGATTAGTTTGGTTGGAACACTCTTTGTGTGAGTCTCTGTGTCCTGGCTCACACATTAGAATGATGAGATAAGGTCCATTCCAATCATTCTACAATGAGTTTTAGACTTTTTACTGTCATCTCTTTGAATTTTCTAATTAAATTTCTTTTACTTTTTGCTCTGATGTGATTTATTTTAGTCTCTTTGAATTTAGCTTAGTTAACACATAATCAAGGACATTTTAAAATTTAAAAGTGTTTGGAGAACTCTTCCTTGAAAGGCTCTGGATGAATATGTAGTATCCTAATACTAAGCCAGAAAAAAACAAAGAAATTTGCTTTGACATCCGACATGTGTGGGTATTCATCCAAAACCTGTTTCATCTTCACACCCAAAGAATGCAGTGGAGGAAAGAATACACTTACCCACAAAAAGGACTGTTTTAGAGGGAAATATTCACTTTATTTACACTAAATATACTTTGCAAATACAATGCAAACTCTAAATGGAGAGACAGAAGAGTTTTTGGTTCTACTTGAAGTTTATTAGGATAATGTTTTAATCTATATTTTAACTTACTCCGCACATAATTGAATAACAGTCAGAGGAGGGGAAATTTTCCCCCATCCTTCTTAGTTCTTTTGGCTCGTCTAATAATTAAATTGACCCAAGACAGATTAACAGGAGAAAAAACAAAACAATTTAATTCACATGTGTGGAATTCTCATAGAAATAAGATTCCCCAAATGATCAAAGCAAGCTCTTTATATATCATTTTTAGACAAGGAAAGAAATTGGTGAAGATTTAATGTATGCTAGGATAGCAAACTAATGAAGTAACAAGTTTGTTTAGGTATCTGTTTAAGCCTTGAATTCCCTAACTCTGATGATAAGGATATTTTTCTAGCCTGGTATAGGGAGGAATCCTTCACCTGAGAGATTTACTTCTTGCTTTCATGCAGAAGTTAAAGCATCTGCCTGCAATGTGGGAGACCTGGGTTCAATCCCTGGGTTGGGAGGATCCCCTGGAGAAGGAAATGGCAACCTACTCCAGTATTCTTGCCTGGAGAATCCCATGGACAGAGGAGCTTGGTGGGCTACAGCTGAGCGACTTCACTTTCACTTTTCATGCAGAAGGAGGGAATGAGTGTTTTTAATATCTTTTTTTTTTTTCCTACCAGCTGTTTCTCAAGTAACTTCATTTCGAAATAATCAGTAAACCACTGTGCCATATCTTGGGGCAGCCTGCCCTGAACCTCAACACTGCAATGTTCAGTACGTTGGAGGAGACAAATACGTATAAGACATCATTCATAGCCTAAAGGAACTTGTAGTCTAGTAAAGGAGCTATGCCTACAGTTAACTGTGACACAGGGTACCGTCAGACCAAGAGAAACCGATCCCTTCCAGTTGGGATCCTCAGGGAGGGCAGGTAAGGAAGGATGCTGAGTGGTAAAGCTGCAAGGATAACTGTCCAAAATTTTAGATCTTTGATGCATTCACCGTCAAATGGGGTCTTGTAAAGTGTAATTGCTTTTGGCAAATTGCCTCTAAATAAGAGAGGTTTAACTGCTTCTGTGTGCTATTTATTGTTCTCTTTGCCTTTTCGCACTGCCTTGTTCACTTCTGTGAATCCTGGACAGCAAAGTACAATTGATCAGTAGGGGAAATAATCAGTAATACACTGGGCAATACGAACAGAAAGATCCTATAAAATTTTCTCTCCAAAAACTTGACTTATTTAAATATCAGTATTCAAAATGTCAAATGTTTGGGCCCATTGATTAGAGCATGAAGTATTGATGTTGCTTGTTCTCTTTACAAAGCACTGACCTATTGCATTTTAGAATCTGCTCATCCCAACTCAAATGTCCAAAACAAAATCCAAACCTCACTGATACCTAAACAATAGAATGGTACATTAGTTTGTCCAAAGTGGAACGCACACAAGGCAGCCTGGCTGGCCCCAGTTTCACAGTCGACTGCCGACTTGACTTCTGATTATATAAACATGTATTGCAAAACAGCTCTGACGGGAACCTCATAACCTAAACAGTATTCTCTGAAATGTAATTTGTTGTCCTTTTATATTAAAGAAGAAATTAAATCAAAATTATTTTGATGAAAAACAACTCTGGGATTTTGTTTAATTGAATTTTGCCGGGAAATGCTATTGCCTACTAGCACTGACCTCAGGACAGAAGGAGTCCGTCTTTTGCTGGGTCAAACTTAAGTGACTGCGTGTGTCACATCAGGTCATCCAAGTGACTGATGAACGTGTCTCACAACAGGCCACATAGCGCCCTCCTTCGTGTTCTAGATCTTAGAAAAAGTTATATGCTTCTTTATGTTAACCAAAACCTACAATGATCCTTTTTGAACAATAAACTGTTATGACTTCTCCCTCTAAGAGCATTTCACAGTGAATGTGGCACTTCAGATAAGGGTAGCCCAGTTTCTGGTATAATCTTAAAGAGCCATTAAAGGCAATAAAGAGTTCTGTTTTCTTTAAGTTAAAATTCCTTTTGTTCCCCCTTTTTTTTTTCCATTATTTCTCAGCTCTTCTGCAAAGATAAAATAAGGCTATGTCTTTTAAAAGATTAAAATTTTCTCCTTTCTCTTCATTCATCTCAGCCATAAAGTACAGGATTGGGATAGGGTTTAGAAAGAGCACACTATGCAAAATTTTCCTCCTTTGGGTCTCTCAGGATATTCCAAGTAATCCAATTGTGTTTGTTCTCAACAGACACTTTATACACTTGTTTAATTAATCAGTGAATTAGTGATGCAGATTCCACTTTAATGAAAAACAGTAATTGCTCATTTTAAAAGTTTTTTGTTTCTACTTGGGAGTTATATTACCCCCCATTCCTCCCCACCAAAAAAGATCAACAAAATTGGATCAGTCAGGTTCAGAATTAGTCCCTTGGTTGATATGTACATACTAACTAGATGCCGGGCCCTGCTAAGCATGGAGCATCCGGTGATGACAAGCCAAATGTGGCCCTGACAGTCAGCATCCTTGCCCACCCTCTGAACTCTGGCAGCTGGTCATTTTTTCTTGGTGCCATGAAGTACCAGGCTGTGATTCTTTTCTGCTGCCCTCTTTCTGGTGAAGACTGTGACATAGCCACATCATACGCATTTGGAAGAGATGAATATAGAACAGTGGTGCAATAAATGCAGCTCTGTAAAGTGAACTATCTAGGCATGTGAACATGTAAACATGTGGACTTTGCAAAGTGAACTATGTAGGCGTGTGGACAAAAACTGGAAGGGACCATAGAATAAACGTGCATCACCTGTTGCAGTGATGAGATTCTAATTGTGTATGTTGTTACTTTATGATTTGCATGACAAACTTTCTAAAAGGATATCTGTTACAAATCACAGAAGAGAAGCCTTGTAGAAATATATCTACACTCAACCCATGAAGTAAAGGACCAACTTACAAAGAACCTTTGGAATAGGGGATAGAGATTGTTGGTTATAGAGCAAATCCAGGTTTTGTGGAGCCTGAAGGTTATATAACTTGTTGTTAACTCTTAAGGAAAAACATAAAAACTACAGAGAACCCTATACAAGTGAAGATCCCTTGCTTTAACTTTTTAGCTGCAAGGTAAATCATCCTCAGACAGCTCTAAAGGTGGGATTTAGAAGACCAGAGGAGATGGAATGAAGAAAAACTTCAGCACTCTGATAGGTCAAGTTTTCAGTGTCTCTGTTACCTTTAAGAATTGCAACTTTTATCAGATCTGAGCCTTTGTTTCAGGAAGGGTCTAACCGGATTTAGCAAAATAGCATGGGGTACAAATACAGTAATGGTTAATTTGGAATCACAATGGGACATTTTTCTTTTCTAGATCAGGGAGTTTTTACTTGGGGGAGGGTTTTGCAGGGGTGGGGAGAATGGGGGAGGGGTGTTCTTTTTAACTTTACAGAAATAATAGAGTTCAAAGATAATGTTTGTCAAATTGCAAACTTAATTGTTGATGAATCTTAGAAATGAAAAACATTTTAAGTGCTCTTGATGCAGAAAACAAGCCACCAAGAGCAACACTAGGGTAAGGCAACATTTATTTACACTTCACTTTGTTCTACAAAGGATCTGTTTCTACTACAATAAAGTAAAATCAACTTTGAAGAATTAACTTGAAACATTTTTTTTAGAGACAAATTAGAAATTTATAACACTCTTTAAGGAAACTATTCAAATAAACTTTTATAATTTTATAGCTCTTTTTTGTAGTTCATATTATACTTTACTGTAGATGATAAAGCCTAATTCAATGCAGTAAGCCTATTGATTGTCCCAGATTTGGAAATACAATGTAGATACATCCTTCCCAGTGCTGTCAGAATTCTCTTTATGTAACATGACCCTGATTATGTCTCTCTTCTGTAAAAACCTTCAGTGTCCCCGTAGAAAAATGGACAAGGGCCTTTGTAACAGATGACTCAGAAGAGCAACTACAAGTTAACATGAAGAAAAAAAAAGTTCAGGGTCGAAACATTGATCTGTGCTAATGGATAAACCTCAAAAACATGAAAGTGAAAAAAGCCAGGTGTGAAAGACTACATATTGTATGGTTCCATTTATATGACATGTCTAGTAAGAGCAAATTTATAGGAACAGAAAGCAAATCATAGTTGCCTAAGACTGGGGGTGGGAGCAGGGGTTCTCTAGAAGTGGCTATATGGTGGTGATCCAACTCTTCTACCCCATGGACTGTGGCCCCACCATGCTCCTCTGTCCATGGGATTTCCCAAGCGAGAATGCTGGAGTGGGTTGCCATTTCCTTCTCCAGGGGATCTTCCCAATCCAGGGATCGAACCCACATCTCCTGCACTGGCTGGCAAATTCTTTACCACTCAGCCACCAGGGAAGCCCTAAATGGCCATGGGGAGGAGATTTTCTAGGACTACAGAAATGATTTAAAAGACGACTGTGGTAATAGTTGCACAAATGTATAATTACTAAAATCAGTGAATTGTAAACTTACATTGGTTGAATTTTATGATATGTAAATTATCCCTTGAAGTAGTTTTTTTTTTTTTTTAATTCAACCATGGTAGTAGAAAAGTAGCTTAAAATATTTTCTATTTGTCAAGTACTAAGATAATATTGGGCTTCCCTGGTGGTTCAGAGGTTAAAGCGTCTGCCTGCAATGTGGGAGACTCGGGTTCAGTCCCTGGGTTGGGAAGATCCCCTGGAGAAGGAAATGGCAACCCACTCCAGTATTCTTGCCTGGAGAAGAGCCTGGTAGGCTACAGTCCATGGGGTTGCAAAGAGCTGGACACGACTGAGCGACTTCACTTTAAGATAATATTAACTATTATTATTTTATTTTTATTATTATATCATGACAAAGGTATGGGAATGAACACTCATACACAGTGGTGGGTGTAAAATTAGGTGCAGATTTTCTGAAGGTAATTTGACAATATGCATCTAAGCCTCAAAATGCTGGTATACTTTGACTCCCTTCTGGTTGTGTATCCTAACTGGAGGATAAACACAGAGATATTCATCTCTACTATTTGTAATGGAAAAATTAGAAACAACCTAAACATCCAACAATAGGAGATAAATTATGGAATACCCATCAATAGAATACTATGTATCTATTTTAATGATGATGCAAACGCACATATGTAATGTGTCAATAAAATGTTTATAAATATAAGTAAAGTGATTATAATTAAATATGTATAGAGTTTAAAACATTTGTGTATATTTTTGGGTATCTATGTAATAAATATGAATTAGGTACTTCCAAGTGCTAGGACTACTGGGTGTTTCTTCCTGTTTTGTTTATGTGTGTTTTCTAAAGCTTTTAAATTATCATGTATTATGAAATAAAGCTTTTTTTTTCTTAAAAGGATATCTTTTCACTGACATATCATGACTTTAAGGATCCCTTTGATATTAATAACAAAACCTTTTGGACCCTCACATAATAGCAGTTCAGTTTTTAGTATTTTAAATTTTTATTTTTATTTTTTAATTGGGCTGCATCAGGTCTTGGTTGCAGCACGTGGGATCTTTGTTGCACTGTGCAAGATCTTTTGTTGTAGTACACGGACTCTAGTTGTGGTGCCAGGGCTTAGTTGTTCTGCAGTATGTGGGATCTTCGTTCACCAACGAGGGATCAAACCCACGTTCCCTGCATTGCAAGGCAGATTCCCAACCACCGGACTACCAGGGAAGTCCCTTTAGTGTTTACTGATTAATACAAAAAGCTACTATAACTTTTATACCACTTATATATAGCTTTGACTATATTAAAGCATCTACAAACAACACTCCCCACTGCCTGTGTGCGCGCGCACACATACACACACACACACACACACTCATACATCTTTTAGACTTATGTAGTCTACATTACCAATTTTGAAACAACTCTGTGGCTGCAAGTTGGGAAGGACCCCTAGAGAATAAAGGAGAAATGTAGCTTGGTAATGAAAGTCCTTTTAATTACAGTCTTCCTACCTTTCCAACTTTCCACCGGTACATACAAAACTACTAATTCTCTCACTGGTCATGCTCTGTTATTTCATCTGCTTTTGTACATGCTGTGCCTTGGGCCTGACATGCCCTATTTCTTTCTTTCTTTTTTTTTTTTTTTTTTGGGCCCTATTTCTTTTGTACACTTCACAAATTTTTATTTTTCAGGACATTGCTTGGAAATCATCTTTTATAACTCCCTTCCAAATAAATTAGTGCCCCCTTTTCTGTGCTTCCCACTTGGCACATGTTTTTGTTTTTGTTTTTTTAATTGGAATATAGTAGCAGCAGCAGCATAGTTGCTTTAGAATGTTACATTATAATGAAGTTAGTCAGAATATCATATCAGTCAGTCAGGTCAGTCGCTCAGTAGTGTCAGACTCTTTGCAACCCCATGAATCGCAGCACGCCAGGCCTCCCTGTTCATCACCATCTCCCAGAGTTCACTCAGACTCACGTTCATCAAGTCCGTGATGCCATCCAGCCATCTCATCCTCTGCCGTCCCCTTCTCCTCCTGCCCCCAATCCCTCCCAGCATCAGAGTCTTTTCCAATGAGTCAACTCTTCGCATGAGGTGGCCAAAGTACTGGAGTTTCAGCTTTAGTATCATTCCTTCCAAAGAAATCCCAGGGCTGATCTCCTTCAGAAAGGACTGGTTGGATCTCCTTGCAGTCCAAGGGACTCTCAAGTCTTCTCCAACACCACACTTCAAACTCATCAATTCTTCGGTGCTCAGCCTTTTTCACAGTCCAACTCTCACATCCATACATGACTACTGGAAAAACCATAGCCTTGACTAGACGGACCTTTGTTGGCAAAGTAACCCATATATGTGGAATCTAAAAAAATGGTACAGATGAACCTGTCCCCAGGCAGCAGTAGCAACACAGATGTAGAGAATGAGTGGACACAGGGCAGGGGTGGGATCCTGTACACATGCTTTTATTGAAGCATTTATCACATTGTATTGTAATTACTGGAGAAGGCGATGGCACTCCACTCCAGTACTCTTGCCTGGAGAATTCCATGGACGGAGGAGCCTGGTGGGCCGCAGTCCATGGGGTGACTAGGAGTCGGACACGACTAAGCGTCTTCACTTTCACTTTTCACTTTTATGCATTGGAGAAGGAAATGGCAACCCACTCCAGTGTTCTTGCCTGGAGAAACCCAGGGACGGCGGAGCCTGGTGGGCTGCCACCTATGGGGTTGCACAGAGTCGGACACGACTGAAGCAACTTAGCAGCAGCAGCAGCATTGTAATTAAAGGTCATGTATATTTCACCATCCAGATAAGGAAGTTCACCTTTGTATCCACTGTTTCTGGCACATTCTGCAACAGAAGAGAGGCCTGTAATCTCAGTTGAAAGAGTATGCAGAGAAAGACCCAATCTTGCCCTTAAGACAGTTGCAGTCTAGTTAGGGACACATACATGTCTCATATTATTGTTGTTCAGTTGCCAAGTTGTATCCAACTCTTCGCAACCCCACTGACTGTAGCACACCAGGCTTCCCTGTCCCTCACCATCTTCTGGAATTTGCCTAAGTTCATGTCCATTGCCTCGGTGAGGCCATCCAACTGTCTCATCCTGTTGCCGCTTCTTCTGCCTTCAACCTTTCCCAGCATCAGGGTCTTTTCCAGTGAGTTGTTTGTTAGCATCAGGCTGCCACAGTATTGGATCTTCAGCTTCAGCATTAGTCCTTCCAATGAGTATTCAGGGTTGATTTCCTTCAAGATTGACCAGTTTGATCCCTTACTGTCCAAGGGACTCTCAGGAGTCTTCTCCAATACCACAGATTGAAAGAATCAGTTCTTCTGCGCTCTGCCTACTTTATGGTCCAGTTCTCAGAACCATATGTAACTACTGGAAAAAACATAGCCTTGACTATACAGACCTTTGTTGGCAAAGTAACATCTTTGCTTTTTAGCACACTGTCTAGGTTTGTCATAGCTTTCCTGCCAAGAAGCAGTCCTCTTCTAATTTCATGGCTGCAGTCACCGTCAGCAGTGATTTTACAGCCCAAGAAGAGGAAACTTGTCACTGCTTCCACTTTTCCACTTTCCCCTTCCGTTTGCCATGAAGTGATGGGACCGCATGCCATGGCCTTAGTTTTTTTAATATTTAGTTTTGAGCTGGCTTTTTCCCTCTCCTCTTTCACCCTCATCAAGAGGTTCTTTAGTTCCTCCTCACTTTCCACCATATATATTAGCCCTATAATAGAAGATGTGAATGACCACACAGAAGAGATAGTGGTTAATTTTGACTGGGTGATTAGGAACTACTTTCCAGAGTAGGGTCCATTTGAATTATTTTGACAAGCTGACGAGGAAAGGAGGAATAAAAGCCTTGAGTCTCTTGTTACACTTTAGAAATTCAGTCTATAGGAAAATGGAGGAAGATGCCATCTTCCTTCCTACGTGCCTTCGCTCTTCTCAGCAAAAGGAGGCTGGTGTCTCCTTCCAGCCCCAACCGCGCCCTGCTGTCCACCCTAAGCCATCTTCGACCCATCCTCTTGCCAGCCGGATCGCCCCAGTGCCCTGAGGCCGCTTCACAGGTCTGCAGAAGAGTTGAAACTGTCATTCCGTCCGCGGCCCTTCCGCCATTTTTTGTTGGTGCCTGTCTCCACTGTTTCCCAGCCCAGTCAGGGAATCAAGATGAAGGCGGGGGACGTGGGTGAAGAAGACAGGGAAAGTGGGCAGAGCTCTTCCAAAGGAGATAAAATGCAGATTAGCCTCTGTGATGTGTCTTGCCACGCCGACTTCAGGGGAAAGTAACCAGTTTGAGGAAAGAGCGATTGTCAGACGGGAGGTGGACAGGCTCCATATCCAGAATTAAAGATTTGGCGGAGCAATGGAGAGCCCTGAATGACACTATCCATGACCTGGAGGTCAATTAAACGCCAAAGTATGTGATCGCTCTACAGTAAACGAAACGTACAGAAATATGCTACAGCAAGAATTTTATGATATCCAACAACAAAATCTGTAATTTACTGGTGAGCTCACAGCAGAAAGGAATAAATTAACAGAAGCCGCTTTTGGCTAGGCTCAAGAGGAAACAGCCACAGTTTCGCCATTCTTTTCTGATAGTGATGACGACTTCGCCCCTAGGCCTCAAAAGAGAGAGTCAGTTATTTTGATCAGGGACCCTCCCACCGGACCTGAGAGGCATGTGGCTGTCAAACTGATGATGCAAACGATCACCAAACAGATGAAATCTAGAGGAAAAAAGAAACAGCGGCACAGTTCCGAGTTTCAGGTTCCATTTTAAAGTCACGACGTCTTTGAAGTGCCAGAGAGCCCTCAGGAGAAGATTTCCTCTAACAGCAGTAAGACTATCACAATAAGCAGTGGCGGTCAGAAGTCATCTAGCCCCGTTCCTTCAGCGTCTACACTTGGCTCTCAAACAGTGTATGGATTTCAAGATGACTCCAGCCTTCCTGATGCCAGGCATGGCCATCAACAAAGCAAATCCATTCTCACACAGAGGACCTCCCTCAGAGGATCTCCACACCAAAGCGTGGAACAGAGATTGATTTCCCTTGGAGCCTTTCCATCTTTGCATCTTTGCATGAAATGTTCCCTTGGTATCTCTAATTTTCTTGAAGAGATCTTTAGTCTTTCCCATTCTGTTCTTTTCCTCTATTTCTTTGCATTGATCGCTGAAGAAGGCTTTCTTATCTCTTCTTGCTATTCTTTGGAACTCTGCATTCAGATGCTTATTTCTTTCCTTTTCTCCTTTGCTTTTCGCCTCTCTTCTTTTCACAGCTATTTGTAAGGCCTCCCCAGACAGCCATTTTGCTTTTTTGCATTTCTTTTCCTTGGGGATGGTCTTGATCCCTGTCTCCTGTACAATGTCACGAACCTCATTCCATAGTTCATCAGGCACTCTATCTATCAGATCTAGGCCCTTAAATCTATTTCTCACTTCCACTGTAAAATCATAAGGGATTTGATTTAAGTCATACCTGAATGATCTAGTGGTTTTCCCTACTTTCTTCAATTTAAGTCAGAATTTGCCAATAAGAAGTTCATGATCTGAGCCACAGTTAGCTTCTGGTTCTTGTTTTTGTTGACTGTATAGAGCTTCTCCATCTTTGGCTGCATAGACTATAATCAATCTGATTTCGGTGTTGACCATCTGGTGACGTTCATGTGTAGAGTCTTCTCTTGTGTTTTTGGAAGAGGGTGTTTGCTATGACCAGTGCATTTTCTTGGCAAAACTCTTGCCTGTTACTCCAGGTGTTTCTTGACTTCCTACTTTAGCATTCCAGTCCCCTATAATGAAAAGGACATCTTTTTTGGGTGTTAGCTCTAAAAAGTCTCATAGGTCTTCATAAAATCATTCAATTTCAGCTTCTTCAGCGTTACTGGTTGGGGGATAGACTTGGATTACTGTGATATTGAATGGTTTGCCTTGGAAACGAACAGAGATCATTCTATCATTTTTGAGATTGCATCCAAGTACTGCATTTCGGACTCTTTTGTTGACCATGATGGCTACTCCATTTCTTCTGAGGGATTCCTGCCTGCAGTAGTAGATATAATGGTCATCTGAGTTAAATTCACCCATTCCAGTCCATTTTAGTTCACTGATTCCTAGAATGTCGACGTTCACCCTTGCCATCTCGTTTGACCACTTCCAGTTTGCCTTGATTCATGGACCTGACATTCCAGGTTCCTATGCAATATTGCTCTTTACAGCATCGGATCTTGTTTCTATCACCAGTCACATGCACAACTGGGTAATGTTTTTGCTTTGGCTCCATCGCTTCATTCTTTCTGGAGTTATTTCTCCACTGATCTCCAGTAGCATATTGGGCAACTAATGACCTGGGGAGTTCCTCTTTTGGTATCCTATCATTTTGCCTTTTCATACTGTTCATGGGGTTCTCAAGGCAAGAATACTGATATGATAAAGGACAGAAATGGTCTGGACCTAACAGAAGCAGAAGATATTAAGAAGAGGTAGCAAGAATACATGGAAGAACTGTACAAAAAGATCTTCATGACCCAGATAATCATGATGATGTGATCACTAATCTAGAGCCAGACATCTTGGAATGTGAAGTCAAGTGGGCCTTAGAAAGCGTCACTATGAACAAAGCTACTCGAGGTGATGGAATTCCAGTAGAGCTGTTTCAGATCCTGAAAGATGATGCTCTGAAAGTGCTGTACTCAACATGCCAGGAAATTTGGAAAACTCAGCAGTGGCCACAGGACTGGAAAAGGTCAGTTTTCATTCTAATCCCAAAGAAAGGCAATGCAAAAGAATGCTCAAACTACCCCACAATTGCACTCATCTCACATGCTAGTAAAGTGATGCTCAAAATTCTCCAAGCCAGGCTCAGCAATACATGAACCGTGAACTCCCTGATGTTCAAGCTGGTTTTAGAAAAGGCAGAGGAACCAGAGATCAAACTGCCTACATCTGCTGGATCATTAAAAAAGCAAGAGAGTTCCAGAAAAACATCTATTTCTGCTTTATTGACTATGCCAAAGCCTTTGACTGTGTGGATCACAAGAAACTGTGGAAAATTCTGAAAGAGATGGGAATACCAGACCACCTGACCTGCCTCTTGAGAAATCTGTATGCAGGTCAGGAAGCAACAGTTAGAAGTGGACATGGAACAACAGACTGGTTCCAAATAGGAAAAGGAGTATGTCAAGGCTGTATACTGTCACCCTGCTTATTTAACTTATATGCAGAGTACATCATGAGAAACGCTGGACTGGAAGAAACACAAGCTGGAATCAAGATTGCCAGGAGAAATATCAATAACCTCAGATATGCAGATGACAGCACCTTTATGGCAGAAAGTGAAGAGGAGCTAAAGGGCCTCTTGATGAAGGTGAAAGAAGAGAGTTAAAAAGTTGGCTTAAAGCTCAACATTCAGAAAACGAAGATCATGACATCTGGTCCCATCACTTCATGGGAAATAGATGGGGAAACAGTGGAAACAGTGTCAGACTTTATTTTGGGGGCTCCAAAATCACTGCAGATAGTGACTGGAGCCATGAAATTAAAAGACCCTTACTCCTTGGAAGAAAAGTTATGACCAACCTAGACAGCATATTCAAAAGCAGAGCCATTACTTTGCCAACTAAGGTCTGTCTAGTCAAGGCTATGGTTTTTCCAGTGGTCATGTATGGATGTAAGAGTTGGACTGTGAAGAAGGCTGAGCACCAAAGAATTGATGCTTTTGAACTGTGGTGTTGGAGAAGACTCTTGAGAGTCCCTTGGACTGCAAGGAGATCCAACCAGTCCTTTCTGTAGGAGATCAACCCTGGGATTTCTTTGGAAGGAATGATGCTAAAGCTGAAACTCCAGTACTTTGGCTACCTCATGCAAAGAGTTGACTCATTGGAAAAGAGTCTGATGCTGGGAGGGATTGGGGGCAGGAGGAGAAGGGGACAGCAGAGGATTAGATGGCTGGATGGCATCACGGACTTGATGGACGTGAGTCTGAGTGAACTCCGAGAGATGGTGATGAACAGGGAGGCCTGGTGTGCTGCGATTGTTGGGGTCGCAAAGAGTCAGACACGACTGAGCGACTGAACTGAACTGAACTGAACTGGAGCCTTTCCAGTATTTCTCCATGAGAAGACCTACCTACTGAAATATTATCTGAAACTCCAGAGGAAAGTATGATTGACTATAAAGATATGCAAAAGCATATTTTCTCCTTTTTCACGGAGAGACGAAAACACCACTTCACATCTATTTCCTTTAGACTATACGTCAAGATCTAATGTGGAAAGACCATCATTTGGTGTTTTTCTCGTTTCAATGAGAGAGAGCAGTAGCCAGACACCTTGCAGTGAACAGTCCACAGCAAGCAAGAATATGAATGGGGCTACAGGTGCAGCCCATGATGCAGATAAGCCACAAGGTGAGACTCAGGCTTGCACTTCCAGGTCTTCCATAAAGAGAAAAGTCAAGATACAATTAGAAAAAGGAGGGAAGTAGCTATCTCTCCATCTCTCTCTTAAGGAGACTGCTTTTCTTTTCCAAGAGGACAGTCTTCCTATCAATTTAGACTATTTAACATTTGTATTCAGACTGTGTAACTGATAATTCCTGACTTTGATTCTACTTCCCAGAATATAATGTACAGGCAATAAAAAGTTGGGCAAATGACTAAGGCTTTGAAACAGTGACTTATTGCCAGTTAATAAAATTCAGCTACAAACAAAGAAACTTACTTTTCAGAATCCCTCTGCTTCTATATAAAAGTGTAGAGGTCTATCATCTTTGTTGAAATTAAGCTGCTTGTGTCTATGAGTCATGGCAACTCAGTGCCATGCTGACTTGGTTTAGTTGTGTCCTAGTTTTTGCAACACTATGGACTGTAGCCTGTCAGGCTCCTCTGTCTGTGGGCTTCTCTAGAAGAATATGGGAGTGGGTTGTCATGCCCTCCTCCTGGGGCTCTTCCCATCCATCGAGTCTCTTAGACTCTTGCATTGGCAGGCGAGTTCTTTATTACTAGTGCCACTTGGGAAGCCCTTATGAGTTAATAAGAAGACTTAAAAAGAAGAAAGCCAAGAGAACACCTAAAAGGCGTGGACTGTAAGAGTTCAACCCTATAATACTTGTGAAATACTTACTTGACTTGACAAGGTAACTATAATACTTACACTGAGAAAGATTCAGAAGCAGATATTTTTCAGAATAAAATGAATATGACTTTACAGATACCATACAGCATGACTTAAATTACAAAAGAGAAGATGTGACACAGACTGTATACTCGTTATTAAAATTTGCTTTTAAAAATCAAAAAGCAAGAGCAGAAGAAGGAAAAACCTCATCAACAAATACCAACTATTTAGCAAGCTAGGGCAACATTTACAAGAGGAGACCTTTTCAAGAAACAAAGCAGTTATGGCTTTATCCGTAACATAAAGCAGCCAGTTGCTTGTCACTGGTTGTCACAGTGTGTGTGTATGTGCATGTGTGTGTGTGCATACGTGTGCAAGTGTGTGCACATGTATACTGAATGGAGGAAGGGAGAACTACTCAGCAATGCATGTCCCTCTCCTTCCTTTCTTCTGTCCTCCTGCTACCACCCTCCTTACTTTCCCTGGGCTGTGGCGGTATTCAACTCCTTTTTTCTTTACAGTTTTTTTCCCATGTGTCCTTGGGTGTGTAGAAAAAGCAAAATTATTGAGTGAATTCATGTGCCATAAAACTCACCCTTTTAAATACAGTACAATGCAGTAGTTTATATGGTATGTTTAAAAACTTATAAAACCATCACCACAGTTTTAGAATATTTTCATCACCCTTTAAAAAGCCCATACATAATAGCAGTCACTTTCTACATTTCCCCCTTTTATCTTGTGGGGAGACAAAAGAATAAGCTGTGGTTGTGGTTGCTAATTTGATTCAATATCTCTTGGAATGAAATACCACCAGGGCTGAATATTATCTCCCTTTACATATTTCTTTCCCCAAACATGGAAGCTTATAACATAGCATCAATAATCTTTGACTTTTACTCTAAATCATACCTTCTAAGTAGTTGAAGGTTGTAGTTATTTAAAACTGTTTTATTAATGTACTTTAGAATTCATATCTAGTTTTGATGTGTTTCAATCTCTCTGGCAAGTTAACTATCAACTTATTTTGTGTTTTTATATCATGCATTATTACAAAAATATTTAAAATTTAATATTTACTAAAAACAAAATGGAAAAGAAGTAAAATTTACTGTATTATGATTTGACTTTTACTGTAAATTATACATTCTAAGTACTTGACTCTAGTTATTTAAAACGTTTATTAATGTACTTTAGATTTAGTTATTCATATCTAACATTTGATGTGTTTCAGTCTCTGGCAAGTTAGCTGTCAACTTATTTTATGTTTTTATATCCTGCATTATTAGAAAAAATGTTTAATAGTTATTAAAAACTAAATGGAAAATAAGTAAAATTTAACTACTGTATTATGCTGATAAAAACCCAGGTGCTTTTATGTTCTTCATTGCTGTTTGCTTTTTTTTTTAGTATTTATTTATTTATTATTTGGCTTCATGGGGGTCTTAGGTGCAGCATGTGGGATCTATTTCCCTGTCCAGAGACTGAACGCAGGACCTCTCCATTGCCAGTGCAGAGTCTTAGCCACAGGGAAATTCCCAGGGATTTTGTTTGTTTGTTTTGTTTTGAGGAGGGGGTGTTTGTGTGTGTGTGTGTGTGTGTGTGTGTTTAGCAAAGATAGAAAAAAGAAAGGGGAAGGAATTGTGTAAACAAGTGTGGTACTGGGAATGAGTTAGCCTTCTGATTGTACTTCCAGAGGACATGCAGTTTATGAAAATCCTTTGCTTGTAATCTATCATATATAGTAAAGAGGAAATGGTAAATTGTAAATAATACAATTATACATCAAGGTAAAGAGAATAGAGTCTGGAAAAGAAGCTGACACCATACAGAACTGTATAATGGTCCTGTGAAGATAGCAACAGCATTCCTTACTCTCAAAGAATCTTCCCGTCTTTTTGCTTTGATTTTGTAAATCCTGGGTCAAATAAAAGCTACAATGTTAAATATGAAAAAAAAAAAAGAGAGAGAGAAATGGAAACGACTTACCAGTTACTTCCTGAACTTGCAGCTCTCTAGCTATCCTCAGTCCTAAGCATGGTTCCCACTGCTCTGGCTTCCCTTTCCTCTCATCTCATCATCAAAAATCACTGACAATAGATTTTCTCTATAGAATGCAGAGTTGGCACTCTAATCTGGCAAAGAGTTTGGTTACCTGATGATATGCATGTTTGGGTGGTAAGAAAAAGTGTTATGTGAAGCATAGGAGAACCGGTTTCTAATCCTGGCTTTGCCATAGTTATCACTCAGTAGACTAGCTTTATGACACATTCATACTTCTTGGTGTTCAATTTCTTCTTTGACAAAATGGAGGTGATTAGAATAATTACACCTCTTTAACCTAATTAATGTAGTGATTGTTTTGCTTTGGCTCCATCCCTTCATTCTTTCTGGAGTTATTTCTCCACTGATCTCCAGTAGCATATTAGGCACCTACTGACCTGGGGAGTTTCTCTTCTGGTATCCTATCATTTTGCCTTTTCATACTATTCCTGGGATTCTCAAGGCAAAAATACTGAAGTGATTTGCCATTCCCTTCTCCAGTGGACCACATTCTGTCAGACCTCTCCACCATGACCTGCCCGTCTTGGGTTGCCCCGCCATGGCTTGGTTTCATTGAGTTAGACAAGGCTGTGGTCCTAGTGTGATTAGGCTGACTAGTTTTCTGTGAGTATGGTTTCAGTGTGTCTGCCCTCTGATGCCCTCTTGCAACACCTCCCATCTTACTTGGGTTTCTCTTACCTTGGGCATGTGTTATCTCCTCACGGCTGCTCCAGCAAAGCTGAGCCGCCACTCCTCACCTTGGACGAAGGGTATCTCCTTACCACCATCCCTCCTGACCCTCAGCGTGGGATAGCTCCTCTAGGCCTTCCTGCACCAGCGCAGCCACCGCTCCTTGGACCTGGGTTGATCTTCCCGGCGCCCACCCCTGGCCGCTCTCCCTGGCCTCGGGCACAGGGTGGCTCCTCCAGACCGTTGCCCCTGACCTCGGACGTGGGGTAGCTCCTCTCGCTTGCGTGGCGTGCGCCCGGCCGACACAGCGGAAATTCTCCAAGCCAGGCTTCAACAATAGGTGAACTGTGAACTTCCTGATGTTTGAGCTGGTTTTAGAAAAGGCAGAAGAACCAGAGATCAAACTGCCTACATCTGCTGGATCATCAAAAAAGCAAGAGAGTTCCAGAAAAACATCTATTTCTGCTTTATTGACTATGCCAAAGCCTTTGACTGTGTGGATCACAAGAAACTGTGGAAAATTCTGAAAGAGATGGGAATACCAGACCACCTGACCTGCCTCTTGAGAAATCTGTATGCAGGTCAGGAAGCAACAGTTAGAACTGGACATGGAACAACAGACTGGTTCCAAATAGGAAAAGGAGTATGTCAAGGCTGTATACTGTCACCCTGCTTATTTAACTTATATGCAGAGTACATCATGAGAAACGCTGGACTGGAAGAAACACAAGCTGGAATCAAGATTGCCGGGAGAAATATCAATAACCTCAGATATGCAGATGACACCACCATTATGGCAGAAAGTGAAGAGGAACTAAAAAGCCTCTTGATGAAGGTGAAAGAGGAGAGTGAAAAAGTTGGCCTAAAGCTCAACATTCAGAAAACGAAGATCATGACATCTGGTCCCATCACTTCATGGGAAATAGATGGGAAAACAGTGGAAACAGTGTCAGACTTTATCTTTTGGGGCTCCAAAATCACTGCAGATGGTGACTGGAGCCATGAAATTAAAAGACACTTACTCCTTGGAAGAAAAATTATGACCAACCTAGACAGCATATTCAAAAGCAGAGACATTACTTTGCTGACTAAGGTCCATCTAGTCAAGGCTATGGTTTTTCCAGTGGTCATGTATGGATGTAAGAGTTGGACTGTGAAGAAGGCTGAGCACCAAAGAATTGATGCTTTTGAACTGTGGTGTTGGAGAAGACTCTTGAGAGTCCCTTGGACTGCAAGGAGATCCAACCAGTCCTTTCTGTAGGAGATCAACCCTGGGATTTCTTTGGAAGGAATGATGCTAAAGCTGAAACTCCAGTACTTTGGCCACCTCATGTGAAGAGTTGACTCATTGGAAAAGACTTTGATGCTGGGAGGGATTGGGGGCAGGAGGAGAAGGGAACGACAGAGGATGAGATGGCTGGATGGCATCACGGACTCAATGGATGTGTCTGAGTGAACTCCGGGAGTTGGTGATGGACAGGGAGGCCTGGCGTGCTGCGATTCATGGGGTCAAAAGAGTCGGACATGACTGAGTGACTGAACTGAACTGAACTGAATGTAGTGATTTAGAAGAATATATATAACACTATATAAAAACACCTTACTGCTAAGTCGCTTCAGTCATGTCCGACTCTGTGTGACCCCACAGACGGCAGCCCCTTAGGGTTACCCCCGTCCCTGGGATTCTCCAGGCAAGACACTGGAGTGAGTTGCCATTTCCCTCTTCAACGCATGGAAGTGAAAAGTGAAAGTGAAGTCGCTCAGTTGCATCCGACTCTTAGTGACCCCATGGACTGCAGCCTACCAGGCTCCTCTGTTCATGGGATTTTCCAGTTGAAACTGAAATACTGTACAAATGCTCAGTTTCAGGATTATATCATTACATTTCTGAAACCACTTGATGGAACTGGCCAGACTCCTCCTACTGAGGGGCTGTATAACTTAAGGAGAAAAGCATAGCAGAAAGTTGAGAAAAGAATTCTTGTTTTGCTTATATAGTCAGATGAGTGGTTTTCAAGTGAGTGTGGGTGATAACACATCTGGAAATCATAGAAACACAAAATATTGATGCATTTCATTACATCATACAAATCAGGATTATTTAGTCCTAGTTAGTCCTGACTCTTTTGATGAACTATGATTATGTAACATGTATACAATACAAATAAAAGGGGTTACCAGGTGGCTCAGAGGTAAAGAATCTGCCTGCCAGTGCAGGAGACACAGAAAATGTGGGTTTGATCCTTGGGTTGGGAAAATCTTCTGAGAAGGAAATGGCAACCCACTCCAGTATTCTTGCCTGGAGAATCCCATGGACAGAGGAGCCTGGCAAGCTACAGTCCATGGGGTTGCTAAAAGTCTGATGTAACAGCACCCAACACTCACTCATACAAATAAAAAATAAAGGAGATGTACTACTCCTCAGTTCTTTCCTCACTCTAAGCCCAAAATAGGGTTACTTGAGCTCTTTAGTCACCGTGGTAGTCAAGGTTCTCGAAAAATAGAACCAAGAGGAGACAGATCAGAAGATATCTTAAAGAATTGATTCATGTGATTATAAAGGCTGGCAATCCAAAATCTGCAGGGCAGTCTGGCAGGCTAGAGACCCAGGAAAGAGTTGAGTGTACAGCTCCAGACTGAAGGCAGTCTGCTGGCAGAATTTCCTCTTCCTTAAGGGATGTGAGTCTTTTTCTTAAGTCCTTCAATTGATTGGATGAGGCCCACCCACCTTGGTTGGATGGCATCACCAACTCAATGGACATGAGTTTGAGCAAACTCCAGGAGATAACGAAGGACAGGGAAGACTGTCATGCTACAGTCCATGGGATCATAAAGAGTCAGACATGACAGTGACTGAACAACACCATCACCTTATGTAGGGTGATCTGCTTTATTCAGTCCATTGATTTATCTCATCTTAAAAGGATATTCAAAAAAAAAAAAAAGGATATTCACAGAAACATCCAGCTGTGTTTGACCAAATATCTAACATCATAGCCTGGCCAAGATGACACAAAATTAACAATCAGACTCACCAACTTACAAATCACAGCAGCAGGTTGCAGTTTCCCCATCCCTCCCTTGTCAATTGTCCAGGAATTTCTTACGACTGAATGTCCAAGGGTGATTCTGGGTGTGCCATGGGAGGAGGCAGCATGAAATGTGATAGCAAGTCCAGTACACAGCAGTTCTGAAACATTAAGCAATGAGGCACAACTGGGACAGCATCCAGGGACAAGCCAGCCCTGAGACCTCCAGTCAGGACGTTGCCCAAGGCCTAGCAGCAAATCATGCTCCCACAAAGCAGTTCTAATTCCTGCCCATTGGACTCAGCACCTCCCAGGCCACAGGCTGAGCCCAAAGGTAGCGTCAGGTTAAATTTGGGTGACAACACTCTCTTGAAACACTCGAAGCCTCTCTTCAATTACAGTTAAGATTGTTCTTTTTTTCTCATTTACTGATCTTTCTGTTTCCTTTATTGTTTATTATGCAAAGGCCAAGTCTAAATCGTCTCAGACAGCTCTGCTACTCTGAATCTGATTTGGAATCTTGCTGAAGGTTGTTTTGTTATTTTTGTTGTTGTTGATTTTGTTTTCTCTGTAAGACCTTCTCAAGTAGTTCTCTCAGATCCTTTGTTTCTGATGGCTTTTTGCCTAGTACCTGGGGCATGGTTCATGCTCTATGGTTTAATTAATCAGATTTAGCCTGCAGCAGAAGTTGTTTTAGTTTATCAAGTTAACACAAGGGAATTTTCTGAGAAAAAAAAAAAAAAGACCAGCTAAGGTTTAGAAAGGTTTCAGTGGCACTCAACCCTGACCAATTTCACTGGGCTCGAAAATGTACCAGAACAATATTATAAAGCAATTATCCTCCAATTAGAGAAAGAAAAAAAAAAGTACCAAGAGCAGCCAAACCTCCTTCCCCATCCCTCCTCTACTGTTTGGTAATTGCCTATTGTTATTCTCTAGGTGTTTTGTTGACTGTTTTATCTTGTGACCTTGTCACACACAGATGGACACTCAAGATATACTTGTTAATGGAATGAATAAGATACCTGCTAGAAGAAGAATTTGTTGTAACAAATCAAGCAACAAACAAAATAGAAGAAAGTATGAGTGAATATTTGTCTCAGCTGTGAATGGATAAGAACTATGTTGGGGGTGGCGGGGAGGAGAAGCTGTATACTTGATTACATAAATTGTTAAACTCTACAGATCAAAAAATCATAAGCTACTTTTTAAAAAAATATCAAGCCAGGAAAATATTGGCTACATATAATAACATATCAACATGGAAGTAAATAATGGAGAAAATCTAATATAGGAAGAACATAAAAATAGATAATTCACAAAATAAAAAGTATAAATGACTAACAGTCATAAAACGACAGAAAACATTTTCTAACAACTACTATTAACAACAACAACAACAAAAACCCCATCAGTTAGAGTACCCACTACTAACTATGGTGCAGTGACTTGGGCACCCTCTTCCGTATTTCCTCTTGATCATCAAAGTCAAGTTTTTAAAACTCAAAGCTAGGCATTAAGTCAGTTTCTTTCTCTGCATTTTAGCTGCTTAGACTCTACATTAGAAGCAATACAAAACAAAAGCCCTTACTGCTACTGAAATGCTGGGAGAGGGGTAGGAACACAAAGAATAGAGAACTATAAGATTAAAGTTATAGTATTATTCTACTACAAGTAGATAGGGATCAAATGTGTTTTATTAATTTGAAGAGTATGATCTATATGTAGTCCACCAACACTTAATCTCAGCCATTCATACCTTCAATGAAAGAATGATCAGTGACTACATATAGTTATGAAATCAATTACTAAGACTGCTTTTTATTGGGTATCGGTTTCCCAAAGGTCCAGAAAGAATGATGTAATGAAGCATGAACTTTTGTCATGTACTGCCATGTCAGACCAATAACAATTTCTTCTTTCAAAATCCTTTCTCTCTTTCAAAAAACTGTGTTTATTCTAAGTAAAATTGAATTGCAATTTTAGCATTGGCACAGTCCTCAAAACAGAAAAATTACAAATTATGTGCCTCTCAGAATCCTTTTTTTTTTTTTTTTAGCTAATCACCAACCACAATGTGAATTCCTGCAAGAGTGGGGTGCCATGTCACAAAAGATCAGTCTGGCTTCACAGTCTGTTCTTACTTTGCCTGTGTGGAAGACAGATGTTTTTTGTTGAATCAGGACCATAATTTGCATCTGGAAGGACAATGGGCCGTATTCTCTTCTCCTGTCCACACACAGAGCTACACTGACAAAAGCAAGAGCTACTCAGAGATAGAGGCAGAATTTGGCTCAACCAGTGCAAAATACAGCCCGATTTTTAAAAGTAAATGATCTAGCTAACATCTAGTGAAGAATAGACCAGCTAGTGGATATGGAAGTTTCCTTTAACTTTTCTGGAAATTTTCCTTTGAAATTTCCAGTGCAGTGTATGAAGTAATTCCAGACTCTAATGAACTTCAGAGGCCTCTCTGGCTGTAAATGAGAACAAAAATGATTGTCTATATTGGATCCAGGACTTTCTTAGGCAATAGATAATTTATTGTTATGTTCTATGTCCTCGTTTCCCTTCAGTGATTGATGTATTCTCTTCTGTTTTCAGATGGCTTTTCTCATATTCACCTTTCTTCAAAATGATCCCGAAAGATGAGTCAGAAGTTCCATACCTGCTTTCCATATGGGGAAGCTGGGGCCCAGGAAGGTTAAGCAAATTTCCTACCCGGGCAACAAAGGAACTCTGGGTTCTCAAGTGGTTATGGAAACCTAGTCAGAATGGAAATGAAACTTCTGCTTCCTTGGGTTATCTTTCCTGCTTGTTTAAAATGAAATCCTTTCCGAGTTATCAGTTCCTAGGAGATTGTTTCTGACACATGTAAATTTGGAATCCTCTCTAACTGGAACCGATTTTCTCCAGGACATCCCAGTCATTGGTGACATCTTTATAGGGCTCCCCTCCCCGTATAAACACAGCCCTCTTCTGGCCAGTCGGATTATTGTTGATTGATGTCTCCAATAGCATACAGAAGGTATAGACAGTGAACAGTTAAATTGCTGGCTCTGGAGTATTATCTATGAAACCCATGCATTCAGGGTTTTCTCGCCTAGTAAATCTATCTGAACATATTTACTCTCAGAGTTCTATTATTGATGTTTAGATTTTGAGATGGTTTGGTCATCTGAATTGAGAAAGAAAGATTTAACCTTGAGAAAGGAGAAAAAGTAGAGAGAGAGAGGGAGTTACTGGTTTTGTGAATTTTAGATTTTCCAAGGGAAAAAGTTGAACAGGGCACAATTCTATTTTGGGGAGCACAGAATTCTTGAGTGATATGATGTACTTCCCTTTTTATGGAACGAAGGAATCTAAGAGATTTTTTTAGTCCAAGTTCCCCATCTTACACATGAAGACATTGAATTCAAGTAAGTTTTGATGTGTCTTAGAACTATTTCCCTCTCAATGTGTATACATTTACCTCATTTTTTTTAAAGTTGTGTAACATCCTATAAGGAGGCATCTTTATTTAGCCATATTTCTTTATCTTGGTTATTTCCAGGTTTTTTTTCACTATTATAAACAATACTGCAAAGAATAACTTTGTATAGGTTATCTTAGTATTTACTTAGTATTTTTCAGAATAGATAACCAGAAATTAAATATAAATTTTAGTAGAAATAGTCCTCTTAGGAAATTGCACCCATGATATCACATCCTTGCCAACACTGGGTATTTTCAAACCTTTAATTTAAGGGTTTTTTTTCTTATTTTGGTCACACCACGTGGCTTGAAGAATCTCAGTTCCCTGACTAAGGATTTAACCCAGGCCATGGCAGTAAAAATGCCAAATGGTAATCACTGGACCATCAGGTAAACACCCCCCTCCCCATTTAAGTTTTTTAAATAATTGTGGTCAGTTTCATGTAGCTCATTAATCTATCTGAAATGTAATTTTCTGTACTATATGAGATGGGGACCTAACTTATTCATTTTGTGAATATTGAAAATGAGAGGAAGAACAGAGCACCAGGTGTGGGAAGTGTAAGAAAAAGCAGCTAAGGTTAAGCAGCCACCAGGTTATACAATCACTCAGCAAAATAAAAGCCTTCAGCTTACCAGACCTGACCCCTATGGACACTTTGGAAGGCTAGTTAAGGATCATGTATTACAGTAGAACAGTTGTATCATATATGCGTTTGGGGGCTTAGCAGTACAGCCGTTAAGCTTTTGAGGGCCCAGATACTAGTGACTTTAGGACATTTTAAAAGACTTCTAAATGTAATTTTGCCTACCATGTCAACAGTAAAATCTAGACTTGGAGCTTCCCTGGTGGTCAAGCAGTTAAGGATTCATCTTCCAATGCAGGAGATATGGGTCCAATCCCTGGTTGGGGAACTAAGATTTCACATGCTGCAGACCAACTAAGCACAGGCGCCACAACTAGAGAAGCCCACGTGCTGCCACTAAGACACAAAGCAGCCAAAAAACCCCACAAAAGTAGACTGTCTCCACCCACCCGATTCCTACTCATGATTTAACTAGAGCATGCTGCCTTCTGAGGGTTTCGTTGTGTGTCTCATCCACACACAACCTCCAAGGATCTTATGAATATATTCCTTCCAGTAGCATATGTAGATATATAATGTTCCTGAAAAATCTGCAAAATACAACTTTCTCTGCCTCATTATATGTGGAATTTTGAAGTCTTTTGGTGATTTTTTTTTGCACCCTTATGTATTGGTATCCAGCTGTCCCTAATCCACGATCAACTCACTTTTTCTTTCCATGCTTCAGCATCCTTCAGGCTTCCTGGTGGCTCAGACAGTAAAGAATCTGCCTGCAATGCAGGAGAGCTGGGTTCAATCCCTAAGTAGGGAAGATCCCCTGCAGAAGGATGTGGCAAACCTACTCCAGTATTTTTGCCTGGAGAGTTCCATGGACAGAGGAGCCTGATGGGCTGCAGTGCATGAGGTCTCAAAGAGTCGGAAATGACTGAAAGATGAACACTTTCATAGTTCTTCTCAAAACAGTTCTCTGGGTAGCCACCAACAACGGATCAGGGTTGACACACAGGTGTAATCAGTTTGCCATATCTGGTCTAGGTCATTGTTAGTAAAAGTCCCATGGTATTAGTGGAAGATTTTTGTCTTTAATATATGCATTTTATCACATGATGTGCATTAGTGGTCTTGCCCACAGATTTGAGACAAGAGTTATCTAAGACGGTCTGGTCGGCCACCCATGGGAAATTAGGATGTGGCTCTTTGGGGAAGAAGGCCCTTCCTTTTTCCTTTTACAGCTAAGATGAGTCATGGTTCTTCTTGCTTTCTCTGTCAAAGGGCAGGGTCCATGATATGATTTCATATCAAGAGTTCAGAGGTTGCAGAAGTGCAGATAGCAGATGCCTTTGGTCTCCCACCCACATTCTCTGCTATGATTAACGCAGGCGACTTCTGTGACTCTTCCTAAAGATTTTGCTCTAGCTGCAGACTCACGTGGCTTAGGCATGGGGCCAAGTGACTAGTGCTAGGTGATTTATGCCCTCAGGAGCAGAACTTTCCAAGTGACAGGTGGGAATTGTGCCACAGCACTCTAAGGGGCACTCTGCAGTTTTCAAGAGCTTCCCAGCTGCCCCAGTGGCAGTGCGCTCATTAAGGCTTCCTCCCTATGAACTGCTCGTCTGTTTCACATCTCCCTTCCTCTACCAAGATCCCCTTCCTAACTGTCTTATATTCCCCTTCTCCAACCAGGATCACCTTCCAGAAACCTTCTTGCACGCTAATCCGTGACTCAGAATCTGCTTCTGGAAGAACCCAAACTAAGACCTCACTTTCGTAGTGGAGTAGGACATATCTTTTTGAAAACTGATATTAGCAAACAAAGCATTTTAAGAGGCTTCCTATTACCAATAATGAATTTTAATTCTTCACTTGCTAAAAAGATGCAAAAATTCTTCTGTTTTCGTAGAGACAAGGGAGCTATAAAGGGAAGAGGTGAATCCCAGGTCACGAAATCCCTGTCATATCTGACATCATCTAGCTGAAGCCATGGGGTTGCTAAAAGAGCCTGGGAGAGCAGCCAGGTTGGCTCAAGTGCCAGTAACTTCACCGGAGGCAGTAGTGATAAATAAAATATTACGTTGTGATTTTTCCACTTGAAGAAATGG
Organism: Nanger dama; assembly: GCA_917880005.1. NCBI lineage: Eukaryota > Metazoa > Chordata > Mammalia > Artiodactyla > Bovidae > Nanger > Nanger dama. Next base: position 16,101,336 of record CAKJTW010000040.1, on the reverse strand, counting down.
TAAATATAACCTTGCTTCAAAAAGTATTTCACTTCAGGATTATCAAATGTAGTTTGATGGTGTTGACAGGAAAAAAAAAAAGCACAACCTATAAGCTGAGAATTATGTTTTATTGGACAGACGGACTGAGGACGTAAGCCTCAGATAGTTCTGAGGGACTGTGCTGAACAAGTGAGGGAGGAGTCAGAGTGCACAGGAGCTTTGGCAAAACAAACAAACAATAAACAGGTAGTCAAACACCAAACGATTACTGTTAATTTAAAACAGACAACTCAAGTTAATGAATTTAGTGCTTTACTATGTATGAGAAGATAAAGTAGAAAATGGCAACCCACTCCAGTATTCTTGACTGGAAAATTCCATGAACAGAAGAGCCTGGTGGGCTACTGTCCATGGGTTCCCAAAGAGTCCGATAAGACTGATGGACTTAGCATGTATGAGAGGATGTAAGAGTCTGGGCTTAGTGAAATTACTCCTATAATATTCCTTACTCCTATAATATTCCTTTGATCTTAGCTACCTAGGGCCAGTATCTTGCTTTTCTCCATCCTGACTCCCTTCAGGATACACTGCCAGGGGCAGCTGCAGTGGCTGATGACCTAATAGTTGCAACATCCTGTTGTTGATAAGGCAATACTCTTTTTCTGCAGGGCCTTATCTTGGTCATAAATCAAACACTGGGGAGGCATTTCATGAGCAATTTTGTCCCACAACACTAGGGAAGTCTTTTTCCTAGACCAGATGAAAATTCTGTTGATGGGCCACTCTGTGCTAACAACCTAAAATTCTCTGGATCTTACTAGTTTAGTATAATCCAAGAAATATTTCCCCTTGTTGCCTCCTCTTATACCTAGACTTGCACTATGACAATTATTCTATGTAGAGTTATATATATGATCAACTGTCTTGAGACATCATTAATTTTATTGGAGGCCTGATTACACACTGTGTAATGCAGGAAGCAACAGTCTTATAAAACAGGATTAAGTAATACAGCTAGCAACATTAATAAAGTCCTAGTGCAGCAGAAAGAGACAAATGGCATAAGTAGTTTGAAAACAAGAGTGAGCACATTAAAACAACAATTAGTATAATGAGTTATAACCTGGTCACAATATGCCATTACGTCCACAGGGCAGGCAGCTGGAGAAGCCAAGTTCTGGAATGACCAGGTAGAGATAAAAAGATAAATCATCTTTTTTATAAAGGTATACTTCATCAATTTTTTGTTGGTCATAATTCGTGTAAGAGGAAAGCTTTTCTAGGAAAGAAAGATTAAAAAGCAGTATATTTCAGAAAAAAGTCATAAAATTATAAACCATGTTTATCAGTTCATTCAGTCCTAAGTAATTAATTCCTGTTGATGTGGATGAAGTCATCAGATTTTCCATTAGAGTTTTTTAAAAATATATTTATTTATTTTATTATTTGGCTGCATCAGGTCTTAGTTGCAGCATGGGGAATCTAGTTCCCTGATCAGGGACTGAATCCAGGCCCTCAGCATAGAGAGCCGTGTCTTAGCCACTGGACCACCAGAGAAGTCCCACCATTAGAGTTCTGTAATTTCTTACCCAGTTCAGTGGTAGGATCTAAAAAGTTATCAGAAACATAATTGTCAAAAGTCCTTTTTATGAATCTTCTTGAAGATCTTCATTTTATAAAAGCATCAGAGTAAAACAATGATTATAAACAATAAGACTTGAAATTGCATGATTAAAGATTTGATTACAATGCAATTGACAAGGAATTTGGATATTTCTATGATGCACAGCATTTTAAGGTAATAAGTAGAATTATGCCTGATAACATTATACCAGGGCATATCAGACTTCTAGGAATGCCTTCTAAATTTTGTAATATATTAAAGACATCTAACCTAAGAAGTTTTTTATCACAACTTATTTGACAATGTTTTCATGTAATTTAACAAAAATAATCTCAGTTAATTTAATATGTCTCTTGAGATGTTTCAGGGGCCCTTTGGAGTATCCCAAAGTTAGCTGGAGGTAAAAAACTTTATTTAGAATTTTACTAGAGGAAGTTTGTCAAAGATATCAAAAGGTTTTAAAACACCTGGTTAAACAGGATCATAGGTCACGGTAAAACAATATTTATTTATTCAACTAAAGTGACAATAAAAAGGTTTTTAAGGCCTTTCCATTGGCGCTAGTGGTAAAGAACCCACCTGCCAATGCAGGAGATGTAAGAAACTCAGGTTTGATCCCTGGGTCAGAAAGACCCCCTGGAGAAGGGCATAGCAACCCACTCCAGTATTCTTGCCTGGAGAATCCCATGGACAGAAGAGCCTGGCAGTATATGGTCCATGGGATCACAGAGAGTTGGACACAACTGAACTGACTTAGCACGCATGCACACACAGCAAAAACAGATCATTTAGAAGGCAAATTAATTCACAATTTGTTATCAGAAGTAGCTCAGCATTCCAAGAAACTTTGTGCTCTTGACAGAGGGAAAGAGAACCCTTGTGGGCTTGTGATCAGTGGCTCCCAGAATTTAGGATTTCATGACATTCTCCCTCACCCCCTGCCCAGTGAAGGAGAGACACCAGCAAATGATTGACAGCTTTTAATTCTGACAAATGAGCATATTATTTAAAACGTAGTATCTTCTATCAATCCTATTTTGTAAAAGCATGAGCATTTAAACATTTTATTTATTTATTTTTAAAACATTTTATTTTATTTATTTTTAAAACATTTTATTTTATTTATTTTAAAAACATTTTATTTTTTATTTTCAAAACATTTTGTTTTTTTATTTTTAAAACATTTTATTTTATTTATTTTTAAAACATTTTATTTTATTTATTTTTAAGACATTTTATTTATTTTCAAAACATTTAATTTTTTTTTTTTAAAACATTTTATTTTATTTATTTTTAAAACAATATTTTAAATTAAAAAGACAAAACCTAAGAACAATGACAGTCTTTTCACTGTGGACAAAGAATGTTATTGCCATATCAGCAAATAAGGGTTGTTTCAGTGATCAAGCCATTAGCCATTGCTGCTGCTATGATAACTTGATATGTTATTTCCATATGATAAAATAAAGGTAAATGAGATAAGAGTTTTCAGGTGACTTCCTTAGGAGTAATTATGTTTTAGATATGTCTATCTAAAATAGTTTCTCCAGATTTTTGGTAACTTGAAACTTTAGAGTTTTGCTAAAATTAAATTAAATTAAGAGAATTCATGGGATAGACAGGTGATTTTAAATAAGGTAACATACTGGAACATTAATTGCTAAACAGGTCTACTTTTGTGTTCCTACAAGAGGAAAACTAAAGATGTTTGGGGTTTATTAGACATGTGTCTGGCACCACATTGAGAAAAGAAACTATGCTACCAGACAATGTAAGTTTCTAGAGGTTATTTTGCCAACCAGAAATGTTGGTGTGACAAACAGTTCACAGTTACTTGCTGCTTGTTGGTTTTAACTAGAGAGTTTTTAATGGTTAAAGTTGTAATATGTAATTAAAGCTACTAGAAATAATAAAGGAAACATGTCAGTATGCAAGGTAAGTAGGATGTGTGTTTTCAATAAGAGAAGGTATGAGAGATGGAAATACATTTTCTTAAAGGGAAAGAGTGACTTTGTCTTAGAGCTGGTTTTCTAAATGGAACAGAAAAATAAGCAATAAGCTAAAATAGACACAGAAAATTGTGGAAGCTTTGTGGAAAGGGAGCCCTGAGAAAATAATTTTGTACACTTCAGCCTGGGATTGGATTAAACTTAAATAGGTAAATAAATTTTGTCATTGAGAGTGGGCCAGCGCAGGACTGGATTTGGGTTCACTTTCCCTCTGTTAAGAGCACAAAGTTTTCTTGGAATGCTGAGCTACTTTTGATAACAAATTGAGAATTCATTTGCCTTCTAAATGATCTGTATTTGCCATGCGTGCTTAGTCAATTCAGTCGTGTCCGACTCTGTGATCCCATGGACTGTACACTGCCATGCTCTTCTGTCCATGGGATTCTCCGGGCAAGAATAATGGAGTGGGTTGCTGTGCCCTTCTCCAGGGGATTTTTTTGACCCAGCGATCAAACCTGAGTCTCTTACATCTCCTGCATTGGCAGGCGGGTTCTTTACCACAAGGACCAATGGAAAGCCCTTAAAAACCTTTTATTGTCACTTTGGTTGAATAAACATTGTTTCACCATGACCTATGATTTACACATTTACATATAAAGATTCCAGCAGGGATTTGCCAGCTAGATTCTAGCATGGACAATCAGAGACATTACTCCTCAAATTCTTAGACAAACTGTCCCTCTTGAAAAGTACTCTTGTTTTCTCTAATGTAGTACTTTCATAGTATGTATCTAATCCAGGTGGCAATATGATGAAAGAATCCTTAGACAAGCAAGTTAGAAGACCAAACCTGTGTGGCCATTCTCGAACCGAGATTTCAGATATAATAGTTTGCTAGGGCTGCTCTAAAGAGTAGCACGAACTGAGCTTAAAGAACAAAAAGTTATTGTCTCACAGTTCTGGAGGCTAGAAATCCCAAAATCAAAGTGTTGGCAAGCCTGTTGCCTTCTGAAGGCTGAGATGAGATCTGCTCCCTGCCCCTTCCTTGGTTTGCAGACTTCCTGTTCACAGGGCGTTCTCCCTGTATACATCAAACTTCTCCTCCTTATAAGGATACCGTTCATATTGGATTATACCCATCCCAATTACCTCACTTTAACTTGTTATGTCTGTAAAGATTTTACCTGCAAATAAGGTTACTTTCTGAGATCCTGGGTGTTAGGACTTCAATATATGAACTTTGAGGAGACACAATTCAACCCTTAACACCCAGCAACCTCTCTGGCTTCAGTTTCTCATACTCAGAGGAGACTGTTGGCCTTAATGCTCCTTAAGCATTCTTTCAATCCCAGCTTTCCAAGATTCGCTCAGCCCTTTTGAAGTGGCCAAGTCTGGTCCCCTTATTCACAGGACTATAAATATAAAAATTTTCCTGACCCAAGCCCGCCAGCCAGTCCTGGAGGGTGGGAAATGAGTAGGGAAATGCTACAAGGGTGGGGTTTTCCTTTAACCTTTTGTTATTTGCAGGAGTTCTGTAATCAGATAAACTTTCAGGGTGTGGTGAACGGGGGGGTCCTGACATCCCAAAGGCAAATAAGCAAACTCCAGTGACATTTGTTCTTTTCCAAACCCCGAGGTTTTCTGTGCTCCAACTATAGATGACAAAACTGTTCCAGGAGAGTTGCAGTGTTTTGTTCTCCATGCCAGTTCATTAGCAGCAGAACGGCTGCCTGGCTGTAATCCAGCCTGGCTGACATCAGTTCCCCAGTAAAGGACAGAGCTGGAGCTGGGTCTGTGGAGCCAACAGGGATCAGGAGGGCTCAGCTGTACTGACACGTTGGCAAAAAAGAAAAAAGATAGAAAGAAGGAAGGAAAGAAGAAAGAAAGGATAGAAGGGGATAAGAAAGTTACAAAAGAGGCCAACTAGGTTCCTCAAGGGACTCAGACAGAAAAGCAGGAGGGAGGCGGCACCAGGCATGGTGATAACCCAAATTAAGGTCTGGCCAGCATCGTCTTCAGTATTTAGAAAAATTGGGGTGTGCTTAACCTATAAATAAAAGCCATGGATTTTAGAAACCTAAACTAGGAGCATGTGTGCAAAAAGAAACCTATATAAGGAAGTTGAGCTGAACTGTAGTTACGGGAGGCCCAGTAACAGCCCACTTCCTTTCTCTGTGCCTTTTTTATTCATCTCTAAATGTGGTGATGGTAATACAATTGCACTCTTCTCAACTTAAAAATACTTTTCTTCTGAATCACCTGACAAGTCTTTTGTCTTACACAGCACTTACATCCATTAAGGGATCTTCCAGAGCCCCTGTATCAGTCTAGCAGGTCTCGTTGGAAGCTTCCAGCTCTCCAGATGCTGAACGCAGTCCAGGCTCAGTCACCGACCCCTCACTATTTTCCTTTCTTAATAAAGTGTCAAATTTTTATGTTTAAGCTATGTTTTATTAGGAGCTTCCTGAGCTTTCTTTCCATGGAATTTCTCTGTTCCCACTTCTGGACTTCCCTCCCAGCTTTATGATATTAGAGAGTGAGCTTGCATGCCACTTTATAATGTTTGAAAAGCCTGGATATTGTATGAGTGTGTACAGATCTTACCTTCTGTTTCTGCCACGAGTAACCAGGCAGGGAAGGGGAAAATATCATCTTTGTGGCCCCACTTTCCAGCTTCTCAGAGCCAGATCATGTGCCTGATGGGATAGGCACGTTCCTGGCTACACAGTAGCTGAACAAAACCAGGACACCAATGAGCTCATCATAAGAGGAAAATCTGGAGTTAGGTGAATCAAAGGTGAATTATAACACATTTCAACAACTTACTGTGGCTCAACTCCATTTTCCAACTCAGTTACCCTCAATGTATGTCTCTCAAAGTTCTATATTCTGCTGCTGCTGCTGTGTCACTTCAGTCATGTCCGACTCTGTGCGATCCCATAGACAGCAGCCCCACCAGGCTAGCCCTTCCCCAGGATTCTCCAGGCAAGAATACTGGGGTGGGTTGCCATTTCCTTCTCCAATGCATGAAAGTGAAAAGTGAAAGTGAAGTCACTCAGTCGTGTTTGACTCTTAGTAACCCCATGGACTGCAGCCTTCCAGGCTCCTCCATCCATGGGATTTTCCAGGCAAGATTACTAGAGTGGGGTGCCATTGCCTTCTCCGCTATATTCTGCTATCTCTCCCCATGTATACTCTCAGATACCGACTCTTAAATCCTCCCAATTAAATGGAACTCTTGGATACTAAATTTGACTTTGCTTCTTTGGAAATTATATCTAAATTTAGTTAGTCATCCATTCATTCAATAGCAAGGGTTGGGTGTCTCCCATCCATCAAACATGTTGCTCAGTCATAGGATGCATAGGATAATAGGAAAGGCTACCTGCCTTGGAGGAACCCCTAGTTCCAGGTCTCCTCCAATCCATATGAGCACTCGGTTTGGGTTTCGACTTTGACTTTTTGAACTTATAGTACCCCTGCTTCCTTTCCAAGGAGGAACTTGTTTTCCTTGCTAATGGCAGAATATTAATATCTGCCAAATCCCTGAACTCAGACAGACGTCTGGTCCCAAGTTCTCCTGGTTCATCTTGTCTCTGAAGCCCATCACAGCAACCTGGAGTTTCCGCTTGGGTACAGAAGTTTTGTCCACATATCAAAGTTTAAATCCAGAGCCTTTGGACCTATGGGACCTCTAAAATGTTGCTTCTGTGGGATCTCAGCCCTGTTTGTTTCCTCAGCCTGAGTACTACTGGGCTATGACAGAGTTCTAAGAGCCCAGGATATCTGAGAACTCATCTGTGACAAATGAAAGTGGGAGCCAAAGAAGATTCAAGCTGTTTCCCTTTAGAACCAATCCAACTGGGCTGAGTAGTCAGAGTGGTATCTGGTTGCAGCAACCTTGCCAGGCCCTTGGGAGCCCAGGTCTGCCCTGCACACAAGCTCCTCGGCCATTCTCGCTGCATCACCTCTGGCAGGGACAGTGATTTCTGTGTAGTGATGTACAGAAAAAAGCAAGTGGACACTGGGCACAGCCTACGCCTAAGAGGCAGTCAGACCTAGAGGGCACTACTGCCAAAAATGCTACGTGTGCAGCAGTGCAGAGGATGGAAAAAGACCTTGTAGCCCCACTGAATCTAACCAGGAAGAGACACTCAGACGGCCAGACTGTGGACATTCTACAAAACAATTGTCCTGAACTCTTCAAAAATATCAAAGTCAAGACAGGCTATTAGGTAAAAAATAAATAATAAGAACCTGCTGTATAGCACAGGGAACTCTTCTCAATATGCTGTACTGACTTATATGGGGAAAGAATCTTAAAAAGAGTAGATATGTCTATATATGTAAACAATTCATTTTGCCATACACCTGAAACTTACACAACATTGTAAATCAACTATACTCAAAAAAACCCTTTTTAAAGAAAGAGTTTTAAAAAGAGAGGGCTCTTCTAAAGAAAATTAAAGAAACACGATAGCTAAATGCAATGTGTGATCCTTAATTGGATCCTGAACTGAAAAAAATATATAGCCATAAAAGATATTATCAAGATAATTATGTGGGACATCCTTGGTGGTCCAGTAGTTAAGATTCTGAACATCCACTACAGGGGGCGTGGGTTCAATCCGATGTTGGGGAACTAAGATCCCACAAGCCATTGGTGTGCTGCCAAAAGAAAAAGACAATTGTGTGTGTCTGTGTGTATGGGAAGATGAAGAAAGAGAAACAAGTGTGGCAAAGTACTAACAATGAGTAAATCTAAATGAAAGATATACAACTATTTGTTGTACTGTTGCCTCAACTTTTTATAGGGTTGAGAAGAGGCAGTGAGAGAAGATGGCATGAACAGACTGGCAGGAGCCAGGGCAGGCATGGCAGCCAAGCTAGTGCTGAACCAAGACCTTGTCCCAGTGAAAAAACTGGGGTGGCTCAAGAGGGAGGGGACGTATGTATAATACCTATGGCTGACCCATGTTGATGCATGACAGAAACCAACACAATATTGTAATTATCCTTCAATTAAAAATATTTTTAATGAAAAAATTAAAAAAAAATCAGAGACCAGGCAAAAGATTAGGCGGGCAGACTGACCATAATCACAGGGAACCCACAGCTTAGTGCACACCTGGGCCAGTCCCACCATCTGGGGGCCAGATGTGGGTGCAGCAGGCAAATTCCAGGCCCTCTAATAACAAAGAGCTTCCAATAATGCCACGTGTAGCCTTTGGAAGCTCAGGACGGGGGGAAGTGCTGAATGATCACATGCTTGGCCATTGTTCCAAAGGCCAGACAGAATTGAAGCCAGCAGGAACTGCCATGTCCGCCTGTTGCTAGCTCAAGAGCCCAAAAGCCCGAGGAAGGGGTAAGGGCTCCTTAAGAGGCAGGGGCCTAACTGACTGTGTTTGCTCTTAACTGGTTAAGTTTTGCATTGTCAGATTAAGTTACTGATTAAGCCCACAGATGTCCCACTAAGACCCCCACCCTAACACGCACACACAGACACATTTTTTTTGTCTTCTATTCCTATTTGTAATTCTTTTGGCTGTCACTATTCCTCTCCTGGTTTTATGCCATTATGATGTGTGGAAAACATTAGGAGACCTCTCTACAGTGTCTTAAAATGCCTGAGTGCAGAGCTGAAGACAAAAATCAATCAAAGCTGGTTTTGGACTTAATACTGCGATGCGTCATTTCCAAAGGTCAGGGAGCTGAGTGCAAAAGTGACCAAATTTCCAAACTCTCTGGATTGTCATCTTTTGGCATTTCCTTAAGTTTTCTGACCCCTAGAGGAATCGCTAGTGTCTCTTCCTTGACTCCGGTAAACTCCGCTGTCCTGAGCAGAGCTTCCCCCGTTCTGGACGGGACCAGCCAGTCAGCCCTCTCCTTTCCGGGGCTCCTGAACCTTCTTCCCCTTTACGTGGAGAAGTACAGTTTGGAAGGTCAGCCAGGGGTTGATGTGACGGCTCCAGCCAAGGGCTCTGCTCAGTTTCCACCATGCGGCTCAGAAACAAAGCAGCCATGACGAGTATTGCCAAGACTGTGTGCTGGGAGCCAGGAGCAGATGAATTCCCGGTGTGAGTAAGGAAAACAGCAACCGAGTTTGCTGTGACTGTGATTAGCATCCAGGATTCAACCAGGAGAAGGCCCCTCCTGAGAAACTATAACATTTGCACAAGGGGCTTCTTTCAATCTTAATGTCTCTCTCTCACCCCCTCTCTTTTTCCCTTTCTTTGGTAGCAAATCCCTACATTCAAATATACATTTTAGACAAGAACCAATACCTAAAAAAATCAAAACTCAGCCTGTCTGATTTTTGTGGGGACTGTGGACCTATATGGCCCCTCCCCAGTCAACCACAGGGGTGCTTGGGCTCTATTGCCCCTGACCCACACACACAGAAAGAATATGCAGCTTCTCTGATCATGACTCATCAGGTATTCCTCCAACAACACCTCCCCACTCCTCCCCCAAACTTGTTCAAGAACTTTATGGAGTGAGAGTTGTAGAGGTGGCCAAAAAGTTCAGTCAGATTTTTCCATAACATCTTATGGAAAAATTCGACCGAATTGTTGGCCAACCCAATATCTCTTTCTTAAAAGTTGGAAAGTGTCCTTTGATGGAAAATGAGTTTGGTGATAACGCATGATATCTTCAAAACAGAGCACTGGCCTCAATTTAATGTATGTCATCCTCCTAGAAACATACAGATGTGATTACAAAGTCTCATTCCCTTGGGGTCAAGAAGGCAGCATTGAGCCTGTTTCCCTTACCTCCCTCAAGAGATGGGAGAAACCAGGGTGTGGCTACCTTTGCCAGTTCTATTGCACTGGCTTTGTGTTAACTCAACATCTTGGATCAAATTGAACTTGCTTCATTTTTTTATTATTACACACTGTATCAGCCACTTACTTTTCCTGCCATTGACCGCTAGTTACATTTTCATCTATAACCTCAGACGTCAACAGATAGAAAACTGTGGGAAAGTTTGACTCTGAAGCAATGGAAAGTTCCCAGATGTGAGAACAACACAGCAACCTATGGTGGGAAAGGCCACTAAACAGCTTTATTACATCAGCTATCACAATAGCAAAGACTCTTGGGGTGGAAAAATTATTATTTTACAAGATTACCAGTCATCCCAAAAGAACAATGTGTTTTTAGCCATTCATTTCGAATTTGGCTCATTCCTCTATTACCTACTTATTTTTCCATTTTTTTTTTCCCAAGAGTGGTTAGACTGTATTTCCTTAGGCCACGCTGGCCAGATTGCTGTGTGCTCTGAAAATACAAATAGTGATGATCCATATGTCTCCTGTTCCTAGCCTCACCTCTAGTCCCCACCAGGGTCCCTTCTGGGAATCCCCAGAGAGCATCTCACCTGGACTCATCAAAAAGCTCGGAACCACCACGGGCTGCCATTACTCTCTTCCTCTGCCCTGTCCCTTCCCAGTGATATCATTTGCCCAGCCCACACTCCCCAGGCAGATGTACGAAGGTGCCTCAAGCCTGCCTCCAACATCCTCAGCCAACAACCGCTTCAGGCACATTGCCACTGCCACCACCTCTAATACACAGGGGCCTCGGGGTACCAGTGTAGAGAGGACTCTTCTGGATGTCATGAGGTTTGGGGACAAAATGGGGAAGGCCCTCTCCCTTTTATGTAACATATCTATATGAATGAAATATTAAGGCAGTACTACCTTTCATCCAGAGTCTTAGAGTTTTTGATGAGAAGAATTATCTTAGTCCACTTAGGCTGCTGTAACAGAAATACCACAGACTAGATGGCTAATGTATGCTAAGTCGCTTCAGTGGTGTGCAACTCTTTGCCAGCCTATGGGCCATAGCCCACCAGGCTCCTCTGTCCATGGGATTCTTCAGGCAAGAATACTGGAGCAGATTGCCGTGCCCTCCTCCAGGGGAGCTTCCCAACCTAGGGATCCAATCCACGTCTCTTACATCTCTGGCTTTAGCAAGGGGGTTCTTTACTACTAGTGCCACCTAAGAAGGTGGCTTATAAACAACAAAAATTTGTCACATTTCTGGAGGCTTTGAGTCCAAGATCAGAGTGCCATCTGGTTGGGTTCTGGGGAGGGCCCTCTTTAGCACTACAGACTTCTCACTTCTTGCTGTGTCCTCACATGACATACGTGGCTAGGGAATTCTGTGAGGTGTCTTTTATAAGAGCACTAAGCCCATTCATGATCTAATGGGCTCCAAGCTCATGACCTAATCACCTCTTCAAATCCCCACCTCCTAGTACCATCACATGGTGGAGTTAGGATTTCAACATATGAATTTTAAGAGGACACAAACAGTCAAACCATGGAAATCAAGCTTTCAGATTTTATAGACACACCTTTTTCTTCTGGGACTCAGTCCTGGGTACATGGAGGCAAGACCAGGGTTTGGAGAGTCCTGTGTTTTTGGAACTTTGTTAAGCTTTTGTTGGAACTCCCAACAAAAGCTTAACAAGCTTTTCTGTTTAAGTCTCACTCCCTTAAATTAGTTCTCTCTCCCAAGTTTATTCTTCCTCTTAAAAATCAGTTTCTGGCAGCTCAGTTCACCAAACAGGCCCAGACACATCTGAACCCCAGCAGGGGATGGCTTAGGCTTAAGCTAAGGCCATTGCTGTATAACTTTCAAGTTTACTGCAAGCTCTCTAGCTAGTATGTATGCTTTAAAAAAAAAAATTAACAGATAACATCAATCATTCATTCCCAAGTTAAGCATTTGCCTTTCTTTTGTCTTTTCTTCATGAGCTCTTGGATGTTAAAAGGCAGATTGGCGGGGTCATTACTCATGCACATTAGCTACGTATGAACTGTATCATTCCTGTTTCTCCAGGTCAGCATTCTGTTTGCCTAAACAAAATTTACTCAGATGGATCTTTACTAGAATGTAGAGCAATTGGAACCCTCACACATTGCTGGTGAGAATGGAAAACAATGCAGCCTCTTTGGAAATTAGCCTGGCAGTTCCTCAAAGAAACTGAACAGGGAGTTACCATATGACCCAACAGTTCCACTTTTAGGTGTATACCTATGAGAATTGAAAACATGTTCACAAAACAACGTGTCTACTAATGTTCATAGCAGCATTATTCAGCATAGCCCCCAAGTGGAAACACAACTACCCATCAACTGATAAACGGATAAATAAAATGTGATATATGCATGCAATGGAATATTATTCAGACACACAAAGGAATGAAGTACTGACATACTACAATTAGGATGACATTTTTTATTGTAAAATTATAAATATTTCATTAAACAAATGAGTATTTATTTTTCATTTTCTTTTAGCTGCTTTCATCATCTAAAACAGAAAAATAGTGGGGAGGTACTTGCTTTTTTTAAATTGAGATACAATTCACATAGCATAACCTCCCTCCCCCTGCCCTTTATTTTAGCCCTGAGGGATCTTAGTTGCCCAACCAGGCATTAAACTCACATCCCCTGCAGTGAAATCAAGGAGTCCTAACCACTGGACTGCCAGGGAGTCCCCCTCCCCCTTCTTTAAAGCATACAATTCAGTGGTTTTTAGTATATTTACAGATATCTGCAACCATAACCACTATCTAATTCCAGAACATTCTTATCGCCCCCAAAAGAAATCTCTAACCAAACAGGAGTCACTCCCCATTTCCCTTCCCTTCAGCCCCTGGCAACAGCAAATACTTTGTGCCTTTATGGATTTGCTTGTTCTGGAGGTTTCTTATAAACAAAATAAAATCATACAGCATGTGGTCTTTTGTGCCTTCTTCTACTTAATATACTGTTTTCAAGTTTCATCCAATCTGTGACCAACACAGATATATCCCTGCCTTCACTGGGAGATTCAGGCAATTCAATACAGCACACAGCTTCGTGGGAGTACAGGGAAGGAGCAACCACTCAAATGTGACAGGCCAGAGAAATCTTTCTGGGCCCTTGCTCCCTACTAGAGGCCTGCAGTTGAGCCCAAGTCAGGGACGCAAAAAGCAGAGTGAGGACAAAGAGGAAAGAGCATATGCAAGGACCCTAAGATGGAAAGAGAACACAGCATGTTCTGGGAGCTAAACTAGTTCAGGTCCAGTCTAAACATCTGGTCTGTTCTGAGTCCAGACTAATAATCTGTTCAGGAATTCAGCAGTTTGGCAGGGCTCTAGCTTGTTCACACTTTATTCTGTGTGTCAGTCAAAATGGTTTCAGCTGCAAGTAACAGAGATTGACTCACACAGGTTTGAAGATTATTTATGACCTCATGTGACAGGATGGGCAGACTTCAGGGTGGGTGGGTTCAGTGGCTTGACAATGTCTTCAGGCCCCAACTTCTCCCCATCTCTCTGCTAATTACCTGTTCAGCTTCTCTCTAAGGCAAATTCCCCTTGAGGCTACACAACCTGGGACAACATATTTTCCTGTTCCTTTTCAAGAGGAGAAACATTTTCTTCTCTTTCTGAAAGCCCCAGCAAGCCTTCTCTGGTATCTCATTGGCACAAATTCCTGAAGAGAGTCCTGGAGAGGGAGCAGTTATCATGAGCGACTTGGATTAATTACATAGCAATGGATTGAGGGTCGGGAGTCAACCTCAGTGTGACCGCACCAGGGACCCTAAACATAATTGGGTGCCTTGGGCTGGCACTGGGCTCACCAACAGCTGCCTTGGGGTACATCTTCCACTTTTGTATCCAAAAATATGTCCAAGCCCAACTTCAAAGTAAGATGAATAATGTGGTTTGTATGCTACAGGTTTGGTGAGAACTGGTTATCATACCAACAAACTTCCTAAAATTATCTGTAAACCTATTTCTCTTTCCCCAAATTTCTACTTCTCACCACAGCCACCACATCTCTTTCTCTCTCTCACCCCATCTTCCTCCTCAGGCTTCTTACAGCCAAGCTGGTTGTTACCTCTTTTCCCATGCCTTTTCTTTAAACCGCTTAGCTTGTATCTCCCACCCAATAGACACTACAGCTGCCTCATGCAAAAGAAGATTTCGGGTCATTCTACTGTTCCTTTCATGTGTTCCTGAGGGCTTCACTTCACTCTGCCAAAAATTTAACAGGAAATCTGCATGCTTATGTTGGTGTTTCTGCACCCAAAGGCCTGAAAACCTAATCACTTCAAACTCTTCCCACTCAATAAAATATTAAAAGTCTTAAAACTATCAAAAGATCACTATTAAAAGTTGTGGCTAGTTCTATTTGGGAAAAAAATAACCTCAATATTGCTAAAATACCACAACCATGTTCAAACAGACAAAAAAAAAAATGAGAAGTATTTGTAAAATACATGACAGTTCCCTGAATGTACATAATAGCTTTTACAAATCACTAAGAAAAGATGAACATCTCAAGGTTAAGGATATGAAATGTTAGTTTACAAAAGAGAAGAAAATAACACTTATTTTAGTTTTTTCTACTAGATTGGCAAAAGTTTTTTAAATTACTAATACCTGGTGTTGGCAAGAATATGGACCAGTATGTGATGTGGATGAGATGTTGACTGTAACAACTTCTCTGAAAATAAGTCAATCTGCATTTGTATCAATATTTAAAATATTATTTATTTTTGATCAAACAATTAATACTTCTAGGAATTTATTCTAAGGATCTATTCAGGCAAGGGCACAAAAATGTATGTACAGGATATTTATCATAACTCTTTTTATAATGGCTAAAGAAGAACTTTACTGTTCAGCTATAGGAGGTTAATTTAGCAAATTATGGTAAGTTTGTGTTTTTAAAGATTTACTTACCTAGGACTGCATTTGAAGATTCTAGCTCAGTGACAGGTATATATGAATATTTATTGAATAAACAGATATAGTAGATGTTCTATAGTTATTACAAATGATGAAGCAAATTTATATTTGTTGAAGTGGAAAAGGAAAAGCACATCACTAAACTGCATGAATAGAATAATCTCATCTTTATATAAAAAGAAATGTATATGTGTATCCACAGAAGAAAGTTTAGAAGGCTATCTACCAAAATATAAGTTGTGGTTCTTCCTAAATGGTAAGATTATAAGTGTTTTTTTGCATTCTTTTTTTTACCTTTAAGAAATGTCTGGATTTTTAAAACTGTAAGCATATGTTACTTTTATATAAGAAAAGGAAATAAATATATTTATTTAGAACAACAACAAACATCTATGAATCCATGTGTTACTGAAACACATAGACATGAAAGTAAGCATAAAGTATTTTGTAGTTTTACATATCTTGCTGGAAAAGCCTAAAGATGGCAAAGTCCTTGTAGAAGTCTGCCACCAAGAAAATTCAGCAAATTGTCAAATTTTTTTCAAAGAATATACACAAAATCAAGTCACAGGGAGCTCTTCAGCAACACGCTGCATGATAAGGTACTAAATAGGCAAGGAGCCAGATAGTCCTGCCTTAGGTCCGGTCAAGGGGCATTTCCTGGGCCACAAGATCTAGGGGCTGACCTGTGGTCCTCCTCTGGCCACCATCCTCCCCACGGCCAGAAATCCAAGGAGCCAAGCTCACCCACTTCTAGGCCATGCGCTAAGCATCTGGGAACTGGAACAGGCCCTTGCACTTGCTTCCTACACGGACCTCTTCCCTAAATATGACCTCCAGAGATCACTGAGCTGGTGGTGTACACTTTCCGAGTCAAGTGATATTTATCTATGAAGATATGGGTGACTGGATTGTCTGCACATATTTGTGCAAGAATCACAGGAATGGGTCATGAGTTGGGAAAGGGGTGCAAAGAATAGTAAGTAGATCAGAGGCTGGTTTTCCATGTTTTTTGGTGTGGAACTCTAAGAATTCTGATAATGCTAAACTTGAAACCAGCCTTCCAGGTCAATATTAAGGTATGATTATAAAGAAAGGAGGATAAAATATGCTTTGTACAGTATGTTAGCTTGATTTCTAATTTTCAATATTTAGAAAACATTGTATGTAGGCCTACATTTGTATTCTTGCCCTGGTTCCACAAAAGTCAGGATGGCTCTGGAGGCACAGAACAAAGTCAAGTAGACCAGTTTGTCATCTGAGGAGTCCCATATCATATGAATGGGTCTTCAGAAGAGCATAGATGGTGCTCTCTAGCCTCATGGGAAACATAGATCTAGATCTGTCTTGGATAACATCCATGGCTTCCCAGTACATCCACTGGTACCATCTAGACTCTAATGAATAAGCAGAGAATCAATGATGAAAGGCCTAGTGTATACCCAGTCCATTAGAGGAAGCAATGCTTATTAAAGAACAATTGATAGGCCAAGTACTTGCTAAGAATGGACAATAAAATCCCCAAGCATTCGGGCTACCAGCTGTAAGGGTAACTGAGATTTATTTGGAGGGAAGAAAGAAAACAATTCCCATATAGCTTTCTAGAAAAGTACTGCTTCCTGGGAATCCCAACTTGGGGTTATGCATGAGTTTGGAGGCAGAGTCAAAACTAATAATAAAGGACAATTGAATTGTCCTTATTCTTAGAAGATACACAAACAGGTATTTAGGGATGAAGATGTCTGCTATTCACTCTGAAATGGTTCAGCAATAATAATAGTAACAAATAATCAAAATTACATATATATATATATAAAGAGAATACAATTGTGGCAAAATGTTATTTGATGAGTCTAGGTGGAAGGCATACAAGAGTTCATCTTACTAGTCTTGTAACTCTTCTGAAGGTTCAAATTTTTTAAAAGGAAAAAGTTTCAGAAGAAGTGCAGAACAATCTGTATTTTATCACTTTGGGGAGAAATGTGTACATGAGTTCTGGAAGGAAACAGAAGAAGCTGATACTAGTGGCTGTATCTGGGGAGGAGAATTGGCCTGAGGGATGGCATAGGAGAGAGATTTACTATATAGTTTCTCTAATTGTACTGCTGGAATCACCTCAAATATTTTTAACTTGTGCACATGTGCTGTATTCAGAGAGAAAAGAAGAGAGAGAGAGAGACAAAGACAGAAAAAGTTGTTTTAAAGGTAGCCACAGTTACTAACCAATTAAAAAAACAAAAACCACTTCACTTCCATTGCACAAATCATTAGAGAAACTATCACTTTTCCTAATCCATTTTAGGCATGTCCACGTACACTGATCAAAATCACTCAATATCATTCTAAAAAAATGAAAGTCATTCAGTCATGTCCAACTCTTTCTGACACATGGGCTGGAGCCTGCCAGGCTTCTCTGTCCATAGAATTCTCCAGGCCAGAATACTGGAGTGGGTAGCCTTTCCCTTCTCCAAGGGATCTTCCCAACCCAGGGGTCGAACCCAGGTCTCCCACACTGCAGGAGTATTCTTTACTGTCTGAACCACTAGGAAGCCCCTCCAAATGAAGAGCAGAACAAAATATGCTGCAGCTCAGAAGAAAGTACAGTATGTTTTCCTGTTTCCTTGTAGCCTTTTCCCTACATGCATGTTTTTTTAATATAGTTGAGATCATACTTATAAACTTTACGACCTACCTCCTTTTTGTTTCAATATTATATCAAACACTTTTCACATTCCTGAAAACTCTTTTCAGACAAAAATTTTAATAGCTGCATGACATACTGTCCTGTGATATCGTACAGTGTATTTGACCATTCCCTATGGTTGGACATTTAGATTTGCAGGGTTTTTTCCTATAATAAGTAAATTTGCAGTGAACATAATAATTATTTAAAATTCTTCATCTGTTTTCAATTATTTCCATAAGCTAGTTTCCCAGTAGAGAAACTACAGGGTTGGGGAGGCTGGTTAACACATTTAAACACTCTTGAGATGAATTATTAAATTCTTTTCTTAAAAGATTATTCCAGCACTGCTTCTTGCAGTGCCAAGGGCCTTCTAGATTCTATAGTAACTGGACGAGAATTCAGGAGAGCTAAAATCAGCTGTGTGATCCCAAGAAAAGTAATTTTTAAATATATAAATTTAAAAAAACTTACATGATTTTTAAACCACTTTAACATTTTCTCCCAAACCTCCCAACCATCATGAAATAGCGGAGAGAGATATCACTCCCATTTGAAAGATCAGAAAGTGAGGCCCAGGATGGTTAAGTGATTTTTTTCCCAGGATCCCCACTGGTAGACAGACATGGAACACACAACTTCTGGTTTCTGTTTCAGCATGATTTCTACTATCGCACCCTGCCTCTTTCTTTTCATTTTGTTGTAGTCATTCTGTATCTCAAGATAGGGGTTGTTCTAGAGCTTCCCAGCCTTTACTGTGCACATATCCTGAGGGGAACTTTGTTAAGTTGCCAATGCTAATAAGGAGGCCAGGGAGTACCCAAGAGTGTACATTCCTGACAAGCTCTGGATGAAATAACGCTAGACTGTGGACTGCACTTTGAATAGCAAAGTACAAATCAGTCTATTAAACTCCTCTCTGCAAGATATGCCATATTTCAGTACTTTTCACCTAAAAGCAAATCGAATCATGTACCGAAGCAGTTTACTATATAGAACCCAATAGGTTCTAAAATGTTTAGATCAGTGGATGATGATCAGTAACTGACCACAGCCTGAATTCCATTATTCTCTGCCACAGTGTCAAATAATGAAGCTTTAAACTGAATGTAAGTGTGATTTAAAAAAAAAAAAGGTTCTTTAAAATCCAGAGCAACCCAGTACTGAGTATAACGTTTGGCTGGAGAGGTCAGAAGAAGCACAAGAAGCAAAAATCATAGATTGACTGCATTGTTTAACTACATGTGGCACCTGGCAGCTTCCTAGGTGGCACAACGGTGAAGAATCCACCTGCCAGTGCAGGAGACACAAGAGACGTGGGTTCGATCCCTGGGTCAGGAAGATCCCCTGGAATGGGAAATGGAACCCACTCCAGCTTTCTTGCCTAGAAAATTTCATGAAGAGAGCAGCCTGGCAGGGTACAATCCATGGGGTCACAAAGAGTCAGATATGTCTGAGCATACACACATACACACACATACACACATGTGATTATTGGAGGAGTTTAAGCTGAGTTTTTGAGGTTTTAGGCAGGATGACAGGTAAGTGATGATTCAGTTCAGTTCAGTTGCTCAGTCACTCAGTCATGTTCAACTCTTAGTGACCCCATGGACTGCAGCACGCCAGGCTTCCCTGTCCATCACCAACTCCTGCAGCTTACTCAAACTCATGTCCATTGAGTTGGTGATGGTACCATTAGCAAAAATAGGAGCATCAGGAAATGAGCTGACTAGAAAAACAACAATAACAACAATCGTCTCCACCAACTTTATATCCTAGCATGGCCTAGAATGTTATGATCCCAATAGCAGAAAAAAAAAGATTAACTTGAGATAATTTTGCATTAACTTTCTGATTATTAATTAACATTCTGTCTTTGACTAGAAAAAACACCTGCTCAGCTTATACACAGTTTTCCAGGGGTTATGGCTGTGCGAGGATTTCTTCCTCCTTTCTCCCTTTCCTAACAACTGTCCTTGGTGACATAGTTGACTAGAAATAGAAATCTGCACGCTTGTATCAGGGCCAAACTAGCTTGTCTCTGTGGGATTCAGACCCAGAAATGCCATCATGAATTCCTGCTCTCTGTTCACTCTCAGCACATATTGTTCTATAAAAGCATTCACCTAATACTGATTTCATCCTGATTTGCAGGATCCACTAGAAACTTCTTTGCTGGAATCTTAAATTGTTTATGACTGAGTTCAGCTCCCAAACACACTGCTTCATTGCCTTGTGAGTCTTTGATGCCTTCAGAATAGCACAGTTATTTGTAGCAAAGGGCAAACCTTTGTGCTCCATTGGCAGCCTCTGCTCAGTAGAGCTTGTGGGAGCCTGAGAGGAAGAAGCCCAGACATGCATGCAATTTCCTCCTCTGTTCAATTCACTCCATTGTCTTTTGGTGGTTTGACCTCATGTCACAATTGTAAGATATCTTGAGAAATTCTGAGATATAATTTATAGCTCTTGCTGTACAGAGAGAATATATTTAATTAAAATGATAGCATTAATAGAAACATATTTTCAAAGAAGAGGGTTGGATTCTGTTTAAGCCACAAGTCTTCATCAAATTCCAACTGGAATAGTCTCATGTGCAGATTTTTTTCTTCTCACTTCTTATCTCTGATAATTAACAAGGATTTGTGGAACACACATTCTGTTCAGAGTACAATAATAGTATGCCATTGCTTAGAGTTCAAAACAAGTTGCTAATTTGATAAATCCAATGAAAGAGTTTGGTGGGATTTTTCTCCCCTTTTAGAAAAGCCATTTTAATCTGAGCAATTAACTATATTTCAGTGGTTAAATTACATGGCATCCTGGAGCGTGATTCATCATAAATTTGCAGTTGAGTGTGAAATGAGATCAGCTTCCCTGGTAGCTCAGCAGTAAAGAATCCACTTGCCAATGCAGGAGATGCAGGTTCAGTCCCAGAGCCAGGGAAGAGGCCCTGGAGAAGGGAATGGCACCCCCTCCAGTATTCTTGCCTGGAGAATTTCATGGGCAGAGAAGCTGACAGGCTACAGTCCATGGGATCGCCTAAAGTCAGACATGACTGAGTGCGCGCATGCACACACACACACATACACACACACATACACACACACATATACACACACACACAGGATGAGATGGGACTGTGATATGAAGCCACAGAGAAAGGGGTTTATCTTTATTTTTTCTCTTTTCTTGACTTCTGACACTTATAGAATTGGGAGAGATGCTCCAAGTCTGAAGAAAAGACAGATACAACATTAACATCTGTCACAGTAGAGATAAGTAATGATTTCTCAGAATAATTCTGTTTTTGTCTGGCTATTAAAACCTGCCCTGTCTATTTATCACTTTTCTCAGTCACTTCTTGGGTCAGAAATCCTGACATAAGCAAAGAAATCCATTCAGATATGTCCTTAATCACAGGAGAGCCTTAGAGAAGTGGCAACTGATTCAGAACAACTTATTATTTCAACCACAAGCACACGGCAGGAAAATAGCCCAAACCAAATAAATTCCCCACAACTTGCATAAGAATGAATCCACAGAGACGATAAAGCTCTGCAGGAAACCAGCTGGATTTCATTTATTACTTCAGCTGTTTGGCAAGATCTTTTCGACATATACTTCTTAAAACTTTCTTATCTGTGGGACCAGTTGAGTTCTTTGAAATGTCACTTCATCTTGACATTCAAAATGATGACTAAGCTTAGTTTACTGGCTGTGTCCAAATACAGAAGATAATTTCAGTAAAGTTTCTGGATGATTTGGACAAGAAAGAAATTTTTTTTGTAATTTGGAACACATTTCAGTTGTTTCACTTTCAGTAATTGTTTGACAGAGACTAAACAATTTGTGTTGCTCCAAGCTTTGCATTTAAGTTTTGTGATATTGTACCAAATCTTACAAAGTATCCAATTTATTAAGTTGTGTAGAGCCCAGATATCATTTGAAGGTAATATGGATTTGCCAGCCAAGTAATGGTAATGATGATGCACAAGGCTGCAAATAAAAAAGAGTTTGCTTGGGATTTTAGGAATTGCAGTTTGGGAGACACAGATTTGGGTAACATTGAAGGAATGTTCCGAGGAAGAGAAAGAATCCAAACTTATAAAGACAAAAAGTCATAAGGTTGCTAAAAGTTGCCTGGAGAAAATTACAATCAACTTTGACAAGAAAATATTTGCCCTTAGGGAATCGCTAGGTAATTTAAAGTAGGGGTCTGATAATTTATTTATGTCAAGAGGTATTTTAGGGTCAGTTCAGTTCAATCGCTCAGTTGTATCTAACTCTTTGTGACCCCATGGACTGCAGCACGCCAAGCTTCCTTGTCCATCACCAACTCCTGGAGCTTGCTCAAACTCATGTCCATTGAGTTGGTGAAGCCGTCCAACAGTCCTATCCTGTCATCCTCTTCTTCTCCCGCCTTCAATTTTCCCCAGCATCAGGGTCTTTTCCAATGAGTCAGTTCTTTTGCATCAGGTGGCCAAGGTGTTTTAGGATGAAGATCTGGTAAGTATCTTGAGCTTCTGACCAGTGTTTTTGATAATTTCATCAGGTCAAAACTTCAGATTCCAACTAAGCTGAGATGTTGCCCAAGTCACATTTCCTTAAGAGCTCCATTTAAGAGCATTCTCTTGGCAACACCAGCTACACTTTGGTCTCCTTTTGTAGCTTTTACCTATGATAATAAAGTTAAATCCATTGGGATCAAAACCTCAAATTATTCATTCTCATGTCCCTAGAAACATCATTTAAAATGTTGAGTACAACAGGAATATACCCCCAGGAGATATTGTCCTCATTTTGCAGTTAATATAAGGGCATCATAAAAGGTGGCCTCAGCATCAGTGACAATCTGTGTTATTATTATTAATTGAAATTTTAATTGAAGCAATTGTAGGTCCATATGAAATTGTAAGAAATAATACAATGAGATCTTGTGTACACTTTACCCGGTTTCCCCAATGGTAACATGTTCTAAAACTATAGTACAGCAACCTGGATACTCATATTGATACAATCCAGTTCTACTTGGACTCCAGCGTGTGTGTGTTTAAGGTTACATCTATGTAGTTTTGTGTATCCACCACACAGTCAAAGTACACACAATTGCATCACCACACACACACAGTTGCATCACACAAGAATTCCCTGTGCTGCCTTTTCATAACCCCACAGGCTTCCTTTCTATCCCCCAAAGTGTTATTTTTTTTAATTTATCATTTAGTTTTGGAAAGCCTGTATATATATACTTTAAGAATGGCTCAGAAATCCCTATTGCCTGGGGCTGAATCCTGATTCTGTCCCTACACTAGGTAATTTATATACATGATCTTATTTCATGCTCACAAAAGCCCCTTGAGAGAAGTTTCGTGTCCCTACTTTTATATGAGGAAATGAAGTCTTAGAGACATTCAATATAATACAGAATTTGCCCAAACTAACACACTAGTAGGCATTTTAGCAAGATTCAAAATCAAGTCTGTCTGACCTCAAAACTCAAGCTTTTTCACAACAATCATATTGATTACAAGTGTCCCAGTTAGAGTAGGACTTCCCCCAATGGCTCAAGCAGTAAAGAATCCTCCTGCAATGCAGGAGAGAAAGGAGAGAAAGGAGACACTGGTTTGATCTCCCGGGTTGGGAAGATCTCCTGCAGGAGGGCATGGCAACCCACTCCAGTATTCTTGCCTGGAAAATCCATGGACTGAGGAGCCTGTCAGTCTATAGTCCATGGGATTATAAAGCGTGGGACACAACTGAGCACAGTTAGAGCAGTATGTTGCTTGTTAAACTATTTTCTCAGGCTCAGACTCACCCTTTTGTTCACTGCTTTGTGACACAAACCACAATTCTCCCTTGCCAGTGGGCTCCCTGATTGGTTCTGCCAATGGAAGCTCTAAGGGGACAAGTTACTGGCTCCTTATTGCTTGTTTCCTCTTCCTATCAGCGTCACCCTGGAAACAGCTTTTCATCTTGGCAGTGGCAGTTCCTTCTAGTGGATTCCAGTTTACAAGTTGTTTGCATTCCTAGCACTAGAGACATTGCACCCACTCAGTGATGCCATATGGTCCATTCACACCCCCTCCCAGAAATCTGGCTCCTGACTCCTCTGGATCCCTCCCTGAGTTCTGAAGGCATTTTAGATCTTCAGGTGCCACCTCCATGGTGTCAGCTTTTAATAATCCAGCCCCTATGCATTGTTCCTCCAGTCCTAGGCATGATAATCATGTCCTGAAGTTACTTACTTCTGTACTATCTTAATGCTTTCTTTTTGTTCAGAAGTTGATAAATAATTTTTAGATTAAATTCTCTGTTAAAATAATTGTTTTGATTTCTGATTGGACCCTGACAGGTACAACTAACTCACTCATAATTTGGAAATGTATTTGCAAGATTGACCAAAAATTTTTCCTCTAACAAATAGGACATATTATAGTATTAATAAAAAATATTCAACACTTTAAAAATAAAACAAAAGGATGACTGTATGTCTGTCCCTTCAGTGTCACACTGGCATTGTCTAACAGGCCTACCCACATACTCCAAAAAAATGCACTTTTGTTGAAATTATTATTTATTATTGCTAAGGGCAATAATTGCTCTGTGAAATTAAACATAAACTTGTAGAAGATTGTGTCAAATGATTTTTCTAGAGTAGAATCATAAATAATTTCTGTTGGATAGAAAAAGGAATCTCAGAAGTGATGGTTTTATTACCCTAAGGGCATTAAACAAGTTTTAAAGAACAAATAGATTTTTTTTTCTTAGAAATTTCAGGTTCACAGATAAATTAAACAGATAATACAGACAGTTCAACATACTGTCCTTTCCTCTTCACCTCACCTCCATTGTCTTTCCTATTCATAACATTTTGCATTAGTGTGGAATATTTGTTATAACTGATAAACCAATATTGATATATTTATTAACTAAAGTCTATAGTTTACATTATTACTCTTCGTGTTGTACAGTTCTATGAGATTTAACAAATGTATGATGTTATATACCCACCATTACGGTATCATAAAGAAAAGTTTTGCTTCCCTAAAAATCTCCCCTGCTTCACCTATTCAACCCTGACCACCACCACCATCCCCGAACCAAACCCCTGGCAACCATTGGTCTATTTACTATCTCTACAGTTTTACCTTTTCCAGAATGTCATGTAGCTGGAATCATACACTGTGTAGTATTTTCAGCCTGGTTTATTTCACTTAGTGCTATGATCTCAAGGTTCTCCCATGTCATTTGAGGTCATTTCTTTTATTGCCAAATAATACCTGTTGCATGAATATATCACAATGCATTTGTCCATTTATCTATTGGGGGATATCTTGGTTACTTCCTGCTTTTAGCATTTATGAACAAAGTTTCTCTAAATATTTGCATGCAGATTTTTATGTGGACATAAGTTCTCAACTCATTTGCAACTGCCGAATCATATATGTGGACAAAGAATGGTACCTGCCATAACATTAAACAAATGATATTGCACCCATCAAGCTATCTGCCACTACAGCCACTCTTGACGGTACACCCTGAGGGCATTCAGGAAAAGAACAACAAACTACTTGCCCTGATAAGTATCTTGTTAAGGCACATATCAAAGCAATACTTTCATTAAGCACACTCTCGCATTCTTCCCATACACAGAAAAAAACTGAATTCTTTTAGTTCTGAAGAAACTAAATTATCTTGAGATGTCCATTTTTTTCTTTAATTATCAGTAGACTTTTGATGTTAGACTACCTGTGTTTGTTTTTTCAAAGATACCTATATTCTGGTTCCTTCCTTACCTCTTTGAAACAGTCCTCCAGAGCTCTCTGAGAGGCTGTTTCTTAAGTTTTAGGTTTTTAGTATGTTGGCCAAATAAAACATAACTCTCAGCTTTTAGGTTGTGCATTTTTTTCAGTCGACGTATGGTGAGGGTATATTTAGTTTTATGAGAAACTGCTAAACTGTCTTCCAAAGTGGTTGCATCATTTTACATTCCCATTAAAAAAAAAAGTCTAGCAATCTTATTCCTAGATTCTTTCTTTCCTAAACTACATATGCTTAGCCTCTTGAATTCTCTTATGAACTAGTTTTACCATCTTGATGGCTCCCCAACCAATAAGGTAAATAAACATTTGGCACATGCTGACTTAAATATTTGTATTGAGGGCCATGTTTTTCACTTTCTAAATATTACACTTTGACAATAACAGCCAACCATATTTCCCACATGAAAGATGACCTTGCTGATTCACCTTTTGTTATTTTTCTAAGTCAGGTAATGACCTTTACAGTCACACTCTGATTGACTTTCCCAAGAGTCACCTCCTATGTAAGTTTGCTCAACTGCCCTATGAAAAGTTAATATTTTACAAATGCAAAAGAGCACCTAGTGAACATTCCAGTAAACTGATCCATAGATTCATTAAAAAAAAAAAAGCTTCAGTTTGGGAACCAATTACTCGATAAATGCTAAGTCATCCTGGCATTAATCTGATTAAAGGAAACTTTTCAAGTCACACGGTCTCCTTTTTCCTATATATTTTAAAATTTGGTGGCTTCTGTTAGGGAGAGGGTGGAAATCAGTCGTCTGCAACTGGGTCTTTAGGTTTATCTTTAAGAAATAGAATCCTCACAGGGTTCTGAGGTGTACAAGCTGAATTCTGACTTTGCATAGACTGTCCACAGAGGAGGGAGAAAGAGTAGAATTACACGTCGCAGTCAGGGAGGCTAGAGTGCATGGTTTGAATGTCAAGGGCATTCTTGGGCTTGCTGCAAACCTCATTCTGATTCATCCACTTTCAGACTGTTGAGCTGAAGACTTTTTCGCTGCAGTTTTAAGCTATTCCAGACCGTGGCTAGAATGGTTTGCTCTCCCCACTCTCCTCAGATGTGGAGCCTCTGGGCAGCAGCTGGCACTGTGCACATGTAACTTGCACACTAATGTGAAGGTCCCAACAAAAACATTAGTTCTCACTAGTGTTCCAGGGATTTTAAAGACTTTGGTACTGTAAAGAAAAAAAAAAATTCAGTCAGCTTGTGACAGCTACAATTCTGCTCCTGTTTCAGCTTTTAAAAAAAGAAGGAGGGAAAAAATGAAACCATACTCATTTCTTCCTTCCATAGTTCAGTGAAGTTCCAAAAAGTAGAAAGAATCCCTTAGCTTGCCTTGTTGGTAGAAATGCCTGGCTAGGACATTCCTTTGGCCACTTTAACTGAAAACTGCATGCCTCTGGGAGCACAGCATCTCTGCTTTAGCCTCCAGTCTCAAAACTGATTGTGAACTGTCTACAAAGATAGGAGAAGTCTGCAACTCCCCGACCCCCTTCCTGCCAGAGAAAACAGCACAAAACCACACCTGGCCCCAGATGGAGGTTGAATTTCCAGAGAGAAAACACAGCCGCTGAGATAAGAGCATCCTTCAAGATCTCTTTTTATTCTGACTGCTGAGCAAGGAACCATCTTCTGGGGAGCATTTGTTTCTGTTTCCATCATATCCAGGAAAGTGCAGGAAACGCTTTTACCTGGAGAAATGAGACAGTAGCCAGAATGACATACTTGGTAATCTTCTCCAAGGAGCCATCCTTATAAGAGCAGGAACCCTGCCCTATAGGAAACGGAAAGGCTAATGGGGCCTTTCCTATCTGGGACACTCGGGGTCGGCTTGCTGCTGCAGCTTGTGCTTAATTCCTTGTTTTACTTGGCAATGAGCAAGTGAGGAAAACAAGGGTATTAATAACGATCATCAACATTTGAACTTCCTGGGTACACCCTGTGCTTGTACCCAAGTGCTGAATAGAATTTTTAAAAAGATTGTCTCTGTGTGTGCAGGAAGGAGAGTAAAATTTGCCACAAACTTAAATCATTCATTTTCCTTTGTCCCAGAAAAACACATTTTTGTCTCTGTGGCATTTGAATCAACTCTTCTTTCCTTTCCGACTTTTGGCGTTTGAAAAGATTTTATGTCATGAAATGACCTTATTTATGAATTCTGCACCTCCTGCCACAAAGCCTTCAGGCATGCCAATTAAAAACACAACTGCAAAGAAGTGAAGCAATGTGATGATTTTCCATCAATGAAATAATTTCCATCAGCAAGCTCCTTGCAAAATGATACTGCTGTTTGGTGACTCCCATACCATAAATCTGGTTGTGCTTCTGGTTTTGAGGCAAACCTCACCTGCTGTGGTTTTGGTTGGTGACTTGGAATTTTGATCTGGCTGCCATTTGTTGATCCCTGGCCCCCATTCCTCATTTCTTAGAAAGGTAGAAAGTCAGCAGAGCATAGGTACTGGAAAAATAGAGATCCCGGTTGCAGTTTCCCGTGGGTGGTACCATAGTCCATTTACAAACCATGACCTAAGGAAGTCACGTTTTGGGACATCTGAAGTCTGCTCCATACTCTTGGCATATTAAAATCTGCCCACAGGAGAGTTTGCCAGAAAAGGAATTTCTGAGGGGAGGAACTGGTATCTTCATCTTCGCCTCAGATGGTCAACATTTCTGAGAAAAACTCAGCTGGGAGTTCTTCTGAGAAATAAGCTGATGTCATATGGTTGAAGGACTTATTGCCTCAAGACTCTAATGCTCTAGAAAACTTAAAGCCACTAGTTGTTTACAATTGACTCTAGCTTGGAGTCAGATGCCCTGACGCATCCTTAGCAGCAAGTGGAGAATTTGTGCCCCTGGAGCGAGTGTCCTCTGCTATGAGGAATTCCACGGTCAGCAGTTCGTGTGATTAATACACTGGTAAGAACACATGTGGTGGAAAACCACCAGCAAAAGCGATCAGTGGATCTATCCCTGATGCTGTCCACTCTGCAACACCACCACCCTCGCCTGCCACCCCTGACCCTGCCACTTTGGCCTTCTTAGATAGCCTAATCCATCTAATTGCACATTTTGCATTTGCATTCTGAAAACACAACATTGTCAGTGACGAAAGAGAATAAATTGAAGATAGAAGATGTTTAGGTGTTTAAATGACCTAATCTAATCCCTAACAACTTCTTCCCTGCCTCCCTACTTTCGTCCTTTTTAAAAATTAAAAGGTCAGGAGATTCCCTGGCAGTCCAGTGGTTAAGACTCCACACTTCCACTGCAGGAGACCCAAGTTTGATCCCTAGTCTAGGAACTAAGATCCCACAATCTGCCCAGCAGATGGCCAAAAAAGCAAAAAGGAAGAAAAAGTACACAAATACACATGGAATAGAATTTATTAGAGCATGAAACAATTTTAAAAACCTTTCATGGTTCCCAAACTAGAAACAATTATCATAACATCTTTTCCTATGCAGAAATTTGATGTATTTTATATTATAAATCATATGTATAGCATTATATTGTATTATCAGTCATCATACTTACTACAAACAATTGACATAAAAAGTAAAGGAGAGGGCTTCCTTGGTGGTTCAGTGGTGAGGAATCCACCTGTCAATGCAAGAGGTGTGGGTTCAGTCTCTGGTCTGGGAAGATCCCACATACCATGGAGCAACCAAGCCCGTGCTCCGCAACTTCTGAGCCTGTGCTCTCGAGCCGGGAGTTGCAACCACTGAGCCCATGTGCTGTAATTACTAAAGCTCAAGCAACGTAGTTACCAACACTCCAGGACAAGAGAAGAAGCTACCCACACGCAGCAACTAGAGAGTAGCCTCCACTCTCTGCAACTAGGAAAAAGCCCACGCAGCAACAAAGACCCAGCACAGGCAAACTAACTGATTAATTAATTAAAATAAGAAATGAAGGAGAAACTAACATTTCCTAAAGTCCTGATCCACAATAGTTTATAATATCTAGTTTATATCAAGATTATATATATATATTATGTAGACATATAATTCATAAATTAATATATACATACAGTGTCTAATATATATCTACTACATATCATTAATTCTCCCCTGGTGGCTCAGGTGGTAAAGCGTCTGCCTGCAATGCAGGAGACCTGGATTCGATCCCTGGGTGGGAAAGATCCCCTGGAAAAGGAAATGGCAACCCACTCCAGTACTCTTGCCTGGAAAATTCCATGGACAGAGGAGCTTTGTAGGCTACAGTCCATGGGGTTGCAAAGAGTTGGACACGACTGGGCGACTTCACTTCACTTCACTTCATATATCATTTATTATATATAATGACAATTTTTACCAAATGGCTTATATTATATATTCTGTTCTATAATTTCCTTTTTTTCACAAACACTATCCAGACAATAATATCAAAGTCCAGATATATGTATCTACTTCATTTTAAAAATGACAATTTAGTATCTCATTGAATGATGTACCATGGTATATTTTATGTAATCTCTACTGATAAAGATTTGTTTCCAATTTTTGATATTGTAAAAAATAAAGTAAACATCCGTGTCTATTTATCTTTGCACATCTATTTAGGAAATAGAATTGTTGGATCAAGGGACATTGAGCATATATTTTAAAGTAAAATAATAATACGATCATATATAATATGTCTTTCACTTCCATTAAAGATTATATCATTTCATGATCCCACATTAACTTTGTAAATATCATTTCAATGGCTGCAAAATCTCTTACCAAGTGAATTCTTACTTCTAACCATATGAATACTGTATACACAGGACACTTAACTTCTGTTTTTAACTTCTAATTCTAGTGATTGACTTTAACCACATCTTGTGTGAGACTCAGTATGGCTATAAAACATGTCTTATTTGAGGCCAAAAATACATGAGCAACTTTAAAAACTTCTCTATACCTGTAAAGATAGGAAAAAGGTCACATTTATTAATTTTACTCAGGAAATAAGCCAATATTTCAAAGATGAAAAAATATTTCTTGACAGCAAATCTAAGCCACCTAAGATTTTATCAAAATCTCTTTAAAACATAGTCATATTGTGTTTATCCGTCCATCCTATATATACTAGTCTGCATGTACTAATACTTCAATAAAATAGTCTTTAAAATGGTCGTGTCAGAGCCAGAGGAGGCTTCTAGCTAAAACAGTGCTTTAGTAGTTCACCTAGGAAACCACAGTGTTTGCTGATCATACTCTTTGCTGCCCTGGTTCCTCGCCCCCTGGCTTGTGCATGCAGTGTCCCTGGCTAACAGGTATCAGACAGCTTCATACCATGGTTATTAATGAACACAGTGGTGAAAAGACTGATGAGCCTGTTCAAACCTATGTGTCCACGTTGCCTTAAATCACACCTCTTTCAAGAGCCTGGTTCCCAGAAACATCAAATGTATTCGACCATGCAATTCTGGAAAATTTATTAATCTGCTCTTTGTCAAGCACTGTCCATAATCCAGGATTTTTAAAAATGAGTAAATGGAACACTTTTTCAAATAAAAGTTTATACAGAAACCTAATACGTAAAACATTAAAGAAAAAAATCTGCTCAGGCCCAAGCTAGATCCAGGCTCAGAGTTTTACTTCTTCTCTTTTCTCTGGGGAAAAGCCTTCTCTTTTCCCCAGTACTTGAGTCCTCGAGGTACATTCTCATACAACAGTTCGGTCTGAAATAAGCAAGAAATGAAATAGAGTAATAGATGAGATATTGATAAGGAGAAGGGTCAAATCTTCCAAAAAAAAAAAAAAATTTCTTTTTTTCTCCCAAGAAACAATATTTATTAAGAGAATTTATAACTAACTTTATTGACCTTAATGCACATATTCAGTCAGTTCAGTTCAGTTCAGTGGCTCAGTCGTGTCCGACTCTTTGCAACAGCATGAATTGCAGCACGCCAGGCCTCCCTGTCCATCACCCACTCCCAGAGTTCACTCAAACTCACGTCCATCAAGTCGGTGATTGCATCCAGCCATCTCATCCTCTGTTGTCCCCTAGACTCTATCAGATCTAGTCCCTTAAATCTATTTCTCATTTCCACTGTATAATCATAAGGGATTTAGGTCATACCTGAATGGTCTAGTGGTCTTCCCTACTTTCTTCAACTTAAGACTGAATTTGCCAATAAGGTGTTCATGATCTGAGCCACAGTCAGCTCCTGGTCTTGTTTCTGTTGACTGTATAGAGCTTCTCCATCTTTGGCTGCAAAGAATATAATTAATTAATTAAAGTTTAGAAAGTTTAGAATAATTTTGCATAATTTTTCATTCTTACTGTACTAAAAGTTCTTCTTATATAAAAACATATAGGTAGATACAATTTTTAAAACCCAAATCTTGAGTTCAAATATAATCAGAGGTAATTTATTATCTAACAACTGAAATTTAACTAATGTTAAACCCCTAAACTATTCCCTACCCTATCTTTTGGAATCTTGTTTCTCATTTTTTTAAACTGAAATATAGTTGATATATTATATATTATGTTAGTTTCAGGTGTGCTACATAGGGATTTGATATTTGCATACGTTATGAAAAGATCACCACAGTAAGTCGAGTAACCATCTTTCCCCATGCAACGTTATTACAATATTATTGGTCATACTGCTTCTGTTGTGTACTACATCCCTGTAGTTTATATATTTTATAACTGGAGATTTTTATCCCTTAATCTCCTTGAAAACACCCCCTACCCCCTGGCAACCACCAGTTCTCTTTGAGTCTTTTCATTGTTTTGTTTGTTATGTTATTTAGATTCCACATATAAGAAAGATCATATGGTATTTGTCTTTATCTGACTTATTTCACTTAATGTAACACCCCTATATCCATCCAGTTCAATTCAGTCAGTTCAGTCATTCAGTCATGTCTGACTCTTTGCAACCCAATGAACCGCACTACCCCAGGCCTCCCTGTCCATCACCAACTCCCGGAGTTCACTCAAACTCATGTCCATCAAATCAGTGATGCCATCCAGCCATCTCATACTCTGTCGTGGCCTTCTCCTCCTGCCCCCAATCCCTCTCAGCATTAGGGTCTTTTCCAATGAGTCAACTCTTTGCATGAGGTGGCCAAAATATTGGAGTTTCAGCTTCAGTATCCAGTTCTTCCAATGAACACCCAGGACTGATCTCCTTTAGGATGGACTGGTTGGATCTTGTTGTGGTCCAAAGGACTCTTGAGAGTCTTCTCCGACACCACACTTCAAAAGCATCAATTCTTCGGCGCTCAGCCTTCTTCACAGTCCAACTCTCACATCCATACATGACCACTGGAAAAACCACAGCCTTGACTAGATGGACCTTTGTTGGCAGAGTAATATTTCTGCTTTTCAATATGCTGTCTAGGTTGGTCATAACTTTCCTTCCAAGGAGTAAGCGTCTTTTAATTTCATGGCTGCAGTCCCCATCTGCAGTGATTTTGGAGCCCCCCAAAATAAAGTCTGACACTGTTTCTACTGTTTCCCCATCTATTTGCCATGAAGTGATGGGACCAGATACCACGATCTTTGTTTTCTGAATGTTGAGCTTTAAGCCACTTCTTCACTCTCCACTTTCACTTTCATCAAGAGGCTTTTTAGCTCCTCTTCACTTTCTGCCATAAGGGTGGTGTCATCTGCATATCAGAAGTTATTGATATTTCTCCTGGCAATCTTGATTCCAGCTTGTGTTTCTTCTAGCCCAGCGTTTCTCATGATGTACTCTGCGTAGAAGTTAAATAAGCAGGGTGACAGTATACAGCCTTGACGTATTCCTTTTCCTATTTGGAACCAGTCTGTTGTTCCATGTCCAGTTCTAACTGTTGCTTCTTGACCTACATACAGATTTCTCAAGAGGCAGGTCAGGTGGTCTGGTATTCCCATCTCTTTCAGAATTTTCCACAGTTTCTTGTGATCCACACAGTCAAAGGCTTTGGCATAGTCAATAAAGCAGAAATAGATGTTTTTCTGGAACTCTCTTGCTTTTTTGATGATCCAGCGGATGTTGGCAATTTGAACTCTGGTTCCTCTGCCTTTTCTAAAACTAGCTTGAACACCTGGAAGTTCACGGTTCATGTATTGTTAAAGCCTGGCTTGGAGAATTGTGAGCGTTATTTTACTAGTGTGTGAGATGAGTGGAATTGTGCGGTAGTTTGAGCATTTGGGATTGGAATGAAAACTGACCTTTTCCAGTTCTGTGGCCACTGCTGAGTTTTCCAAATTTGCTGGCATATTGAGTGTAGCACTTGCACAGCATCATCTTCCAGGATTTGAAATAGCTCAACCAGAATTCCATCACCTCCACTAACTTTGTTTGTAGTGATGCTTTCTAAGGCCCACTTGACTTCACATTCTAGGATGTCTGGCTCTAGGGAGTGATCACACCATCATGATTATCTTGGTCATGAAGCTCTTTTTTGTACATTTCTTCTGTGTATTCTTGTCACCTTTTCTTAATATCGTCTACTTCTGTTAGGTCCATACCATTTCTGTCCTTTATTGACCCCATCTTTGCATGAAATGTTCCCTTAGTATATCTACTTTTCTTGAAGAGATCTCTAGTCTTTCCCATTCTGTTCTTTTCCTCTATTTCTTTGCATTGATCGCTGAAGAAGGCTTTCTTATCTCTTCTTGCTATTCTTTGGAACTGTGCTTTCAGATGCTTATTTCTTTCCTTTTCTCTTTTGCTTTTTGCTTCTCTTCTTTTCACAGCTATTTGTAAGGTCTCCCCAGACAGCCATTTTGCTTTTTGCATTTCTTTTCCATGGGGATGATCTTGACTCCTGTCTCCTGTGCAATGTCATGAATTTCCATCCATAGTTCATCAGGCACTCTATCAGATCTAGTCCCTTAAATCTATTTCTCACTTCCCCTGTATAATCATAAGGGATTTGATTTAGGTCATACATGAATGGTCTAGTGGTTTCCCCACTTCTTCAATTTAAGTCTGAATTTGGCAATAATGAGTTTATGATCTGAGCCACAGTCAGCTCCTGGTCTTGTTTTTGCTGACTGTATTGAGGTTCTCCATCTTTGTCTGTAAAGAATATAATCAATCTGATTTTGGTTTGACCATTCATTTTGGGGCAAATGGAAACATTTCATTTTGTAATGGCTGAGTAATGTTCCATTGTGTGTGTTTGTTGTTGTTGTTTAGTCTCTAAATCACGTCCAACTTTTTGTGACCCCGTGGACTGCAGCACACCAGGCTTCCCTGTCCTTCACTATCTCTGAGCTTGCTCAAACTCATGTCTGTTGAATCAGTGACGCTATCCAACCAACTCATCTTCTTTCGCTCCGTTCTCCTTCTGCCCTCAATCTTTTCCAGCATAGGGGTCTTCTCAAAAGTGTCAGCTCTTCACATCAGGTGGTCAAAGTATTGGAGATTCAGCTTTAGCTTCAGTCCTTCTAGAGAATATTCAGGATTGATTTCCTTTAAGATTGGTTTCATCTCCTTGCAAGCTAAGGAATTTTCAAGAGTCTTCTACAGCACCATAATTCTAAAGCAGCAGTTCTTTGGTACTCAGCCTCCTTTATGGTCCAACTTTCACATCTATACATGACTACTGGAAAAAAAAATAACTTTGACTATATGGATATTTGTCAGCAAAGTGATATCTCTGCTTCTCAATATACTGTCTAGTTTTGTCATACTTTTTCTTCCAAGGGGCAAGTGTCTTTTAATTTATGGCAGTCATCACCCTCTACAGTGTGACTTTGGAGCCCAAGAAAATAAAATCTGTCACAGTCTCCAGTTTTCTCCCTTCTGTTTGTCATGAAGTGATGGGACCAGATGCTATGATCTTAGTTTTTTGAATGCTGAGTTTTTATTTATTTATTTTTTAATTGAAGGATAACTGCTTTACAGAATTTTGTTGTTTTCTCTTAAATATCAACATGAATCATCCATAGGTGTACAAATGTCCCCTGCCTTTTGAACCGCCTTCCCATCTCCCTCCCCAGCCCATCCCTCTAGGTTGACACAGAGTCCCTGTTTGAGTTCTCTGAGACATACAGCAAATTCCTATTGGCTATCCATTTTATATATAGTAATGTAAGTTTCCATGTTACTCTCTCCATATATCTCACCCTCTCCTTCCCTCTCCCCATGTCCATACATCTGTTCTCTGTGTCTCTCCATTGCTGCCTTGCAAATAAATTCATCAATGCCATTTTTCTAGATTCCATATATATGCATTAGTATATAATATCTATCTTTCTCTTTCTGACTTACTTCACTCTGTATATTAGGCTCTACGTTCATCCACCTTATTATAACTGACTCAAATGTGTGGGGTTTTTTTAAGGCTGAGTAATATTCCATTGTGTATATACACCACAACTTCTTTATCCATTCATCTGCTGATGACATCCAGGTTGTTTCCATCTTCTAACTATTGTAAATAGTGTTGCAATGAACATTGGGGTGCATGTGTTTTTTTTCAGTTTTGGTTTCCTAGGGGTATATGCTGAGGAGTGGGATTTCTGGGTTCTATGATGGTTTTATTCCTAGCTTATTAAGGAGTCTCCATACTATCTTCCATAGTGGCTGTATCAATTTACATTTCTACCAACAAAGCAAGAGGGTTCCCTTTTCTTCACACCCTCTCCAGCATTTATTGTTTGTAGACTGTTTGATGATGGATATTCTGACTGGTATGACATGAAATCTCATTGTAGTTTTGATTTGCATTGCTCTAAGAGGTGGGAATACCAGACCACCTGACCTGCCTCTTGAGAAACAGGTATGCAGATCAGGAAGCAACAGTTAGATCAGGACATGGAACAACAGACTGGTTCCAAATAGGAAAAGGAGTACGTCAAGGCTGTATACAGCAAAGATATTCAGTTTTTTATATTTACATAGATTATTTGTCTTCCCTTATAGGTTATTTCAAAATATTGACTATTGTTCCCTATGCTGTACAGGAGGTCCTTGTTAATCTTTTATATATAGTAGTGTGTAAAAACGAAGGGATGGAGCCAAAGCAAAAACAGTAGACAGCTGTGGCTGTGACTGGTGATAGAAGCAAGATCCAATGCTGTAAAGAGCAATATTGCATAGGAACCTGGAATGTCAGGTCCATGAATCAAGGCAAACTGGAAGTGGTCAAACAAGAGAAGGCAAGGGTGAATGTCGACATTCTAGGAATCAGTGAACTAAAATGGACTGGAATGGGTGAATTTAACTCAGGTGACCATTATATCTACTACTGCAGGCAGGAATCCCTCAGAAGAAATGGAGTAGCCATCATGGTCAACAAAAGAGTCCGAAATGCAGTACTTGGATGCAACCTCAAAAACGACAGAATGATCTCTGTTCGTGTCCAAGGCAAACCGTTCAATATCACAGTTATCCAACTCTATGCCCCAACCAGTAACACTGAAGAAGCTGAAGCTGAACGGTTTTATGAAGACCTACAAAACCTTTTAGAACTAACACCCAAAAAGATGTCCTTTTCATTATAGGGGACTGGAATGCTAAAGTAGGAAGTCAAGAAACACCTGGAGTAACAGGCAAATTTGGCCTTGGAATGTGGAATGAAGCAGGGCAAAGACATAGAGTTTTGCCAAGAAAATGCACTGGTCATAGCAAACACCCTCTTCCAACAACACAAGAGAAGACTCTACACATGGACATCACCAAATGGTCAACACCGAAATCAGACTGATTATAGTCTTCCCAGCCAAAGATGGAGAAGCTCTATACAGTTGACAAAAACAAGACCAGGAGCTGACTGTGGCTCAGATCATGAACCCCTTATTACCAAATTCAGACTCAAATTAAAGAAGGTAGGGAAAACTGCCAGACCATTCAGGTATGACCTAAATCAAATCTCTTATAATTATACAGTGGAAGTGAGAAATAGATTTAAGGGCCTAGATCTGATAAATAGAGTGCCTGATGAACTATGGAATGAGGTTCATGACATTGTACAGGAGACTGGGATCAAGACCATCTCCAAGGAAAAGAAATGCAAAAAAGCAAAATGGCTGTCTGGGGAGGCCTTACAAATAAGGCAAAAAGCCAAGGAGAAAAGGAAAGATATAAGCATCTGAAAGCAGAGTTCCAAAGAATAGCAAGAAGAGATAAGAAAGCCTTCTTCAGCTATCAATGCAAAGAAATAGAGGAAAAGAACAGAATGGCAAAGACTAGAGATCTCTTCAAGAAAATTAGAGATACCAAGGGAACATTTCATGCAAAGATGGGCTCGATAAAGGACAGGAAAAGTCTGGACCTAACAGAAGCAGAAGATATTAAGAAGAGGTGGCAAGAATACACAGAAGAACTGTACAAAAAGATCTTCACGACCCAGATAATCATGATGATGTGATCACTCATCTAGAGCCAGAAATCTTGGAATGTGAAGTCAAGTGGGCCTTAAAAACATCACTACGAACAAAGCTAGTTGAGGTGATGAAATTCCAGTGGAGCTGTTTCAAATCCTGAAAGATGATGCTGTGAAAGTGTTGCACTCAATATGCCAGCAAATTCGGAAAACTCAGCAGTGGCCACAGGACTGGAAAAGGTCAGTTTCATTCCAATCCCAAAGAAAGGCAATGCAAAAGAATGCTCAAACTACCGCACAATTGCACTCATCTCACAAGCTAGTAAAGTAATGCTCAAAATTCTCCAAGCCAGGCTTCAGCAATACGTGAACTGTGAACTCCCTGATGTTCAAGCTGGTTTTAGAAAAGGCAGAGGAACCAGAGTTCAAATTGCCAACATCTGCTGGATCATCAAAAAAGCAAGAGAGTTCCAGAAAAACATCTACTTCTGCTTTATTGACTATGCCAAAGCCTTTGACTGTGTGGATCACAAGAAATTGGAAAATTCTGAAAGAGATGGGAATACCAGACCACCTAACCTGCCTTTTGAGAAATCTGTATGCAGGTCAGGAAGCAACAGAACCGGGCATGGAACAACAGACTGGTTTCAAATAGGAAAAGGAATACGTCAAGGCTGTATACTGTCACCCTGTTTATTTAACTTATATGCAGAGTACATCATGAGAAACGCTGGACTAGAAGAAACAAAAGCTGGAATCAAGATTGCTGGGAGAAATATCAGTAACCTCAGATATGCAGATGATACCACCCTTGTGGCAGAAAGTGAAGAAGGAGTAAAGAGCCTCTTGATGAAAGTGAAAGAGGAAAGCGAAAAAGTTGGTTTAAAGCTCAACATTCAGAAAACAAAGATCTTGGCATCTGGTCCCATTACTTAATGGCAGATAGATGGGGAAACAGTGAATACAGTGGCTGAACTTTATTTTTCTGGGCTCCAAAATCACTGCAGATGGTGACTGCAGCCATGAAATTAAATGACGCTTACTCCTTGGAAGGAAAGTTATGACCAACCTAGACAGCATATTAAAAAGCAGAGACATTACCTAGTCAACAAAGATCCATCTAGTCAAGGCTATGGTTATTCCAGTAGTCGTGTATGGATGTGAGAGTTGGACTAAAAGAAGGCTGAGCACTGAAAAATTGATGCTTTTGAAC
Source organism: Nanger dama (assembly GCA_917880005.1). Taxonomy (NCBI): domain Eukaryota; kingdom Metazoa; phylum Chordata; class Mammalia; order Artiodactyla; family Bovidae; genus Nanger; species Nanger dama. The sequence continues at coordinate 16,062,037 of CAKJTW010000040.1, read as the reverse complement.
TGTGGTGTTGGAGAAGACTCTTGAGAGTCCCTTGGACTGCAAGGAGATCCAACCAGTCCACTCTAAAGGAGATCAGTCCTGGGTGTTCACTGGAAGGAATGATATTGAAGCTGAAACTCCAATACTTTGGCCACCTGATGCGAAGAGCTGATGCATTGGAAAAGACCCTGATGTTGGGAAGGATTGGGGGCAGGAGGAGAGGGGGACGGTAGAGGATAAGATGGCTGAATGGCATCACCTACTCAATGGCCATGGGTTTAGGTAGACTCCAGGAGTTGGTGATGTACAGGGAGGCCTGGTGTGCTGGGTTTCATGGTGTCGCAAAGAGTCGGACACAACTGAATGACTGAACTGAACTGAAAAGTGAACGATGTTGAGCAGCCTTTCCTGTGTTTGTTAGCCATCTGTGTGTCTTCTTTGGGAAAATGTCTGTTTAGGTCATTTTCTCACTTTTTGATTGGGTTGTTTGTTTTTCTGATATTGAGTTTCATGAGCTGCTTGTATATTTTGGAAATTAATCTTTTGTCAGTTGTTTCATTTGCTATTATATTCTCCCATTCTGAGGATTGTCTTTTCACCTTGCTTATAGTTCCCTTTGCTGTGCAAAAGCTTTTTAGTTTAATTAGGTCCCACTTGTTTACTTTGTTTCTATTTCCATTACTCTAGAAGGTGGGTCATAGAGGATCTTGTTTTGATTTTTGTCATCGAGTATTCTGCCTATATTTTCCTCTAAGACTTTTATAGTTTCTGGTAATTTCATTTAGGTCTTTAATCCATTTTGAGTTTATCTTTGTGTATGATGCATGTGGAAAAGCAGAGACATTACTCTGCCAACAAAGGTCCGTCTAGTCAAGGCTATGGTTTTTCCAGTGGTTACATATGGATGTGAGAGTTGGGACTGTGAAGAAAGCTGAGCACTGAAGAACGCTTGAGAGTCCCTTGGACTGCAAGGAGATCTGACCAGTCTATTCTGAAGATCAGCCTTAGGATTTCTTTGGAAGGGATGATGCTAAAGCTGAAACTCTAGTACTTTGGCCACCTCATGAGAAGAGCTGACTCATTGAAGAAGACTCTGATGCTGGGAGGGATTTGGAGTAGGAGGAGAAGGGGATGACCGAGGATGAGATGGGTGGATGGCATCACTGACTCGATGGACGTGAGTCTGAGTGAACTCCGGGAGTTGGTGATGGACAAGGAGGCCTGGCATGCTGTGTGGTTGCAAGGAGTTGGACATGACTGAGCGACTGAACTGAATTTAACTGAACTGAATTGATGGTGTTAGGAAGTGGTCCAATTTCATTCTTTTACATGTAGCTGTCCAATTTTCCCAGCACCACTTATAGAAGAGGCTGTCTTTGCCCCATTGTATATTTTTGCCTCCTTTGTTAAAAATAAAGTGCCTATAAGTGTGTGGGTTTATTTCTGAGCTTTCTATCTTATTCCATTCTATGAGGCCAGCATCACCCTGATAGCGAAATGAGACAAAGACAAGAACAACAAAAGAAGACTACAGACCAATATCACTGATGAAAAGAGATGTAAAAATCCTCAGCAAAATTCTAGCAAACAGAATTCAACAACACATTTAAAAGCTCATACACCATGATCAAGTTGATGCAGGATTCTTTAATATACACAAATCAATCAATGTGATCACCATATTAACAAATTGAAAGATAAAAACCATATGATAATCTCAAATATGCAGAAAAAGTCTTTGACAAAATTCAGCACCCACTTATGATTAAAACTCTTCAAAAAATGGGCATAGAAGGAACCTACCTCAACATAGTAAAGGCCATAAATGATAAGCCCACAGCAAACATTATTCTCAATGGTGAAAAACTGAAAGCATTTCCCCTAAGATCAGGAACAAGACAAGGGTATCCACTCTTACCACAATTATGTAACATAGTTTTTGAATTCCTAGCTACAGCAATCAGAAAAGAAAAAAAAAAAAAAGGAATCCAGATTAGATAAGAAACTCTCAGAAAAAAAAGCTCTCACTGTGCAGTGAGACTTGATACTATACATAGAAAACCCTAAAGATACTATCAGAAAATTTCCAGCACTAATCAGTGAATTTAGCAAAGTCACAGGATACAAAATCAATACACAGAAATAATTTGCATTCCTATATACTAACAATGAAAAATCAGAAAGAGAAATTAAGGAATGAATCCCATTCACCATTACAACAAAAAGAATAAAATATCTAGGAATAAACCTACCTACAGAGACAAAAGAACTATGCACAGAAAATTATAAGACACCAATGAAAGAAATCAAAGATGACATAAACAGATGGAGAGAAATTCCATGTCCCTGGGTAGAAAGATATTGTGAAAGTGACTATACTACCAAATGCAATCTACAGATTCAATGTGATCCCTATCAAATTACCAATGGCATTTTTCACAGAACTAGAACAAAAATTTCACTATTCTTATGGAAACACAAAAGACCCCAAATAGTCAAAGCAGTCTTGAGAAAGAGGAATAGAACTAAAGGAATCAACCTTCTTACTTGAGATTATACTACAAAGCTACAGTCATCAAGACAGTATGGTACTGACACAAAAACAGAAATATAAACCAATGAATGTTGAGCTTTAAAGCCAGCTTTTTCACTCTTCTCTTTCACCCTCATCAAGAAGTTCTTTAATTTCTCTTTGCTTTCTGGCATTAGAGTGACATTATCTGCATATCTGAGGTTGTTGATATTTCTCCAGGCAATCTTGATTCCAGCTTGTGCTTCATCCAGCCCAACATTTTGCATGATGTACTCTGCATATAAGTTAAACAAACAGGGTGACAATATACAGCCTTGATGCACTCCTTTCCCAATTTGGAACCAGTCTGTTGTTTCATGTCCCATTCTAACTGTTGCTTCTTGACCTGCATACAGATTTCTCAGGAGGCAGGTAAGGTGGTCTGGCATTCCCATTTCTTTAAGAATTTTCCAGTTTGTTGTGATCCACACATTCAAAGGCTTTAGCATAGTTAATGAAGCAGAAGTAGATGTTTTTCCGGAATTCCCTTGCTTTCTCTATGATTCAACGAATGTTAGCAATTTGATCTTTGGTTCCTCTACCTTTTCTAAATCCAGTTTGAACATCTGGAATTTCTTGGTTCACATCCTGCTGAATCCTAGTTTGAAGGATTTTGAGCATTACCTTGCTAGCATGTGAAATGAGCACACTTGTACAGTGGTGCGAACATTCTTTGGGATTGGAGTTGAAAACTGACCTTTTCCAGTCCTGTGGCCACTGCTGAGTTTTCCAAATTTGTTGGCATATTGAGTGTAGCACTTTCACAGCACCATCTTTTAGAATTTGAAATAGCTCAGCTGGAATTTTATCACCTCCACTAGCTTTGTTCATAGTAATGCTTCTTCTTCTTCTTTTTCTTTTTTTTTCCATAGTAATGTTTCTTAAGGCCCACTTGACTTCCACTCCAGAATGTCTGGCTCTAGGTGAATGACCACACCATCATGGTTATAGGAGTCATTAAGAACTTTTTGTATAGTTATTCTTGTGTGTATTCTTGCCACCTCTTCTTAATCTCTTCTGTTTCTGTTAGGTCCTTACCATTTCTGTCCTTTATCGTGCCCATCCTTGCATGAAATGTTCCCTTGATATCTCCAATTTTCTTGAAGACATCTCTAGTCTTTTCTATTGTTTTCCTCTATTTCTTTGCAGGGTTCACTAAGAAGACTTTCTTATCTCTCCTTGGTATTCTCTGGAACTCTACAAAAAAAATTGTATATATATATATATATATATGCCACATTTTCTTTATCATTCATCTATTAGTGGACATTCAGGTTGCTTCTCTCTCTTGGCTGTTTTTAAATAATGCTGCAATGAACATTGGTGTATATATCTTTTAGAATTAGTTCTTTTTTCCTTTGAGTAAATACCCAGAAGTGAGATTGCTGAATCATGTGATAGTTCTCCTTTTGATTTTTGAGGAACTTTCATACTGTTCCATAGTAGCTATACCAACTTACAATCCTACAAACAGGGCATGAGGGTTCTCTTTTCTCTACATCCTATCAATACTTGCTTTCTTTTTGATAACAGGTGTGAAGCAGTATCTCATTGTGGTTTTGATCTGCAGTCCTGTAATGACTAGAGATGTTGAGCATCTTTTCACATGTCTGCTGACCCTCTGCATGTCTTTCAAAAAATGTCTATTCAGGTCCTCTACCCATTTTTTCATTGGACTATTTGCTTTTTTTGATGTTTTAACTAGTTTTTGTATAGGGTTGTTATCAGATTTGTCCTTTGCAAATGTCTTTTCCCATTCGGCAGGCTGCTTTTTTTTTTTTGTTGATAGTTTTCCTTTGCTGTGCCAAAAGCTTTTTAGTTTGGTGTTATGCCATTTACTTATTTTTGCTTTTGTTTCCCTTGCATAGAGAGACAAATCCAAAAACTTTCTAAGCCTGGTGTCTGGTTTTCTTCTAGAAGTTTTATGGCTTCAGGTCTTACATTTAAGTCTTTAATTCATTTGAGCTTGTTTTTGTATACAATGTGAAAAAGTCCAGTTTGAGTCTTTTGCATGTAGTGGTCCCGTTTTTCCAATACCACTTGCTGAAGAGGCTGTCTTTTCCCCATTGTATAGTCTTATTTTCTTTGTTGCAGATTAATTGACCATATACACATGGATTTACTTCTGGACTCTCTATTCTGTTCCATTGACCCATATGTCTGGTTTTTTTGTGTGTGTGTGTGTGCCAATACCATATCTTCAGCTTTCTTCTTTCTCAAGATCATTTTGCTATTTGGAGTGTTTTGTATTTCCATATAAATTTTCTAATAATCTGTTCTTTTTCTGTGAATGTGGCCCTTGGGCTGGGAATACTCTGCTGGGAAGATGGTGCTGCTACCTGAGAAGGAAAATAACATGTAGCATCCTGCAATCTCCCATCTGCTGACCTCTGTGGCCCGCACCTCACTTCCTTGTGGCTTTGGATCTGGCTAAGCCTGAGCCCCACCTAGGAATGCATCCTTCTTACCTCCTGTGCAAGCTGTGTTTCTACTGGGCAGGAGGACAGAACTTCAGGTGGGGAGAAACATACCATGGCTTCAGGCACCTGGCCATTTTATTTGGGAAAGCTGAGCTATGAGTAGTTTTTTTAAATTTTTTTCCCCAAATGTGGGACAACCACTTCCTTCCTGCATCATATCAACAGTGAAGGCTGGAGAACTGGTCAGAACTGTTACTGTGACTGGGGCACTGGGAGAAGAGGGCACTGGAGTGCTTCAATGTAAAGTTGTGTAAAAAAAGAAGAAGAAAAAGAAGAGCTCTAATTGTTTTAAAGTGTGGGAAAAACCATCCAAGCACTTTAACTCCACTGTACCAGGTGAACTGATACAGCACAGAAACTTTCCTTTACACCAACTGTCATTGCCAGAATTTTGTATTCTGTTTCATAAAGATTTAAGAAAAGTCATAAAAACTTTAAAAAAAAAAATCTGGTAGAGATTTTGATAGGAATTGCATTGAATCTGTAGATTGCCTTGGGTAGCATGGTCATTTAAACAATATTAATTTTTCCAATCTATGAGCACCATGTATCTTTCCACTTGCTTATATCCTCTTCAATTTCTTCATAAATGCCTTATAGTTTCCTGAGTACGTGTCTTTTACCTTCTTGGTTAGATTTAGTCCTAAGTATTTTATTCTTTTTGATGCAATTGAAAATGGGATTGTTTATCTTAGTTTCTCTTTCTGATAGTTGTTAGTATATATAAATGCAAATTTCTGTATATTAATTTTGTATTGTACAACCTTATTGAATTCATTTATTAGTTCCAACAGTTTTTTGGTGGTATCTTTAGGACTTTCTGTGTATAGTATCATGTCATCTGGAAACAGTGAAAGTTTTACTTCTTCTTTTCCAATTTGGATTTCTTTATTTCCTTTTCTTCTCTGATTGCCATGGCTAGGACTTTCAATACTATATTGAATAAAAGTGGCAAGAGAGGACATCCTTATCTTATTCCTGATCTTGGAGGGAATGCTTTCAGCTTTTCACTACTGACAATGATGTTAGGTATGGGTTTGTCATCTATGGCCTTTGTTATGTTGAGGCATATTCCATGTATTCCCACTTTGTGGAGCGTTTTTTTATCATCAATGAATGTAAAAATTTGTCAGATTTTTCGGCATCTACTGAGATGATCATATGATTTTACTACTTTTGTCTTTTGACCTTCCTACTAGCTTTATAAGTGCTTGGTTGATCTACCTTTACCATATATCTGCCTTTATCACTGAGATTTCTTTTTTTCCTTTCATAATTTTCTTATTTGTAGTTTTGGTCTTTTCTTTTCCACTTAAAGAAGTCCTGGTAATGTTTTATTGTTTTTTTGTAAAGCCAGTTTGGTGCTAAACTCTTTCAGCTTTTGCTTGTCTGTAAAACTTCTGTCTCTGCATGATACCTTACCAGTTAGAGCATTATTGCTGATGTTTCCCCCAACCCTTCTCTTCGTCACTTTAAATATACTGACTCACTCCCTTCTGGCCTGCAAAATTTCTGCTGAAAAGTAAGCTCATAGTCTTGGAAGTTCCCTAGTGGTCCAAAAGTTAGAACTTTGAGCTTCTACTGCAGAGGCTACAGGTTTGATCCCTGGTTGAGGAGTTAAAACTCCTCAAGCTGTGCAGGGCAACTGGAAAAAAAAAAGTAAGCTCATAATCTTACAGGAATTCCCCTATATTTAACTAGTTGCTTTTTCTTTGCTTGTTTTAAGATTCTCTCTTTATCTTTAATTTTTGCCATTTTAATTTTAGTGTGTCTTGATGTAGATCTCTTTGGGTTGACCTTGTTTAGGACTCTCTGTGCTTCTTGGTGCTAGAGGTCTGTTTCCTTTCCCAGATTAGGGAAGTTATTTCAGCTATTATTTTTTAAGGTAAGTTTTCGGCTCCTTTCTCTCTTGCCTCCTTCTAGGATCCCTGTATTGCAAATTTTAGTATGCTTGATGTGATCTTAGAGATCTGTTAAATATGCTCATTAAAAATATTTTTTCTTTTATTTTGTTTAACTTGGGTGAGTTCCACTACTTTGTCTCCCAGTTCACTGATCCATTCCTCTTTATCATCTAATCTACTGTTGATTCCTGCTGGGCTTTTAAAAAGTAGTGTTTTTACATTTTAAAGAAAACAACTTCAGTATTGTATTCTTCAACTCTGATTTTTTTTTTTTAATATCTTGTAATATACTTCTTACTGTGTTCATTCATTCTTCTCCTGAGGTCATTGATCATCTGTATGATAATTGCCTTGAACTCTTTGTCAGTTCTTACCTCCAATTTGCTTAGTTCTTCTTCTGGGGTTTTATCTTATTTATTCATTTATAATGCATTCCTCTGTCATTTCATTTTGCCCGATTCTCTATTTTCATTTCTATGTGTTACTGTTAGGTAAATGGGTTATGTGTCCTGATTTTGGAGAAGTGGCCTTATGTAGAAGTCCTAGAACACCCTTAGGACACCAGAGATATATGCTCTAGTAGAAGGAAGACTAATTAACATTTCTTTAGGCTATGAAATCCTTCCTTTATGCATGGGCCCAACAAAATTATGTATTAATGTTAGTCGACAAACATGGGCTTTCGTCCTGCCTCCGGAAAGAAACTTCCACACATTGCTTGGACTGTTTATTGCCCTGTGCTTTTGTAAAAATCATATCAATACTACCAAAACTCTAAGAAAAAGAGAAAAGTTAAAATGTAAGGGGTTTACTTATAAAGACTTTAAATATACTCCTGTTAATTGAGATAAATGTCAAGCTAAATCAGGGAAATTGATGTTTATGGCTAATTACACCATTGTTGATGGGGGTCCCCCAACACTGCAGCACGCTACGCTCCCTGTCCTTCCCTATCTCCTGGATATGCTCAAACTCATGTCCATTGAGTCAGTGATACCATCCAGCCATCTCATCCTCTGTTGCTTTCTTCTCCACCTGCTGCCCTCAATCTTTCCTAGCATCAGGGGTTTTCCAGCAACTGTCCCTATACAAAGTTACCTAAAGGTTATAAAATACTAATTGTATTTGTTTTGGGTGTATTGAATTATGATTGATTTTTAAATCTTTTTTTCTTTTTATTATCCATATATTTTTACAAGAATGAGCATTTTCTTTAACTATTATTTTTACTTTTATTACTATTATAATGATAATCATTAGTAACTTCATTTTGGGTACCAGACTCCTTTGTAAAATCTGTATTTTGTATATTAAGTAAGGTTTTGTAACATTTCTAATTTGGTGCAATGAGGAACGGGTACAAGGGAAACTAGTCGGTCTGGCAATGAATAAAGAAGTCTCACGGAAAGTTCCTTAGGCTAATCTTTGCAACATCAGTGATCCAGGCCAGTTATTTGGGAGAAAGGTCTTCTACATCAGAGTCCCAGCAATTTTAAGTTGAGAAAGAAAACAAGGTTAAAATTAAAATATAAAGCAAAGTATTTTTTTAAGAAAGAACAGCAAAATGCTAACTATCAAGGGAGAAATTGACACATTGGTCTGGATTGTATGAAAATTAAGAATTTCTGCTTCTCAAAAGACAATCAACTGATATATCCAACTGAAAAGGACTTCCCAGATCAATTCAAATCTGTGTGTGTGTGTGTGTGTAAGCTTCCCATACCAACAACCAGCTCTGGAATGCACCCAGGTTGTCTGAGAATTCAAAGCAATTCTGACACTATCTACCTGGAGATAGAATCACATTCCACAGGTAAAGGGTTCAGTCCCACAAGACTACCCTCTGCTTTAGGCAATTAGTTACGTACTCAGTTTACCTGTCCTTCTATCCAACTGGCTGTACACATGGAAGTTTCCAACAATCCCTTGCAACTCTGGATGCCCATTGTAAGTCCAGGTTTTTGTTACCTGTACTTCTGACCAATTGGCTGGTAATCAGAGACTTCCACTCTTCCCTTCCTCAGTTTTGATTAATTGGTTAGACTAGCTCACAGAACTCAGAGAAACATTTTACTTCTGGACTACCAGTTTATTAGAAAAGGAGGCAATGAAGTATACAGATGAACATCCAAATGGAAGATGTATAGGATAAGGAGTGGGAAAGGGACACAGAGCTTCCATGCTCTCTCCAAGGGGACCACTCTTCCCAAATCTCCATGTGTTCACCAACCCAGAAGCTCTCTAAAACCTATTCTTTTGAGTTTTTATAGAAGTTGTATTACAGAGGCATGGTTGATTAAATAATTGGTTATGGCAATTGATTCAACCTCTAGCCCCTCTCCCAAAAGTGGGGCATGGGTGGTGGGAACTAAAAGTTCTAACCCTCTAATCACATGATTGGTTCTCTTGGCATCTATTAGTGCTTCCCAAAGTCACCTCATTCATTTTATCATTCTCAATGCTTAGGAAATTCCAAGGGTTTTGGGAGCTGTGAGCTATGAACTATGGATGAAGACCAAATACATACAGGAGATACAGTTTGCTAATACTTTATCAACAAAGAGATTATTTCCAGAAATACTAAGACCTCCTAAAAATCTATAAGAAAAAGACAACTCAACAGAAAAAATGAACAAGTGTTGAATAGACACTGCATAAAAGAGAATATGATTGTGTCTGATAAGTACATAAAAACTTGCTGCTGCTGCTAAGTCACTTCAGTTGTGTCCGACTCTGTGCGACCCCACAGACGGCAGCCCACCAGGCTCTCCCGTCCCTGGGATTCTCCAGGCAAGAACACTGGAGTGGGTTGCCATTTCCTTCTCCAATGCATGAAAGTGAAAAGTGAAAGTGAAGTCGCTCAGTCGTGTCTGACTCTTAGCGACCCCATGGACTGCAGCCTACCAGGCTCCTCCGTCCATGGGATTTTCCAGGCAAGAGTACTGGAGTAGGGTGCCATTGCCTTCTCCGTGTGTCTATAGCACCTGCAGCTAAATAAACATGACATTTGTTCTCTATTTCCCTGTTTAAGCAAATCTGTGATAGGTAGAATAAGACTTTCCCCTTCAAAGATGTTTTTATTACCAGAACCTGTAAATGTGTAATTTTATATGACAAAAAAGACTTTTCAGGTGTAATTAAATGAAGAACTTTGAGAAGTGAATTTTCCTGGGTTATATGAATGAGCCCAAACTAAAATCACAGGTGTCCTTGAAATTTCAGAACCTCTCCCAGATATGGTCAGAGGGAAATATAACTATTAGAAGAATGTTCAGAGAGATGCAATGTTTCTAGCTTTGAGGAGGAGGAATATGGGCAGCCTTTAGAAGTAGAAGAAGCCCAAGAAATGTATCTCCCAGAATCCTCCAGAAAGGAGCACAGCCCTGCCAGTACTATGATTTTAGCTCAATGAGACACACTGGAATTCTGACCTATAGAACTTTAACATAAGAAATTTGTGTTGTTTTAAGCCATGAGTTGGTGATAATTTGTAACAGCAGCAGCAGAAAACTAACACACCTTCCTTTTTCCTATTGTTAGAAATGCAATTTTTGAAAAAAAAAAAAATTCATGCTTTAACCCTTTGTGAACTACCACTGTCAGCAGCAGTAACAAATATCCTAGAATATCAGAAGTTTGGGAAGACTGGGAGTTTATAATTATACTGAATCAAAACAGATATGCAAGGAGTAAAGGGCACAGAGGGCTTATCTACAGTTCAACCCTTTCACTGTCCTTGGAGGCTCTGTCATGAAAAGAAGTGCTGTTTCTGCAAGGTATAAAGGTCAGGAAATGCTCCAATATACACCTGCCCTTGGTGTAACAACAAAAGTGACTTCATAAATAGGGAAATCATTCAAGTAAACACATGGCATGCCAGTAATTCTAAAAACACATCTACACATCTGAGAACTGGTTATACCTCTCTGGGGCCAAGAAGATGACCTTTCCAAGGTCTCCAACAATAAGAGAATAATATAGCCTACCAAAAGAACTCCATTGTTATTAGCAAGCATGCAAAATAATACTCTGAGAGTGTATCAATCATTGACAATCTACTCTCTCTACCCATACTCTCTGATAGGCCCTTTGATTTTTTTTTTCCCCAGTTGTTTTGAAAGTGTTATGTAAGTACAAGTTTAAGGCACACTTCCTGAATCCTCCTATGTAGGAATATTGGAACTATTAACACTTCTAGAGCTAATATTTGATACATGACTTTGACATATCATACCTTCTTGATACTTGTTAATTTTCGTTGAAAACTGTTTGGCTTTATCTTATAATGCTGAACATATTGTTAGTTTGCTATTAAATCACCACAAACTTGATGGCTTAAAACAACAGAAATTTATTCTCATACAGCTGTGGAGACCAGAAGTCCAAAGTTCACAGTCCAAGTTTCACTGGACTGATTCAATGTGTTGACAAGGCATCTTCTCTGCTGTCTTGGAGTCAAATCTCCTTTTGCCTCCCACTTATAAGAACCCACCTGGATGATCTAGGGTGATTTTCTGATCTCAAGGCCCTTAATTTAATCACATTTTCAAAGATGCTTCTTCTATAAATATATACAGTAACAGTCACAGGTTTGGGCGATTAGGATGTGACCATATCTTTGGGGACCATTGTCAGCCTACCACAATACTTAGCAATTACAGTCCAATTAAATGCTCTGAAGATACTCCTGCCAAAGAGCACCAGCAAACATATACAAGACTATTCATGCTGCTGCTGCTGCTGCTAAGTTGATTCAGTCGTGTCCTACTCTACCATAAGTGTACTTTATAAGTGCATTTTAAGAGTCCAAAGGAAAACATCCAGATGTCTGTTAGCAAGTGAATGGATTAATAATGAGTGGCATGTTTACATAAAGAGAAGTTTATCCATTGTGACAATGAATAAGCAGTAGAAACAACAGAGTGAAAAGCAAATCCCCACTTACAAGTATACACGATATGATACTGTTTTTATAAAGCTCAAAACATGTAAAATATTGACCAGGGAAATAAGTGGTAAAGTTTTGATTTTCTTTTAAATAAAGATAATGATAAAGACAACATTTAGAATGTAGTTACCTATGGGTTAGTGGGGGTATAAAATGGAATAGGCTGGGGGTTGGGGATTGGGAAGGAACACCCAGGTAACTTCAACAATATTGGAAATGTTTTAACTCTCATGTTGGGTAGTGAGTTTTAAGGTGTTTATTTTCTTATACTATACAATTTGCACATATTACAAATATTCTGTATATGTATCAAATATTTTTAAAACCCTAAGGTAATGGACCTAGAGGGTATTATACTAAGTGAAATAAGTCAGACAGAGAAAGACAAATATGACATCATTTCACTTACAGGTGGAACATAAAAAACAAACAAACAAAAAAACCCAAACGAACAAACAAAACAAAAGAGAAACAGACTCATAGAGAAAGAGAAACTGGTGGTCACCAGAGGGGAGGAGGAAGAGATGTGGGCAAAATAGGTGAAGGAGAGTAAGAGGTAAAATTTCTAGTTATAAAATAAGTAGGTCACAAGGATATAATATATAGCAAAGGGAATATAGTCAATAAATTTTAATGACTTTCTGTGGGCACAGATGATTATTAGATTTATCATGGTGATCATTTCATAACGTATTTAAATGTGGAATCACTATGTTGTATACCTGAGACTAATATAACATTGTAGGTCAACTAGATTTCAATTAAAAAAAACAACTCGCCCCCTCAAAAAACATTGCTAGGCATGTTTTGAAGCTAGATATATAGACTCAAGCTGGAGAAAACAAAGGGATTTATCACAAAATTCACATGGATAGGAACTGGGAATCTTCTGATTTGAAACAGCTAAATTATTAACTTAGCTCTGGTGCACAGGAGGAAGAATCTGGTAGAGTGAGGCTGGTCCAGCTACAAACCAATTATCTCACAAATTCTTAACTTGCTGATAGCTTCATTTTTGACAGCAGTGTTTCCTCCCTAAATATAACAATCACACAGAGTAATTTTAGAAGTTACCAGATTTAATAAATGAGAATTTTCAAAAAGACATCAGATAATCTGCATACTCAATTATCAAGGAAACCTGGGAATCTCTAGAGCATTGCTTCTGAGACATTAACATGCACAGGAATCACTTGGGATCATTTGGAAATGCAGATTTTGACTCAGTAGGTCTGGAATGGAATCTGAGTGTGCTTTTCTGAAAGCAGCAGGTAATGCAGACACTGCCAGTCTAGGGCACCATTTGAATAGCAAGTAGCAAGGTTCTAGAGCTCAGAATTGTGTCACAGACCCCCACTCCCAACTCTATTCCCTTCCTCACTTTGAAAGCTTGGGAAGTGGTATCTATAGATCTATTTCACGGCAAGATTCATAAACACTGAATTTAACACAATTGCAAAGGAGTTGGAGATTTGAGTCCCCCAAGCACTTGGAGTGCCCCAGGACACTGTCCTTCAGTCAGTTAGTTCAGTTGCTCAGTCGTGTCCAACTCTTTGCGACCCCATGGACCACAGCATGCCAGGCCTCCCTGTCCATCACCAACTCCCAGAGTTTATCCAAACTCATGTCCATTGAGTCGGTGATGCCATCCAGCCATCTCATCTTCTGTCATCCCCTTCTCCTCCTGCCCCCAATCCCTCCCAGCATCTGGGTCTTTTCAAATGAGTCAGCTCTTCGCATCAGGTGGCCAAAGTATTGGAGTTTCAGCTTCAACATCAGTCCTTCCAGTGAACGCTCAGGACTGATCTCCTTTAGGATGGACTGGTTGGATCTCCTTGCAGTCCAAGGGACTCTCAAGAGTCTTCTCCAACACCACAGTTCAAAAGCATCAATTCTTCAGTGCTCAGCTTTCTTTACAATCCAACTCTCACATCCATACATGACTACTGGAAAAACTATAGCCTTGACTAGATGGACTTTCATTGGCAAAGTAATGTCTCTGCTTTTTAATATGCTGTTTAGGTTGGTCATAACTTTCCTTCCAAGGAGTAAGCATCTTTTAATTTCATGGCTTCAGTCACCATCTGCAGTGATTTTGGAGCCCCCCAAAATAAAATCAGCCACTATTTCCCCATGTATTTGCCATGAAGTGATGGGAGCAGATGCCATGATCTTAGTTTTCTGAATGTTGAGCTTTAAGCCAACTTTTTCACTCTCCACTTTCACCTTCCTCAAGAAGCTCTTTAGGTCTTCTTCACTTTGTGCCATAAGGGTGGTGTCATCTGCATTTCTGAGGTTATTGGTATTTCTCGCAGCAATCTTGATTCCAGCTTGTGCTTCCTCCAGCCCAGCGTTTCTCATGATGTACTCTGCATATAAGTTAAATAAGCATGGTGACAAATATATAGCCTTGACGTACTCCTTTCCTGATTTGGAACCAGTCTGTTGTTCCATGTCCAGTTCTAACTGTCACTACCTGACCTGCATACAGGTTTTTCAAGAGGCAGGTCAGGTGGTCTGGTATTCCCATCTCTTTCAGAATTTTCCACAGTTTATTGTGATCCACACAGTCAAAGGCTTTGGCATAGTCAGTAAAGCAGAAATAGACGTTTTTCTGGAACTCTCTTGCTTTCTCGATGATCTAGTGAATATTGGCAATTTGATCTCTGGTTCCTCTGCTTTTTCGTAGTGCCTTTTCAGCAGTACGATTCACGTACTGCTGAAGCCTGGCTTGGAGAATTTTGAGCATTACTTTACTAGCATGTGAGATGAGGGCAATTGTGCGGTAGTTTGAGCATTCTTTGGCATTGCCTTTCTTTGGGATTGGAATGAAACTGACCTTTTCCAGTCCTGTGGCCACTGCTGAGTTTTCCAAATTTGCTGGCATATTGAGTGCAGCACTTTCATAGCATCATCTTTCAGGATTTGAAATAGTTCCACTGGAATTCCATCACCTCCACTAGCTTTGTTCATAGTGATGCTTCCTAAGGCCCACTTGACTTCACATTCCAGTATGTCTTGCTCTAGGTGAGTGATCACACCATTGTGATTATATAAGGTTAATAGGATATACATTATTAACCTGATTCTGATGAAATGATAGGAATCTTTGGCTAATAGCATCCAACATTTATTGAGCACCTACTGTATGCTTTGGCATTATGCTAAAATTTCTCAATGTACCATCTCATTTAATCCTCACAACAAATCTAAGAGGAAGGTACTGTTACCATTCTCATCTGACAAGTAAGGAACTGGTGCATAGCAAGGTTGAAGTAATTTGATCAAGTGTATTGAGTGAGCCTGATTCCTGAGCCCAGATGTTTGATCACTATATTTCAATCTAGTCTTCAGTTCAGTTCAGTTCAGTCGCTGAGTCGTGTCTGACTATTTGCGACCCTATGAATTGCAGCATGCCAGGCCTCCCTGTCCATTACCAACTCCCAGAGTTCACTCAGACTCACGTCCATCGAGTCCGTGATGCCATCCAGCCATCTCATCCTCTGTCATCCCCTTCTCCTCCTGCCCCCAATCGCTCCCAGCATCAGAGTCTTTTCCAATGAGTCAACTCTTGGCATGAGGTGGCCAAAGTACTGGAGTTTCAGCTTTAGCATCATTCCTTCCAAAGAAATCCCAGGGCTGATTTCCTTCAGAAAGGACTGGTTGGATCTCCTTTTAGTCCAAGGGACTCTCAAGAGTCTTCTCCAACACCACAGTTCAAAAGCATCAGTTCTTCAGCGCTCAGCCTTCTTCACAGTCCAACTCTCACATCCATACATGATCACAGGAAAAACCATAGCCTTGACTAGATGGACCTTTGTTGGCAAAGTAATGTCTCTGCTTTTGAATACGCTGTCTAGGTTGGTCATAACTTTTATTCCAAGGAGTAAGCGTCTTTTAATTTCATGGCTGCAATCACCATCTGCAGTAATTTTGGAGCCCCCAAAATAAAGTGTATAGCAATTACTTTGAAGAAAGTAGTTCCTTTTATTAAAATTTGTCAGAGAGTGAAAATGTGCACCAACTAGACCGGAGGTTTTAAAATTCTGATGGATTTTCAAATTCAGAATCTCCTGGGGCACTTGTTAAACAAGATGAAATAATGCTTGAGTTATATCCTAGAATAGAATCTCTGGGAGTGAGGGGAGGGAAGTTGATTATTTAAGCAATGCCACAGATGATTCTAATGTGTAAAGTCTGAGTATCATTGCCATAGATTTTACAAAGGATATTGTTTCTGGACTTCCCTGTAGCTCAAATGGTAAGAATCTGCCTGCAATGTAGGTGACCAGAGTTTGATTCCTGGGTTGGGAAGATCTTTTGCAGGATGATATGGCAATTAACTCCAGTATTCTTGTCTTCAGAATTCCATGGACAGAGAGTCCTAGCAGGCTATAGTCTGCAAAGAGTTGGACACAACTGAGCAAAACAGAGTTTTAAAAATCCAAAGGTAAAGTTAAATGAAATTTGTTATTCAAATAAGGAATGTTGGCTCTGAGGGTTAAGAAGTTCCTAGAAATGCATTTCTGACTCTGATCTTAAGGAGGAAGAAAAGCAGGGGAAAGTTCCTTTGCATTCCATAGTATTCCATAATATAATCACTTAGACTAGAGCAGATCCACTTTTTTTAAAGTTTATGATATTTATTACTGGGATTGTTTACAGAAAAATCTTTTTTTCCACTGTTTAGAAACATTTTTTATTGAAGTATAGTTGATGTACAATGTGTTAGTTTTGGATATACAGCAAAGTGATTCATATATATATATGATGCTAGATACTTGAAAGAAAAGCTATGACAAACCTAGATAGTGTATTAAAAAGCAGAGACATTACTTTGCCAACAAAGGTCCACATAGTCAAAACTATGGTTTTTCCAGTAGTCATGTATGGATGTGAGAGTTGGACCATAAAGAAGGCTGAGCACCGAAGAATTGATTCTTTTGAACTGTGGTGTTGTGTAAGACTCTTGCGAGTCCCTTGGACTGTCAGGAGATTAAGCCAGTCAATCCTAAAGGAAATCAGTCCTGATTATTCATCAGGACTGATGCTGAAACTGAAGCTCCGATACTTTTGCCGTCTGATGCGAAGAACTGACTCCTTAGAAAAGATCTTGATGATGGGAAAGATTGAAGGCAGGAGAAGGGGGACGACAGAGGATAAGATGATCGGCAGACATCACCGACTCAATGGACATGAGTTCGAGCAAACTCCAGGAGATGGTGGAGGACAGGGAAGCCTGGCGTGCCACAGTCCATAGGGTCGCAAAGAGTCGGACAGAACTGAGTTACTGAACAACTAGTGTGTATCTGTGAATCCCAAACTCCTAATTTATTCCTCCCCTTTTCCCCTTTGGTGACCATAAGTTTGCTTTCTATGTTTGTGGGTGTATTTCTGTTTTGTATATAAGTTCATTTGTATCCTTTTTTAGATTCCACACATAAGCGATATCATGTGATATTTCTCTTTGTCCGGCTTACTTAGTATGATAACTTCCATTGGCAATCAAGATTGCAGGGAGAAATATCAATAATTTCAGATATGCAGATGACACCACCCTAATGGCAGAAAGTGAAGAGGAACTAAAGAACCTCTTGATGAAAGTGAAAGAGGAGAGTGAAAAAGTTGACTTAAAACTCAACATTCAAAAAACTAAGATCATAGCATCCAGTCCTATCACTTCATGGCAAATACATGGGGAAACTATGGAAACAGTGAGAGACTTTATTTTCTTGGGCTCCAAATTCACTGCAGATGGTGACTGCAGCCATGAAATTAAAAGACACTTGCTCCTTGTAAGAAAAGCTATGACCAACCTAGACAGCATATTAAAAAGCAGGGACATTACTTTGATGACAAAAGTCCATCTAGTCAAAGCTATGGTTTTTCCAGTAGTCATGTGTGAAAATGAGAGTTGGACACTAAAGAAAGCTGAGCACTGAAGAATTGATGCTTTTGAACTGTGGTGTTGGAGAAGACTCTTGAGAGTCCCTTGGATTGCAAGGTGATCAAACCAGTCAATCCTAAAGTAAATCAGTTCTGAATATTCATTGGAAGAATTGATGCTGAAGCCGAAGCTCCAATATTTGGCCACCTGATGTGAAGAGCTGACTCCTTAGAAAAGACCCTGGTGCTGGGAAAGATTGAAGACAGGAGGAGAAGGGGACGATAAAGGATGAGATTGTTGGATGGTATCACTGACTCAATGGACATGAGTTTGAGGAAACTCTGGGAGGTGGCGATGGACAGGGAAGCCTGGTAGTCCATGGGGTCACAGAGTTGGATACAACTGAGCAACTGAACTGATTGGTAATTTAGACATAAGGATAGGTGTTTGTTTCATGTGACTTTTTAGAACTTTTAAATACCATAAAACTGACTATATCAAGGAAAATATTACATTTTTCTAATCAGAGGAGGGGCATAGATTCACTTTTTTAAAGAACAGTTCAACCTTGAATAAGGAGGGTTTGAACTGCTGAGGTCCACTTCTTGTTTTTTCCCACTAAATGCATACTACAGCACTACATGATCCCCATTCGGTAAAATGCATGGATGTTAAACCTAGGATTAGTAGGGTCGACAGTAGAGTTATTATTCGGTTTTCAGGGGAGGATCAGCTCCCCTATCCGCTGAATTGTTCAAAGATCAACTGTAGTTCACATTATCGAGGACTCAAAAAATTACTTATAGAGTGGTGTCATGAACCTGTAAGCCTAGTGGCAGGAAAATTAATCCTTTAACTCACCTCCATCCTTAGACAAGTTTAAATAACAGAAAGCATGTGAGGCATAGCTGTCTTTCCTAAACTCCTGCTTACTTTTTGTTCTCTGTTCATTTGTTTATTCAAGCAATTTAACATAAAAACTTACGTGTGACTTCATTGTGCCAAGTGTAGCTCTAGGAGCTGGGGATACAGAGCTGAAGAAGGCTTACACATTTTGCTTTAAAGGAGTTAACCAGTAATATCAATAGAGGTATGAGATTTAACAAAGCACAAATTGGCGGTTGTGAACAGAAAAGCAGTTAAAAGGTGTGAGAAGGAGAATTTTCTTGATTTCCGAAACAGCTAAAGAAGGTGGATTCTGATTAAACATCAGCAACTGGATGGCAATCCTACCCAAGATTTTTTTTAAGAAAAATATATATGATGCCTTTAAGGGAACAGATATTTTATAGGAATTTATTTCTGGTGATATATATTTTTAAGAGATCATTGAAATAATTTGTGAGCATCCTAGAGAAGGGAAGTGGTGAACATCTGAGCCAAGAACAAGTCATGCGACATCAGGTTCATTTCTTTGGTATTAATAGATTAGAGAACCATGGTTGATTTGGGGTAGAGGGGGTGGCAGGGAAGCAAAAATAAATGTGGATTCACAGAAATGTTTGTTTTAGAAACAAATGTATTGCATGTCTGCCTAGATCAGACAGTTGCATCTACATTTTTATATTTGATTACCATAATAAGCCTGTTAAGGAAATACTGTCATCTGAGAAAATAAACAGAAAACTCAGGCCCTTCAAGCTTGACACTGAAGGAGTCTCAGTAAAGAAAATCTTGGTGGAGCTGGTTTGCCCACCCATTAGGCTTCCAACTCTGATCCTAGGGATTCACCTCCTTTTATGGAGATAAATACTCTCACAATGACTTTTTCTTACATTGGTAGACTGGCTCAATTATAACAGAAGACTTTCCCTCTAGTACTCTGCAGCAAAGCTAAAAAGGGCTGGAAGCCATAAACAAGATTTTGGGAAGCACAGGAGAAGACAAAATGGAAATAAACACAGAAAGGACCTGAAACTAAATAACATGATTTACAAAATAAAGTTTATTATTTACAAAATAAAGTTTGTCTTGAATTTACAACCCACTGCAGAGATTATGATTTTCTCTACTAGATTACTTGTTTTGAATGATGGTTTTCAGCACACTGCTATGTATTTTCAAGGTTTTTTGCTTCCAGACACACTTTAAAGCTACAAAGTGCTTTAACCTATCTTCTAGAACCGTATCTTCTTTTGTATAATTTAAAAAATTACTTATTTTTGGCTGTGCTGAGTCTTCGCTGCTTTGTGAGGCCTTTCTTTAGTTGTGGTGAGTGGGGGCTACTTGAGTTGCACTGTGCGGATTCTCAGTGTGGTGGCTTCTCTTGTTTTGAAGCACAGGCTCTAGGTATACGGTCTTCAGTAGTTGCAGAATGCAGGCTCAGTAGTTGCAGCTGGCAGGCTCTAGAGCCCAGGCTGTTTTGGCACATGGGATTAGTTACTCTGAAGCATATGGAATCTTCCTGGACCAGAGATCAAACTCTTTGGCAGGCAGATTCGTATCCACTGCATCAACAGGGAAGTCTTAGAACCTTATCTTCTACTATTCCTCAATGTGAGTTCCTTGTTTCACTGCCTTTCCTATTCAAAGACTTCAGAATATGTCACTTGTTTTGCCTCTATGCTCATACCATTCAACATCCATTCTAGCTACTCAAACTGTTTTTTTTTTTTTTTTTTTCTGGACTTTGTGGTTTCAAGGACCAAAAATTCAATTAAATTAGCTCAAGTAAAAGCTTTTCTTAGAGTAATGATATGTGATTTCTCAGGAATAGTAATCAAAGTACTCAAGCCTTATATCAGTTGTGATATTTGAGACTTAAGCAATAATTTTCCCTTACACCAGAAAATATCTGGAGGTAGCCAAGTTGCTGGTTGTTTTAGTAGCTCAAGATTAAAAAGACCAGGGTTTCTCTTCTTCACCTTTCCCTCATGATCACAAGGTGGCTGCTGTAACTCAAATACTGTTCAAGGAAAAGAGAAAGAAGAGGGAAGGAAAACCAGTGTTTTCCTTTGGAGGAAAGTAAACATTTTCACAGAAATTTTCCAGTAGACTTCTGCTTACATTTACAATAACTCTGGCACATAGCTGCTCATAAAGGAAATGAAATGACAAGCCACATATTGGAAGGAAAAATTTACAACACAAAGAATTGCTACCAAGAATATACAAAGAACTTCTATAGTTTGATAAAAATAAGAAAAACAATTTAACAGAAAAATAGGCAAAAACATGATTAGGTAATTGACAGAAGAGGAAATATTTTTGGTAAACAAATTTAGGAAAAGGTGCCCAACCACATTAGTGATCATGGAAATGTAA
The DNA here is from genome assembly GCA_917880005.1 of Nanger dama. Taxonomy (NCBI): domain Eukaryota; kingdom Metazoa; phylum Chordata; class Mammalia; order Artiodactyla; family Bovidae; genus Nanger; species Nanger dama. The sequence goes on along the minus strand of CAKJTW010000040.1, from coordinate 16,041,003 downwards.
ACTAAGACTACATTGAAATAGACACTGCATCTATTAAATTACCAAAAATTAGAACTCTCAAAATTTTAAGTGTTGATGTAAATATGAAGTCATATCTGAAACTGATGAGGGGTAGGTAAGATGGTGTAATGCTTAGTAATACAATTTGGGATTTTCTAGTGAAGTTGGATGCTTGTGCTGCTGCTGCTAAGTCGCTTCAGTCGTGTCTGACTCTGTGCGACCCCATAGATGGCAGCCCACCAGGCTCCCGGTCCCTGGGATTCTCCAGGCAAGAACACTGGAGTGGGTTGCCATTTCCATCAGGCTCCTCCATCCATGGGATTTTCCAGGCAAGAGTACTGGAGTGGGGTGCCATTGCCTTCTCCGAGGATGCTTGTATACCCCATGAAAGTAGTTCCACAGCTTTCCACACAGGAGACATGTAGGTGAACGTTCACAGCAGCATTATTTGTAATAGCAAGAATGGCAATAACCCAGGTGGCCACTGTCAAAAGAATGAATAAAATGATACGTTTATATAATATACCTGCAATGATTGCAGCAACATCAATGGGTATAAGAAATGAATGAAAAAAATCAAGAGCAAGACTACATATATGGCATATGTTTTTAAAAGATAAAATATAAGATAGCTAGACAATGCATATTTTCAGTGACATGTACACATGTAGCCATGTGTTTTTCCACATTAAAAAAACAAAGAAAGAACAAGATAAACACAAAATTCAGGATAGTGGTTACCTCTCCTGAAGTAGAATACAACAAAGGGATTGAACACATAGATAGATTCAGTGATACCACAATGCTCTAGGCATTGAGTAGTGGATTCCCAGTCATCCACTATTGTTTTAAAACTTACTTATAGATATATCTATGTATCAAACATTACATAATAAAAATTTTTAATAACAAATAGTTTTGACAATAAGTACAAAAAGATTATAGCAGATTGTAAAGCTTTTTGGATGGGTGAGACACATGTACTAGGGAACCAGACATTTACATTTTTTATTGTTTTAGTTTCACAAAGCTTCTTGAGTATAATAAAAACTATATTTGATTCAGTCCAAGTGGGAGAAAACACATAATTACATACAAATACTCTAAGGGAATTTATTCATTAAATTTTGCAAGGTGAGTATCATTCACTTTGTAGAAACTATAAAATAAAAAGAAGCAAGTGCTGTTGGAACAGATAGGAGACTTACCAATAATATTATGTTAAAGAATAGTGCAAGGAAAGGAGTGGGGACAGAAGTGAGAATACACAAATATTTGAAGAGAAACTGAAATGGACGGTGCAGATTACAGTCTCCTTTTCAAAATGCATAGTAATACAAGAAGATAGGAAATTAGTTTCTCATTTCTTCAGAGATTCTTCAGGACTATTCTTCCCAAGTGCACTCTACTTTGCTTTTATATTTGACGCCTATATTACACAGAGAAAATACAGATTCCAGGACAAATTTTTGTTAATTTAAGAAAATCTCTAAGGTTTCATGTCCAATCCAGGGACACACTAGAACCTACTCCAAGGGGGTGTTAATGATGTCACTATATAATAATTGCCTCCTTTTTGTTATTTTCACTATCATTTCAAGGTTATTTAACTCATTCTCAATTCCAGTGATCACACTAGAAACTAATCATGAAAATAAAATAAACCAAAACAAACCACACTCCTTCCAAAAACTAACAAAACCTCCCACTTCCCCAAACAAAATGACATTTCTTATTCATTCTTTCAACTGAGGACTTACTGCTTATATGCACATAGTGTACATCCCTTTTAAAATCACAGGGCACGACAATGCATTTTAGTGGATTTGTTGATTTTCTTTTTTTTTTGCCACACTCAGCAACTTGTGGGATCTAAGTTCCCCAACCAGGGATTAAACCCAGACCCTGGTCAGTGAGTGTGGAGTCCTAATCACTGGACCACCAGGAAATTAATTCCCTGTTGATTTATTTTTAAAAGTATTATTTGTAAGTCCTCCAAAAGACAAAACATACTGTCTTCTTCATTATCTTCTCATCTAAGAATATGGCTGTTGATATTGGGGAGAGACAGGAAAGAACAATGTAACTATCACCCTCCTATGAAGTGTTTCCAGGGCTCCCAGGTGTAATCCCCGCCCTTTTGTGTGCCACCTGTACACTTCTGTGGATAAAGTCCAAAGCAGTTAAGTACAGTTTTCAATCTGTCTAACATCTTTGATGAAGGTAAGATATGAATGTGGAGGAAAGTTACCAATGGTTAACATCTATAGAGGGTTTAATCTTTTGGAAAACACTTTCATATTAATTTTTTTCCAGGCTTCATCACTTCTTGACTAAGAGCACACAGCAGGGATTATCAACATCCTGATGTTACAGGTTACTTTGCTAGGGGTCCTACGGGAATGAGGGGTGAGTGAAATAAACTCATTCTGATACTTGTTAAAATGGTGAGGTACATTCTATTTAAAACTATTTCAATAGGGGATCATAACTTGCAACAGGAGAAAGAAATTGTGCTCAACCTCGAATACAGCAAAGACACCCGGAAATTTATTATAGCCAACAAACAAGAAGAGGGAGGGGGTTAGTGGATGAGAAATTAAGACAAAACATTAAGGATAGGGGGATGCTTGCTTAAAGGCAGGTCCGAGGACTTATATACTAACGGACTTTATGTAGAAACGAATCTGATCGCATAGACAAGGTAACTAGATACTAAAGGTGCAAGGATGACTTAGCAGAATTCACGCTAATACGGGGCTCTGCCCGGCCAGATTCGAAGGCCTCAATGGAGGCCTGACTAAAGTTCGGACAAGGAGAGAGAGACTGTCACTGACAACTCCGTTTCTCTTTATTACCCAATCCCCATGGATGAGGAGAGCTGGCAGGCAACCGGGGTGGGGGTGGGTCCAGTTCTTTCTCCGAAGCAGCAATGACCGGTGGCCAGAGATCAGAAGGCCAGGTTCGGCGACACCAGCAGGATGAGTGTCTGAACAACGTCCCTCGCGCTGCACGGGAGGTGCCCACACGCTCCGCCCGTCCGCCGCGCGTCCCACTTGAGGGGCGGGCTCCGCAGATCGGGACCGGAGGCGCCGATTGGCTGACGCGCCCGAGCCGGGGTTTCCCGGCCCCGCCCCGTGCCCCTCACTGGCCGCCCCGCCGCCGCCGCCGCGCTCCCCTCAGCCCGCGAGGCCGCGCGCAGGCAGGTCCCGCGCTGCCCCGCGGGAGGGGCCTACCGGTCCCCATCCTTAAAGCACGAGTCCGGACGCCCCGCCTGTTGGAGAGGGCGCCTGGCTGTGGACAGCCAACTGCCGGGGCGGACCAGGGCCGACCGAGGAGGGCCTGAGGCTGCGGAGCCGCCGCGGCTGGCACACGAGCGTCTCGGCCCGGACCAAGTGGTTGCGGGAGCTGTGAGGGGAGGGGTGGTGGGCGCCATTGCTGCCCGTCAGAACGCCGCGGGGGTCCCCGTCAGCCCTAACCGCTCTCCCCTGGCTGAGAGGAGCCGTCGCCAGTCCCCGGCCCGGTCTCCTGAATCGGGTGCCTTCTCTGCCATCCGTGCGGAGACCATGTTTGACAAGACGCGGCTGCCGTACGTGGCCCTCGATGTGCTCTGCGTGTTGCTGGGTACGTAACGCGCCGCCGGCCCGAGGGGCGTGTGCGCGCGAGCCCGGGGTGGGGTGCATCGGTGGGGTGCGGGCGTGTGTCCGCTGGGAGGTGACTCGCCGGGAGTCGCGGACTGGCGTGGGGGCGTGTGTGCCTGACGCGCGAGCCTTGCCCGGCTAGACGCTGGGGGCGGCTTCCGCAGCCCGGGACCCCGCTTCGCAGCCCGCATCCCCGCGTGGCCGCTGCTGTCAATCTGCCTTTCTATTGCCCGCCGGTGCGCTGGAGCCCCCTGCTTGGATGCTGGTCACGCCTCTGCGCTCCATCCCTTGCTCTCCTTTCCTCTGTTTCCCGTTTCACTCCCAGCAGAGAGGGTGGGCTCCTCCCCTCGCTGATGTAGGGAAGCCTAGTGGTCACTGGCTCATCAGGTTTGGTGACAAAACCAGAGGGTTTTGATGCTCTGGGAATTCTCAGTAACTGGCGCCAGTGCCAGGTTTATCTTCCTTGTGGGAAGCAGTTTTAAGTTTTCGTCTATAAAAGGTTAGAACGCTAATTAGAAGGTGTTACCGGCTTGTAAATTGTCAGGCTGTAAGTGGGTGTGATGATGCCAGGTTTCTGCCTGTAGGTTTGAAGAAGCTTGCTTTTGAGGGGGATGGGGTTGGCTTGGTGTGCCCCAGACCTGCTGTTTCCTTCTCTGCACAGACCTCGTCATCGTGTAGGTTTCCATCTCCTGTGAGAGCTCACAAGGAGCACTGGGCATTTCTTTGGCTGCAGCGAATTTGGTGTTGTGTTTCTGAAGGAAGAGTTCAGTCGTAGGACTTCTGGTCGCCAGTTGCTCTTTTCTTTTGACTAAAAGAATCGAAGTCATCTGGGTAAGGGCTAGGCATTGGAAGGAGGGATTTTCACCGTCTTCATATATATTGTGTAAGGCAGTATCTTTGAACTATTTATATGTTTTGGAAAAAAACTGCTTACCAGAAGACCTGCTCGGTGTTCGGGTAGTCCTCACGTTTGAGTATCGAAGTAATAGTATTGGCGAATTCTCAGCGTTGGAGAGCTGTGGCTTTAGCATCCTAGACGCAGGTCTGCATAATGGCTTTTCGGTGAGAGGAAACTTACTCCGCTTTTAATCCAGTATCCATCTCCCCTGCTTCAAACCTGACCGTTTAGGTGCTTGTAGTCTTGCCGAAGTTTTATAAATTCTATTACCTGTTTTTGAGGAAAAATCTTGCTTATGAAACATCTTTGTTGTTTACCAGGACATTTCCTATATAGCCCCACAGTGAATTTTAGAAATTCCGTTTAGGAAAGGGAAACAGGATTTTGGAACACTATTTTTATAAAAACACAAGTGATCCTTTCAGATGTCCGGACATATTCATAATTACATTAATTATATTCAGATTTATTGGCAATGAAAAGTTCACCTTGGTAAGTATGTTATATTTTAAAATGTATTTGAATTTATACTCAGTGTTTGTGGAGCTTTGTTAAATTTCATTTATATTTTAGTGAGAGGAGAGGAAAATGTTCAGTCAGAAGTGATTTTTAAAATTCTAATATATTGAATATTATCCTATCATTGCCACATACTGTACTGTCAGAATTATATATAAAGTTCCCATTTTTCCTACCTTATACAGTTACTAATTTATGAAACAAATGTGTTTTCTCTTTGGGCCAAGCTCTGAACCAGGATAGATGAAACATAATACTGCTCTCAGGTAGCTCAGTGTTATTAAACACAGAGCCATATGCTAAATCTGTGTTTTGTTTGTTTTAATTCATGTATATTTGAGGGAACTATTTGCAGTACAACTTTATAAAATTGTGGGGTTTTGTAGTCTATGTTTTCAACATGCTCCAAGCATCACATAACTGTCCAATAGAATTGAGTAATTTTATTGCTACCTTGGCCTGACAGTTGCAGAATTTATGATGACTCAAAAAAAGATAAAATTGTTATTTCTGATTTTAAAATCTTTGGTTTTGGAAAAAGCTTGTTTAGGAGATGTATGCATTAAGTGTCAGTATCAGATACCTGATCTATTTGAAAAACATTTTATCTGTTTTTGTATTGCTAGAGTTTTAAAATAACTAAGTGTATTGTCAAGATAAGCTCAGAATTCCCTTTTCCTAAATAGAAAGTGAAATACTGGCTTATTTTAATTTGGTATATAAGATGACATTAGATTTAATAGCATCAGTATTCTGTTACAAACAACAGTGAAGGAGAACAGTGATTGATGTTAGAGATACAAAGTATTTTCATGCTGAGTTTTGGGAGATTATATATTTTTTTAAAAAACTCACCTTTCTAGTGGAGTCGATGAGTCATTTTATTTATTTTTAAACTTTATGGCTGAGCTGCACAGCATGCAGGATCTTAGTTCCTCATCAGGGATTGAATCTGTACCCCTTGCCTTGGAAGTGCAGAGTCTTAACCACTGGTCTGCCAAAAGTCCCCTTTAAGGGTCATTTAAAGTTTTATTTTTATTCATCTTACTGACAGCAGGAGGTTGGCGGCCTTTAAAATAGTGGTAGCTCAAAGAGGGTTATCAACTTGGCATTGAGTTTTTCTTTTTCTTTGGAGAACTACAGGTAAAAGTTGACTATAGCAACAGAAAGGTGATCAAGCAGATCGTAAGTACAGGGTTATGTGGAAGTGGTTCTTAATTATAATGTGAATATGTTCCGGGTTCTGTTAATGATCACCCAACATCATGCAGTGTATCCATTTAATATGATGATATTATGTGATTGTGTTACATGGCTACTTTATAATATTACAGAAAGTGATATCTGTTTAAATGATAAACATGCCTGTATGTAAGGGGGCGGGTGTGTGCATGCTTACACACGTGTAAAAGCATTTCTATCCCAAGTCAATACTATCACCACTATGAAACATGATTTCCTCCATATAATATACCCAAATTATTACTTCCTTCAGTGGATCTGGTCTCTTCTTGGAAAAAGAATGAGAATTTTGAGAGATGATGTGTATTTGATTCCTTTCTGAGATGGAGTGTGGTCTTGCCAGCTTTCTCTGGCTCCTTTGATAATGAGTTCTATGATTGTAGAAAAAGGCTATAAATGTCACCTGAGCACACAGGAAAAGCTGCTCTACAGAGAATCATAGGGGGCTGATGTGAAAGCTGTGTTTTGCTCATCGTGTTAAACCACGTCCTAAATAAAACTTAATTGCTGAGAGTCATTTTAGATTTTATGCACTCTGGCATTAGGCTGCCAATGAATTGATTCAGTGCACATTGATTGAAGGCTAACTCTGTTCCAAGTTCATGTTAGGTGCTAAAGATAAAGATGAATTAGAAAGTTTGTGCCCTCAAGGAGCATAGCGTCTAATGAGGGAGAAACAAACAAGAGGTTATAATACATCATGATAAATGTAATAATAAAAGTATGGAATAGATGCTTTTTGAGTACAGAAAAAGAGTTGTGCTATAAATGATCTATCATAGATAAATGGGTTCTCTGTTTTTGTTTAGAGATGCAGAAATGACATATGTTGCCCCAGGAGTACTCTTGGAATCTTTTTTTTTTCTCTCAGCTCAGTACAGGGCATTGGGAACCCAAGTAAGTAGCTGTGTGCATGACTTTTTTGCAAGTATCTCATGATGCCTGGAAGATTTAGGTGGAACTGGCAGAACCTTTTTATGTGCCCGAGTTTTACTGGGTAGCAGTCATTTGGAATATCTTTTCTGTACTGTGCCTTCTTCTTTGGCTCCTCTAGATCTTTTTTCCACCCTGTGCTATGCTCTGGGAGACTAGTGCTATGGACTGCAACTAGGCTGTTGCTTTTTGTTTCTGGTTGACTTTGACCAATGGGACAACAGCAGGAGGCCTGGAAGAGCCAGTTTCTTCCCTGCTGGATTTGCGTTGCCAGAGCTATTTTGTGTTTTGTGAGTAGGTCACAGCTTCTATTCAGTGGCCCTCTGTGCCACCCAGCTACAGTTACAGATCTTTCTGGGTTTTGGTAACCCTTTACTTGTCCCCTTTAGCCTAGAGATGATAATGGCTTCCTGATGTTGCTGGTACCATTCCCTGCTACTTTCCCTAAATCCTACCTATACCTTTGAAGATGGTTTCTTCATTAAATTCTTATTTAAATACCTTATTTGGATGTGCTGTTTTTTGCCAGGGCACTACTGATAATACTCATGTTATGTCCAAAACAGATCTGAGGTGACCTCCCTTTCTGCACTTGACAGCAATTACACTGGCCCATAAAAGCAGATGATAACAGGAACTCATGGGCTCCAACATTGGTTTTCTTAGAACGGAGGGGGGCCATGGTTTCCTCAGCATACTGCAAACATGGTATCACCTTTATGCCAAATCAGAATCAATAAATTTAGGGGAAAATCTGGCAGCCATACTAGGTGGTTGTGTGTGTGTTCCAAGTTGATTTTGTCGTGTCCGACTCTCTGCTACCCTAATGGACTATAGGCTGCCAGGCTTGTCTGTCCATGCAGGTTCTCCAGGCAAGAATACTAGAGTGTGTTGCTGTGCCCTCCTCCAGAGGATCTTCTGACTCAGAGATTAAACCCGAGTCTCTTATGTTTCCTGCAATGGCAGGCAGGTTCTTTAACACTAGTGCCACTTGGGAAGCCCCAGGTGATTGTGGAACCCCATTACTTATTCTTCTTCAGTAATTATGCTGATCTCATTCTGCCCCTTTAGTGTTACCCATAGGAGTGCTCCTTTTCCTGATCTCAGTTTGGGCCACTTTCTTAAGGGAAAGTCAGATATTTAATGAAAGAGTCTCCCTTGCTGAAAGTATGCCGCCTTCCTTTTTCTCCTAACATTTATTTGTCCATTTACTCATTATTGGGTGAATTCGCCCACACATTTGTTTTATTATCTAGTAGATGCTGGGAATTCTGTTAGATACCAAAGAGGTAAATAAGTAAATAAATAGGATATAATACTTATCCTGATTACTTGCCATTTCAATTTCTGTTTACTTTTATTAAGCTAACTTCTTTTGCTTCTGATTAAAGTTTACTGTGTTTGTTACTCTGTTTTATATAACTTTTGTCTTTCTTCCCAGCCACTGAGAGGGGGAAGGAATCTCAAAAAAATGAACAAAAATTTGTCAAACTAGCATATTCTTGGGTCAGACTGGCCTCCTCTTGCAAGACTTTTTCTACCTTTAAATGGCTAGTTTGGAACAAAAGCAGAGGCCTGGAGGAAATTGATGGTATTTGGCTTTAGTTGGCTTTATACAGTTGACTTTAAACTTGAATTTACCTTGCTTGGATGAGAGTATGGAAATATTCAGAAAACATTCCCCTCTATAGCTTTTGTGAAAAGTAATTTTTTCCTTTATATTCTGTTTGAATTAAATCCTTTTGGAAACTCATGGACATGCCATAATCTTTGTTAATTTCTTTCTTGCTTAGTCATTTTTGGCTGAATTCTACCAAAGTTTCCTATGTATTACTCAGTTTGTGGAATTATTCTAATTAGTTTTTATAAGAAATTAAAGTTTAAATTGTTACTATTTATCTGACTTAAAAAGAAGCTGGTAGAAAGTTACTAAAACCTACATTTTAAGAGAACTAGTTAACATGTAGCTTTAGGTTTTTTATGTTTTTTTTCTTGGCTGCTCTGGCATGTAGGATCTAGTTCCCCACCAAGGGATCGAACCCAGGCCCTCCTGCCTTGGCAGCATGGAGTGTTAACTACTGGACCACCAGGGAAGTCCCAAGAAACGTGCTTTTTAAAATTTTTTTATTTTTTTTGCCCCATGGCTTGTGGGATTTTAGTTCCCAGACCAGGGATTGAACCCGGACCCTTGGTAATGAGAGCCTGGAGTCCTAGTCACTGGAACACCAGGGAATTCTCTTATGCAAAGGAATTTGAAATGTTATTTCCTCCTAATTTACTGGTTTAATTCAGCATTTGGGATGGAAATATATAGTCTGTGTAATAAGCTAGTTAGGGATTATATAGGCACTGTCTTGTCCCTTATTTTCTTTCTGAAAAAGCATTCATTCAGATATTATGAACAGTGGTTACAGTAACTCTTTCCTTTCTTTTTGTCCCTCCTTTTTGCTGTATGTGTGTGTGCTCAGTCATGTCCTACTCTTTGTGACCCCATGGACTGTAGCCCACCAGGCTCCTCTGTCCATAATTTTTCAGGCAGTAATACTGCAGCAGGTTGTCATTTCTTTCTCCAGAGGATTTTCCTGACCTAGGGATCAAACCTGAGTCTCCTGCATCTCCTGTGTTGGCAGGTGGATTCTTTACCACTGCTGCTTGGGAAGTCCTTTTTTTTCTACTTACCTTGTTTTTCATTTCCGCTTTTCCTTTCTGCTTTCCTTCGCCCTTCAACCTTCTTGCTGTCTAGGTTTAAAGCCCAGATGGCTCAGACTGAGTTGTTTCAGTTTTACTTAACTGAAACTAGTCTAACATTGGTTATGACTTTATAAACTATTGATTTTTCTTTAAAACATTAGATAGACAGCATAGTCTAGTGATGGACTCTGGATCCAAACTGTGTAGGTTCAATTCCAGTTCTTGCATTTATTAGCTGTGTGACCTTAGGCAGATTTCCTCTGTGTGTATCTGTTGCATCAACTGTGTAATGATAAAGTACCTACCTTGTATGGTTGTTGTGAGGCTTAAATGAGTGAAAATATAAAGGTCTTAGAGTAAGCCTTGCACTCGTGTGCATAATATGATTGTCAAATAAAAGTAATCCTCTATAATCCTGTAATAATTAAAACATCATTATTTTAGTAAAAATAGCATCAACATAGTTTTGTATTGGGACAAAAACACAAACTTCAAACTGTTTCCTGTAAATACTCATGGAATGTCTTTGAAGCTTACAGAACATCTTGAAATAGTAGTGTCTTATCAGTCATGTGTAAAAACCACATATATGATCTTCAGGTAGTGGTAATCCCAGCTATGTTGGAAAATGATCTGTACAGTCTGTGGTAGAGTGTAACTAAACAGATGGAAAAACTGTTACTTTATACAGTGGCTGAGTCCTGAATTTCAACTTAAGAAAATGGAGTTAGCCAGACACTTGTCACCGTCACTATTTTTATTGTCCAGGCCTTGGAACTGATTGAGTCACCATATAAAAAGTAGACTTAATATTCCTAAAATTTTTGAATGACCTTAATTGTATTCCCTCGTTTGTGTGATTTCTGTTGTTTGATTTCCTACCTATGATTAAGCAGCCATCAAAGAAAAACTATTGTGCAATACCTCTTCATACCCCATCTCCCTCTTCTGTTTTTTCAGTCAGATATTTATTTATTGGCTGTACTATGTTGGTTGTGGGATCCTAGTTCCCTGACCAGGGATTGAACGCTGACCCCCTGCAGTGGAAGTATGGAGTCCTAACTACTGGGTCTCCAGAGAATTACCTCAGCTTTTTATTTTGACATATGTTAACCTGATACTATCTTTTATTTTTTTATGTTGTGTTTAATACAGTGTTATTGCTCAGTTGCTAAGTTGTGCCTGACTCTTTGTGACCTTAAGACTGCAGCACACCAGGCTTCCTGGTCCTTCACTGTTTCCCCAGAGTTTGCTCAAACTCATGTCCATTGCATTGGTGATGCCATCCAACCATCTTATCCTCTTTCACCTCCTTCTCCTCCTGTTCTCAATCTTTCCCAGCATCAAGGCCTTTTCTAATGAGTTGGCTCTCTGCATCAGGTGACCAAAGTATTAGCGCTTCAACTTCAACATCAGTCCTTCCGATGAATATTAATACTGATTTCCTTTAGGAATACAATGTTAAGTTTTAAAATATTTGACTTTGCAGTATCGTTCACTTGTTTATCAGCTATTATGTGCTTAATGGGGCTTCTCTGGTGGCCAAGCTGGTAAAGAACCCATCTGCCAATGCAGAAAATGCAGAAGACTCAGGTTCAGTCCCTGGGTGGGAGAATTCCCTGGAGATGGAAATGGAAACCCACTCCAATATTCTTGCCTGGAAAATTCCATGGACAAAGGAGCCTGGCATTGCTGCAGTCCATGGGGTCACAAAGAGTTGTACACGGCTGAGCACATATGAGTGCGCGCACGCACACACACACACACACACGCTTAATATTTACAGTGCTAGGAGTTGTAAATTTCATTGTGAAAAAAGATAAGTAAGTTCTCTATACTAATAGTTACAGATATTTGTGAATGCCATAAAGAATGTAAGCAAGGTTAGAAGAGAGTGAGATATTGAGGGGTGGTAATTTCAAGGAAGGCTTCTCTGAGGAAGGCATATTTGAATTCAGATTTAAGAATGAAAGTAAGTTGGTCTTGGAAGAGCTGAAAGAAGATGATTCCAGGCATAGGAAAGAGCAGGTGTTGAGGGGCAAAGGGCATTTATAACAGAAAAGAGGCCAGTGTGGCTGGAATACAGTATGTATCCTAGTGTTCTTAATAGTAACTATTGCAGCTTATTTCTAAATGTCAAAGTGGGTAATAACAATAACTGACATTTAGTGCTCTATGTCTGTGAAAACCTGCTTAGGGAGGATAGCTTAGTTATCTTCATTCTGTTGATGGTGGAACTAAGGCCTAAGGTAGCTGAGAAACTACCAGTGGAACCCAAGTAAGAAGTGGCATGGTTGGGAATTGGGAAATGCATTTTTAAGAGTTACAACTTTTGAATTCAGATTAATTGTCCAGATTGAGAAATGAAGAGGATAAGAAATGAGGGACTGAGGGAATTAATTGGCTGTAAAAGCAGTGATTATTTTAGGTGGGCTAAATCTTTTATGACTATCTTTATTCCATATGATGTGGCTTCATAGTCAGTTTCTGCTTATCATGTTTTGAGCATGTATCTGCTGTCCAAAGGAGGCACTTTAATTTTCATAAATCAAACTCCTAATAACTACTAAGAGTTTGCTAGGAGGGTATATCATACTGGAAGATATAACTGACTCATCCTGATCAGTAAAGTTTGTTGTTGTTTAGTCACTTAGTTGTGTCTGACTCTTTTGCGACCCCTTGGACTGTAGTCTGCCAGGGTCCTCTGTCCATGGGGATTTTCTAGGCAAGAATATTGGAGTGGCCATTTCCTTCTCCACAGATCTTCCCAGTGCAGGGATCAAACCCACATCTCCTGTGTCTCCTGCACTAGCAGGTGGGTTCTTTACCACTGTGCCACCTGGAAAGCCTGATTGCCTAATACACTCATAGATTTTTTTCTTCAAATAGCATTGTTGTTATAGGCAGTTTTACCCAGGAAAAGAAGACCTTTGTGCTTTATTGCATTTCATGTGAATCATGGGTGTAGAGTTTAGAGTCACCTTTGGTAACTCATTCCAGTAAATATAGTTAGAACCTTCATGGTTTAGTTCTCAGTTGTCATTTCTTGGAAATGTTTCCTGTGTCTTTTTCAGGGTGGGGTGCCTAGGAAAATGACATATAGGAAATGTGTAGCGGATGAGCTCTTGAGTTAATTGGCAGCTTGTTAAGCCAGGTTCTGCCTTGCCTTTTGGTACATTTACGTCAGCAGGAAGAGAAGGGTTGACTGCATAGGTGCTTGAGGGGTAAATATGAAGAAAACTATTCCTTATTCAATGCATAAATGAGCCTTTGGTAAATGTTTTACATAACTCATGAAATCATTACAAAACTGTGAAGTAATAGACTTGTTGTATGCCCTAGCACTGGTGGTACAAAAACGGGTGAAAAATAAAACTCATGGATCTCAAGTAGCTTCTTGCTTACTCTGGAAGACAGACTCGTAACAATGACAAAACCATATGGTAAGCTGAGTGCCTGATATGTCATAGCACTTAGGTACTAAGTGTGAGTGAGACAGGGTCTCTGTCCCCAGTGGGTACACAGATGCTGTAAGGGAAGAAAAGCAGGTATTTTAATGAAGTCTGTGTGAATTTCAGAACAATTTCTCCTGAGATCTTCGCTTTTGCTTTCCAGCTAGGATACTGTAAACCTTGGGGAACATTACACTTTTGGTTAGTGCTAAATTCTGGAAATAATTCCTGTAGATAGTTCTGAAATGGTGAAATGAAAGTTGCTCAGTCATGTCCGACTCTTGGCAACCCCATGGACTGTATAGTCAATGGAATTCCCCAGGCTAGAATACTGGAGTGGGTATCCTGTCCCTTCTCCAGTGGATAGTTCAGAATCCGTCTTTATTACTGGGTGGAAACACTGTAATATGAGTGCTTGCTGCTGCTGCTGCTGCTAAGTCGCTTCAGTCGTGTCCGACTCTGTGCAACCCCATAGGCGGCAGCCCACCAGGCTCCCTCGTCCTTGGGATTCTCCAGGCAAGAACACTGGAGTGGGTTGCCATTACCTTCTCCGATATGAATATTTAGAAAGTGTGTAATACATGTTAGGCATTTGGATATTTTTACATGAATGAGCAGGCAAGATACTTGAGTCAGTCACTCTTCTGGGGGTTGGAATTTAACTCTGTTGCTAACTGTGTGACATTGGGCAGGTTGGTTCAGCTCTCCATGAGTCTTGTCACCTAAAGAGGAAGAAGGTAATAATAATAGTGTCTTCCTCATCATGCTGTGAAATTAGATGAGATAATGTGAGAGAGTGTATGTGAAGTTTTAATATAGTCCTGGTCTGTCCTGTTGTTGTTATCATTATCACTATTTAGATAATAACCCAATTCGGCCACTGATCCTGTCTGTTGTTTAAATATGATACCATGTACTGGTGAGTTTTCTTTTGGGACATTGTTTAGTGTAGTTCTAGCTTCAGTTTAAATAGCATTTGAATTGGGACCTGGTTCATATTTCAGTTTCTCGTGCCTAGATCACTATGGGAGATGTTGTGATTACTTCTAACCTGTTTCTTTCTGGAATCAGATACCTCACTGAGATCTTATCATTTTACTTCTGGGTGAGCAGTATTTCCACAGCTCATAGCCAAGGTACCAACATGAATATCTATAGTTGAGCGAAATAGTAATAAACAAAGGTGTGTGTGAAGTGGAAATGGCATGATTTGGGTAATCATAACTTCTCTTAGTACTCACGTTTTAAAACATGAAGATTTTATTTCTTGAATATGAGCTAGTCAGAACCTAATAACTTGCAGTTCAGGCTGAAGTATGGCTGCAGTACAGCTAAACATAACAGGTTCTTTTCATAACTTCTCTTGATCAATAAGAATTTTTCCTTGTTTTCTTTCATGAAGTTTAAGAAATAAATGTTTATAGTGGTCACATCCACCTGCAGTGTTCTGAGATAGGCCTAATTTTAGGATAGCCTTCCTCATAAAGGCAATATGACTCTGTAATTAAATGTATGGCTAAACATAATTAAAAGTCATACTTTTATAATATTTTATGTTTTAATATTATATATTTACAATACTTTAAAAAGCCTATTTAAACAGGTTTTCAAATGATATCCCAATTGATTTGGAAAATATACCTGAATAGTTATACAGTGTAGCAGAAGCAAGTGACATTTATTATTTTTATGTTTTTAAAAAATGGCATTGATAAGAGAAAGAAAATTTGAATATGCTCCTTCTCATATGTTGTCTATGTCTGACCCAGTGGCCTAGTTGGAGAAGAGGTCTCTTAAATTGTGATGTTATCAAAAGTTGTAGGGCAAATTATGGGTAATACTCAACTTTCTGGCTAGTGTTGGATATCTATATAAATATGAGTGAGATTCTAAGTTCTGCCATTGATTGTAATTTAATTACTAACCAAATCTAACAATGAATAAGTTATCTTTTAAGAAGATAAGTTTTCTGCATTAGACTTTCTTGCCTTGCTTAGGATTTGACACTGTGGATGATTTTTCACTGAATAACAATTTTGTTTATGTAATTTATTTAAAGGGTTCAAAGTGTGATCTGGTAGTGAAAGTGGTTGGCTTGCAAGTCACATTCTAGTTTTGCTGCTGCTTTTCTCTCTGATCACATGGGCAGGATCACTTGGGCTGTTTCGTTTACTCATGTGTAAATTATAATGAGAATAATATCTGCCTTATCTTTCTCTCTGGGTCATAATGGTAAGCAAACTTTCTTATTAAGGAGAGTCAATAGCTGCAGAACATATTTGAGCTTTTGACACTAGGGTAGGAAAACAAAGAATGCAGGGTAAACGGGGCATTTTGAGCAAGGCAGCACACTTGTAGGAGATCTGTTATTAATCTAGCCGGGCCATGAAGGGAGTGTTGTCAGCAGAAAACAGGAAAAATCTGAAGGCTGACTGAAGATTCAGAAAGTAGTGACATAGGAAAAATGGTCCCTGATACAAATAATGTAGGCCCCCTGCTTGAGTTTCTTCTTTTGCCACACATAGGCATATGACTTTATCAGTGACCAGATAACTTATGAAATCTTGAAACTAGTTGAATACTCTTCTGTCAGCCATACTGTTAGAAGTGGTGACATATGCCACCTTGAGAAGCCAAAGCAAAATATAATTTTGTCAGACTCACTGATTTTCAGTTTTAAAAAGATAAAAAAAGACATTCAACTGCCATTAAATTAAAAAAAAAACAAAAAGAAATCACAATTAGGCTAGGTTAGATCTGGTCTGCTTACTATCAGGAGATTGTCTTCTGTATCAATAGAAGTTTGTCTTCAGCTAAGACTGTCAAAATCTTTTGGCAAAGATCTGAAATACCAGGGAAATCTCTTTTAACTTTGTATTCGCCTGTACTCTATTCTATTCCAGTGACTTGCAGAATATTTAATAGGAAATAGGAGAGAGATGTTCTTCAAAATAAAATAATTACATTATGTAAGATTATGTTTCTGTTTTCCTCAGTACTAGTCTTGTAGTTTGTTAGTCAGTTAATGATTGGAGTGGTGAGACCTTAATGTTACTGTGCAGCTTTGGGTGACAGAATGGTGCATTACTATGTAGGGTATTGGCATATAGCTTTCATTGAACAGTTAAGGAATTTCATCTACCCAATAACCCTGGAAACCTACCACCAATTGGAAATATATACACTAGAGGTAAAATACTATGGCCAAAGTTACAAGAACTATTTAAGTTGAGTCCTACTTAAGACTCATATTTTTGTTTGGTAATAATTTAAAGCTTACGCTTAAAAGCATTGAGGTATTCAGTAGTTGTGACTGAAATTTTGAACTCATAAGCATCTATAGCTCAAAAGCCCTGATGTTGGCTTTGGCTAACTTAATTTCTTCTGAGAAAAGAGAGGCAAAGAGTAGTGTGAGGAAAAGAACAATTTTTTTAAATGAAGAAGTGAATATTACTATAGTCTGTTTTTACCTTGCAAGAGGAAGTCAGGAAAGGATGAAGCTTCCTTGAGAGAAAGAGGGACAGTAGGATTAACCATGATGGTGCCTCACGAGGCCTAGACTAAGCCTTTACTAAGCATAAAGAAGCACTTCCCAGTAAAGAGATAATAGTGGAGATTCTGATTTTCAGTTGGATAAATCTAAGGGTCACATTTACAATGGTTTAAATCTCCTGAAGTAAAGAATTTATTGTTTAGGTTGGTCAATGATAATTCAACTTGTGTTTAGGATTTACTAGGGAAAGAGAACAGACTGCTGAAAAAATTTTGTTATAGTTACCCTTATTTCATGTCCTCAGACTTTTCATAATTAAGAATGAAATACTGAGATTGGAGGGAATTCCTTGGTGGTCCAGTGGTTAGGAGTCAGTGCTTTCTTTCTCTTTTTAAAGATTTATTTATTTATTTGGCTGTGCTGGGTCTTAGTTGTGGCCACAATGGATCTTTGATCATTGTGGCACGAAGGATCTTTAGTTGCAGCATGCGGGATCAAGCCCAGGCCCCCTGCAATGGGGGCATGAAGTCTTAGCCACTGGACCACCAGGGAATTCCCAGGACTTGGGACTTTCACTGCCATGGTATGGATTTGATCTCTGATCAGGGAACTAAGATCCCACAAACTGCCCGGTATGGCAAAAAATTAGTCAATCCATCTACCTATCAATCAATAAATAAAATTTTAAAAAGAATAAAATATTGAGATTGGAAGATAGCATAACTTGGTTGAATGTTTTATAAACTAAAAGCAGAGGGGTTTGAAATTTTGAACTGTCAGATATAGCAAATAGAGTTGTGACAGAAATGTTATAGCTCAGATAGGGGCTAGCTATAAACATATTTTAGTGTATTATCTGAATATAATTCAGAAGAAGGTGTTTATGTTATAGGAGATAAAGACTTATTAATACTTTCTATATTAAAGGGTGTGAATGGGTACTTGTTTGAGGGGGCTAGCATCATATCTGTGCAAATTAATTACTCAAAAATAAGAGAGAAATGAACTGTTGCAGTTTAAATGTAGGGTGTTACCTTGCAATTTCAACAGAACTTTATTAAAATATTTTTAATTTTATCAAGATACTAGTTCCATTTTTTTTGTAATGTATAAAAGTTTTACAAAATTATTTTGTATTCATAGGATGCATAACATTTAAAGAATATGGACAGTGGAATGGTACAGGTCTGATCACCTACTAGGGTGATCACCCAAATTCACAACTTCATTTTCTTTATCTGAAAAGGACTGGGTCTTCATCTGTATGCTCTCGTTGGCTGTGATGCAGTGTCCGTTATGTAGTAGGCATTTGTTTATTCCGGTAGTATTTGTTCTTACACACATTGTGTGCTTGGTTCTGTTGTGGGCAGTGGAGATGCATATAGTCACACAAATAAATATAAAAATGAACCATTAAGTGCTCTGAAGGAGAGGTTTGGGTACTATGAGAGTTTATAAGCAGGATTTTGAATAAGAAGGATAGAGTAGCTTTTTAAAATGATGACTTTGGCTGCAGGGTGGAATAATAGATTGGAGCTAGAATAGAATGGATTTAGAGAGATCAGTTAGGAAGCTGTTGCAGGTGTCCAAATGAGATAATGGTAGTGAAAGTAAAGAGGTGCTGGTAGAGATGGAGGGAAGGTTGAGGGATTTGTGAGGTATCTGGAAGATACAATGGACAAGTTTTGGTGACATAGGAAAAATGGAGAGTCAGAGAGAAATATCAAAGATAGTTTTGAAAGTTCTGGCTTGTATAATTGGATAGATACTGATTTCTATAATAACTAAACTGGGGAGCCCTAGGAGAGAACCCATTTAAAATGGGAATGGGGATGGAGATGAGATAGTGAGTTTGGTTTTTACCATGTTACGTGAAGTTTTAAAGTTTCCAAGAAGGAGTATCTGGTCCTTGTTTGGATAAATGGATCTAAAGCTCAGAGGAACTGTCTGACTTTTCGGAGTCCTGAGCATATTCATAGTAATTGAAGTCATGAGAATTGATGAAATCTCAGGAAGAAGTTATAAATTGAAAAAACAAAACAGGTTTGGGACTGAGCTTCAGATTGATTGGAAGAAATGAAAAAGGCCAAGACTGAGAGGGAGAGGACACTTTGAAAAACCAAAAGACTGTTTCTGGAAAGCCAAGTGAAGAGAGTGCCTCAAGAAGAGAGTGGTAACAATGTCTACATCCTCCTGAAAGGTAAGGTAACACCTGGAAAGTGTCCATTTGGTTTAGTTACACTAAAGTCACTGATAACTTTATGTAAAGCCATTTTTAAATTGTGATGGGCTGAGCGGTGAGTAGTTGGTGAAGTGGAAATCTGTGGGTATTGGTAGTTTTTTTAAAAAGTTGGACTTAGAAAGAAGAGTGTAGTAGCTAGTAGTCTGGGAGAGTAGGTTGTTATGGTTTCTTGTGATACGCCAGGTGAGGGAAGAATGATCTTCCCAGATAAAGGAACCATTTTTAGGTCAATGGTATAGGAATAGTTGAATTCCTCTTATAGAACCCTCTTTACTGAGAACAGTGAATTATTTGATATCCATGCTTTCCAAAGTAATTGTTAACCAGATGCGGTGGAATCTGGTATATGAAGCCTGGTAGACTGGTTTCAAAATTCTGCTTTGCTGAGCTGCTGAAGACGCCAGTTCAATCCCTGGGTCAGCTATATATCCTGGAGGAGGAAATAGCAGCCCACTCCAGTATTCTTGCCAGGATAGTCCTGTGGACAGAGGAGCCTGGTGGGCTACAGTCCATGGGGTCACAGAGAGTTGGACATAACTGAGCACACGTGTACTATGGAGAGAATACTGTCTACTTCACAGATTTGTTAGTAATAAGAATTAGTAGGCAGTCAACAAACTATTACCTGCCTGTCTTTTTTCTTATTCGCCGTGGCAGCTGCTGTTTATTGTGTAGTTTCAGCATTGCATGTTTGCTCTTGGCCTAAAAGAAATAGTTTGTGGGAGTTCTTCCTTCTTGTACCTTTTATCTTCTGTATAAAATTATACAAAAGATAACTTATCTTCTATATAAAATTTAACTTGAGTGGTCCAAACATAGATTTTTGGGAAGATGGATATATGATTTCCTGCTGCAATCATCGTAACTATTTAAAAAAAAAGAATTTTACCAAACTTTTTGGCTTCTGTGCTTTTTTTTTTTTTTTTAGCACATGTGTTTTAAACAAAGCTTACTAATTTAGATATGCTACTTTGGTCACTTCCTGCCAAAGTTAGAGTTTTTATGTTTTCCTTCTGAGACACACCTTAGTGTAACCTTATTTTAGTTTCTGGAACCTTGCCATTTGGCATAATTTCAGAGTAGACATGATGGATCCATATAAATTAAGATTTAAATACACAGCACATTTTTTAATTGGTAGGGGCATGTGAACTATTAAAAGCAGTTGAGATCTTAGGTCTAGATTTTATATGGTTGTTTCAACTTTTTCATCTGTAGTTTTGATTCTTTTTTAAAATTTATTTTTAATTGAAGGATAATTGCTTTACACTATTGTGTTCAGTTCAGTTCAGTCGCTCAGTCGTGTCCGACTCTTTGCGACCCCATGAATCGCAGCACGCCAGGCCTCCCTGTCTTATCACCATCTCCTGGAGTTAACTCAAACTCACGTCCATCGAGTCGGTGATGCCATCCAGCCATCACATCCTCTGTCGTCCCCTTCTCCTCCTGCCCCCAGTCCTCCCCAGCATCAGAGTCTTTTCCAATAAGTCAACTCTTCGCATGAGGTGGCCAAAGTACTGAAGTTTCAGCTTTAGCATCATTCCTTCCAAAGAAATCCCAGGGTTGATTTCCTTCAGAATGGACTGGTTAGATCTCCTTGCAGTCCAAAGGACTCTCAAGCATCTTCTCCAGCACCACAGTTCAAAAGCATCAATTCCTCGGTGCTCAGCCTTCTTCACAGTCCAACTCTTACATACATACATGACCACTGGAAAAACCATAGCCTTGACTAGACGGACCTTTGTTGGCAAAGTAATGTCTCTGCTTTTGAATATGCTGTCTAGGTTGGTCATAACTTTCCTTCCAAGGAGTAAGCGTCTTTTAATTTCATGGCTGCAGTCACCATGTGCAGTGATTTGGGAGCCCCCAAAAATAAAGTCTGACACTATTTCCACTGTTTTCCCATCTATTTCCCATGAAGTGATGGGACCAGATGCCATGATCTTAGTTTGCTGAATGTTGAGCTTTAAGCCAACTTTTTCACTCTCCACTTTCACTTTCATCAAGAGGCTTTTTAGTTCCTCTTCACTTTCTGCCATAAGGGTGGTGTCATCTGCATATCTGAGGTTATTGATATTTCTCCCAGCAATCTTGATTCCAGCTTGTTTCCTCCATTCCGGCATATAAGTTAAATAAGCAGGGGGACAATATACAGCCTTGATGTACTCCTTTTCCTATTTGGAACCAGTCTGTTGTTCCATGTCCAGTTCTAACTATTGCTTCCTGGCCTGCATACAGATTTCTCAAGAGGCAGATCAGGTGATCTGGTATTCCCATCTCAGAATTTTCCACATTTTCTTGTGATCCACACAGTCAAAGGCTTTGGCATAGTCAATAAAGCAGAAATAGATGTTTTTCTGGAACTCTCTTGCTTTTTTGATGATCCAGCGGATGTTGGCAATTTGATCTCTGGTTCCTCTGCCTTTTCTAAAACCAGCTTGAACATCAGAAAGTTCACGGTTCAGTCGTGTCCAACTCTGTGCGACCGCATAGACGGCAGCCCACCAGGCTCCCTCGTCCCTGGGATTGTCCAGGCAAGAATACTGGAGTGGGTTGCCATTTCCTTCTCTAATGTGTGAAAATGAAGTCGCTTAGTCGTGTCCGACTCTTAGCGACCTCATGGACTGCAGCCTACCAGGCTCCTCCATCCATAGGAATTTTCTTCCAGGCAAGAGTACTGGAATGGGGTGCCATCGCCTTCTCTGTATACCTTTCTGCTACTGCTAAGTCACTTCAGTCATATCCGACTCTGTGTGATCCCATAGGCAGGCCTTCCAGGCTCCCCGTCTCTGGGATTCTCAAGGCAAGAACACTGGAATGGGTTGCCATTTCCTTCTCCAATGCATGAAAGTGAAGTCATTCAGTTGTATCCGACTCTTAGCGACCCCATGGACTACAGCCTACCAGGCTCCTCCATCCGTGGGATTTTCCAGGCAACAGTACTGGAGTGGGGTGCCATTGCCTTCTCCAATGCCATACCTTTCTAGATGATAACAATTCTAGAAATTCTATAAGGGCATTATAGTTTGTTAGTTTTATTCAAGAATCACTATAATATTAATAATAAACACACTGTTATTCTTTGGAATATAGGCCTTCTTGCTGAATGGGAGAAGTTTTTGGTTGCCTAGTTGCTGATAAAGGAGATTTCATTGGTTAAGAGAAGTTTGTGGATGGGATTTCTGAGACTGGAAGTCTCCTTGGCTCAAGGAGAGAAATAACTTAATCAGGTGTTCTCACCTGGACATGGGATGCTTTGTTTTACAAGCTTAAATAATACCTGGATAAATCCCTACAGTTCATAATTTTTGGGGGTTTCCCAGGTGGCTCAGTGGTAGAGAATCATCTGGCAGTGCAGGATATGAGGTTGGCGGGGGAGGAGTTTGTGATCCCGTGGGGAAGATCCCCTGGAGAAGGAAATGACAACCCACTCTGGTATTCTTACCTGGAAAATCTCATAGAGAGAGGAGCCTGACAGGCTGTAGTCTATGGCGTCACAGAGAGTTGAACACGAATAAGCAGGCACGCATCATTTTTTTAAGCTAAAGACTAAATAAATTCTGTAGAAGTTGTGTTTTAAGGAGGAACTTTCTCCTTAATTCACTATGTTATATTGTCTTCTGAAATTTGTCTCTTAATAAACTTTCAAAGAAAGATACAGTAGTTAACATTTGATGAAATATTCCTGTATATCTGTTCATAGATCTTCCAAGTTAAAAAACTTTCTCAATAGAGGAACTTATCATATCGTTTCTTTCCCAAAGGTATATAGTTTATAATCTATTTTACTATGGATATACATGGTGTTTCATTATATGGATTCAGCATAATGTATTTTACCCCCATTTTTGGACATCTGAGTCTTGGACATAGAATAGCATCATTAGTGAAATCTAGATTAGTTTTTTCTTTTAAAATAATTATTCTGTGGTTTCCAATTTTCTAGAATTAACATGTAATAAATTGGTAAACTCTGAAACACCCAGAAAAGAAAATAAATATCATTACTAATCTCACTACCACCAAGAGATGATGCCTTTTAACATTTTGGTTGTGTATCTTTTTATATCTATGAACTAACACTTTTAAAAAACCGGTGCTCTAAACAAAAAGTTGAGTTGTTACTTGTGTACTCTTTTTGACATAGTCTTCTACGAAGTTACCTTTAATGGTTATGTGGTATTTCATTGTTTTTAGCATAATCCTCTTTACCTCAGTTTTTAAATATTTAGGTTCTCTGCAGTTTTACGCTGTAGTTCAGTATGCAACACCTTAGTAGATATTTTGGAAAACCTTCTTGAGTCATCCACCTCAGACTCTCTCAGGGTGTTCTAGCCTTTTCTTCCTGATTCTCTCTCTCCCAGTATTTCCTTCTTTAACAGTAAGACCAGATCAGGTCGACACTATTCTTCAAACAATTCAACTATGTCAGTGAACATGCTGGCCTCTGTGAATTTAGGGATCAGAGAGAGACACCGAGCCATTTTATTTGCCAGAGATAAATAATTTCAGTACATGAGTTAAATGTTGTGATATTTTATGTAAGTATCAGGTCTGTGGAAACTCAGAAAGTGATTTTGAAGGCAGTAGGCAGAGGAGAAAGATCAGGGAATAGCATTTAATTTGTTTACAACAGGGAGGTACATAAATTCTATTTATTTGCATTCACTGCATGAGGAAACTGAGCTAGTTAGATAATTTGCCCATGCTCACTCAAGTAGTAACTGGGAGAATGCCAAAAGTAAGCCCAACTAGGTGTATCTGACTACAAAGCCTCAGCTCTCTTTAGGACCCCACCCTGCCACACCAAAGGAAAGATTCCAGGAGGAACTGAATAGAAAGAAGCTGGAATGGCAAGTAGGTGTTAGCTGGGTGGAGGGGGTGGGGTTATTGTTTGGAGCTTGTCTAAGAGATTTGAAAAAGGAGTAGAGAGTGGTGATGTGAGGCTTAAGCTAACATTAAAAAAAATGTATATAGTAAAATTCACTCTTTGGGGATACAGTTCTGTGAATTGTTGACAATTTAAAATTTAGGGTTATGTAACCACCACACAACCAAGATACAGAACTAGTCTGTTGCTGCCCTAAATTCCCTCATATTTCTCTTTTTTTAGTCAGCTCCTCCCACCATTCTCCACCTCTGACAAGCACTAGTCTGTTCTCCATCCTATAAGGTCATATAAATGGCATGTCATATAATGCCATGTAGTAAATGGAGTCATACAGTATGTAGTCTTTTAAATTTGGTCTCTTCACTTAGCATAATGAATTTTAATTAGGCAGCCATTAATGATGTAAATGTTACTGTACAATTTTGCTGTAGTTTTTGCCTACTTCAGAATTTGCTTATATCATCTTCAAGTCCAGTTTCATGTAAACAGAATGCCTTTTTTTTTTTTTTGCTGAGAAGTGATTAATAGTTATAGCTCCAGATATCAAAGAAGTCCAAGATATATTCTTGGTAAATGCCCAGGAGAAATTAAAATAGAACAAAATCAGCTGTCTCTCCCCACACCCTGTTACGTCAGCCTTCTCCTTGCTTTTTGTATGTGGAAATCTGCGTGGAAAGTTTGCTACTGAATGTGACCTTTGCCAGCTTAAAGAAAAAAAAAAGAGAACAGCTGTTACTAGGAGAGAGTGGAAGGAATGAATGTTGTTCCTGGCCGGTTGGCCAGTTGCCTTTCTAGGGCAGTAACAACAGGTGACCAACTTCTGCTTTTTATTTTTTTGTTAGTGTATAAATAAATAGGCTAACTTGTTTTTTGTGCAGAAATCTCAGGGTGTATATTAAAATAACCTGCCCATATAGTTGTCTTGGATTTTTAAAAAGCTGTTTAAATACATACACAAATTTATTTTAAGTGTCTTAATGAACTAAGAAACTCCAAGGTTGAGGATATTATAGGTAATTATTGACAGAAAACCACGAAGAGTAAAACTTTCTTTGGTAAATGTCACTTATATCTAAACTGTACTTTCTCTCTTTTGTTTTAACTTAAACAGAAAACCAAAACGATAACTAAGTACTTTTTATAGTAAAAACCATGTCAGCCACAGAGGTAG
Source organism: Nanger dama (assembly GCA_917880005.1). Lineage (NCBI taxonomy): Eukaryota > Metazoa > Chordata > Mammalia > Artiodactyla > Bovidae > Nanger > Nanger dama. Next base: position 16,015,830 of record CAKJTW010000040.1, on the reverse strand, counting down.
TGACTACAAGCCAGTGACCAGAATGTAGGTGTTTCTAAAAGCTGAGAGTGCACTGTTCTTTGAACTCTTGCCCTTGGATACTTTGAGTGCCATCTCTGTGAATCACACCCAAATATATAGTGCTCTCGACCATAGACCCCTCCCATGTGGCTCCTCGATCTTCACTTTCTCCCTGTCTATCTCACACAAACTCATCTTGAGGTACAACTTCCATCAAGTTCTTTCTTGCTTAAAGCCAGTGTTGATTTTTCATTTCTTACTGAAACATATCCAAATTAATTACCTGGAATTGAAAATCTTCATCCTGTGGTTTTGCTCTGCCCATTCATATTTCTTTTATTCCTCCTTGCACTTTATCCTACCACAGTTGGACTGTCTTTTTTTTCTTTCCCTAATTGTCTGGCAACAGATTGAGCTCAGTTATCAATTTTTAATTCATTTGTTTCCCATTTCAGTTGTTGTGAATGTTTTTCTACTCTATTAAACTCCAGTTATCTCCTACTCTCCTCATTTTTTTTGCAAATGATACCCTTTCCTACTTCATTTAGAAGGCTTTAGTCAGATAAGTGTGTGTTTGAGTCCTGGATGCATCACTTACTATCAAAACTGGTAGACAGTATACATCTGAATCTTACCTTCCCTCACCCACAGCCCTCTCATGGACCTACCCAAGATCCCACAACTAAAAGGTTGAAGCAAAACCCAGCTCCTCTAGCACCAGCTGGCATCAGTTCTGAATGACCGTGCTGGTGTGTACTAGTTGTTAAATATTTTTAATTTCACCCTTATTATGTGTATGACTTTAATTATGTTACTTATCCTCTTTGAGTCATCCTCTCATCTTTAAAATGGGGATAGTAATAACATGGTGACTCTTTGTTCATTCACTAAATATTTGTTGAGGGCCAGCCTTGTACTAAGAACTGTCTTAGGTATATCAGAGAACAAAAGAAATTTGTGCCTTATTGGAGCTTGTGTTCTAGTATTGTAAGGATTAAATGAAAATTATTGTTAAGTGTTTGGTATCGTATCACATCCACAGAGGTGCTCACACTGTTTCAGCTCCTTTTCTTCCTTTGTCACATGTTTTCATCAAGGCCAAAGGGCCAAGGGAAGTGTGGGAAGGAGAAAGAGTGAAGCCAATGCTAATAACTGAATGTGGCATCCCAAAGTAATCAGAACCTGATTACATTGCAGAGCAATACAAATCAAATTGGAAACATAAAAACAACAACAACAACAACAAAACAGAAAAAACCCTAACAGTAACCAACCCTGCTCTTTTTTAAAAATTTATTTTTAATTGAAGGATAATTGCTTTACAATATTGTGCTGGTTTCTGCCATTCAATGTCATGAATCAGCCAAAAGTATATCCCTGCTTTTGATGAGTTGATTGTCTCGGTGTGTTTACATTTCCTTTCATCTCCTGTGGATTCAGCTCCAGCCATTCATCCTCATTCTCAAGTTCTCCTCTCCCACTACCTGCATTTCACTGCATCAGCTCACTGTCACATCTTTTGCATCACAGACAAGACCAAAAAAATCATCACCCTTCTTTTGCTCTATTTATCCTTCAAGGTGTAGACCAAGTTCTTCTCTTTCCTTCCTTTTATATCACAAAGCATTTAAAAGTTTTTACCCAGTTACTCTTTTTAATTCTTTCAGTCTTTCTGTCTTCAGAGTATTGCAGTTCTTCTGTTATGGTTCATCGGTTACCACCTGTGTGTTCCTTTTCTGCTTTGCTTCTTTTTAAGTGGCATCTGTTACTGTTAAGACCATCTGAACCCAAAAGGCTCATGGCCTCACTGACATGGGTTTTGAGTCGTAATCCTGCAACCTAAATTCCCTCAGGCCAGCTTCTTCTTCAAAATGATATAATAACATTTACCTTTTAAAGTGATTAAAAGAAACCTAGCATACTGTCAGGGAGTTAAGTAAAAACATTACTGACATTTTTGAGAAGTGCCTGCCCCCCCACCCCCACCATTTTCCTTGACACTGTTCTTTAATGTTCTTTATCCTACTTACCTGGTAGTTCATTCCTTATTAATTGGCGTGTGTATGCGCTAAGTCACTTCGGTTGTGTCCGACTCTGCGACCCTATGGAATGTAGCCTGCCAGGCTCCTCCATCCCCATCCATGGGATTCTCCAGGCAAGAGTACTGGAGTGGGTTGCCGCGCTCTTCTCTAGCAGATCTTCCCATTTAAGGGATCCAACTTGCGTTTCTTTTGTCTCCCGCATTGGCAGGCAGGTTCTTTACCAATAGCGCCACCTAGGTGGGTTATTAGTTAGCCGTCTCTTTTTTCTTTAGATTATTGTTCTTGTCACTTTTTCTGATCTTAGATCTCATGGCCTCAGCTATCCCTTTTATAATTGAAATTTCAGATATTCATCTCTAGTCTGCATTCTCTTTTGAGTGCCAGATATGAATGTTTAGCTGTGAGCTAGATGTGAAACATTTGTCAAATGATCTGGAATATGAATCAAGAAGGAGTCTCAGCATTTGATATGTAGAGGAAACAAAACTGTCTTACCTGGCGTACTTACTAGTTTCACTTGTTCAAGCTGGTAAAATTTTGAATGACTTTCTTTATCTTTATAGAGGAGGAGAAGAGAACTCTTTTTCTTTAAAAATAACACACAACTCCTGTCAATTTGCAGGAAGAGTTTTCATGTGATTCTGGAAAGATGTGCAACACCTGTTTCCAAAGAAAGCAAGAAAAATATTGCATGTTTTTCTCTCCAAAATGTTTTTGTTCAAACTGAATTGGACACCAAATAAAGAACATTCCTTAAATTTGGAATGAATAGAACTTTCTAAAAACTGCTCAGGTAACACTAAGTAGTAAAAAGCCCCAAAATTTTTATTTACTTTTAACCTTGGACTGCTAAAAGGAGAAAATGAAAGGGTTTGTAGAAGCAAATGTCACAAAAGTAACTGTAGACTTATTTGTTAGACCCAAATATACATGTAGGAAATGAACAAACATGGTTAAATTTACATATGTTGGATTTTTTTGGGGAAGGGAGAATATTTCTTACATATGGGTTTTATCCATTACCTTTTTGGTAAAGCATCAGCTCCCAGAAGCAGTTACCTCACTGTTTATTTTTCTTGTAAGTTTGCTGTTTATTTTTCTTGTAAGTTTTGCTGAGGTTTCTTCAAGTTTTGCAAAGTGCACTTACATGTTAGGATAGTTCAATCAACCCAAGTGTAGTAGATTGAGATGTATTCTTGGTCACACAAAGTAACTCCACTGTCACCTGCAATTGAACCAACATAAGGAAGTAAACTGTTTATATACAGACCAGCTTAAGCTCATAGAATCATGGATTGAAGAGACCTAAGAAATGTCATTTCTTCTTTGTCATTTGTAGCTAAGGAGACTGAGACCCTGATAATTAGAGAGGTGGTATGATATGAAAAGAAGAGGAACTTTTTGTTAAAATTCTGACTTCCCTATTTACCAACTGTATAATTTTAGTACCTGTCCTAGTACACACCCAAGATCTTTGTACTCTTAGGTGAGTTGCTTAACATCCATGAGTTTCTGATAAAATTTAGTTCTAAGATATAGTTTGAAATTTTTAATAATTTGCTGTATTTGTGTTTTTCTTTTGTTAAACTTTAACAAGCCTGATTATTTCATTAATCTGTAAAAGCTCATTTGGTTTTATTGATTTGATTTTTCCTTGTTCTGTTTCATTAATTTCTGTCCTATAGTCTTCCACTTTCTTGAGCTTTTAAAAGTTATTGTGTTGAATGTTTTTTTCATTAATTTCTAATACATAAATCTGAAACTACATTTTCATGTGTAGTATTTTAACTATACTTTAAATTTTTACTTGTCATATTTTCATTCGTACCCAACTATTTTATGATTTATATCTTGACTCTTCTCTTAGTGACTTGTAAGTTTTCAAACATACAGATTTGGGAGGATATTCTCTTTCCTCATCATGGAATTGTTAGATAGAATATAGACAAATACCTGGCAAATAGTTGGTATTCAACAAACATTTTCCCTTTTCTTTAAAAAAATAAACTTTTACTTTTGAAATTAGAACAGGAAACATAACATTGGAATAAGTATAAGTAATTCTAATAGTGACTTTAGTTCTATAATATAGCCAAAGAAGGAAATGAACTGTTAAGAGCAAAGAGGGGTGATGGGAAGAGGGTAAAATTGGAAGGAGAAGAGGAAGGCAAATTAAGGGAAGATATAGTAATATTAGGTTGAATTAATTCTAGCTTTTCTGAGTTCATATTCTAGTGATCACTTAGGTCTGTGGGCTTTACAGTATTAATTATTTTTATTATGTTTCTTATACCTTTATAATAGAAGTGTCCATAGATGACCTTTTTGGTATGTCAGTGTACAGGTAAACCTATATGGCAGAAGTTCTTGTGTTTTCATTAGAAACTTAGAGGAGTCTGGGAACCCCAAGAAGTTAAAGAACTGCTACTTTAGAGACCTCACTGTGTGGGATAAATTGAGAAACCTACCAGGAAAGAATTCTGTTTTTTCCTGTTCTAACAGTAGTGATTATTACCCTCTTGAGAGATAGTGAGTGTTCCTGATAATTCCTTAGGTTAGAAGTAGATGGTCAGGTGGTGTACTAAGGTCGGAATTTAGCTTTTAGTGAAGTGAAATTTAAAACTATATGGTATTTTATAAGCATAAATATTGTACGACTTGGAATGAATTACCAAAACTTAAATGTCTTTGAGTAGTAGTATTTTTATACAGCTAAGCTAAGTGTTCACAGCCTCCACCAAGGGTAGGAATAATTCTGGAGGTAAGAAGCAGTGGCTGTGGTTGTTCAGTCGCTCAGTTGTGTCCGACTCTTTGTGACTCCATGGACTGCAGCACACCAGGCTTCCCTGTCCTTCACTATCTTCCGGAGTTTGCTCAAACTCATGTCCACTGAATCGGTGATGCCACAGTTGCTAGCTGCCATGAAGGTGGAATGCTGTAAAGACAGACTTTGGGCATCCAGAGACAAGAAGGCACTCTGTTGGCTTAGAGATTAAGGAACTTCTTACTCCAGGACAGAGAGTGAGAAGATTGGAGGTTGGGCGAAGGAGGTAGGAGAGTACCCTCACATTATTTGACTGGCCCTCTTTCTTCCCCATCTAGGAAGACTAGTTGCTTGGAGAGAGAAACCAATTCAGGGTTCTAAAATTTGAGGAAAGCAACAGGGATAGGTTCTTTAAAGGAAGCAAGTCAAGAGTATTCTTGTAGGGAATTTTATTCTGAGCGTTAGGTCACAGTTAAATCTGCGTTTATTCAAGTACTTCATAATTATTTCCTTTTAAGTTAGGGAATCAGAGTTAAGTTTGCTGTGTATTAAGTCTTAGTAAAATTTGTTGGCTCTCAACCTCAGTTTATCTTTAACCTCCTAAATCTGCATTATCCATTATGAAAGCCTTTAGTTATATGTAGCTATTTAGGATGAAGTTCAGTTCAGTTCAGTTGCTCAATTGTGTCTGACTCTTTGCGACCGCGTGGACTGTAGCCTACCAGGCTCCTCTGTCCATGTGATTCTCCGGGCAAGGGTACGGGAGTGGGTTGCAATTTCCTTCTCCAGGGGATCTTCCTGACCCAAGGATCGAACCCAGGTCTCCCGTGTTGCAGGCAGACACTTTACTATCTGAGCCACCAGGGAAGCCAGTTATTCAAGAAGTGGTGGCGAAAGTATATTTCTTATGGGTTGTTTTTGATTGCCTCTCCTAAATTGATGTCCTTCTAGATTATTTCTGCTGCCTATAAGATAAGAATGTTCTGGAGGAGCTTAAAAATTTCTAATGTCAAAAACAAATTTCTGATGTCTCAGACTTTGGAAATTTGTTTTGTACACTTTTTAGGAGATATTAAACTTATAGCTATTATGATTTACCTACTTCACATGTGGTAAATTGTCATAGCTCTCAAAAGTTGCAAGATAGGAAAACCACCAGAAGTACTAATTTCACTGTAGGGCTACTTTTCTGAGAACCTGTCAATCAGGCATAAAAACCAAAGGATGATTTCTGTTACTTTGTTACTGTTACTTTATTTTTTGTTTTTAACAGACTAGAAAAATGGGCTTTTTTCTTTGCCCTGGTTTCAGACAATCTCTATACCATAGATAAGACTTTTTCAGTTAAGTTGCATGTATAGAAATTTCAGGAAGCACAATGAAGAAGGTGTGGATTAAGCATTTTTTTAAATTCAAAATCAATGATCATCATCTTTTATTATGAAATATTCAAACATTGAAGCACATATAGTAGAAAATGAGATTTCTACCTAATTTATATTAATACCATCTGGAGATAACTTCTGAAAAGTTGGTTGTATATTCTTCTAGGCTTTCCAATGTATATTTGAACATAAATGCAAGTAATTTGTTTTATATAAATGAAATAACACTAAATACAATGTTTTTAGAGATTTTGCCTACTAAACAGTGTATGTACATATACATATATTTCTGTGTATATGATTCATATTCATGCTACTGATTGGGTTTAAAATTTTTCCAGATTGTATAGTAGGACATCTGAAGAATAACTATGTTTTGTGTAAAGATAATATACAATTGTAGTGTATGTGCAGCTGCTTTAGCATGATAGTGATTTATCATATGTGCTCAATACATGTTAGTTTCCATTCTTCATTTTGGGCGTATATGATAAAGGCCGTGGAAGATGATTACCTTTTTTTCACTATAAAGTAAATCTTTCTCTTAATCATATTTGTGTTTTGTGATTCATGTTTATAAATTACTACAAGACTAGCAGGGTTGCTAAAGAGTCTTGTAAGCTAGGCTGCGCCAATTATTTTAGGTGCTTCTGTAAGAGCAAAGATTTACTGGTGGTTAAGAGATTACATTATGATTTATCCTATAGTATGTACTGTAAACTTGTATAGTTTGCGACAACATTTTACATGGGAGTCTTGGAATGAAGTCCTTTGCTAACTTTGAAGGTGTACAGAATGGGTGCTGAGGTTGGGAATTGAGCACTTCTGTTATGGAGTGGCATATGTTATTGTGTGCTTTGTGATGAAATTTCAGGTCTGATAGTTTCTAGAGGTTCTAGAGAAGAGATTAGGAAAAGATGGATGTAGAGTGATTGTTAATTATTTGTAAAGTCCTATTTTGAAGTATTATTGATTTATACTCATAGTTTCATTTGGAAATATGATCCTTCTGCTTTCCTGCAGGGATTTTATAGACATCAGTTTTGAGTAGATCAGTAAAGAGGATTGAATTGGGGCCCCAACTCCTTTTTCATTGAGAAAAGAGTAAGGGGTGCTGTTGATAGAATTGTTTCTGCAGTAGCCATGTCTGAAGCTTTGCTTGGAGATAACGCTGGACTATACAGAAATTGCCTCTAAGATTCCAGGAGTTCCTGAATCATAAATTCCTTATATAGTTAACATGAGTATATCAGTCTTTTTATCTTTGTTAGCACTTTGTGTTCCCAGTGGAAAACAAGCCTGAGAAATAATTGTTAGACTATAGAATTAGAAGTGCTTCCCTAGCATGTTCTTGGACTTAAGATTGTTATCCAGTTTTGTTTCTTTGCTTTTTGTTCTTTTGTTGGTTTGTTTGTTTTAACTTGGGTCTTGTGGAGAGAAAAATAACTTAAAACTTTTCAAGACCTAAGTTTATAATTATGCAGAATTATTATTATGTGCCTCAGAGGCTTTTGCTTGCTTGTTTATTCATTCAGTGTACATTCCTTGAAGTGCTTACCATAAGCGGGATTGTGGAGGGAAGGCTATGAGATAGTAATCTACTCAGGAAAGGAAAATTGAAAACTGTATTCTGTAGAGTCCAAAGGCTGAAGATAGGGGTGTGTGTATATGTATTTAAGAGACAGAGGCACACATCCATGTATACATACACAGAGACACAGTCCATAGTTCTGTAGGAAAAATCTCTTAAGGATTTTTAGAACTGTCTCTTCTTCTATTCCCACTGTTATTTCTTTATTTCAGCCCTCAACATGTTATATACACTTGTATTTCTTGCCTCTGGACTTTCCTTCTGTTCTAACTCCACACTTCTTTTCCTTTATACAATTTTTCTGACTCTTCCCCCACTAAGGCACAGATTGGGTTGTGTGTTTCCTGTCACCCACAGAATAAAGTCCAAACTTCTTAATACATAGTCTCAATATAGATTCTGTGAATAGTCCTTTTATTAAAACCTCTCCCGAGGTATCTGCTTTTACTCTGTATTCCATGCTGAGACCCTAACTGGTCGTATCTTCTGCCTTTTGGTTCTGCTGCTGCTGCTGCTAAGTCACTTCAGTCATGTCCGACTTTGTGTGGCCCCACAGACGGCAGCCCACCAGGCTCTCCCGTCCCTGGGATTCTCCAGGCAAGAACTCTGGAGTGGGTTGCCATTTCCTTCTCCAGTGCATGAAAGTGAAAAGTGAAAGTGAAGTTGCTCAGTTGTGTCTGACCCTCAGCAACCCCATGGACTGCAGCCTTCCAGGCTCCTCTGTCCATGGGATTTTCCAGGCAAGAGTACTGGAGTGGGGTGCCATTGCCTTCTCCGGCCTTTTGGTTCTAGATAGCTTCTTTTTCCCTTGTGTGGCTCTGCTCTCATCATTGTCTACCTAGTCCTCAGTACTTGGAGACTCACTTTGCCCTTTGACTTCTAGATGGGTTTGATGCATGGGAAGCACTGGAAGAAGAGAGGGGTGTGTTTTTCTCCTGGCATTCTCTTGCCAAATCCTATCATGTTGGCTCTCCCAGAGGTCATAGCTCTCCGAATCTTTTAGGCCTGTGAGTGGTTGCCCCTTCAGGAAGTTGTGTTAATACGACCCTACCTTTATAACCTTATTTAACTAAATTACCTCCTAAAAGTCCTATCTCCAATTATAGTAAAATTCAAGGTTAGAACTTCTACATAAGGATTTGGCAGGGGGCAGACACACTTCAGTCCATTGGAGAGTGCATGCATATGTGTGTTTTTATATATATAAACCATATGAGTAGTAGAGAAAATCATTGTGATATATTTAAACTTGAGATTCATACTTAGTCAATGACAACCCAGTATTGAAACTCATTATTGAATTTTCTTCATAAAGATATTGTCGTGGTAATGGAAGTGGTGTAAGATACTCTCACAGAGTTAAATATGATGATCTTTTTCCTCAGACCTCATTGTCTTTACTCAGTTCTCATCCTCGATGTCTTAGCTTTGAAATCCTACATTTACCTAGATATAGACTTGATACCGGAGAAGGCAGTGGCACCCCACTCCTGTACTCTTGCCTGGAAAATCCCATGGACAGAGGAGCCTGGTAGGCTGCAGTCCATGACACGACTGAGTGACTTCACTTTCACTTTTCACTTTCATGCATTGGAGAAGGAAATGGCAGCCCACTCCAGTGTTCTTGCCTGGAAAATCCCAGGGATGGGGAGCCTGGTGGGCTGCCGCCATGAGGTCGCACAGAGTCGGACACGACTGAAGTGACCTAGCAGCAGCAGCAGCAGCAGCAGCAGCAGCAGAAGCAGCAGCAGACTTGATACTCTAAGCTACTTTCATTGGCTTTTGTATAACAATTGTCTGACTTCTGTTTTCATTCTTATGATTAAAGAATGGCCAATATATTCTGCTGAATGAGACCGACAACAGCCCCTGCCCTCTAGAGCATGTAATCATCTTTTCTTCCTCTCTCTCCTGCAGTCTCTTTTCATGATTTCACTATGAATATTATTCCCTACCTGATTTTTTTTTTTTTTTTAAATCTCTGTTAGTCTTGACTTTAGGCATTCTGAGAGCTGTTTCATTCTCCTGGCTTAAGTTACCACCTCTAATACTAACAATTTGCAAATCTCTCTCTACTTCTGATCTTCATCCTGCATTATGGTCCTTTAGCCATACAGTAAATTGTTACTAAAATCCCATCTGTATGCCTGGTCAGGGGATATAAGAGTGATATAGTCTGTGCCCTCAAGTTGTTGACAGAATGCAAAAAGTAATTTAAAATACTGTGTAATGTATGTGTGTCCAAGGTGCCATGGGACAGATAAGTAGGGAGTGCCTGGCTTGGACTTGAAATGAGAGGACAGATAGCCCCACCAGAAGGCTGAATATATACATAGGTACCTAAAGTTTTGAAAACATAGTATGTTCCGTCAACAACAAATGGTTCAGTTGATCAGAGCCTTAAGGGCTAGATGAGGCTGAGCATTTAAGAAGGTGCGTTTGTCACCTCAGAGGCAATATTTTCAGTACTCAACTAATTTTCTTTCATCGTAAAACCAGCTCCCCCATCCCAACTTAATATTTTTGTCAATGGGACTATCATTCTCCTTACTTCTGAAGCCTGAAGTATCATCTTCAGGTCTGCCTCAACAATTGTGATGAGTCCTCAAGTCAGGTCATTTTGATATTCAAAATACTCTTTCATGCATCTTTTTTCTGTTTTTACTGTCAACATACTGCTTATCATTTAATTAGTAAATTATTTCAAAGCTATATTAAAGCTCCCTTTTCTAATTTTTAAAACCCCTTATTTTACCCTGTTACTAACCCTGTACAAAAGAGGATAGTGACATTTTATTTCCTACAGGATAAATCCTTTTAGGCCAGTATTTTAAAAACATGATTCTTTTTTAAACCCCCAAATCTCAACCTGTCTTCCTCCCATGAAAAACCATACAGTTGCAGAATTATGAGTAATCTGCATAAATAAAGATTTTGTTTCATTAACATTGAGATTTTATTATGAACACAGCATATATTTTATATTGAACAAACTTTTTCAAAGGATGGTTCCCCTTCACTCAAGTCATCTTCTTTGTCAAAATTCTGTTAATTTAGCCAATCACTGGCCTCCATGGGAGGGGCACTATATATATACACTGACTCTAGGAACAGACAGCCTGTGCTGTAGTCTTGGTTCTGATACTTACTAGTTCCAGCAAGTTCCCCCATTTCTTAAAGCCTCATAATAATTTTATGTGAAAAAAGGGGGAAGTGAAATTATCTACTTCACAGGGTTGAGTAAGAATCAAGTTAATCTTTAGAGCCTAGTGCTTGGCATGTGTGAGCATGCAGTAGATATTTGCTATAAACTGTTATGTACCTTGAAAACTTCTTTCTGGTTCTCTGTGCTCTTGTTGGTGTGATGTCATGCTGCCCTTGCATCCCTCTACCACTAAGTGCTCTCCTTGAGTCCCTCCCTGATGCCTGTGATTTATGTGCTGTTTTAAGTTCAACTTAGTTGCCTGTTCTTTAATAGTCTTTTCTGACTACTCCAGTTCACCTTGACCTCTGAATTCCTATAGGGCCTTTTATGCCACTTTAGAAATCAGTCTTTTTTTTTATGGTATTCCTTTTAAAATGTACATACAGTAAAATTTACTTTTTTTGGGTACAGTTCTATGAGTTTTGACAAATGTTTAGAGTTGTGGAATTACCATCACAATCAAGATAGAAAACAATTTAATCATCCCTCAAAAATCTGTCTTAGTGTTATTAGTTTCAAAACTATTTCTTGAGTATGCATTCTGTTTCCGCATATACAATTTAGGTTCTTGAACTGAGTGCCTGTTTTACACTATTGTCTCCTCTATTATGGCATAGCCTTGTATCAAGGATATAGTAAACAGATACTTAAATGTTTAAATTGTATAAAACAAAGCCTAAAAGTGTGATAAATTTAAACATGCTAAGAAACTACTAACTTTATTTAACTTCTCTTTGGTCTTTCATTTTATTTGGGTGAAAAATTTCAAATGAACATTATTCCTATATAACTTGTTAAAGTGATTTTGGAGTCCTGCCAGGGCTAATAAAAACCATCTTTGTTTTTGGAAAATAAAGGGCGTGTTACTGTCCTTACAGTTTCTATTTTTCTAACCCTGTTTAAATTTTGATATGAAACAAAATTTTGTATCTTTTCTCTCTTCCCTGGGGGTTTCTTTTATTGATTGTCCCTAAAATCAGAGGTCAACGCAAGTAAGAGAATTTAAACTTGATAAAGGTGAGGCTGATATGGACAAGCTAATGCTGCATGGTTGCATCTTTCCTGAGTCTTCGATATAATGGAATAGTGATCCTTTTTCAGAAATGGCAAAATATAGTTAAAGTTTGCATCCCATTCAGTAAACTTTACTTCCTAATGAAGTGAATTGAATTTAACCACGTGTATCTTTTTTTCCCTTCCCTAACAGCTTCCATGCCTTTGGCTGTTCTAAATTTGGGCCAAATAGATCCATTTCAGAGAGGCTTTTTCTGTAAAGACAACAGCATCCAGTATCCATACCATGATGGTACCATCACAGCCACTGTCCTCAGCACAGTGGGACTTGGTTTACCCATTTTCTCTGTAAGTAAATTAATAAGTAGGTAGTGATGGGTTTGTTGTGCTGGAGACTGTATGAAGTGATCGAGTTGGGGTGGGGGGTAAATCCATAGTATTATCTTCGCTGGTGTTGACGTGGTGAGTGATTGCTTGAAGAATATACCCACTGCTTCAGTCCAGGGCAGTATTTCTCCAGTTAAAGAGAGATATTGCCCCAAACAACTCAATGCCATCATAAGGAATTATAGAATGATTATTTTAGAATGAAGAATCATTTAAGTCATGTGAATCAACCCTTTTCAGTATATAAGTAAAGAAACTTAAACCCAGATACTGCTCAAGCCCAGAAAGCTATTTTATGGCAGAGCTGAAACTAAGATTGTTTGTTTTATCATATTAAATGGAAATTGAGCCCGTAAAAAGGGAGAGAGATTTATTTGTTAAATTTGAGAAAACAGCTCATCAGAAAGAATGTTAATACATGTGCAAAAGCAAGTCCTCAGAATATATCAAAACCATATCACTTTTTAAAGTTGTACTATTTTTTAGAAAGGTCATCAGTTTGTAAGTTAATATTGGGTTTCATACGTTAGACAACTGGAAACTTTCCTTCTAGGTTAAATTTCACAGACTAGCTTAAGATTGGCACTTGAGGTATTGTGCTTACTTTCTTTATCCTTGGCTCTCATTTCGGCACCTTACTGTATGTCTCTCTATGTCAGCTGGAGTTAGATGAGAAGAAGCAAAGCAAAGGTTTACCTCCTTGAGTGTCTTCAACGGTCCAGCAGACATCATGCCATACTTCTCTTTTGATCATTGTCTCTTGTCACTTGCCTTCCCCAGGTAGTTGACTTAAATTTTTATTGTTTTAGAAGACTCTGAAGCCTTGTTTTTCCATAGTAGGACAGACTGGCTCCCCACACCCCTATTTTCGAAGAAATATTTCCCTCTATTTTTGGTATGCTAATTGCTTTCAAATTAATTTTTAAAAACCACTTTACTCTCTTTATTAATGTCTGAGTGAAAAGACAATTCAGAATAAGTTTTGAGGTTGAATTATCTTATAATCCAATATCTGTAAAATATGAGATTTGGCAATGTTTGGGAAGATGAAGGAGATCATTTACTATAGATATTTGAATTTTCTCAAGTTCTTTGTTTTTGGCATATAGTTTGAAAAATCATATTTCTTTAGGTGACTGTCCCAAAGGAGATAGATTAGGCCCAAGTTTTACTTTTTGAGTAGCTACTTAGATGGCAAAAAAAATTGCTATTAAGAAGAAAGAATGGATGGGTTAATGTGTTTTTTAAAATAAACTGTAAAAATAATATATAAGTAAAGTGTTGTATAAGGGCTTCCCTGGTGGCTCAGACAGTAAAACGTCTGCCTGCAATGCGGGAGACCCAGGTTTGGTCTGGGTCAGGAAGATCCCCTGGAGAAGGAAATGGCAACAACCCACTCCAGTACTCCTGCCTGGAAAATTCCATGGACGGAGGAGCCTGGTAGGCTACAGTCTATGGGGTCTCAAGGAATCAGACACGACTGAGCGACTTCACTTTCTGTCTTTCTTTCTTTAAAGTGCTGTGTATGGCAAAAGTGACCATAAGTGCCCTGTACTGTAGGAGGACAGTAGTGGTTTTTGGGTTTTATGGCATGGCAAGTCTCTTGTGCCACCTTTCCTGTACTAGTCCAAAATGCTGGTATCAAAAGGGCCTGTTGCTCATACTTGAAGAGTTCAGATCCTTTGTTTCCATGTTGACATAAGTGCTGTGCTGCCTTTTCCCAGTTTACTCCCAGTCACCACAGGCAGTAAGCTTTGCCAGGGTAGGAATGGTCTGTTTGGCTCCATTTGTATCCTTAGTGCCAGGCACATTGCTTGGTATGTAATTTATCTGTTTAATAAATACAGATAGAAATATTTAATTCCATTAAAAGAGAAATAGAATAAGATTGTCAATTATGTTTAATAATAATTACTGCCATGAAAATTCAGATTAACTCTTTGGAAATACAGTGTGTCTTCAAGTCATGTCTTAGCATCAGATGCCTCATTAAAATAGCTTTTCAAAAGCTATTTTGAAAAGAATGGGATAGTATATACTGATATGTAATCCTGATTAAAAGTATCTTAAAATATGAGGGAATGTCTATTAGAATGAAAGAAATACAGTGTTAAGGAGCTTCATTTCTTAGATTGGAAAAAATTTTATTTCCTTGTTTATTTATTCCAATGTGGAACTGTATTTTTTCCTACATTGTTATGAAAAGCTCTGCTTTAATCAGTTCATGTACCCCAATACTCTTTATGTAATTGTCACAAAGTGAAGTAGTATAAGATGCATCCTAAGTAATTTGTTATAATCACAGACATTTTCTTTGTTTAAAACAACTTTTATACTACCTTTGGAAGAGATAATGTGTAGATTTGACATATTAAGTATTTGTTGTATATCCATTTTACAGAACACTTAAAAATATTTTGATAAAATTTAGTATATTGGATGAACCTAAAAGAAAGAGAAGTTATGTAAATATTGAGTATATACTGCCAATAATGAAAACTAAAGCCCAGTTAGTTTCACATTAGCCAAGCTTACCAAATTCCACTGCATTCCCAAATGCTATGGCTTTTAAAAGGATTCATAGGGGGAAATATCTGCTTATGAAATTTTCTTTTTAAAAATAGTTTCTGGGAATGTCATGGAATACCTTTGCTAAAGTTAAGTGGTCCAAGAACTGCTTCACTGAGTATAGCTTTATTAAATTAGTGGGCATTATCTTCTGACTTTTCTACTGCATGTATCTCGACAAATCTGCAGGATTTGAATAGATTAAATATTACTCATGGATAGGAATTCTGATTTTTGAGATCCTCTAAAATCTCTTTCTGGTGAATTATATGTGATAAGGAGATAGAGTGAAGTGAAAATGTTCATTTTCATTTCACCAGGAATTAAGTCTTCTTGAGTTCAATTCAGTTCAGTCATTCAGTTGTGTCCAACTCTTTGCGACCCCATGAACCGCAGCACGCCAGGCCTCCCTGTCCATCACCAACTCCTGGAGTCCACCCAAACCCTAAACTTGCAGTTAGAGTTACACTTCTACTATTACTACTTTTTAAAGCAGAATTGACATAATTTTTAAATTTGTTAAATATTGAGCTGGCAAAATGACCAAATATATTTTTGATGGATGCAATGAGATTAACATACAGTTATGTTAAAATATATGAAAAGGTCAAATTTATCTTTTTCATAATTGCTTTTTTATAGCATAGGCCAAATGTTTCTTAAAAAAAATAACCCTTTCATCTCTGAGTACATGAAAATACTAGTCTGATAATGTCTGTGTTTTTCTGTTGTGGACCAGCGAGTTTGAAAGTAGAGAATTCAGTATGACTTATTTTGGGCATTTCATCTGTCATACTTTAGGTAAAAGTGAAGCCATTTGTGTTACTATTTCATACATTAATTTTCCTCTTTCATAAATACTATTTTAAAAACTCTGGGGATGTTATAAACTCTGCCTTTTAGGGCCTAATGAATTGGTTGAACTGATGACATTTTCTTGAAAATTTTTTGTAATTAAAAGTGAATTTGCAGCTTGTATTTGTCGATGAGTTTTTAGATAAAAGTATGGCCTATGAGAGAAATAATAAATTGTACTTAATTAAAATTAAAAAATTCTGCTCTGTATAAAGCTACACACTGGGAGAAAATGTTTTTAAAACATATATCTGATAATGGAACTCTTAAAGCACAACAGAAACAATCCAGTCAAAATGTGGGGAAAAGATCTCAGAAGACACCTTAATGCAGAAGATATAGAAATGGCCAGGAAGCATATAAAAAATGCCCCATATCCTATTTCTTTAAAGAGTTGTAAATTAAAACAATAGTGAGTTTCCTCTGCACATTTATTATAATCGCTAAAATCCAAAACAGTGACAATACCAAATGCTGTGAGGATGTGGAGCAGCAGTTCTCAATCATTACTAGGGAAATGTAAAGCCACATTGAAAGACAATTTCGCAGTTTTTTACAAAACTAAACATAGTCTTACTATAGCAGTCAAGCTCCTGCATATTTACCCAAATGAGTTGAAAACTTATGTCTGTATAAAAGCCAGCGCCTGAAAGTGACTGAGATGTCCTTTAATAGGTGAATGGATAAACTCTGGTACCTCCATACCATGGTATATTACTCAGTGCTAAAAGAAATCAGCTGTCCAGCCATAAAAAGACTGGAAGAACCTTAAATACATACTGCTAAATGAAAGAAGCCAATCTGAAAAGGCTACCTAGTGTATGATAACAACCATATGACTTTCTGGTAAAGGCAAGACTATGGAGATAGTAAGATCAGTGGTTACTAGGAGTTGGTGGGAGGACAGAGGAAGAATGAACAGTTGGAGTACAGAGGATTTTTAGGGAAGGGAAACTGTTCCGTATATTGTAATGATGGATGCATTACATTACGTGTTTGTTATAGCAAAAGCAGAGACATTACTTTGCCAACAAAGGTCCGTCTAGTCAAGGCTATGGTTTTTCCAGTAGTTGTGTATGGATGTGAAAGTTGGACTGTGAAGAAAGCTGAGTGCGGAAGAATTGATGCTTTTGAACTGTGGTGTTGGAGAAGACTCTTAAGAGTCCCTTGGACTGCAAGGAGATCCAACCAGTCCATTCTGAAGGAGATCAGTCCTGGGTGTTCTTTGGAAGGACTGATGCTAAAGCTGAAGCTCCAATACTTTGGCCACCTCATGTGAAGAGTTGACTCACTGGAAAAGACTTTGATGCTGGGAGGGATTGGGGGCAGGAGGAGAAGGGATGACAGAGGATGAGATGGCTGGATGGCATACCGACTTGATGGACATGGGTTTGGGTGAACTTGGGAATTGGTGATGGACAAGGGAGGCCTGGCATGCTGCAATTCAAGAGTCGGACACGACTGAGTGACTGAACTGAACTGAACAGGACTGTATAATACAAAGAACAATCTTTAATTGTAAACTGTGCAGTTTAGTTTATGTATCAATATTGATCCATCATTTATAACAAATACACCATACCAATAAAAATTGTAATAGAGGACACTAAGGGTGGTAGTTGTAGAGAAGGAGTATATCTTTTACTTTCGGCTCAGTTTTTAAAGTAAACCTAAAATAACTTTAAGAAATAAAGTATATTAATCTTAAAAATTTTGAAAAGAAAAAAAATTTGCTCACAATGTTTGGTGAAATGTCAGTGCTCTTTGTCTAAATAATATCAGTAATGATTGCTACAAGCAATTATCCTCATAGTGAATAATTGATATATTGTTGCTAGGAATAAGATTACTTGATAAGATATAAAAAGTAAAATTTCAGGGCTTTGTTTCATATGTTTCACCTGTTAACTCATTTTATGGAAATATTTGACAATAGCTAGTGAAGACTTAAATTTAGAAAACATGATAGTACTTATAAATTTAGTGTAAGTTTTCAGTTTTTATAATGAAAAAAGCAAACAGGCACCTGAAATCTTTTTTTTTTTTAATTTATTTTTTTAATTACAATACTGTATTTGTTTTGCCATACATTGACACAAGTCAGCCATAGGTGAACACAATCTCCCAATGCCGAAGCCCTCTCCCACCTCCCACCCCACATCCTCTACCTGAGTCATCCTGTGCTCCAGCCCCATGCATCCTGCATCCTACATTGAACATAGATTGGCGCTTCGTTTCTTACAAGAAAGTATACATGTTTCATTGCCATTCTCCCAAACCATCCCACCCTTTCTCTCTCCCTCAGAGTCCAAAAGTCCACTCTATACCTCTGTGTCTCTTTGTTGTCTCACATATAGGGTCATCATTACTATCTTCTAAATTCCATATATATGTGTCAGTATACTGTATTGGTGTTTTTCTTTCTGGCTTACTTCACTCTGTATAATTGGTTCCAATTTCATCCATCTCCTTAGAACTGAGTCAAATTTATTCTTTTTAAGGGCTGAGTAGTATTCCATTGTGTATATGTACCACAGCTTTCTTATCCAATCATCTGCTGATGGACATGGGTTCAGGTTTATACGTCCTTTTTGTGTTTCCTGTCTAAAGTCTATCCTTTAGTATTTGTTGGAGAGCTGGTTTGGTGGTGCTGAATTCTCTCAGCTTTTGCTTGTCTGTAAAGCTTTTGATTTCTCCTTCATATTTGAATGAGATCCTTGCTGGGTACAGTAGTCTTGGTTGAAGGTTATTATCTTTCATCACTTTAAGTATGTCTTGCCATTCCCTCCTAGCCTGAAGAGTTTCTATTGAAAGATCTGCAGTTATTCTTATGGGGATCCCCTTGTGTGTTATTTGTTGTTTTTCCCTTGCTGCTTTTAATATTTGTTCTTTGTGTTTGGTCTTTGTTAGGTTGATTAGTATATGTCTTGGGGTGTTCCGCCTTGGGTTTATCCTGTTTGGCACTCTCTGGGTTTCTTGGACTTGGGTGATTATTTCCTTCCCTATTTTAGGGAAGTTTTCAACTATTATCTCCTCAAGTATTTTCTCATGGTCTTTCTTTTGTCTTCTTCTTCTGGGACTCCTATAATTCGAATGTTGGAGCGTTTCATATTGTCTTGGAGGTCTCTGAGGTTGTCCTCATTTCTTTTAATTCGCTCTTTTTCCCTCACGGATTCATTTATTTCTACCATTTTGTCTTCTATTTCACTAATCCTATCTTCTGCCTCCGATATTCTACTATTTGTAGCCTCCAGAGTGTTTCTGATCTCATTTATTGCATTATTCATTATATGTTGACTCTTTTTTATTTCTTCTAGGTCCTTGTTAAACCTTTCTTGCATCTTCTCAGTCCTTGACCCCAGGCTATTTATCTGTGATTCCACTTTGATTTCAAGATTTTGGATTATTTTCACTATCAGTATTTGGAATTCTTTCTCAGGTAGATTCCCTATCTCTTCCTCTTTTGTTTGGTTTGGTGGGCATGTCTCCCTGTTCCTTTACCTGCTGGGTATTCCTCTGTCTCTTCATCCTGGTTATATTGCTGCGTTTGGGGTGGCTTTTCTATATTCTGGGAATTTGTGGAATTCTCTTTATTATAGAGCTTCCTCTCTGTGTTTGGGGTTATATCAGTGGCTTGTCAAAGTTTCTTGATTAGAGAGGCTTGTGTTGAGGCTCTGGTGGGTGGAGTTGGATTTCCTCTCTCTGGAGTGCTGTGAAGTGTCAAGTAATGGGTTATGGGACGTCAATGATTTTGAGCTGCCTGTGTATTGAAGCTCCAGGGGCTTGTTCTTGTGTTGCTGGAGAATTTGCGTGGTATGTCTTGCTCTGGAGCTTGTTGGTCCTTGGGTGGTGCTCAATTTCAGTATAGGTATGAAGGCGTTTGATGAGCTCTTATTGGATAATGTTCCCTGTATTCAGGAATTCTTTGATGATCTCAGGATTTGGACTTACGCCTCCTGATTCTGGTTTTCAGATTTATTTTTACAATAGCCTCATGATTTCTCCATCTATTCAGCACTATTGTTAAAACATCTGGGTTAATGATGATAGGTTTCTCCACTTTGAGGGTCGTCCCTAGAGGATCGCTGAGTTACTGGTTTTGAAGCCGATGATCTGCTTTGCTGGATGCCTGATGTGCTCTGCCAGCAGTTAGAAGTTGTTTTGTGGGATTTACTCAGCTTTGAAATGTTCTTTTGATGAAGTAGTGAGGAGAAAGTGTTCTCCCCATCCTATTCCTCCACCATCTTTTTTCGTTCTCGGCACCTGAAATCTTGTCACAATCTTATAATTAAAAAAATATGTGTGGGATATCATTTAGTTCATTTTTTTGTAAAGGACCATTACCATTTCAAGTTTTATTATGTAATAGACCTATATAATCCATTAACTTTTTTTGGCTCTCTGAAAAATAATAAGTTGAATTCATAAGCATCTTTTAACAGTGAAGATTTTGTCTAAATACAGGTTCACCATCCATTATCAGAACTTTTGTAGTCAGAATTTTTGAATTTTTGAAAGGTTATATGATTCACACACCTTATAAATGCCCTTGGCAGGGTTTAGGACAGTACCATGTATCAAAGATGTTAATTTTTAAATAGTGAAGTAAGACTAGTCAAAATAAGTGAGGTAAATAAAGGCTAGGACATTCATCTGTTCAGGTTAAGTTTTGCCATTAGGTAAATTCAGGTTAGGTTTTGGTCCCCAAATGTAAAAGAACTAGGGTTTTGAGGGCTTTGGGTTTTAAAATAAGGGATTGCAGGCCTTTTAATGAAAGCTGATTTAAAATTATTTATTTCTTAGTCCTATTATCTGGTTACTTTAAACAAATATTTGAAAATCCTAAAATTTAGTTTTTGTTGACAAGCAGGACTTATGGTTAAAAGTGTAGACTTAGAACTGCTTATGTGAAACTAAACTCATTTGTGATTGGAGTGCAGGGTTAGTGATGTAAGGCATAAAAAATAAACATGTCTAGTTCAGTACAGTGATTTTTTTTTTACTATCTTATTCAATAATTGTGGCGTATGAACAAAAGTATTATTCTGTAAAGAACATCTTGGTGTTCCCTTGTAGATACTAAGAGCTTATATTGCCTGTCTGACTTTCTGGAAAATAACTTAGTATTCTATTGTAGCCAAATTATTGTGGGCTCCATCTTTAAATAAGAATTTTATAAAGCTCTCCACCACTTTTGTCAATTATCTTTACACTTCCACATTTAGAGTGAGAATGAGGTAACATTTTTAAAATGGCCATTTACTGTTTTATCATGAACCTGTGTTTCTAACATGACAAAGAAAATGCTGTTTACTCGCAGAAAGAAAATCTTTTGTGTTCTTACATCTGTTTTTGGACTCTGAACAGTTCAAAGTGTTGGATTAAGGTAACTACTTTCATCGTGTGGGATTAAGGTAACCTACTTTTAGAAGGCAGTACCCAGTTGCTGCCTCTCTGGCACCAGGAAGGTAGCTGGTTGAGTGTTGTTAGTCGCTCAGTAGTGTCCAACTCTTTGCAACCCCATGGACTGTAGCCCGCCAGGCTCCTCTGTCCATGGAATTCTCCAGGCAAGAATACTGAAGTGAGTTGCCATTCCTTTCTCCAGGGGATCTTCCTGACCCAGAGGTTGAATCCCGGTCTCCTGTTTCTGCACAGATTCTTTACCATCTGAGTTTCCAGTGAGCAGCAGTGAGGAATCTGTTTTAATCAGTCTCTCTTGGCCCTCAGAGGCTCTCTTGGCTTAGAGGGCTGGACAGGTATGAGAGGCTTTTTAGTTTGGGATCTTATTAAATCTAGGGGAATATAAGCAGAGGTCACTGTCAGGACATTAAGTGTGGGGTCTAATGATTCACTAATTTTCTCAATAAAATATGTGGTATTTTTGAAGCACAGTTGCACCAATCATATATTTAGTTAAATAAGCATGTTTTCAATCAGATACATTCTTATACTTGAGTGTTAGTCTTGTGATATACCTAAAAGCATCCTCTTAGAAGCTAGCAACATTTGAGAGAAAAAATGAAATTTCTGTCAAATTAATTTCTCTGTAAGTTGGGAGAGTATGCCCTGGTATTTTAGTAGCAGATTTCCTATTTTCAATGTGGAGAGTAACTGTTTTGTGGGACCCAGAAAGAAATCATTGGATAGGGAGATGGAAGGAGCAACTATGAAGGTACCTATAAAATTTTTCTTATTCTCTAAGATTCTAATTGAGTACTCATTGGTTTAGAATTTTTGCATATGTGGTAATGGAAGGCTGTGTTTTTTCTGTCATTTACTGAGTGTCTTTTGTGTCTGAAGTACTACTGTGTTATAGATTCTTTCCTCGTAACCACTCTGAGGTTGCTAGGTAATTCTTTTTATAGTTACTAAGAGGCCAAGTTGGGATTTTAACTCCACCAAGTCTATTTACATTCTTTTGACAGGCCCTCATTGTCTTCATTGTGGTGTGGGTCTATTTTGCTGAGGTAGGTAAATCCAGTAAACTTTTGTTTGGTTTTCTTTTCATTGTTGTAAGTCAACAACAATTTGAATTTGAATGAGAATTTGAATGAGTCAAATTCCCATTTGAATGCAGAGTTCCAAAGAATAACAAGGAGAGATAAGAAAGCCTTTCTCAGTGATCAGTGCAAAGAAATAGAAGAAGATAATAGAATGGGAAAGACTACAGATCTCTTTAAGAAAATTAGAGATACCAAGGGAACATTTCAAGCAAAGGTGGGCACAATAAGGGACAGAAATGATATGGACCTAACAGAAGCAGAAGATATTAAGAAGAGGTGGCAAGAATACACAGGACTATATTTAAAAAGATATTCATGACCCAGATAACCACAGTGGTGTGATCACTCACCCAGAGCCAGACATCCTGGAATATGAAGTCAAGTGGGCCTTCTTAGGAAGCATCACTGTGAACAGAGCTAGTGGAGGTGATGGAATTCGGTTGAGCTATTTCAGATCCTAAAAGATGATGCTGTGAAAGTGCTGTACTCAGTATGCAGGCAAATTTGGAAAACTCAGCAGTGGCCACAGGACTAGAGAAGGTCAGTTTTCATTCCAACCCCAAAGAAAGGCAATGCCTAAGAATGCTCAAACTTCCTGACAGTTGTACTCACCTCACACACTAGTAAAATAATGCTCAAAATTCTCCAAGCCAGGCTTCAACAGTATATGAACTGTGAACTTCCAGATGTTCAAGCTGGATTTTAAGGCAGAGGAACCAGAAATCAAATTGCCAATATCCTTTGGATCATAGAAAAAGCAAGAGAGTTCCAGAAAAACATCTATTTCTGCTTTATTGACTATGCCAAAACCTTTGACTATGTGGATCACAACATACTGTGGAAAATTCTTCAGGAGCTGGGAATACCAGACCACCTGACCTGCCTCCTGAGAAATCTGTATGGAGGTCAAGAAGCAACAGTTAGAACTGGACATGGAACAACAGACTGGTTCCAGATTGGGAAGGGAGTACATCAAGGCTGTCTTTTGTCACCCTGCTTATTTAACTTCTATGCCGAGTACATCATGAGAAACGCTAGGCTGGAGGAAGCACAAGCTGGAATCAAGATTGCCAGGAGAAATATCAGTAACCTTAGATATGCAGATAAAACCACCCTTATGGCAGAAAGTGAAGAACTAAAGAGCCGCTTGATGAACGTGAAAGAGGAGAGTGAAAAAGTTGGTTTAAAGCTCAACATTCAGAAAACTAAGATCATGGCATCCAGTCCCATCACTTCATGGCAAATAGATGGGGAAACAATGGAAACACTGAGAGACTTTATTTTCTTGGGCTCCAAAATTACTGCAAATGGTGACTGCAGCCATGAAATTAAAAGATGTTTGTTCCTTGAAAGAAAAGCTTTGACCGACCTAGACAGCATATTCAAAAGCAGAGACATTACTTTGCCAACAAAGGTTCATCTAGTCAAAGGTATGGTTTTTCCAGAAGTCATGTATGGATGTGAGAGTTGGACTATAAAGAAAGCTGAGAGCCAAAGAAAATTGATGCTTTTGAACTGTGGTGTTGGAAAAGACTCTTGAGAGTCCTTGGACTGCAAGGAGATCCAGCCAGTCAATGCTAAAGGAAATTAGTTAGTCCTAAATATTCATTGGAAGGACTGATGCTGAAGCTGAAAATCCAATACTTTGGCCACCTGATGTGAAGAACTGACTCATTGGAAAAGACCCTGATGCTGGGAAAGACTGAGGGCAGGAGGAGAAGGGGACGACAGAGGATGAGATAGTTGGATGGCATCACTGAATCCGTGGACGTGAGTTTGAGTAGGCTCTGGGAGTTGATGATAGACAGGGAGGTCTGTTGTGCTGCAGTCCATGGGGTCACAGAGAGTTGGACACAACTGAGCAACTGAACTGATGAATGAGTCTAGGTGGAAAAGATTAGAGAAGAGTGGTAGGAAACTTGGATTTGTGGTAGCAGCCACCAAAGCATGTAGTGGAGCTTATCTGCCTAGGTTGACTTTACCACTAGAAGAATTTCTGAATCATGATTTACAGTCTTTGAGTGAAAATTTGAACTTGAATTTTGTTTCTTAGCTGCACTCCTGAAATTCATTGTAACCTTTTGAAAGTCACTTAATCTGTTCATATATATTTCTCTAACTATAAAAAGGGTGCTTTTTGGTTTATCAGAAAGCCTTGAAAAGAGAGTTTGTTTCATTGATGCAAACTCCTAACCTATTTCAATGTCTGTCCTTGTTCCTAAGAATAGAGTTCATTGATTTAACTCCCAGGATAGTAGCCACCTTGGTATTATATTTTGGAGAAAAACACTGCAAATTATCTATCATTTGTTCAGGAGTGAAGTGCTTTACTTATCTTTCTTTCCCTGACTTTTTCTCATTGTCTATCTTTACTACTCATTTTGGGCTTTAATATACTTTTTGTGGACCTTAAAGCAACTCTAGAAAATGTGTGGTTTTTATTGTACTTGATATAATCAATAGCTTCCTTGGGAATTTTTTAAGAATAAACTGATCTTCCCCCTCCAATTTAATAAGAAATTTTCAGTTCCCATAATTTGTCTACCTCTAAGATCCTATCCTTTGTTTGCCTCAGCTATTTACCTCTCATGTCATATCCATGTCTAATTAATTAAACCCCTCCATAATTCGAATTTTAAACATTCTACTTTATTATCACCACCTTTATGCAAATAGTTCCTGTCAGTCACCAGCAATTTTCAAGTTGATCAATCCAGTGGACTTCAATCTTATTTCATCTATAAGCACCATTTACAAAACATTTAGAAATGTTTTATTTTGAAAAAAATTGTAGACTCATATAGAAGTTGAAAAAATAGCTCAGAGAGTTCCCATGTAACCTTTACCCAGCACCCCCTAAGGATAACATCTTATATAACTATGGTTAAATTATCATTACTATAACCAAAATACAGGCCATATTCAGATATCACCAGTTTTTATATGCGTTCTTTTGTGTATGTGTATAGTTCTATGAAATTTATCACTTGTATAGATTTGTGTAACAATTGCCATTGTCAATGTTCAGAATTGTTCATTACCTCATAAAAACTCCCTGCTGCTGTCTCTCTATAGTCACATCTTCCCCCAGTCCCTAACCCATGGCAATCACTCACCTATTCTCCATCACCCTAATTTTATCAAGTATGTTATATAAACGGATTCATTCAGTATTTATCCTTTCTAAGTTGGCCTTTGTCCCCCTCAGAGTTATACCCTTGAGATATATCCAAGTTGTTGAGTGCATCGGTGGTGTGTTGGATTTTTTTTTTCAGTTGTTGAGTAGTAGTCTGATATATGGATGTATCACAGTTTATTTATCTACTTGTCTGTTAAGGAACATCTTTTGGTTATGAACATCTTTTGGTTATTTCCAGTTTTTAACTATTATAGGTAAAACTCTGTGAATATGTGCCTACAGGCTTTTGGGTGAACACAAGTTTTCGTTTTCCAGGGTTCAGTTCAGTTCAGTCGCTCAGTCGTGTCTGACTCTTTGCGACCCCATGAATCGGAGCACGCCAGGCCTCCCTGTCCATTACCAACTCCCAGAGTTCACTCAGACTCACATCCATTGAGTCAGTGATGCCATCCAGCCATCTCATCCTTGGTCGTCCCCTTTTCCTCCTGCCCCCAGTCCCTCCCAGCATTAAAGCCTTTTCCAGTGAGTCAACTCTTGGCATGAGGTGGCCAAAATACTGGAGTTTCAGCTTTAGCATCATTCCTTCCAAAGAAATCCCAGGGCTGATCTCCTTCAGAATGGACTAGTTGGGTCTCCTTGTAGTTCAAGGGACTCTCAAGAGACTTCTCCAACACCACAGTTCAAAAGTATCAACTCTTTGGTGCTCAGCCTTCTTCACAGTCTAACTCTCACACCCAGTAATGGGATTTCTAGGCTTTTGGGTAAACGTATGTTCAAATTTATAAGAAACTGCCAAAATGTTTTCCAGAGTGGTGTACCATTTATCATTCTCACCAGCGGTGTATCGTGTTCTGCATCTTCACCAATAACTACTATTGTCAGTGGGTTTTTTTTTTTCCCCACTATTCTAATAACTGTGTGTTGACCTTATATCCTATGATCTTGCTATATACACTTATTAGTTCAAGGCATTTTGGGGATAGATTACTTGGGAGTTTCTATACTCTCATGGTTTTAGTTCTGCTTTAGTGGCTGCTTTTTCTCATTTTGCTTTGCGAGTTCCTTCTCTTCCTGACCTTGTAATTTTGGAGTGATGTGGGTATCAGTCCTTGGGTCCTCTTTTCTCCTCTGTACTTGTTCCTTTATAATCTCATTCAGTTTCACGGCTCTCTTAGCACCTCTGTGTTAAATTTATGGCTTCAGTCTGGACCTTCCCCCAAAATGGACCTTACATCCAGCTGCCTCCCTGACATCTCTACTAATAGGCACCTCAGACTTGATGTATACAACTATGAACTCTTGGCTTTATTCTTTGCTCCCCGCTCTTCAATCTCTAGTCCTCCTGTCTCAGTTAATCCAGCTTTAAACTTTAAGTCTCCAAAATGGAGTATCTTCATCATCATTGGCTCCTCATTTCTTGTACTTATATTCAGCCCATCCATCAGCAAATACAGCTGATACTACTTTCAAAATAAATCCAGATTTGACCATGATAAGACCTGTACCATTACCTATAAGTCCCTCCCCAACTCAAGCCTATATCTTGAACAGAGTAGTAGGAACTCAGTTAATTGTTAAATAATTGAATTGAATTATGCTTCTTTATTAGAGAAATCTCTTTGTGATCTTATTTTCTCTAGTTGAATTACAATGTCCCTTAATGTTGACAAAAATAACAGTTATTTTTACATCTTAAGTTTCCTACATTCTTAAGACTTCGGTTATCGATTGAGTTCCTTAACCTTTTGGTCTACATATTGAATTGTGGTCAAATGTAGTTAATATTTGGAAAAGGAAATGGCAATCTGCTCCATTACTCTTGCCTGGAAAATCTGATGGACATAGAAGCCTGGTAGGCTACAGTCCATGGAATCACAAAGAGTCGGACACGACTGTTAATATTAAACTGTTTCAGAGTTTTTCCTTTCAGATATGGTGATGTGTGCTTGTGTGCTAAGTTGCTTCAGTCATGTCTGACTCTTTGCAACCCCGTGGACTGTAGCCCGCCAGGCACCTCTGTCCATGGGATTCTCCATGCAAGAATACTGGAGTGGGTTGTCATGACCTCCTCCAGCGGATCTTTCCCACCCAGGAATCGAACCTGGGTCTCCTGCATTTCCTGCATTGCCAGGCAGATTCTTTGCCACTAATGCCACTTGGGAAACCCAAGATATGGTGATAGAATTTACAAATAGAAAAAATGTTCTGGCTTCAGTTTATTTTAGTTATAATTTGTTAAGCAGGTTGAAAATAATTATTTTTCTGTTTTAAAAACCCTGCCTCTAGTGCTTTTATGAGTGTATTTCATTAACATTAATCTTTACTAGAGGCAGGTGGCTCAGAGGTTAAAGCATCTACCTGGAATGCGGGAGAGCTGGGTTCGATCCCTGGGTTGGGAAGGTCCCCTAGAGAAGGAAATGGCAACCCACTCCAGTACTTTTGCCTGGAGAATCCCATGGAGGGAGGAACCTGGTAGGCTACAGTCCATGGGGTTGCAAAGAGTTGGGCACAACTTCACTTTCACTGTATATACAGTAATGCTGTTAATTGTTTACAACAAAAGAAACGTGTTCGTGCTGTGTGATAAAGGAATGCAATAGTCCAAATTTTC
The DNA here is from genome assembly GCA_917880005.1 of Nanger dama. NCBI lineage: Eukaryota > Metazoa > Chordata > Mammalia > Artiodactyla > Bovidae > Nanger > Nanger dama. The sequence goes on along the minus strand of CAKJTW010000040.1, from coordinate 15,987,766 downwards.
TTTCTTTTAACACTTATCTCAATTCTCCCTTTATGGCTCTTGTTTGTTTGGTGTAGTTCAGTAATTATTTTTGTTTCCGGTCCATTCCTTCTGTTTCCTGAACTGCATTTTATCACATACCCCCATGTACTCTAGTGCACTTCAATTAATTCAGGAGTGAATTGCATGAATTGAAATGCAGAGTAACTTCACAGAAAGTAACAGGCAGAGTAACTCTTCACACGCAGAGTAACCTCACAGATTTTCTTGACTAATCACCACAATTTCATTCGTTTAAATTAAGCAGAAGAAAGAATAAGCCATTGGCATATTCTTTTTTACTGTCTTATTAAATACGATTATTTTTTAGGTAGCCTCTAGTATCTTTTGACAACTTGCATTTTCAAATTGACTTTTTTTTCTACTTGGAATTTTCCCCATTGGGAAATAAACAAATGACCTAATAGAGAAGGTAGACTAAATATACACCCCACCCCTCTCACATACCTACTTAGCCTAGGGGAACAGTCAGATGGCAAAGATAATCATAGACACATTATCCTACTGTTTGACTTGTACCTTTGGATTCTTTTGGTGTTTGGTCTCTATCTACATCCTTCCCTTGTTCATGCATTAGGAAAAGAATATGATCTGCCATATAGTTCACAAATGGCCATCGACCATTGTGGTCTGTTTGAGGTCTTTTGGTCTCCCAGTAGGGTGTTTCCATCTTCCCAGGCTGCTGAGGTGTGGTACCAGACTTTGCAGCAAATCTGGAGGTGCCAAATATCTTTGTGTCAGGATTTCTCAGGCTATTGCCTATTGCTGTCAGCTCTGAGGCAATGGAGCCCTCAAATATTTGATATTTGCTATTGATGACTGAAGCTACATGCCACTCTTTCCTGGGCAACTGATAGGTTTTATGTATACATAATAGAATAATACATAATAGAATACTGTTCTGCAATAAGAAGGAACAAAATGCCAATTTATGCTATACCATGGATGAAACTTAAAAATATTTCTGGAGGCATTTGTGTGGTTTTCAGTGGAAGAGTTCCCTTCACATGTAAAAAGTTTTTAACCATAGTTTCTCAGTTTTGCTGGACACTCTGTCCCCAATCTTTCTAACACAGTTTTAGCATTTATATTATGGTTTCAAGATAGTGATTATTTGTGCAAGAGGAAGTTGAAGAAGATGTGTGACCATGATCTTATGTTGTCTTTTCCTGTCTCTGGTAAAAGGATGGAGAAGTGTTCTTGTGGTATTTAGTTTGAGGAAACAGTGAGTTACATATCACCACCTCTCTTTTGAACCATTACAGATATTCACTTATAGAAGGTGGAAGGCTATATTTCTTTGTGGGCAAGTGTGAGTTTACTGTGAATAGAATCTAATTCTTAAATGGGCTAATATGATTAGCCACTTAGGCATATTAAAAAGCTGAATGTAGGAATGTAAAGTGGTATAGCGGTTTGGCAATTTCTTAAAAGTTAGACATATACTACCACATGACCCAGGCATTCCACTCCTGGGAGTCTACTCATTTGAAATGAAAATAATGTTCACACAAAGACGTGTACATGAATGTTTTTAGAGATACTAGTCATAATAGACAAAAACCGAAAACAACCCAAATATCCATTAACTGGTGACTGGGTAAACCAAATGTAACGTATACATATAATACCATACTGTTTGGCAATAAAGAGAAACAAAATGCATGTTACAACATGGATGAACCTCAAAAGTAAAGATCAAGGGCAGGATGAGAAAGGGGCAACAGAGGATGAGATGGTTGGAGGGCATCACCAACTGAACGGACATGAGTTTGAGCACACTTTGGGAGATAGTGAAGGACAGGGAAGTTTGGCGTGCTGCAGTCCATGGGGTTGCAAAGAGTCGGACATGATTTAGCGACTGAACAGTAACAACAACAAATGATATAAACCACTAGCAAAATACCACACATTGTATGATTCCATTTTTATGAAATGTTCAGAAAAGACAAATCTGTATAGGTACAGAAAACAGATGAGTGGTTGCCTGGGGTTGGTGGTGGGAACAAAGGTTGAATGCAGATGGCTCATGGGATTTTTTGGGTAATGGAAATATTCTAAAACTGAATTGTGCTGATGGTTGCACAACTCTGTACATTTACCAATATCATTGAATTATGTATTTAGACTGGATGAATTTCTTGGTATATAAATCGTACCTCAATTGTTTTAAAAAGGAAATGAAAATGAATTTTATAAACTAAAGTATAAGAGAAACATTATATGACAAATGCAGTCATTTGACAAATGAAAAGGGATTGTTTTAGAAATGTAATCTTTCAGGTAAAAGGAAAAGGGTGTTTGATTTGAAGAGGTGAAAGAGTAAATGGAACCCTCCATTTTTGCCCTAAAATCTACAGTAAATGTCAAAGATAGCATCAGATATCTTTACATTTTTGCATGGATCTACACATTTGTATACTGTGGCTGGCAGAATAAATTGGTGGTTAAAATAACTTTTCTGAATACCTTATCAAGGACCTTAATGTTTATATCCTTTGGCCTATAATCTCACATGAAAATATATTCTAAGGAAATAATTAGAAATGCCAAAAAGGATTGGTTTTTAGAAATGTTATTATAGCTTTATATAGGGCAATCAAACAATAACTTACATGCTCTCAAAGTAGGGGGAATGGTTATAATTGTTTTAGTTAGGCTCTGTTGGTTGCAAGGAGCAGATCCTTTTATGACCAGCTTAAGAAAAATTGACTTTTGTTGAAAGCATACAAGGTGCTTTAAAAACTCCCAAATAGCAAGACCAGTGCAGCCCTTTGGTAGTGGGGAACCAAAGCTGCTTTCACCTTTTCTCAGTCTCCAGTCAGACTAGGCACTTCAGTTTTCTTTGGAGACCTGCTTTGTCTCAATCTCTTCTGCAGCCAGTCTTTCCTGTGCATGGACCAGTGCTGTTTGCCAGCTCTGAGTCAGTCTTTGTTCCAGTTCCAGATTTTCCGGAGCAGGACTCTGGACTAGCTCATCATTTTCAGCCCTAAGTGGGTCAGTGAACAACTGGTGATTTAGTCTTCCTCTCCAGCCTTCTTGGTGGGGGAGGGAGTGATCTGCATTCACATTTAGTTATTTAGTGAAAATGAAACTATGCAAAACCTAACAAGCTTTTTTTTTTTCTTTACTGCAGCGGTTTATTTTTTTATTTTTACTTTATTATATTTTACAATACTGTATTGGTTTTGCCATACATCAACATGAATCCTCCACGGGTGTACATGAGTTCTCAATCATGAACTCCCTCCCACCTCCCTCCGCATACCATCTCTCTGGGTCATCTCAGTGCACCAGCCCCAAGCAACCTGTATCCTGCATCGAACCTAGACTGGAGATTCGTTTCTTACATGATATTATACATGTTTTAATGCCATTCTCCCAAATCATCCCACCCTCTCCCTCTCCCACAGAGTCCAAAAGTCTTTTCTATACATCTGTGTCTCTTTTGCTGTCTTGCATGCAGGGTTATTGTTACCATCTTTCTAAATTCCATATATATGTGTTAGTATAGTGTATTGGTGTTTTTCTTTCTGGCTTACTTCACTCTGTATAATCGGCTCCAGTTTCATCCACCTCATTAGAACTGATTCAAATGTATTCTTTTTAATGGCTGAGTAATACTCCATTGTGTATATGTACCACAGCTTTCTTATCCATTCATCTGCTGATGGACATCTAGGTTGTTTCCATGTCCTGGCTATTATAAACAGTGCTGCGATGAACATTGGGGTACACGTGTCTCTTTCAATTCTGGTTTCCTCAGTGTGTATGCCCAGCAGTGGGATTGCTGGGTCATAAGGCAGTTCTATTTCCAGTTTTTAAAGGAATCGCCACACTGTTCTCCATAGTGGCTGTACTAGTTTGCATTCCCACCAACAGTGTAAGAGGGTTCCCTTTTCTCCACACCCTCTCTAGCATTTATTGCTTGTAGACTTTTGGATCACAGCCATTGTGACTGGTGTGAAATGTACCTCATTGTGGTCTTGATTTGCATTTCTCTGATAATGAGTGATGTTGAGCATCTTTTCATGTGTTTGTTAGCCATCTGTATGTCTTCTTTGGAGAAATGTCTTTAGTTCTTTGGCCCCTTTTTTGATTGGGTCATTTATTTTTCTGGAATTGAGCTGCAGGAGTTGCTTGTATATTTTTGAGATTAGTTGTTTGTCAGTTGCTTCATTTGCTATTATTTTCTCCCATTCTGAAGGCTGTCTTTTCACCTTGCTTATAGTTTCCTTTTTTGTGCAGAAGCTTTTAATTTTAATTAGATGCCATTTGTTCATTTTTGCTTTTATTTCCAGTATTCTGGGGAGGTGGGTCATAGAGGATCTTGCTGTGATTTATGTCGGAGAGTGTTTTGCCTATGTTCTCCTCTAGGAGTTTTATAGTTTCTAGTCTTACATTTAGATTTAATCTTAGGTTTTGTCATATCTGGGCTTCACTGGTGGCTTGGTGGTAAAGAATCTGCCTGCCAGTGCAGGAGACGCGGGTTTGAGCTCTGTGTCTGTTATTTCCTGGAGAAGGAAATGACAACCCACTCCAGTATTCTTGCCTAGGAAATCCCACGGACAGCGAAGCCCAGTGTACCATGGTCCATGGAATCACAAAAGTCAGACATAATGACTAAGCAACAAGTGACTTTGTAATACATCTCATGGGTTTATATGAGAGATTGCAAATATTAGTATTAATTTAAAATCTTTCTGAGGCCTTCTGTAATATAGTCTCTTCACTTAAACTCTCAGAAGGATAGTGTAGTGTGCATTCGTGGTAGATTCATGCTCTTTTAAAAAATTATTCCTTGTTAAAACCTCTGTGATCTGGTTTCCATCCCTTCTTCCTTATTGAAACCACTTTTACTAAGTTTGGCAGTTGAAAGCCCATTGGACATTGTGTACCAATCACCACCTCCTGAAATGCTGTCTTTGGACTTGGCCTCAGTGATGCTGCTTTCTCCTGACTTTCCCTCCCAGCCCACCAAGTCTGCTGCCTCAGTGGATCCTCTTGCTGTGCTCTTCCCTTTACTATTGCTATTGCCTCATGCCTTACTTTTCAGTTCTTTTTATTTCATGTCCATCTTGCACGGTTTCTTTTACTTCTTGGCTTCAGGGATACTTCAAATCTCTGTCTCTATACCAGACGCCTTCTATTGAGATTCTGACTCTGATAACCAGCATCTTTTTGAATATCACCACTTAGAGCCTCACGAATTCTTGTTCTCTTTTTGAAACTTCATAGCTCTTTACGTCTGTTTATTCTCTGCTGAAATTATGTGCTGTGCCTTATTCAATTTTGTATTCCTTGTATCCTCTCACAGAATTCCTTGCAGTAGAGATTCACTTAATATTTGCCCACTTGAATATTCCTGTTTTTAAAAATGGACTAACTATACTTGTTTGTGATTTTGTTTCCCACAATTTTTTTTTCTAAATCTAAGAATAATTTCTTTTGTGGTTCAAGGAAAAAAACAATGTTAATGGATATGATTAAGAGCATATGTCAATATAGTTGGGTCTATTAATACACATTTTTCTTCAAAATAAGGATACAAAGCCTACTGAGTTTTGGACATTAATCATGTGGATTTAATTTCTTTACTGCATATCATTTCTTCCTCTAAAAGAAATGCTAATTGAATGTTCAACCAATTCAGAAATATGCATTGTAGACATTGCAAGTTTCCATTATTATGTGTAAGTTAAATGAATTCTGGAAGTGGTGGTTCTTTGTAAATATGAAATAAATTTGCTTATTGAGCCAAGAGTATGGTTATTGGTTGAAGGATGAGCATTTAATTATTACTTACAGCTGGCAGCAATTAAAATTATAGATCTGAGTATTAACTTCCACAGTGTGTACTGCTAAGTGCAGAAGTTTATGCTGCAAACTGTGGTATTTGTATTAAAGACTTGGGAATTTCACCCCTTCCTCTGCATGCAGACTATTTGGTAAATCTGAGTATAATCTGAATTCAGGTAAGTAGTATAGGGATGGTTAACAAAGTCAGCTCTAGTTTAATTTTTTTTAATGTTGTTTTTAATGTTTTAATTTACTAGAAATATAGCTTTGGGAACCTTGTGAGCATCTTTTAAAAAAAATTCTATTGTTATATTTTATTTGGGGCTGCACTGTGTCTTCATTGCTTTTGCATTGGCTTTTTCTAGTTGAGGTGAGTGGGGTCTGTTCTTCCTTTTGGCCTTTCCTTGTGGTGACTTCGCCTGTTGAGGAACACGTGCTCTAGGTGTGCTGGCTTCAGTAGTTGTGGCGCACAGGCTCAGCTGCTCCGAGGCGTGTGGAATTTTCCCAGACCAGGGATTGAACCCATGTCCTCTGCATTACAGGCGGATTCTTATCCACTGTACCACAAAGAATGTCCTCATTGTGGTTTTGATTGCATTTATCAGATGATTAGTGATGTTTAGCATCTTTGCATGTGTCTGTTGGCCATACTTCTTTGGAAAAATGTCTGTTCAGATCCTCTGGCATTTTAAAATCAGATTTTTTATTTTGATGTTGGGTTGTATACTTAATATATTAACCCCTTACCAGATATATCATTTGCAAATACCTTGTCCCATTCGGTAGGTGGACTTTTTGTTTTGTTGATAATTTCCTTTGTTATGCAAAGCTTTACAGTTTAATGTAGTCCTATTTATTTTTGCTTTTGTCTCCCTTGCCTGAGGAGACATATCTGAAAGAATGTTGCTAACACTGATGTCAAAGAGCTTACTGCCTATGTTTTCTTCTAGAAGTGTTATGGTTTCAGGTGTGACACTTAAGTCTTTAATCCATTTTTATTATTTTGTGCATGGTGTAAGAGAGCATTCTTTTGGTGTGAGTTTGATTCTTTTTTCCACAGTTTATTGTGATCCACATAGTCAAAGGCTTTGGCATAGTCAATAAAGCAGAAATAGATGTTTTTCCGGAACTCTCTTGCTTTTTTGGTGATCCAGCTGCTGCTGCTCAGTCACTTTAGTGTGGCTCTGTATGACCCCATAGACGGCAGCCTACCAGGCTCCCCATCCCTGGAATTCTCCAGACAAGAACACTGGAGTGGGTTGCCATTTCCTTCTCCAGTGCACGAAAGTGAAAATGTTGGCAATTTGATCTCTGGTTCCTCTGCTTTTCTAAAACCAGCTTGAACATCTGGAAGTTCATGGTTCACGTATGCTGAAGCCTGACTTGGAGAATTTTGAGCATTACTTTACAAGCGTGTAAGATGAGTGTAATTGTGCGGTAGTTTGAGCATTCTTTGGCATTGCCTTTCTTTGGCATTGGAATGAAAACTGACCTTTTCCAGTCCTGTGGCCACTGCTGAGTTTTCCAAATTTGCTGGCATATTGAGTGCAGCACTTTCACAGCATCATCTTTCAGGATTTGAAATAGCTCAACTGGAATTCAATCACCTCCACTAGCTTTGTTCGTAGTGAAGCTTTCTAAGGCCCACTTGACTTCACATTCCAGGATTTCTGGCTTTAGGGTGAGTGATCACACCATCATGATTATCTGGGTCATGAAGATCTTTTTTGTTTAGTTCTTCTGTGTATTCTTGCCACTTCTTAATATCTTCTGCTTCTGTTAGGTCCATACCATTTCTGTCCTTTATCGAGCCCATCTTTGCATGAAATGTTCCCTTGGTATCTCTAATTTTCTTGAAGAGATCTCTAGTCTTTGCCATTCTGTTATTTTCCTCTATTTCTTGGCATTGATCGCTGAGGAAGGCTTTCTTATCTCTCCTTGCTGTTCTTTGGAACTCTGCATTCAAATGGGTATGTCTTTCCTGTTCTCCTTTGCTTTTCGCTTCTCTTCTTTTCACAGCTATTTGTAAGGCCTCCTCAGACAGCCAGTTTGCTTTTTTTTGCATTTCTTTTTCTTGGGGATGGTCTTGATCCCTGTCTCCTGTACAGTGTCATGAACCTCCGTCCATAGTTCATCATGCACTCTATCAGATCTGTCCCTTAAATCTATTTCTCACTTCCACTGTATAATCATAAGGGATTTGATTTAGGTCATACCTGAATGGTGTAGTAGTTTTCCCCATTTTCTTCAATGTAAGTCTGAATTTGACAGTAAGAGGTTCATGATCTGAGCCACAGTCAGCTCCCAGTCTTGTTTTTGCTGACTGTATAGAGCTTCTCCATCTTTGGCTGGAAAGAATATAATCAATCTGATTTTGGTGTTGACCATCTGGTGATGTCCATGTGTAGAGTCTTGTGTTGTTGGAAGAGGGTGTTTGCTATGATCAGTGCGTTTTCTTGGCAGAACTCTATTAGCCTTTGCCCTGCTTCATTTTGTACTCCAAGGCTAAATTTGCCTGTTACTCCAGGTATTTCTTGACTTCCTTCTTTTGCATTCCAGTCCCCTAAAACGAAAAGGACATCTTTTGGGGTATTAGCTCTAAAAGGTCTTGTAGCTCTTCATAAAAGCATTCAACTTCAGCCTCTTCAGCGTTACTGGTTGGGGCATAGACTTGGATTACTGTGATATGAATGGTTTGCCTTGGAAACGAACAGAGATCATTCTGTCATTTTTGAGATTGCATCCAAGTACTGCATTTTGGACTCTTTTGTTGACCATGATGGCTACTCCATTTCTTCTAAGGGATTCCTGCCCACAATAGTAGATATAATGGTCATCTGAGTTAAATTCACTCATTCCAGTTCATCTTAGTTAGCTGATTCCTAAAATGTCAATGGTCACTCTTGCCATTACCTGTTTGACCACTTCCAATTTGCCTTGATTCATGGACCTAACATACCAAGTTCCTATGCAGTATTGCTCTTTATAGCATTGGACCTTGCTTCTATCACCAGTTACATCCACAACTGGGTGTTGTTTTTGCTTTGGCTCCATCCCTTCATTCTTTCTGGAGTTATATCTCCACTGATCTCCAGCAGCATATTGGGCACCCATCAACCTGGGTAGTTCATCTTTCAGTGTCCTATCTTTTTGTCTTTTCATACTGTTCATGGGGTTCTCAAGGCAAGAATACTGCAGTGGTTTGCCATTCTCTTTTCCAGTGGACCACATTCTGTGGAATTGTTGATGGACAGGGAGGCCTGGCGTGCTGCAGTTCATGGGGTTGCAAGGAATCGGACATGACTGAGCGACTGAACTGAACTGATTCATTTTAGTTTAGCTATACAGTTTTCCCAACACCATGTGTTGAAGAGCCTATCTTCATTTTTAATCTATGTGTCTTTAGATCTGAAGAGTAGGCAATGTATATATGTCTTCTTTTATATGTATTGAATAGTTTGTCTATTGATTGAAGCAGTTATATCTAAAGTAGTTATTGATATATGTGTACTTATTGGACTTCCCAGGTAGTGCTAGTGTTAAAAAACCTGCCTGCCAATACAGGAGAGGTAAGTGAGGTAGATTTGATCCCACGGTCAGGACAATCCCTTGGAGGAGGAAATGGCAACCCACTCTAGTATTCTTGCCTGGAGAACCCCATTGAGAGAGGATTCTGGCAGGCTACAGTCCATGGGGTCAGTCAAACATGACTGAAGCGACTAACACGCAGCACATGTACTTATTGACATTTCGTTAATTGGATGTTGTTTTTATGGTCCTTTTTGTTTCTTTCTTCTTTTGTTCTCTTTCCTCGTGATTTGATGACTACCTGTAGTATCATATTTGGACTCTTTTCTCTCTTTTGTGTATTTATTAAATATTTTTGGCTTATGGTTACCAGGATTAAGTTGCTGATCTGTTAAGTTTGAATGCATTTTAACCACCCTTCATTTTTATTATCCACCGCCTTACCGTTTGTGATGTCATATTTTATATTCTTCGGTTTGTGTATCCCTTTACTTATCTTGGATATAGATGACCTCACTACTTTTGTCTTTTAACCTCCCTACTAGCTTTATAAACATTGTTGATTTACCACCTTTACTGTATATTTGCCTTTACCGATGAGAATTTTCCTTTTATTCATGCGTGTGTGCTCAGTTACTCAGTTGTATCCAGCTCTTTGCTCCTTTGTCCATGAATTTTCCAGGCAAGAATACTGGAGCAGGTTGCCATTTCCTCTTCTATGGTACCTTCCTGACCCAAGGATTGAACCCTCATCTCCTGCATTACAGGCGGATTCTTTACTACTGAGCCATCGGGGAAGCCCCTTTTCCTTTCATACTTTTCATATTTCTGATTGTTGCTTTTTCTTTTCCACTTATAGAAATCCCTTTAATATTTCTTGTAAAGCTGGTTTTCTGTAGAAACTGACGTTGAGTTGAGTTCTTTTTGTGTTGAACTCTTTTAGCTTTTGGTTGCCTGTAAAACTTTTTGAGCTCTCTTTCAACTATGACTGAAAGCCTTGCTGGGTAGAGTATTCTTTGTTTTAGGTTTTTACTTTTCATCACTTTAAATACATCATGTTGCTCTCTTCTGGCCTGCAGAGTTTCTGCCGAGACATTAGCTGACAGCTTTATGGGGGCTCCTTTGTATGTAACTTGTTGCTTTTACTGTGGTGCTTTCAATTTTCTCTCTTTATTTTTAATTTTTACCATTTTAATTATAATGTTCTTGTTGTGATTCTTTTAGGTTGATCCTGTTTGAAATTCTTTGTGCTTTCTGGACCTGGATGTTCTCCCAGAGGTCTCTTATTAAACTGTCCTCTTTTTTTTCCTTTCTCTTCAGCTTCACTGATTTCCATAATTCTGCCTGCCAGTTCCTCTGTATCATCTAATCTACAGTTGATTACTTCTAGAGTATTTTTATTTCAGTTATTGTATTTTTCAGCTCTGTTTGGTTCTTATATTTCCAACTCTGTAAAAACTTCTAACTTCTCATTCTGTTCTTCCATTCTTCTCCCAAGTACTTTAAGCATCTTTATGATCATTAAATTCTTTTTTATTGCTTATCTTCACTTAGTTCTTTTTCTAGGGTTTTATCTTATTTCTTTATTTGGAATGTATTTCTCTGTCACCTCAATTCGCCTAATTCACAGTTTATATTTTTGTGTATTTGGTAGGTTGGTTACATTTCCTGATCTTGGGGAAGTGGCTTTGGGTAGGAAATGTCCTACATGGCCCAGCAGCATACTCCCCTCTAATCACCAGAGGTATATGTTTAATGGGTACCCTCTATGTGGGCTGCATAGGTCTGTTTCTTATGCCTGATTGACAGCTGTGGCTGTCTTACTGGTATGCGTGGTTGGCCTGGTCCCACTGATTGCCAGACACTGTCTTATGTGAAGGCTACCAGCTGCTGGTGGGTGAGATTGGGTGGTGGGTGGGGCTGGGTCATGGCTTGGCTGGCTGTGGCCTCCAGTCCTGGTAATGGCCTGCAGGTAGTTGGAGCTGGATCCTGACATGGTGTCCTGGGGCTGGTGTTGGCCTGCTGTTGGGTGGACCAGGGCCCTTGGTGTCCAGGGTGGTGCCAGACTACTAGTGGGTGGACCAGGACTTCACACAACTTGCTGTGGGGGGCTGTGGTGGTCCTGGGGCTTGGTGGCTGGTATGGGGGCCCAAAAGGACATGGGGCTGGTGCTGGCCCACTGATGGGCAGAATGAGGTCCTGGAGTCTTTTGCTGTGGGGCCTGAAGTTTCTGCAGCTAGTGTTGGCCCCTCTGTGGGCATTCCTGGGCCCAGGGTTTGTGACTGCAGGGCTTTGGGTATCCCAAGGGTGGTGCCTGCCACAGGTGGGTGGAGTTGGGGCCTAGCAGATCTTGGGGCTGGTGCCTGACACTTGGTATATAAGGCCAGGACTGGGACTAGTGCTGGCTAACTGGTGGTGGGGCTGGGTCAGATGACTAGCTGTGTGTCTGTGTGTGTATGTGTGTGTGTGTGTGGTTTTCAGTGGTCCCAGTGCTATGGTGGCCTACTTGTAGGTGGGGCTGGGTCCTGGGTCCCTTAGTGGTTGGGGTCATATCTTGAATTGACTGGGGACTCAGGGTGTTCTCTATAGCGTCAGCCTGCTGGTGATCCTGCCCACCTAGCTGCCTGGCCTGGCACATCCCAGGGCTGGTGGTGTTTGGTAGGCAGGCCTGGTCTCTCACTGATTGGTTAGAGGGAGGATTCTAAAGTGACACTTAAAAACACCTGTGTCTTGGTGGTGGAATGAGCTTCCCAGAATGGCTGCTGCCAACATCTTTGTTCTCAGAGTTTCAGTTGTCTTCTGCCTCTCTGGGAGGCTTTCCAGGATGAGCAAGTAGGTCCTACCCAAGTTCCATTTAAATTACTGCTTCTGCCCTGGTTGTGTGTGCTCCCTTAAGACTTAAGTCTCTATTTCCTACAACTCTCTGATTCTCCAAAAGGAAGCCCTACTGGCTTTCAGAGCCAAATAGTCTGGGTGGTGGGAGGAGTTCTTTCTGGTGCAGACCCCTGGATTGAGAGGGCCTGATACGGAGTTAGGACACTTTGCTCCTTGGGGAGGACTTCTGCATTTGTAATTTATTCTTCCATTTGTGGGTTGTATACCCTGGAAATATGGGTGATGACCATACTTCACCCTTTCGGCTTATCTTGTGATTTCTTCTTTGTATCTTTAGCTGTAAAAGATCTTTCCTGCTAATTTTCAGTTCACTTTTATGGGTAGTTGCTCTGTAAATAATCGTAATTTTGCTGTGCCTGCAGAAGGAGCTCACATGCTCATGGTCTTCCTATTCTGCCTTCTTGGTGACTTCTCACATCATAAAAGACTTCTAGTGGGTTAATAGCATGACAAATTGGTTAACACAAAGAAATAAACTTTGGTTCATATATTCAGAGTTTAATGAAAAATAGATAAATAAAAAGAACCAGGAACAGGCTTCCTCTTTTCATTTGACCCTTGAAGATGGAACACATTTGATGTTTGTAGTCTATGCATTAGGCAGAGTGTCAGAAGCTTGGTTGTCTTTGAGTCTTTAGGGCTTAGTGGAGTTGATGAGAACTGTAAATGGTTGTCAAGACTTGGTGCTTCATGGAAAGAACACCTGAATATACAGTGAGTATGTTAGCTAAATGGTTATGGTGTTACTGCTGGCTGAATGGGTCCATCCTTGGGAAAGTCCTGAAGCAGAACTCATGCTGAGGGTTTCTGCTCAGCTCTCTTAGAAAGCAATCCTAGTCAGTATGCTGCCGTTTTAATTGGGATGCTGGATGCAATGATGAAATCAAGGAGGACTGAATTCTTAAAAGTTCACATTTAGGTAAAAATTTAGACATCTCAGGAGATGAGTATGAGGCATGATCGTGATGAAGACAAAGGAGGGAGCTCTTTTAGGTGCTTTTGTGCTTGACTTCATTGTCCATCTTTTCTTTAGAAACTTGGTTTAAGTTTGCACTCCTTTTCATAGCAGTTCTAAACTTGCCCTAGACAGTACAGAAATGAGTGGATAATCTTTAGATACTCCGATAACTTAGCTAGTGACCATGACTTGTGATATGGTAGTAATATCAAGTAATATCAAGATAAAATGGAGACTGTCAGAATGCTGCTTTCCTTTTGGAAGTAAAGATCCTGACAAAGTGGTTTGAAAATAGTGTTGAAAACCCTATGATTAAATGACAACAAGAGCATAAGAAGAGATTTTTCTTCCTCTAAAATCAGGTTAGTGTATTTGGGTAGAAACAAAGAGAAGTTTTTCTTGGTTAAACTGGTTAATAGAGGAATTGAAGGCATTGTTTTTGTAGAAAAAAATCTTTACCCTAAGCTATAATTTTTCTAACTTCTGTTGCATGTATTGCTGCATTTTCTTTTTCCATGTGCTCTTACTATTTTCATGGCAAACATATTTTCAAAGATGATCTCTGGGATAATTATTGCCATTAATTAGTTTTGATATTCCTTTTTAATGACATTTTCATTTATTCCTTTTGCTAGCTGGATTGCCTTTTGCAATTCTTACTTCAAGGCATACCCCCTTCCAACGAGGATTATTCTGTAATGATGAGTCCATCAAGTACCCTTACAAAGAAGACACCATACCTTATCCGTTATTAGGTGGAATAATCATTCCATTCAGTATTATCGTTGTAAGTTAAATCCACTTTTCCAAGTTTATCACTTTTGGGCAGTTGACTTTAATTTTGTGTTAACCTGTTAATGATTGAATATATATAACCCTCTAAAACATGTGTTTTAACTTTTTATGTTATTTGATCAAAATAATCTCAGCTATTTTAAGTGGGGCTAAAAGAGTAACAGTGTATAATTAGAAGAACCTTACTAAATATGTATGGTTTTACGCTAATCTTTTCCAAGTCACTGATTTTTTTAGCTCTAATTTGCTATTGAGTAATAATACAATAGATGAATACTATATCGATATATTTTTAGCATACTTTATACTTAGGATATTATTTTATGATTTATTGAGACTGTTTATGAACTGACTCTAGTTACTGAGTTCTAGAAAGAAAAATTACTAACAGGTGTTAAAAGTCTTCTTTAGTATAAAGATATTTTAGATAATGGCAGAAATAGGGAGAAAAGCCTAAGTTTTATACATAATTAACAGTGAATATGAAAGCATTTTTACTGGTATTAAAACTGATAATTGTGTTTTCTAGGATTTCAGGTGAGAATGTCTAGAGAATGTGCTCTGGTTGGGGAGAAGATTTCAAGTGAATTGACTAGATGATTTTTATTATCTCTTGACTCAGAGATTCTATGACTTTAATTTTATGCTACATATCTTATAATTTTAGAAATAAGATTTATGCTAAAAGCAGAAAATATGGTCTCATCCAGGAGATAGGTCAAAAAGATAAATAGCCAAAAAGATATATCTTGTCTGTTCTGAAGTTTATTAAAAAACAAAGCAAAACTTCTTGATTTAGAAATTTAGTATCTGATTGCAGAATGATCATAGCTCCTTATTAGCACTAAAAGTTAATCAATTCCTAATTTGTGGTGTATAATTAATTAAAGAACATCTCTGCTATACAAATGTTTGTTTCACAGCACTGTGAGCTCCTTAAGGCAGAGATGGTGCCTTGTTCATCTTGTTATCCTTGCCATTGCCATGGACACTGGCATGTACTAGGTGCTAGAATGAAACTGGAGAGATTATGTAGTAATATTGGTGACTCTCCTACAGTATAGTGAAGTTTTAAGAAATCAGTGGCCCATTTAACCTAGACAGATCTTTACACTAAGTTTTTACTATGAAAAGAAAGAAAGCCTATGATCCTTCTATTAAAGAGGGAGTATAAGTAGACCCTTTTTAAAGTATATATTTCTGAGAGATTAATAGCTCTTTACTTATAAAATTTTTAGCAGGAGTTTTCTGCAAATAATAGCAGATTTTAGACAAGATTCAAGTACTCAAATGCTGCTACAAATGTACTTGTCTTTCAATTCTACTTTTGTTTGTGTCTCAGTAAGAAGGATGCTGCATGAGCAAAACTACAGAAATCTGCTACAGACCAGAGACCTGCCAAAGGACAGGGTGCTGTGCAGCCTGCATAGCAACTGCAGGATCCATAGACATTCAGTTAGGAAAAACTTGTTATATATATTTTATTAACTTGGAAGTTTTGATTATTTCACCATCACCTGTGAAAAGGTTATCTTTATATTGACAAAACAGCAAGTAAGTTGAGTGTGATGGTGGTTTAGTTGCTGTGTTGTGTCCGACTCTTGAAACCCCATGGGCTAGCTTGCCAGGCTCTTCTATACATGGGATTCTCTAGGCAAGAATACTGGAATGGGTTGCCATTTCCTTCTCCAGTGGATCTTCCCCACCCAGGGATCAAACCCAGGTCTCCTGCATTGCAGGCAGATTCTTTACTGACTGAGTTACAAGGGAAGCCTAAGTTGAGTATAAAAAGAACAGACTCTTTAAAAGTGCTGTACAAGTACTTTTTCATATCAACTATATCAACAAAGACATACACTGGCAGTGGTTTTATGTACCAGTTTAACATAATTTCAGATTATTCACTAACTCAACTTCTTTGAGGTAGCACATGGTTAGACTTGTTTATGTTTAATTTTGTTTTCTAAAAAGTAAATCATTTCTTTTAAAAAAATCAGGACTATAATTGGGACTTCATACCAGGCCTTTGATGTGACTTGCAAGTGATCCATAACTATATGAGTGATTGAGGGAACCTGGTAAAGAATCAGAATTAATATAGTATCATAGGAGCCAAAGGAGAAGTTCAATAAGGACAAAATGGTCAGTGATGTCATATACTACTGAGAAGTTAAGATTTGGGTTGATAAAAATCTCTTTGATCTGATGAGACCATTTTGACTTTTTGGAGAGCTATTCAGTAGAATAAAGGGTTTAGAGGTATTTAGAGATATTTAGAAAGGAGTGGAAGTATGGCAGTGAGTGATTTTAGACTATTCTTTTAGGAAAGTGGGTCCTGAGTGGAAGACACATAACTATAGTAACAGTGTAGAGACATATAAAATTATCTTGGTTGATGGAGATATAAAGATGGTGAGAAAATACTCTGGTACATAGGTTTTAAGTGATTAAATCCTTCTGATTTAGATAGCTACTAGCTTTGATCTTAAAAAGTGTTTTGTTTTACTCCCCCAAACATCATCTTTAGTACTTTAATAATTGCCAACATCTGCTGGATCATGGAAAAAGCAAGAGAGTTCCAGAAAAACATCTATTTCTGCTTTATTGACTATGCCAAAGCCTTTGACTGTGTGGATCACAAGAAACTGTGGACAATTCTGAAAGAGATGGGAATACCAGACCACCTAACCAGCCTCTTGAGAAACCTGTATGCAGGTCAGGAAGCAACAGTTAGAACTGGACATGGAACAACAGACTGGTTCCAAATAGGAAAAGGAGTACATCAAGGCTGTATATTGTCACCCTGCTTATTTAACTTATATGCAGAGTACATCATGAGAAACCTGGACTGGAAGAAACACAAGCTGGAATCAAGATTGCCAGGAGAAATATCAATAACCTCAGATATGCAGATGATACCACCCTTATGGCAGAACGTGAAGAGGAACTAAAAGCCTCTTGATGACAGTGAAAGAGGAGAGTGAAAAAATTGGCCTAAAGCTCAACATTCAGAAAACGAAGATCATGGCATCTGGTCCCATCACTTGATGGGAAATAGATGGGGAAACAGTGGAAACAGTGTCAGACTTTATTTTTGGGGCTCCAAAATCACTGCAGATGGTGACTGGAGCCGTGAAATTAAAAGACCCTTACTTCTTGGAAGAAAAGTTATGTCCAACCTAGATAGTATATTCAAAAACAGAGACATTACTTTGCCAACAAAGGTCTGTCTAGTCAAAGCTATGGTTTTTCCAGTGGTCATGTATGGATGTGAGAGTTGGACTGTGAAGAAGGCTGAGCGCCAAAGAATTGATGCTTTTGAACTGTGGTGTTGGAGAAGACTCTTGAGAGTCCCTTGGACTGCAAGGAGATCCAACCAATCCATCCTGAAGGAGATGAGCACTGGAATTTCTTTGGAAGGAATGATGCTGAAGCAGAAACTCTAGTAATTTGGCCACCTCATGCGAAGAGTTGACTCATTGGAAAAGATTCTAATGCTGGGAGGGATTGGGGGCAGGAGGAGAAGGGGACGACAGAGGATGTGATGGCTGGATGGCATCACGGACTCGATGGACGTGAGTCTGAGTGAACTCCGGGAGATGGTGATGAACAGGGAGGCCTGGCGTGCTGTGATTCATGGGTTCGCGAAGAGTCGGACACGACTGAGCGACTGAACTGAACTGAACAGAACTTTAATACTTTATCCTTAATCTGATTAAATAATGTTTGGCAAGCAATCCCAGCTTTATGATTAGAGTAGTTAGTTTAAGTGTGAACTTCACCAGAAGCTAAGTTGACCTAAATGGCTCAAAGGGCAAAATAAGGTTTTAAAATGAAATGAAAATATGGTTGTCATGTGTTGGTGGAAGGCACAGACATCTTTCTGCATTTGATTTAGAATGTCTCTGTTATCTGTTTCTCTCAATACAGATGGCATACATTAAAAAAAAAAAAGATGTACTTTGACCTAGCATTTGTTAGATTTAGAGTCCCTCTGAGGTTAAGGGTTAACTTTCAGAATAAGGTTAAGGGTTATTAAGGGTTAATGGTTAAGAATTAAGGGTTAAGGGTTAAGTTTCAGTCTATTGTACATCTGTAGTCAACTTTTAATCTGTGTCCAGTACACTGAATGTTACTAGTGAACTGATTTTCAGTTATCAGTGGCAAGAACCAGAGTCTAGGTGGCCCTAAACAATGATCATTATGACTAGGAAGACTCACCAAGATTAATATTTGTTTTTAGAAAGTAGTTGAGTGCTTACACAAGAAGAACTGACAGCTGAGAAGTGAAGTTTCACTGCTCAAATTGTAGTTGACTAATATACTTGGTATATGTTTAAAATTATCAAAGGTCATCTCCATAACAAAACATTAGAGATATCTTGTCTTGCTGCTTATCTATCAAGGCAATTGCTGGAACACCTTAATGGCCTGAGGAGATGTAATATATTTTAATTCAAGGCCTCTAGGACAGTCACCAGGGAGTACCCTTAGCACTCTTGTGGAAGTATGGTATCCCCAGAAGTGAATGTGGTTTTCCTCTCCTGTGAGACCTGTGCTCAGCAAAGGCTTGATTAAGTCATCCACTTTAAGGATTATAACGAGGAATATATTCCTATGGGATTTAATATAATTAAAGATATTTACTTTTTACCCAAGAAGTAGCACCTTGAATTGAAATTTATTGACCACCAGCTCTATTTTAGGCCTCTGTGGTGGTGTTAGCTTTCTATTCAACTAAAAATTCATTCTTGGTTTTGTAGAATTCATAGTCTAGTTGTCAGAGTTACAACATTGTAATTATGGAATTCTAGGAGCCATTGAGCCAGATGAAGAAAGAATTTTTGATATCAGGTTCTTGAAATCCCCTTTCGGGAGACAACAATTCATCTCACCCCCAAAGACAATTAATAGTCGCTAAATGGAAATGTTTGAATGCTTTGTAAAATCATTTATATAAATTTAAGATGAAGCAGTGAAACTCTTTTGAGTGAAACTTTGTGATATATATCCATGCCCAACATAAATTAGCAAGCAGAATTTTTTGTTTAAGTGTTTATTTTTGTCTCAGGTGTGGCTTATTATTTTTATAATGTTGCTGTTCAGTAGTTTTCAGATTTCTTAGGATATTGATCTGTGAATTTGTAAAGTACTTGAAAACTTTTTATGCCTTTAAACCCATTATACTGGTGTGCACTTACACACACACACTACTGGTATCTGAGAAGGCTATGACTCCCATTTTACAAAAGTCAGTGAAAAATAAAGAGGAAGGAGTCACTTGAAATGTTTTCTTGGCGAAGGAGAACATCAAATATGTATTTGGTCTTTTAATGAGACTTGTTAAGGAAGCCAGCCCTAAAGGCTTCTTGGAGAGGCAGGACTGGGAGATGTTGTCAGCTGATCTCTGCTCTCTGTGCCCTTTAACCTCAGTGTTAGATCCCTGTTAGCTTTTTTCTCTTAAAATGTTTTACCTTTTTTAACATGATGAATATTTTTGGTTCAAAGTAATGTCTGATGCAAATGCAGACTCTGAGGTAAAAGTGCTTATGTAAGGGCTATTCTAACCAGAAAGTTTGTATTCTTTGAAAAGCCATTGTTTTTATACTCTGGTACATCAGTAAGCCTACTTATTGAGGCTCGGTATATTTGAATACGAGAAGTAAGGCCTTATTTGTCATTGCTCTGTAAGCAGTATCAATTGAGGATACCTAGAATTAGGAATCCTAAGTTGTTCTTCATTTGAAAAGGAGGAAAAAAAGAGAGGGAGGTATTTTTAAAACAAACATTTTATTGTGATTTACCATTTTCTTCTCTATTTTTACTTTGTTTGATGTGCCTGGATACTGCTTTTAACATTATTTTTCTGTTTTGTTTTTTTTTTCAGATGATTGTTGGAGAAACCCTGTCTGTTTATTTTAGCCTCTTGCACTCGAATTCCTTTATCAGGAATAACTACATAGCCACTATTTACAAAGCCATTGGAACATTTTTATTTGGTGCAGCTGCTAGTCAGTCCCTGACTGATATTGCCAAGTATTCGATAGGCAGACTGCGGCCTCACTTCCTGGATGTTTGTGACCCAGACTGGTCAAAAATCAACTGCAGTGATGGTTACATTGAAAACTACATATGTCGAGGGAATGCACAAAAAGTGAAGGAGGGCAGGTGCGTGTTAAATTTTTAATGCTTGTTTTATCTTGTGCATTCTTGAAATACAAGGTTTCAGTGATTGGAAGATGAGCTGTCTAGTAGGTTAAAGAGATAGAAGCTAGTATAATCACTGGGAGGTGAATTGAAATCATGTTTGATCTATTTTCTCTACTTACTCTTTTTTTCCTGTTTTATCCCAGTACTCTGTTTAAGAGCATTTTAATGTAATTCTTTTCATCTTCAGTGTATAATAATGTAAAATGAACCCCTTTAGATCACACAGTCCAGGATCAGCAAACTTTTTCTTAAGATGCCAGATAATAAATATTTTAGGCTTTGTGGGCCATATGTTGGCCCACAACTCTGCCTTTGTAACAGAAACAAAGAATCATAGACAATCCTTGAACAAACAAGTGTAGCTGTGTTCCAGTGAAACTTTATTTACTATGTAGATAGTGGCTGCCCTATGGGTTATATAGTTTGCTTACATTTGATCTGGTTCAACTATGTAATGGAGCTCTGCTAGATCTCTTAGTATTCTTAGAGTATGTTTTTTTTTTTAAGTTAATTTCATTCATACATTGATAGATCTGGGACCTCAGATTGCTTTCTTATTGCACACTTGGGCTACTTTCTACGTTGGGAGTGCTATTAGACATGGATGAAAGAGAGTATTTGGAACCCCAAAGGTCTAATGCCTTTAATTTATGGATGAGCAGACAAAGGCCCAGTAACATTGAATAAAGCCACACTAACGTAAATACACTACTATGTGTAAAATAGTTAACTAGAGGGAAGATACTTTATAGTAGAGGAAACTCAGCTTGGTGCTCTACGGGATGAGTGGGCAGTTGGGAGGGAAGCTCAAGAGGGAGGGGATATATGTATACCATATAGCTGATTCACTTTGTTATATAGGAGAAACTAACACAATATTGCAAAACAATTATACTCCAATAATAAAATTCTTTAAAAAAACAAAAACAAAAAAGCCACTGATTAGTAGCAGAGCCAGTTCCTTATCCCAAATCTCAGAATTGTCAATCTTACTAATTCTATGTTTGATTTTCTTGTATTTTAAGATACCTATTACCATTTTCCTTTATTTATTCATCCAAAAAATACTTTCTCTCAGAAAAACATCCTCTGATTGTTTTTTTACATTTGATTCCCAGACACATTATTGTCCTTGTTAGTTGTTTTGTAAGTCAAACAGGCCTGCTGCTGCTAAGTCGCTTCAGTCGTGTCTGACTGTGTGCGACCCCATAGATGGCAGCCCACCAGGCTCCTCTGTCCCTGGGATTGATTCTCCAGGCAAGAACACTGGAGTGGGTTGCCATTTCCTTCTCCAATGCATGCATGCATGCCAAGTCACTTCAGTTGTGTCTAACTCTGTGTGACCCTATGGACAGCAGCCCACCAGGCTCCTCTGTCCATGGGATTCTCTAGGCAAGAATACTGGAGTGGGTTGCCATTTCCTTCTCCTTCAACTATGTAATGGAGCTCTGCAAGATCTCTTAGTATTCTTAGAGTATCTTTTTAGGCCTGCTGGTGGTCCTCAATATTTGCATTTCATGGAGATGAAAATTCACTTTATTTAGGAGTATGCATTATGCTGTGTGCTTGGAATTCAGCAGTGAACAAGACAGCTCTGATTTCTATCTTCATGGAGCTTAGTCTAGCAGGAAAGATTTACAATAAATATTGACAGTAGAAGCCATGTAATTAAAACACCCTTGCTCCTTGGAAGAAAGCTATGAGCAACCTAATCAGCATATTAAAAAGCAAAGACATTAATTACTTTGTGAACAAAGGTCCATATGGTCAAAGCTATGATTTTTCCAGTAATCATGTATGGATGTGAGAGTTGCATCATAAATAAAGCTGAGTGCCGAAGAATTGATGCTTTTGAACTGTGGTGTTGGAGAAGACTCTTGAGAGTCCCTTGGACTGCAAGAAGATCCAACCAGTCCATCCTAAAGGAAATCAGTCCTGAATATTCATTGGAAGGACTGATGCTGAAGCTGAAACTCCAATTCTTTGGCCACCTGACACAAAGAACTGACTCTTTAAAAACACCCTGATGCTGGGAAAGATTGAAGGCAAGAGGAGAAGGGGACGACAGAGGATGAGATGGTTGCATGACATCACTGACTTAATGGACATGAGTTTGAGCAAGCTCTAGGATGGACAGGGAAGCCTAATGTGCTGCAGTCCTTGGAGTCACAAAGAGTTAGACACAACTGAGCTACTAAACTAAACTGACAATGGAAGAGAATCTCCCTGTTAACAAGGCCAAAGAATAAACAGGTTGTTGAATGACAGGCTCTGAGGTGATGATACGAGGACTGATTATGGGTATAATGTCTTAATGAAGTGGGGAAAGTGACTTAAGTGGAAACTGGGTGAGAAGTAGATAGTGGAAGGTGGTTTTTGATTTGAGCTCAGGTAAGCAACATTTTTTTTTTTTTTTTTAAAAAAGAGGGAAAGACTGGCCCAGCAATGGCTGTGAAGAAAGATGAAGATAATCAAGACCAACAGTGGACTCTTAAGGTATAGGATGTGGATATCTCATTCTCTGCTTTGATAGTGATGTAGAGCCAAGTATTGTCTTAGGAAAGGCTCTTTGATGACTAGTAGATGTAGTGAGCTTCATTGAAGAGTTTGAAGACACAGGGAAGTATAGAGAACTTTAACCATCCTGGCAAGAATACTGGAATGGGTTGCCATGCCCTCCTCCAAGGAATCTTCCTGACTTAGGGATCAAACCTACATCTCCTGCATTACAGGCAACAGGGAACAACTCCCCCTCCCCCCGCCACACACACACACATATCACGTATAACCATAGAATTCCAGAATATACAGTGAAG
Organism: Nanger dama; assembly: GCA_917880005.1. Lineage (NCBI taxonomy): Eukaryota > Metazoa > Chordata > Mammalia > Artiodactyla > Bovidae > Nanger > Nanger dama. Next base: position 15,964,726 of record CAKJTW010000040.1, on the reverse strand, counting down.
GAATTGGATTGGAAGGGATAAAGTGGCTTGGTTGGAGAAGAGGAAGCTTATTTTAATGGTAGTGCTTTAGTCGCTAAGTCGTGTCTGACTCTTGTGACACCATGGACATACCCTGCCAGAATTCTCTGTCCATGGGATTCTCCAGGCAAGATTACTGAAGTGGGTTGCCATTTCCTTCTGCAGGGGATCTTCCCAACCCAGGAATCAAACCCAGGTCTCTTGAATTGCAGGCAGATTCTTTACTGACTGAGTTATGAGGGAAGCCTTTATTTTGATAGAGGTTACTTCTAATTTGACAGTTTGTAAAGAATTGCCATTTTAATATTAACTCCTCTAATCCATGAATATGATATTATCTTTCCATTTTTTTGATGTTCTTTTGTTTCTGTTAGCAATAGTTTTTAGATTTTGGTGTCCCTGTCTTGCATACATTTTGCTTAAATGTGTCACTAATTTTTAAGATTTCTTGATGTGATTGTGAAAAGTTTTTAGTTGTATTTAAAAATAAAACAAAAAGTCTTTTATATAGTTTTATCTGGCCTTTTATCCTTTAAACTTGCTAATGTAACTTCTTATATAGATTCCTCAAGATTTTCTCTGTTCCTCTTAATATTGTCTGTGAATGAACAGTGTTGTTTTTCTTTTTTTCCTTTTCTATATTGCTTTTTATTTCTTTTCCTTATTGTATTATACTGGCTAAAACTGCTAATACAGTGTAGAAAGAAGTGGTGAGAGCAGATATGCTTGTCTTGTTCCTGACCTTAGGTAGAAAGCACTCAGTCTTTCACCATTAAATATAGTACCGATATGTTTTTGGTAGATGCGCTTTATTAGATTTTTGTTATAAATGTGTGTTTAGTCAGATGCTTTTTCTATGGCTATTGAGGTCATACTGCTTTTCTTTTTTTCCTTTTAAAAGAGTGTATCCCTTTAATCTTGGACTATTAAAGCAACTTTTCATTCCTGGGATAAACTTCACTTCGTCATGGTATATTATACTTTTTGTATTAACTGGACTCAGTTTGCTAATGTTATGTTAATGATTTTTACTTCTGTATTCATGAATGTTACTTGTCTATAGTTTTCTTGTGAAGTTTTTGGGTAGATTTGGAATCAACATTTGGTATTAAATGTTAAGTAGAATTCACCACTAAATAACACTTAGACTTGAAATTTTCTTTGTAGGAATGTTGTAAACTATGGTTTTATTTTTTAAAGTAGATGAGGATTATTGAGGTTATCTCTTTCTTAGGTGAACTGTCATCATTTGTCTTTTAAGAGATTTGTAAATTTTATCTAAATCATCAAGTTTGTTGACATCAAGTTGTTCACAGTTTCTCTTTCCTTATTGTCCTTTTATTGTTTGTAAGAAGTGTAGAGCTAACCCTTCTTACATTCCTGTCATCGATAATTTTTGTCTTAATCTCTTTTTGCTTGAGTGGTCTGGCCAGAAGTTTTATTAATCTTTTTATTAGTTTTATTGGTTTGTTTTGGGATCGTTGACTTTGTTTTTCTGTATTTGATTTCATCTATTTCTGCTATTCTTCTGCTTTCTTTCAGTTTTATTTCCTCTTCTTTTTCTTGTAGTTTCATAAGGTAAAAACTTAGATCATTAACTATATCACAGATTATTATATATTGTAACTTCATTTTTAACTAAAATTATTTTCTAATTTCTTCTGTGTTTTCCTCTTTGATCAGTGAGTTATTTCAGTTCAGTTCAGTCACTCAGTCGTGTCTGACTTTTTGCGACTCCATGGACTGCAGCACATGAGGCCTCCCTGTCCATCACCAACTCCCAAGGTTATTCAAGCTCTTGTCCATTGAGTTTGTGATACCATCCAACCATATCATCCTCTGTCATCCCCTTCTCCACCTGCCTTCAGTCTTTCCCAGCATCAGGGTATTTTCAAATGAGTCAGTTCTTTGTGTATCTTTCTGTAATTGACTTTTTGATCTATGTCTATATGAATTTTCTGTGGAGATGTTTTGTCAGTTATTCTTAGGAATTTGAAATCTCTATAATTGTTGATTGTTCTTGTTCTTTCTTTTTGTTAGCTTTTGTTTCATATATTTTGTGATTCTGTTGTTCAGTGTATAACATTTCTTTTTCATGTAGTATGTACCCTTTTCCGTATGAACTGTCTCTCTTTGTTTCTAGAAACATCCTTTGCTTTAAGTCTATTTTGTCTGATAATAATATATAGCCAGTGTCCTGGCTATATTGTTTATTGTTTGGATAGTATATAGTTTCCATAAATAAAACATTCAGTTCATTTGAATCCTTGAATTTAAAGTGTGTTTGCTGGGTACTTAAAGTATGTAAATCAGATCTAGATTATACTTTATAATCTAGTGTGAAAAATCCCTGCCTTTTTGATTGTTACTGTTGTTGGTCAGTTGCCAAGTTGTGTCCATGTGACCCCTTGGACTGCAGCACGCCAGGCTCCTCTGTCCTCCACTGTTTCCCCGATGGCCTCCCTGTCCATCACCAACTCCCAAGGTTACTCAAACTCATGTCCTTTGAGTCAGTGATGCCATCCAACCATCTTATCCTCTATCATCCCCTTCTTCTCCCGTGCTCAATCTTTCCCAGCGTCAGGGTCTTTTCCAGTGAGTCAGCTCTTTGCATCAGGTGGCCAAAGTTTTGAAGCTTCAGCTGCATCATCAGTCCTTCTAGTGAATATTCAGGGTTGATTTCCTTTAGGATTTACTGGTTTGATCTCCAGAAAATGTTTTTTGTAAATGATTCTTAAAAAATGTTTTTATTTATTTTTGGCTGTGCTGAGTCTTCATTGCTTTTTCGGGCGTTCGTTAGTTGCGGAGAGAAGGGTCTACTCTTTAGTTGCAGTACATGGGGTTTTCATTGTGGTCGCTTCTCTTGTTGTGGAGCACAGGCCCTAGGGTGCTTCAGTAGTCACAGCATGGGGGCTCAGTTGTTGTGGCTCACAAGTCCAGAGCGCAGGCTCAGTAGCTATGGCGTGGGCTTAATTGTCCAGTAGTGTATGTGATCTTCCTGGACTAGGGATTGAACTGGTGTCTCCTGCATTGCAAGGCAGATTCTTAATCAGTGGACCACCAGGGAAGCCCGTAAATGATTCTTAAAGGACACAAATTCTTCACACATATATTGTTTTTCAGGTTCAGGTACATAAATCTTAGCTCAAACTTTGATTATGGCCTATCTTACTGAGAAATTTTTCTTTCTGATGCAAACCGTTTGGGCAAAATTAGAAGTAATATAATTTAGTTTAAATGGTATAAATAAAACTACATTTTTCAGCCCATATATGTGATACTCTGTCTCTTTCTAGTGTACCCAAATTAGCCAACATGTACTGTTACTCTGATTGAACTTTTGACTTAAGTACACTCGGTTTTTCACCCATCATCACTTAACATTTCTACATCAACCCGTATGCAGTTATGTAAGAGTCAGGAAAACCATCTTACAAAACAATATAAATATCTGGATAACTCAAATTGCAAAGCTATGTATATTACACATGATTATTATCTGTAGTTTTCAGTGAAGAACTTCTGTTAGTAAGTTTTGAGATTCTGAAACAAGGATAAGTGAAAACCAGACATACAGATGAAATTTTAAGAAGACTATATCTTATGAGAAAAATGTGATTTCCATCAGTGTTTCCAGAGTAAATTGGTTGTTGATAGTTTCAGAGCCATATAACATTGGAACATAACTGTGGCTTGCACTTTATTCTGTTGTGGAACATAGTTTGGTTGGATACAGACTTTCCTATTCTGTTTCTCTTGAATTTTAAAGTCAGGATGCCAAGAATGGAAAAACATTTCAGTCTAGAATTGCCTATATGTTTATTAAGATTATGGTATAGTCTGCTCATTTAATTTATTGCCACAGCCTGCCCATGTAAGTTTTTAATTATAAAATTATACTGTTTGATGGAGAGAAGGGAACATAGGCACCCGAAATGAGTCATTTTTGTTGATTATAAATGAGTCAGAATTACATCTTAGGATAAGAGTATCCTCTTGCAATTTTGGTTTTTGGTCTTGAATTTTTTTCCCCATTTGTTCTCTTATTTCTTTTTCTCTTTCCCCTCCACCCTTTCTGCTCATGTGTATGCTCCTGTGCTCTCTGATATCATTGATATCACAGGATTTTTACTAGGCTTCATTTGCAGTGGCCATTGGGTCCTAAACATAAAAGTGAGAACATAATGGACTATAATAGAATATTTATTAGTTGTAATAGCCAGAGAGTCCTAGTCACTGTTTAAAATCAATACCTGTGAATTTACTGTGAAATAAAAGGGACTTAACACTTGGAACAGTATGACACTTAATTTCCATTGCTTACGTTAGTGATAATAGCATTACTCTCAGTCTTTGAAACAGTTCCTAATGAGCCCAAGTAGTTTAAACCTGTAGCTCCCCTCACAGGTCAAAATTCTCTTTAGAGAATCAATGGGCACCTCACATTAATGGTTCATTAGATTCACCTGGAAAGTTTGTTTAAAACACAGATTTCTGAGACTTCATCTTCCAGTTGTTGGATTCATAAGGTTGGGATAGGGTCTGAAAATTTGTATTTCTAAGAGTTCCCAGCTGTTGCTGCTGCTGTTGATCTTGGGACCGCACTTTGAGAACTACTGCTTTATATCACTTGTATATGGGAATATGACTTTGTATGACATCTGCTATCTCAGGTTGTGAGAGCTGATATTTACCCTGTTAGGTAGAGTGAATTTAAGATGTGCACGGTGAGCAGGCCTATTTATGATATTACAGTATAGAAACTGTTAGGTTCTTTGAGAGATTCAACTTTCTTTTTCTAGCTTTTATTTAAATTATATTTGTTTAAGCATAGGCTCAAGTGTTCCTCTTCAGTTCTGAGTGTGTAATCTCTGGCTGTATAAGTCATATATTCAATACAAAGTTATTTCTGTTTGAATTACGGGAGCATTTATTGCTTAGATGTTTAATTGGAATATATTTGGTCGAGTGGGAGAAATAAATTTCCTTTTCTCTTTTTAATGCAGCCCACATGCAGGTAAATAAAGCTAAAGTTGGAGGGTGTGCCTTCTATAATAGTGAAAAACCATTATAACTAGACTGATTGGCTGTGGTACTAAAAGTACCTGGTAAAACCTGCCTTATATTTTGAGAGAATGGCTTCTTCTGTGTAACCTAATTATAAACATCACTGGGTAAGACTTTATGCTTCAGAATGATTCATTTATTCTATTCAGGCTGATCTGTGTTATTTATACATGTGTGTATCAGTAAACTAGACAGCCTTTTATTTAGTCATATCTGTATGGAAATATCAACATATAGAATGAAAGGAAGGATGATTTTAAAAGATTCTTCACTCTAAGGGCCTTAGCTATCAGTGCATTTAATAGGGGATGACTTCAAGACAAATATCTCTTTCCACCTCCTCTGTTCTGAACAGCAGTGCCTAATAGTTTAGGTTGTAGCAGTGACTGCTTTTTCACCCCCATACCACCTTGACTCTTTTTGCCCCCGTGTTTCTCACATATTAACAACATTGGAATCATGTGGACAGTTTGTTAAAATACAGATTACTAGGCCTCACCCTCAGAGTTTCTGATTCATTCATTGGGTCTGGAGTGGGGCCCAGGAATTGGCACTTCAAAAAAATGTTCCCAGATGGTGCCTTGGCTGCTGATCTGTGAACCACTGCTTCAGTATATAATAGGAAGGTACTAAATTGAATTAATACCTATTCCTGTTAAGTCCTGGTTCGTGTAGGAGCTACTAATAAGGTGTGCCTGTTGCTCTTGTGGCACCCACTATGTAGGAGCTGAGACTTGTTTGGAGATTTTAATGGGTAATAGAAAGTGATTCATGCCTTAAAGGAGTGAAAATAAAATGCTATATGAAGTCAGAGGAGGGTTATACTTCTGCTAGAGGAGGCATTTTGGAGGATGAGTAAGGTTTGAATGTGTAGAATTGGAATGGATTATGTCTCAGGCCCAGGGAGCAACATGATTAAAGGCTGGCTACTTGAGAGTGTACAAGCCATGTTTTATTAGACTTTCAGTATAACCTGTTTGAATTTTGGGGTTTTCTTTGGTACTTCGTAAAGGAGATCTTGGGCGTTTAAAACTAAGGGAACTTTTCTAGAAAATGAAAATGATCCCTAATTAATAACCGATACCTAATTAAATAACTCCATACATTTCATGCAAACTTCTGATTTAGCCTGTGTTGCATTCATACATTTCATATAATTTTGTTTTAATTTGGCAATAAAAGCAAAAGATTCTCCCCCTTAGATTTAACTTGGTGCTTGATTCTTTTTCCTGAGAGGCAGAATGAGTTGAGTCTAGTTGTGAATCTGTTTTGGCTAAGGTGCAAGTTTGCAAAGATAAGAGCCTGTCTTCACTTTCTGTGACATCCTGTCAGTACGTATTGATAAATATTTGTGTACCATAAGTTATTTTAAAAACAATCAAAAATCCTTTCCCCACCACACACCATACTAGCAATACTCTTCAGTTTTAGATGTTTGACATTTCACTGTATTCCCCTCTCCTCTTTTAAATGACTGTTTAAAGAATTAGTATTAACATATATCAGCTTTTTGTGGTTTTTTAATTATCCCTTGGATTTTCTTCTCAGTTTTTCAATTAGCGTGTAGGTCTTGCAGTGGATGTATTAAGACGAAAGATATCCTTGGGTATTAATAAATCAACCAGTGCTTTAACTTAAAAGGCTACTAAATCATAAAAACATATCATCAACTGATTACATCATGTTGTTGCTGTGTACCTTTTCCTTAGAACCCTTGAATGCCACATTGCCCCATTTGAAATATGAAAAACAGTTTCATAGATAGTGAGAAGCTTTTCCAGATTAAAATATAATGATAAACCCCATGGATCAAGTGATCAAGTGTAAGTTTTCATTCAAAATAAGTGTGAACAATAACCTTGGATATTTTTGTCTAATAGCAAATATATATTTTTATTGAGAGCTAGGAAGGAAGTTGAGTTTGTAAACAACAAAATGAGCCTAATGTATGTGTTTTTTTTTTTTTTGCTACGTATTCAAAGAATTGAAATCTGCATTCAGTTCAGTACAGTTCAATTCAGTCACTCAGTTGTGTCTGACTCTTTGTGACTCCATGAATCGCAGCACGCCAGGCCTCTCTGTCCATCACCAGCTCCTGGAGTTCACTCAGACTCAGGTCCATCGAGTCGGTGATGCCATCCAACCGTCTCATCCTCTGTCGTCCCCTTCTCCTCCTGCCTTCAGTCCCTCCCAGCATCAGAGTCTTTTCCAATGAGTCAGCTCTTCGCATGAGGTGGCCAAAGTACTGGAGTTTCAGCTTTAGCATCAGTCCTTCCAAAGAACACCCAGGACTGATGTCCTTTAAAATGGACTGGTTGGATCTCTTTGCAGTCCAAGGGACTCTCAAGAGTCTTCTCCAATACCACAGTTCAAAAGCATCAATTCTTCGGCGCTCAGCTTTCTTCACAGTCCAACTCTCACATCCATACATGACCACTGGAAAAACCATAGCTTTGCCTAGATGGACCTTTGTTGGCAAAGTAATGTCTCTGCTTTTCAATATGCTGTCTAGGTTGGTCATAACTTTCCTTCCAAGGAGTAAGGGTCTTTTAATTTCATGGCTGCAGTCACCATCTGCAGTGATTTTGGAGCCCAAAATATAAAGGCTGACACTATTTCCACTGTTTCCCCATCTATTTGCCATGAAGTGATGGGACCAGATGCCATGATCTTCGTTATCTGAATGTTGAGCTTTAAGCCAGCTTTTTCACTCTCCACTTTCACTTTCATCAAGAGGCTTTTTAGTTCCTCTTCACTTTCTGCCATAAGGGTGGTGTCATCTGCATATCTGAGGTTATTGATATTTCTCCCAGCAATCTTGATTCCAGCTTGTGCTTCTTCTAGACCAGCGTTTCTCATGATGTATTCTGCATATAAGTTAAATAAGCAGGGTGACAATATACAGCCTTGATGTACTCCTTTCCCTATTTAGAACCAGTCTGTTGTTCCATGTCCAGTTCTAACTGTTGCTTCCTGACCTGCATACAGGTTTTTCAAGAGGCAGGTCAGGTGGTCTGGTATTCCCCTCTCTTTCAGAATTTTCCAGTTTCTTGTGATCCACACAGTCAAAGGCTTTGGCATAGCCAATAAAGCAGAAGTAGATGTTTTCTGGAACTTTCTTGCCTTTCCATGATCCATTGGATGTTGGCAATTTGATCTCTCGTTCCTCTACCTTTTCTAAAATCAGCTTGAACATTTGGAAGTTCATGGTTCACATATTGCTGAAGCCTGGCTTGGAGAATTTTGAGCATTACTTTACTAGCATGTGAGATGAATGCAAATTTGTGAGGTAGTTTGAGCATTCTTTGGCATTGCCTTTCTTTGGGATTGGAATGAAAACTGACCTTTTCCAGTCCTGTGGCCACTGCTGAGTTTTCCAAATTTGCTGGCATATTGAGTGCAGCACTTTCACAGCATCATCTTTCAGGATTTGAAATAGCTCAATTGGAATTCCATGACCTCCACTAGCTTTGTTTGTAGTGATGCTTCCTAAGGCCCGCTTGACTTCACATTCCAGGATGTCTGACTCTAGGTGAGTGATCACACCATTGTGATTATCTTGGTTGTGAAGATCTCTTTTGTATAGTTCTTCTGTATATTCTTGCCACCTCTTCTTAATATCTTCTGCTTCTATTAGGGCCATACCATTTCTGTCCTTTATCGAGCCCATCTTTGCATGAAATGTTCCCTTGGTATCTCTGCTTTTCTTGAAGAGATCTCTATTCTTTCCCATTCTGTTATTTTCCTCTATTTCTTTGCACTGATTGCTGAGGAAGGCTTTCTTAATCTCTTCTTGCTGTTCTTTGGAACTCTGCATTCAGATGTTCATATCTTTCCTGTTCTCCTTTGCTTTTTGCTTCTCTTCTTTTCACAGCTATTTGTAAGGCCTCCTCAGACAGCCAATTTGCTTTTTGCATTTCTTTTCCATGGGGATGGTCTTGATCCCTGTCTCCTGTACAGTGTCACAAACCTCCCTCCATAGTTCATCAGGCACTCTGTCTATCAGATTTAGGCCCTTAAATCTATTTCTCACTTCCACTGTATAACCATAAGGGATTTGACTTAGGTCATACCTGAATGGTCTAGTGGTTTTCCCTACTTTATTCAATTTAAGTCTGAATTTGCCAATAAGGAGTTCGTGATCTGAGCCACAGTCCTCTCCCGGTCTTGTTTTTGTTGACTGTATAGAGCTTTTCCATCTTTGGCTGGAAAGAATATAATCAGTCTGATTTCGGTGTTGACCATCTGGTGATGTCCATGTGTAGAGTCTTCTCTTGTGTTGTTGGAAGAGGGTGTTTGCTATGACCAGTGCATTTTCTTGGCAAAACTCTATTAATCCTTGCCCTGCTTCATTCCACATTCCAAGACCAAATTTGCCTGTTACTCCAGGTGTTTCTTGACTTCCTACTTTTGCATTCCAGTCCCCTATAATGAAAAGGACATCGTTTTTGGGTGTTAGTTCTAAAAGTCTTGTAGGTCCTCATAAAACCGTTCAACTTCAGCTTCTTCAGTGTTACTGGTTGGGGCATAGACTTGGATTACTGTGATATTGAATGGTTTGCCTTGGAAACGAACAGAGATCATTCTGTCATTTTGAGATTGCATCCAAGTACTGCATTTCGGACTCTTTTGTTGACCATGATGGCTACTCCATTCCTTCTGAGGGATTCCCTGCCTGCAGTAGTAGATATAATGGTCCTCTGAGTTAAATTCACTTATTCCAGTCCATTTTATTTCGCTGATTCCTAAAATGGTGATGGTCATTCTTGCCATCTCCTGTTTGACCACTTCCAATTTGTCTTGATTCATGGACCTAACATTCCAGGTTCCTATGCAATATTGCTCTTTACAGCATCGGACCTTGCTTCTATCACCAGTCACATCCACAACTGGGTATTGTTTTTGCTTGGCTCCATCTCTTCATTCTTTCTGGAGTTATTTCTCCACTGATCTCCAGTAACATATTGGGCATGTACTGACCTGGGGAGTTTCTCTTTTACTATCTTACCATTTTGCCTTTTCATACTGTTCTTGGGGTTCTCAAGGCAAGAATACTGAAGTGGCTTGCCATTCCTTTCTCCAGTGGACCACATTCTGTCAGACCTCTCCACCATGACCGGCTCGTCTTGGGTGGCCCCACGGGTGTGGCTTAGTTTCACTGAGTTAGGCAAGGCTATGGTCCTAGTGTGATTAGATTGACTAGTTTTTTGTGATTGTGGTTTCAGTGTGTCTGCCCTCTGATGCCCTCTTGCAACACCTACCGTCTTACTTGGGTTTCTCTTACCTTGGACATGGGGTGTCTCTTCACGGCTGCTCCAGCAAAGTGCAGCCACTGCTCCTTACCTTGGACGAGGGTATCTCCTCATGGCTGCCCCTCCTAACCTTGAACGTGGAATAGCTCCTCTAGGCCCTCCTGTGCCCACGGCAGCCTCTGCTCCTTGGACGTGGGGTTGCTCCTCCCGGCCAGTGCCCCTGACTTCAGATGTGGGGTAGCTTCTCTCGGCTGCTCCTGCGCTGTTGCAGCCTGGCACTCTTGGCTGCCAACCCTGACGTCGGACGCAGGGTAGCTCCTCTCGGCTGCTGCCCCTGACCTTGGACATGGGATGGCTCCTCCTGGCCGCCACTAGAAATCTGCATTAGAGTGATGATTTTTTTTTTTTTGATTGCATTAACAAATTATGTTTTTATTTTTTTTTAATTTATTTATTTTTTTAATTACAATACTGTATTTGTTTTGCCATACATTGACATGAAACAGCCACAGGTGAACACAATCTCCCAGTGCCGAAGCCCCCTCCCACCTCCCACCCCACATCCTCTACCTGAATCATCCTGTGCTCCAGCCCCATGCATCCTGCATCCTGCATCGAACATAGATTGGGGCTTCGTTTCTTACAAGAAAGTATACATGTTTCAGTGCCATTCTCCCAAACCATCCCACCTTTTCCCTCTCCCTCAGAGTCCAAAAGTCCGTTCTATACCTCTGTGTCTCTTTTGTTTTCTCACATATAGGGTCATCATTACTATCTTCTAAATTCTTTTTTAAATAAAACACAGTATTTTTCTATCTTAAGTAACTTTTGTAACGAGAAGATGGAAAACACAGAAAGCATCATCATTCTCTTGGATGTGGTTATCTTCATAAAGTGCCCACACTGTTGACTTAATCCTAAGCGTATTCCTTAAAAAATGTGAAAATGTTAGTTGCTCAGTTGTGTCCCACTGTTTGCAACTCCATGGTCTGTAGCCCTCCCGGCTCCTCTGTCCATCCGATTCTCTAGGCAAGAATACTAGAGTGGGTAGCCATTCCCCTCTCGAGGGGATCTTTCCAACCCAGAGGTCAAACCTCTGGTCAGATCTTCTGCATTGCAGGCAGATTCTCTACCATCTGAGCTACCAGGGAAGCCCAAGTGTATTCCAGCTCAAGGTCAGAATTACTTTTCTTCTCATTTTCTCCCTTTGCCATTCATAGTATGGTTCTCTGCTCTGACTGGCAGACTGGGTATCACCTGAGAGCTTGTTAGACAACAGAATCTTGCATCCCACCATTGGCCCTACCTGTAAATTCTCCATTTGAACAAGATCACCAAGTAATGCCTCCGTACATTAGTTTTAGGAGCAGACCTTGCTCTGTCTTGTGACTGCTGTACCAAAATGGCACTTATCTCACCTGGACCAGCTAATTTCCTAAGAGGTTACTGAACTAAAGTGAAGTGAAGTGAAATCTCTCAGTAATGTCTGACTCTTTGCGACCCCGTGGACAGTAGCCTGTACCAGGCTCCTCTGTCCATGGGATTTTCTAGGCAAGTGTACTGGAATGAGTTGGCATTTCCTTCTTCAGGGAATCTTCCTGATCCAGTGATCGAACCCAGGTCTCCCACATTGATAGACAGACGCTTTACCGTCTGAGCTACTAGGGGACCATTCAGTAATAAATGACCACTAGGTGCCTGGATCTTGACTTCCTTATGACACCATTCTCTGTTGAGTAAGCAGACAGAAATGGTTGTGTTGCTGATGGGTTTTTAATTCTTCTCTTTTGGGAGAGAGAGGTTTGGAAAGACACTAAATAACATCTAATAATATTATTACTATTCATTTGTATAATAAAAGAGCTTAAGCCATTTTTCTTGCAAGAGAATGATCACAGGATTGGGTAAATTTTTTCTTTTATGTTATCCATTGCAGCTGCAATGTTTGGCTTTTGAGGTATCCTTTGTTTGGAAATTTATGAAGAAGTTGGGCAATTTTCAAGATTTTGTTTTATTGAAGGATAGAAATGAGTCTTTTAAAAACTGAGAAAAGTCTTCATATAGGTAATGGAAAGTAGCACATTCGGACAATACCTAAGACCTTTTCCCTTATTTGTCATCCCTTGTTATTTTGCTTTGGGCTTTGGCCATAACTTTTGCTTTGAGAATGCTTTTAAAAACTTAATTAAAGAAAAATTTACAACAGAATATACCTGTCACTTCATCATTGTGGGTATCATTTACTCTGCTAATCTGATTGCCTTTGATCATAATGTAAAAAGGCTTCTGGACATTTTACATGCATTGTTAAAATGTTTGCCAGATGTGTTGGGAAACATGCATTAGGTACTACATATTTAAGCTCGTAACACTTTGACACGAAACTCCTAATTCTCCTGAACATTGTTGATAAGATCAAATCCTAATCACTGTAAGGGAAAACACAGCAGAGGGCATGCTGTTAAAATCATAATTTATTTCATGCGGCTTGCTACAGTTTATTGGCATAGACTAAGCTGTGTGTGTGCACGCGCACATGCGCTCAATCATGTCCAACTCTTTGGAATTCCATGACTGTAGCACCCCAGGCTCCTCTTCCATGGACTTTTCCAGGCAAGAATATCAGAGCAGGTTGCCATTTCCTTCTTCAGGGATCTTTCCAATCAAGGGATCTAGCCTGAGTCTTTGGCATCTCCTGAATTGCCAGGCAGATTCTTTACCTCTGTGCCACCAGGGAAGCCCACACGCTAAGCATAGTTTTTAATTACATGATACAGTTATCATGCAAAGATAACTTATTTTCCTTAGTTTTACTTTTATGCATTTTACAACTGTCAAAGCACAAGATAGTTAAAGTATATTTCTTAATGGAGCCACTAAAGTGATACCTTATTCTTGGTGCATGATGGGTTGGGGGTGATGGGCAGAAAAGGTGGATTTGTATGTAATGTTTAAAATATGAAAGAAAGTGAAAGTGAAGTCGCTCAGACATATCTGACTCTTTGTGACCCCATGGACTGTAGCCTACCAGGCTCCTCTGCCCATGGGATTTTCCAGGCAAGAATACTGGAGTGGGTTGCCATTTCCTTCTCCAGGAGATCTTCCTGACCCAGGGATTGAACCCAGGTCTCCTGCATTGTAGGCAGATGGTTTATCATCTGAGCCACTAGGAAGTCCTTAAAATATGAAGTGTGTGAATTTAATATTTTCTGGGATAACTAAATCAAAATGATTATTCAAGAATTTAAGTTCTACTTTAGCTTAAAAAAATAAATTGGGAACTTACTCTGTGCTTGATATTGCTGTTGGGTGTTAGAGATACAAGGTGAATTAAGATGGGATCTCAACCAGGGACGATGGGAGTTTGCCAGCAGTTTTTCTTTTGTTTAGCTGTACCTTCTGAATTTTTATGAATGTATCTTATGTAATAAAAATATACCAAAATTCCTATTTAAAGTGTCTTATTCCACCTCTACCCCTCTACTATATTAGAGGAAGAAGGTATAGTTATAGATGATTTTACTCTAAGAAGATTGGTGCTAAGATTTATTCATTGAGTGTTGTTGGTCACTCCTTTGTGGTGAAAGAAAGGGCAATAACTGTAGACTAGCTGTTCAAAAAGGTTTCTTGGAGAAAATGATTGGCTCTTATACAGTAACTATTAAAGAAAAGTGGGAAGCCTGTGCCAGGCAGAGGATGAATAGCAGAGAGACCATGAAACTTGGTGTGCATTGGCAGATGAGAGACTGGTGGGGCTTATGAAGGGTCTGTTATTCTATGTTCAGTAATTTGTGCTCATGAAGGGTTTGAAACAGGAGAGTAATTCTGTTTTTATATTTGTAAAAAATATTTAGCATTCCTGCACTTAATTTTAATACTAAAATGGCCATTATAGGAACTGATAACATTTTCGTTTCTCTTAACAGGAGAAGGACTTGAAATACTAAAGGAAATTTGACTTTCCTGCTTTTGTGCATTGTGTAGAAAGGTTTCTGTAAGTGGAACTCTTGCTAGTCTTGTAACATGAGTTCTACTGATATCATCATGTCTAATGTAAAAGGACCAAGAATTACCTCTCTGGCCAGCTTCCTCTTAGGCTCTAACAATTTTACATCCTTGTGGGCCTTTGCCACTTTTCTTGCCGCTGAAAGTGTCTGCTTCAGCTCATATCTAAACTTTTCATTGGTGCAAACCTAAAGATAGTTTTATTAATATCTTGAACCTTGTGCTTCTTGGCCCTGGTGACCAAGAGTTTGTGGTGATTTCATGGTCTGTGTTAGGGTTGGAAGTGGAGCATACTAGGTAGGTGCTAATAACTTTCTTGGCCTTGTCTTTTGGGAAGAGGGCTTAAACTAGAAATCCTGCCAGTTAAAAAAAATAACTGAAAGTGATTTAGAACTGTCTCTTCCTTCTGTCTTAATCTGAGGTCTTTTCCCTTTTAGCAAGTGGTATCCTTGTTCAATGTGTTTTAAAAAGGGGGGTTGGCAGTTCAGTTGAGTCACTCAGTCATGTCCAACTCTTTGCAGCCCCATAGACTGCAGCATGCCAGGCCTCCCTTTCTATCACCAACTCCTGGAGTTTACTCAAACTCATGTCCATCGAGTCAGTGATGCCATCTAACCATCTCATCCTCTGTCATCCCCTTCTCCTCTCACCTTCAGTCTTTCCCAGCATCAGGGTCTTTTCAAATGAGTCAGCTCTTCGCATCAGTATTGGAGTTTCAGCTTCAGCATCAGTCCTTCCAGTGAACATTCAAGACTGATCTCCTTTAGGATGGACTGGTTGGATCTCCTTGCAGTCCAAGGGAATCTCAAGAGTCTTTTCCAACACCAAAATTCAAAAGCATCAATTCTTCTGCACTTAGCTTTCTTTATAGTCCAACTCTCACATCCATACATGACTAATGGAAAAACCGTAGCCTTGACTAGACGGACCTTTGTTGGCAAAATAATGTTTCTGCTTTTTAATATGCTGTTTAGGTTGGTCATAACTTTTCTTCCAAGGAGTAAGCATCTTTTAATTTCATGGCTGCCGTCACCATCCTCAGTGATTTTGGAGCCCCCAAAGTAAAGTCAGCCACTATTTCCCCTGTTTCCCCATCTATTTGCCATGAAGTGATGGGACTGGATGCCGTGATCTTTGTTTTCTGAACGTTGAGCTTTAAGCCAATTTTTCACTCTCCACTTTCACTTTCATCAAGAGGCTCTTTAGTTCTTCTTGACTTTCTGCCGTAAGGGTGGTGTCGTATGCATATCTGAGTTTATTAATATTTCTCCTGGCACTCTTGATTCCAGCTTGTGCTTCATCCAGCCCCACATTTCTCATAATGTACTCTGCATATAAGTTAAATAAGCAGGGTGACAATTTACAGCCTTGATGTACTCCTTTTTCCTATCTGTTGTTCCATGTCCAGTTCTGTTGCTTCCTGACCTGCATACAGGTTTCTCAAGAGGCAGGTCAGGTGGTCTGGTATTCCCATCTCTTTCAGAATTTTCCAGTTTATTGTGATCCACACAGTCAAAGGCTTTGGCATAGTCAATGAAGCAGAAATAGATGTTTTTCTGGAACTTTCTTGTTTTCCATGATCCAGCGGATGTTGGCAATTTGATCTCTCATTCCTCTCCCTTTTCTAAAACCAGCTTGAACATCTGGAAGTTCACAATTCATGTATGCTGAAGCCTGGCTTGGAGAATTTTGAGCATTACTTTACTAGCATCTGAAATGAGTGTGAGGTGGTTTGAGCATTCTTTGATATTGCCTTTCTTTGGGATTGGAATGAAAACTAACCTTTTCCAGTCCTGTGGCCACTGCTGAGTTTTCCAAATTTGCTGGCATATTGAGTGCAGCACTTTCACAGCATCATCTTTCAGGATTTGAAACAGCTCCACTGGAATTTCATCACCTCAACTAGCTTTGTTCATAGTGATGCTTAAGGCCTACTTGACTTCACATTCCAGGATGTCTGGCTTTAGGTGAGTGATCACACCATTGTGATTATCTTGGTTGTGAAGATCTCTTTTGTATAGTTCTTCTATGTATTCTTGCCACCTCTTGTTAATATCTTCTGCTTCTATTAGGGCCATACCATTTCTGTCTTTTATCGAGCCCATCTTTGCATGAAATGTTCCCTTGGTATCTCTGATTTTCTTGAAGAGATTTCTAGTCTTTCCCATTCTGTTGTTTTCCTCTGTTTCTTTGCATTGATCTCTAAAGAAGGCTTTCTTATCTCTCCTTGCTATTCTTTGGAACTCTGAATTCGAATTGGTATATCTTTCCTGTTCTCCTTTGCTTTTTACTTCTCTTCTTTCCACAGCTATTTGTAAGGCCTACTCAGACAGCCATTTTGCTTTTTTGCATTTCTTTTTCTTGGGGTTGGTCTTGATCCCTGTCTCCTGTACAATGTCACAAACCTCTGTCCATAATTCATCAGGTACTCTGTCAGATCTATTCCCTTAAATCTATTTCTCACTTCCACTGTATAATTGTTAGAGATTTTTTATTTAGGTCATACCTGAAAGGTCTAGTTGTTTTCCCTTCTTTCTTCAATTTAAGTCTGAATTTGGCAATAAGGAATTCATGATCTGAGCCACAAGTCCTCTCCCGGTCTTGTTTTTGCTAACTGTATAGAGCTTTTCCATCTTTGGCTGGAAAGAATATAATCAATCTGATTTCAGTGTTGACCATCTGGTGATGTCCATGTGTAGAGTCTTCTCTTGTGTTGTTGGAAGAGGGTGTTTGCTATGACCAGCGCATTCTCTTGGCAAAACTCTGTCAGCCTTTACCCTGCTTCATTCCGTATTCCAAGGCCAAATTTGCCTGTTACTCCAGGTGTTTCTTGACTTCCTCCTTTCGCATTCCAGTCCCCTATAATGAAAAGGACATCTTTTTTGGGTGTTAATTCTAGAAGGTCTTGTAGGTCTTCATAGAACTGTTCGACTTCAGCTTCGTCAGCATTATTGGTTGGGGCATAGACTTGGATTATTGTGATACTGAATGGTTTACCTTGGAAACTAACAGAGATCATTCTGTAGTTTTGAGATTGCATCCAAGTACTGCATTTTGGACTCTCTTGTTGACTGTGATGGCTACTCTATTTCTTCTGATAGATTCTTGCCCACAGTAGTAGATATAATGGTTATCTGAGTTAAATTCGCCCATTCCAGTCCATTTTAGTTCACTGATTCCTAAAATGTCGGTGTTCACTCCTGCCATCTCCTGTTTGATCACTTCCAATTTGCCTTGATTCATGGACCTAACATTCCAGGTTCCTATGCAATATTGTTCTTCACAGCATCAGACCTTACTTCTATCACCAGTCACATCCACAACTGGTGTTGTTTTTGCTTTGGCTCTCTCTCTTCATTCTTTCTGGAGTTATTTCTCCACTGATCTCCAGTAGCATATTGGGCACCTACCTTCCGGGGGAGTTCATCTTTCAGTGTCCTGTCTTTTTGCCTTTTCATACTGTTCATGGGGTTCTCAAGGCAGGAATACTGAATGGTTTGCCATTCCCTTCTGCAGTGGACTATGTTTTGTCAGAACTCTCCACTCCACCATGACCCATCCGTCTTGGGTGGCCCTGCACAGCATGGCTCATAGTTTCATTGAGTTAGACAAGGCTGTGGTCCATGTGATTAGATTGGTTAAGTTTTCTATGATTGTGGTTTTTACTCTGTCTGCCCTCTGATGGAGAAGGATAAGAGGCTTATGGAAGCTTCCTGATGGGAGAGACTGACTGAGGGAGTTAGTGGGTCTTGTTCTGAGGGGGCCATGCTCAGTAAATGTTTTATCCAATTTTCTGTTAAGGAGTGGAGCTGTGTTCCCTCCCGGCTATTTACCTGGGGCCAAACTATGCTGGAGGTAATGAAGATAATGGTGACCTCCCTCAAAAGATGGGCTTGGCAGGCAAGGCATTGTTAGTTTGCATTGGTGTACTTCAGTGTGTCCTTTGCTTAATCTACCACTTTCTGGTTGTTTCCTTTGTAACTGTCTTATATAAGATGCCTTTGGAAATTTGGAGTTTTCTGCATGTAGTCATGAATTTCCCCCTTGTCACAGAAAACCTGTGAGCTCTCTTCCCCTGGTTGGTATACCTATGCATGTTTTGCCCTCTGTCACACCTACTTTCTCGGGTTGCTTTTTTTTTTAATTTTTAATTTTACTTCATTTTACTTTACAATACTGTAATGCTGTAGGCTTCCTTGGTGGCTCAGAGCTTAAAGTGTCTGCCTCCAATGCAGGAGACCTGAGGTTCGATCCCTGGGTCAGAAAGATCCCCTGGAGAAGGAAACGCAACCCACTCTAGTATTCTTGCCTGGAGAATCCCATGGACCGAGGAGCCTGGTGGGCTACAGTCCACGGGGTCGCAGAGTTGGACACGACTGAGCGACTTCACACTCACACTCACAGTACTGTATTGGTTTTGCCATACATCAACATGAATCCACCACGGGTGTACATGAGTTCCCAATCCTGAACTCTCCTCCCACCTACCCCCCCATACCATCTCTCTGGATCATCCCAGTGCACCAGCCCCAAGCATCCTGTATCCTATATCGAACTTAGACTGGCAATTCGTTTCTTACATGATATTATACATGTTTCAATGCCATCTTCCCAAATCATCCCATCTTCTCCCTCTCCCACAGAGTCCAAAAGTGTGTTCTATGCATCTGTGCCTCTTTTGCTGCCTCGCATACAGGGTTATCATTACCATCTTTCTAAATTTCATATATATGTGTTAGTATACTGTATTGGTGTTTTTTCTTTCTGGCTTACTTCACTCTGTATAATCGGCTCCAGTTTCATCCACCTCATTAGAACTGATTCAAATGTATTCTTTTTAATGGCTGAGTAATACTCCGTACCACAGCTTTCTTATCCATTCGTCTGCTGATGGACATCTAGGTTACTTCCATGTCTTGGCTATTATAAACAGTACTGCGATGAACATTGGGGTACACACGTCTCTTTCAGTTCTGGTTTCCTCAGTGTGTATGCCCAGCAGTGGGATTGCTGGGTCATAAGGCAGTTCTATTTCCAGATTTTTAAGGAATCGCCACACTGTTCTCCATAGTGGCTGTACTAGTTTGCATTCCCACCAACAGTGTAAGAGGGTTCCCTTTTCTCCACACCCTCTCCAGCATTTATTGCTTGTAGACTTTTGGATCGCAGCCATTGTGACTGGTGTGAAATGGTACCTCATTGTGGTCTTGATTTGCATTTCTCTGATAATGAGTGATATTGAGCATCTTTTCATGTGTTTGTTAGCCATCTGTATGTCTTCTTTGGAGAAATGTCTTTAGTTCTTTGGCCCCTTTTTTGATTGGGTCATTTATTTTTCTGGAATTGAGCTGCAGGAGTTGCTTGTATATTTTTGAGATTAGTTGTTTGTCAGTTGCTTCATTTGCTGTTGTTTTCTCCCATTCTGAAGGCTGTCTTTTCACCTTGCTTATAGTTTCCTTTGTTGTGCAGAAGCTTTTAATTTTAATTAGATGCCATTTGTTTTATTTTTGCTTTTATTTCCCATATTCTGGGAGGTGGGTCATAGAGGATCCTGCTGTGATTTATGTTGGAGAGTGTTTTGCCTATATTATCCTCTAGGAGTTTTATAGTTTCTGGTCTTATGTTTCGATCTTTAATCCATTTTGAGTTTATTTTTGTGTGTGGTGTTAGAAAGTGTTCTAGTTTCATGCTTTTACAAGTGGTTGACCAGTTTTCCCAGCACCACTTGTTAAAGAGATTGTCTTTAATCCACTGTATATTCTTGCCTCCTTTGTCAAAGATAAGGTGTCCATAGGTGTGTAGATTATCTCTGGGCTTTCTGTTTTGTTCCACTGATCTATATTTCTGTCTTTGTGCCAGTACCATACTGTCTTGATGACTGTGGCTTTGTAGTAGAGCCTGCAGTCAGTCAGGTTGATTCCTCCAGTTCCATTCTTCTTTCTCAAGATTGCTTTGGCTATTTGAGGTTTTTGTATTTCCATACAAATTGTGAAATTATTTGTTCTAGCTCTGAAAAATACCGCTGGTAGGCATTGCATTGAATCTGTAGATTGCTTTGGGTTAGTATACTCATTTTCACTATATTGATTCTTCCGATCCATGAACATGGTATATTTCTCCATCTATTAGTGTCCTCTTTGATTTCTTTCACCAGTGTTTTACAGTTTTCAAGAGTACATCATGAGAAACGCTGGACTTGAAGAAACACAAGCTGGAATCAAGATTGCTGGGAGAAATATCAATAACCTCAGATATGCAGATGATACCACCCTTATGGCAGAAAGTGAAGAAGAACTGAAGAGCGTCTTGATGAAAGTGAAAGAGGAAGCGAAAAAGTTGGCTTAAAGCTCAACATTCAGAAAACGAAGATCATGGCATCCGGTCCCATCACTTCATGGGAAATAGATGGGGAAACAGTGGAAACAAGTGTCAGACTTTATTTTTTGGGGCTCCCAAATCACTGCACATGGTGACTGCAGCCATGAAATAAAAAGACGCTTAGTCCTTGGAAGAATCGTTATGACCAACCTAGATAGCATATTCAAAAGCAGAGACATTACTTTGCCAACAAAGGTCTGTCTAGTCAAAGCTATGGTTTTTCCAGTGGTCATGTATGGATGTGTGAGTTGGACTGTGAAGAAGGCTGAGCGCCAAAGAATTGATGCTTTTGAACTGTGGTGTTGGAGAAGAGTCCTGAGAGTCCCTTGGACTGCAAGGACACCCAACCAGTCTATTCTGAAGGAAATCAACCCTGGGATTTCTTTGGAAGGACTGATGCTAAAGCTGAAACTCCAGTACTTTGGCCACCTTATGCGAAGAGTTGACTCATTGGAAAAGACTCTGATGCTGGGAAGGATTGGGGGCAGGAGGAGAAGGGGATGACAGAGGATGAGATGGCTGGATGGCATCACTGACTCGATGAATGTGAGTCTGAGTGAACTCCGGGAGATGGTGATGGACAGGGAGGCCTGGCGTGCTGTGATTCATGGGGTCGCAAAGAGTCAGACACAACTGAGCGACTGAACTGAACTGATAATAGGTCTTTAGTTTCCTTAGGTAGATATATTCCTAAGTATTGTATTCTTTTCATTGCAATGGTGAATTTAATTGTTTCCTTAATTTCTTTTTCTACTTTCTCATTATTAGTGTATAGGAATGTGAGGGATTTCTGTGTGTTGATTTTATATCCTGCAACTTCACTATATTCATTGATTAGCTCTAGCAGTTTTCTGGTGGAGTCTTTAGGGTTTTCTATGTAGAGGATCATGTCATCTGCAAACAGTGAGAGTTTTACTTCTTTTCCAGTTTGGATTCCTTTTATTTCTTTCTCTGCTCTAATTGCTGAGGCCAAAACTTCAATAACTATGTTGAATAGTAGCGGTGAAAGTGGGCACCCTTGTCTTGTTCCTGACTTTAGGGAAATGCTTTCAATTTTTCACCATTGAGGATAATGTTTCCTGTGGGTTTGTCATATATACCTTTATTGTGTTGAGATATGTTCCTTCTATTCCTGCTTTCTGGAGAGTTTTTATCATAAATGGATGTTGAATTTTGTCAAAGGCTTTCTCTGCATCTATTGAGATAATCATATGGCTTTTATTTTTCAGTTTGTTACTGTGGTGAAATAAATGATTGATTTGCGGATATTGAAGAATTCTTGCATCCCTGGGATAAAGCCCACTTAGTCATGGTGTATGATCTTTTTAATGTGTTGTTGGCTTCTGATTGCTAGAATTTTGTTAAGGATTTTTGCATCTATGTTCATCAGTGATATTGGCCTGTAGTTTTCTTTTTTTGTGACATTTTTGTCAGGTTTTGGTATTAGGGTGATGGTGACCTCATAGAGTTTGGAAGTTTACCTTCCTTTGCAATTTTCTGGAAGAGTTTGAGTAGGATAGGTGTTAGCTCATCTCTAAATTTTTGGTAGAATTTAGCTGTGAAGCCATCTGGACCTGGGCTTTTGTTTGCTGGAAGATTTCTGATTACAGTTTCAATTTCTGTGCTTGTGATGGGTCTGTTAAGATTTTCTATTTCTTCATGGTTCAGTTTTGGAAAGTTGTACTTGTCTAAGAATTTGTCCATTTCTTCCATGTTTCTTGTGTTGCTTGAGTCACACATTTCCCTGCTGATAGTTTGGAACCTCTTGCAATCATCTGATTTTCAAGACACACACAGTTCTGCATTCCTTTGTCTTGGAGGGTCTTAGCCACTTCCTACTGTCCAGATTCCTGCTTTTTGCAGTATTCTTCCCTGAACACATGACACATTGTTTATTTTTAGTCATCAAATGGTTCATTAAATCAAGAGTTAAAAATACCCTATACATGTACCAGTTGTGTCCTACTTTTTCCTCCCTCTTTGTCATTTTCCATGGTCCTGCTAGTTTCTCTCCTTTAAGGTTCATGATATAATATTGATTGTTCAGTATATGATTAACTGATGCTATTGGCTGGACAATGGTATTTGATGCTTTAATACTGAGTAAAATTGAATAGTCACATGTGACTTATTTCAGATAGGCCTATCACTTTTATGCATAAAGTGGCTTGGCTAAAACTGACTCCATATAATGTAGCAACAGCTTTATATATAAATATATTAAAATCATTGTAAAAATAATTCAAAGAATATGACAGTATTTTTGGTGCTCATGAAATAAGTCATCAATCTCTGGGTGCTTCAAGGATATAAGATGAATTAACATTAGTTTTTGTTGTATTTTATTTGAAATAAGTTTGATTCGGATCATCTGAGTTCCTCCACCATTTATTACTTTTATCCTTGTGTTTGTACACTTTAGAGGAGAGATAGGCTGTAGTCCTTGTATTTCTGGACAGTCTGATGACTTTTGTTCTCCAAGTCATAGCTCACTTGGCAGAGCAGCTCTCAGCGAAACTTAATCAGGAAGAGGAGTTTGGGTTGTGTGTGTTCGTGTGTGGGTGGGTGAATGTGTGTATAGTGGGGAAGAGGTTTGTAGGACATTTATAGCAGACACATCGAAGATACTTTGATTACCATTGAAAAAATATTTTTCATATATATTATTCCTATAATAACAGGTTGTGTACTGTAAAATATAAAAGGTTTTGTTTTTCAGTCTCCATTTGATAACTTTCCCCAGAGCCACTGTTAACAGTTTATGTATCCTTTCTGTCACTTTCTATGTTAGTTTTATATTAAATGTGAAATAGTTTTATGTGGTTTACATAAATGACCCTTTGAAATACTCCTGTTGGTTTATATAGTTACTTTTTAGCTGATTTGTAGTACTGTGTTCAGAAAATTAGTGATAGAATTGTTCTCTTGGGTCCTTGAGTCACCAGCTGTGTTGTAGCAGACATCTTTGTGCTCCTGCTCTGTTTCTCTAGGATGCTGTGATGCCTTGAGGTGGAATTACTGAGTCAAAAAATATGCTGGTTTTATATGTAGATAGATACATTTAGATAGATGTTGCCAGACCTCTCTCCAACAAGTGTGAACTTTTTCAATTCAATATAAAATTATTCATTTTACCTTCATAGGTACTTGAATGCCAAAGTATCTTAGGTGTGAATTTTTAAAGATGATATTTCATTTCTTAAGTATTTATTAACAGTTACTGGTTGGAAAAAAAAAACCCTTTAGAAATAAAATACTGGGGAAATTGGTCATTAAGGGCTATTCCTCCTATGTGTAGTTGGTTGAGACATAGTTTAACTGTTTTACAGGATCAGTCCATGTTTAAAGGTTATCACTGAAGGGAAATTTAACATTTCCTTTCAAGTTAAGCATGTCCATAACATGCTGTTATGTAAACTATATAATCAGGAAATATTATTTGGAGAAAATGCCTTATTTTGCAATTTGACTTACTTTTATTTGAGCTTTAGAACATACAAAGGACACATTAGATGTAAATAATCACTTAAGATGATTATTTACACATAAACAATATTTATTTTGTCACAGATCATATAAGTGTCACTTTACTTCACACATGTTGCCTTGTATAAGCAGGGAGTCTTGTTTCTTCTGATGGTGCTCCCTGCCTGGAGATGGCAGGATTAATGCTGCTGCTGGCTTGCCTGCCATTCACGGGAGTGGAATCATGGCATGGTGGAAAAGAGATGGGAAGATTCAGATTTAAACCTCAAAGTGATATGACTTTTGAGTTAGTTGCTGAACTTCTGCTAGGTTCTATTTTTCTCTGTGTGTGAAATAGTTTGATAGTTCCTATTATCGGTGTTTTTGTAAAGAGTGGAAATACTGTGTATTAATAAGTACCTGAAAATAGATGGTAATCAATGGCTTGTAACCATTAACAGTCTTTTGAGGATCTTTCATCTTTAGAATGCTTTAGGAATTAATTTCAGGATGATTTTTGGAGAAAAAAGGAAGTTTGTAATGGAGTCACTTTGGCATACTCAGTGAACTGGTAGAATAGTAATAACTGGCAACTTCTGTGACTGCTGGCCACTTTATAATTAAAAACAAACAAATTATAAATCAATAATATGATATATTATTAATTATAGTAATATAATTAATAACACAGTGATATTATCGATAATTATTATATTAATATAATTTAATTTTATAAATTAAATTTTATAATGTTTATAAATTAAAAACAAACTGTTGTCTCTCCTAGTAGAGCAGTTTATTTTAGATAACATTAATTCTAAGTCTTATTTTAAAACAAAGATTTTATTTATTTTTATTTTTTTTATAGACTGGCGCTTCATTTCCCACATGACAGTATACATGTTTCAATGCCATTCTCCCAAATCATCCCACCCTCTCCCTCTCCCTCAGAGGCCAAAAGTCCATTCTATACCTCTGTGTCTCCTTTGTTGTCTCACATACAGGGTCATCATTACCATCATTAAAAACAAAGATTTTTAAAAAGATCGCTTCTATTTCTGGCAACATGTAGGATTAGAAATGCTTACTGATACAACTCAACTAAACACGTACATGTGTTGAGTCATGTCTGGCTCTTTGTGGCCCCCTGTAGTCCACCAGGCCTCTCTGTCCATGGGGATTTTCCAGGCAAGAATACTGGAGTGGGTTGCCATTTCCCCTTCTAGGGATATTCCCAACCCAGGGATCAAACCCACGCCTCTTGCGTCTCCTGCTTTGTAGGTGGATTCTTTAACACTAGTGCCACATGTTTAGCCCTCAACTAAACATGCTAGATGATATATCACAATATATAGATGCACATGTTTGTTTTATATATTAAAAATATATAAATCTCTTAAATAAACAGCTGAGCTGGTGGAAGAGTAAAGGAATTTTTATAAGGCTGGAGTCAGTTAGTGCTATAGATTTGAAGTGTGCTCTGGAAGTACTTGCCAATTCCTGGTTATCTAAAGCCTGAATTGTGATAGTCTCTGAACATGGCATAGGAGATAAAGGCTGAGCAGTAAAGAAAGACAGATGGAAAGCCTGTGGATAATATAAGGATTCCCAAAGGGAAACATCCTCCCAGAAGAAACCCATCAAGAAGAATACCATACTCACACTCTTCTGGAGTCAGAATTCGTACTATCTGTGTGGCTTAAAGAAAAAAATTGAAGTGGACTGATAGTAAATCTAGCAGAAGAGAACACATATTTCTGGAAGAATGCTCTTTCAACCAAATACTCTTAAAAGAGTCCCCAGATTGAGAGTCCCAAGAATATGAGCTCTTATCTAATATGAGAGTTAGCAGAAAAACAAACTATATAAACAAACTATATTAGAGTTTATCTCAAAGATTCAGATACTAGAATTACCCTATAGGAAATAAATCAACATTTCTGCTGTATAGGAACAAATAAGATTGAGAATATGATGCAGGATGGTGAGAATCAAAATTCACCAAACAGATCTGCAGACGATCCAGAAAGACCTATAAATGATACATACATAGTAATTTGAATGAAAAAAAACAGATTAAGCAGACTAGACACAGTAAAGGGAGGGAAGATAAACCTGAAGAGACCAAGATTAAAAATAGAAAAAGAAAGTTTAAGAGATATGGAGGGACAGAATGGAAATGTTTAACATGTTGAATCAGAATCTCGGAAAATAGGATGGAGGAAAGGTGTAATAACTGAGACTGATCTAGAATTGGTGACGTGTACAAATCCTCAGACATAGGAAGCCAACGAATACTAAATCAGGTAAATCAACGGAAATTGATACTTATAAACATGGTAGCAAAACTGCAGAATATTGAAGACTTTGGCAGTAGAGGAAGCAATTACAGAGAAAACACGTATAACCCAGAAAGGCAGCTCATATTTTAAAACAAAAGTAGAAGCCAGAAGATAGTATGATATACTCAAAGTGATGAGTTCTGTAGTTAGGTATCATCTGTAGTTAGGTATCATCATTCAAGCATTAATGCAAACTCAAAAATTTTCAAACTGAATGCATAACCAAAGTTGTAACTGTTTCGTGATTTAGGAAGAAGACAGGGAAGAAAGTCAGGTGGTAGGGGAAGAGCCGTGAGATGATTAGGAGGTTGTTTTTGAGTTAAGTCTTCCCATGAGCTACAGAATAGTTAGTAAATTCCATTAAAAAATTAAGAAGCACTTTATGTGAGTTGATTGCTTCTGATGACTGATAAAAGCTGGATTTGGTTGTCTTTGCATTTTGTAAGGCTGAACACTGATGTCATTGTTGTAATACAGAGATGGAAGAGTGTTGAACTGAGGAGTAGGAGCTCAGACCCTGTGGGCGCGGGGTGGGTGGATGGCTGTGAATGAACCCTCTTAAGGCTATGATATTGAGGTTTAGACCAAATTTAATGAGCTCTCCCAGGAGAAAGGGATGACCAGGCTGACAGATATAGGAAAAAAATCATCTTAAACTTGCCATTTGAAATAGAATCCCACTCACAGTAAGTTACATAGTCAAGACCAGTCTACTTGCTCATTGTTTAATAGACCAGGCCACAGAACTGATGAAAACAGCTGCATTTCAGAATATATTCTTATCTTTGTAAATTTTCTTTTTTGGAAAGTCTTTCCTAAACTTTGATGGAGAACAAGCTTAAATTGTTAATGTATGTATGTAATTTCATCAGATTGGCTATAATAAAGTGAGTCTAAGATTGGTTAAAACCTCAAGAACAAAGCAGGTTCTTAGACCAGGGACAGAATTTCACTTGAGGTCACTATGATGAAAATAGTCTACATTTTGACTACTCTTTGGATTTTATCAAAGTGCCCATATAATTATTTGTTCATTTGTGAATTATGGACATAATAAGATGCTGTATCTTCTAGAGACTTAACCAACATGAAAATAATTGATCTCTTCACAGCCAAGTGGTTGGGAAGGCTAAAAGTGATTTATTTTTCTTGTTTTATGTATATTAAACCCAGAATAATTATCAAGTTTGATTACATAAATACTAATTGGCATGTGTTTTAGGAGTCTTTTCTCCTTTATGTATTGGGGGAAACAAATTCCTTTGAACCAAGTAGGGCATAATAAGTAAAATACTTCAGAACCTGTTCCTCGTGATTTTATTCTTAAGTACAATAAAATTAAGTTTTGTAAGCATTCTGTCATTTTTAGGTAGAAAGATGATACCTAGATGTTTATAGAATATAATGTTGAAAGACATGGTTAATCTGGTACAGGACTACCAGCCCACAATTTAAAAATAAATGTCAAGCAAAAGCACTTAATCTGGTGGGAAATCTAAGATAAGATCTAAAATATCACTTTAAAATTATTATTTTTTAAAATACTCAACTTGTGAGTGTTCCAAAAAAAGTATTTATTACTACTGTTCAGGGACACACCCTTCAAGTGGAAAATAAAACTTAAATTATGGTCATGTAAGTTTTTATGTGAGAAACTCAGGCCATTTATGCTGGTGTAGCTTGTCACGTTTTCCTTTAGAAATGCTTGGCAAATTTATCAGTGACTCACTGCCCATCCTGAAAGTATCAGTAAAATGATACTGTGTAGCAATCAGACCTCAGACCCTCAGTTCAGTTCAGTTCCATCCAGTCTCTCAGTCCTGTCCATCTCTTTGCAACCCCATGAATTGCAGCACACCAGGCCTCCCCTGTCCATCACCAACTCCCGGAGTTCACTCAGACTCACGTCCACTGAGTCCGTGATGCCATCCAGCCATCTCATCCTCTGTCATCCCCTTCTCCTCCTGCCCCCAATCCCTCCCAGCATCAAAGTCTTTTCCAGTGAGTCAACTCTTCACATGAGGTGGCCAAAGTACTGGAGTGTCAGCTTTAGCACCATTCCTTCCAAAGAACACCCAGGACTGATCTCCTTTAGGATGGACTGGTTGGATCTCCTTGCAGTCCAAGGGACTCTCAAGAGTCTTCTCCTACACCACAGTTCAAAAGCATCAATTCTTTGGCACTCAGCTTTCTTCACAGTCCAACTCTCACATCCATACATGACCACTGGAAAAACCATAGCCTTGACTAGACGGACCTTTGTTGGCAAAGTAATGTCTCTGCTTTTGAATATGCTATCTAGGTTGGTCATAACTTTCCCTTCCAAGGAGTAAGCGTCTTTTTAATTTCATGGCTGCAGTCACTATCTGCAGTGATTTTGGAGCCCAAAAGATAAAGTCTGACACTGTTTCCCCCATCTATTTCCCATGAAGTGATGGGACCAGATGCCATGATCTTCATTTTCTGAATGTTGAGCTTTAAGCCAACTCTTTCACTCTCCTCTTTTACTTTCATTAAGAGGGTTTTAGTTCCTCTTCACTTTCTGCCATAAGGGTGGTGTCATCTGCATATCTGAGGTTATTGACATTTTTCCCGGCAATCTTGATTCCAGCTTGTGCTTCTTCCAGCCCAGAGTTTCTCATGATGTATTCTGCATATAAGTTACATAAGCAGGGTGACAATAACAGCCTTGATGTACTCCTTTTCCTATTTGGAACCAGTGTGTTGTTCCATGTCCAGTTCTAACTGTTGCTTCCTGACCTGCATATAGGTTTCTCAAGAGGCAGGTCAGGTGGTCTGGTATTCTCATCTCTTTCAGAATTTTCCAGTTTATTGTGATCCACACAAGACCCTCCTAGGACTCTTTAACTATCCTCCCACCCCACCCTTCTAAGGTAAGGGGAGGGAGCTATATACAATGGGAAGGTAAGGAGATTTGTGAAATAAAAAATATTCTTGGTCTCTAAGAGGGAAGACTAATGTTTCTCTTCTTTCTGTTCTAGACTGTCCTTTATTCGGGCCACTCTTCATTCTCCATGTACTGCATGATGTTCGTGGCAGTAAGTACTTTGGGTCTATTGATGGTGGGTTATGGGTTTGGTGTTTTTTCCTGTGCGACTGCCTCTGACATTCTCATTGGCCTCACTGCCCAAGTCAACTGGAAGCCACTGCTTGTTGCACTAAGTTCAGAAGAGGAATGGATGGCTGCCTGTGCTCTGCCAAGGCCAGTTACAATTTTTGAAATGACTTTTGTCCTTCATTTAGAGGAAGCAGACAGGTGCACTGTATAGCAAGCTGCAAATTGGCAACCTTCAGGATAAGAGGGGATCTTTACTCTTGAAGCAGACAAGTGGTCCAAGTTACTTGTCACTTTTCTGACAGTGGTAGAAGCCTAAACAGATCATCAGGTCTGAAAGTCCAGTGCTAAGAATTAGGTGACATGTCCCCTTACTTTGGGCTGTTTTCTGAAGAAGTTTTCTGGAATATACAGACAGCTCCTGCTTCATCTCAGCAGGTCACTGCTCTGAAATCCAAGCCAAGGTGGTGCTGCTTCTCCTCGTAGCCTCTCTCTGAGCCGGAGCCCTGGCCTCATCTGCACCGTGTGGGTGCTGAGTGGCCTGGCTTTTCCCACATGGGGGCTGCTGGGGTGAGAAATTGTGATTATTGGATGTGAAGGCAGCTCTGTTGCTCTCATTTGAGCAAGTCTTATTTTCCTTCCACTTTGGGAAACATTGCCCAGACTGCTTTCTATGGACTAGAAAGGTTTCAGCTTCAGGGAGAGCCAGTTGCTGCTTCCGGAGCTTGTCATCAGTACAATCTGCAGGACCAATTTTAGTTGCACTTGCATTATACAAAGTCAGCAGTGAAGAGTTAGAGAAGACCAGCACCCATATTTTGCATATCAAACTAGAGATGAATGTGTACCGAGAGCAATTAGTGCAAGACCAGGCTTTAGGGCACTACAAGGGGGTTTTCAAAGGTCAATTTAATTGACTTATTTTTATCAATCCTCTCTTTATGTATAAAATTATCAAAATTTGGTGGGAAAAGGAGATCTCTACCCTTACAGATCAGCTATAATTTTTCTTTGTAAGTGAACTTTTATATAGTTGTGCTGTGTAAATTTTCTGTTATCTGGCTGTTTTCAGTTACCCTTTCCCCTCAGATCACAAGTACTGTACAGTAATTAAATCTATGATGTGGAGTAAAGATTCATGATGTGTATTATTAAGATTACCCTCTGGAAGTTACTTGGTTGGTTTCATTTAGGAAGAATTTAATATCAGTTTTACCAGAATCTTACTTTTATTTGAAAAAACCAAACTCCAGAAATTAAAAGAGCATAAAATTTATAAAATGTAAAAATTGCAGATGTGTTACATAAAATTCAAATCTACGACTTCAAAACCTTTTCAATAAAGCTAATTTTTGGCTTCTTCAACATCTCTGGAAATTGCAAGGCTTTCCTCATGTGTTAATTTTGCGAGGAAGAAACTGTACCAATTCAACAATATTCAGAACTTCCTTTTTAAAAAATACCCAAATGTTTCTAAAATTGTGCCATGGGAAATGTGACTTATTTGATGGTGAAAGTGAAATTCACTCAATCATGTCCGACCCATTGTGACACCATGGGCTGTTCAGTCCATGGAATTCTCTAGTCCACTGGAGTGGGTTAGCCTTTCCCTTCTCCAGGGGATCTTCCCAATCCAGGAATTGCACCAGGGTCTCTTGCATTGTAGGCGGATTCATTACCAACTGAACTATCAGGAAAGAGCTATTTAATGGTAGTAACAACAAATACTGTTCAGTTCATTTATCTTACTAGGAAAAGCTACCATTCTTCCTAAAGGGAGCCACCATTTTTTTTCCTCCTCTTTTTAAATAGGGCGTGGGACCAGGGGAGAAGGGGAAGGCTGCAGCTATTAACATATCGGGAGAACTTTCCCCAAAGCAAAGTTTGTGACTACAGTGAATGGCTTTGGAATGTTTATATGCCCCAGAGCCAGACACCACCAGGGCTGCTTTTGTGGTTTCAGTATCTTTAAGTCCTTCTTTATGAGAGAGACCTAAGAATCTGAGGTTGGTTGATACTGAAAATGATTTGCTTTTACACTACTCTGTTTTGTCTCTTTCTGATAGCCCCCATGACATAGAAGAGGGATGACTGCCACCCCTTTCACAGATGGGGAAATAGGTGCCTTGGGAAGAGTTGCTAAGGTCTATAAGCTCTCTGGGAATCTCTTGTTAATCAGGCTCCCTTGCTTTGTTGATTACTTGAGCTGAACCCTAGTCCAGTTATTTTGAAAATCAGGTAATACAGATCTCTGAAAGTAAGATGTAACAGGTAACTTCATGTTACTTCAACTGACATGTAACTTCAACCCACTCTTTAATTTCAAAGAATATTCTCAGATGTGTCATACTCTAGACATTATAATTATTTTTGCTCTTCTTTGCTCCTTTGATCTTTTTTTTTTTTTTGCTCCTTTGATCTTAAAATATCTGAATATTTGCTCAAACAGAAACATTTAATGAGCTTTTTTTTGTGAAATATGAAATTAATGTATGGAGTATGAAACTAGAGAGGGCCTTGATGGCTAGCCTGCCCTGTGGACACCCAGGAATAAATGAAGAGGCAAATTAAAGATATACGCAGAGGGCAGATTCGGAGAAGGCAATGGCACCCCACTCTTGATACTCTTGCCTGGAAAATCTCATGGACGGAGGAGCCTGGTGGGTTGCAGTCCAAGGGTTTGCGAAGAGTCAGACACAACTGAGCAACTTCATTTTCACTTTCACTTTCATGCATTGGAGAAGGAAATGGCAACACTCCAGTATTCTTGCCTGGAGAATCCCCTGGGACAGGAGAGCCTAGTGGGCTGCAGTCTATGGGGTCGCACAGAGTCAGACACGCCTGAAGCGACACAGCAGCAGCAGTAGCAGCAGCAGGGGGCAAATTACCTCAGCTCTCGTTTGGTAATTGGGTCTCTATGAGCCATTTAGATGTACAGGTATAATGTAACAACAACAAAAATTCAGATGAGGTTTGTCATAGACCAAGAACTTTGGAGAAGCTGGCAGGCTACAGCAGCCACACACTGGGTTTCGCCGACTCTGAGCGGTGGAAATACTGACTTGATGTGGTTGTAGGCTCTAGCTTTTATTTCCGCCCCCTGAATACATGGATGTCTCCTTGCTTTCCAGCTTTCTTGTTTATATACATGACTTAACCATTACCTACCCGCCAGCCCCCTGCCACACACACTTTCCTTAGGCAGTGACTCGTCTTGTTCTCCTAGGCATCTTGGCATCATGGGTCAGTCCCAGATTTGGAAGATGTAGTCATTCAAATCCTGAGGATAGTCTTGAATAGCCAAAACTTCCCTGTCAATTCCTCACACCCAGAAATTAACTTCTAGTTAAAAATGTCTCTTAAAATACCTGACCATTGTTCTTCTCTAGCAGGAACCGTGTGAGTTAGCCCCCTGAAAAACGCCTAGGTTGGTAGGAGCAAAGGGCAGGGCTTCTTTCCATATAGACAATTGATGTGCAACTGACTCTGACTCCTCTTGACTTTGGCCAAATGCCTGATTCCAAATTTACTTGATTGTTCAGGAAAATAGGCATGGGCTGAAACCGTCCTTTTTCAGTACATAAGGAATATACAGTTTTTCCCACCACTGTCATTGGGAGACTGTCACCCTAGATTGCTTATATCACTGCTGTTATAGTCGTTTGTTTGTAAATTACTATGATTGTTTGTATCACTGCTGTTACGAATTTTCTGTATAAATTATTCCAGTGGGAACCCAAGTACCTCTCAGTGTGTATGTTTCAGCTTGGTTTCCTGCCTGTCAGACTGCCTCATTTCTGGGCCTGGTCCCTGCTGTGTTCAGGTAGTGCTTGCCCGCCCAATTTAAGGAGGGATTTGAGGTTTAAGTTTAGGAATTTTGTGAATCCTAAAGAAAACTAAGGCACGCCTTTCAGTGCTCTCTGGCCAGGTCTCTCATCACATGAAGGTGGAACAGTGTACTTGGCATGGTCTTAGGCCAAGGTGTATTTCTTTGTGTTGAGCATGCTGTTAGTCTAGTTCAGGGGTTGGCAAATTTTTGTGATAGGTCATGTAATATTTAGGCTCTGTAAACCAGATGCAGTCTCAGTTGCATTTTTTTTTTTTCCAAATCAGTCAGTTCAGTCACTCAGTCATGTCTGACTCTTTGCAACCCAATGGGCAGCAGCACGCCAGGCCTCCCTGTCCATCACCAACTCTTGGAGTTTGCCCAAA
The DNA here is from genome assembly GCA_917880005.1 of Nanger dama. Classification (NCBI taxonomy): domain Eukaryota; kingdom Metazoa; phylum Chordata; class Mammalia; order Artiodactyla; family Bovidae; genus Nanger; species Nanger dama. The sequence goes on along the minus strand of CAKJTW010000040.1, from coordinate 15,930,911 downwards.
CCCATGTCCATCAAGTCGGTAATGCCATCTCATCTTCTGTCGTCCCTCCCCTCCAATCTTTCCCAGCATCAGGGTCTTTTCAAATGAGTCAGTTCTTCGCGTCAGGTGGCCAAAGTATTGGGGGTTTCAGCTTCAGCATGAGTCCTAATATTCAGGACTGATTTCCTTTAGGATGGACTGATTGGACCTCCTTGCAGTCCAAGGGACTCTCAGGAGTCTTCTCCAACACCCCAATTCAAAAGCATCAATTCTTCAGCACTCAGCCTTCTTTATAGTCCAACTCTCACATCCATACCTGACTACTGGAAAAACTATAGCTTTGACTAGACAGACCTTTGTTGGCAAAGTAATGTCCCTGCTCTTTAATATGCTGTCTAGGTTGGTCAAAACTTTTCCCCCAAGGAACAAGTGTCTTTTAATTTCATGGGTGCAGTCACCATCTGCAGTGATTTTGGAGCCCAAAAAGTCTTTGTTTCCATTGTTTCCCCGTCTGTTTGCCAGGAAGTGATGGGACTGGATGCCATGATCTTAGTTTTTTCGATGTTGAGTTTTCAACCAGCTTTTTCACTCTCCTCTCTTTCAAGAGGCTCTTTAGTTCTTCTTAACGTTCTGCCATAAGGGTGGTGTCACCTGTATCAGAGGTTATTGGTATTTCTCCTGGCAATCTTGATTCCAGCTTGTACTTCATCCAGCCCGGCCTTTCACATGATGTACTCTGCATATAAGTTAAATAAGCAGGGAGATAATATGCAGCCTTGATGTACTTCTTTCCCAATTTGGAACCAGTCTGTTGTTCCATGTCCAGTTCTAACTGTTGCTTCTTGACCTTTCATACTGTTCATGGGGTTCTCAAGGCAGGAACACTGAGGTGGTTTGCTGTTCCCTTCTTCAGTGGACCATGTTTTGTCTGAACTCTCCATGACCTGTCCGTCTTGGGTGGCCCTACCCAGCAGGGCTCATAGTTTCATTGAGTTAGACAAGGTCCATATTATCACATTTCAAATAACTGTTTAAAAATATGAAAATAAGCCCTTGACTCTAGTTGAAAATTGGGTGGAGGGACCCTCTTATTTTAAGAGTAAAATATAGGAATACCTTGTTTTATTGTGCTTCACTTTATCATGTAAATTGAAGGTTTGTGGCAACCCTGCACCAGGGAAGTCTATTGGAGCCATTTTTCCAATAGCATTTGCTCACTTTGTGTCTCTGTGTCACATTTTGGTAATTCTCAAAATATTTCAGACTTTTTCATTATTACTGTTCTATTTGTTACGGTCATTTGTGGTCTTTCATATTAGTGTTGCAAAAGATTGCAACTTGAAGGCTCAGATGATTGTTAGTACTTTTAGTAATAATATATTTTTAAATTAAGGTATGTACTTTTTTTTTAGACAAAATGCCACTGCACCCTTAATGGACTATACAGCATAGTGTAAACATAACTTGTATATGCACTGGGAAACCAGAAAATTCATGTGACTTGCTTTACTGTGATATTCACTTTAGCCACAACATCTCCAGGTATGGCTTAATACAGGTATGCCTGTATTAAGAGACTTTATGAGGCAATAACATTTTGCAGTTACATGTTACAGAGTCAATTGAGGAAAGGCAGAAACAAACCAGCTTCAAAAATACCTTATTCAACAGTTTAATTTTAAAAATGAGATTATATAACAAGATTCTTTAATGGAGGATATTGGTCGAGTCATAAGGTCTCTTCAAACTAGTTTCTGCTGACTGGAACTAGGCTCTGCACACGCAGTAGTTGTACCAGATTGGCTCTGAGCTCTTGATCTGACTCAGTCTTAGCCACTGGACCACCAGGGAAGTGCCCCCAGATAGTTTAACCAGCTCACACAGTGGACTGCTGACTGGTTGTGGGAAGGGATCCTGCCTACATTCCTTAGTCAGCCTGGTGGTGCTTGTGGTGGGTTAGTTGCCAAATTGTGTCTGACCCTTCCAACTCCACGGACTGCAATCTGGCAGGCTCCTCTGCCCACAAGATTTCCCAGGCAAAAATACTGGGTTGCCATTTCCTTCTCCAGGGGATCGTCCCAACTCAGGAATCGAACCTGCATCTCTTTTGTCTCCTGCACTGCAGGTGGATTCATTACCAACCAAGCCATCAGGGAAGTCACCTGGAGCCCAGAACAAAGATCTGACCAAGTCTTGACCCAAAGGCATTTCACCAGGGAACTTTGACTCCTGTTTGTTCCAGCATGTCACTTAAGAAAAACAGCATCAGAAATACCACTGATGAGAGCAGTAGTAGGGTATCAACCTGCCACAGAAAGCATGACAGCAGGCTTAATTCTGTTAGAGTTAGGATTCCAAAGAAAACAAAGTTTTGTTGTTTAGCTGCAAAATTGTTTCCACCTCTTCATGGCCATGGACTGTAGCCCTCCAGGCTCCTCTCTATGGGATTTTCCAGGCAAGACTGGAGTGGATACCATTTGCTTCTCCAGGTAGTCTTCCTTTGCTGTCGGAGTTTCGTGGATTGCTCTGCCTGCAGAACTGGTAGCTGCATGTTTCATCCTCTGTCCCTCTGCTGTCCTGCCTTGGCACTTCCTGAATCTGTAGTATCACAGTGTGAAGCCTCTGCTTCTGGGGAGCACCTGAGTGAAGTACTGCAGGTTGCTTTTGTCCTGCCAGAACCTTGTCTTTTATTTCTCGTTGTGACCTTTCTACTGCACCAGAAAGTTGAATTTCCACTTGTCTCACTGGCCACCTGGTTTTTACAGTGTGGCTGCCACTCTTCTCCATTTTCTATTAAATGGCTCGTTCTTGTCTTTTGTTTGCCAGCAGCCCATCATGTATCTGTTAGGTACCGTTTCTACAACTTGTGAAAACTAAACAGTTCCTTCATAAATAAACCCCAGAGCCGATGCAGCCCAGCAGATTTCCGGGCCAAGTCTGCCGCGAGTCATACTCCGTGCCCTCTCATAAAGTCATGCAGGGCTATGTGGTGCCCTTCAGTTTTGTCTGTGGATTGGCAGTTCCCCCCGTGGGGGAATTGAAAATTGTAGATGCTACCACTGAGCCAGCCAGTCTGATACCATACACAGCACTGGATATAGAGTTCTGGAAGTTCTAAATCTTCAGATAAAAGCAATTGAATGCTTTCCTTCTTGTAGTACATATGTGATTAACATATGCATGTGTAGGGAGAAGGGGAAGAGTGCAGGTTGCAAAGGCAGCAAAGGTTACAAAGCCTTTTATTCTCATCTCTGGCATTAAAGCATGAGCAGTCCCCATATCTAGTTCTAATATAGCAGTGCTAAGATATATCAGATATTCAGTTTCTCTGAGACAGAGAAAGATGGAGAAATAGAGACTTGTTTTTACAAGGAGTAGAATAGAAAAAATATATATAAATCCACAAAGAATGGAAAAGGAGACAATAAGCAAGAGGTACAAGATTTTGGAAAGCATTAAACGAGTGGTAGGAGGAAGCTGAATCTCTAGTGCCTCTCAAGGGTGGGAGCTTAAAAGATCTGCACTGTGGAACCTGAGAAAGGCTTAGAAGTGGAGCCCCCAGAAAGTCAGCATTGTACGCTTTCTTGGACCTGCTTATATAGGATAGACTTTTGGCTGGCAACACAGGTCAGTTGTCAAGGTCTGGAATTCAGGGCATGTCAACCGTGCAACTCAGGTGACCCAAGGTTCAACAAACTCAATGTGTTTACCTCTGGAGGGTCTACTGAAACCAAAGTCCTCACCGGGAAGAGCAGGCTAGAGGTGGTGCCTGGCTTTTGCTATATCAAGTGCCCTGGACTGAGATAAAAAACAGGCGAACAGGAAGCCCACTCAATTAGCCAGTCTCACTCAGAGCTGAGAACTGTTCTGTAACAAGAGCTTTTACTCAAGCCATGGCCATTAGTCCCCAGAAGAGATGAACAGACTCTGATTTAGTTAGGTACTTAGAGGGGAAAGATTTCACCTAGAGTATACTGCAGTGTGTTTGGTTATTGATCCATAAGCAAATGTTATTTTCACAGGGATGTTGAGGAGATTGGAGCAAAATAATACTTAGTTAACATATGTGTGTGGGCTACCTAAAGTCAAAGTCCTGAGTTTCCTTTATGTTGGAAGTATAACGTAAACCCCTAAGTCCATTTGAGTGTTGCTTTTCACTATGTTCCTAGCAGGGATGGGTGCAGTTCTCCTAATATGTCTGCATTCATGTCAAGTATTTGCAATTCCTAAGTATATGTTTTTATAGTCTAAATAACCGATGCCTTTAACCATCATCTGGAAAGATGGTTTAACAATAACTAGAAGAGAGACAACTAAACTTTTGGATAATAACAAAACTTGGCCCCTAGTTAAAGAATTGTTTTCCTTAAAATGAACAAAAAACTTCCAGATAGAACTAATGAGGTGAATCTTATCTGGCACGGCTGTGGTACCTAACTGACTTCAGCTGGCACATGCTAAGTAACTTTGCCCACGTGCTAAGTAACTTTGTCTCAACCAGAACCCAGTATCTTACCACCTTCAGAATCTTGAGACAAGCCTCTTACTCTGTATTTGTTTATAGTTTCAACAGCAGCAAACAGAAAAGGGGAGAGGAGCTCTGCAGAAAGCTCTGCACTTCATCCTATTAATGAGTTGAACTCAGTTAAACAACTGGTATGCTCTTTTAGGATTAGATGTTTATACTATAAAGTACTTAATAAAATTAGACAATCTCTGGGTCTTTGCCAGGTGCTAAAAACTGAACACGCACAGCAGTGCCTGGAGAACTAGGAATGGACTTATCTATCTACTTTAAATAGGCAGGGTCAGAGGGCACAGCCACATAAATTGTTTTCTGCAGACTACATTTAAGTAAGTGTATGAGCCATAAATTATTGAAGTTTTTAAAATGAATATTAAGTATTAGATACAGTTAGAAAAAAAAGAGACTGTATTTGCTGAAAGGTGTTCATAGGAAACTATTCCAAATTTGTTCTTTATTACAGTCTTTGGGGATGCACCGAAGTCAAGGGCAGGCTGACACAGCAAAGGGGGAATTCTCAGGTCTGATCAGTGTATGGAAAAATCACAGAACTTTAAAGGAACTTTAAAGGGTACAGGTGCTATTGAAAGAATACTCTCACTGGATCAGGACTAAATTAGACTGTATTATTTAGTTAGGCAGATTATTGTATTTACTTATAAATACAGATTTATTTAGTCTCAGTCACTCATGTTAAATAATTTGAGGCTAAAGGAACTCTAAAGTAAATCGTTTGGGTGAATTAAGCAAACTTAGTTCCTAAATAGGCTGGGCAGAAAATAACAGTAGCCTGGCCCAGGGTAATGGCAACCCGTGCTCAGAGCACTAGCGGTTGATCCCAAGACTCTGAACTAATGACCACTGTAACTCAAAATGGAAGGGAAGGAGCAGTCCCTGAAATCCTAGATTATAAACAGAGAAACGCTTACCTTGTTTATAATATGGAGAGTGGTCTAACTAGATAGGTAATAAATTCTTATAAACTGTTACTAGGGCAATTTGTATTTTCGTTTTATTTTGGGATTAATTTTTAGGTATTCATGAGTATAAGAATGCTTGCCAAGAGCCTTCTTCCATATATAATAACACTGATTGATTGTTAATACTTAATGCTATCATTTAAAACATCAATCCTTTAGAAATGTGATATTTAATAAAAATATAGTCTTCAGTTGGTATATTAAACTCTCCCCTCTCCCCCCTCCCATCTCTTCTATTAGCTTTATCTTCAAGCCAGAATGAAGGGAGACTGGGCAAGACTTTTACGCCCTACACTGCAATTTGGTCTTGTTGCTGCGTCCATTTATGTGGGCCTTTCTCGAGTTTCTGATTACAAACACCACTGGAGTGATGTGTTGACTGGACTCATTCAAGGAGCTCTGGTTGCAATATTAGTTGTAAGTATACATGGCAGCAGCCTACATCTTGAAATTGATGAACACTTGGACAAATAAGTAGAAAAAAAGGTTCCAATGAGAAAACTAAGTTAAGGCAGAAAATGTGGCTCATTAACTGCTACTGGGTAAGGACCCCAGTGTTGTTAAAAGTCATTTTAGGACAGACAGCAAATAATACCTAGGTTAGTTACTTTCTGCAGAAGTTACTTTTAAAAATTACTAAGATTTTCTTTTTTTAATTGTAAAAAGCCCTGGGTATAAAGTTTTCTTTTTGGTATAGATTGAAAATAATTTACATGAAAAATGACACTATTTTTCATTAAGGCAGAGTGAAGCTTTTGCCCAAGACATAACAAAGCAACTCTCAGAATGTCTTTAACAAAAATTCCTGTTAGCCACTAATTTGTTGTTGCTGTTTAGTCACTGAGTTGTGTCCACCTCTTTGTGACCCCATGGACTCTAGCCTGCCAGGCTCCTCTTGTCCATGGGATTTCCCAGCCAAGAATACTGGAGTGAGTAGCTATTGCCTTCTTCAGGGACCCTTCCTGACCCAGAGAGTGGACCTGCATCTCTTGCATTACAGGCAGGTTCTTTACCACTGAGCCACCGGGGAAGCTCAGCCACTAATTTACTGGTACCCTTAACTTGTATCCTGTAATGTATATCCTTTTATTTTTTGCACACTGCTTATTGCAATTTTTGTTATGATTTTTCAACTTATTTAAAATTGTATCACTTAATACTCTGCCCCATTCTAAATGTTATGTGTTCTACATAGGCTGTATATGTATCAGATTTCTTCAAAAGAGAAATTCTCCTTTTAAAGAAAGAAAAGAGGAGGATTCTCATACAACTCTGCATGAAACACCAACGACGGGGAATCACTATCGGAACAGTCACCAGCCTTAAGGTGGCAGAGTGCCCAGATGAAGCTGGCCTGCTTTCTAAAGAAAAATGATTGCAACCAGAAGGCAAGAGGATGCGTCTTTCTTCCTGGTGTACAAGCCTTTAAGGGACTGCTGCTACTGTACCTCTTGGATGCCTACTTTACCTGTGTGTATATAGTTACATTTAACACAACGGTTATCTAATAGCTGTAAGTTCATTAAAAAAAGTTTCAACGGCCTTTCACTAAACAATGCCCCCCCGTACATTTTTTTATTAAAAAAATGTAACACGTATGTACAAATGTGTATGTAATACGCTTTCTTAGAATGATGCTTGATTTAAATATAATACATATTAAAGTGTTTCAGGACAACTGTCTTGAGATGGGAAAACCAAATCAATACTTTTAGGCATCTGTAGTTGATTGTAATCAGACAGGTGGAGAACAATTTACAGTTCTACATTCCTTAGCTGTTTATAAGTAGAGGCTGGCAGCAAACACAATATCTCTCTTGATTTTGGTGATTCCTAAGAGAAAAGAAAATATGATTTAAAATTTCAAGACCACAAAGAATGTAATGCCCATCCACTGGGGTTTTTTAACAATTCTCATTAAATTGGTCAGAATGCAGTTTGGAAAATACAAAACCCTTGCTAGTCTGAAAGACACCTAGAGGAGTTCATAGCCATCTCTGAGAAATGAGAAACTTCGAAAGCAGACCACTGTTTATGAATCCTGACTCTCAAGTACCCCATGTATGTGGGGGCTAGGGATGTCCAAAATTATTTTAAAAGACTTGGAAGGAATAAGCTGTCAAAAGTTATTACCCAAAAGCATGAATTTTCAGCCTACAATGGAAGGCACTATATTTGAGTTACCATGTGAAATACTTTCTGGGCTAAGGCAGGCCAAACTTTTCTAAAGTTTACAAAACTAGGCTTAAACCCAACAGTGATTAAATAGGTCTGCTCTATTTAACAATAGAAAATGTAAGCCAGTTTCTGCAAACAACTTCTTAGAACACTAAGTAGATAGCAAAATCAGTAGGTTTTACTGTGGGCAACCGACTCAGAGCAGCACCGTGTCTCTATTCTTTGGTGTTTGAAGTCCTTTTTCTTGGCCAACACACAGATGGCATGAAATTATGCACAAGCATGTGTGCCCCCGCAGCACTACCACCATGATCTAGCCAGCCTTTCCTGAGTTGGTCTTCCTGCTTCCACTGAGCTAATCTACAGACTTGCCTACAATACACCAGCAAGAACTGCCTGGTGAAACCCATGCCAGAGCACCCACTCCTGTGCTCAAAACCTCCCATCACTTTCGAGGAAAAAGCTGAGTGCTGGGGCCTAGAGGACCATTCTTTTCTTCTTCCAGCCCCCACTGTTGGACTCGCTGTTCACTGTGCTCCAGCCACACTGGCCTGTTGCTCAAGTACATCAAGTGCATATGGAGGGACTCTAGGCCACCATATCCATCTTTCAATTCTCTGTTGTCTCTCTGTATCACCACCTGAGGTATTTTAACTGTTGACTTGTTTACTGTCCCCTTCCCTGCACTAGAATGTGAGTGCCATGAAGGCAGGGGTTTGTGTCTGTTTTGTTCACTGCTGTATTCCCTGGTGCTTAAACCAATGCCTGGCACACAATAAGTGCACAATAAATATTTTGAGATTTTTATCTATATTCATTTACAAACTGTTTCCAACACATACTGATATTTTCTTTGAATGCTACTAGGTGGCCTGCCATGGCAATCCATTGAAGGATATCTGAAAATGTTCTCCTGGGTTGTGGTCAAATCTCAACAGGATTTGCTGAAATTACTAGAAAAACCTTATGGGCTGGATACTGACCTTCTGCAAATTTATTTTCCAGCTCAGTGTTTCCAATGGCTTTTGCTGCTTGACACATTTGTCGAAGTAGTTCTTCCAGGCGCCTCATACAACGAATTATGCTGCCTGGACAGAAAAGGAAACAAATCACTTGTGTAAATAATCAGGAAAAGCAAAACTTTTGTTAAGACACAAGGAAGGCGAACATGGGATGATTAACTGATAGTCCTCTGAGGAACTGATTTACTGCAGTAAATCAGTAGTAAACTTTCAAACTAGTGACTGCTAGGCACCAGGAAGGCTACAAAGATGAAAAGTTTAATTCCCATCTTTGACTAATGGTAAAGAGAGTCATGGATTTATTATAATGTGTTGACACTTGCTCTTACAGAAGTACACAAAATGCCCTGGAAACAGAGGATAGAACAACATGGGTGAAGGGCAGCAAAGGTGACATATAATTTGGGTCCTTTATGCATAAGGTCACCATCAGACAGTGACAGGGCAAGACCATTGAGGCAATGCAGAAATGCCCAACAGACTACAGCAGGCCCCTGGTGTGGCCTACTATGGCCTCTGGATACTATCCTCTGAAGAGAACACAATAGGGAATGTTTAAGGAAGGGAATAACAGAATCAGATCTTCATTTTAAAGATGCAATCGATCATTCTTCTGGACCTTAAACAGGCTCTTTCATCAATACTTTCTTCACACAGTGTATCCTCAGTGAAGCATAGAAGAGGCAATCAGTCCCTTTCCATTGGGATTTGACTCCCTGAGACAAGTGTTTTCATCAAAGGTAAAGTTGTAAACACACTTTCACTTCTGTCAGGCTTGTATGAGAAGAAGCCCGAGATTCTTTGTCTAAGTGCTACCTGTCTAAATTAAAAATTCTTGGATTTTAGTTTTATGCCTGAAATACAAGAGGAGTATCAGTTCTCTCTGGTATGCAAGCTGTGACCTCACACTTCAGGTTCTTATTTAACTCCTTGTAACACTGGAATAATTTATTAACATGTATCTTGTAAAACACTCATTGTACTGTGTTCAGGGTTCTTTTTAACCTTTTAATGCCCTCCACATTATGGTCCAATGTGCCCAAGGGATAAAAACAATACAGATTTAACTCATAAAGCTCTTGCTCTTAAACACTGTATGCTATGTTGGTAGCTGGAGAAGATGTGGATGAGAAATACAAACCACTAAAATGGCAGCAGAAAGAATGAGATTCAAAATGGAAGAGGGTGCAGAAGAGTGGAAGAAGGCCCCTGGAATCAAGAGCAATTTCCTCTGAAGAGAGAATAAAGGACAAGAGATATGCACCCGAGTTTCTAGCTTAAGACAGCCTACGGCACCTGCCTGTCCTCTGAAGCAGAAGTGATCATCCAGAAGGCTGGCGCAAGTTGAGGTAGGTGCGTAAGGAGAGCAATGAGGATCTGGAGTCACCTGTAAGATGAGTCTCAGAGCCAGAGACCACAGTCTCTGGAGGTAGGCAGACTAGGGATTATGTTTCAGCTGTGCCATCTACTGCCTGAGGGACTGTATTAGCAAGCTAGGGAAACACTATAAACTAAATGAGGCACAATGTTCCAAGTGTCAGGTACCAAGCTGGTGCACAATCTCCACCTCCTCTGCTGCTGCTACTTCTGTCATCACTAGCAAAGTTTAAGGTGATTCTGAGGTTACAGACTATGGCTTCTGAAGACACCAAACGATACAATCTTTCTCCTGGAGAACTCTGCTACTGAAGTACAGGAATACAGAATGAATTACTAGACTGATCCACCTTGAGGTGCATATAATGGCAGACGGAAACACAAGAATCTCACTTGCATCCTAATCCTCTTTCCATGACTAGAAAGGGAACTGTGGCTCAGAAGGAAGTTCTAAGCGGTAGGTGTAGCCCCTTCACAGCAGGTCTCCAGAGAATGAAGAAACATACCTACCTGGGCATTTACTTCCTGTTACTGAGACAACTGATTCTGACACCAATAAGTTATATTAAGATATTGAAAATTAACAGAACAAATGAAAAACAGACTTGCTGCTGCTTTTACTAGTAACCTTTAACAACAACAACAAAAAAAAATGATTTCACCAAAGTTGTTCCCAAGTAGGAGGAGACCGTGTCATTGGTTACTTCCAACATCCTACCACCATCTTACAAATGAGAAACCCTAGAGGGGTTAATGATTTTCAGGTTCACCCTTTAGAACAATGGCTTCCTGTTTAAGCTGTGAGGCTAAGAGTTCCTGGAAGAGTCTCGGACCTTCAACCACTTTACAAATACAGGTAAGAGTTTTAGCCTATTCCCGAGCAATAGGAAGCTACCAGGTTGGCCACTAGCCATTGTAGGGTCAGAAGGTGGCATCCCCTATCCCACTGGCAAATTCATGACTTGATAAATGGGCAGCACCTACTTTTATCTCTTCCCCTGGATGCCTGCTTCAGCTCCTGCCCTTTACTGGCACCCCTGTGCAGGCACAAGCAACCTAATTACAAGGGCTGCAGTCCTGTGGGCAGGTGAGGAGCCTATCCCTGACCCCCCTGCATCCCAGGAGGAATAGTGCTCCTCTACTGCCCCCAAATCTAATACCATTCCTTCAAATGCCAATAGGAGCTGTGGTGAGTCTGTTTCGGCCCTGATTCAAACATAAGGTTCTCGATGTGTGATATTTCTGTACCAGGATAATCATTTGTGGACCCTAAGTTTTAGCTTTAAAGATATTATTTCATGAAGTTCAGTTATTAGCATATTACTCATTTTTGCTGTAACATTTTTTACTTAAATATGTGAAAGTTACTCACTTCTAGGCCACAATTATAAAAAACAGCTGTTACAAAAACAAAACAATGCTATTAATTCTTCCTAGATGCTCTTACTGGATCAACAAGTTGATCACCCATACATATTACAGACACCTCAAACTCAACAGTTTCACAAAGTGAATTCATTCTTTTCCTTTCAAATCTTCACTATTAACCTGTGAAAAACTTCAAGTTTACTCATCTATAAAGTGGAGGTAATAATTCTTAAACCTAAATGGGGTTATTATGAGAAATGAATGAAATAATGTATGCAGGGTGCTTAAGTGGCAGTAATACAATAGGAACTCAATAAATGCTGGCTGTATTTGTTATTTCTGTTCGCAGTGCAAAGAATGCTGAGCTCTAGTACTGCTTTGCATTGAAAGAGGAAATCCAATCGCAATAACATTTGGGTGTCTAAAGAGAGTGGGGGCTGGAACAGAGAATGTAATGGACATCAGATTACCCATGCAACTAGACAGTAAATGTGTGTTTTGCAAACACTTCTATTTGAAGAAAATAAAATCAGGTAGTGGTTAAAAATGTAAATATATAGCACTTCAAAAAGGAAAGAATGGATTCCGCAGGCCACTTGGAACTGAAATGGAGCCCTTCATAAATATTTGCTGTGCAGGTGCCTGTGCTCACAAATATTGTTTAGACTGAATTCAAATGTGTCCTGGGAAACACAAGATAACCTGATATTGTTTAGGTATTTCTACAAACTGAGAAACTCATATTAATAGTGAAGAAGGCGATGGCACCCCCACTCCAGTACTCTTGCCTGGAAAATCTCATGGACAGAGGAGCCCGGTGGACTCTAGTCCATGGGGTCGCGAAGAGTCGGACACAACTGAGCGACTTCACTTTCACTTTTCACTTTCATGCACTGGAGAAGGAAATGGCAACCCCCTCCAGCGTTCTTGTCTGGAGAATCCCAGGGATGGGGGAGCCTGGTGGGCTGTCGTCTATGGGGTCGCACAGAGTCAGACACGACTGAAGCAACTTAGCAGCAACAGCATGTTAATAGCCAGAATCTGCAAAAGCTATCAGAGGCCAAACATATGAAGTAAATTGCTAAGATTAAGGTATAAACTAAAGAAACTAAACACACATCTGAGCTGCCACATACAGCTCACGCCAAATCAATTTCTGGAAAACTGAGTTCTGACAGTTTCAGATGACATGAGAACAATTAAGAAATGAGGCCAAGAGATACAGGGCTGCCCATACAATGGCTGTGGCAGTTGGCCTCAGTCTTGTCAAGAAATCACCTTGTGTGTACAAACACCATTCACAGCTGCATGCAGCATATAGGCTATTTATTCCCGATGGAGACTCAGGAAGACTCCTGGGAAGAGGTCAATTTCTCAGCACACTTTCTACCTACTACAGTTCTTTATAATACAAAGCTTCTCCTTACTCCCAGCTTTAGAAATAATTCTGCCTCATCAATTAGGACCACCGAGATTAAAGTGTAAGACAAGAGATCAAAGGCCATGACCCTTCCTCCCAGGCTATCGGAAGCTGACAAAAAACAAAAGACACACTAACAACCAAATGGTTTATTATGAACTTTTCTTCTGGTTTTGCCAGAGTGGAAAGTAAAACTGAATCCTTAATAGTAATGAAACTGTGGTAAAATACAAAATCTACCACTTTAAAGCATGTGCCCCAGCATCACTACCCCTTTTTTATACTTAGGTTTATATCACCATTCTGGAAGAATGCACTTAGATAATTCAAATGGCATAAAATTCACCCTTTGGGGACTTCCCTAGTAGTCCAGAGACATGGTTCGATCCCTGGTAGGGGAACTAAGATCACATATGCTGCAGAGCAACTAAGTTCATGAACTGCAACTACTGAGCCCCAGTGTTTTAACAAAGCCCCAACACCACAACTACTGAGCCCCAGCACCATGACTACTGAGTCTCAGCACTACAACTACAGAGCCCCAGCACCTCAACTCAGAATCCATATGCTGCAATGAAAAATTCCCCCTGACTCAACAAAGAACCCTGTGTGTCCATAGCTAAGATCCAGTAGAGTCAATACAAACACAAATTCACCCTTTTAAATAAGTGCACAAATTCAGTGGTTTTTAGTATATTCAGAGTTGTACAACCATAATCACTAATTTCAGAATCCTTTTAACAAACCCAAAAGAAACCCAAGTCCATTAAGCAGTCACACCCACCACCAGTCCATGTAACCACAAATCTACTTCTGTCTCTCTAGATTTGCCTATTCTGGACATTTCACATAAATGAAATTATACAGTAGGTGGCTTCTGTGTCTGCCTCCTTTCACTTAGAACCTTAAAGTGTTTCAAGTTCATATACTAGCACAAATCAGTCCTTCACTCCTTTTTCTAGCTGAATACTGTTCCATTGTGTGAATAAAACACAATTTAACTATCTACCCCAGTGAAGGACATTTGAGCACACAAGCAAGGGCAGTTTTACAAATATCAGGCTCATGTGGTTCTTGAACAAAACATTATTCTAGTTGAGGATAGAAGAAATGAACACATTTCTTTACCTGGAGAGGTATTTATTTCTACTTCCAACTTTCTGGCATTCCCAAAAGTGGTTCCTCACAGTTCATACCCTAAATCTGATGACATAATACCTCCTATCTAAGTGGTTACTGAGGCTTGAGACTAGAATCATAAATACACTTTCCTGCAATCATTTCCCATATTAGCTCCCAGCTCAGGCTGAAAACATTCCAGGAGGGCAGAGACTGCTGCCTGCCTGCATGCAGTACAATTCCCAGTCCCACTAGGGTCTCAGTTAATTATTCATCAAAAAAGAATCAGGTGCTAATTCTTAAGTCATTTAGTACTAAAATTGTGCCAAAAGTTAATCAGAGAAAAGATACTAATAAAATGCTACTCTATTAGCAAAAGTATGTAAAAAAACAAACCAGCTGGAAAATCCCCTATAACACTGATATATCCTCTCCTAGGGAAGGGTAAGCTATGCTAGTTGAAAGGCATGTGAAAAGAACTTGTGGTGGGGCAGAGAGTGGGAATACACAAAACAGCATTTGCTTTAAAAACCCATGACAGACATAAGCACTACAGTAAACAGTTTCAAATGATAATCTGTCACAGAAGCTTTCCTGATGGCATGTGCTTAAAGGAAAGCAAATCCATCCTGCACAGGGAAGAGCACCATACGGTATTTGTACAGGCAAATAGATAGTACCCACCATTCAATGTGAACTAGCTCCAGCTAATGTTCGAAAAATTCTTAAAACTACTTCTGAGGCTCATGACATGACATGATTGGACAACTGACCACAGCACACTAAACAGTTCCAAGTAGTCATTTTCTGCCTATAAAAGTGAAGACACACTATACTATGGGTAGAGTTGTGATTATAGTACTTTTCCAATTATATCAAGCATGTACCGTAACAAGATGAGGAGAGAACGGCTATTCTGAAATGGATAAAGTAAACACCACCACAGTTAAAAGGTTGTGGCAAGGAGACACAGTATGCCAGAAAAAGGAAATAATATCCTAAGTAATATCCCAAGGTTCTCAGTATTTTTTTTTTGCTGTTTAATTACATATTTTACTCTTATGAGCTAATATATAGTCTATTCCAGTTTTAGAAAGAAAAGGTAGAGCTGACATAATGGTGCCATGAAAACTGTGTTGGTATTAGGCCCAGGTTCAACTTATAGTAATGAATCCCTTAATTTTCAATCTTAGGTTTCACAAGCAAACTGTCACATCAAAACAGCTTCAAGGAACTGAAAAGAGGCAAAAATATTGATTTCAGGAATTGCTCCTCCGTGGGGGAAAACATCAACTCATACATGGCAGAAATACAAACTACCTTCAATTTTAACACTACAATTTATCTTCCATACTGTGATAACTTTTCCACTTAAGTACAAAGAATAGAAAACTAATCTACAAAGATGATTTTATAAGGCTTCCTCTATTTCTAGGTCTGTTGTTCCTTCATTTCTCTTAAACAAATAAACCAAACAATGCATCACTTCCGTTTTATGCCACTGTGTCTACCTTCTCCGAGAAGCAGATATACAAATATGAGCTAGCCTACGAATAAGTCTAGAATCTAGGCACAGAACAGTCATGGTTTCATTCTTATCTTCCAAAAGAAGTAATACTGAAGAGTGGTGATCCTGTACTTGACTGCCTTTTGTATCTCTGAAACACACAGCTGTCATACAACCCCCTGGGTTTCTGTGGGTTAAGTGAGCTGAGGGTGTCACGTGTCCCTCTTCTCACACCATCAGTTACGACAAGCCTTCTGACCACCCCCCATGGCATGAATTTTCAGAGGATGGAGATGGCACAATTCTAGGTAGTGTTTAAGAATTCTCTTGGTGATCCAAAACTCAAAGATGAGGAATTATGGTATCAACTACCATGTGGCCTGCAGTCACAAAGTCCAGAATTCAAACACACCATCGTCATGCGGTACACCTCCATGACCTCGGCCAAATTATTTACCTTTTATAAATCAGTCTCCTTGTGCAAAGTGCAAATAGTATCTACTCAGATGTGCCATTTGGTGATTAAAGTATATAAAATGCTGATTATAGCACAATGCCTGGCACATTGTTTAGCTAATAAATAATCACCATGCTCATAACTCTAGTACTTTGGCCACCTCATGCGAAGAGCTGACTCATTGGAAAAGACTCTAATGCTGGGAGGGATTGGGGGCAGGAGGAGAAGGAGACGACTGAGGATGAGATGGCTGGATGGCATCACGGATTCGATGGACGTGAGTCTGAGTGAACTCTGGGCGATGGTGATGAACAGGGAGGCCTGGCGTGCTGCAATTCATGGGGTCGCAAAGAGTCGGACACGACTGAGCTGAACTGAACTGATGCTCATAACAGAGTATGCTGCTACTGCTGCTGCTAACTCACTTCAGTCGTGTCCGACTCTGTGTGACCCCATATACAGCAGCCCATGAGGTTCCCCGTCCCTGGGATTCTCCAGGCAAGAACACTGGAGTGAGGTTGCCATTTCCTTCTCCAATGCATAAAAGTAAAGTGAAGGTCGCTCAGTCGAGTCTGACTCTTAGCGACCCCATGGACTGTGGCCCACCAGGCTCCTCCGTCCATGGGATTTTCCAGGCAAGAGTGCTGGAGTGGGGTGCCATTGCCTTCTCCATAACAGAGTATAGTATTCATAAAAAGATTTTGGGACCGTAATACTAATGATCATTTAATGGAAGTTTAGAAATAAACTTTAGGGAAAGGACTAAAACAGCACACTATTAATTTAAAAATGAAAGTGAAGGTCACTCAGTCGTGTCTGACTCTTTGTGACCCCAGGGACTATACAGTCCATGGAATTCTCCAGGCCAGTATACTGGAGTGCGTAGCTTTTCCCTTCTCCAAAGGATCTTCATATTTAAAACTTTAAAACCCATAAAATTCAATGCAGTGACGTAAAGGCTCACAGATGATTTTGTGATGTTTATGCAACACAAAAATCACTGATTCATAAACTCAGTAATCTATTAGTTATGTTCAAGAATATCAGGTAAAAGCATATAATTCAGGGTATGTTAAAAATAATTTACCTCAAAATAAATAGATAAGAAATAATAATATTTTAAGGATCTTACAATAATCGGTATAAAGTCCAAGCTCATTTATTTTCATGTTTAAGAAAGTTCAGTGTATACAGAATTCACCACTATTCATATCTACATAAGCCAATCTTTTTGCAATGAATACAGCATTTATAAATATGGCTTTCTTTATATACTGTGCCTATTATTTGCTTCTTATAATTCACTTATAATTACTCCTTTTGTATTTCCTTTACTTTTTCATTTACAATTTTTCTTCAGTTAAATTAAGTAACTATTTGATTTTATATGCAATGGAGAGCATTTTTTGGTGGAATTACATAGCAAGCCATTAGGCTGCTGTTGTTTAGTCACTAAACTGTGTCAGACTTTGGTGATCCCATGGACTGCATGCAGCCCGCCAGGCTCCTCTGTCCATGAGACTTCCCAGGCAAGGATACTGGAGAAGGTTGCCATTTCCTTTTCCAGGGGATCTTTCCAGCCCAGGGATTGAACCTGCATCTCTTGCATTGCAGGAGGTCTCCTGCATTGCTGACAGATTCGTTATCACTGAGCCACCAGGAAACCCCTATATGGGCAGATTTCCTTTTATTATCAAAAATTAAAAATAATATATTATTCTTTTTGGTAAATCAATGTCATCCTAAGTACATTTCTTATATCAGAAAGAAGTATATGTATAGAAAACTTAACCATACCTTCAAAGACATCTGTCATTTTGCAGATATGGGCAAATGTAGCTCCAGTTGCCCAGGTGTATACTACATCCATTAAGTGAGGTTTAAAGGAGCTTAGATAAGTCTCCTCATCAATTTCCAACTTGGCTTCTGCTGAAACTTTTGCAATTCTTTTAGCACATTCCTTTGAAAAGAAAAGATATGCTTCAAATTTCTTATTTATGATCTCCCATATCACTTTCTCTTTAGGCTTCCAAAGCCGGTTTTCTCGAGTTTCCTTTTTCTTCCTTGGTAATAAAGTGCCTACAATCTGGATGTTCTGCTTCTAAGCAGCCACAATGCCTGGCCCGTTGTTCAGTAATCAAACAGCAAAGCTTTTTCACTACATTAATTAGAAAAAACAAATCAAGAGCATGATTTTCACCCAGCAATACCTTTTGTACAATAATCAAAACTCTTCCTTAAAACTATTCAAGAGTGATATTTAACTAATCCTTTTCATTAACAAAACAAAGACAACAATAACAAAACAGCCTTAGAGAAACAAAAGTCCTTTGGCAAAATGATGCTTTTCTCCAACAAAGCTTTAAACAAGGTACATTTTAAGATTTTCTATTCCTGACAATAAGAAGTTAGAGTCAATCTTTTCCCCTGGTAACTGAAAGGGTACTCCCAGGCCTATGAAGACTTCACTGGCTCTAGAGTTTAAACCTCCTGGTAACATGAAAAAGTGCTAAATATTCCATTAAAGAGATCATTTTTATGATTCACTCTTCATCCCTCTCTTGCAATGTCTTACAGTGGTAGACAAAATCATTCTTCCTAAGAAATAATAAAATAGACCAATTCATTATGATGAACCAAGGGTCCCCAAACCCTGGGATCTAATACTTGATGATCCGAGGTGGAGCTGATTAAAAATAACAGAAGTGCACACTAAATGTAAAATTACCCCCAAACCATCTGCCCACCTCACTCTGATGGTGAAAAATTTGTCTTCCATAACACTGGTGCCTGGTATCAAAAAGACATGTCTTTGAGGATCAAGAGATAATCTTAAAACCTGATTTTAAAATTTATTATAAACTAGGATAGAAAAATGTAAAACAAACTGAACTAACTCTATCTATCAAGATGCCATTCTTAACATCAAGGAAACCAGTGCATGCACTGAATTGCTGATACAGTTTATCTACACTATGCCATGGTAAAGCTGTACTCGAAGCAACTCTGTAAAACTTACTATTTTGGCAAGGGAGATGGTTTCATTTTTAAAATAAAAATTAAAAAATGTTATCAAAATAGAATTGAGTGACTAAACTAACATCAAATGATATATTTAATTTGAAGGAAGCTGTCTCTGTGGAATGAAAAATGCTATGATTCGGTTCAGTTCAGTCGCTCAGTAGTGTCTGACTCTTTGTGACCTCATGAATCACAGCACGCCAGGCCCCCTGTCCATCACCAACTCCCGGAATTCACTTGGACTCATCTTCATTGAGTCCGTGATGCCATCCAGCCATCTCATCCTCTGTCATCCCCTTCTCCTCCTGCCCCCAATCCCTCTCAGCATCAGGGTTTTCCAATGAGTCAACTCTTCGCATGAAGTGGCCAAAGTACTGGAGTTTCACCTTTAGCATCAGTCCTTCCAATGAACACCCAGGACTGATCTCCTTTAGGATGGACTGGTTGGATCTCCTTGCAGTCCAAGAGACTCTCAAGAGTCTTCTCCAACACCACAGTTCAAAAGCATCAATTCCTTGGTGCTCAGCTTTCTTCACAGTCCAACTCTCATATCCATTCATGACCACTGGAAAAACCACAGCCTTGACTAGACGGATCTTTGTTAGCAAAGTAATGTCTCTGCTTTTTAATATGCTATCTGGGTTGGTCATAACTTTCCTTCCAAGGAGTAAGGGTCTTTTAATTTCATGGCTCCAATCACCATCTGCAATGATTTTGGAGCCTCCCAAAATAAAGTGACACTGTTTCCACTGTTTCCCAATCTATTTCCCATGAAGTGATGGGACTAGATGCCATGATCTTCATTTTCTGAATGTTGAGCTTTAATCCAACTTTTCCACTGTCCTCTTTCACTTTCATTAAGAGGCTTTTTAGTTTCTCTACTTTTTGCCATAAGGGTAGTGTCATCTGCATATCTGAGGTTATTGATATTTCTCTCAGCAATCTTGATTCCAGCTTGTGCTTCTTCCAGCCCAGCGTTTCTCATGATATACTCTGCATATAAATTAAATAAGCAGGGTGACAATGTACAGCCTTGATGTACTCCTTTTCCTATTTGGAACCAGTCTGTTGTTCCATGTCCAGTTCTAACTGTTGCTTCCTGACCTGCATATAGGTTTCTCAAGAGGCAGGTCAGGTTGTCTATGATTAGACTGTCACAAATGTTTATTTCACAATATACTATTCTTAAAATACGTAGTTCAAAAAAATCTTACCTGCATTTGACGAAGTGGTCCTGCTAACTGCTCTGTTAATTTGGGCATCTCACTAGACTACAAAAGAAAAGGAAGATTATATACAAAACCCAAGTGTAAAATGCATTATATACTATTTACTTTTACAAACAAAACAAAGCTTTCAAGATTTCCGTTAATTTCAAATTATAAGACCTCAGTCATTAGCATTTAAAGTTTCTAATTAACTTAATTATGTCAGCAAAATTATCATTCCTCTCATTCTGAATTAGACTATTCCTTTATATTTCAGAGGAAAATACTGCACTGCTAAATTTGCAAAGCATGCTAAATTAGCTATTTTTTGTGATCATAAATGGAACTGAAGGAGAACAAATATTGTAAACATGCATAGTAGTTTAGTTACATCAACATTTATAAACTGTCATACCATACTTTGATTTTTAAACAGTTTGACTTCTAGGTAACTTTTAACCTGTGAAAACTAAAAATCTTGGATAAACTACATTGGAAGTAATGCCTTCAATTTTAATCTTACCTAAGTATTTCTAACTCGCTAACTACTGTGAAAGTGTTAGCTGCTTAGTCATGTCCTCCTCTTTGCAACCCCAGGGACCGTAGCCCTGTAGCCCACTAGGCTACTCTGTCCATGGAATTCTCAGGAAGGAACACTGGAGTGTAACCCAGGTCTCCTGCACTGCAGGCAGATTCTTTACCCCTTTGAGCCACTAAGGAAGCCCGTTTGAAGACAAAAATTTAAATGAGTTTCACTCTTCTTACTGTTCCCTGTCCATTACTGAAAAGTCCATCAATTTCTCAATTAGAAAAA
The DNA here is from genome assembly GCA_917880005.1 of Nanger dama. Lineage (NCBI taxonomy): Eukaryota > Metazoa > Chordata > Mammalia > Artiodactyla > Bovidae > Nanger > Nanger dama. The sequence goes on along the minus strand of CAKJTW010000040.1, from coordinate 15,909,936 downwards.
TTAAGAGTTTAAGGTCTATTACTAACCAATCAAATTAACTTGGACAAGCTGCTTCAATTCTGTGTGTTGGTTTCTTAACACTCTAAGGCACTCAAAACCTACAGATTTGTGATTAGTATAAAGATATTATTCAGTTCAGTTCAGTCGCTCAGTCATGTCCAACTCTTTGCGACCCCATGAATTGCAGCACACCAGGCCTCCGTGTCCATCACCATCTCCCGGAGTTCACTCAGACTCACGTTCATTGAGTCCGTGATCCCATCCAGCCATCTCATCCTCTGTCATCCCCTTCTCCTCCTGCTCCCAATGTCTCCCAGCATCAGGGTCTTTTCCAGTTGAGTCAACTCTTCACATGAGGTGGCCAAAGCACTGGAGTTTCAGCTTCAGCACCATTTCTTCCAAAGAAATCCCAGGGCTGATCTCCTTCAGAATGGACTGGTTGGATCTCCTTGCAGTCCAAGGGACTCTCAAGAGTCTTCTCCAACACCACAGTTCAAAAGCATCAATTCTTCGGCACTCAGCCTTCTTCACAGTCCAAATCTCACATCCATACATGACCACAGGAAAAACCATAGCCTTGACTAGACGGACCTTAGTCGGCAAAGTAATGTCTCTGCTTTTGAATATACTATCTAGGTTGGACATAACTTTTCTTCCAAAGACTAAGCGTCTTTTAATTTCATGGCTGCAGTCACCATCTGCAGTGACTGTGGAGCCCCAAAAAATAAAGTCTGACACTGTTTCCACTGTTTCCCCATCTATTTCCCATCAAGTGATGGGACCGGATGCCATGATCTTTGTTTTCTGAATGTTGAGCCTTAAGCCAACTTTTTCACTCTCTTCTTTTACTTTCATCAAGAGGCTCTTTAGTTCTTCTTCACTTTCTGCCATAAGGGTGGTGTCATCTGCATATCTGAGGTTATTGACATTTCTCCCAGCAATCTTGATTCCAGCTTGTGTTTCTTCCAGTCTAGCATTTCTCATGATGTACTATGCATATAAGTTAAATAAGCAGGGTGACAATATACAGCCTTGACACACTCCTTTTCCTATTTGGAACCAGTCTGTTGTTCCATGTCCAGTTCTAACTGTTGCTTCCTGACCTGCATACAGATTTTTCAAGAGGCAGGTTAGGTGGTCTGGTATTCTCATCTCTTTCAGAATTTTCCAGTTTCTTGTGATCCACACAGTCAAAGGCTTTGGCATAGTCAATAAAGCAGAAGTAGATGTTTTTCTGGCACTCTCTTGCTTTTTCCATGATCCAGCGGATGTTGGCAAGTTGATCTCTGGTTCCTCTGCCTTTTCTAAAACCAGCTTGAACATCTGGAAGTTCACAGTTCACGTATTGCTGAAGCCTGGCTTGGAGAATTTTGAGCATTACTTTACTAGCCTGTGAGGTGAGTGCAATTGTGCGATAGTTTGAGCATTCATTGGCATTGCCTTTCTTTGGGATTGGAATGAAAACTGACCTTTTCCAGTTCTGTGGCCACTGCTGAGTGTTCCAAATTTGCTGGCATAGTGAGTGCAGCACTTTCACAGCATCATCTTTCAGGATTTGAAAGATATTATTAGGTTGGTATAAAAGCAATTTCAGTTTTGCATTGTTGAATTATGCCATTTGATATTGGAATACATTCAAATGTGGTTCTGTTATACATCATTTTAATGCTCATTTCTTGCTTTATAAAGCTTTTTGCTAATGAATTATTACTTGCTATTTATTTATTTTAGACTATGGAAATAATGTTAGACAAAAAGCTATTTCAAGCAAATTTCTTATTCAAGTTCAAAAGGAGTGATAAAGTGGTGGAGACAACTCGCAACATCAACAATCCATTTGACCCAGGAACTGCTAATAAATATACAGTGCAGTGCTGGTTCAAGAAGTTCGGCAAAGACGACGAGAGTCCTGAAGATGAAGAGCAGTGACTGACCATCAGAAGTTGACGACAATCACCTGAGAGGATCACTGAAGCTGATCCTCTTCCATCTACACAAGAAGTTGCCCAAGAAGTCAACAGTGACCATTCCATGCTCATTTGGCATTTGAAGGAAACTGAAAGGGTGACAAAGCTCAGTAAGTGGGTGCCTCATGAGCTGACCGAAAATCAAAATATTCGTCATTTTGAGATGTCATCTTCTCTTAGTCTACCCAACAACAACGGACCATTTCTCGACTGGAGTGTGATGTGCAACGAAAAGTGGATTTTATATGACAGTCAGAGACAACTAGAGACAACTAGCTCACTGGCTGAATGCAGAAAAAGCTCTAAGGCACTTCCCAAACCCAAACTTGCTCCAAAAAAAGGGTCCTGGTCACTGTTTGGTGGTGTGCTGCTCGCGTGGTCCATGACAGCTTTCTGAATCCCAGAGAAACCATCACATCTGGGAAGTGTGCTTCCCAGAAGCAAGTCAATGAGATGCACCCAAAACTGCAATGCCTGCAGCAGCTACTGGTCAACAGAAAGGGCCCAATTCTTCTCCACAACAACGTTTGACTGCATGTTGCACAACCAATGCTTTAAAAGCTGAAGGAATTGGGCTGCAAAGTTTGGCCTCATCTGCCATATTCACCTGACCTCTCACCAACTCACTATCATTTCTTCAAGCATCTCAACAACTTTTGAAGGGAAAATGCTTCCACAACCAGCAAGATGCAGAAAATACTTTCCATGAGTTCATCAAATCCCAAAGCATGGATTTCTATGCTACAGGAATAAACAAACATTTCTCACTGGCAAAAATATGTTAATTGTAATGGTTCCTATTTTGGTTAATAAAGATGAACTTGAGCCTAGTTATAATGATTTAAAATTCAGGGTCCAAAACGGTAATTACTTTTATACCAATCTAATATTAAGGAACAATTAATTTTGACAAAGGTAGACTTACTATACAAAAATTATTATATGTGTGTATATATGTGTGAGACAGAATTTAAAGTAATTATAGGCAAATTAAATAAAAAACCAAACTACAGGCTAGCTGTAACAGATTAAGCATCAGTATTTATATAGGACTTAGTTTTGATTTGTATCAGGTACATATTATATAATAAATTATGAACCAGGTTCTGTGTTATTCCTGTTAAAACAAAAAAATCGTAAGTAATGAGAAAGCAAAATGGCCAGAATGAACTCAATATCTCAGTTTAGTGAAAAGTATGCAAGACTGTAAATGTCTTTGATATTGCATCCATTCCCTGGTCACCAGTTACTGATCTCTTCCTCTCTCCGTATCATTATAAGTAGAAGGCACTGGTCATGATATAAGTAAGTTAAGTGTGTGTCATTTTACCAACATGCTCCCACCAGGTACATGCAGTTTGCCCTCCGTCTCTCCTTTAGGTCTTGATTTAAATTTTACTCTATCAGTGAGGCTTTTCCTAATCACCTTATTTAAAATAGTAAATGCAGCCCCTCAAAATGATTTCTATTTGCCTCTTTTGCTTCACTTTTCTCCAAACCCCTCATCCTTCTGACATAATATGTCTATTCTTGATTTCTTTATCTTCATTGACTAGCATACACGAAAGTATCATGAAAGCAAAAATTCTGTTTTCTCTCTCGGGTCTTGGTCTCTGCACTGCACACAGCAGGTGATTAACAAGCATTTGAAAGACACTTGTTATTTATATTATAAAGACTGTGTAATGTATAAAAATAAGAGCACAGTTTTAGAAATAACACATTTTAAAACAGAAATTATCAGCACTGATAACCAATATCTTACTATATTTACCTTCTTCTCTGGCTATAAAATACTTTTAAAGTATCAACAACATTCCATGTTACTTTCAACACAATTGTCCATTTTGAAGTTGAAGGCCCCACTGTAAGAATGAGGACAGGACAGGCAGCACAGTGTGGCTTCACTGAACACACCTCGACGACACACAGTGACACCTTGCCCCAAGATTTAACAACTATGGTTTGGTGAAGCCCAACTCCTGTGAAGAGGTAATACACTTGGCCTTTCAAAAGACAGGATTTTTGTTGTGCCAAATTAAAAACACAACACAGCATAAGAAATTAGCCAGAATTAGTCTGCCATAGGCAGAAGATCATCAATCCACAATCTGTAAACCTTAGATCTGTTCAAAGAAAATCTGACAAACATTCTTAACAATTATCTCAGAAATTAACATAGTAAGATTTTGAACACACTCCTAAGAAAAACAGCCTAACATAATACTTCATAAAGAAATGTATTCCTCACAAGCAGATTAAATTATTTCGTAAGTACGCAGCAGGCATTCTAGGAGAGCATAAATCATTTTTCAGTTAGTGTCCTACTTGTTATCAGTGTCACTATGATAGTAACGTTACTCCGTAATCAGAGAGCTTAAAGAAAAGTGCCCACACCTATTTCAAGAAGTTACGTAACTGATCTGATTAATAAGGAAACAGTTAATGGATAAATAGATCAACGGCAGAACTGCAAAAACAAATTTGTCTTACACAATTTACTTTTTAAAAATTAAAGTATACAAGATAAAAGGTCATCTAAAAATTTACATAACATTATTTTTAGAAGGTGAATGTCCCTGTCTTACTCTTACTCTTCATCAATTTTATACACAACGAATAAAATCTTGAATTTGAAATGTGAAACATGTATTTTACTCTTTTAAACAAACACTGGCTTTTGAATTAAAGTAAAGGGCTTCCCAGGTGATGTAGTGGTAAAGATTCCACCTGCCAATGCAGGAGACGCAGGTTTGATCCCTGGGGTCGAGAAGATCCTCTGAAGTAGGAAATGGCAACCCACTCCAGTATTCCTGCCTGGAAAATTCCATGGACAGAGGAGCCTGGTGGGCTACAGTCCACAGGGTTGTAAAGAATCAGATGCGAGTGAGCACAATGGATGATTAGCATTCTCATGGTCTATCCAGCACTTCATTTTTATTTCTTAGAAGCTGTTGAAACTCAAAACTTGTCACTTGAAAAGATTATTGATGAGGATCTTATGGCCATTACCTCAGATCTTGCCTATGAAAACAAAGATTTCAGCTGCTGGTATTGATATCATCAGGACCTCATAGTTACTCTCCAAAACTGAGAAGAGGCGTATTAATTCAGTCTCTTTTCATTTTCACTCGTTTGCCTAATTTTCATTTTCTTTCTTCTTCTAGGACTGTCTGACTAAGCCAGACCTTCAAATAATGCACTGGGTTATACAACAAATTTATAACTTAGAATCTCACTAATAATGATTGTCTATAAATAAAATTCTATTTGGTCTTTTCTGATAATATACCTATTAATATGTAAATATGAAAGTCATTTTACAATTTAAAAATTCATAATATTAAAATTAGACTATAAAATGCAAATTAATAAATAAGATGTGCTAAATACATAAACTCACATTCTCTTGAAACACAAAGCAGCTCAGCAGTGCTGTTGCTTGTTCTGCAGACAGGTCATTGAAAAGGCCATTAAACATCATCTCAGTTAGAAGGAGCTCGTCAGCACTGTGCCACCACAAAAGAAAGAAAAGAAACTCCAAATATCAGAATATAAAAAACATATATATATACCCACACATCCTTCAGATACAGTTTTAAATTAAGATTTATCTAACTAAGGAAATGGCAGGCATTTATGAATAAATCAATAGTAAATGTAAAATAGGTGTCTCATATAAAGAGCTCATCCTAGCAAACACCAAAACAGATATTCATTGAAATAAATAATCTTTTCTTGACTCTCAGAATACCATCAAAATTAGCCATGAGCATTTATTACCTAGGTTTAAGAACCTTTTAAATTGTTTGTAGCTCAATTAAATTTGAATTATTTTTTACAAATAACTTTAAAAAATAGAAAATGAAAAACAACTTTATCAGAAATCTTAATTAGAATGTACCCATAGCAGACACACAATTTGCAAACTTCCTAAGATTTCTAAAAGAAAAGTCATAAACCATCAAGTTTTACGGTAATAACTAATCAAAAACAAAAGTCGAAAGCTAAATATGGGTTCCTAACGATAAACAGAGTTAAGTTCCTAACAGAAAAAAACACAAATAAGACTACTTCTATAGTCTAATGTGGGAGAGGCAGATGAGAAAGATAATAAGCACACGACAGCAATTTAGTAGAGGTTTTTATATAGGCAATTATGCAAAAAAGTTGAGACTAAAATCAATCTGAAGAAACTCAAAGCAAGTTTCAGAAGATCTTGAAAAAAAAACATGCAGGAATGAGGAGTGACGGAAAGGTCATGCTAAATGAAAGAAACATGTGGGATGTGGCAACAGAAGGGATACACAGGAAAGGGCAATAATATACTCAATTATGGAATTTATTTTAAAAACAACAGAGAAACATTGACAGACTTTTACCAAAGAATGACATGCTAGGATTTATGCTTTGGAAAGACAATTCTGAAAGCAAAAGAATAAAGGATGGTTGCAGAAACTTATAAACGGGATGCACTTCAGTTAGTGGGATCAGTTAAAAAACCACACAGAGATAGGAGAAAACAATCGTGAAGATGTGGAAAGAGAGTAAGAAGGGAGAGGAGGAATCTAGGATGACTCCTCAGTTTTTCCCTGTGGTGGTTTTATTCTCCAAGATAGATCAGGAGAGGCAAATCTGGGGGAAAAGTAATGTGCTTTGATATGTGATATTGTTATCTCTCTAAATATTCTTTCTTCCAAGACTAAATCTAGCTGCAGATACCCAAAAGAAATAAATCAATTATTTAACAATATATTAAATTTATATTAATTTAATAATTTAAAATAAATTAAAATTAATTCAATTATTGAAAACTATATAACATCACAAAGAAATAATTCCAATAACATTAATCTTGGCATTTAAATAAGCAGATCAATGTTATAGTCTAAATTTAATCCTGCATAAATTAACTTTTCTTTTGATGAAAACTCTTGATTTTTAAATGTTCACAAAATATTTCAGAATTATGTTTTTAGGTCAGTTCTGTTTTACTGACCTAAAAACATAATTCTGAAATATTTTGTGAACATTTAAAAATCAAGAGTTTTCATCAAAAAAAAAAAGAAAGAAAGAAAGAAAGAAACTAGATATTTGACTTTTCTACCTTGTCCTCTGGTATCGCACTATTTTTAATAACTAATTGGGGTTGGGTGGCCGCTGCCTTCTTTTGGGTGGCCTACAAGTGCTGTCTGCCACAGAATCTTGGCCCCTGCAGGCATCTGAGGCTGCGTCTGAACTAGATGATCCACAAGAACGATGTGGATAAGCCTTCATCAGAGGCATCCAAAAGCATTTGAAAGGCTTGTAGTTTTCTGACCCCATACGTTAGGGCCTTGCTGAGTACATAAGAACTATTCTGAGATGTCTTTTATGGACTCACAGAGAATAACTGACTATGGCAAAATATCTTCAAAATGATGGCAGTCGCAAGGGATCCTGGAGCCAGAACCATTCTAAGGGCCCACTCTTCTAGAATTTCTGACACACAGAAACAACCAGAGAGAATGAAATGACTTCTGCTTTAAGTCATTTACCTTTTAAGGTCATTTGTAATGTGGTAGACTACCAAAATAAATAGTTTATATCTAATATACAAAAGATCATATCTGATTTTATGCTGTGGCATATAATATGCTACATTAGCCCAAAACTTTACATAAAAGAGGACAATTATTTTAGTTTCAAGGTGGGAAACTGTTCATAAGTACAAAAAAATTAAAAGTATAAAAATTCATGTGTAAACTAAGACTACAGTTACATAAAAATTCCACAGTGCTATAAAATAAAGAACAGGGGAACATGAAAATACTAATGGTGTCTGCATTAATTAGTAAGATTGAAGATTTTTATTCTCCCTAATTTCTCAACTTCATGGCCAAAACCTGTATTTTAATATGAAAAGCACCAAGCAAACTTAATATTATTTTTAAAACAGTTCTTTTTCCAAAAGATTAACAGCCCTCTTTTAAAATCAGTATTCCATTTTAGAATCAGTTTTCTAGAACAACCAGGTATTACCTGCTTATCTCACAAGCCACTCGTCCTTTCATCTCTATGACATCAGAAGATGTAGCAAATCCCAACCTCCTTAAAACACGTTTGCGACATTTGAGCTCATCCATTTGTAGGACAGTTCTTGCTTTCTTTAGTTCTCGCTATGGATTTAATGTCTATTGCAATCTAAGGCATACAAAAGTAAAAAGAAGTTCAATATTAAAGTAAACAAAATAAACATTACATTTACTCATGAAATGAAACAAAACATATTATATTTGGGGGAGGGGTGGAGAGGAACGTAACAGTTTCTTACTATTCCAGGATATTATACAAGAAGAATGATGTTATCTGAGGTAGCAATCACATCAGCTCCAACTTTTCATCCTTATGAAATTAGGGGCAACTCAAGAGAATAAGGAAAGAAAGATGAGTATCTGAATCTTGTGTTCTTTCCCTTTTAAGCCCTCAAATTGCATAAAAATCTGCCTAAAAGCTGGAAAATGATTTAGCAAAGAAAATAAGTCTTTATTCTGTAGACAGAGATGAAAGCTTAAAAGGAAAATGTTATTTTTGAGGTCATATTTTAGGTTAGATGTGTATTTAAATTAATAATATATATAGATATTATATACTCATCAACTGTGACAGAGATGACAGCACAAAGCAAGAAAACACTGGGATCCTAAAGTGGAGGCCTGAAGTTCAGAAAAACATTGACAGAAAGTTTAGGAACTGAGAAGCTGAAATTCAAAGACTCTGGTATTTTGCAGATGCTTAATTAAACTTCAACTGAGGAGAAGTTAAAGGCAACAGCGGTGGTCAGTAATTGACATTTATTGACAGCTAACTATGAATCCTGATTCTTCATTTGCTTTATATTATTTCATTTAATTATTACAGCAGATGTAAATGTGCATTTTACAGATGAGAAAACTGAGGCAAAGAGAGATTACCAGGTAAACTGGTCAAGATCACATAGATAGAGAGTAATAAAAGATGGGATTCAAACCCAAGCTTGGGATTCAGACGCCAGAATTTAAACTCTTAGCAATTATTTACATTGCTATGAACTGACATGTCACAATGAATGCTAAGAGGATAAGAAGGAATGCTTTATATGTTACCTAGCATGCTACCTCTATGCCACCTGGCATGTTTATTAGGCCTACCAGAAAAAAAAAATTATCTTCTAAAGTTTCTTTAATTGAAGATGCACCTATGTTATTAGCATAGAAGATTGTGCTAAATAGAGGCATACAAAGCTTACAGGTTGGTAGAAGAGAGTCTGCTGCTGCTGCGAAGTTGCTTCAGTCGTATCTGACTCTGTGCGACCCATAGACGGCAGCCCACCAGGCTGCCCCATCCCTGGGATTCTCCAGGCAAGAACACTGGAGTGGGTTGCCATTTCCTCCTCCAATGCATGAAAGTGAAAGTGAAGTCACTCAGTCGTATCCAATTCTCCGCAACCCCATGGACTGCAGCCTATCAGGCTTCTCCATCCATGGGGTTTTCCAGGCAAGAGTACTGGCGTGGGGTGCCACTGCCTTCTCCAGAAGAGTCTACTATTTAAGGTTTTTACCTGAGTAATTTTTATACTGATTACATGTTGAAATGTATTCCGGATATACTGAGTTAAATAAAAATCTTATTAAAATTAATTTCACCTGTTTTTCATTTTTTAAAAAAGCATCTACTAAAGAATTTAAAATTATGTGAGAAGCTTGCATTACACCCTACATGATGCTGTTCCAGATCTTTTCTACGTGCCTTAAAAGGACACAGGCTAGATCATCCATGTCTGTAAATACATGAACACACAGGCGCAGTGGTTTTCCCCACAAAAGTTGATCAGCTTCCTTTCCCACCTAATACAATCAGGATTTCTTTTCCAAAAAGTACATAGACATTTACCTCATTCTTTTTAAGGGTCATTTTGATGCCCACTGTGTGGATACTCATATGTATCTAACTTTCTACTGATGAACTCAGAGGCTGTTTATATTCATTGGCTTTCTTAAACAACGCTGCAAGAATACTCTCACATTGGGACTTAAAATGTTGACAGTTGAGCAGTCAGATTCTGAAGGTCTTCCTAGGCAGGGCTAAGGAATGTTAAGTTTATCTTGCAGTCTCTAAAAGGTCATAAAATTGTTAACTCTTCATAGTTTTCTTGTAGTATAAGTAAGGGGGAACGCAGGAGATACTATAATCTCTCAACAAGTTACAGTTTTCCTTTCAACCTTTTCTAGTGTATGACTGCTACTTAGCAAAAGTAAAACCACAGTCCACATCAATTTTAGGTCTTACTTTTAGAACTTAATGCTCCTGCATAAGCACTTTTTGTATGTATTGCAGTCTTTATAACAAGTTCATTTAGCCAGACTTTTAGACAGAGACTAGGGCCTTTTTGTTACATTTGAGTAGCTCAGATAATCCCTTTCTCTGGGGCTTCAAGTCACATTATCCATGGATACTCTCCAGTTATCACTCAACCAAACTCAGGTCTCTTTTTTTCTTGTGTTGAAACTACTAAAGTTGATTCTCTGGTGTAGGGAGTAACTGGACGTAGGGAGGAAGCTGCAAGGTCCTGGTGAGAGATGGGCAGGCTAGGATCACAGTAGCACACTGAGCATACTCCAGCTTTTAATGTCTCAGTTTCCTCATTTTGAGAAGAAATCTTCATGGTGGGCCACAGAATAGTATATATACTACAAGTTCACTGAGAACATACTTGCTGTACCCAATATGGCACAGGGCCACCTCAAGTTAGTTCACAAAAAGCTAGGAAGCGGCAGTGCTGTTAAAACCATGCGCTGAACACATTACTTTATTAGGCAAAGAAGTTTCTACTCATATTATTTATTCAATAAACGCCAGGCATCTACTTTATAAAAATAGATCATTATGGGAGATATGAAAGAGTATAAGTAAGCAAAAATTAAACACCTGAGCTCAAGGAGCTTAAAATCTAGTTTGTGAGACAGACAACAGCAAGAGTGGCACGTGATAAAAGCTGAGAAAGCAGGAAAGCAAAGACTTATAAACTTCAAGGAGAAAGTGATATGTGGATATTCAAGGGATTCTGGTTGAAGATAAGTGGATAGTGCAAAGAAATGTGTCCACTTCAAAAAGCTTTTCTAAATTCATTACTCAGAATGGCTATAAGAATGCTTTAACTGGTTAGAGAACACAGCTAGTTACCCAAAAAAGGTGAACAACTACTTTATACCACTAGACTAGCTATAATTAAAAATGCAGACAATAACAAATGTTGGGGAGGATGTGGAGAAACTGGAACTTTAATAAGCTGCTGAGAATATAAAATGGTGCAGCCACTTTGGAACACAGTTTGGCAGTTTCTCAAAAAGTTAAACACAGAGTTCCTCTATGACCCAGCAATTCAACTCAATTCCATCTAAGGGAAATGAAAACATATGTCCATACAAAAATTGTACACAAATGTTCATAGCAGTACTATTCATAACAGCCAAGAAATGGAAAAACTCCAAATGTTCATCAGCTGATGAATGGTAAATAGAATGTGGTATAACATATATATAAGGGAATATTTTTCAGCTATAAAGAGGAATAAAATACAGATTCATGCTACAACATGGATGAACCTTGAAGACGTTAACTAAGAAGGCAAACACAGAGGCCACATATTGTATTATTTACATGAAAGCTCCAAAACAGGCAAATCCATAAAGCAAAAATGAGATTTGCACTTGCCAGGGGCTGGAGGGTAGGGAAATGGGGAGCGACTGCTAACAGGGATGAGGTTTCTTTTGTGGGTGATGAGAATGTTCTGCAGTTAGATAGCGGTTATAGTTGCAGACCATACTGTGAATACACTAACAACCACTAAATGGTATGCTTTAAAGGGATGAATGCTATGCTATGTGAATGATATATCAACTAAAGCGATCAACTTTTTTTGCTGGTAAGAACTGATAGCTAGGCACCTTCCTGCTTTAGCTGATGAAACCAATAGAAAAATAAAATGAAAAAATATATATACTCTCTCATATAGTGAAATACATAGAATTCTATGATAAAAATGTTTCTGCCATACCTGTGCTTTTTTTTCACAAAGTGTATACACAGTTTCCAAATTTGGATCATTGTGAAGAGGATGAGAATACATTCGATGCTCAAAGGCCTCTACTTTCTGGATAACTTTTTCAGTCCTTGATCCTGAATGCCCATGTCATCAATAGGGTCTAATAAGGGAACACCATCAGGAAAACGTTTCTGAACTTCCTGAAACAAAATATTTAAAATTCATTTTTCACCTCACAGGTAATATTAGTTAAGACTAAGCCAAACCAGTATTTCCTTTTATGTTTTTCCTATGCACATAAACATGTATTATAATTCATTAATAATTCTTATATTTAGAGTTTAGTAAGTTCTGGATGTTGCACAACTTATTGATAAAACCCATTACTGTACATTTACTGCTGTAACTTCTTGCCATTATAAATAATCCTGAATTGAACATCTTAAGTGTAAATTTTTTTCAATTTTCTGATTACTTCTTTGGGCTGTTTCTTAGGGAGCATGGTACTGAGTTGAAAGACTTAAAAAGACAAACTTTTAAAGGATCCAGATCCCCAGCGCTACATTTTTTCCCCCTAACATGATTTAACTATTAAATATAATGAACATATGAATTCAGAGAAGAGATAGTTTATTACAGTCTGATATCCCATTGGAAGACTTTCAGGGTCTTAGATAGGCCTTAAATGTAACATAGGATTTGGTCAGTTAGAAATTAAAAAAAAAAAGGTTACCCACAAAACTTTTTGTAAAATTGTTAAGAGAATTTTTCATTTTAAGAAGCCCACATATGGACCAAAGCTTAGAAATTCCTACTCTACACGAAAAGCATCCAGTTTTCCCAGATTTTAGTATATGGCCTTTGCTACATAGTAAATGCTCTTCAAATATTTATTTACTAACCAACTAATAATTTTCCATAAGACTATTTTATGCATGCATTAATCAAAAGTCCAGGCACATGGTTTTACATATAAAAACTTTTAACACACTCTATAGTTACTTTCATTCATAACCAATAAAGCAAATGTATTTAACATACAGCAGCGGTCACGTTTTACTTTGTGAGCCCTCCTTTAAACTAACGTGTTGGTAGATTCAAAGAGAGGGCAATCTACATATAGACCTGCTGCCACTATGTTTGTTAAAAGTAACTGCCACTATTGGCAGTGTTTATAGTTTTTCTGAAAGAAAGCAATATACTTAAAAGCATATCAATTGCCTTGTTATACAATCTATTATATTACTAAAATTTATATTTACATAAAATTTATATTTACTTTAAAAAATTAATGTGTATACCTGTATTGATTTTAGAACACTCTGTCTGTTGTCCAGTGGTCGAAGGTCTTTGGGGATGTAAAGTCTAACACTGCTAATAGCAGACAGGAGGTGCACCAAAACTGGAACAACCTACCAACAGAAAAGTTATACATATATAACAATCAACACTGCACATTTTCAAATTCTGCCGTTTCTTAAATTTAGTTTGAATCCTTATACAAAAATTGCATTTACATTATGTGACAGGTATAATAAGTGGATAGCAACCACTGTGGCAGCTTATACCTTAATAGAAACTATTATTTTGTTTTAAATATATTTATTTATTTGGCTGCACCAGCTCTTAGTCACAGCATATAGGATCCAGTTTTCTGACCAGGCATCGAACACGGGCCCCCTGCACTGGAAGCCCAGAGTCTCGGCCACTAAACTATCAGGGAAGTCCCTAGAACCATATTTTAAAAGTAAAAACAAATTCAAATCTTTAAGTAACAGGCTAACAAATGGTACATAAAAATAAGTGATTTCCTCAACAGAACCCATACTTCATTCATTTTTGTATCCTCAGTAACTGGTACTTTTTGAATATCGGTAAGTACTACAGCACTACAAATGAAGGAAAAACTAAGTGTAGATGGCCATGGAATACTCATGTAATCTCTGGATGGGCCAGAATGACTCTGTTAGACATAATCTCAAAAACAACTGTTTTCAAACTTTCCTCCATGCATTCTCCTGACAAGAATACCCCTCCCTCGTCATCACACTAAAGCTGGGAAAGCAACAGTGATAAAAGTAATTTTTAGAACACACTGTTTAAAGTGTTAACCTCTACTGATCAACTACTATCCAAAGCTAGCTATATTCTAAGCCATCTTATTTTTTCTGGAAAAATAAATTCAAGATTTATTTCACAGGCAAAAGAAACAGCCACTTTACAAAGTCTTACACAAATGCTGATGAAAAATTAAATTTGGCATCACATACACTTAAAATTAGAGAAGGGAAAGGTAACTATGAAATCCCATTTCCTCCTCATATTTCATGTAAAGGAAATAGATTCAAACCAACCCTGAATAGTGCTACACAATCATTTAGTTGACAGATGAGATTTCCTTACAAACTGCCTATGGCATTATTTGCCTATATCCAGGAGTCCTACTGAAAATATTAATTTGCAAAAGCAACCAATATTATATATGTATTAAACTTCTTAAGGTATACTTCTCCCCCTTTTCATTCTATGCCTTTGTCATTCAACCACATCAGACAGAAAAACTAGCAGTTATTTTTAAAGAGGGCTATTCTGTGCTCTGCACATGCTGCTTCCATATCTTGGAATGCAGATGTAACTTTAAAAGTTCTAACATTCGTAAAAATTTGCCTAAATCTCATTACTTCTTTTATAAGCTTAAAACATGCACACATCTTCAATAAGTCACCTCTTTGAGCACAAAATGCTCCCTCCGTATCTCTAAACCCCTTAAAGTCAGAGGCTACGTGTATTGATGCAATTCATGCTTATGCATGTCCACCTTAATTTCCTTAGTAAGACATGCTACAGTAAATTGAATAGAAAATGTTTTTTTCAGCAGAGGAAAGACACTCAGTTTGCCTAGGGTTCAGTGAAAGCTTTTCTGTAGAGATTTCAACTGAACCGAATGAAATCATATTATTAAGAGCCGCAAAGTTTCTCGTTATCTTTAAGTAAAACAGGCACACATGTGCATGCTTAATAAAATCTGGGCCTAGAACACGGTAGACAACAAACAGTTTTCACCTAAAATACTAACTCCAATGAATTACTCATCAGATCATTTTCTTAGAGTCTAGGCTTTGAATGTAAAAAGGGAGCCATGAATTATTATCAATGTATACCAGGAGAGAAGGAGAAGGTTGGGATGTATGTCACATATTTGCCATTCCAAGTTGCAGCAACTTAAAAGATTCCTTTGGCTACAATGAATATACGGCAGATTGGGAGAATTTTAGCCTAATTTTAGGCAAGCAGTCAATTGATAAATGTTAGGGAAAACTAAATCATGTAAGTTTCAATAGTGGTGGAATACTAGAGAACAAGTAAGAGTTAGGAACAAAGACCAAAAGCTAGCTGGTATTCAAAATTATAGATAACACTAGGCTTTTAAATGATTATTTTGAAATGTTTAACAATATAGTCTTTCTAATACTGTCAACTCTGAGTCTCACATTCATTTCATCGATCCAAAGCAGCAGACTATGCTGCTGCAGTGGCAGATTTTACTTTCCACAAACCAATGCCCATTATGACAAGTATCATTACAATGACCTTTCTTCAAAGACCTAGCCAATTTACCACATACTTAAAGCAATGTTTAAAAATAACAAAATTTCAGTATATTGGTCTACAAAAAGATACTTGAGAAGTCCTCAGTATACTTACAATTACTCTATATTAATTATTTTAAAATAAAGCACAATTACTCTATATTAATTATTTTAAAATAAAGCAAAAGCGAAAGCAAAGTCACTCAGTTGTGTCCAACTCGTAGCGACCCTATGGACTGCAGCCTACCAGGCTCCTCCATCCATGGGATTTTCCAGGCAAGAGTACTGGAGTGGAGTGCCATTGCCTTCTCCAATGCATGAAAGTGAAAAGTGAAAGGGAAGTTGCTCAGTAGCGCCGAACTCTTAGTTCAGTTCAGTTCAGTCGCTCAGTCGTGTCCGACCCTTAGCATGGACTTCAGCCTACCAGGCTCCTCCATCCATGGGATTTTCCAGGCAAGAGTACTAGAGTGGGTTGCCATTGCTTTCTCCGTTAAAATAAAATAGGAGACATTCAATATGGGTTTCTAATGTGACAAATTGAATGCTTTGCACTTAATTAAAAGGACATGTAAATTAAATTATTTTAAGGAATCTTAGAACTTATTTTCAAAAGATTGGCTATTTTCAGTCATTATTTTCATAGGAATGCAAAAAAGAGTATGGATGGAATAAAGTGTAAAATGAAACAATCACAAATTAATGATAAACATCTTTTTAGCCCAGGTAAATTCCAGCTTCATTACCAAATTCTCTTTATCCTTCACTATGTCACTAATTATCTTGCCATAATTTGATAAACGGATTAAGCATCCTACTGGTTTTAAATGGCTTTAACAAACCTTGAAAACTTCCAATTTAGAAATCATGAGAGTGTTTATTTTAATCACATTCAGGAAATCCAGTGATTATAAATATCTGAAATCTAGAAATGAAAAGTAAAGTACAAACCTGCATCTCTCCCTTCTCATCAGACTTAGCTGGCTTTGCAGCCTCAGTAGCTGAGTTTTTCAAGCTCTCTTTGCTACAACGCAGAAGTACTTCTACTACATATAATGGATCCAGTTCACCAGAATTAGGCTGGAAAAAAATGGGATAAAAGTATATTAATTTTCAAAAACTGGCACACAAATTACAAGTTCCATGTGTACAGTAATTATGTTCTTGCACTTAGCACTATGACTGGCGTATACTACACAATGTTTCCTTCATGAAATGAAGCCTGTCCCTTTTAACTCTTCAACATGCTCCACTGGATGAGAAAACAGAGGAATTACCTGGTATGAATTTAAATAGTATGATTACTGTTCACCTGACATGCCATCGTTAAGTTTCTAACGATCAGCTTATTACTACAGTTCAATTTATGCTAGAACTAGAAAACGAAACCAAAAGAATGGTCAGTATCAGAAAATAAATATGTATCTTCAAATAACTCTAATTAAACAAGATAAAAATACACAAAGAGTAGATTATTTTAGTTTTGATTCAATATTTGAATAATCTCTTTTGTATAAAATTGGGTAAATAGAGAAGTTAGTTTTTTCACTGAAGTACAGTTTACAGTTTACATCTGGTGCCTCAGATGGTAAAGAATCTGCCTGCAATGCGGGAAACCTGGGTTCGATCCTTGGGTTGGAAGATCCCCTAGAGAAGGAAATGGCAACCCACTCCAGTATTCTTGCCTGGAGAATCCCATGGACAGAGGAGCCTGGCAAGCTACAGTCCATGGGGTCGCAAGGAGTCAGACACAACTCAGCAACTTTCACTTTCACAGTTTACAACATTTACAAAGCTGTATTCATTTCTGCTAAACAATTCAGTTATACACACAGTGAAATCTTTTATATTCTTTTCCATCAGGGTTTATCACAAGATACTGAATATAGTTCCTTGTGCTATATAGCAGGACCTTGTTGTTTATCCATTCTATATTAATAGCTTGCATCTGCTAATCCCAAACTGCCATTCCATCCCTCCTTTACCTCTCTCCCTCTTGGCAACCACAAGTCTGGTCTCTATTTCTGTGAGTCTGTATCTGTTTTAGATAGATTACTTGGGTCATATATTAGATTCCACATATAAATGATATCATGGTTGTCTCTCTGTGTTTGACTCATTAGTATAATAATTTCTAGTTCCATCTATGCTGCTGCAAAGGGCATTATTTCATTCTTTTTATGGTTGAACAGTATTCCATAGTATACAGGTATCCCACCTCCTCTATTCATTTATCTGCTGATGGAAATTTAGACTGTTTTCAAGTCTTGGCTATTGTGAATAATGAACACAGGGGTACATGTATCTTTTGGCATTATAGCTTTGTCCAGATATATGACAGGAGTCAGATTGCTGGATCATATGGCAACTTCAGTATTCAGTATTCTTGGGCTTTCCTGGTGGCTCAGATGGTAAATAGAGTCTTCCTCCAATGTGGGAGACCTGGATTCAATCCCTGGGTTGGAAAGATCCACTGGAGAGGGGCATGGCAACTCACTCCAGCATTCTTGCCTAGAGAATCCCCATGGAGAGAGGAGCCTGGCGGGCTACAGTCCATGGGGTCACCAAGAGGCGGACACAACTGAGCGACTAAGCACAGCACAGTATGGCAACTCCACTTTTAGTTTTTTGATGAACCTCCATGCCGCCTTCCACAGTGGCTGCACAAATTTACATTCCCACCAAAAATACAAGTAGCTTCCCCATAAGGGGTAGTTATTTTGATCAAGAGGGGAACAGGGAAAGAAGTGATTACTCCATCTCCTCCCATCCCTCCTGCACAGACTTATGCAAAAGTTGTCAAGAAATACCCATTAATTCATGCCTACAACCTATTTCTGTACTAACCTATGAGTTTGCCTAAGAACAGTAAAATGTATCTCCAAAACAAATCAAAAGTATAATCATAATCAATTAAACCTCTGAGTACAAATTTCTTCAAAGAAAGCATAAACCGTTTTCCAGTTCAAAAGGGAAACTAGTTTTGTCTCACCATGTTTTTTTTTCCAATATGATTATTTTTAAAGGAGTTTTAAAACGATTTTCAATGTAATATAGATACAAAGCAAAGACAGTACGCTGAACTACCAAAACCACTTACAACATTACAGAGATATTCTCAAGTATTAGTATGGAAAATCATTCCAAACCACCTTTTTTGCAGCATTAAATGAAAACTTGCTGTTACATTTATTTCCTAAGATGATAAAGCTTTTCTCAGCAAACGTTTTCTATCTAATAAAAATAGATTAATAATATCATCCTTCACATAAGAGAAATATACTTTTGATAATCAAGATTGTAAAATGTAAAGAAACAACACGAAATATTGATGATACATTTTTATCTCCTTAAAATGCTTTAAAATATTTTCTTCTGAAGTATGCATTTTCTATCTGTGGACAAAGAATGTCATGTCACCCACCAAATGAGAAAACAAAGAATGGTGCATCCATTACCGACCATAGCCACCCCGATAGTGGCCCGGAGGGAACCCAGGATTAAGACAAAACAGGCTGTCAGCCATCAACCTCTGCAGCCACCCCACCCCAGTGGTTCACTCTGAGGGGATTCAGGACAGAGAAAAACAGGACAGTTAAGGTGCATATCAAAGGAACAATATGAATAAGCCCAGACTCTTGCGTCTTCCCAAACACAGAGAAGTGTTAAATTCATTAACTGAAGGTGTCCGGTTTTCTTTAATTAATAGCAGTAGCCCTGACTACCTAGTTTTTGTTTACAAAAACTTTCCATGTATGTGACTCCACCCTTCCCTCTTCAAAACAATCCCTCAAAGCTATCTGAGGTTGTTTCTTTGGCTTAAGTCCTCTGTAAGTCTGCCAAATTAAACAATTCTCAACTTTCAGGGTAGTATGCATGTTTTTTCCTGATGGCAGTTTTGGTGACCAACAAACAGACTTGGGGTAAAGGACTTCTCTCCCTTGTCTGAATTCCATGAAGAGCAGAGTCTTGGTACTAGCCGAGGTCAACTGGGTCTGTCTCCTTCTTGGAGACAAGATATTCGGTAATAAATTCCTCTTTGGGGGAGTAGGTTATCTTTGAAACTCAGCTGAACGATACTGGGAAGATTTTTACTCATTTTAGACACTGAGTGGGTTACCCTCAGTTGAAAGACACTAAGAAGACTTTGCTCAGTTAAAAGACACTGAGTAAGACTGGACTGGTTAATGTCATGGAAGACGAGCTTGCTGTTTCCCTTGAACTGACTCAGTTCAGTTCAGTCACTCAGTCGTGTCCAACTGTTTGCAACCCCATGGACTGCAGCATGCCAGGCCTCCCTGCCCATCACCAACTCCCGGAGTTTACTCAAACTCATGTCCATTGAGTCAGTGATGCCATCCAACCATCTTATCCTCTGTCATCCCCTTCTCCCACCTTCAACCTTTCCCAGCATCAAGGTCTTTACAAATGAGTCAGCTCTTCACACCAAGTGGCCAAAGTATTGGAGTTTCAGCTTCAACATCAATCCTTCCAATGAACACCCGGGACTGATCTCCTTCAGAATGGACTGGTTGGATCTCCTTGCTGTCCACGAGACTCTCAAGAGTCTTCTCCAACACCACAGTTCAAAAACATCAATTCGTCAGCACTCAGCTTTCTTTACAGTCCAACTCTCACATCCATACATGACTACTGGGAAAAACCATAGCCTTGACTAGACGAACCTCTGTTGGCAAAGTAACGTCTCTGCTTTTTAATATGCAGTCTAGGTTGGTCATAACTTTTCTTCCAAGGAGTAACTGTCTTTAAATTTCATGGCTCCAGTCACCACCTGTAGTAATTTTGGAGCCCAAGAAAATAAAGTCTGCCACTGTTTCTCCATCTATTTGCCATGAAGTGATGAACCAGATGCCATGATCTTTGTTTTCTGAAAGCTAAGCTCTAAGTCAACTTTTTCATTCTCTTTCACTTTCATCAAGAGGCTCTTTAGTTCTTCACTTTCTGCCATAAGGGTAGTGTTATTGATATTTCTCCCAGCAATCTTGATTCTAGATTGTGCTTCATCCAGTACTCTGCATATAAGTTAAATAAGCAGGATGACAATATACAGCCTTGACGTACTCCTTTCCAGGTTTGGAACGAGTCTGTTGTTCCATGTCCAGTTCTAACTGTTGCTTCCTGACCTGCATACAGGTTTCTCAAGAGGCAGGTCAGGTGGTCTGCTATTTCTATCTCTTTCAGAATTTTCCACAGTTTATTGTGATCCACTCAGTCACAGGCTTTGGCGTAGTCAATAAAGCAGAAATAGATTTTTTCTGGAACTCTCGTGCTTTGTTGATCTAGCGGATGCTGGCAATTTGATCTCTGGTTCTTCTGCCTTTTCTAAATCCAGCTTGAACAACAGGAAAGGACCCAGGAGAAAGGAGCAGTGACCCCACAAGAGACTGTCCTGGACTTGCCTGTGGGTGTCCGGGGAGTCTCCAGTAGAGGCATGGGTCAGTGGTGGCCTGCTGCAGGGTTGGGGGCACTGAGTGTAGCAGTACATGCATGGGATCTTTTGAGGGCGGTCACCATTATCTTCATTAAAGTGAAAGTAAAGCCACTCAGTTGTGTCTGACTCTTCACAACCCCATGGACTGTAGCCTACCAGGCTCTCCATCCATGGGCTTTCCCAGGCAAGAATACTGGAATGGGTTGACATTTCCTTCTCAAGTGGATCTTCCTAACCTAAGGATCAAACCCGGGTCTCCTACACTGCAGGCAGATTCTTTACCAACTGAGCCACCAGGGAAGTCCCTGGAGAAGGGAATGGCAACCCACTCCAGTAGTTGCCTAGAGGATTCCACAGAGAGAGAAGCCTGGCAGGTAAAGAGTCAAACACACCGTGCGAATAACACTTTCACTCCACTTTTACCTGTTTCCTACCTGGTAAAGTGAGGGCTTCCCTGGTGGCTCTGCTTGCAATGCGGGAGACCTGGGTTTGACCCCTGGGTTGGGAAGATCCCCTGGAGAAGGGGAAAGGTACCCACTCCAGTATTCTGGCCTGGAAAATTCCATGGCCTGTATAGTCCATGGGGTTGCAAACAGTCAGACACAACTGACATGACTGTAGCCTGCCAGGTTCTTCTGACCATGAGATTCTCCAGGCAAGAATACTGGAGTGGGTTGCCATGCCCTTGGATCTTCCTAACTCAGGGAGAGAACCCAGGTTTCCTGCATTGCAGGCAGATTCTTTACCATGTGAGCCATATGGATATACAAAAGACCCCAAATAACTAAAACAATCTTACGTGCTCCAATTCAAAACTATACTACAAAGCTACAGTCATCAAAAATGCATGGCAGACACACAAAAAGACATAAATCAATGGAACAGAATCGAGTTCAGAAATGGACCCACATTTATACTAGCAATTAATTAATCTATAACAAAAGAGGCAAGAATATACAATGAGGGAAAGATAGTCTCCTCAACAAATGGTGTTGGAAAAACTGGACAGCTATATGTCGAAGAATCAAACCAGACTACTTTCTTGCACTGTGCACAGAAATAAACTCAAAATGCATTAAAGACTTAAATGTGTAAGGTATGAAAGCATAAAAATGCCAGAATAAAACACAGGTAATGAAGTCTTTAACACTGGTCTTAGCAATATTTTTTCAGACCTGTCTCCTCAGGCAAGGGAAATAAAAGCAAAAATTTTTAAAAAGGGACTACATCAAACCGAAAAGGTTTTGCTTGGTGAAGGAAACTATCAACAAAACTTAAAGATCACCTACTGAATGGTGAAAGATATCTGCAAATGTTATATCCAATAAGAGGTTAGGTGGCTCAGTGATGCAGAATCCTCCTGCCAAGCAGGAGATGCAGATTCGATCCCTAGGTCAGGAAGGCCCCCTGGAGAAAGAAAGGCAACCAACTCCAGTATTCTTGCCTGGGAAAAGCCATGGACAGAGGAGCCCAGCGAACTACATGCAAGTGAGATGAACTAGATGCGAGTCCATGGGTTCTCAGAGTCAGACACAACTTAGTGACTAAAGAACACACAACTTGATATCAAAACAAACAAACAAAAAGCATATCTGAAAAATGGCAGAGGAGCTGAGGAGACATTTTTCCAAAGACGACATACACATACATGGCCACTGGGTACATGAAAAGATGCTCAACATCACTAATCCTCAGGGTAATGCAAATCAAAACCACAATGAGGTATCATCTCACATCTGACAGAATAGCTATTATCAAAGTGGCAAGAAATAAGAACTTGTGGAAGAAAGGGAACACTTGTGCACTGTTGGTGGGAATGTAAATTGGTGCAGGCACCATGGAAAACAGTATGACAGTTCCTCAAAAAGGTAAACATATAACTACCAAATGATCCAGCAATTTTGTTCCCATTTATTTGAAGAAAACAAAAACACTATTATCCAAAAGGAAATGTCCCTGCACCCCTACATTCTTTGCAGCATTACTGTGTATCTTACAACAGTCAAGATGTAGAAGCAAGCCAAGAAGAGTCCATCGATAAAGGAAAGGATAAAGATGTCTCTCACATAAACACATGGGAACATTACTTAGCCATGAAAAAAGAATGAAGTCCTTCCATGTGCGGAACATGGATGCACCTGGAAGGAGTTATGCTAAATGAGAGATGCCAGGCAGGGAATGACAAATATGGGATGATTTCACTTAACTGTGGAATATGAAAAACAAAACTAATCAACAAACATAACCAAATGGTAACAGTCACTGATGCAGAGAGAAGATGGTTGTCAGAGAGGACAGGGAGGAGGGAGAGCAAAGAAGTAGGTGAGGGAGATTAAGACATACAAATTTTCAATTATAAAATAAATAACTCATAGGCATGAACTGTACAGTGTGGGGAATACAACCTATATCTTTTCATGGTGATAACTAAAAGTATCAAGGTGAACACTTTGAAATGTATAGAAAATATCATGCTGTGTAACAGGACCTAATAGTGTTGTGGGTTAATTATGCTTCAAAAACAAACTCATAGAGAAAGAAATCAGATTTTTGGTTATCAGAGGCAAGGGTGAGGGAAGGAGGAATGAGATGACAGTAATAAAAAAATACAGACAAAGTTGTAGGATAAATATTAGGGACATAATGTACAACATGATATATATAATAAACAGTGCTATAGGTTATAACTGAAAGTTGAGAGTAAATCCTAAGAATTCTCATCACATGGAAAAGTTTAAAAAAATTTTTAATGTTTTTACATGTGATGGTGAGTGTTCACTTAATGTACTGTGATAATCATTCCATGACGTATATAAGTCAAATCATTATGTTGTACACCTTAAATTTATATAATGCTATATATAAACTGTATCTCAATAAAACTGAAAGAAAAAAATTTTAAAAAGCCAAGCAAATCAACCAGCAATTAACCTTCAATGCCCTGCTACTGCTTTCAAATGTTTAAATCCAGACCCAACATACTTAAAATCTGTATTTTAAGTACTTTTGGTGATTAATCTCAATACTTTGATTTTTCTCCTTCCCTTAATCTGAAGGGTTCTGCACCTGCTGCATACTACTTCCACCAGTGAATATCCATGAAATGAAATTCTAATCACTGTTTAAGGTTCTGTTTAAAACTTCAAAAGTTCTCTTCCTCCTCAGGTACCATCTCAAACAGCTCACACAAAATATCTTCCTCCTCCTGCTCTAAATGCACTGTTTATGTCTTTGTTAAAGTATTTCATATATTGCCATGTTATTTTCACTATTTGCTATGTTCACCAAATAAGTAAGAATAGGGATTCTGTGTCTGTAGTCAATGAATGCTTCATAAATTAGAATAAAATGAGACAATGAGTGTGACAATACTTTGAAATAAATTTTTGTAAATTAATAATTGCTAATGAAAGTAATCTATAAAGATGGTAATAGTAAACTAAATATCCTTAAGAAGCTATTCAGTAGGATTAACCATAGACCATTAATCAAAAGACCTACCACAAACCTAGGAACTTTATTTCTCTACAACAAATGGCATCAGTATCTCAAATTTCCTTTATATATTTCAGAACTAACTTTCAATTCCAAAACTTAATTCTCAATTACCTTTACACAAAGGTGGGATTAATAAGTTAATGATAACAAACTTATGAAATGGTCAACCTTAAAACACTGTAAATGTCACCTTATGCAAACCTTTCATTTTAAAAATAAGGAAAAATAGGCATGGAGATACAAAATGTCTTGCCTGAGGTCACTTACTGGTACCTGTTTAGTTGGTGCCTACAACTAGTAAAGAAAATATAATAGACAAGAAGGCTGATTTAACTGAGGTGATCATTCTTCTAACATTAAAATTATCCTTGATTTTATGTATGAGTGACATTTTCAAAGTATTTAAATAAATAATGACCAAAATCAACTTTATTATTGCCTTCGTATGAATTATAGAGAATAATTAAAATTGACCAGCTTTCCTAAGGTCTTGCTTTTAAGTCTCTGATATATACCCATATTGAAATTTTAATTTTCAGTGTCAGATGCTAATTTTTTCTAATACTCAATTTATAGGAAATGTATAAAAAGGACTGGTGAACTCAAAGAAAAAATGTAAAACAGTCATGAAATTAAAATTTGTGATAGTGTTAGGAAAATAACCATACCACTTTAAGGATAAAATCTATGATTAATTGAAAAATTTATTCCTTATATAGACTTTATTATAGCTTCTCTTAAGGTAATGCTATTTCTAATCTGATTGATTTTCTGATCCTAAAGAAACATTTCATTAAAAATTTATATACAATTCTACTTTCAGGAAAACAGTTTACCTTAACATTGGATTTCTTTGAGAAATTCACCACTACACCCCAACCAAAATCATCTCCTTCATTCTTCACCTGAAAAGAAAGTAAAGCAAATACAAAAAGAGTATTTATGTTAAAAGGCAATTCAGATGTCATGCCCACATTACAGGCTAATAAAACATTCTGAGTTTCCTGATAATTTTTTTTTTAACATCCCTATTAAACGTAAAAAAAAAAAAAAAAAGACACTGACACTACAGAAAGATATTACTACCAAACTTCACAGGCTTTCCAGGAAGCAACAGGAATCTTTCAGTTGGCAAAAAGAAAAAAACTGTGAAAAATGGCATCTTGTATTTGTTTGGAATATATGTCAAATCTTTGATAACTAATGAATTCATCTAGGCCTTAAAATCGCCTTATTATTGGATAGCATTTCTTAACTAGAAATTTTTCATATTAATTCCAAAACTGTCTACTTCAGTTTATATTCCCTAAATGAAAACCAGGAGAGATTAAAAGGCCTTCAAATGACCCCTCCTTCCTTAATCAGTATCACGTTAAACAGCTTAAACAATAAAATTAGTACAAATCAACTACTGTATCAGGAAGTATCTACCTACTTTATCTAAAAAATACTAAATATTGAAAATTTTATAATAAAAATGACATACCTTTACTAAACGACCTGGCTGTAGAAAGGGTAAGCAATATTTTGGTTTGTGAATGTATTCTTCAATTTCTTTACCCAATTTGGCAAGCTGCTGTCTAATCTTATAGTAGATGACTACACTTTCTTCATTTGGTATTACTATTTTATTATACTGTTCTTCTGAGTTCTTTATCTCTATAAATAAAACACATATACGGTATCAAAAATACATCTTACATAGATTATACCAAGGACACGTCTTTGACTACTATAACTGTGTGGACTGTGCTGCTACATATTGCACAGATTAAAAGCTTTGAGGAGAAGATTCAGAGAGCCCGACAAAGCATGCTGCCTAGTTTCTCCCTTCTCTTTAATAGTTCTTCAGTCGCACTGGTACCATTTAGAATGCTAAACAGTTATATGTGGGTGTTGACTTCTCTACCTGAATAGCACAGAATATTTCCACAGAAAGTTATATTGAGTAGCACTATTTTGGATCTTCTAATATGGCGCTTTGACTCTGCAAAAATCCATTTTGCTAATCTCATTAGGCTTCCACAATCACCTGGTACTATGTCTCTAAAACAGAAGACAAGAAATTTAACTAGTTATCTCTCTACTCAGTCAGTGGCTAAAACACTAGCCTTTTAGCCATTGTTCTTTTAGTTAAACATCTATGATGCCATCTTTCACCTAGCGCAGACCCACCTTCCTTGCTCATTTCCACTGTGAACAAACAGTATTTTTACTGCATAAAACACACATAATATAAAATTTACCATTAATGACAGACAGTACACTCACAATATATGAAATCATCACTGTCAAGTAGTTTTAGAATATTTTCACTACCCCAAAAGAGAATTCCATATCCTTTTAGCAAACATTCATTCTCTCCTTCCCCTAGACCCCAGCAACCTGTTTGCATGAATTTACCCATGCCAGATATTCTATTATATAAGGAATCATACATCATGTGGCTTCTGTCTTTGGCTTCAGTAACTTAGCATAATGTTCTCAAAGATCTGACTTCCCTGGTGGCTTAGACAGTAAAGGATCTGCCTACAACGCGGGAGAGCTGGGTTCAATCCCTGGGTCGGGAAGATCTCCTGGAGAAGGAAATGGCAATCCACTCCAGTACTCTTGCCTGGAAAATCCCATGGATGGAGGAGCCTGGTAGGCTACAGTCCATGGGGGGTTGCAAAGAGTCGGACCAACTGAGCAACTTCACTTTCACTTTCTTTCTTTTCTGAAAGATCATCCATGTTGTAGCATGTATCAGTACTTCATTCCTTTTAATGGTGAAATAACATCACTCTGTATGGGTATACCATTTTGTTTAACAGTTGATGGGCATTTGGACCATTTCTACCTTTGGCTGTAATGTTGCTATGAACTTCCACACACCCATTTTTGTTTGAACGTATTTCCAGCTCTTTTGGTTATGTATACCCATTAGTAAATGGCACCACTGGGTCTCATGGTAACTCTATACTTAACATGCTCTGCTGTGCTTAGTTGTTCAGTAGTGTCTGATTCCTTGTGACCCCATCAGGTTCCTCTGTCCATGGGAATTCTCTAGGCAAGAATACTGGAGTGGGTTGCTGTGCTCTCCTCCAGGGGATCTTCTCAACCCAGGGATCGAACCAGTGCTAAACTATTTTCTACAGTGATCACATCATTTTGTCAATTACTAAAAAAAAAAAAAAAAAAACAAAAAACCATCCTAGTGAGTGTGAAGTGGTATCTCAATGTGGTTATCATATGCATTTCCTTAATGACTAATAATGTTGAGCATCTTTACATGTACTTATGTGTTTTTGTTGGAGTAATGTCTATTCAAATCTTTTGTCCATCTGAAAATCAGATTATTTGCTTTTTGTTGCTGAGTTCTAAGTGTTCTTTATATATTCTACATACCAGACTCTTAACAGATGCATGATTTGCAAGTACTTTCTCCTACTTTGTAGGTTTTCTTACTATTACTGCTGGTGTATGCTGAAGTGCAAATGTTTCAAAATTTAGACAAAATACTATTCATTCCATTTTTTTGTTGTTGCTTATACTTCCAGTGTCTTATCTAAGAAACCACTGGGAAATAGAAGTTAATGAGGACTTATACCTATATTTTCTTCAAAAAGTTTTAAGGTTTCGGCTATTCTATTCAAGATGTCCATTCATTTTCAGCTATGGTGTGGAGTAAGGGTCCAAATTCACTTTACTGCAATTGGCTATTCTACTGTCCTAGCAGCACTTGTTAAAAATCAACTGACACAGGGGGTTCCCTGGTAGTTAAGTGGTGAAGAATCCGCCTACCAATGCACAAGACACGGGTTCGATCTCTGGTCCAGGAAGATCCCACATACAGCAGAGCAACTAATGACACATGCTGCAACTCCTGAGCCTCTGCCCTAAAGCCTGAGAGCCACACCTACTGAGCTCACATGCCCCAGCTACTGAAGCCCACCCGCCTAAAGCCCATCCCCGCACAAGAGAAGCCACAGCAATGAGCGCCTCGCATCACAACTAAAGAGCAGCCCTGCTTGCCACAACTAAAGAAAACGTCCAAGGAGCAACAAAGACGCAGCAGAGCCAAAAATTAATCCCCTGGCTCAACGGTGGGCAGCAAGTGCAACGCTCTTCTCTACGGTTCTTCTTGCACTTGACTTCTTTCTTAGAAAAATCAAAAGGAGCAGTAACAACATTTCTGTTGTCCCTGGCCAGACCCCATGCAGAATATACGATTTACCTTCGAGAACCACAATTTAAGAAAGACACATGTAGACATTTATAAAGCTGGCTGGAGACTGGACATGTAAGGAGACCCAGAGTTTGAAGACTACTTCCTCCTCCTCTAAGCCTATTTATTTTTATTAATTGCTTATTTTCAGTGACACCAGAGTCAAGATGCTGCAAAAGTCTACTTAAGTATTGAGACATGCTCTGTGGATTTTTTTTTTTCCTTTTCTTTTTCTTTCGACCTCTAACTTCTGGTCTTTGACATCCTCTGAGGCATACTGCATCATGCTGGTTATTTTTAATGAAAAGCTCTACTTCTTACAAGAATCATGTTCCTTTCACTTGAGAATAGAAGGCTATTCTTAACACATGTTACAGCAGTAAACATAATCAGAAAAAGATATGATTTTTAAAAATTGGTAGGCTAAAGTCAGTAAGAGGTTCTATGAGAAGGAAGACTATACACTGAGATGCTACTCTTGCTGCTCTATCAAAAGTTACAAAGTAACATTGCAGGTATCAGTAGAATATTAAATAAGCACTGACAAGGGTTGTTTATGGAGAGATGATATACACAAAGACTCTGCCTGAGGCCCCCATCCTCCACTCCAAAGCATTTCTGTTCTCAGACTACTTAACTAATGAATCAAAAGTTGGAAAGACATTTTAAGAAATCACGTATGTTGTGTAAGTAGGACTCTAACTACAGCTACATATCACTCTCGGAAGTTAATTTAGGTGCAGCCTGTTTTTTCCCAAATTAAGGACAGTATCTCTTTCTAGCCAATCAAAAAGTAGAGGAAATTCAGTATAAGCTGGTTTTCCTGCAGTGTACATCCATAAGAAAGCCTCAGTATCTTAGGAAACAGCATGTGAGATATGCCCATAAACTCTTAGGACAATTTCCGACCAATTTTTCCCTTTTGAGGGAGAGAGATGGTGGCTCCAAAAATATATCTGTATCATATAAAACGTGCAATAGATAGAGCTGTGAGAGATGGAGAAATGAAATGCTACCCCCAGTACTCAGGAAATTTTATGAAAGCTTTAAGTTTAAATGGCTTTACTGATCTATGGCATTACTAACACTCATAAAATAAGTATTTACTGACCATTTAACATAAATGATCTTATTTAATTTTCATGAGTTGAATGAACTAGGTATTATTCCAATTGCATAAAAAAGCAAACTAAGGCTGGTAGCTCAGTTGGTAAAGAGTCTGTCTGCAAAGCAGGAGACCTAGGTTGGATTCCTGGGTCGGGAAGATCCCCTAGAGAAAGAAATGGCAACCCACTCCAGAATTCTTGCCTGGAGAATCCCATGAACATGGGTCACAAGAGTCAGACACAACTAAGTGACTAAGTACAACACAACAACACAAGGCTGAGGTAGTCTGGATTTAAACCCAGGTCTAACTCCACAGCTCTTGCTATTTAACCATAGCATTACCTATTAATGAATAAACAAAAAGATTAAAATTAAATCTGAATATTTAAGAACCACATTTATTTAACAATGTATTCCAATACCAAACAGCAAAGTTCAACAAAGCAAAACCACAATTACTTTCCCACCAACATAACTGAGAAAATACTTGGAGAATTCTGCCACTATCCTCTACTGTATCTGGGATATTTCCTATGGAATTATAAAAGAATAATAGAAGGTGAAGTTTAGAAAGTAATTTACCAAACTTTACCAAACAGGAAGGGTTGGGGAGTGATAAATTGGGAGCAAGGGATTAACAGTGGCACACTACCATATAAAAAATAAACAGGGTTTTACTATATAGCACAGGGAATTATATTCAGTAACCTGTAATAAACCATAATGGAAAAGAATTTTTTAAAAAGAATATAGATTTATGCATATACATGTGTGTATAACCAAATCACTTTGCTGTATACCTAAAACTAATACAATATTAATCAACTATATTTCAATTTTTTAAAAGTAATTTAATAACTGTTCAAATATACTATTTTTATAAAGAAGGGGAAAAAGCAAAAGTAAGTGAACCAAGGTACAACCTATTTCTTTTGGTTATTCAGTCTTTCTGGCTGTATGTGTATGCATAATTATCTTAATCATGAATGATAGTGCTAACTGCCTTGGAGGAATATTTTAAAGTTTCATTCTTTTTAGTGAAAATATTTAAGGTGGCTTGTAACTATATACTTGATTCAACAACAGCCATTTGAAATTTCTATGAACTAAAGTAAAATTAATGACTTTCCTTCTTTAGCATCAATCTAATTTCAATACCTCCTTAATTTAAACCCAAATCCACACTGTACTTAAATTCTGTTGATTTTTTAATTGTATTATCACATATTATTTTTTGCATGAAGGCAGATTTTTATAGCTCCTTTAAAAATCACAATTCTTTGAAACAAGAATCATCCTTTCTCCTTACTAAGGCTATGGCTTATTATCAAGACAAACTGTAGTAAATACTTAATAAGAAAATAATATTCGGTTGGCTAAAAGTTCATTTGAATTTTCCTGCAATGTCTCATGGAAAACTGAACAAACTTTCTGGCCAACCCAATAAAATGTAAAGTGATCTATAATTATATTTTTGATTAATTTTATATGACGTGTTTTAAAGAGTCAATCAATGGCTTTGCTTCTGGAAATTTTAAGAAAGGGCTTCCCTGGTGGCTCAAATGGTAAAGACTCTGCCTACAGTGCAGAAGACCCAAGTTCGATCCCTGGGCTGGGAAGATCTGCTAGAGAAGGGAACGGAAACCCACTCCAGTATTCTTGCCTGGAGAATCCCATGAACAGAGGAGCCTCATGGGCTACTGTCCATGGGGTCGCAAAGAGTTGGACATGACCGAGCAACTCACACACACACACACACACACACACACACACACACTTCTTAAAATAAGTCAGCTCAAGTGTTTTCTCATTCATGTTTGGCAGATAAGTTATTGCTGCTGCTAAGTCGCTTCAGTCGTGTCCAACTCTGTGCAACCCCATAGACTGCAGCCCACCAGGCTCCCCCGTCCCTGGGATTCTCCAGGCAAGAACACTAGAGTGGGTTGCCATTTCCTTCTCCAATGTATGAAAGTGAAAAGTGAAAGTGAAGTCGCTCAGTCGTGTCCAACTCTTAGCGACCCCAGGGACTGCACCCTACCAGGCTCCTCCATCCATGGGATTTTCCAGGCAAGAGTACTGGAGTGGGGTGCCACTGCCTTCTCCGAGATAATTTATTACATCTACTCTTATAATCAAAAGGGATGATCCATGCTTTAATAAAAACAGCATGGCTTAGTTAGGAACAGGACCAAGATTCTAATCTCAAACCTGTCATCAATCAAGTGTGTAACCTAATATACTGATAACTTCTCTTATGCCTTATTTCTTTTACAGCTGTAAAATGATGCCAAAGCTTGTTCCAGAGCTATAGTTTGTAATGAAGAAGCTGCTCTTAATTAAGATATAAGAAATTAAGAGGAAAGAGTTATGATCTCTCATCTAGGTAAGGGTAAAAAAAAAAATGTGAATTTAACTTACTTCAGTGTTCCAAGTCTTTTTCACTTTTTAAGGCACACTATTATACTTTGTCTACTTTTAGCTACATGAAAATTGAGTGGTAGTGTCCTATCTACTTTTGATGGAAAGGTATTGTTGCCTTTATTATTAAATAACTCACAGGACATTTACAAAGTGAAATTATGTAGTCATTAAAAACTATACTTTCAAAGGATACTTGAAATTAACTTTAAAAGGCAGAATGAGTGAGTCAGTGAATGTAAAGCATTTAACAAAATGCTAGGCATATGGTAAATGTTTAACAATTGCTATTATAAATAGCATTGCTGTTATTACCAAAGCATTGTCAAATCTGACTTTGAAAAAAAAAAAGGAGAACCCAAAGTGTTAACAGTTGGCTGTGTGGCTGTCTATGAGATCATAACTGAGCTTCAAATTCCTTTGTATCTTTTACAAAATTTTTGTTTTTTTCTTTATGACTATGAATTATTTTTACAAGATTTACCCAAACCAGCGTTTTAAATCTTTCTTCTATTTTAGATTTTAATCAGTTCTAAATGATGATCAGCCATGATATCTTCGGATCAACACACAACATAAACTCTACTTGAACATAATTACCCATAGAACACTTACTGTTGGACTTTAGAAAGCATTATCTTAATTTTGTTATATCATTATTCACAAATAAGTTACTATGTGATATGTCTAATAACAATAAAGTATAGTAAATTTGAATTAGCAGCAGCATCATGTTCTGACAGGGTTTTCTTACTTTTAAAATTTTCCAGGTGGAACATTACTGTACTTTTATTTAAGGACCAATTCTTGGCTTACCAGAAAAAAACCAAGGGCCAAAGCAGTTAATAACACATCCACTTTGCTATTTAGCCTACCCTAGCTAAATAAAGCTATTATAGTAATTTTATACTTACTCTCTACTACTCCTGGAATTGCTCTATAATGCTGAAACTGGTAGAAGGATTTTTCCAACATGTACTCAGGATTAATTTCTTCTACTCGTAGTAAGTTCAAAACCATGTTGTAGGTCAAATGGAAAGCACTATTTAGAGGATCAGCTGAGCCCTAAGAGAGAAAAAAACATGTTAATGCTATAGGTTTTTCAAATAAATTCACACAAACATTTTAACCTCAAACTGCTTAATAATTTAGTCTACATTAAAGAATACTATAGAAACATACTAAGTTCCTTTTAAATGACCCACACAAAGTTGCAGAAGAGTAGCTTTTGGGAAAGTGAAGGGAAAAATCACTAAATAAGACAGTAGTAGTTCATATACTACTGGTCAAATACTTTAGCTGCCTGCCTTCTAGGCACCTGACAGGGTTACTCATTTTGCCCTCAGTGTGGAGGGCAAATCAGGTGTAGTGATATATCACTTCCTGGCCAAATATTTAATTGGTGGTGTGAAAAGCTATATTTTCCCTCCTGGCACAGTGACTGCTAGTATTCAAGACAGTGGTTTCTCTATCAGCTTGAATCCATAACCAATAATAAGCTGAGTCTCCTTTGTAAACCTGCGATGAACAGGTTAAGAGAAACAAACCTTTAACTTAAGTTACTGAGATTTAGGTTTGTGATAGTAGCATAACCTAGCCTATGTTGACAGAGCACACTAAATTTATTTCAGATAAAATGAGCTGCCTTGAAACTCTCAATTTCCTAGAATGACATAAAACTTTCTAGTTATTCCCAAAAATTTATAGGTCATTCTTTATCCACACTTTGACAATTTCTCTTTCTCTCCCTAACTGTAGCTATTAACAAAGAAGGGCCAGGCAAAATAAAATATTTATCACAAAACAGTGTGACCTTAATTTGCAATATGGTTTATACCCAAAATATTTTCTAAAGATCTAAATTTTTCTTACAATGTTTCTTCAGGAATACTACTTTCTAAATGCAAATACTTTCTAAGATTGAAAATGATTACGTAGTTGTATAGGAGAAATGACCAACTTCTTAAAGATACATGCTAGAATACTTAGAAGTGTCACAAAATATTCATGTTCCTAAATGGCATAGCAAAATATGCAAATACTCTTAAGGTATTCAGGAAGTTTTAAACTGCAATCCATAAGCCAGCCTTATTGCATTCAGAATTATAAACATACACATACAGGATTTTATGACAAGGAGAACTTTCAACAGTCTCAAATGATCATATTCCTTAATTCCTGAAAAATCAAGAGCCATTTACCGTAGGGTGTTAGTAAGTCCCTAAAAACCTTAACTTGTATCCACTTTCCTAGAAAAAGAGCCAAAGGGAAATGTGGAATTATATGAAAACCACATTATTCAGAAAGGAATGAAAGACAACTTCCATCTACTTTGTAATTTTGCAAACAGACCAACATTTTATTATTCTTTTTCCTTTCTACTCTTACTACCTTTAAGAAATTTGATGCTTCAATATTGTAAGAGCTTATTTCCAACCTCAAGCTCTTTTATATTACAGCTGTTCCAGAATACACCTATCTGAATTCTCCATCACATTAAACTCAACATAGCATTGTAACCAGAGAAGGCAATGGCAACCCACTCCAGCACTCTTGCCTGGAAAATCCCATGGACAGAGGAGCCTGGTAGGCCTGCAGTCCATGGAGTTGCTGAGGGTCAGACACAACTGAGCAGACTTCACTTTCACATTTCCCTTTCATGCACTGGAGAAGGAAACGGCAACCCACTCCAGTGTTCTTGCCTGTAGATTGCCAGGGACGGGGAAGCCCGGTGGGCTGCCATCTATGGGGTCGCAGAGTCCAACACAACTGAAGCACCTTAGCAGTAGCAGCATTGTAACACTGTATCCAGTGACCCCAGGATAACCCCAACTTATACATGATATATTGCCATAATCATTAATAGTCCCTTATTTCACTATTACAGTATTCTAATTTGGATACTAAAAATACGGCTATACAGCCTGCTCTCAGTATCCTCAGGTTCCCTATCTGAGGAGTCAATCAACTGTGGATTGAAAATACTTGGGAAAAAAATTGTAGAAAGTTACAAAGAGCAAAACTTGAATGTGCCATAGTGCACCAACAACTATCTACATTGTATTTACAGCTATTTAAAGAGCATTAACACTTCACAGTTCAGTCGCTCAGTCGAATCCGACTCTTTGCGACCCATGAATCGCAGCACGCCAGACCTCCCAGTCCATCATCAACTCCCGGAGTTCACTCAGACTCGCGTCCATTGAGTAAGTGATGCCATCAAGCCGTCTCCTCCTCAGTCGAACCCTTCCTCTCCTGTCCCCAATCCCTCCCAGCATCAAAGTCTTTTCCAATGAGTCAAATCTTTGCATGAGGTGGCCAAAGTACTGGAGTTTCACCTTTAGCATCATTCCTTCCAAAGAACAACCAGGGTTGATCTCCTTCAGAATGGACTGGTTGGATCTCCTTGTAGTCTAAGGGACTCCCAAGAGTCTTCTCCAACATCACAGTTCAAAAGCATCAATTCTTTGGCGCTCAGCCTTCTTCACAGTCCAACTCTCACAACCATACATGACTACTGAAAAAACGATAGCCTTGATTAGACGGACCTTAGTTGGCAAAGTAATGTCTCTGCTCTTGAATATACTGTCTAGGTTGGTCATAACTTTTCTTCCAAGGAGTAAGCGTCTTTTAATTTCATGGCTGCAGTCACCATCTGCAGTGATTATGGAGCCCCCAAAAAAAGTCTGACACTGTTTCCATTGCTTCTCCATCTATTTCCCATGGAGTGATGGGACCGGATGCCATGATCTTCGTTTTCTGAATGTTGAGCTTAAGCCAACTTTTTCACTCTCTTCTTTTACTTTCATCAAGAGGCTTTTTAGTTCCTCTTCACTTTCTGCCATAAGGGTGGTGTCATCTGCATATCTGAGGTTATTAATACTTCTCCCAGCAATCTTGATTCCAGCTTGTGTTTCTTCCAGTCCAGTGTTTCTCATGATGTGCTCTACACAGAAGTTAAATAAGCAGGGTGACAATATACAGCCTTGACACACTCCTTTTCCTATTTGGAACCAGTCTGTTGTTCCATGTCCAGTTCTAACTGTTGCTTCCTGGCCTGCATACAGACTTCTCAAGAGGCAGGTTAGGTGGTCTGGTATTCCCATCTCTTTCAGAATTTTCCAGTTTCTTGTGATCCACACAGTCAAAGGCTTTGGCATAGTCAATAAAGCAGAAGTAGATGTTTTTCTGGAACTCTCTTGCTTTTTCCATGATCCAGCAGATGTTAGCAAGTTGATCTCTGGTTCCTCTGCCTTTTCTAAAACCAGCTGGAACATCAGGGAGTTCACGGTTCACGCACTGCTGAAGCCTAGCTTGGAGAATTTTGAGCATTACTTTAATAGCATGTGAAATGAGGGCAATTGTGCGGTAGTTTGAGCATTCTTTGGCATTGCCTTTCTTTGGCATTGGAATGAAAACTGACCTTTTCCAGTCCTGTGGCTACTGCTGAGTTCTCCAAATTTGCTGGCATAGTGAGTGCAGCACTTTCACAGCATCATCCTTCAGGATCTGAAACAGCTCAACTGGAATTCCATCACCTCCACTAGCTTTGTTCATAGTGATGCTTTCTAAGGCCCACTTGACTTCACTTTCCAAGATGTCTGGTTCTAGATGAGTGATCACACCACTGTGATTATCTTGGCCGTGAACATCCTTTTTGTACAGTTCTTCTGTGTATTCTTGCCACCTCTTCTTAATATCTTCTGCTTCTATTAGGTCCATACCATTTCTGTCCTTTATCGAGCCCATCTTTGCATGAAATGTTTCCTTGGTATCTCTAATTTTCTTGAGATCTCTAGTCTTTGCCATTCTGTTGTTTTTCTCTATTTCTTTGCATTGATCGCTGAAGAAGGCTTTCTTATCTCTTCTTGCTATTCTTTGGAACTCTGCATTCAGATGCTTATATCTTTCCTTTTCTCCTTTGCTTTTCATCTCTCTTCTTTTCACAGCTATTTGTAAGGCTTCCCCAGACAGACAGCCATTTTGCTTTTTTGCATTTCTTTTCCACGGGGATGGTCTTGATCCCTGTCTCCTGTACAATGTCACGAACCTCATTCCATACATAGCATTAAAACTTAGGCCATACTATAACCTAGAGAAGATTTAAAGAAAAGGATGTATACAGTGTATATACAAACACTATGACATTTATAAGAGACATGAACATCCCTGGATTTTGGTATTCTGGTATGGAGGAAGAGGTCCTTAAAACCAATCCCCTGAGAATACGAAGGATGACTGTAAAATATATACAGTGATTAAATACACATAACAGAACACTATTCAGACTTAAGGAAGAAAATTCTGCAATATGCAACAACAGAGATGAACTCCAAGAACATTATGCTAAATGAAATAAGCCCATCATGGAAAGACAAATCCTGCATACTTCCATTTATATGAGGCATCTAAAAAAATCAAATTCATGGACTCAAAGAGCAGAATGATAGCTGTCAGAGACTGAGAGGAGGGAGTAATTGGAGAGTTACTGATTAAAGAGCACCAAGTTGCAGTGAAGTGAGATAAATGAACTTTAGAGATTTGCTATACAATAGTCAATAACAACATAATTTTATAAAATAATAGTTTATGAAGAGAGTGGATCTCATGCTAAGTGTCCTTTCCACAATAAAATTTAAACTCCTCCCTTTAATTAAATTAAAGAGAACAGAACTTTACACTTATAGGGTAACAAATCTAGAGCCGTCAAGTAAATGGAATGAAAAAAATCTGTACTAAAGGAAGAACCAAGAAGCTATCATTAAGATATTTCCTCCTGACTCAATTATTTTCATACACAAATACGAGGAAAGAAAAATAGTGTTTATTATAGGCAACAAAACTTAAAAGAAAAGAATAATACAAGTTTTCAGTCTTGGCCATTTTCTGTACACAAAGGACTAAAGTTAGTTACATATATCCTAAAAATGGGTTTCCAAGTGTTAATCTTTAAAACTGAAAATAAGATGCCATATGATCACTATGAATATGTACAGATAAGCTTTCCCTTCACTCATATAAAAACAAAACAAAAAAAAACCAGAATTAACCTATTTTTGTTGCAGCATACCAGGCTTCTCACAACCTTACCTCAAATTCTCCAGGCAAGTCCTAAGATACTGCCTTATGCGTGTCTTTACATGTTTTAAAGCTTTAAGTAGCTAACCAGCTGGCAGCTAATTTTATATTGTTAATGCATGTTAATTAAGTTTCTTATCTTATTGACAGCATTTTCTAGGGATATGCTTAATAATTCTTTACTACATGGGAAAGAAAAAGGAAAGCAACCAGGTCAAACTTCCTTGAGAAGCTCTTCAAAACAAAACAACTCTCTTAGACAATCCAAAACACAAATATTGAACAAGCAAAATGAGGAGGTTAATTTGAAATAAAGCTTATATATTTAAAAAATTTATTATTGGGATATATCCACATTCTCAATAGGATGAATTAGAATGGTAAATTGTAAAATTAATTTGTTAAGCTATCTGGGCTTACAAAAATAGAAGAATTAACTGCGCAAAATATTGATATCATCTGCCCTGCTTCTGGTTCTGATAGGTAAGGGGCAATCTGTGCAGTGGAGTGGGCAGATAGACTTGTCTTATATTTGGAGGGCAAAATAAACATTTCTGCCCTCTCTGCAGACCTCTATCCCCTCCACTGTATGACTCGCTCTTTTCCTATTAGAATAGAAAGTAGGGTACAAAGTATCAGCAATTTGAGCAGGCACCCTTCTCTACCTTCTTCTAAGCCCAGATAGTTTAGTAAATTAACTCATCTACTCAGAAAGTATTTGAACTGATGCAATTAATTTTGATGTGGTCCTGAAGTATGCTTCTCAAATTCCTGGTGATGGCACAGAAGCTTAACTTGGTTACCTTAAGTAGTTGTTTTCCAATCGTTGGGCTCATCTTTTCATCTACCATAAGAATTACAATTCCTCTATCATCCATTCCCCTCCTTCCAGCACGACCAGACATCTGAATATATTCACCAGAGGAAATCTGAATGAAAATAATCAAAGTTTAGGAGAAATCTGCTAAAAAACATATTCTTAAGATTTTTCTTATCATAAAATACACAAGCACAAGCTATACATTTGAAGAAAAGAAACGATTAAAAACATGAACTTTTAGGAAAGATTTATGTAAAAAGACAAAAAAGCAATATTTAAGAATAATTAGCTGTGTAATGATCAAATGGCTACAAGGAAATATTGGCTAATTAACTGGTACAAAAATATCTTTAAGCTAGATATTCTGGAAAACAGGAACGTTTAAGAAAGCAAACAATGACCCCAAATCTACTAAATGTCAATTCTGACTTGATCATAAATTTTCTTAATTTCCAAATGGGATTAATATAAAAATTAACACACACATAAAGCACAATTTCTATTTTCTCAGTGTACATCGCTGGCATCCAGAAGAGTCCATTCATCATTAAGAACTACCTAAAGTAGAAAGGTTAGTAAGTCTCCTACACACAGTCTTTCAGGATAAAAATGAACCAACTGAACACTGGGCAAAGTTTTATCTGTAAGCGCACATACTCTTCTCCTATAGAAAGGGTTCAGCATTTCCAGACTTTCAAAAAATGTTTGGCTCATGAAGGGTTATGAACTACTATGCTACTAGAAGGCATATTACTGATAGCATTAAAAACAAACCTAACAATCTGAGACCAACCTTAAAGATTAGAAAAGAACATTTCAAAATGGCAGTCTGATAAATCTCAACAGGGCTCAAGGGCATTACATTTTGACATAATCTAAAATTATGCTCTTTAGATTTCATAATTATGTTCCTGAATCATTAAGAAAAAGTCCCCTTTTAAAATTCAACTACCCTCATGACTCCATATCCTTCTCTGGGGTCCACTGGAGGCCAAGGAGTATGTAAAGTAACAAAAGACTTATTTATTTTCTTGAAGCATTAATTTTATTCAAAGAATTACTTTTAAACCGATAAATTATGAAGAATTTAAAAATTTATAGTAACTTAAAATATAAAACACGGAAGACTTTATCCACTGTACCATTAAAAATTATATTCTACATGAATTAGTCTTCTTTCAATTTAAAAAGTCACAAGTTACATAAAGCTTTTGAACGCCATGTAAAAATTTCTAAAAAGAAATGGTACTGACTCTGTATACTTACATTTCTCTTCTGTTTAGCATCCAACACACTTCAAAACAAATCAAGAAAAATGCTTTGCCTTTAGAATTCTACCATGAGATTTTTCAGTGTATTGGTGATTAGTAACTACTGCCAAGCATTTCTTTAAGCAGAAAAAAATCATTAAGAACTAAAGGAACAGCTCCAGATGCTACATTAAATAAATTTTTGGTTTGCACTAAATACTCAAAACTAGAAATCTCTCTTCCTCCACCTGCTTTTCACTCTTGTGATGCTCCACTGCCTGCCTGGTAAATACCCATCTGCTGTTTGTCGCTCAGTTTTAGGACTGCCTTCTTTATGAAGTCTTTCCTGACCCCTTATATACAAGTGACTTTTTTTCTTGTGTTTTATTCTTCCTATACATAATTCTCAGGGTCCATAAAATAACTTCCACCTGCACTAAGTCACTTCACAGTAGAAACTGGTTTGGTTTTGTGTTAAATTTAACATCCTCAGCACTTACCATAGTTCTAGACCCATAGTTTAAGTTTAGTAAGAAGGGGTTACTTGCCTGTGGATTAAAGATTTATTTTTACTCCGATTAACCATTTCACTCATGATGCCAACTTTTGCTTTAGAAAAGACATATGTGCAAACCTATTAAAAATCTCCATTTTAAATCTGAAGAGTAAAACAGTGAACTACAGTTGTATCCACTATAGCAGAGGTGTTTTAAATAACAAAGAAATAAAAATTCTAGATATATTTAAAATGCATTACAACAGTCATGGCTCATTTGCACACTTATCACCAAACTCTTTCACAACAGTGATAGAATGAATTTGCAAACTTAATGAATTATTAGCTCACATACAAATTCTTAAGTATTTAGAACTGAAAATCTCAAAGACTATGTGAGCCAAAATCATCTTAGGTGATTAACAATTGAAGCTTCAAGTTACTTCAATATATGAATTATTTTACTTACCCATCGGAAATCCTTCCCATCAAACTTTCGGGCGTTTGTAAATAAAACAGTTCTAGCTGGCATGTTAATCCCCATAGCAAAAGTCTCAGTGGCAAATAAGGCCTAAATTAATGAATAATTATATAATTAAATACATATTTTAAACTGAAAAACTAGTCTCATATTCAAGTATAAATAAATCATTAATTTTTAAAATTAGTTGCTTGTGTATGTGTGTGTGTGTCTGTGTGTGTGTGTGTTAGTTGCTCAGCTGTGTCTGACTCTTTGCAACTCCATGGACTATAGGCCGCCAGGCTCCTCTGTCCATGAAATTCTCCAGGCAAGAATATTGGAGTGGGTTGCCGTTTCCTTCTCCGTTAGTTGCTAATGAAATGCTACAAAAATAAGACATGCTACTCCAGGTATATTTTAGGATTTATACTCAAATTATTAAATTTACATA
Source organism: Nanger dama (assembly GCA_917880005.1). NCBI lineage: Eukaryota > Metazoa > Chordata > Mammalia > Artiodactyla > Bovidae > Nanger > Nanger dama. Next base: position 15,868,082 of record CAKJTW010000040.1, on the reverse strand, counting down.
TAATTATATATATATAAATTTATATTATATTTAATGTACCTTACACCACCCCCAAATTTTTAATTCAGGGAAAACAGTCTTTAATTCCAGAGGTGGTAACTTGGAGAGACTATTACCGGCCTAATGGGCAAGGCATTATTAGGCTGTAGAATATTTTTATAAACATATTAAGACTTCCTGGCTTCTTCCTTGATGATTCAGTGGTTTTAGGGACACCTTTCAAAATCAGCGGCACTTTCAGTTCACATTTAAGACTTTACCAACAAAAAGCACACAAAGATATGTATAGAAATTAAGGTATGTATACAAATTAAGTCACTGAAGTACTATTAAATAATCTAAATTGTCATCAATAGCTAACAAGATAAAAAAAAACCAACTCAACAGAATACTATTCAATTGTTAAAATGAATGAAGAACAATACATGACAAAACTGAATAATATAGGTAATATAACCACTTTTGAATAAAAATTAAATCAAGTATTATTTGTATGTATCCTAGTAGATATTTATGGGAAGTGAAGGGCAATGGGGGTCTTTAATGTTTTACTTTATGCACAGTTACTCGATTTGACTTCTACACTATACTTAAAAGATTCCTTAAAATGGACCTAAACAAAATATACATATCTATGTAAGAACATCAACAGGGCCTTACCAGGTCCCAGGTATAAATAGTGACCAATTCTTTATCTAAAATACTTCAAGTATGATCTTTTTAGAGTGAGTAAATTTCTTTTAAATATCATATTTAGTACTATAGTTCTCATGACAAATCTCTAATTTGAGTTTTAAACATAAAATAATTTGAGTCATATAAAGGTTTATGACAACATTTTAAAGTTGTTTTCCATTTTCAATAGTCTGTTACTGGGTAGAGGTATTGACATAATATTAAAAATTAAGTTAGATTCTTTTCAATTTAAATGAGAACATCCTAAATAGCTCTTTCACAAGTCTAACTGGGAATTCTCCTTGTTTTTTTCTCTAAACGAGTCCTTTTAATCTGTATAAAGAAAGGAGTTCACTTACAAAATCAAGTCTAGGTGTGATAATTAAACAACACCTGGAAAATTCTACACTGTATTCAGTGATGATACCACTTCTTACTTTAAGACTAGGAGAACAGGGACTTATCTGGTAGTAGGTACAGTGGCTAAGACTCTAGATCCAACATGCCACAACCAAGAGTTCACTTGCTGCAACTAAAAGACCCTACATACCACAGCAAAAGATCCCTCGTGCGGCAACTAAGATCCAGTGCAGCCAAATCAATAAAGACTAGAAAATGAAACAAACGACTTCTACATATAGTCCCAAATTTATCAACCGTAATACTGCACACAAAAATCAAGTTCATCACCCAAGTCATTCCATTCAACTTTCTTAAAAACAACAACAATAACAAAAACAAAGTTGCCTATGAACAGTGTTCTTGCTAATTTTCAAACTGCCCACAAAACACAATTTTAGGCATAATAAATAAAAATAAAATTGTACCTTTATTAATCCTTCAGAAAAGAGAATTTCTATAGTTTCTTTCAAAATAGGCAGTAAACCACCATGGTGAATACCAATCCCCCGTTTCAAGAGAGGAAGTACATTTTCAACCTACAAATGGATTAAATTATATTTTTTAAAAGATGTGAGGAAAAGAACTTTTCAAATGTGAAACTAACCAAGCAAAGGAAAGTAAGTAATCAAGAAAGAACCCTGTTAAAAGAAACATTATACAACTTTTTCAGAAAAAAGCAAAAGCAAACCCATATTCCCAGATTATTAAATACAAAATACAATGTAATTTTGCCACAGCTTTAATATAAATAAGTTTTAAATAAACTTTATAAATGTTTTGCTTTCTCATTCAAATTTTCCAGCATCACTTCATCTCCTCCTAAAAAATTAATGGTTATTAAATGGCAAAGTGTGTATCTGTGCAAAATAAACAAAAAATACTGGCCAACTCAAACCAAAAGGGAATAAATAACTATAATGCATATTTAATATAAATATTTGGTTGTTAGTCGTGAAGTTGTGTCCAACTCTTTCACGACCTCATGGACTGTATAGTCCACCAGGCTTCTCTGTCCATGGGATTTTCTAGGCAAGAATACTTGAGTGGGTTGCCATGCTCTCCTCCGGGGGATCTTCCCAACCCGGGGATCAAACCCATGTGTCTTATGTCTCCTGCACTGGCAGGCAGGCTCTTTACCACTAGCACCTGGACTTTATCTTAAAACAAATAAATTACTCTAGAGAACCATCTCATTAACACTATTAAATGCCATTAAATTTTTTTATTAGCACAGACTTCACGGGCCAGCGTGACTCATCAGTGAAGGCTGAGATGGGCATACACATGTGACCCAAGATACCCAAGCCCTTTTCAGACAAGGACTGTTGGCCACTCCACAAAGGCATTACTTGTCATGCAGTCCTTCCCCAAGGAAACAGATGACACACTTCACAGAGGTCTCTGCCATCAATATTCTATGTTTCTAACTAATAATAAATCCAAAGGATCTCTTCTCTCAAAATAAAACCAAAAAAGAAGTGTGCTAGAATGACAAGGATATATAAAGACATGGTTCAGCCCTTAGATACGATTAACCCAGCTGGAAAGAAAAATCACAGTTTAAATACCAAAAAACATGCAGAGCAGTCTTATTGTAAAGACTACACAAATCAAAGCAATCATTTGTAGGCAGAGTATGACCTTGCGATTTTCTTTTCACAAAATAAAGCTTTCACACAGTATTAGGTTGGACTAAAAAGTTCTCAGGACTGGATGCACATCAGAACAAGAGTTTCTGAAAGAATCTAATAATGAGGGCACACCAGATAATTAAATCAGAAACTCTGGAGTGGCAACGAGGCATGAGTATTGAACTCCGAAGACAATTCTTACAGGCAAAAGAAAAGTGAAAGTGAAGTCCCTCAGTCGTCTCCGACTCTTTGGGACCCCATGGACTGTAGCCTGCCAGGCTCCTCTGTCCATGGGATTTTCCAGGCAAGGATACTGGAGCGGGTTGCCATTTCCTTCTCTAAGGGACCTTCCCGACTCAGGGATTGAACCCAGGTCTCCCGCACCGCAGGCAGACTCCTTACCATCTGAGCCACCAGGGAAGCCAAAAGAAAAACCACTTTAATTAACTAAAGAAAAGCAGAAATCAAGTTGTTCACTAAACATGATTTTCACTAGTTGTACTTTATTGAGTCTGCTACCCTTATGAATTAAGAAACTGACTGACTTAAAATTAGCATTTAAAAATTTTGTAGTATTAGGAACAGAAGCAGTAATTTCCAGATCATGCTAGCTTTCAGAGAAAAGTTCCTTCAAGGCAGCAAATCTTTCCTTCTGTCACCTTTTCAGAAGTTCAAAACAAATATTAAGGTATCATTTCAGTGCACAATGCAACATATTTACTGCAGTGTGCAAACAGTACAATATATAACATAGTTACAAAACCATGAACTATAAAGTGAATATATACTATCTATTAATATCCACTCTACTTAATGACATTAAACACACCTGAGGGAGCTTTTTGTCTTCATCAGACAAGCAGTCAATTGCATTACTGAAAACTTCTTCAACCATCTTCTTTTCCTCATCTAGGAGAGAAAATTCAAGGCTATATAAATATCTAAGTGAGTTGGTGATACCAAATTTCACACACTGCAAAGAACAGATTCATGAAGAGTAAAAGTAATGGCTCCGGATTTAAGACAGAAGGGAAAGCATATCAAATTTACCACATGATTATTAAATAAAATTCACTGCCTTTAAAAACAGATCTACAACTAAACAGAAAATTAACAAAGAAACGCAAACTTTAAATGATACAATAGACCAGTTAGACCTAATTGATATCTATAGGATATTTCACCCCAAAACAATGAATTTCACCTTTTACTCAAGTGCACACGGAACCTTTTCCAGGACAGATCACATCCTGGGTCATAAATCTAACCTTGATAAATTCAAAAAAAATCGAAATTATTCCAAGTATCTTCTCTGACCATAATGCACTAAGGTTATATCTCAATTATAGGAGAAAAGCTATTAAAAATTCCAACATTTGGAGGCTGAACAACACCCTTCTGAATAACCAACAAATCACAGAAGAAATAAAAAAGAAATCAAATTATGCATCGAAATGAATGCAAATGAAAACACAACTACACAGAACCTATGGGACACTATAAAAGCAGTGCTAAGAGGAAAGTTCATAGCAATACAAGCATACCTCAAGAAACAAGAAAAAAGCCAAATAAATAACCTAAATCTACACCTAAAGCAACTAGAAAAGGAAGAAATAGAGAACCCCAGAGTTAGTAGAAGGAAAGAAATCCTAAAAATTAGGGCAGAAATAAATGCAAAAGAAACAAAAGAGACCATAGCAAAAATCAACAAAGCAAAAAGCTGGTTCTTTGAAAGGATAAATAAAATTGACAAACCATTAGCCAGACTCATCAAGAAACAAAGAGAAAAAAAATCAAATCAATAAAATTAGAAATGAAAATGGAGAGATCACGACAGACAACACAGAAATACAAAGAATCATAAGAGACTACTATCAGCAATTATATGCCAATAAAATGGACAACTTGGAAGAAATGGACAAATTCTTAGAAAAGTACAACTTTCCAAAACTGAACCAGGAAGAAATAGAAAATCTTAACAGACCCATCACAAGCAGGAAATTGAAACTGTAATCAGAAATCTTCCAGCAAACAAAAGCCCAGGTCCAGATGGCTTCATAGCTGAATTCTACCAAAAATTTCGAGAAGAGCTAACACCTATCTTACTGAAACTATTCCAGAAATTGCAGAGGAAGGTAAACTTCCAAACTCATTCTATGAGGCCACCATCACCCTAATACCAAAACCTGACAAAGACACCACAAAAAAAAGAAAACTACAGGCCAATATCACTGATGAACATGGATGCAAAAATCCTTAACAAAATCCTAGCAATCAGAATCCAGCAACACATTAAAAAGATCATACACCATGACCAAGTGGGCTTTATCCCAGGGATGCAAGGATTCTTCAATATCCGCAAATCAATCAATGTAATTCATCACATTAACAAACTGAGAAATAAAAATCATATGATTATCTCAATAGATGCAGAAAAAGCTTTTGACAAAATTCAACATCCATTTATGATAAAAACGCTCCAGAAAGCAGGAATAGAAAGAACGTACCTCAACATAATAAAAGCTATATATGACAAACCCACAGCTAACATTATCCTCAATGGTGAAAAATTGAAACCATTTCCCTAAAGTCAGGAACAAGACAAGGGTGTCCACTTTCACCACTACTATTCAATATCGTACTGGAAGTTTTGGCCACAGCAATCAGAGCAGAAAAAGAAATAAAAGGAATCCAAATTGGAAAAGAAGAAGTAAAACTCTCACTGTTTGCAGACGACATGATCCTCTACATAGAAAATCCTAAAGACTCGACCAGAAAACTACTAGAGCTAATCAAGGAATATAGTAAAGTTGCAGGATATAAAAGCAACACTCAGAAATCCCTTGCTATACACTAATAATGAGAAAGTAGAAAAAGAAGTCAAGGAAACAACCCCATTCACCATTGCAACGAAAAGAATAAAATACTTAGGGATATACCTACCTAAAGAAACTAAAGACCTATATATCGAAAACTATAAAACACTGATGAAAGAAATCAAAGAGGACACTAATAGATGGAGAAATATACCATGCTCATGGGTTGGAAGAGTCAATATAGTGAAAATGAGTATACTACCCAAAGCAATCTACAGATTCAATGCAATCCCTATCAAGCTACCAGCAGTATTTTTCACAGAACTAGATCAAGTAATCTCAAGATTTGTATGGAAATACAAAAAACCTCGAATAGCCAAAGCAATCTTGAGAAAGAAGAATGGAACTGGAGGAATCAACTTGCCTGACTTCAGGCTCTACTACAAAGCCACAGTCATTAAGACAGTATGGTACTGGCACAAAGACAGAAATATAGATCAATGGAACAAAATAGAAAGCCCTGAGATTAACCCACACACCTATGGACACCTTATCTTCGACAAAGGAGGCAAGAATATACAATGGAGTAAAGACAGTCTCTTTAACAGGTGGTGCTGGGAAAACTGGTCAACCACTTGTAAAAGAATGAAACTAGACCTCTGTCTAACACCACACACAAAAATAAACTCAAAATGGATTAAAGATCTAAATGTAAGACCAGAAACTATAAAACTCCTGGAGGAGAACATAGGCAAAACACTCTCCGACATAAATCACAGCAGGATCCTCTATGATCCAACTCCCAGTATACTGGAAATAAAAGCAAAAATAAACAAATGGGATCTAATTAAAATTAAAAGCTTCTGCACAACAAAGGAAACTATAAGCAAGGTGAAAAGACAGCCTTCTGAATGGGAGAAAACAATAGCAAACGAAACAACTGACAAACAACTAATCTCAAAGATATACAAGCAACTTATGCAGCTCAACTCCAGAAAAATAAACGATCCAATCAAAAATTGGGCCAAAGAACTAAATAGGCATTTCTCCAAAGAAGACATACGGATGGCTAACAAACACATGAAAAGATGCTCAACATCACTCATTATCAGAGAAATGCAAATCAAGACCACAATGAGGTACCATTTCACACCAATCAGAATGGCTGCGATCCAAAAGTCTACAAGCAATAAATGCTGGAGAGGATGTAGAGAAAAGGGAACCCTCTTACACTGCTGGTGGGAATGCAAACTAGTACAGCCACTACGGAAAACAGTGTGGAGATTCCTTAAAAAATTGCAAACAGAACTGCCTTACGACCCAGCAATCCCACTGCTGGGCATACACACCGAGGAAACCAGAATTGAAAGAGACACATGTATCCCAATGTTCATTGCAGCACTGTTTATAATAGCCAGGACATGGAAACAACCTAGATGTCCATCAGCAGATGAATGGGTAAGAAAGCTGTGGTACATATACACAATGGAGTACTACTCAGCCCTTAAAAAGAATAAATTCGACTCAGTTCTAATGAGATGCATGAAATTGGAGCCGATTATACAGAGTGAAGTAAGCCAGAAAGAAAAACATCAATACAGTATACTGACACATATATATGGAATTTAGAAGGATGGTAATGATGACCCTCTATGTGAGACAACAAGGGAGACTCAGAGGTATAGAACGGACTTTTGGACTCTGAGGGAGAGGGAGAGGGTGGGATGATTTGGGAGAATGGCATTGAAACATGTATACTATCTTGTGGGAACGAAGCGTCAGTCTATGTTCAGTGCAGGAGGCAGGATGCATGGGGCTGGTGCACGGGATGATTCAGGGAGATGATATGGGGTGGGAGGTGGGAGGGGGCTTCAGCATTGGGAGATCGTGGACACCTGTGGCTGATTCATGTCAATGTATGGCAAAACAAATACAGTATTGTAATAAAGAATAAAGTATTAAAAAAAAAAAGAATGCATTTGAATCAAAAAAAAAAAAAAATAAAAATAAAAACAGATCTAGCAGCTGGTCCATGAATAAAAGTGCTTTTTTATAAAGCGTAACAGTAAGTACAATAGCTATATACATGCAATATTTAAGTGAAAAAATTGCAGGGATTATTATTACTCACTATTGAGGAAAGTGAGACATACAGCAAATAATGAGAACTGGTATTAACTGTTAGATCAACAATTTCAAAGCCTATCCTCTTAACCATTTATACTGCCTTCTTTACAGTGACTATTAAGTTAATAGCCAAAAAATACTTGTTGACTTAATCAATACAAAACCCTGCAACGTGAAGCACATGCAGCACTGGTACTGATAAAATATTTCTAAGTAGAGCACCTGACTCAGTAAAAAAGAAAAAAATATTGGCTTTAGGTGGGCATATGGGTTATCTGCCATGTTAGTTTTACCCATGGATAAGTAAAAATTAGCTTTAAAATGCATGGGATTGGGACTTCCCTAGTGGTCCAGTGCTTAAGAATCCACCCAGTGAACTAAGAGCCAACGTGCTGTGGATTAACTAAGCCTGTGTACCACATCTACTGAAGCTGGAATGCCTAGAGCCCGTGACCCACAGCAAGAGGAGCAACTGCAGTGAGAAGCCTGCACACTCCAATTACAGAATAGCCCCTGCGCACTACAACCAGAGAGAAGTCCGTGTGCAGGGAAGAAGATCCAGCGCAGGCAATTTTAAAAAATACATGGGATTAATTCTATGCCTTGATAGAGAAAACAAGAAAATTGAAATCTGATTTTGGATGACTGAAAATATTATTTACTTCTCACTATATAGGATTAGATATGTAAAAGGCTAAATGACAACTGGTTTGGTATGCAGCATGCAGCAATTTCTGTCTAGGATATACTACTATCTAGCTGTGTGACTTTTAAGTAGTTACATTTACAGTTAATATATAGGAATAATAAGTTGATTTGCTAGAAGTTTTTCTACTTTTTCAAAAATTATGCCACAGTTAGGTACAGGGGCAGGTCCTCCTGGTTTGGATTTCCAGAAGAATGAAACGTAACAGAGGATAGTCTGACCAAGAGACTAACCTTGAGTAATCAGATAGAAAACCACAGTAACCAAAGAGCTATGGCAATAAAGTATAAGAAGGTATGAGTCTAATACTTCTTAGTAGGGTTCTTTGGATTTCATGTAGAACAAATATTTTATATATAGATATATACTTATCTTCCAATAAAAGAAGAAAGGAAAAGAAATGGTAAATCGAGCCTTAAAGCTTTTATAAATGTGATAGAATTACTGCTCTAACTGTAAGGTAAGCTGCAAATCTTAGCAATACACAATTGCTGTCTTACCAGAAATATATTTACATTCACTTCCACATGGCATGCAATACTGAAATTATACAGTACCTGTGTTGAAATCTAATTTCGTCATTTGAAGTGCATAAGCTTCACAATCTTTCTTACTAAAACTGAAAATAATTACAGGTTGAAAATTTCTTTCCATAATCATCTTCACAATCTTGAATACGTTTGATGGACCTGCAAAAAAAAGTACATAAACTATGATGAAAAATTAACTCAAAATGGACCACAGACTTCACTGTAAAACTACAAAACTCTTATATATATGTAGGAGTAAAGCTTCATGATGTTGTGTAAGGCAAAGCATTCTTAAGATATGATAGCAAAAGCACAAGCAACAACAACAAAAAATCAGATAACTATATTTCATCAAAATTTAAAACTTTTGTACTTCAATAGACACCAGCAATAAAGATACCCTTAACTTACAGAATGGGAGAAAATATTTACAAATCAGGTATCTGATAAAGGTCTAGCATCCAGAATATATAAAGAATCCTTACTATTCAACAACAAAAAGAAAATCTAATTTTGAATGCACCAAAATTTGAATAGATACATCATAAAATCATAAAATGGAATATTATTTGACAATAAAAAGGAATGATGTATTGATATATGCTAAACATGGATAAACTTGATTTAAAAAAGCTAACTGAACGAAGTCAGATGCAAAAGACCACACATATCATGATTCCATTTATATGAAATGTCTACAAAAGGAAAACAGAAACAGAAACTAGATTAGGGATTACTCAAGGTTGAGGGGTAGATAAGAGATTGGGAGAAAATAAAGAATGACCATGAATGGGTATGGGGTTTCTTTCTGAGTTAATGAAAATGTTCTAGAATTACAAAGTAGTTGTACAACTTTGTGACTATACTAAAACCCACATAATTGCACCCTTAAAAATGGTGACTTCAATAGTATGTGAATTGTATTTCAATAAAAAATGTTGACTGTGATGACAGCTGCATAATTCTGTGACTTTACTAATAACCACTGAATTGCATACTTTAACAGGTCAATTATAAAATGAACCATCTCTCAACAAATGTCACACAGAAAAAGACAAATTTTTACTCATTCAATTTTATCACCTACTATCTAGACATCTATATAGCTTCCAGAGGGGGCAAAATGTTTTTTAAAAATGTAATTTGAAAATACAATTTCCATGTAAAATTCTCAAAAACAAACTTCCAAGTTACCTTTTGTTCCTCCTTTTCGCCCCTTCTGATCTCCTTTTGCCAAATCACCAGCATCTCGAAGTACTTGCATTGCAGTATTAAAATTATCTTCTCTGAAGTCACCCTAGCATCACAAATATTTTTCTATATAATTTCACTAATACTTAATCATAATCCAAAAAAACTAGAAAAATCAAAACTATATGATATCTGAAACATGTACAGAGCTCCTTATTTTCAAGACATTTAAAAATACTGGAAAAGGAGGGGAATCTAATTCATGCATTTAAAACAATATGAGTCTTAAATATAATTTTTGAAATAAAAATACATATACGTAGAAAATCAACAATAACTTTGGACTATAAAACTAGAAAAAAAATCAGACCTCTGCTCTACTTCCCTAGTTTAAAGAAAAGTGTGTATAAGCAGTTATGTGATATTAAAGATATAAGAATAATTACTCCCTTACATTTTCATCAACCACAAGGTGCAGGCCATCTCCCCGGCTGGAAAAATATAGTGCTGTAATGGAGTAGGCCGATAATCTGTGTAAATTACATGACAAGGCTGTAAAAGAAAATTAAAATCAAGGATAAATACAAGATTGAAGTTTCCATAATGATTTCATACTTCAGACCTATGATGCCGTAATTAAGGAAGACTTCTATTCTCAGGGATGGAGGAGCCTGGCGGGATGCCATCTATCGAGTCGCACAGCGTCAGACACGACTGATGTGACTTAGCAGCAGCAGTATGGCAACAAAGAACGCACTGAGGTAAAACGGGACTTCTCGACCCCACAGAGACTTTTTACAGCTTTACTAAAACAAAACAGTAGGTTGATCTCTTCCAGAAGATTCACTGAGATTATATCCTACAGGAGCAACATGGGTGTTACAAAAATTCCACTAGAGAGCTAATAAATGGATAAAAGTAAATTTGTGAACCTTCTGGTATAGAGGAAAAATAAGGGCAGAAAAATAAAATAAAGAAAAATGCTTGTTATAAGGTCCTTTAATGCTCCTAAAATTGGACTAGAAAAGCAAAAAGGAAATGCAGTCAATAAAAAGTCTGCGCTTACATGAGAAAAATCAAACCACACTCTCACGAAGTGAAGTCAGAGTTGCTCAGTCCTGTCCACTCTTTGCGACCCCATAGACTATATAGTCCATGGAATTCTCCAGGCCAGAATACTAGAGTGGGTAGCCTTTCCCTTTTCCAGGGGATCTTCCCAACCCAGGGATCAAACCCAGGTCTCCTGCATTGCAGGCAGATTCTTTACCAGCTGAGCCACAAGGGAAGCCCACACTCTCAAGAGATGACCAACTTTTTTTCTGGTACCAAGGTCTTAGAGGAAATTTTCTACTATGTACTCATGGCTCCCTGTATGAGTAGATGCAGTAGTTTACAAACCTGGAAAATCAACAGGATCAATTTGGGAGCTCCTAAAAGCTAAAAATTTCATGACCCAAGATCCTACTCTCAGAGATTTTGATGTACTGAGTTTGAGTTGAATTCAGAAATTCAAACGTATAAAAATTTAGTTGATTTTGATAAGCTTGCTTGCTTTGAAAAGTAGTTTTACATTAAAATGTCTTATTTATTCTAGGTAGCATTAGGAACAAAGTATAGGATATAGAAAGGCAAACGTAATATTTAAATATTGAAAACATCAAAAAAGAGAAAAAAAATTACCTGTTTATGTAAGTGGCAAATCCACTCAGCAAACTGTCGGGCATTTGGAATAGTAGCCGAAAGAAAGACATAGTGAACGTTATCAGGAAGCAAAATAATTGTTTCTTCCCATACGACACCACGCTCTGAAAAATACAAATATACCTTGGAATTCAATGTCACTTTATCATTTTCTCTCATGCTCAATTATCAGAAATGCAGATCACTTTATACAAAGATACTTTTAGCCACAGATCCTTACTGTAAACTACTTCCTAACCATGAATTGCATCTAGTGGAAAGTTAGTAGACTAGACCACCATAAACACAATGTACTCTGAAGTAACGGCCTGCAAAAAAAGCAGGTCCAAACTGAATCCTGTTCAGTCTAACAAGAGTCCCAGGACAATGGAAACAGTATTTCCATCTCACTTAGAGAAGCAGAAGTTATTGGCTTACAGAAGGTCACAGAAACAGATTTCAAAGAAACACTATTACTATACCACAGTGTCTTTCATCTAAATTACCCTCATGATCTCTAGAGATGAAAGAAAGATCTGACTAGAGATGAAAGAAGGATCTGATAAACAACAAAACTATAAGTCAGTTTCATTAAAATGTAGAAAACAAACAGGAAAATCCATTTGAGAATTTTCTTCCAAATGAACAAATCAATAAAAGATTCATAATTTAAAACAAAAATAACTGTTTATAATCTTTTGAGTTTACTAAGAGTAAAATGTTTACAAAGGGTAAATGATTTCTTAAATCGTATTATTTTTCCTATAAATATAGGTTAATTCAGTGCTTTAGCCAAATAAAAACTAAGCTTCAAGTATGTACATATTAAACATTTAACTTTTAAATATGTTAATTTCTGCCACATTCTACCTAAAATCCCAAGTACACTTACTTTTCCATTATAGTAGTGCAGTAGTTCAGGTAAAGAGACTTTTTTGTTGTTGTTCATTTTAATCTCATAATTCTTATTTTTTAAATCATAAACATGCATGTCTTAGTTTTTAAAAAAACTAAAGTAAACTGATAAAAATCAAGAAAGTTAACCCTGTAGGCCAGCAGTTTGGGAAATTCTTTAATATTAAATATATTAGAGAACTCTCTATTAAAAGCAAACTAATTTTTATTTCATTTTTAAATCTGAAGTTACATTTTCTCACCCAGATGTTGTTACTATTCAAGAAGCTGTAATTGAATGAGGTCCAACCAGAAAAACTATATCATGTTATCCACAATTTAGTTTACTACAACTCTACCCACAAGAAAGTAAGATAACTTGTTCAAAATTCCTAATTTCATTCTTAAATAACATGGCACACATCTCAATAACACTACAAAATATACCTGAATCTCTCATGTAATGAATTTCATCAAATATGACCCAAGCAACTTCTCGCATAACTTCAGAACCTCTGTACAGCATACTTCTCAAAATCTAAAGAAGAAGTAGAAGATTTAGCAGGATTCTGACATACCAAAAACTCTTCTAACAAGAATTTTGTATATTCTTTTTAAATAGAAACATTAAAATAATTTTAGAGAGTTACATGTCTTAAGTATATAATACTCCTTTGCTAAATCCAAAATAAATTATTTCTGAAGTTAGTAATCATATATAATCCATAGAGAGAATTATTATCAACTCCATTTCCATATACCTTGAATATAAAGCTATTTCCTTATATGTAAAACACTTCACTCAAGACCTACACCTGCCAGGAAACAAAAGTAACTTAAAATCATCTTCTTTCTAACACAACGAATCTCACACTGCTACCGATTTTTTCTACCATATCTTAACAACATGAATACTTCCTAGTAACTGTTATTCAGATTTCTGAGTTAAAGAAATTTTTCTATGGATGGAAGGAAATTTTGAGAATGGAAAATAAACTTACTTTGGGGATCAAGATGAATGTGAGCAATGCTTTCGGCTGACTATAAAACCAGAAGCTAATTTATGCTCTCTAGTATAATATATCTTTGTAGAATGCAAGGATATAATTCAAGCATGTAGAAAAGTACTTAGTTTAGACAGCTAAGTGTCCAAAATGTAAGATGCTATAAGTATATGCAAAACATAACTGTGATTATGGGAAGAAGCTAAACATAACTGGGCATTTTTTAAAAAGTTATTTATCTATTTGTATCAACACTCAGATGCAAAAGAAAAAAAATCATAAAGAAGGTGTCACAACTTCAAAGGTACGTACTCCAATTATTGAAACTATATTAAAACCATCAAACTATTATCATGTCACTGACAATATCCTTTAAAAACACTTTATGCAACTTTATTATATGACAGAAATAATGGAAATTTACAACTAAATGGAAACAATTTAAGGTAAACTCTACTACCCCTTTCAAGCAAATCTACTCAGAAAGTATTGCCCTTTTATCTGTATAGAGCAAGTAATAAAACATTAGCTGTTTTAACTGATTAATCACATTAAGTTAAAAAGAAAAAATTAGATGAGACATCATATAAATTACCTCTGTAGTCATAACGAGACAGGATGCTGTAGGATTAATAGTAACATCTCCAGTCATCAGACCAACATCTTGAAATTCTTCATACATTTCACGGTATTTCTGGTTACTCAGGGCCTTAATTGGGCTAGTAAATATTACACGTTGTTTTTCCCTTAGCGCCAATGCAATGGCATATCTAAAAATGTGAAAATAAGTAAGAATAAACTGTTTACAACTCTTTAGAAGTATGTGATTTTATTAATTATATTAATATATAAATTGTGTCCAAATTTTTTCTTATTATCTAAAGACTTTGTAAAATATTAATGTCTTATTCTATTCACTTTCAACAAACTATAATAATAATCATGACAAATCTGAAGAACAGTGGTCTAAATGAACAAAAACATTTTAAACTCTGGTATCTCGGAGTTAATATAACTTAATCACTAATATCAATGAATTATTAATAGCTACCCTATTTCTTAGAAGCAAAATACCTTTGGCTCTGTAGATGGACCTCTAAAAGTTTACAGAGCCTCTGTCAGTTTTTACATAAAGACTATAAATACTTAATAAACAATGGAAAATGAGTTGTTTTTGAGTTTCACAAATAAGTTAATCATATATATTCACTTTGCACTTGTATTAATTATCAACTCTGTCCTTGACTGGAAATTATAGCAAGTTCCAATAGTTCTTTCATAAAGATTAATGTACTACAAGATAGTTTTTCTTTTTCAAAGAAAACTCAATTGAGTTAAATATTTAAATACACACCATGAAATCAGGACTAAACTTAGCACTGTGGTATATCTTCCTTATTTAAGATACAGTTCCTACCAACAATAGGCTTATGACCGATTTCTGGAAATAAAAACAATGTTCATCCCATTCATGCCCCCGAAGAGTGAAATAATTAAAAAATCAAGTTGTCCAAACATGGTAAAATATGAATAGTAAGAAATATACATCAAAGAGAAAAGAATATACAGATGCTATAAAAAACAAAAAGACATAAAAAGAAACAGGAAAGTGTGATCATCATTTAAGAAAAAGGAGCAGTCATGAGAAACTGAGTGGGCCCAGATGCTGGACTTAGCAAACAAAGACTTCATAGAAGCTATAAAAGACATGTCCAAAAAATGTAAGGAAACTATGTTCTAAGAGTTAAAGGACATAGGACAGTGACTCAAAGGGGCAATCTCGATAGAGAACTGAAAATATAACAACAAAACCAAATGAAAACTTTATAGATGAAAAGTAAAATAATGTACAATAATGAAATGAAAAATCCACTAGATGGCTCAAGAACAGATATAAGAAGGCAGAAGAAAGTATTGTAAATATGAAGATAAATCAAGAGAAATTATCAAAGCTAAAGAAAGAAACAGAATGAAAATAGGACATTCAAAGATTAGTGGGACAACCTCAAGTGTTCCAATGTACGTGTATGTGTGCACTCAGTCGAGTCTGACTCTTTATGGCCCCATGGACTGTAGCCTGTCAGCATCCTCTGCCCATGGAATTTTCCAGGCAAAAATACTTGAGTGGGCTGTCATTTCCTATTCCAGGGGATCATCCCAACCCAGGGGTCGAACCCACGTCTCTGTGTCTCCTGCACTGACAGGCAGATTCTTTACCACTCCGTCACCTGGGAAGCCCCGTGTATTTCAACAGAGGTACCAAACTGAGAAAGAGACAAAACAAACATTAAAAAAAAATTAAAAAACTTCTAAACCTGTTTTTTAAAAAATATTAATCTATAGGTCCAAAGAACACAATGAACCCAAGCAGGGAAAACTTTGGAATCACATCTAGAAACAAACTGCTGACTGACAAAGACAAAAAGAAAGTCTTCAAAGCAGCAAAAGAAAAACAACTCCAAACATACAAGAGACCACCACCATAATTAAGGCTTACTTCTGATGGGAAAAAATGGAGTCAAATGAAACAATGTCAGTAGAATGACTATCCAATATTCAAAAGAAAAAACTGTCAATCAAGAACTATATATTCAGTGGCATTATCCTTTCAAAAATAAAAGCAAAACAAAGACATTTTAAAATAAAAGTGAAGGGAATTCACTGCTAAAACATCAACCATACAAGAAATATTCTTTAAAAATTCTTTAAACAGAATCCAGAGAAAAGAATAGAGCTTAAAATAATAAATATGTGGGTAAATGTAAGACTTTACACACTTCTCTTTTATTCAATTAGTATTTTAAAAAACATAAAAGATTATTTAAAGCAAAAACATTATTTTAACATTGTATTATACTGGATTTATAGCTGGTAGCACAGTGGCAAAGAATCCACCTGTAATATAGGAGACACAAGTTTGATCCCTAGGTTGAGAAGACTCTGGGCAGGAAATGGCAACTTACTCTAGCACTCTTGACTGGAAAGATCCCATGGACAGAGGAGCCTAGTGGGCTACAGTCCATGGGGTTGCAAGCTGGACACGACTGAGTGACTGAGCACTCATGCACACACAGCATATATAGCTGAAATATATAGGTAGCAAAAATGGCACAGAAAAGAATAAGGCTATCAATATTTTAGAGACAGTGGCTGTGAGAATAATCACTAAACATAATTCAAAGGTTAAAAAAAATTAAGAAAGGAATTAAAATGGCACACTAAAAATATTTGTTAAATATAAGACTATAAAAACATGAAACAGTACTAAAAAACAAGGCAAATATAAATACAACCACATCAATCATTAAATCAAATTATTGAAATTATAAAGTATCTTTTTCAACCACAAAGAAGTTGAATTAGAAACCCCAAAATAGAAAGATGTATGGAAAACCAACAAATACTTGAAAGGTAAAGAGGAAATAAAGAAAAACTAAAGAATAATTAAATTGTAAATAAAACTCTAAATTTATGGGATACATATAAAGCAGTACTAAGAGGGAAAATTAAAGTTTTAAACATGAATATTAGATAGGAAGGATAAAATCAACCTAATTCCACCTCAAGAAATTCCTTGAAAGACACAGATTACCAAAACTGACTCAAGAAGAAAGGAGATTGAGCTTGCAATTAAAAAATCTTCCCATAAAGATAGGTTTCCCTGGTAGCTCAGCTAGTAAAGAATCTGCCTGCAATGCAGGAAACCCTGGTTTGAGCTGTGGGTCAGGAAGATCTGCTGGAGAAGGGACAGGCTACCTACTCCAGTATTCTTGGGCTTCCTTGGTGACTCAAGACAGTAAGGAATTCGCCTGCAATGTGGGAGATCTGGGTTTGATCCCTGAGTCAGGAAGATCCCCTGGAGAAGGGAATGGCTAATCATCCCAGTATACTGGCCTGGAGAATTCTACAGACAGAGGAGCATGGCAGGCGACAGTTCATGGGACTGCAAAGAGTCGGACATGATTAAGCGACTTTTACTGTCTCATAAAGAAAAGCCTAGGTAGTTTAGATGGCTTCATTAACAAGTTTTGTCAAACATTTAAAGAGAGAATAGCAAACCTACACAAACTCTTAGAGAAAACAGACCAGGAGGGTCACTTCTCAACTTATATTATGAGGTCAGTATTAACATGATATCAAAACTAGACTCAGCTATTTAAAAGAATACATTTGAATCAGTTCTAATGAATGAGGTGGATGAAACTGAAGTGAGGTAAGTCAGAAAGAAAAACACCAATACAGTATATTAATGCATATATATGGAATTTAGAAAGATGGTAACAATGACCCTATATGCAAGACATCAAAAGAGACACAGATGTAAAGAACAGACTTTTAAACTCTGTGGGAGAAGGTGAGGGTGGGATATGATTTGAGAGAATAGCTTTGAAACATGTATATTACCATATGTGAAACAGACCGCCAGTTCAAGTTCGATGTATGATCCTGAGGGATGGGGTTGGGAAGGAGGTGAGAAGGTGGGTTCAGGATGGGGGATATATGTACACCCATGGCTGATTCATGTCAATGTATGGCAAAAACCACTATAATACTGCAAAGTAATTAGCATCCAATTAAAATAAATAATTTCTTAAAATACATGATGCCCCAATAAATATGAATTTCAGATGAAAAAAAATTAGACAAAGATCTTATTAAAAAAAAATGAAAACTACATATACAAATCTCTCATGAAGATTCAAAGAAATTCCAGAACAAAATATGAATAAACTGAAACTAGCAACATTATATAAAATGATCAACTGCCATAAACATCTAGGTTTATTCCAGAAATACAAGGATGGTTTAACAATAGAAAATTTGTAATGTACCAGTTTAAAAGAATAAAAAGCCATATCCTTGCCTCTACAGATGGAAAAGGATTTAATAAAATACAATGCTTCTTTTTTAATCCTCGATATACTTATTTCCCTCAGTTTTATTAAGATTTAATGATATATAACATTATGTAAGTTTAAACTATATACTGTAAAATTTGATACACATATATACTGTGAAATGATTACCAGAATAAGCTTAATTTACATCCTTATCACCTCATTAATTACCTTATGTTTTTTCTCTGGTGAGAGCATTTAAGATCTACCCTCTCAGGAACTTTCAAGTATATAATACAGTATTGTTAACTGTAATCACCACCCTCTACATTAGATACCCAGAACTACTCATCTTATACCTAGAAGTTTGTTTCGTTTCACCACTGTCTTCCTACTTTCCCCACCCTGCCCATTCCAGTCCCTGGAAACCACCATTCAACTCTGTTTCATAAAATTCAACTTTTTATATTCCACATCTGAGATCACAGTGTTTCTCTTTCTCTGACTTAACGTAATGCTCTCAAATGATGCTCTCAAATAATGTCCATCCGCTGATAGACAAAGGTTTCCTTGTCTTGGGTATTGTGAATAATGGGAATGCAGACATTTCTTCAAGATACTGGCTTCATTTCCTTTAGATACATACCCAGAAGTGGAATTGCCGAATTATATTCTATTTTTAATTTTTTGAGAAATCGCCACCCTATTTTCCACAGTAACTGTACCAATTTATATTCCCACAAAACTGCACAAGAGTTTCCTGTTCTTCACATACTTGCTAACACTCATCATCTCTTGTCTTTTTGATAACAGCCATTCAAATGGGTGTTTTTTAAATTCTTTCATTTGTTCCCAAATAAGAATATACAGGAACTTACTCAACCTGATAAAAGGAACCTAGGAAAAAGCTAGTTAAATTACACTTCATGGTGAAACACTGAATGTTATTCATTTAAGATCAGGAACATCCAAGGATATCCACTGTCACTACTACTATTCAACACTGTACTGGATTTTGCCAATGCAATAAGAAAATGAAACACTTGGGATATAACATCAGCCAAGAAGCAGTAAAAACTGTCTTTATTCACAGACAATATGACCAACTACAAAGAAAATCTTAAGGAATATGCAAAGTTACTATAACTTGTTAGTAAGCCAGTTTATTAACAAAGTGACAAGATAAAATAATATTAACATAAAAAATAAACTGTACTCCCCAAGCCATTAGCAACCCAAATATGAACTTAAGGAAGAATGTCATTTGCAAGCAATAAAATACTTAAGAGATTTAAGAAAAAAATGTGTTAAAAAAGAGGAATATGTGCAAAATCTGTACACAAACTACAAAATATTGCTGAGAGAAATTAAAGAAAATGTGAATAATAAATAATATATCATGCTAATGGACTGGAAGAGTCTATAATAATGTTAAAATGAAAATTCTCCCCAAATTAATCTATACAACACAATCCACATAAAAATGCTAGTCTTTTTGGGGAGAAATTAACACATTGATCTTAAATTTTCATTGAGGAACAAAAAGGATCTAGAAGAGCCCAAACAATTTTAAAAAGAATAAAGTTAGAGGACTCTAATTACCTAAATTTTATGCATACTTTAAAGCTATGGTAATCAAGATAACGTGGACTGGTATAAGGATAGACACAGAGATAAACAGAACAGCAAGTCCAAAGCCAAACCTTTACATTTATGGTCAGTTCACTAGGAGTTCAACAGTCAATTCAATTCAAAGACAATTCAGTAGGAAAATCATCATTTTTTCAACTAGAACAATTATCCACATACAAAAAAGGTTAATTTAAGCCCCACCTTTACCTCACATCATACATAAAAATTAATTCAAAAGAAATCATAGCTCTAAGTGGAATGGCTAATACTATAAACTTGAAAAAGAAAATAAAAGAGAAATTATTTGTGATACTGGGATAGGCATAAATGTCTTAAGTATTGACATCAAAAGCATGATCAATCCATAAAAGGAAATATATGAGAAGTTGAACATCAAATTTAAGATTGTGCTACAAATGATACCATTAAGATAATTTAAAGAATTATTTATGATGCAATAAGACAACAATTCAATTTTAAAAATCAGTAAAGACGGAAATAGATATTTCATTTAAGATATACACAATGGGTGATAAGCAAATGAAATGATACTTAACATTTTATTAGTCATCAAAGAAATTCAAAACCACTACGGAACATCATTAGATATCCACACTAAAATAGGTATAATTAAAAAAGATTATGCCAACAGGTGGTTAGGACATAAGAGAAACATAAGATTCCTTTTCCACTATGATAGGAATACAAAATGGTATAGCCACTTTGGAAAACAGTCTGGTCATTTACCGAATCGTTAAATATATATTTGTCATAAAATCCAACAATTACATTACTAAGTATCTACCCAAGAGAAATAAAAACGTGTCTACATAAAGACCTGTGTATGACTGTTCATATCAGAACATATTAGAATGGTCAAAAATGCAAAACAATTCAAATTTCTATCAACTGAATAAACGAAATGTCATGTATCCATAAAATGTAATATGACTTATCAATAAAAAGAAATGAACTAATGATATATGCAATATGAATGAACCTCTAAGTGTTACTTTAAACAGAAAAAGACACAAAAGACTCCATATTACATGATTTCATTTATATGAAACTTCTAGAAAAGGCAAAACTATGTAGGCAAAGTGGATCAGTGCCAGCGTTGGAGCTGGAGGAAAATTATGGACAGCAGCCTAAACTGCTGAGGGCTTCATAGCTGTACAAATTTATTAAACTCAGTGAACTATATACTTTAAAGGGGTGGATTTCATAATACTTAAATTATATAATAATAAAGCTAATGCTTTTTAAAAAGCTTTACATAGAATAAAAAAATAAACAGGGTCAGGAAAGCTACTCAATTACCCAGGTAAACAACCTGGTACCAATATATTAATCTAGCACCAGGTTTATAAATGAAATGTCATACGTGTTATAGTTATCAGCTAACACTGGAGTTTACCTAAGTTCTTGAATTCCTAGGAGAAATCTTTATCTGAGATCCATGAACCACTCGCTGAAATCATAAAATCTGGTATGTACATACAAATATACACTTCATTGGAGGTTTTTATTGAGGTAAAATTCATAAAACATAAAATTGTTTTAAAGTGCACAACTGAGTGGATCTTAGCACTTTCACTATGCTGTGCAACTACCACCTCTATCTGATTCTTAACATGATTCTGATCCCTCCAAAAACCCCATATCCATTAAGCAGCTACTTTCTGCTCCCCTCCTCTAAATATTCCCTGGCCTCCACCAATCTGCTCTCTAAGAATTTACCTGAAATATTCTACACAAACGGAATCAAATAATATGTGACCTACTGAGTCTGGCTTCTTTTACTCAGCATAATGTTTCTGAGGTTCATCCACACTGTGGCATGTATCAGTATTTCACTGCTGCTATGGCTGAGTGGTATTTCGTTGTAAAGATATACCAGATTTATTTATCTGTTTATCCACTGATGGACTTTTGGGTTGTTTCTACCTTTTCATTATTGTGAACAGTACTGCTGTGAACCTTCATGTATAAGCATCTGTGTATTTATTTTCAATGCTTAGGCATAATACACCTAGGAGTGGAACTGCTGAGTTGTACAGTAATTCTAAAAGTATCTTTTTGAACAACTACTAGACTGTTTTCCACTACAGCACTCAAGAGCTTTCAAAAGTGTCTATAACCTTAGTGAATTTCTTAAAATCTCTTTACAGTCTCCTAACTCAGAGTTAAGCCTCTGACTGTGTGGATCACAACAAACTGTGGGAAATTCTTCAAGAGATGGGAATACCAGACCACCTTATCTGCCTCCTGGAGAAATCTGTATGCAGGTCAAGAAGCAACAGTTAGAATTGGACATGGAACAGACTGGTTCCAAATTGGGAAAGGAGTACAACAAGGCTGAATATTGTCACCCTGCTTATTTAACTTATATACAGAGTACATCATGCGAAATGCCGGGCTGGATGAAGCACAACTGGAATCAAGATTGCTAGGAGAAATACCAATAACCTCAGATATGCAGCTGACATCACCCTTATGGCAGAAAGTAAAGAGGAACTAAAGAGCCTCTTCATAAAAGTGAAAGAGTGGAGTGAAAAAGTTGGCTTAAAATACAACATTCAGAAAACTAAGATCATGGCATCCAGTCCCATCACTTCATGGCTAACAGATGGGTAAACAATGGAAACAGTGACAAACTTTACTTTCTTGGGCTCCAAAATCACTGCAGATGGTGACTGCAGCCATGAAATTTAAAAACGCTTGCTCCTTGCAAGAAAAACTATGACCAACCTAGACAGCATATTAAAAAGCAGAGACATTACTTTGCCAACAAAGGTCTGTCTAGTCAAAGCCATGGTTTTTCCAGTAGTCATGTATGGATGTGAGAATTGGGACTATAAACAAAGCTGAATTAATGCTTTTGAACTGTGGTGTTGAAGACTCTTGAGAGTCCCTTGAACTGCAAAGAGATCCAACCAGTCCGTCCTAAAGGAAATCAGTCCCAAATATTCACTGGAAGGACTAACACTGAGGCCAAAACCCCCAATATTTTGGCCATCTGATGTGAAGAACTGACTCACTGGAAAAGACCCTGATACTGGGAAAGACGGAAGGTGGGTGGAGAAGGGGACGACAGAGGATGAGGTGGTTGGATGGCATCACCAACTCAATGGACATGAGTTTGAGCATCCTTTCAGGAGCTGGTGATGGACAGGGAAGCCTGGCATTCTGCAGTCCATGGGGTTGCAGAGAGTCAGACACGACTGAGCGACTGGACTGAACTGAACCCAAGAGTACAAAAGCAGGTTTTAACATGCACTGGAAAAGTTCCTATACTGAAAATCTCTCTGCTTTAGCAGCAAAAATAAAAGCAAAGTTATACTAATGCCCAGAATTCTAACATCTATATATGTTGGCTTCAAATGGATAATGCACCAACTGCTATACACCTGTACACTTCTCAAAGTGAGATAAAATAACTGAACTAAAAATAGTCAAACCTATAATTTGTGCCTTAGGAGGAAACAAGCTTCTGACTTCAGTACCTTCTAAAAAGGAGTGGACAATAAAAACAATAGTCCTATTCCACTGGCTAGAACTAGGGTAATACTGGACCATAATGTGTCTGAATCTAACAGATTAAGACTACTCTGCAATTGGCTGATACCATTTCAATGATAATCTAAGATCCAGAGCTTCACTCCTCTAAAGTGAAAGTGAAGTTGCTCAGTCGTGTCCAACTCTTTGCGACCCCGTGGACTGTAGCCCACCAAGCTCCTCCGTCCATGGGATTCTCTAGGCAAGAATACTAGAGTGGGTTGCCATTTCCTTCTCCAGGGGAATCTTCCCAACCCAGGGATCAAACCCGGGTCTCTCACATTACAGGCAGATGCTTTAACCTCTGAGCTACCAGGGAAGCCCCTCTAACTCCCTTACAAAAAGAAAACTTTTGAGTTACACCTCAGCCAAGGTCTGAAAAGACTAATATACAGTACTCAGGCTCTGACTATCTGAAGGACGATATTCCAAAACTCATGAAAAATATCCAACACTATGCCAAGGGAAAGGCACTGCTGAACAGGGTGATTGGTGCAATTTTTGTTTTTTTTTCCTTTATGATCTTCTTCACTCTTCATGTGATCACTGTTAAGAATGCTTAATTCAGCTGTTCAAAAGGAAAGCTGTTATTTCTCCATGATGAAGAAATAAAATATATTATAAATTATTAAGAGTTAAGCTGTGAACACAAACTGACTTCTGAAAAGGTGCCAAGATTGAGGGGAGAAAATAGTCTTTCAACAAATGGTTCTGAGGCAACTGGATAGCCACATGCAAAAAAATGAAGTTGAACCTTTACCTTAAAATTATACAGAAATGTAAAACCTCAAAAAGGATCAAAGAACTAATAGCTAAAAGTATAAAATTCTTAGAAGAAAATATAGGCATAAATCTTTGTGGTCTTGGATTAGGCAATGCTTTCTTTAAAATAACATGAAAAAAAAAACAGACAAATTGCACTTGGTCAAATTAAAGACATTTGTCCCTCAAAGAATACGCTTAAGAAAGTAAAAGGATGACTTATAGAAAAAGAGAAAATATTTGCAAATCATGTATCTGATAAGAAACTAGTATCAGAATACAAAACAACTATCACAACTGAGCGAGGCAAACAACCCAATGAACAAGTAAAAGGACTTAAGCAGCTATTCCTCCAAAGACATATGGAAGGCCAATAGCATACTAAAAATGCTCAGTATCATTAGTCATTAAGGAAATACAAATCAAAACCACAATATATCACACTCACAACTGACAGAATGACTATTATCAAAAAGGCAAGAAATAACAAGTGCTGGTAAGGATGTGGAGAAAAGGGAACCCTTGTGTACTACTGGTAGGAATGTATACTGGTGAAGTCATCATGGAAAACAGTATGGAGATTTCTCAAAATATTAAAAATAAAACTATCATATGATCCAGCAATTCCACTCCTGGGTATATATCCAAAGAAAACAAAAACACTGATAAGAAAAAATATGCATGCCCCTATGTTCACCACAGCATCATTTACAATTGTCAGAATACA
Source organism: Nanger dama (assembly GCA_917880005.1). NCBI lineage: Eukaryota > Metazoa > Chordata > Mammalia > Artiodactyla > Bovidae > Nanger > Nanger dama. The sequence goes on along the minus strand of CAKJTW010000040.1, from coordinate 15,842,909 downwards.
AAAGTAAACCAAGTGTCATCAACAGATGAATGGATGTGGTATATGTATATGCATGGAATATTATTAAGTCATAAAAAGAATAAAATCTTGCCATTTGCAACAACATAGATGGCCTTAGAAAGCATTGTGCTAAGTGAAATAAGTTAGAGAAAGACAAATATTATATTGTTTTACTTTTATGGAGAATATAAAAAATAAATGAACAAACATAAGAAAACAAAAATAGTTACAGATACAGAAAACCAACAGGTAACCACCAGAGCGGAGGGTATTGAGGGGAAGAAAGAAATAGGTGAGGGACCTTAAGAGGTATAAACTTGGAGCTATAAAATAAATGAGTCATAGGTATAAAAGATATAGTGTGGGAATCTAGTCTAATAATTATATATCTTTTTATGGTGATATAGCATAAACAGACTTACCATGGTGACCATTTTGCAATGTATAAGAATATCAAATCACTATGTTGTGTAACAGGAAATAACACAGTATTGCAGGTCAATTATACTTCAAAACGAATTTACAGAAAAAGAGATCAGATCCGTGGTTACCAGATGTGGGGACGGGGGGTGGGGGTTGGGAGGGTGGGGGTGGGGAATGGAATGAAGATGGTCAAAAGGTAGAAACTTCCGTTTCTAAGTAGTAGAGATGTAATGCACAATATGATAAACATAGTTAACACTGCTAAGAGTTATATAAAAAAGTAAAAAAGTTAAATGAGTTATTTTCTCATCACAAGAAAAAGTTTTTCTACTTAGTTCTGTATCTATACAAAATGATGGATGTTTACCAAGCTATCATTTCTTATCACTTTAGGATGCATGCAAGTCAGATCATTATGCTGCAATCTTTGAACTTATACAGTGCTATATGTAAGTTTTATCTCAATAAAACTGAAAGAAAAATTATTAAAATAAACTTCACACATTGGAAATTAGAATAATGAACATTATATAGGATTATATCACTACCAATACCCACAGAACATTAATCTTGTCTAGAAATAAGTAACATTATTGTGCTTTTTTCTCTCTGGAATTCTTTTCAGAAACCTAGCTAGTTCACCTTGCAGAATGTTTTGTATTATTCTGACTAACCTATATTACACTGAAAATCCACATTTAACAAGTTTTTACTTAAAACAATCATAAAATAAGTTTACTACAGAATCAATTTTTTTTTAAAGGTAGTAACAAGTGTTGGCAAAGACATGGAGAAACTGAAAGCCTCATATAACTATGGGAAAATAAAGCGTTGCAGCTGCTATGGAAAACAGTTTGGTGATCCCTCAAAAGTTAAACAGAATTAAACACGATGAAGTTTAATTCCATTCCTAAGTTTATACTGAAGATAAGGAAAAATATGTGTTCAAACAAACACTTGTACATAAACATTTCCAAAAGCATCATTCATAATATCCAAAAATTGGAAACACTCATACATCTATCAACTGATGAATGGATAAACAAAATGTGGTTTATCATACTATATAATTAATCAGTCACAAAATATTAGCCATGAAAAGGAACTCAAGTCTGATGTTTACCACAACACAGATGAATCTTAAAATCATCATCCTTAGTGAAATAAAACATAAACAAAAAGCCATATATCATATGATTCTATTTAAATAAAACACCCAGAAAAGGTAAATTCATACAAACAGAAAGCAGACTGGTGGCTGAAAGAAACTGGAGCTAAGGGAACGGGGAATGACTGATTAATGGGTGCACGGTTTCTTTCTGCCATGGTGAAGACATTCATGAACTAGATACTGGAGACAACTGCACAACAGTAAGGAAAAACAAGTTAAACCACAGAAGTCTATCTGCAACAGACTGCAAAATCCCATCCACATTAAAGAGCAGAACCCACTTTCAGAACAGCCCAGTTCCTCTGAAACTTTAGCAGACGTATGCATCACCTGGTGATCTTGTTAACATGCAGATTATGATTCAGTAGTTCTAGGGTGGGGTGTGAGATTTTTGCCTGATTTAGCTAGTAGGTGATATGCATGCATCTGGTCTAGGACCATACTCTTGAGTAGAAAGACTCTAGAACAATGGTCTTTACATACATTTTAGAAGAAAATATAATACCTATCAAAAAATTTAAAACACAATATATGTATATTTTTTTACACATTAGGTAAGGGAATTACTACAGTAATAGAGACCATGTATTAAAAATAATACAGAAGATATCTACTTATTTTCAGCATGGAGTAACAAGGACTGGGTTTACCTACCCACCTGTAACAACTGCAAAATAGGATAAAATATGTGAAACAATGATTTCAGATACTGAATGATCACAGAGTAATCCCTGAGAAGAGGGAAGTAAAGGACATAATCTCAGATTACTGTCCACAGAGTTTCCAAGTCACGGTTTCAGGAGATGAGCCTTGAAGGCTTTCGGAAGTTAAGCAGACAGTGGGAGTCTGGGGAAGCCATGACAGCTACACTGCAGCTCACAATAACCAGAGAAGAAAGAGGTAGACAAAGGGAAAGCTCTGAACATCTGCTGAACATTCTGGTGTCTTCAAGTAAGGAATCATCAGTGAATAAGTGTTAGGAAACAACCTGAAGCAATGGGAAAAAACAACCAAATGGAGAACTAAAAAAATAATACAATCTTCAGAGCTGGGAGTAATTCAGGTTCCTACTAGCCATGGTGGAAAAATTCGTAATTCACAAGATACTGGCTAGACTATCAAGAAATATATTAAAAAATGGAGAAAAGTAGCCTTAAGTTAAATGTTTCTCTGCTGTTGCTGCTGCTATGTTGCTTCAGTCATGTCCAACTCTGTGTGATCCCTTAGACGGCAGCCTACCAGGCTCCCCCTGTCCCTGGGATTCTCCAGGCAAGAACATTGGAGTGGGTTGCCATTTTATTTTTCAATGCATCAAAGTGAAAAGTGAAAGTGAAGTCCCTCAGTCATGTCCAACTCTTAGCGACCCCATGGACTGCAGCCTACTAGGCTCCTCCGTCCATGGGATTTTCCAGGCAAGAGTACTGGAGTGGGGTGTCATTGCCTTCTCCGAAATGCTTCTCTAGTCCTGCCTAAAATCATAAAAGCCTTGGAAGAACTACATTTTTCTCCAAGTAACTGTATCCCACAACAAAGCTCAAGAATATTAATAGAAATGCAAAAACAGTCATCACCCAAGAAGGTAAAATTCACAATGTCTTGTGAATTAAAAAATTGAAGACGGCAAATACAACAATAAGGAGTAAAAATAAATAAATGAAAAGACATCCAAAAATGAGACAGAAAACAGAATCGATAAATGAGGACACAGAAAATTACCATTACAATATAACTGTATTCTATATATTCAAGAAAACTGAGGAAAGAGTAAACAGCATGCTTAAAAGAAATACTAAAAATATTAAAAGACGCAAACCAAACTTTTAGCATGAAAAATCTAAATCTGAGATGAAATACACTGGATAGAATTGAAATTAAATTAGACACTGCAAGAAAAAAAAACAGAAACAAGAATAAACTTAAAGCTGTCCAAAATGAAACACAGAGAATAAACAAAAAATAATAAGTATCAGTGAGCTCTGAGACAACTTAAAATAACTAATACAAGTTTAAGTGAGGTCCTCTGAGTACTAAAAAGGATACTACTTTAAGCAAAAAATAGTTGAAATTTTTCCAAATCTAATGCAAACAAACCCACAATCTGAGAAGCCGAACAAATTCAAGCATAAGAAATATGATAAGAATTATGTAAAGACACGTCATAATTAAACTGCCAAAAGTCAATGATGAAATTAAAAACAGTCAAACATCGCATCAAAGCAGCAGGAAAACACTAATTTATAATGAAGAGAACAGTCAATTAATTAAAACAGATCAGGAACTAACACAGATGAAAGTAATAGTAAGAAGGAATATTTGAACAGTTTTTAAACTATATTCTGTTGTTCAAGAAGCTGAAGGAAAGTTAAGTAGACACACAGAAAACACTAAACACACATACAAATGAACTTCTAGCAAAGAAAACTATACATGTCTCACTGAAAAGGATTAAGGACAGATTAGATAATGCAGAAGCAAAGATCAATGAATCTGAAGATAGAGCATGAGAAAAGACCTGAAATGAAACACAGAAAAAATGAACACAGCATTAGTGAATCATGACCCATATTCATGATTGATGGGAAATTTACAGCACTTTTATATTAGAAAAGGAAAGGTCTGAAACCTCACCTGCTTCCTTTAAAAAACTAGAAAAAGATCAAATGAAGCCCAGAGTAATAAGAAAGGAAATAAAAAGTCTAAATTTGCTTACAGAAACAAATAGAAAAAATTTAAACTTTAAAGAGTATGGTAAGAAACAAAACTATCTTAAGATTCGATTTTAAAACTACAAAGAGAGCAAGAGAAGGAAAAAAGGAACAGAGGGAAACTACAAAACAGCCAGAAAACAATTAGCAAAATGGCAGTGATGCAGGAGACCTGGGTTTGATCCCTGGGTCGGGAAGATCCCTTGGAGAAGGAAATGGCAATCCACTCCAGTATTCTTGCCTGGAGAATCCCATGGACAGAGAAGCCTAGTAGGTTACAGTCCACAGGGTCGCAAAGAGTCGGACATGACTGAGCAACCTCACCTCACACACTTACCAATAATAAAATGTAAATGGACTAATTCTCCAATCAAAAGACAGAATGGTTGAATGGATTAAAAAAAAACAAAAAAACAAGAGCCAGCTATATGCTGTGTGTAGAAGACTCACTTCAGTTTTAAGAAACATAGACTCAAAAGTGAAGGAATGGAAAAAGATATTCCATACAAACAGAAACCAAAAGAAAGTTTTGGTAGCTACACTTCCATAAAACAAAATAAACTTTAAAACTGTAACAACATACAAAGAAGGACATTACATAATGATAAAGGGGCCAGCCCAACAAGACAATATAGTATTTATAAACATTTATGCACCCAACAAAAGAGCACCTAAATGAACACAGCAAATATTAACAGTCCTAAAATCCCATTTAAAAAGAAAGCTACTCACTCAGCGCAAACAGTTTTTCCTGCTGATGTATGTGCAGACACTAAAACAGATTGATTGTTATCAACACACTGAATGGCTTCTCTTTGAAAAGCATCAAGAATGAATGGATATTCCTATAAAAAAATTAATATATGTATGAAGATACCTTGCCACATCAGAACATACTTAAAACCAAGAGATGCTACCCCTAGAAACATTAGGGAAGCATTTATGAGTCTATTTGAGAAACATTCTATCCACTAGAGAAAAATAGGAAGAATTAAAAAGAAAACTTTAATGAGACAAAATATGTTATTTCTGCTGTCTAATCTTTGCTTTATGGGAGGCACTGTGGAACACAGTTCCCACATATTAATCTCCACAGCAGCTCCTAACATAGGTATAGTTTTCTTTCCCAGATGGGAACACTGAGAGTCTGAGTCAAGTCCTCAATGACGTTCACTCAGCACAGGCAGAATAATATATCTATCAGACTTTAAAAATTCAGGTTTACCACACAGTACTGCCTTTTTACTTAAAGAAAATGACTTGGAAAATCTACGCTACTCTCTTATAGTCTACCAGGGATTCAAAATGCATTTAGTATCAGCATTAGAGTTTAAGTTTCATTAGAAGCTTGTTAGGCTCCCGAACTGTATGCAAAATATATGGTACATATGCATTTTTTCTAGAGAAAGACTGATACTTTTCATTAGATTCTTTGAAATGGCTGAGAATTATGCTTAAGAATCTTATCACATGATGCTAGGTTTTCAGTATGGCTGTTTACTGATTTGGTTCTCACCATATCTGACTTCAAGTGGAAGCCTCAGAGTGTGTATCTACATACACATACACACACACGGAAATATAAAAATCTCATTTTAAAGTTTACCTTTAAGATTTTTAGGAAAACAGACTCACAAAACTGTACCAACTGTACCACTCAAGGTACAAACCTTTGCAGCTTTTCCAACTCGAGGTTTAAGTGGTAGATAATCTTCATCTGCAGGAAGTGCAACCTGATGTTTAGAAAAAAAATTTACCATTCAAGAATTGATACATTCAGCACACCATAATTAATGATGGTTTGAAAAATAAAGGTGATGAATTAAAATGTTGCTGACAGTCTTAGACACTAAAAATTAAATAACCATTTTCAAGAACAAGGAAAATGCAAATGTTACAACAGAAGTGTTTACCTAGTAGTTATGTAATCAAAAGCATTTAAGTCTACCTCCTGAAAGAAACTTTATTAAGTTCTAGGACTTATCTCAGCTATCTTTGTATATTCTGTATCTAATGTACTTCTTGACATTAATGAATCAAAAAGCTGAATGGACATAAAAAGGGATGCCACTATATGAAAGAAAACTATAGAGAATAAAGTATTCCTGGAACAGGAAATTAATTTTCCTCTAGTGAAGATTAGGATCCGCAGAGCAGTTCACAATATACCTAAATTCCCAAGACTTAAGCCAAGTAGTGTATAAATAATAAGGGCAAAGTAAGGCACACAAAGAAGTCAGCAATATTTCTAAGAGCAAAATTTTAACAAACAATTATGAGATAAGATTAGCTGTCTTAGAAATACTGAGAGATTGCTGGTAAACTTGCAATTCAATTGCAATCAAGATGACATGTGCAGCATTTCAAAAAGCAGTAAGTGGAACCTCATTATAATTAAGTGAAACAATAAATTATGAAACCTAATGAAAAATATCTAATATAATGAATGTGTTAAAAGAAATGTGGCACTCTACATGGAATCTATAAAGGGGTAGAATTTGGAAGCTTATCCAGCACGCACTACAAATATTCAGGAGGTGTTTTTATTAGTGAATGAACCTTTCTGGGGGATAGGAATAGTTTTCATCAATCTTTCTCACATATTCTTTTATGACTCTAAGAAACTTCTAAGTAGTTTCTGATTCCCAGATAGTCTGATAGTAAGAGAATTACTTATCCATTAATTTTAGGAAATTTCCTTCTTTTGCTACACTATACCCTGAGTATGAAAGTGATTCTGTTCTAAAGAGCACAATCACTGGCACACTGACAAAATCAAATTTCTGAATCTGAAAATGTTGGGACTAGATCCTCAATCATGGTGTGATCCAATCCACTTCCCTCACATTTCTCCTTGATACTCGCTATGACATGAACAAAAACCATTAACACAAAGCAATTAAGATTTTAACATCTCTGAGATTTAATAGGAACAACAAACTGTGTTTTCACATGTATGAGAATCAGTTTTATTTTTATTCTCTGAAAACAATGTAACACTAACATAAGACAGATAGGGAAAAGAGAAACCTACAGGGACTAAGTCAGAAAAAAAGAAAACCAAAAGAAAAATCAAACAGACTTAGCAATTAGTTATTGGCGATTTTTGCCAGAATAGCTCAAAAGACGTGGAGAAAGAAGAAATCTAACTACAGTAGACTAAAAGATGACTGGAAGGTTAGGAAGTTGAGCAGGGATTTTCTAAGCAGAGCAATCAATTAACACCACTGGAAAAAAGGACTATATATACATATATATATATATATATTTGTGTGTGTGTGATGTTTCTCTTTATATTCAGTGAATAATAAAATGTGCCTGGCGCTCAAAAGATAGGTACTTAACGAGTAACTACAATGGTCAAGAAGAAAAACAACACAGTGGTTAAAATGAAAACATAGAACAAAAGAGAAGCTTTTAAATATTCATATGCTGATAACAAAGGGAAAACAGAAAAGGAAACACTAAAAACAGTCAAGGGAAAATGGAGTGATCCAAGTCTTTGTGGAGGCAGGATAAGACACGGCCAAGAACACTGATGGAGCAACTCTCCTCAGCCTAAACAATGCAGTGCCTTTTCCTTGGAGTGATGTGACTCCAACTTGGTATCTTTGAACCCCTAGATAAAATAAAGGTGACCTGCTAAAAAAAGTGAGAGGAGAGAACAGGATTTAGGGTTTCAGGATAATCAAGGAGGACAGAAGGAACCTTTGACCTCCTGAGAGCTAAATTTGTGTTTGGCTTTTCTTTCCCATCTTTTTTCAAAGAGGGTCTCATGTAAGTGTTCAATGTATGATCTAATGGATATTATACCCACAAAACTAAGTGCTAAAGGAACATATGGAAATTTCAATTAAAAAAATAAGTATTAAAAATAAAGGCTCCAAATCTACATCAATTTTTGTTAATCTAGAATTATTTTGCTTATTCAATAAAGACTTCTAGTAAGATTCCCCAACTATCTGTAGTAATAACTTGTCAGATTACATGGTAAAGGCAAGGGGGCTTAATAGAAAGAACTAGTGTTTACAGTTTCCTTAAACTCTCAGTGATAAAGGGTTACCACAAGCTATTCTTGACCACCATCTTGTGGCGAGACAATGAAACTACAATGTATCGGTTGTCAGAGCAAGATGAAGAAAGTACAGGACCTGTAAAACATCACTGTTACTTGACTTTAGGAGCATGGGAATGAACACTACTAAACTAAATACCTACTCTGTGCTGGGTATCTTACCTAATTTTCTTATATAATCTTCTGAACAATCCCATGATGTAAATCTTATTCTAAATTTACAAATTAGAAAACTAACATCAGAGGTTAAGAAATTTACCCAAGACTGCAGTTAGGAAAAGCACTGTCAGTATCTGAGCTCAGGTCTGAATACAAAGCCCCAGCTCCTTCCACTAGACTATGTACTCTGCAGAAAAGCTACTACTTGTTTCCAAAGCCCTAAGGCTAAACCCCTTGCTCATCAGACTAGATAATCCAAAGCAAAATCCCACTTACACCGCCAACTTAATCATACACTGTTTGTGCTTACCTCATGTGTACACCCTTCGACAGTTTCAACTGACTGTACCTTGACTCTGGGCATCAGGTCAGCCAAACTTAAAAAAATATATTAAAATTACATTAAAATATTGATAAATTACTGAGAATTATATAAGCCGAGAATTCAAAATGATCAGCTAGCATCTCTTATTACAAATACAAAACAAAGAGACTCCACATAATTATTCAAAGAATTATGTTAACTTAGTTCCAGTGACTATTTTAAATCAAAAGTACTTCTACAAAGCATCATCATTACGTCAAAACACAAAGATGCTTATAAAAACCATTACATGATAGAAAGTATAAAATAAACTAGCCTAATAAAGATGTTGTTATTAATTTTTAAGTGTTCCTTAGTCTCATCAGAATCCTAGGTTTTATTCATCTAGGTTCTCTGTTTAGACTCTTAAAGGACATGACTGTGGATAAATTAAAGAAAAATAGTTGTATTTCTGCACAAGATTTATTATCCTCTCATTGACTGTACTTTTGTTTTTGCTTTGAATCAATAACCACACTGGGTAAAACTCAAGGTTACTACAAAACGCAACAATGATTTTAAATTATCAATATTATTTTGTAACCTATTCCACTAGCTTGGACAAACAGTGCATCTTAAATGTTTCAGGGACACATCTATCACCATCTATAGTACCTACTTTTGCTAGTCACAACAGCTAACTGGTTAAAAAAACAAACAAACAAAAACACTGGAGTAAATTTTCCATTGTAGTACCAAGCTAGAATACGGCAAACAAGGAGGGAAAAGCAAAGTCAGGATCATCCTAATAATAGGAAACAGGTCAACCTAAGAAACTAGCATCAATATCTAGAAAGTTTCAACTTTTGAAATGAGAGAAACATCAACTATTTCAACCTCAGATATCCATGGGTCTCCCTCATTGAAAACAGTCTTAAGATTCATAGCCACTCTACTGCTGCATGCAAGAGTGAAAATCTAATTCCTCCTAATGCTCCTTCTCAAGTCAGTTTTATTCTTTCCTTTTATCCCACACTTTCAGTGATCCTCTTCTTGAGACATTAACAAATAAATGAAACGTGTCATTTCTTCGTTTTAAAAAATTAGGCTTCAGGACTTCCGTGGTGGTCCAGTCAGTGAAGAATCCACCTTCAGATGCAGGGGACACAGGTTCGACCCCTAGGTCTGGGTAGATCCCACGTGCCATGGAGCAACTAAGCTTGTGCACTGCAACTACTGAGCCCGAGTGCTGCAACTACTGAAGCCTGAGTACCTAGAGCTCTTGCTCCTCAACAAGAGCAGCCACCGCAATGAGAAGCCAGTGCACTGCAATGAAGAGTAGCCCCTACTCCAACAACTAGCGAAAGCCCACACCCAGCAATAAAGATCTTGTGCAGACCAAAAAAAAAAATCAAGCTTCAAGACTTTTTCTTAAAATTGGATTCAAAAATATTAAAAATCTTTCTTTTCTATACTGTTTTCCAATTCCCCAAACACAGATAAACATTTTAGTTATATGCCTATTTGAGTATATAAAGAATATTTACCTTCATTTCTCTAATTCAACAAACACATTCATAAAGTAACAACATATAAGCAACTTTCAAAACTTCAGGTAACTACCCATCTGCAGTTACCAACATTTATGATAGTGGAAATACTACCTTAAATCTTCAGTTATTGACTCTTCCACCCTGGGTTTCTTTCCAAAAATAGGTTCATCAGCACCCTCGAAGTCTGCATCTCTCTTGTTTTTTCCAACATTAGTTGACTCTGATTGTAATTTACCATCAAAACATTTTCTGAAAAGTAAAGAGGTTAGAATGAATTCTGAAACAGCACTTGTTACTTTAGGGGCAACTCCTATATAATATTATCTTTGTAAAATATACACTATTACCAGAAAAGTTAGTTAAGTCGCTCAGTCATGTCCGACTCTTCGCGACCCCCTGAACTGTAGCCCACCAGGCTTCTCCGTCTGTGGGATTCTCCAGGCAAGAATACTGGAGTAGGTTGCCATTTCCCTCTCCAGGGGATCTTCCCGACCCAGGGATCGAACCCAGGTCTCCCGCACTGCAGGCAGATGCTTTAACCTCTGAGCCACCAGAAAAAGTCACATAAATAGATGTTACAAACCAAAACTGGCTACACCCCAAAATACTCTAATTTTAACTAATAAAACTGAACATCACTCCTTTTTCATTTCATATTTTCTTGGAAATTGTTTTTAAAATATTCGCAACTCACATTAACATAACTACTAACACAATATTCTTAAAAGTTATAAAACACTGTTATACATTTACATGAGCACTTTCAATAAACATTTAATGCTTTTCTAATGGCATAGTATCAATATTTTGGAGAAAAAAAATTTTATGTGGTTGGATTTGATGGTTAAAAGTAGTGACAATCAACAGTGCTTGGTAGATTGGATATCCATAGGGTAATTCAATCTGACCCTTCTGCTCATTTACACAAAAATCAATATAGATACCAGATCTAATTGTAAAAGGCAAAAACAACAAAGCCTCTAGAAGATAAAATAAGAAAACTATCTTTATGCTTTATTAAACAACATAAAATTATTAACCAAAAAGTAATTCTGATGAATTGGACTGCACTGAAACTAAGAGCTTCTGTAAATCAAAAGGTACTATTAAGAGAGCAAAGAGGTGGGAAGGGGGCTCAGGATGGGGGACACATGCACACTCATGTCTGATTCATGTCTATGTATGACAAAAACCACTACAATACTGTAAAGTAATTAGCCTCCAATTAAAATAAATTGATTTAAAAAAAGAGGAAAGACAAAGTGGGAAAAAACACACATATAACTAACAAAAGGTATATATATCTAAAATACTGGAAGACTACAAATTTTAAAAGATAACCCAATTTAAAAATGAGCAAAAGACTAGAACAGGCCCTTTATAAGAGGATATCCAAATCACCAATAAGCTTATGAAAAGAAGCTCAGAAACCATTAATTACAGGAAAATGGAAATCAGTATCACAGACTCTTAAATTTTAGATCTCAGAATCCTTTTCCAGTCTAAAAGTTATTCAGTATTCCAAGGAATTTTGTTTATGTAGTCATATCTATTGATAGTTACCATATTAACTATTAAAACTGAAAAATTTTAAGTTCATTCATTTTAAAATGGCAATAACTATTAGAAGTTAGGGCTTCCCCAATGGGTCAGTGGGTAAGGAATCCGCCTGCAATGCACAGAGACACAGGAGACATGGGTTCAATCCCTGGATGCAGAAGATCGCCTGGAGAAGGAAATGGCAACCCATTCCAGTATTTTTGCCTGGAAAATCCCATCAACAAAGGAGCCTGGCAGGTTCCAGTCCATGGGGTAGCAAAGAGTTGGACAAGACAAGGTAATGCTGAGGCATAACTGACCTATTAGAAGTTAACATAAATAACATTTTCGACAGAAAATAAGTATTTCCCCCAAAATATTTAAATGAGAATAATGGCACTGTTTTCTATTATTCCAAGTCCCTTCAATGTCTACCTTAATAGAAGGCAGCTGGACTCTCATCTATTTCAACTTGTGATATGGTTTTGGCTTAAGCATATCAAGAAAAAACCAGTCTCATATAGTTGAAAAGGAGCAGACTTTTCAGATAACTGGGAATATTCCTCTGACCCCATATCAAAACTTAATCATACTTTGAAAAGTACTGCTAGAGCTACACTCAAGACTTTTACAATGTTGAGCAAAAGCTAGACACAAAATAACATATATGAATCCATTTACATTATGTCTACAAATAGGGAAAAAAAAGGTAACATGTGGTTATCATGTTAGTCACTTTTCTGGGGGAAAAAGAGGGATTTCTACAATATTCTACTTTTCATCCCAAATGGGGTTACATTTGCATGTTCACTTTATAAGAATTTGTCCCATGCCTTCCACACCTTTCTTACATGTTTTATTTCAATAGAAAAGATTTTTTTTTAAGAGCCAATGAATACTAGTATTGATCTATATGCTATAATCTTTCTATAACGAAGTTTATTCTTTGATGCTTAGCAAAACGTGAAATACATAAAACATCTCACTCTCAATTTAGTGGAACAGGTATTCATAGTTATCCCATATCACTTACATGAATCTCCTTTGGACAAGCCATTAATATCTTTGGCTTTCAGTAAAAGAAGACATTTAAATGATAATTATGATTCCTCTAATTTTAACATTTTATTATTCGGTCTGAATTAGTAAGCATCAACCAAACCATTATAATAAAAACCTACTAGCAGTTAATGATAACTATAAAACAAAGAAATATAGTTCCTATACCTTTGAGAAGTTTAAAACCTAACTTCATGGTGGAATATTTTCCTTCAGAAGAGTTCCATTATTCTTTAATATTGTATTCTTATTTAAACAACTGAATCTGAAGCTAATCAAGTCTCTACATCAGTACTATTTAAGATATATACATGCAATTACCAATGTAACTTTAAATTTCTAGTAACCATATTAAAAGTTTCAAAAGAAGCCAATTTTAATATATTTCATTTAACTTCAAATATACTACATATTAAAATTTCAATATATAAAAATAAAAATGAACTACTGGATATTTTTTATATCAAGTCATCAAAATACAGTGTATATCTTCAATTTACAACACATCTCAATTCTGATTAGCTACATTTAAGTGCTCAACAGCTACTGGTAGGTAGTAGCTATTACTGCAGTCCCCACGTATCTGTGTTTTTGTTATCCAAGGCTTCAGTTACCCTGGATCAACTGAGGTCCAAAAATATTAAATGGAAAATTACAGAGGTAAATTATTTGTAAGTTTTAAACTGGACACCTTTCTGAGCAGCATGCTGAAATCTTGTGCATTCCTGCTCCATCCCACATGGGACACAAATCATCCCTAGGCCCATAGCACCCAGCTTGTTAGTCACTTAGTGTCTAAGTTCTCAGATCACTGAACTGGTATGGCAGTGCTTGTGTTTAAGAAATTCTTGTTTTACTCAATAATGGCCCCAATAGTGATGTTGGCAATTTTGAGAGCCAAAGAGGGGCTGTCAAGTGCTTACTTTAAGTGAAAAGGTGAAAGTTATCAACTAATATATTGATATAATTATTTTATTAATAATTTTAATATCTTATGCCTAATTTATAAATTATACTTTCATAGACAGTGTTACATTAAAAAAATACTACATACATGTTTTGGTACTCTCCAAGGTTCCAGACAGGTTCCAAGAGCCTATCCCACTCAGATAAGGGATTGTTCAGTTGCTAAGCCATGTCCCCATGGACTGCAGCGTGCTAGGCTTCCCCTGTCCTTCACCATCCCCTGCAGCTTGCTCAAACTCATATCCATTGATTCGGTGATGCTATCTGACCGTCTCATTCTCTGTCAGGGCCTTCTCCTCCAGATAAGGGGAGGGGACTACTATACATTGGATAGTTTAGCTCTAGATATAAGGACTGCTACTGCTAAGTCCCTTCAGTCATGTCCGATTCTGTGTGACCCCATGGACGGCAGCCCACCAGGCTCCCCCATCCCTGGGATTCTCCAGGCAAGAACGCTGGAGTGGGTTGCCATTTCCTTCTCCAATGCATGAAAGTGAAAAGTGAAAGTGAAGTCACTCAGTTGTGTCTGACTGACTTCATGACCCCATGAACTGCAGCCTACCAGGCTCCTCCATCCGTGGGATCTTCCAGGCAAGAGTACTGGAGTGGGTTGCCATTGCATATTTGAGGATAGAGAAGCTAGTTAAATGATAGTATAAGAGCAATTTCAGGATATGAGAAACCATACAGGACAAATGAGCTGGTTTCTCCTCTCATCTACACTTCCAGAAGAAATCAACAGCATAAGGAAAAAAGAGACTTGTAAAATAAAGGACTTCAGGGATGTAACAGGGGCCTCTCAGGTAGTGCTAGTGGTAAAGAACCCACCTGCCAATCCAGGAGACATAAGAGACGTGGAGTCAATCCCTGGGTGGGGAAGATCCCCTGGAAAACAGGGCAACCCACTTTAGTATTCTTGCTTGGAGACACCCATGGACAGAGGAGCCTGGCAGGCTATAGTCCATTGGATCTCAAAGAGTGGGACACTGCTTAGCAACTGAGCACGCATGCATGCATCTTCATAACATCATAGTTGCCCATTCAAACTACAGAAATTAATTATTTCTGTTTGGGAAAAAAACAAAATCACCTGTCCTTCCTCATTTTCCCTGGAAAGTTATCCAAAACTACTAAACCCTCTAACTTAATGACAGAGGAAGACTATTTTTTTTCTCCTTTCTGTCATTCTTTCTTACATGTGATATTTCACATTCTTTGATTGTTCTGATGTCCCTCTAATCTCTGTCATGTGTATGAAAACTACACATTTCCAGAGAAATCTTCACTTCAAACAGTACCAATTCAAGTAACATCCAGATATATACCTTCAGTTCTGGTATTACTTCAAATCCAAATTAAAACTGTCCAATGGATACTTCAATACACTATCATCAATACTTCAATACACTATCATCACTTCACTTTTGCCTTGAGCCAAATTAATTTTCAAATCAAAATCACCTATAAATTTCCCTATTTTTCTTCTTCCTGATATCCAAATTCAAAACATCTCTTTTGACCCCCTTTCCATTGTTCTCCTTAATTAAATTAAGCCTGTCAATTTTTTTCCTTTACAACATTTTATATCTTTCTTTTTCCTTCCTTCTGTCACCTCCTGAGCTGAAGTCCTTATAATCTCATAATTAGACAATTTAAATACTTTTAAATGTACTTTTACTATCAGTGCCTTTCCTCTTTAAACATATCAACAAATGCTACCAAATTACTTTTTCTAAACTAACACTCTACTTCTCCAGTTACCAAGTTACATGTTCACTGGGCACGACCCACCCCCAACACACACACCGGGGTTTTTTTAAAAAGTCATCTGCCTCTTATTCAAGGCTCCTCATAATCTAAACCCAATTTATATCCTCTGCCTTATCTCTTGTAGTCCTAAGCGAACACTTCCTCCGGGCCAATCCGTGCTACCAAAAATATATATATATTTATATAAGCATCAATAAGCAATCATTTCGTCAACTTAGATAGCTTCTTGCATGTAAGGCTCTCTGGACACCACAGATACCACTTTTCTGAACTTTAATAGCACTTCACTGTACATATAGCTTATTATATTCCAATCTCCTACTCTTTAAAATATGTATCTGTTCCACTTCCTTACTTCAAATAAAAATTCCTTGAAAGTAAAATTATGCCTAACTGGCTATCTTCCTCCAATGTCAATAGTAAATTTTGTTCATTCCTAAGGAATCATCTTATTTTAATTGACGTTTCAGGGACCAGTAATTTTTAGGTTTTTCTTAATGAAATCAAAGAAAGCCAGCATCTAAGAATCCAATATATGCTAAGCAGTGTTAAGCGCTTTACACATACTATATCATTTAATCTTCACCAAAATCCTAGTGGTCGGCGCTATCACCTCATTATGGGCAAGAAAAACTCCAGCTTGGAGACTGAATTTCTCTCCCTTCTGCTGCTATTTGCCCTGTCCTCTCCAAGTCACATTTTCTAAGCCTCTTAACCCTTTACTCAACTGGTGATTCGTGTATTAAAGGCTCTGTGCCCAGTTGGTGCTGGTGCTAAGGGTGCAGAAGCTAAGAAAAAGCTGCCATGTCCTCACGACCCCACGGGTAGACTCAGGCAGGAGCAGAGTCAGGCCTCATGCCGGCATCAGGGAATTGCAGGGCCAGGAGCCCACGTTGCCTGCGGTCACCGGGAAACGCCAAGACCCAGCGTCCTCAAACCAACGTTCTTCCTCCCTCTCCATTTTTCTCAACCTCCTTCACTTCCCTACTCCAATCATGTCCACCCTACACCCACCCCACTTATCGAGGTCTTCAAAAGACAGTACGATTTTCCTTTAACACTGGGGTCATCTTCCTTACCCGGTCTTTTCTGCAGACCCTGGCGGACCCTTCCATTTCCCCTTCTCCTTTTCCTTGTCTTTTTGGCTCCAGGAGCCGTGGTCGAGTCGTCCTCGAACACGCTGAAGAGCTCATCCCCGAAAGCGTCAGCCATCTTTCGAAGCGGCGAGACCCGATTTCCCTCCTACCCACAGTGCTCCGCGACCGCACCGACAGTGACGACAATGAGGCTAGGAGAAGCCTCAACGGGGGCCCGCGAGTGATAAAATTAGTGGAATTACACAGTCGCCGAAACTTCCTCCACGCTTCCTTTTTCTTCTCTGATCTTTTCTTTCTTTTCCTTTCCCACTGGCGGAGGAACAGCTCCGTGGCTAAGGAGCTCAGCCAGGATTCCCGGCAAGCCACAGACACCTGGGGGGCGGAAAGGAGGCGGGATCTTGGTGAGCCCGACCAATTACGAAGCAGTGGTCGTTCGGGGCCGAGAAGCCCGGATTGAGGGCGCAAGGTGGCGGCGTGGGACCGGGGGAATGTGAAGATCTCTTGGAGGCCGTACGGGAGTGGTGCCGGCAGCTGGACAGGGAGGGATCTTCTGCCACAGCTGCAGCATGGGTGGCAAGAACAAGAAACACAAGACGCCGGGGGCCGCGGCGTTCCGGGCTGCCGTGTCTGCTTCCAGAGCCAAATCCGCCGAGGCCGGAGCTACCGGGGAGGCCCCAAACAAGAAGCCAGTGTCCAGGCCGTCCCCAGCCGCCGCTGCCAGTACCAGGGAGCCCCGGGTCAAGCAAGGTACGAGCGATCAGGCCCTGGACTCCTCCGGAGCCTCAACTACCAGTCTCGAGGGAGAACCTTTCGCACGTGGGCAGACCCTCGATCTTAAAATGTATTTCACACCCCGAGCTGCTGTCTTCCCATCTGGTAGCCTTGTTTTAGATTAGTGTAGGCTGTTCGGGCCTCCAGAGTTCCGACGGTAGCGTCCCCCACCTAACCTCCATTTGCCTTGAGAAGAAACAACAAAAATTTGCATTAGCTCTCGTTTCTGCAGGGATCAGTCCTGAGCCGCCCTCTAAACTAGCGAGGCGAATACCTCCCAGAACCAGACCCTTTTCCTCCTTGCTTCTCAGACCATTTTCAGCCACAATGTAGCGTTTCCACGTGTTATGGAAAAATCAGTACTTAATAAGAATTTCAGTGCTGACACCCCGAATATGGTTATAACCTATTGTAAAAGTGTCAGCGATCTTTACCGCAGCAATGCATTTTTGCTTCTTGTGCATTTTGGTTTGATAACTCATCTTGGAGATTGCCAGTTCTGGCTCCAGATCAACGGGCCTCTTACAGCTGATTTCAAAAGATGGACAGTTACACGCTATTTTGTTCTGCTTAGCGTGTTTGCTTGTTCTTACAGAAATATTCGTCCAACAAATATGTATTGAAAACCTCCGTGTACGGGATGAGCAAAATAAATAAATCACCACTCTTGGAGCTTGCCAGTTAAATGGCAGTAGTTGCACAAACATTGCTTTATGATTGAGTGTCGCTAGGAAAGAAAACTTTACAGGGTAGTCTGATTTTTACTGGGGAAAAGGAGGACTATTGGATGGTGTCTTTGAGAAAGTGATGGTATTGGGGGATGGATTGGTATTAACTCCATGAAAAATGGAGGGAATAGTATTTCTGTGCAGGAAGGAACACGACATGCCAAGATCTTGAGTCAGGAAAGAGCATGGGCCTTTGAGATACTCAGAATGTAAGCATTGCCTAAGGAGGAAAGGAGATGAGACTGAAGTAGGCAGGTAACCAACTTTCACTTAGAAGATGAATAATAATTCTTTGTCCTGCAACTTATCATAATATTTTAACTACAGAATTGCCATGCCTGCAATTGGAAATGTATAGTATTTTTTCTTGACGATTCTGTGGCACTTTTACTCTGTGAATCAGCCTCTTCCTTTTCGTGCTATTCCTCTGAGTTCTTTGAACTTCCTAATAGTCATTTGTTGTGTTCTTTGGCTTCCCAGGCTCCAACCCCAAAAAGTGACAGTTGCTGAATGTGTCAGTCTTACAGTATGATTCCCTCTCCAGCCCTTCCAGAAGAACTCATCTACTTCCGTTACTCCTATCTTTTCCTGTGTAGGTGACTCCTCAATCAGCATGTCCAGTCGTGGTCTTTATTCCAAGCTCAAGTCAGCCATTTCTACGCTGACTTGGAGATCTGGCCCTATTTTGCGAGCATGTCAAATTTAATAACATGGCTAATTACTCTCTCCCAAACTAGCTTCTCCTGTGACTTCTTTGTTTCTGTTTTTCCATATTCCTCTTTATTCAGTGTCGGTAGTTATATTCTTATGCCTTCCTTTCTTCTTCACATCCAATCAGTTCTCAAGCTCCGTGTAGTCTTTGTTTATTTGTCTTCCTTGTATGCCCCTTTTCACTTTTGATTTATACTATTCACCTCATTTTAGGCACTCATGAATTTCTGGAGTATGAGCGCAGCCTTCTAATGGATTTCCCTAGCTGTGTTCTTTTTTTCCTCCTGCAGTCTGTCCTGCGTAAAGTATTGGACTGATCTTCAGAATCACTGCATTGGTTAGTTATATCACTTCCCAAGTTGTTCTACAGCATTTTTACTGACATTGTGATAAAGTACCAGCCATTCAGCTTGTATCTAAGACCACCCTTTCTAGCCTTTTTACTAGTTCCTGTATTGTGTGTGTATGCTCTGTCATGTCCAACTCTTTGTGAGCCTGTGGACTATAGCCCACCAGGCTTCTCCATCCATGGCATTTTTCAGGCAAGAATACTGGAGTGGGTTGCCATTTCCTCCTCCAGGAGATCTTCCCAACCCAGAATTGAACCCAGGTCTCCTGCATGCATCTCCTGCTTTGCAGGCAGATTCTTACTACTGAGCCACCAGGGAAGCTAATTCTGGTATTCACCTATAACACTTTCTGTGTGTTTTCACTGCCCCAAATTCAGCTGTTGGCTTTCTGCGTCCTTGTGTTTATTCTTGCCATTTTCTCTTATGGAATGGCATCTATCCCTAACACTATCTACCAGAATTCTGTAATACTCACCTCAGATAGCAACTACTTTTTAAATTCTTCCTATCTCCACAGCTCTTGTATCATTGTTGTTTGAATCATTCTTTTTGATATTTAGGTCTGAGGAATTATATATTTTATCTGTCCTACAAAATTATAGGAGGTAAGAACTGTTTCGTGGATATGTATTAATATCCCTCAATCTCTACTCAAACGTTCTGAATATAGTCATCCAAAAAATTTCTTGGATAAGTGACAAGGAAAAATCAGATAAATTATTAAGACCAAGAAATCGAGAGAACATGAGAGGTTATCTACCAAATCTGTAGAGAATTTCATGTAACCATAAATTAGTATCTGTATATATAGCAGGTAAATAAAATGTTACGATGTGATTGCCACTTTATTTTGTTAGTTTTCTTTTTCCTGTTTGGATATTTTTATATTATATATAATAGGCTTACCTGGAAGAAAAAATGACAAAATACATAGAAAAACTTATCTCTAAACTCTTTTTTGTTCCTAATGTAAATGTTAGTATTTTACTCCCTTTCCATCTCTCTTTGTCTTTTCAAACAGTTTGAAAATTGTACATAGCATATGTCCTCAAAACTGAACTCTCATCTACAGGTAGAAATTGACTAGTGCTACAGAATAGTTCTTGGCACAGTTCCGGGTGTTCTTCCACTTTGTTTTTTCATTTCTTTTGTTCATCAAATAATTCTTGAAGAGCTGCTAAGTGCCAGGAAAGATTTGAGGTACAGAGGATACCATAAGAACAGAACAGCCTGAGATTACTGCTTGTATGACTAAAGGTTGATGGAGGCTACTTAAAACCATAAGGCTTGTGTTTATGAAAATTATTAAACCTAGTTGAGACTTAAAATCTTAAGAGGGAAATAAGACAAGGGGACTGATGTCTTGAATAAATTCATGAAAGCCACTGTAAATATTTTTAGGGTCACCAAAATAAAACAGAAAGAGTGCCGTCAAAGAAAACAGTGTCTTGATAAAGAATAAATCAGTGGTACAGTCTGTTTGATTTAGAACAGAGATGGCTTTTTTGAGAAAACCTGCTGAGATGATTTGTAGCAAGCAGCTAGCTAATGCATCTAGAGAAAGAGTGAGGCTTAGGGAACAAAGGTGAAGACCCGAAGGTGGGAACTTGAAATGAAGCAGTCAAAGTCTGTGGGTGGAGTGAAAGAGCGGGGACTGGTGTTGGTATTAAATGGGGAAGAGACCTTAGCTAGGATTAGTCAGGTATCTGTGGCTCTGTGGACTTCCTCAGACACCCTGACTGCTTCCATTATGTCAGCTAGCTCTCATTTATTCTCCAGATACTCTGTGCTGCTGCTGCTGCTGCTGCTAAGTCACTTCAGTCGTGTCTGAGTCTGTGCGACCCCATAGATGGCAGCCCATCAGGCTCCCCCGTCCCTGGGATATTCCAGGCAAGAATACTGGAGTGGGTTGCCATTTCCTTCTCCAATGCATGAAAGTGAAGAGTGAAAGTGAAGTCGCTCAGTCGTGTCCAACTCTTAGCGACCCCATGGACTGCAGCCCACCAGGCTCCTCCGTCCATGGGATTTTCCAGGCAAGAGTACTGGAGTGGGGTGCCATTGCCTTCTCCACCAGATACTCTGTAGTTCCCTTTATAGCTTTCTTGGATAATTAGTTGCTTAATTACTTCATCAGAATAGCACTGTGAGGACAAGACTGGGTCTTATTTCTGACTGGATCTCTTGGCTGATTTGGATGCTCTTGCAGATGTGTGCTGTTGGTCAGAAGAGAGCCAGGGTGCCTCAATCCACCGATCACCAGCATCAGCATCTCACAGTGAATCTTTCAGTGATAGTAGATGGTTACAATCACTGTATGAGGTAAAATGCAATACTGTGTAAAAGGAATATATTCTAAGAGTATTGGGCAACAGGAAACTGATTCTGGCTGATGCCTCTTCTTTCTCACTGAGTCATCTTGAGGAAATTACTTAGTTTTTCTGTGCTTCAGCTTTAATAAGTATTTCTGAGAGCCAGTTACATAAGTTCGATTGTCCATGTATAGTCATTATAAATTGAAATCCTTAGTGCATTTGCCTTGAAGATACATACTGCACACTAACTTCCTTACTTCCAGTCAAATTTCCAGTAACTCCCTTCTTCTGAAACAAAACCAAAACTTGGAGAATGGTTTCTAAACAGCAAAAAGGTAACTGTCATACATCTTACACAACTTACTTGGCAAAAGAATGGGGACCATTTTTATTGCATGCCCTGTTGACTTAGGATTGTATTTGAAAATAGGGTTACTTATGTCCAAGTTTTGATATCTATTTTCTTCTGTTACCATCAGTCTTTTCGTAGGTAACAGATTAGAATTTGGGACTGGGGAGCTGTTAGGTTTCCATTCTGAAAGTTGGCTGGCTGATAGGAGAGGAGACCAAATTAAGAGTCTCAGACAATTGGGTAGGCTCTGCAAGCCTGTTGGCACAATAATAGATATTCATAATAAATATTACATCAGGAAATGCTTTGAATTTTGCTTATTGTAGTATTATTATGGCAGGAAGTGTAAATATATTTTAGAAGGACTTCTTTCAGATTGTTTTAAAATGCATCTCAAATTTGGAGTTTTTATTCGTATTGATTAAAAAACATTTGTTAGCATGTTTTAGGAAGAATCTGAAAATGAAAGGGCCTTACTGGTTAACTTGATTTAATTGGTAATATCCCTGGCATGATCTCATTATTACTTCAGTTTCTCAGAGTATTGATTAAAATGAAAGCACACCATTTTCAGAGAGCCTGACTGACACCCAGGGAATGCACAGCAGTATGAATGTTCATTCCCCTCTTGATGTTCTGGGGACCTATATCTTCTTTTATTTGCCCTCTGGAAGTTTGCAGTATAAACTGACCTCAAGCAAGTGATATGATTGGGTGTTTTAGGTGCAATACTTGGAGGAGACAAATGAAAACTGACTGTAGTCTTCAATTTACTAAAAAACAAAACCAATCCAGAATCTCCTGATGGTCCAGTGAATAGAACTTGGCATTTTCACTGCCAAGTTCAGTTACTGGTTAGGGAACTAAGATCCTGCAAGTGATGTGGCACTGCCAAAACAAGAAAGAAAATAAAGCAAAAGTTACTAAAGGAATTTACAGTCTTACCTCTGACAGTTACACGTCAACCTTGAACTGTTTCTCAGTATTCATTCTCTCTCTCTCTCTCTCTCTTTCTCTCTCGGTAATGAAACATCCATCTGTAGAAAAGGTTAATGGTTGGGGGCGGCATGGGTTTAGGGATTGATTAGTATGCTAAATTTGTGAATGAATTTACTATAACTGGTAAGACCCCCAGAAATGATTAAAGACTGCTGATATGTACTCTATGACCACTGACATTAGTTTATGAACAAGGTGGATTAAGGTACAGTCTGAGACTAAAAGATGAGGAAAACCATACTATACCAGAATTCTTATTATCTTTTAACATATTTACTAGTGTCTTAAAATGAACAACCTGCTGTAAGTCAACAGAGACTAAAATCCTTGAATTTAAAATTAGAACAAGCAACTCTTTAATGTTAGGTTTCTCTAAGTGAAAAAAATTCTTATTTTAAGATTTATAAAAGCAGAGTAACTAGGTTTTGTACTAGGATTATTTTTATATAGCTGTGGTCTCAAAAGTGTGCTCAGGGGACCTTGGGAATTATTGTGACCTTTCTAGCCGAGGCTTAATGAGATCAAACTATATTCATGATCTAAAATGTTATTTGTCATTTTCATTTATATTTTCTCACTAGTGTACAGTGACTGCTTGATGTGTAATGTTATAGAAGATTAAATGCAGAAGCTAGACATTAAGAGATTTGCAAAAGTAGAAAACAGTTTTTTATCTAGTAAAAAAACTTTCATAAAAGCAATACTTATTTTAACACAGTAAAATTTATTTTCAATGAATTAATGTTTTTAAAATTTTCTCTTTTATCAATATGTGATAAATATCACTGTTATAACCCACATAAACAAAAAGTACTTGGGATCTTCAGTCATTTTTAAGAGAGAAGGAGATCATGAGACCAAAGTTTGAAGATAAAATTTATTCCTTCCGGGTTAGTCATTGTTAGAAGACTGATAACATATAGTATTTCTATTGACTGGAACAGACTTGACAACTATAGCAGATTCAGTAGTGTTCACCCAAACGTTCACATCTACCTGGAACCTCAGAATGTGATCTTTTTGGAAAACAGATCATTACAGATGTAATTGGTTAAGGATCTCGAGATGAAATCATCCTGGATTTAAGGAGAGCCCTAAGCCCAATGACTAGGGTCCAGAGAAAGGAGAGGGATATTTGGACACAGGGAATAAGGCCATGTGAAGGCCCATTTTAGGAACGAGACAAGCAAGCCAGGAAACACCTGGGATCGCCAGAAGAAGGAAGAGAAGAGTTACCTAGAGCCATCAGATGAAGTATGGTCCTACTGACACCTTGATTTTGGACTTCTAGCCTCCAGTATTATGAGAGAATGTTTCTGTATATTCAACCAAGTCCATGATAATTTGTTTCAGCAGCCTTGGATACTGATACAGCAACCTTGTACACAGCAGGAGACATGATAGGTGCTCCCACTTCCTTTTTCTCTTCTAAGTTACCCATCTTCTCTGCCAGGAATCAGATATCCTCTAAAAGGTCTCCTTCAGCTAAGTGCTGAAGCATTTATACTCTGTGAGAAACTAGTTAACCTAGAGAATGCTAAACAGTAAAATGTTTTTGAAAATTGAGCAGTATTGCTGTCTTCTGGATTGGGTTATTTGATAAAGTAGAAAAGAAAGAGTTGAGATCAAATATTTAATATTTAGTGATCTTTAGACAAAAATTAAAATGGTGTAATGGATATTGATCATTAAATTACCTTGACTATTTATTGTCTGTTATGTAGGTCCGAAAATTTACAGTTTTAATTCTGCAAATGATTCTGGTGGTCCTGCAAATCTGGATAAATCTATCCTGAAAGTGAGTACCCACGTTTTGAGTCATTCCAAGAAATGTTACCTTAAAAAAAAAATCTATACTCTTAAATGTAAGCAAATGATGGGATATTTTAAAATTTGTAAATAGTATAATAATTACTCATCTATATGAAATAAAAAGTAAATCATACTTTTTATAGTAAAAAGTAACTGATAAAAGTACTTTTGTGTTAAAATTAAATCATCTGTTGAGAGCCTCTAAGAAATTAAAGAAGAGCTGGGTAAGATCCAGACTTCTAAGTCTAGCATACACATCCCTTCAGATCTGACTTGGTATACCTTTCCAGCCTTCTCCATTACTCTTCTCCACTTAGTTCACATCTCATTGTTCCCCTAAATCCCATATGATTTTATGATTCCAGGCTTTTGTCCATAGGCTCTCTGGCTAGAAAGCTCTACTCTTCTTAATAATGACATGCTGGGTTATAGTTTCTTTTTCTATATGTTTCTTGTGCTAGACTGAATTCCTAAAGTATGTTTTTGTGCATTGCTCATAGTGAGCATTCATTAAAGATGTGACCAAAGGAAGATATATTTGAGGGTAGATGGTTATGTAATCTTAGGTGAAGTATATGGAAACAACAGAAGATAAAATGGCCAGTAGGAAAAAAATTGAAGACAAACAGTGGAAGCCAAAATAGTTTATGTAATCTAATATTACAGTTTATGTTAGTATAAGTTTTTACTTGATTTACCCCTCTTTTAGCATCGCATCCATTCTTTCAGGCAGTGTGCTTAAATTGCTTTATATTAAGACACATTTCTGGGTTCCTTCCTCAAGGATTCAGATTCAATATGTTTAATAAGGCTTAGGAATCTGTCTCTGTGGTGGCAATGTAAGGGTGGTCCAAGGACAATGTCATGAGATACATGGCTTCAAGAGGCTTTGTAAAAGGATTTTTGTCTTGCCAGATATTATTGTTTTTGCCATACCTCATTTTTTTCTTAAATACGTGATAAGAATGTGATCCAGTGAATGGTATTCCAGTATAATCTCTGTATCTGATTTCAGCTGAAATTCTGGGCTTGGTAGGGATATAGAAAACGGATTCCTTCTAATTATTTAATTATTAAATGTTTAAATTTAGTAATTCATCTTCTAATTGATATGATCTTTTTGGTCTCAATAGGTGGTAATTAATAACAAACTAGAGCAAAAAATTATTGGAGTGATAAATGAACATAAAAAGCAAAATAATGACAAGGGAGTGATTTCTGGAAGACTTACTGCCAAAAAATTACAGGTATTTTGCAAACCTTTTTTTAAAGTTACTTATTTTTAGTGGCGCATTAAAAAAATTTTTTTTAATTGAAGGATAATTGCTTTACAGAATTTTGTGGTTTTCTGTCATACATCAACGAGAATCAGCCATAGGTACAACCCATGTCCCCTCTGTCCCAGACCTCCCTCCCAACCCCACCCTTCAGCCTGTTGCAGAGCCCCTGTTTGAGTTCCCTGAGTCATACAGCAAATTCCCATTTTCTATCTGTTTTACACATGATATTGTAAATTTCTGTTACTCTCTCCATACATCTCCCCTTCTCCCTCCTCTCCTTCCACCCCGTCCATAGGTCCATTCTCTATGTCTCTTTCTCCTTTGCTGCCCTGAAAATATATTCATCGGTGCCATCTCTTCAGATTCCATATATATATGTCAGTAATGATATTTACATTTCTGACTTACTTCGCTCTGTATAATGGGCTCTAGTTTCATCCACCTCATTGGAACAGATTCAAATGCATTCCTTTTATGGCTGAGTAGTATTCCATTGTAAATATGTACCACAGCTTCTTTATCCATTCATCTGTCAGTGGACATCAAGGTTGTTTCCGTGTTCTAGCTATTGTAAATAGTGCTGCAGTGAACATTGGGATACATGTGTCTTTTTCAGTTTTGCTTTCCTCAGGGTATATGCCTAGGAGTGGGATTGCTGGGTCATACGGTTTTTAAGCTTTTAAGGAGTCTCCATACCATCTTCCGTACTGTCTGTATCAGTTTACATTCCCACCAGCAATGCAAGAGTGTTCCCTTGACTTTTCAACTTCCATTGAAATTTCATGTAGATTAGTTCCATCTGCAAAAATGAGAAAGAAGTTGTGCCACATGTGAGTGTACACATTAAAATAGTGATATGAAAATTACATCCCCCAAATTATGTTGGACTTGTAGTGGGCACTTTGCTTACATTTTCTCTGACACACCAATGCTGGAAGGTATTTTGCCCCATTTTTCAAATGAAGAAATTGAGGCTTAGAAGAATTACATAAATTATAGCCTGAGGTTGTTAATTACTAAATAGCAAAATAAAAGGCTTCCCTGGTGTCTTAGAGGTAAAGCCTCCGCCTGCAATGAAGGAGACCTGGTTTTGATCCCTGGAGAAGGCGATGGCAACTCACTCCAGTACTCTTGCCTGGAAAATTCCGTGGGCTACAATCCATGGGGTCGAAAAGAGTTGGACACGACTGAGCTTTTCACTTTTCACTTTCAAAATAAACGGAGTATGAATTTCAACCCAGTCTTGCCCAGATCTAAAAATGTTTTGAGGTGAGGTGAGGTGAAGTCGCTCAGTCGTGTCCGACTCTTTACGACCCCGTGGACTGTAATCCACTAGGTAGGCTTCTCTGTCCGTGGGATTCTCCAGGCAAGAATACTGGAGTGGATTGCCATTTCCTTCTCCGGGGAATCTTCCCGACCCAGGGATCGAACCCGGGTCTCCTGTATTGCAGGCAGGCGCTTTAACCTCTGAGCCACCAAAAGCTTTACTTTTTATATGAACATGTTCACTGAAGCACTGCTTATGATTTAAGAAAAAAAAACATTCCAAGTGAGCACCAGTAGGAAAATGTATAGATTATGATATATCTCTCCAGTGGAATATTCTGTAACTATTACAAGTGATGAACAGTTTCTAATAATTTGGGAAGATGCTTAATTATAATGTTAAATAAAATTTGTTTTTAAAAAAATCACAGAAAAATGACTGAAGGACCCACGTTGCATTGCAAACAGTATCTTTGGATAGTGAGAATATGAGCACTTTCTCTGGTCCTTTTGATTTTTCTGTAGTTCTCAAATTCCCTAGTTCTCAAATAAACTAATTCTTCAAATTGGAAAAAAGAGAAAAGATATTTTTGAAGTTATAATTTGTGTTGGAATTTCTGTTTTAAAATGAATGGGAGAATACCCTTAGTAATGAAAAAACAGAAAATTGACAGAATGGCTTTTTTACATTTCCTTCCATAGGATTTATACATGGCTTTACAAGCATTTTCGTTTAAAACTAAGGACATTGAAGATGCCATGACTAACACACTCTTACATGGTGGTGATCTTCATTCTGCCTTGGATTGGCTCTGTTTAAACCTTTCTGATGGTAAGCAGTATTATCATAACAGTCTTTCAGCTTATAAAACCTTTTGAAATAATTTGTGTTTATGATTTTTGTAGAAAGCTTTTGGTTTGCACTTAAATTTTTTTCACTGTGTTATAACTATTTTTGAAATATTCTTACCCTTTTCTGGTCTTTTTGGTATATTATTCTTAAAGATTATTGTTATTCTTAAAGTCTGTGCAAGAAAAAATTATTTTTGTGTGTGTTGCTTTCAGTTGTTAATGGCCATTTTACAATGTACATTATACAGCATATTCTCAACTGTCTATAACCTGTGTACCGGTTTTGGTTTAGAAATTAGGGCTGTCTTGCTTTGGGTAAATAATATTTAATTAAGCCCAGGGTTCAGGCTGTAATCTTTGGCAAGATCCTGGAATGTAAATTGCTTCTATGACTGATTAAGACTACTATCACATGCAACCAAGGAGGAGGGGAGAGTTAAGATTTTCTTATGAAAATTTAGGCATCTAGCACTTTGAGGGTGAAATGGCCAAATCGAGGTGGGCTGGTTTTTGTCTAGAGAGTGTTCCCACTGGCTTGATAATAAAACAACTTTCATTGTAGGATTTCTATTCCTAGGAGATGAACAGCAGAAGAAAGTTTAGTGCTCTTTGTTTAGACAGCTCTTATGCATGTGTTTAATAAGTATTTGTATGTTTTCTGTATCATGTACATTATTTTTATCCCAATTTCTCTTAAGATGCGCTTCCTGAAGGATTCAGTCAGGAATTTGAAGAGCAGCAACCTAAAAGTAGGCCAAAATTCCAGTATCCTCAAACGCAAGCCACTATTTCACCTCCATTGCAACCTAAAACCAAAAAGCAGGAAGAAGATCCTAAGATCACGGTAATTTAAGAATTTAACATTTAAAGTGTAAAATCAGAGTGAAACGTGTGTAACAGTTCATAAGAGTATAAGTATTAGGTTGCAGTTACGTTTTTACTCATTGAAAATGTCTGATGGGTTTGTGAAACCCATTAGCACTGTCGTTTCAGTTATCAATTGCTACATAACAAACCACCCGAAAATGGAGTGACTTAAACCAGCATTTTATTCCTTATGATTTTGCAGTTTGGACTGAGCTCAGCTAGGCAGTTTGTCTGATCCAAGAGGTATCTCCTCAGGCTAGAACATCCAAAATGGTTTATTTACTCACATGACTAGAGCCTCAGCTGGGATCTTGCTAGCAAGGCACCTCTCTCTCCACATGATTAGCTTAGGTTCCCTCTTACATTTTGAGATTAGAATGACTCAAACTTCTTACTTGACATCTGGCTTCCAAAAGCAAGTATCTCAAGATAGTAAACACCAGTGTACAAATTTTTATCAAGCCTCTGCTTGTATCACTCTTGCTGATGTCTCATTGGCTGAAGCAAGTCATGTGGCCAATTCAGAATCTTTGTGGAAGGGGGTTACAGAAAGTCATTAATACTGGAAGGTGTACTTCCTTAGGGCATTATACACAAATACTTTGCATATCATAAAACATCTATGAACATGGGTGAACCTAGAGAACATTATGCTAAGTTAAATAAGCCAGTCACAGAAAGACAACTATTGCATGATGTCACTTATATGAAGTACCTAAAATAGTCATGTTCATAGAAACAGAACGGTAGTTACCAGGGGCTAAAGGGAGAAGGGGCAAATGGAAAAATGTTGCTTAATGGTAATAAAATTTCAATTATGCAATGTCAATAAATTTTAGACATCTGCTGTTCAACATAGTGCCTGTAGTCAACAGAACAGTATTGTGTACTTTAAAATATGTTAAGAGGACAGATCTCATGTTAAGCTTTCTTACCACAACCATGCCTCTCCCCACAGCAATACACACACACACAAAGGAACGCTCAAGAATTTTTGAAAGTAACAGTTACATTTAGTACCTTGGTTGTAGTAATGGCATCATGGGTATATCAGTCAGTTCAGTCGCTCAGTCATATCCAGCTCTTTGCGACCCCATGGACTGCAGCACACCAGGCTTCCTTGTCCATCACCAACTTCCAGAGCTTGCTCAAACTCATGTCCTTCAAGTCGGTGCTGCCATCCAACCATCTCATCCTCTGTCATCCCTTCTCCTCCTGCCCTCAATCTTTCCCAGCATTAGCGTCTTTTCCAATGAGTCAGTTCTTCACATCAGGTGGCCAAAGTATTGGAGCTTCAGCTTTAGCATCCATGATATAAGCATATGTCCAAACTCATCAAAATGATGAGTGTATGTATATATAATAGTTAAAATCACAATAATATGTACAATTGTTAATGTATCAGACCTCACTAAAGCTTAAAAATAAATAAAAATATGTGGAAACAGCATCTGCACAAAACCACTGTTAAGGAATAACACAGGTTTTTCACAGTTCTGTCAGTTTTTGCCTCTTTATGTAAATGGATTCTTTGAACTATGTAAGTTTAGACTTACCAAAGTAATATTGAGTTCTACTCATTTGTCCTTCACTATGATTTTTGAGACTTACGTGTCTACTGTTTCTGAGTGTAAAGAAATTATAAAAGCAGTGACATTTGATGATAGTCTTGACATCTTTTTCTAATTTTGATTTTTCAGATATTTGTTGTTTTTTTTCTAGCCAAAAAAGAATGAAAAAACTTGGAAGTAAATATGAAAGAATGGATTTTGCGATATGCTGAACAACAAAATGAAGAAAAGAGTGAGACTTCTAAAAGTTTAGAAGAGGAAAAATTTGACCCTGTGAGTAGAAATTTGTATTAATCTTAGAGTTGGATATTCCTTGCAAAATATTTCAGTTTTCTAAGACTTAGTTTCCTCATTTGTAAATTGAAGAAGTAGTTATCTCTAGGGGTTTATGTGAGAGTTAAATAAAACAACACTTAGGGAAAAAAATGATACAGAATAACCATTCAAAAATGTTGTTACATCACTCCCATGTCTAAAGAGATAGTCGCCAAGTATTTTTAAATGATTAAGTGTTAAAAGTATGCTAAATGATTCGGATAATTTCAAAATTATCTTATATCACATTATTTTATAAAGGAAAGCCTTTGCCTGGACAGAGAAAAACCTACATATCATAAGATAAACTAAAAATATTAGATTAAGTGAAAAAAATCAAGTTGTAGGAAGAAAATAACAATACATATATCTGATTAAAGACTTCTATCTAGAATTTATAAAGAAGTTTTAAAAGGACAATAGGCATTTTACAAAAGCAGATATTTGGATGGCCAATAAACATGTAAAAATAACTTCAACATTGCTAGTTGTGGGGAAAAATGAAAATTAAAACTGCAGTGAAATACTACTATATATCAAAATGGCTAAAATTAAAAGATCAGTAATACCAAGTGTTGGGAGGATATGAAGCAACCGAACACTCCTACACTGATTGTAGGAGTACAACTACTTTGGAAAACTGTCACTTTCTTATGAAGTTAGACATACATTTACCATATGACCTAACAATTTCATTCCTAGGTATTTACTCAATAAAAATGAAAATATCATAAAAAGCTTGTACACAAATATCCATAGCAGTTGTATTAATAACAGCCAAACAGTGTAAGCAGCTTTCAAATCATTATATAAGAATGAAACGCACAAATAAATACATGCTGAACAATTTCATTATATTAAATTCTAGAAAAGTCATCTATGCAAAATCAGTCTCTAGTAAGGGAAACCAGATCAGTCTGAGCCCACTGATGGAGGAAGGAGATTGACTGTTAGGCATGATGGGGAAACTTTTGAGGATGATGGCAGTGATTTATGTCTTTATGATGATGGTTAGTGGATGTATACATTTATCAAACACATTCACTTATTCACTTAAAATGGGTATGTTTTGTTATAAATGAATCATACCTTTATAAAGTTGATTTAGAATGGAAAAAGGAAGTTGTACAACAGCATGTGTAGTATAATGAACTCATTTGAGTAAAATAATACATACACATATACACACACGTATATTTGCATCCTTTTGTATGCAAAGGAGACATCTGGAGAAATACACAAGAAGCTATTACTAGTGAATAGGGCTGGGGTTAGTAGAGTGGGTTATACCCTTCTGTATCCTCTGAGTTTTTTTTTTTTAGCATGTGCCTGTATTAAAGTAACAAAAATAATTTATGATAGTACACGTTATTTTGAGGTTCAGATAAAGAGGTCTCTTCTGATTGGAGCATCTGGTCAGTCTTACTGTCAGACTTTATTTTGGGGGCTCCGAAATCGCTACAGATGGTAATTGCAGTCATGAAATTAAAAGATGCTTACTGCTTGGAAGGAAAGTTATGAACAACCTAGATAGTATATTAAAAAGTAGAGACATTACTTTGTCAACAAAGGTCCGTCTAGTCAAGGCTATGGTTTTTCCTGTGGTCATGTATGGATGTGAGAGTTGGACTGTGAAGAAGGCTGAACACCGAAGAATTGATGCTTTTGAACTGTGGTGTTGGAGAAGACTCTTGAGAGTCACTTGGACTGCAAGGAAATCCAACTAATCCATTCTAAAGGAGATCGGTCCTGGGATTTCTTTGGAGGGAATGATGCTAAAGCTGAAACTCCAGTACTTTGCGAAGAGTTGACTCATTGAAAAAGACTCTGATGCTGGGAGGGATTGGGGGCAGGAGGGGAAGGGGACGACAGAGGATGAGATGGCTGGATGGCATCACTGACTCAATGGACATGAGTTTGAGTGAACTCCGGGAGTTGGTAATGGACAGGGAGGCCTGGCGTGCTGCGATTCATGGGGTGGCAAAGGGTCAGACACAACTGAGTAACTGAACTGAACGGAAAAGAAGTGGGATTTGAAGGATGCATGAAATATGCATAGACGACAAAGAATGGGAAAATGGCCCAGATGGGTGAAATAGTGTGAATAAGGGTACAGAAGTGGAATTGTGCAAAGGGCCTTTGCATATTAAACCATAATCAAGATAAAATGTGTGAGTACTAGCAAATAGGAGTAAACAAGTGAGTTGAACTGAGACTAGAAAATTTCGATGCCCAGAAAATGAATTTAAGAACTTTCCCTATCTGATTATGAAGGCTCACTAACTGTGTGGAGGCAGGTAACCCACAAGAATCTGACTTTCTTTCTAGGTTGAATTTAGTAGTGATTAATGTGATTTGCAACGGTAGGGAGGCCATTTGGTAACTCTTGCGCTTGCTCAGGTGTGAAATAATAAAGTCCCAAGTTGGAATTTGTATGGTGTTTTGAGGGAGAGGGGAGAGCACACCACACAGCGTGCAGAACTTCCCTGAGCAGGACTGATCCTGTGCCCCTGCTGCAGAAGTGCGGACTCAGCCTCTGGACAGCCAGTGACGCAAAGGCCACTCAGGCATGTCCGACTCTGCGACACCGTGGCGTGTGGCCTGCCAGGCTCCTCTGTTCATGGAATTCTCCAGGCAAGAATACTGGAGTGGGTTGCCATGGGGATCTTCCCTAGCCAGGGATCGAACATGGTCTCCCGTATTGCAGGTGGATTCTTTAACATCTGAGTCACCAGGGAAGCCCCAGAATACTGGAGTGGGTAGCTTATTCCTTCTCTAGGGGATCTTCCCAACCCAGAAATTGAACTGGGGTTTCCTGGTTTGCGGGCAGATTCTTTACCAACTGAGCTGGAAGCCCCTGGCCAACCAGAGAGGTCCCCAAATTGGAACTTAGAAGAGAAACATTTAAAGGAAGAATCAGTAGGAATTGCTGATTTACTGAACATAAATTAAGACAGCAAGAGATTCGTAGGCGGAGGGATGGTGGTATCAGTACCACAGAGAGGAAAGATTGAAAGAATGAGTGTGGTTTGGGTGAAACCGAGGCGATGGCTAATCTGTCTGGTACACTCTATTGCTGTCTGCTTCTACACAGAATGGTCCCAGAATTGTGCTTCCATAGTTGTCTCTTTTCCCCTCGGCTCCGTGGTTGTGTCTCATAGCAGCACTACTAA
The DNA here is from genome assembly GCA_917880005.1 of Nanger dama. NCBI lineage: Eukaryota > Metazoa > Chordata > Mammalia > Artiodactyla > Bovidae > Nanger > Nanger dama. The sequence goes on along the minus strand of CAKJTW010000040.1, from coordinate 15,808,729 downwards.
TGCTGTCTTCTCTACCCAGTGCTTTGATGCTTCCGATCTCTTATTAACCTAACCTAAAGGAAAAACCAGTAATTTGAGTTTAGCTTTCTGTCTGGTTTTTGCTCAGCAGAGTTAAATTTTATAATACATGTTTTCTCCAGAGGCCTTTTTTTTTTTGTAACATCCCTGACTATCTTCCCTAAGATAGAGATTATAGGAAGGTAGCTTTCAGAAATGGAGAAGGCAATGGCAACCCACTCCAGTGTTTTTGCCTGGAAAATCCCATGGACAGAGGAGCCTGGTGGGCTGCTGTCTATGGGGTCGCACAGAGTCGGACATGACTGAAGTGACTTAACAGCAGCAGCTTTCAGAAAAGTGTATTTTTGTTTTTTATATAAAGTCTTTATTGAATTTGTTACATGTTCTGTTTGTCTTGGTTTTCTGGCTGTATCTTGTAGTATTGCTTATGCAGTCCTTTAAATCCATATATTTATAAAATGTGTAAAAGTGACTTTTCTTTTTACAGAAATGAGCTCATACTTACGTTTTATTCATAGTTCACCTATTTTATTTAACATGTCAAGTAAGTTTCTCCATGTGGATTCAGTTCAGTGTGGTCTCTCAGTCATGTCCAACTCTGCGACCCTGTGGACTGCAGCACGCCAGGCCTCCCTGTCCCATCACCAACTCCCAAAGCTTACTCAAACTCATGTCCATCGAGTCAGTGATGCCAACCAACCATCTCATGCTCTGCTGTCCCCTTTTCTTCCTGCCTTCGATCTCTCCCAGCACCAGGGTCTTTTCTAGAGAGTCAGTTCTTTGCATTACCCTCATTCTATTGCTTCTTGACTTTTCCCCCAGTGACTTGTTTTCTCTGTAGAGCATACCACACTTGGTTTCCAGTTTTCCTTTTCAATCAATACTGCAGTGAACATCTGTGTACCTACAAATTAGCACGTTTGTATTATTTCTCTATGAAAAATTGCTAAAAGATTTGTTGGACCAAAGAATAAGATCAAAAGATCACAGGTCTTGATACAATACATTGACAGTAGATAAACTAATCTTGCTCTTTGTTTCTTTTGTCATCATCTTATTCGGAACAACAGAATGAAAGGTACTTGCACCTTGCAGCTAAACTTCTGGACGCAAAGGAGCAAGCAGCTGCCTTTAAACTAGAGAAGAACAAGCAAGGCCAAAAGGAGACTCAAGAGAAAATAAGGAAGCTTCAAAGAGGTAAACGCTTTAAATACATTCTTAGATGTATTAATATGTCTTCTTTATTGGTTTTCCTAGGATGGAGGTTGCCTCTTTTTGTATGTCTTCTCTTTCCTAACAGTTGATACTTAGGGTTGGCAAACTTTTGTAACAAGCCAAATAGTAAATATTTAAGTTTTACAGGTTGTTATGATTACTCAGCTCTGCTGCCACAGCGTAAAAGCAGCCATATACAAGACATAAGCAAATGGTTATGTTCTCACAAAACTTTATGGATGCCGAAATTTCATATAATTTTCACATGGTACCAAATATTTCTTCCTTTTTATCTTTTCAACCAGTTAAAGATACAAAAATCATCCTTAGCTCACAGACCATATGGAAATAGGTAGCAGGGCTGGATTTGGCCTGCAGCCATAGTTAGTTAACCTGAAGTGTACACCGTAAAACACTATCTCCACTCAAGAAGGTGGATATAATTCCATGAGAATTTATTTTTAGTGAAGATGTTTTTCCTGACCTTCTACGTCTGTTAAGTGATTTGTTCTAAAAATATTAGTATATAATGTGAAAATTAATTGCCTTGAACTTCTAGCACAAATTCCTAGTAGGAAGGAAAAAGAAGCAATGTTTTTAAAGAAAATTGCAGAGTAAAAAGGCATGAAAAACAAATATGAATAAAAATAAATAAGCATCATTTTTTTTGGTAGAAATGGAAACTTTAGAAGATCATCCAGTATTCAATCCAGCCATAAAGATTTCACACCAACAGAATGAAAGAAAGAAGCCTCCTGTAGTCACAGAAGGAGAAAGTGCTCTGAACTTTAATTTATTTGAAAAGTCTACAGCTGCTCCTGAAGAAGAAAGAGGTAAAATGAGGGGAGAGTGTTCCAGAGTGTAATTTGTAAATAGTAAAACATCAAGGACTATATAATTGAGAAATTGTGTTACTTTGTATTCCAACAAACTACAAAAGATAGCAGTAAAGTTACACTTCCACACACTGTCTTGAAAAAGTAATCATTATAATAATTTGTTTAGCATTTCATGATTACCAACATCTGGCTTCAGCCTTATCTCTCTCCAGTTCAGACTCCTGCCAGAATTATCTTTCTGTAACACAGATCAAAATAAGAGTTTCTGGTTAAAAATTTTAATCAGTTAACAAGTGCAAACCTTCTATTATGGCACTGGCGATCCTTTGCATTCTGCCACAGTTTACCTTTCCACCTTATTCTCCCAGCTGTGTACTACAGCTGCATCATTCTTAAAACATGTATTGTTTCATGGCTCCATGACTTTGCTCATCCTATTATCCCTTTTTGGCCAACCTTTCCCTTGCTCGAATCAGGTCTGTCTGTCCTTTTCTAACCTATTCTCTTAAAAAAAAATCTGTTCCCAAAAGTGAGAGAACTTTAATCCTTCAAAAGATATTCTGTATTACTACATAAGCATTTTAAAGAACCATTCTTTGTCATTTTAGAGAAAAAGAAAGAACCTCATGATGTAAGAAATTTCGACTATACTGCTCGAAGCTGGACTGGAAAATCTCCCAAACAATTTCTGATCGATTGGGTCAGGAAGAATCTTCCCAAGAGTCCAAATCCTTCCTTTGAAAAAGTTGCAGTAGGTAGATACTGGAAATGTAGGTATGTTCTTGGTTAACTGAGTGAACTTTTAGAAAAATATAAGATGAAAATATTTTTTTCTTATGAGTTAAGTAGATGTTCAGGAAGCTGGTTCCACATCTCTAGGTTGATAGTGCCTATAAATCATTACCTAGTATTAATATAGTGTTTTCCGTGAGAATAATTTAAATAATGTAAACTACAGTTCAGTGTTAATGAAATTCTGACCATTTTTACTTCATCAATTTTGTTTTTAAACGTCTTTGGCTTCTTTTAGGGTGAGGGTAATCAAGTCTGAAGACGATGTCCTAGTTGTGTGCCCTACGATCTTAACAGAGGACGGAATGCAGGCTCAGCACCTGGGAGCTACTTTAGCTCTTTATCGTTTAGTGAAAGGGCAGGTAAGTTTTTATAGATCCAAGTGTCTCAGAATTCATTTGTGGAGTAATGGGTATATTTTGTCAACATAAAACTATCTGCATGTGGAAGGTAATGTTTAATTGTGGCCCTTCGTGCCAGTTTTTTTCACTGAATGCTGCTTCTGAGTAGTCCTTGTTTCGGCTTATTTATAATTTTGACTTTGTCTCATCTCCAAACATAGTTCAAGCTTTCTCTCCTTGGACCAGAGGCACTGAACCATTTGGTCCAGCTTTGCAAGCTACACTGATTTAAAGATTAAAAAACTGCTAGAGTGATTGAATTAAGGAGAGTTTTTAAACAATTGTTTTCCTTTAACGTTATACTGTCTCTCAACTTTAAAATACAGGACATTGGTTCCAGTTTTCACTCTTAGGTTATATCGACTACAGCTTCCAGTTTAAGGAAAGATGAAAATAAAGTCTTACTGAAGAGAGCACTTTTAAGAGAACACTATGCTCTTTTTTTTTTTCTTTTGGTTGGGAGTACTGTCAGCATTTTCTCCTTGTAATAAACTTGTATATCTTTCTTCCTGGTGAATTAGAACTACTGAAAATTTAGACACTGATTAAGTGGAATTCCAAATAATAGTTCTTTTTCATTTTCTCTGAGTAAAAGTTCTTAATGTCTTTATTTCCCTTGTTTTGCAAAATAAGGTATCATAAGGTAAGCTTAATTGATGGAAATGACTGTCAATGTTACAAAAATAATTGTGGGCTCTTAATAAAACAGAGGCAGGATAACTTAGATTCCATCCAATGGAGTTCAAAGTAAAATACTTTGACTTGTAATATACAAATGGAATCTCAGAGGGAACTTTGATCAGTATTTGGTGGGTCATCTACATATTTAAATAGCACTACCATAGGAATAAATAATAAACGTGTTTAATAGTTTATTGTGTTCTAGAATAAGCACAGTGTTTGATTAACTGAACATTTACCTCAGAGTATGCATATAAGGTAGGTATAATTATTAGCCCCATTGTACAAATTTAGAAACTAAGACACCAAGAAGTGAAGTTACTTGCAAAGTCACACAGCTGGTAAGCCCAGAAGCCTGAATATGATATGCTGTTTATAAATTTGCATCATATGCATATATGTGTGTGCTCAGTCATGTCTAGCTCTTTGTGACCCCATGGACTATATAGCCCACTAGTCTCCTCTGGCCATGGAATTTTCCAGGCAAAAATACTGGAGCGGGTTGCCATTTCCAACTCCCGATATGCATGTATATCTTTTATTAAAATACAGTAGTAACCTACTAGTTAAAGAGATATTTTAAGAAGCAATAGCTATTCTTTTCAGTTCTAACCTATTGAATTTTGGTATCCAGTAATTAGTCAACACAACGTATTACTATTTTTTTTCCTTTATAGTCAGTTCATCAGTTGCTTCCTCCTACTTACCGAGATGTTTGGCTAGAGTGGAGTGATGCAGAAAAGAAAAAGGAAGAATTAAATAAAATGGAAACCAATAAACCACGTGACCTTTTTATTGCCAAACTTCTGAATAAACTGAAACAGCAGCAGCAACAGCAACAACAGCATTCTGAAAATAAGAGAGAAAACTCTGAAGATCCTGAGGAATCTTGGGAAAATTTAGTTTCTGATGAGGATTTTTCTGCACTGTCCTTGGAATCGGAAAAGGTGGAAGATTTGGAACCTGTTAGAAACCTCTTTAGAAAGTTGCAAAGCACACCTAAGTACCAGAGACTTCTAAAGGAAAGGCAGCAGTTGCCTGTATTTAAACACAGGAGTTCAATTGTTGAAACTCTTAAAAGGCACCGGGTTGTGGTTGTGGCAGGTGAAACAGGGAGTGGGAAAAGTACTCAAGTGCCACATTTTCTCTTGGAAGATCTGCTTCTGAATGAGTGGGGAGCAGCTAAATGTAACATCGTCTGTACCCAGCCCCGAAGAATCTCAGCAGTGAGTTTAGCCACAAGAGTGTGTGATGAATTGGGCTGTGAAAATGGACCTGGAGGAAAGGTAAAATGTTGTTCAACTCTACCTCAGAGAATGGTGATATGACATTACTTACCTGTGCTCTTGGGACCAAATGGAACCTGTACCATATATGGATTTTGACCGATACTCTTTGTTCAGTAGCACATCTCAGGTGCTTTTCATGTTTTCTTTGATAGGTATGATATGCCACTCTCCTTTATAACTCTTTGTTCAGTAGCACATCTCAGGTGCTTTTCATGTTTTCTTTGATAGGTATGATATGCCACTCTCCTTTATAGGAAAAGGATTGTAAGTAAGTCATTAAAATTCTCATGTAAAAGGAAAAGTAATTCACTTTAATAACTGAGTACTCAAATATATTACATTACTAAGTTGATCATTCAAAGAATATGAATACAGATAAATTGTAATACCAGATATCTCAGTATTTGGAAATCTTTTCTGTGGGATATATTCCTGAATGGTTTTCATTAGCTCAATGAACAGAGGCAAAAAGCAATATTGAAGACAATGTCAGACTATTTTCAAATCCTGTATATAAAAACAATAGAAAAAAGAACTTAAAATACCTGTTGTCCTGTGTTTGGGGATAAAAGTGTACACAAAACTGGCCAAACCTTAACCAGAGTGACTGCAAAATGTAGGAATTAATAAAATTGGTTTAGAACCAAATATAATGAATTCCAAGTTCATGTAATTCAGTTTAATTATGCTTTGAATTGTTCTTTCTAGATAGGGTACTTAACATTTTTGTCTATCTTTAAGTTAGATAACCCTTCATTAAAATTTTATGTGGCAATTTTTCTGGATTCTCTCATGACATGTAAGGGGACAAAGGGCACAATTTCTATTTTATAAGGAATTTAAATTAAGGGGATGACAGACATGTTTACAAACACAGCAAAGGAATGACTGAAGGAGTAAGAGAGAAAATGTGATGGAAATAAGAAGTGACTTCAGGATTCTCATCAGGCACCACTGGTTTTTAATGGTTGCAGCTTTTATGAGATCTTGACAGAAGAGTAGACTTAAGTTGTAGGAGCAGATCTAAAATTCTGTTCCTGAGCACCTCAATATTTTGCTCCAAGATAATTTCATAAGAAATTGATTAAATCTGTTAATATTTCCATAATCATGTTAATGGTACTCAAAACAGGAGAACAGCTTTTTGTTTCAAAATTCTGGAAATTTTTCCTTGTTTATATTGCCAAAACAAATTTTATAGTTTGGTATAATTGAAAACATAGGAAAGTAATAAATGGCACTAAATAGATTTACTTAGACTGCTCCATATAGGAGCAGGACCAGCACCTGTACTTCAGTTTCTAAAGCTTATTTCCTACATCATTTGTGAGAATCCAGTCTTGGCTGTGTTTTCCCTTCAGAATTCTTTGTGTGGATATCAGATCCGGATGGAATCTCGTGCTAGTGAATCTACCAGGTTACTCTATTGTACAACAGGGGTTTTGCTAAGAAAACTTCAAGAAGATGGTCTCCTAACAAATGTGTCTCATGTTATTGTAGATGAGGTGAGTAGATTCTATCGTTGTACGTTCCGGAAGTGATTCTAAACAGTTTTGTGTTAAAAATATGTTACTTCTAATACTAGCTAACATTTTCTTCATTTTTACTAAATGCCAAGCACTTTACGTGTAATTAGTTAATTTCCTCTAATGAACAGGTCTCATGCTAATTGATGTATTTAACAAATACTGTATAACATTTGCTGTATGTAAGGGGGTATTCTAAGGACTTCATATATACAGCTAGGGGTTCAAGCCTAGGGAAGCCAGCTGCAGACATCTCTTATCAGTGTATGTTACACTGATTTGCTTTGTACATAATTTTTTGAAGAAATTGTATATATAGCATTTTAGTTATTTAAAATTTTTTTCAATTTTCCCTGATGTAAAGTTTTTATGAATTTAATTCACCAAGTTCAGAAGGCATTAGTGAAAGTTCAGTCATTCTTTGATTTTTAATTAATATATTTAATTAAATATAGATTACTGGGTTATTTTCCTCCTTTTGATTAGTAAGTATTTGAAGTATAAAGAGATACAAAAATGAAAATAAAAATTATCTATAGTCTCATGATTCAGAAAATAATGTTGCCTTTTGTGCATTTATATATGTATTTTTTATATTTGTATGTGTATTCACATTATAATTCTTCATATCATTAGTCTGCAAAAATATCATTTTTAATAGCTTTATAGAAGTATGTTATTTGGATATCCCATAATTTATTTAACCATTTTCCTATTGTTGTACTAGTTAGGTTAAGATGTTTTTAAATACAATATTTTGGTAATAGGTAAGTGATAGAAATTCAAGAGAAAGAAAGAGGATGTATGGCAGCTTGACTGAGCATGCCCATGGGTAACTGCTCCTGGCAGTGATGGGTGGGGACTAGGTGTGACAGTTGTAGCCATGTTTGTTAATACCTGGATTTTATCAGTATCATATATATTTTAAGAATCAACTTAAAATGCTAATTTATTTATAGTGAGAAATTTTTTCTGCTAGGTAAGATGAAATATTTGCATCAGCCAGTAGTTTTTCTGGGAACTCCAAATTAAACTGTGTATGTGTGAGTCACTCAGTTGTGTCCAACTCTTTGAGACCCCATGGGCTGTAGCCCGCCAGGCTCCTCTGTCCATGGAATTCTCCAGGCCAGAATACTCCAGGCCAGAATACAGATCTCCCTTCTCCAGGAGATCTTCCCAATCCAGAGATCGAATCCAGGTCTCCCTCATTGCAGGCAGATTCTTTACTGTCTGAATCACCAGGGAAGTTTGTTTAGTAAATATATATCAGAATGAATCCTAATTTAAAAGTTAGACCAACTGCAGGGAGCTGTTCTTTGATGGTTTTGTATTATTAGTAGCAGTAGGTAGACTTGATTTACTGAACTGTGCTTCAGCGTGATACTCTCAGCCTCTTATTGAACAGAACAATAAGAGTAAGAGAAAACCCAGTGAAATTCATCATCATGTTAAATATAATGATGAAAGAGATGCTGGGACAGGGTTCGTTATATGATACAGAAGCTTCTTTATGAAAACGCTTAGGATGATACTCTGACTTTCTTACTAGGAATAGTTGGTGTGATTTGTTTCAGTTTATGGTCAGTGTGAGAGTTATGCAGCTTTTCCTCTGGCAGCTGTTATGTTTACAGCCATCTTTTTGCCCACCTCTCTCAAATGTACTTAATAAAGTATACATTTTTATTAGCTGTATTTTATGTCTTATCCTCATTTTAAATTTTCTTTTTTAAAAATCAGTATTTGGGGACTTCACTGGCAATCCAGTGATTAAGACTCCATGCTTCCACTGTAGGGACACAGGTTTAATCCCTGCTTGAGCAGTGCAGCAAAAAATAAATTTTAAAAATTGATACCTGTATAAATTACCATCTATTTGAGGAGGTTCCCCAGATCTGTTTCACCTATCAGAAAATATTTCTCTCAAGCTTCAGATAATATCTTAGTGAAGCCAGTAAAGTAAAAACATCCAAAATTATTCCTTCTTTCTTGCATATCCTCTAAATCAGTTCACCTGGACTTTGTTGATTTTTTTTTAATACTTCTCTCACATTCATATACTTCTCTCCATATTTACTGGTATTGCCCTCTAATATGCTATCATTATCTTATTTAATTACTTAATAAGCTTCTAATTAAACTGCCTACTTTCTGTTTTGCTCTCTTCTACATTCTTCACATTATAGCTGCGCTACTGCTGCTAAGTCGCTTCAGTCGTGTCCGACTCTGTGCGAACCCATAGACGGCAGCCCGACAGGCTCCCTCGTCCCTGGGATCCTCCAAGCAAGAACCCTGGAGTGGGTTGCCATTTCTTTCACCAATGCATGAAAGTGAAAAGTGCAAGTGAAGTCGCTTAGTCGTATCCGACTCTTCGCGACCCCATGGACTGCAGCCTACCAGGCTCCTCCGTCCATGGGATTTTCCAGGCAAGAGTACCGGAGTGGGGTGCCATTGCCTTCTCCGTCACATTATAGCTAGAGTTACCTTTTTAAAACAAAGTTCAGACCACATGATTCCCCTACTTGAAAATATTTTACTTACTACCCTGACTCATTAGAATAAAGTCTCAGCTTCTTAATAGTGTTTATGAGACCTCATATGAACAGATTACTGAGCACCTCACCCTCTGTGTCTCTTGCCCATTCCTCATCTCGTGCTCAAGGCATTATTTTTGTTTCGTCATTTCTTGAAATGTAATATGATCCTACTGTCCTCCATGATTTTGCACAAGTTATGGCCCATGACCACCTTATCTCCCTTTATCATACTGTTCTTTCCTCCTTTTTTAAAAACTCACTTCAATTCTCAACATAGATGTCAGTTCCCTCTTAGTAGCCTTCCTGACCACCTGAATTAGCTACCTTTTGCTGTACAACAGGAACTAATACAACCTTGTAAATCAACTATACTTCAATAAAAAAAAATTTATATGTAAAACCCCAAAAGAATATTAGACCGAAAAAAAAAAACCAAAATAGCTGCCCTTCATATGTAATTTCAAGCCATCCTCTACAGAATCCTCTTATAAGGCTATAAAATCCGAAATGAAGACTATCTCAGTCATTATTCCCCAGTATCTAACACAGTGCTGAGTACTATTTGTTGATCTCCTCTGATAGCCAATCACTGTATGAAATTTGTATTATTTGTTTTATAGAAGAAGAAATAGGCCCAGGGATATTTGAATAACTTTCCTAAAGCCATATTTTAATTGATCAAGCCAAGAAGAATTAAGCCTAAGCAAGCAATTCCAGAGTCTGAACATTTGACCACTATTGCCTCACTTCCACGCAAAATAATCAAACCTGTTTTAATTTTTGTTAACCAAACCTGTTTTAATTTTTGTTATCTCAATGTATTCTATCTATCTTTTGTATGCTGCTTTAAATCTCAAGAAATAAAATGAGGTAGAAATAAATCCAGTACAGCAAATTTCAATGTAGACTAAGTACATCCAGCAGATACTAAGTTCTGACAATGTCCCATGTTGTAATGCTCTATAGCAAGTTTACAGCACTCATCCCTAAAATGCATTTTTGAAAAGCATAAAATCCGTTTTCTTAGGCAGTTGATAGAACCTGTCAGATTCATAATAAAAAATTCCCCCTTTACAGAAAAGTGTGTAAACAATCTGTCTTGTTGCAGTTTTGTGTCTATTCAATTATATATTAGCGGCAGAGCTTTTAAGCATTACACTGGCTTCTGAGTGAAACTTGGGAGATACTTTAATCTTATCAGCTGAACAGTTAGAGTATCTCCTAAGGTAGAGTCTTAGTATCATAGCTAATGTAGTTCATTATATGCTGATTTTTACTGACTTCAGTTTTAAAGAGGTGACTTTATTTTCAGTTTGGAAGATCTACCTCATTTGAAACAGCTTCTCTCACCTTCTCTATGTATTAACTGTATGTAAATATTGGTTAACTTTTAGTAGATTTGAAGGTCTGATTATTTTAACTTCTTACTAGACCTTATTATGTAAGGGCTTCCCTGGTGGCTCAGATGTTAAAGAATCTGCCTGCAATGTAGGAGACCTGAGTATGATCCTTTGGTTGGAAAGATTCCCTGGAGAAGGAAATGGCAACCCCTTCAGTATTTTTGCCTGGAGAGTTCCATGGACAGAGAAGCCTGGTGGGCTATAGCCCATGGGGTTGCAACGAGTTGAACACAACTGAGCAAATAACACACAGAGACCTTATATATGATTGTTCTTTTTTATTTCTTTTATACTAGGTTCATGAGAGAAGTGTTCAGTCAGACTTCCTACTAATTATCTTGAAAGAAATTTTACAGAAACGTTCTGATTTACATTTGATTCTCATGAGTGCCACTGTAGACAGTGAAAAGTTTTCTACCTATTTCACACACTGCCCTATTCTGAGAATTTCAGGAAGAAGTTATCCTGTTGAGGTAAGTTTTTTTAATAATGCCTATGTAAACAGAAACTACATTCCCACCAGTGAGTGTCCCCAGAAGATAGGCCCTTAAGTTTGCTGTTGCTGCTGCTAAGTCACTTCATTCGTATCCGACTCTGTGTGACCTCACAGACGGCAGCCCAGCAGGCTCCCCTGTCCCTGGGATCCTCCAGGCAAGAACCCTGGAGTGGGTTGCCATTTCCTTCTCCAATGCATGAAAGTGAAAAGTGAAAGGGAAGTTGCTCAGTCGTGTCCGACTCTCAGCGACCCCATGGACTGCAGCCTACCAGGCTCCTCTGTCCTTGGGATTTTCCAGGCAAGAGTACTGGAGTGGGTTGCCATTGCCTTCTCCCCCTTAAGTCTGAGCCTAGAACTATTCCTAAGGTAATGTAAGCCAAGAGAGGACCTGGAGCTGGCCTTGGAAATCAGATAGCTGAGCTGCCTTGACTAAGCATGGGTGGACTGGAAGGAGGATTGTGCTGAATGACATACCTCAGAGGTACAGAAAACACAGTTCTATAGCAAAGCCAAATCTACATCCAGATTGGGGTCACTGCCTAACAATAAGGAACTGCTTTTCCACCCATGTGGAAGTTGGATATGAGAGTTGGAGTATAAAGAAGGCTGAGCCCTGAAGAATTGATGATTTTGAACTGTGGTGTTGGAGAAGACTCTTGATAGTCCCTTGGACTGCAAGGAGATCTAACCAGTCCATCCTAAAGGAAATCAGTCCTGAATATTGGAAAGACTGATGCTGAAGCTGAAATTCCAACATTTGTCCACCGGATGTAAAGAATTGACTCATTGGAAAAGACCCTGATGCTGGGTAAGACTGAAGGCGGGAGGAGAATGGGACAACAGAGGATGAGATGGTTGTGTGGCATCACTGACTCAATGGACATGAGTTTGAGTAAGCTTCAGTTGGTGATGGACAGTGAATTCTGGCATACTACAGTCCACGGGGTCACAAAAAGTTGGATGCGACTGAACTGAACTTTCCACCCATCCCTCAAATTGAGGGGGATTTGTCTTTGATGCTTTCTTCCATTCTTAATGTTTGTTCTTTTGGTTCAGCTGATAAAGAATCTTTAAATTGATTTTCACATGTAAAAACTATACACCATAATGTACTTTGTCCTGGAACTACGTAGGGACAGATCCATCTATATCAGGCAAGTTCTTCATTCCCAAATAATGCAGAAAAAAATTTTTTTCATAATATTCTAATTAGCATGTGGTAACTCCAGTACTTTGGCCACCTCATACAAAGAGTCGACTCATTGGAAAAGACTCTGATGCTGGGAAGGATTGGGGGCAGGAGGAGAAGGGGACGATAGAGGATGAGATGGCTGGATGGCATCACTGACTCGATGGACATGAGTCTGAGTGAACTCCGGGAGTTGGTGATGGACAGGGAGGCCTGGCATGCTGCAATTCATGGGGTTGCAAAGAGTCGGACACAACTGAGCGATTGAACTGAACTGAACCGAACATTCAGGAAGCTAGCAATCCCTTGTCTCTTTAAGATGATATTTACTGAAATGAATTTGAACTCACTCTTTATGCCTTCCTCTGTGCAGGTTTTTCATCTTGAAGATATAATAGAGGAAACAGGCTTTGTACTGGAGAAAGACTCAGAATATTGTCAGAAATTTTGGAGGAGGAAGAAGAAATAACCATTAATGTTACAGCCAAAGCAGGGGGAATAAAAAGTATCAGGTAAGAAGAAAACATTTTAAAAGACATCTGATGATGATATCCAAGGCACAAACTACCCTAAGAGTTTTAAAGTCATGTGGCTGGCACAGTGCATTCAAATACATTTTGTTGGAGGAATAACAGATGTGATTATGAGCAAATTTTAAAGATCATTTCTTTAATCTTTGTTTTACTGACTCTTTTACTGTTTTACTTACTGTTTGGTTTATGATATTTGCTTTATCTCAACACCTTAAATAGACTGGGGCAGGCCCAGAGTCTAGATCCCTGCCACTGGTTTTCTTAGGAGCCTTTGTGCTGGCATGAGCCATCCAGGGAAGCACAGTTCTTCATAGAGAGTTAGTTTAGTTTGAATGACATAATTTTAGGAATATCACAAAAGCTGTGTTATCCTGCATTTTGACCAGTGGTACTATTTACATATTTTCACTGTATCTACAATATTTCATTCATCTAATGGACAAATTTAAAGTGTTTATCTTTTAATTAAGCAGATAAATCAAGGAAGCAAAAACTAAAATCTTTTCTTAAAACTGTAGAAACAGAGATTAGAAACTAAAGAAAGACTTCAAAAAATTAAAGGTAGTATTTCAAAGGAGATGGTTGGAACTCACCAACCAAAGTAGAATCTAGACTGAATGAGGCAGGTGTAAATTACTTAATAAAGTTATCACGACCTCTTGGCCTGCCTGCTTTTCAGTTGCCACGGAACAGTGCAGCCATTATTCTGTTTTTCTTCATTTCTTTAATGTCTACATGCCAAGATTAAAAGTTTTGCTGTACTTAAGGGGACTGGATGAAATTAATAGGGAGATGAAATTTTATCATACTTTAATACTGTTAAAAATTGTATTCTTGCTACATTTTAATGAAATAATGGTGACAGTGAGGAAAATATGGATTTAAATAAATGTAAGTAGTTCATTTTTTTCCTTCTTTGTCTTTACTTCATATTTTTGTTCAGGTTTTTCCAATTATGTTTCTTTTAGGAATACATCCCAGTTCAGACTGGAACAAGTGCTGATTTAAATCCATTTTACCAAAAGTATAGCAGTCGCACTCAGCATGCTATTTTCTACATGAATCCTCATAAAATCAACCTGGATCTCATTTTGGAACTTCTTATATATTTAGGTATGTACCTATTTCTAATGTGTCTCCATTTGTTTTGATAAAACTTTTCTACTAACTGGAGATGTTTTATTAATATTTTATATGCTGTTCCTTATTTTTGAATATTGTATCTTTCAAAAAATTTCAGACAGAAGTCCTCAGTTCAAAAATGTTGAAGGAGCAGTACTGATCTTTTTACCAGGCCTTGCTCATATTCAACAGTTGTATGATCTCTTATCAACTGACAGAAGATTTTTTTCAGAACGGTAACTACAGATCTTCATTATATTCCTGGTAATTTTAAAATAGAGCAGTGTTTTGTACATTAAAATTCTTGATCAGAGCTTTCAAAGTCTTTTCACCTTTAGTTAAAATTGTCCATGACAAAGCAATTCTTATTTTAACTTTCTGTTATAGCATTTTCTCTACTAAAAATTTTAGGTACTTGTTCCACATTTGTTTTATTTTCTTAATATGATTTAGCAGAGGGAAACTCGTAGTTATGAATAAGATGGTGACTCCCTCCCCAACCCATGGGATGGTGCAAAACCCCAACAGCATTGCAGTTTATCATCCATACAGACTGAATTGGCTCTTTAGTGTGCCTGTTTTGATATAGTTTATTACTGCTGTTATCATTATCACTTTGGCATCAGAATATATTTTTAAAAATTCTTTAAACCCTACATTCATATAATTTATATTAAATTTTTCTCATCAATGAGTATATATATATATATTATTCTCAGAACTTTTGTGTGTTTAAAATTTTTCATAATAAAATTTTTAAATTGCTTCCTATTTGCAAATAAATTTTGTTATTCTTTGCAGTGTCTTCTAAAGAGAAACTCTTGCTAAGAACTATGATTTTAACTTTCAGATATAAAGTGATAGCTCTGCATTCTATTCTTTCAACTCAAGATCAAGCTGCAGCATTCACACTTCCTCCTCAAGGAGTCAGGAAGGTAAAACTCAGTACATCAAATTTATATGTGATCCACCTGAGAACAAACAGTTCATGACAATGACTACCTATCATCAAAGACAGTTATTAAGTGCCTTATAGCACATGGCAGACTCCAGATGCTCTGCAGTCTAATATCATCAAAAGTGAACCAAATATTAAAATTCAATTTATATTATGTTAGGTGTTTATATTATGTGTTATCAATAACTTTAGAGGAGTGGTAGTTTAAAAACATGGCATTATTGTTACTTTTGAGAAGAAAAAGTCACTACTATTCCTTCAAGAAGAGAACACAAAGGATGTTTGATGTCAGAAGCTACTTGAATCCTGGGAGGATTCTTTTTTGTTCTCTATAGTCTCTTCATCCCTGATCATTTTTGCAACACAGAGAACATTAGGTTAGGAAACAATCTTAAGGTATTTTCATTGTCTCCTCTGTTCAGGATTCTGAATGAAGAGATATTTGGCAAAAAGAGTTTCTCAGATTCTTGTCCTGAAGCTGCTGCCATGTCTGTGGCCTTTGGCAACATACTCAGCCTTACTTTCTCATCTTTAAAAGGGGTTGAATTAAATTTATGATTTTCTAACTGCTCTGAAAAATCCAGAGATTCATAGGTTATGCTCTGATCTGTAACATTTGGGCTTCTCTGGAAGATTTTGACTGAAGAAAAGAATTCCACCACCTCTAAACACTTTGATCACCTAGGTCCTATCTAAGTCTTAATAATCTGGGTTCTCTTTCCTAGGATAAAGGATAAGAAAAGCAAGCATTCAGTATTGAGACAGAGTGATAACAGTGAACTGACCTAGAGTTTCCTAAATGTTTTACCTCCAAAGACTCAAGAAAAAAACACACACACAAGAAGATGGGCTATTCAGCCATCACCATTAAGAATTTTTGAGCTAGAAAGGGCCCTAAGAAATCATGTATTTCTACCTCCTAATTTGAGACCAGAGAGGTAAAATAACTTGCCCAGGTCGCAAAGCTAATAAGTAGCAGAGCCAGGGCAACAACCCACCAGTTCTTCTTACTAAAGAAAGTATTCCCTAATAATTGTAAAGTTTCTGCTGAGCAGTCTCCATTCTCTGACCCACTTTCCCATTCTATGTGTATCATTTTTAAGATGACTGACTAGAATTAAGGTACTAACAGTATTTCTGTTGGAATAAGAATCTGTAAGTTTAATTAATAAGCTGAGGTAATAAAATTAATTAGCAAATTTAAGTTACACAGTAATAGCAATTAGATTGTGAGTTTTTGTAAAGAATAATTGAAATTCACTTTTTAAAATGCATTGGCTAAACTAAAGAATTTGTAAGTAATGGCACATTGCTGAAAGTTGTTAACCTAAATGTTTTGGCTTTGTGTTTTCAGATTGTTTTGGCAACAAATATTGCAGAGACAGGTATCACTATTCCAGATGTTGTATTTGTAATTGATACTGGAAGAACGAAAGAAAATAAGTAAGTTTGCATTTTCCTCCCAAATCAAAACATATTTAACCTGAAAAGGGCTTGGGACTCTTGAATTGTTAGGAGACATCACAGAACCATTCCAGTCAGTACATGTACTGCCAAAGCTAGCACTAGATCTCAGAATCATATGGGGAACATCTCAAATGTCCTAATTCTGTCCAAAACAAAAGGTCTCAGAGAAGCTGTAGGGAGGTTTAAAATATCTGAGAGTAAACGTCAAAATTCATGTCATTGGTTTTCCCATAAGTAATATCAGTGTACTGCTCCTGATAGGAAAGTGCTGAGAAAATGTTCAGACATAAATTCTTATTAGTTAGTTTGTAAAATAAATTGTTTTACAAAAGCATTATTTGTGGGATTATAAAAAAGCATGGTTTTAGAATCAGAGTTAGATTATAAATCTCTGATCTTGAGCAAGTAATATGACATCAGTTATAATCATCAGTATTCTCATAAGTGGGAAAATTAAAATTTCATAAATTGAAAGTACATAGTACAGTAATTGGTGCATAGTAGATAACTTTAACTATTAAATAAATTTAACTTTAACAGATTATTGCTTTATAAATGTTTTGATGTTTATATTTAACAAATAAGGGAGACCATCATTTTGGTCTATTCTAATCTATATACACTGTTCCTAATCTTAGAAAACTTTAGCAATATTTGGAAATGAGTATGACTGTCCAGTACAAAATAGATTCCTGATTTTTTTAACTGTACCTTTAGAGGAAGTGTTTTCAGGGTTGAACTGTATTTTGCGAAAGGTGCTTTGAATTGTGATGTTCACAGCAGAATTTCTCACTTTTTCAAAGAATTCTTACTGCATAATTAATCTTCAACTTCAGAATCAAATACTTCCAGTTTTTTTTTAGATTTTAAGTCAGTTATCTACATATTATCTCCTAAAACATTTTTCTAGGTACCATGAGAGCAGTCAGATGAGTTCTTTGGTCGAGACATTTGTCAGCAAAGCCAGTGCTCTGCAGCGCCAGGGAAGAGCTGGGCGGGTCAGAGATGGCTTCTGTTTCCGCATGTACACGAGAGAAAGGTATGGCATAGCCTGGAGATTAAAAACACACAAACCAGCATGGCATTGCTGATAATACGTATTTAGGATTATTTTACCTTGTTTTTCAGATTTGAAGGCTTTATGGACTATTCTGTCCCTGAAATCTTGCGTGTGCCTTTGGAGGAATTATGTCTTCATATTATGGTAATCCCAAGGGAATTTAGATGAACTTTTGTTCTCCACCCGTTTCTAAGAAAAAAGAAAAAGAAGACCTAAACTTATCTTACCTTCTGTTGCACTAGATTTTCAAGTATTTAATTTACTCTGCTCTAATAAAATCCCTCTTCCCCCATATTTTATAAGTAATCCACTGTGCTTTAAATATGCCATAGGTACTCATACTTTAGGAAATTAAAATATAGACTCATAGCCCAGACCACTAGTTCTCAACTGCGGATGATATTGCTTACCAGGGAAAGCCTGGAATGTCAGGAGACATTTTTTGTTGTCAAAACTGCAGGGAGAGGGAGACCATGCTGTGGATATCTAGTGGGTCAAGACCAGGGCTGCTGCTAAACACTCTGCAGTGAACAGCACAGTCCCCTAAAACAAAGAATTATCTGGGCCCACTAACAATAGAGCTGGACTTGAAAAGTCCTGACCTAGACCAAAGGCTTCCTGGTATGAAAGATCTATAATATCCTTCAGTTCTTAGATTTTTGGTTCTATAAAAATCAGGAATGAAAAAGCTAAATATATGCAACTGGAAAAATCTCCTATTTGTTTAAAATTTTACTTAAATTTAGTTCCAGTTTGACCATCTTTTTTTTTTTTTAATTTTTTCTGATCACATCCGAATTTATCACTTTTTCAATCTGCAGAAATGCAATCTTGGTTCTCCTGAAGATTTCCTCTCCAAAGCTTTAGATCCTCCTCAACTTCAAGTAATCAGCAATGCAATGAATTTACTCCGAAAAATAGGAGCTTGTGAACTAAATGAGCCTAAACTGACTCCACTGGGCCAACACCTTGCAGCTCTGCCTGTGAATGTCAAGATTGGCAAGATGCTTATTTTTGGCGCCATTTTTGGCTGCCTGGATCCAGTGGTAAGACAAGCAACACTGCTGCTTCTTCACTGTAAATATCATTTTGGTTGGGGAGGTATTAAGTTGGGAAAATTTTTTTTAACTAAGTAGGGTGTCTGTACTAACATTAAAGCCAGAAAATCTGAATGCTTAATGAGAATTTTTGAATATTTAACTTTTATATTTATATACAAGAAAATATCTTCACCCATATACTCTTGTGTATTGTAGGTATTATTTTGTAAAAGGGTTTTGGCTTGTAGACTTCTGCTATCAAACATCCCACTTGAAATATTTACTTAATTTTTTCTGTGTATATATATATATAGTAGATGATTCATATAGTAGATGGATTTATTGAGAGTTTTGAACTCCACACTTTAGAATCAAAACTTCCTTCTCTTTTCTGGGTTTTCTCTGAGCTAGCAATTACCAGCAATTCTGTTTTCTCAAATTATCTCAGAATTAACAAACTTTTGCCTCTCTCTGAATCTCTTGCCTGCTTTGCCATTCCAACTTTATCAGGTTGTAGCCTTTTCTGGGACTACAAATAAGCCTGTTTGAAATCAAAATGGGGAGAGTATGACTTACTCTAGTCTTTTTTTTTCTAGTATCAGAAATATATACCAGAATTGTGTTGAGTCCAAGAAATATCTACTGCCATGATAGTTGATCTGAAAAGCTGCAGCAACAACAAATGGGTTGTTATATAGTCCAGATTATCTAAGAATTATTTAAGGAGCATTGCAGGCAATGGAAATTCAGACTCAGAGTCAAGATCTCTGATCTGTGATTAAGGAATTTCTTTTAACTGTGTGACAGACTATCAGTCTCTTGCACAAATACTCATTTTTAAAATCCCTGATTCTGTTGGTATTACTTCCCTGTCTCACAAAGATGATATAAAAGTAAGTGATAGATTTTTAAATTCCATAAAATGAAACTAAAAGCAACTAATTAAAATGAAAATGCTAGCTATTATAGAGCACAGTAAATTCAAAAGAAGAAGCATGCAACTTGAAAGTGCAGTTGTTTTATGATTTGCTTTCTATTACAATACAAATCAACTTTTAGTGTGTACCTTTTTAAGGTTAAATTTTTTTGTTTATTTATGGTTAGGCAACATTAGCTGCAGTTATGACAGAGAAGTCTCCTTTTACCACACCAATTGGTCGAAAAGATGAAGCAGATCTTGCAAAATCAGCCTTGGCCATGGCAGATTCAGATCATCTGACGATCTACAATGCATACCTGGGGTAAAGAAATAATCTGGGTTTTGTCAGTAGGTCAGACCTGAGGGTATTTACTATTTAAAAATATATCTTTGACTTTTATTAAAAAGATACATTAAAGGTTTAAATTTAGTATTGGTTACTTCATCTGTCAAGTATAATTATTTTAGAGATTTGTATTTTTATAATCCTAAAATTTAAGAACAATGTACTTTGTATTACTATGTGTATATTACCTTATATTTGAAGTTATTAATTTACTGTTATACATAAGCAAAAAATACCTATATTGTAGTTGAAATTGGTTAGCTCTTAAAACAGGCATGGCTCTTCCTCGTTTTATATGATTATAATATAATTTAGTACCTCTGAAAGTGAGAGTTTGGAAACATTATTAAACTTCAGTCATTTTTCTTACGTAGATGGAAAAAAGCACGGCAGGAAGGAGGCTATCGTTCTGAAATAGCATATTGCCGGAAGAACTTTCTTAATAGAACATCACTGTTAACCCTAGAGGTAAGTCTTAACGCAGGTGTCTTAATTTAGGGTCATATGGTGGACCAGTGGGATTATTTTGGGAAAAGAAATGCCTAGGATAGTGCTTGACACATAGTAACTGTTTAATAAACATTTGCTGAATTAATAAATTTGTGATTTTTTTGTTTTGTTTACAACAGGTAACCTGTATTACACGGTGATTCAAAATAGTATTTAACAGGGACTTCCTTGGCTGTTCAGTGGTTAAGACTCTGTGCTTCCAAAATAGTGTTTAACAATCATATTATATTTAGGAAGTGGTCAAAGATACAACGTGATTTCATAGAAATAACACTGAAGTGAAGTGAAGTCGCTCAGTCGTGTCTGACTCTTTGAGACCCTGTGGACTGTAGCCTACCAGGCTTCTCTGTCCATGGGATTCTCTAGGCAAGAATACTGGAGTGGGTTACCATTTCCTTCTCCAGGGGATCTTCCCGACCCAGGGATCGAACCCAGGTCTCCCGCATCGGAGGCAGACGCTTTAACCTCTGAGCCACCAGGGAAGCCCAGAAATAACACTAGTTTGGGAATTAGGACAGTTGTCTATTCAACAGCTCAAGCTTGGAGAAGGTTAATTTAGTCTCAGTTTCTCATTTTAAAAAAAAAGAAATTGAATTGGGGATATGCTACAGTTTTTCTCAACTCTGAAAATCAGTTGTTATTTTGAATTATGGAAATTTTCAACTATACATAAAAGTGACAATAGTATAGTGAACTCCTGTGTACTCATTTCTCACTTCCATAATTATCAACATGTGCTCAATCTTGTTTTACTAATACTCCCCTTAATCCACTATCCGCCCTCTAGATTATCTTGAAGCAAATCCCAGGTATCAGCTTGTTATATATCTCTGAAGTATAAGACTCATTTTTTTCTTTAGCATTATCATGCCTTGAAAAATAATTCCTTTATATCGTCAACTATATAATATGTAAATATCTCTGATTTTTCATAATTTTTTTTTTTACGGCTAGTTTAAAATCATGATCCACACAAGGTCCACACATTAAAATCGGCTGATATGTCTCAAGTGTAGTGCAACATTTAAAGGGAAATGGTGTTTAGAGCAGACATGCTATAAAAGCATTCAGAAAATAAACTTACCTCTCACATAATTCCCCTATTCTATGCTCATATTTTAAAAGATTGTCTGGCTTGGGTTCAAGATATGGAGAGATAAGCAACACTCCTTTGTCTGCACTCCACTTCCTCCAAACCTTCAAGTTGCCTCCCACTCCCTTCCTTCTATCAGCCTTGTCTTCACCTCCCCTAGGCTACAGGGTTTTCAGTTCTTTACCAGTCTTGTGGTATGATAGCAACTGTCTGTCTGATTTTTCTTCTCCTGGAATTGAAGTCCCTTAAGTCCCAAACCAGAAAACTCAAGGAAATCCTAAATGTAAACTTCCTCTTTTAATCACTTGTATCCTGTCTACTTTAAAAATGCTCATCCTCGAGAGACAGCAAAAGAGACACAGATGTAAAGAACAGACTTTTGGACTCTGTGGGAGAAAGCAAGGGTGGGATGATTTGAGAGAATAGCATTGAAACATGTATATTATCATATGTGAAATAGATCGCCAGTCCAGGTTCGATGCATGAGACAGGGTGCTCAGAGCTGATGCACTGGGATGACCCTTAGGGATGGGATGGGGAGGGAGGTGGAAGGGAGGGTCAGGATGGGGAACACATGTACACCCATGGCTGATTCATGTGAATATACGGCAAAAACCACCACAATATTGTAAAGTAATTCAGTTCAGTCGCTCAGTTGTGTCTGACTCTGCGACCCCATGAACTGCAGCACGCCAGGCCTCCCTGTCCATCACCAACTCCTGGAGTCCACCCAAACCCATGTAAAGTAATTAGCCTCCAATTAGGAAAAAAAAGGCAAAAAAATAAATAAAATTGGATTTAAAAAAAAATGCTCATCCTCCCTATGATATTTTAGCTGATTGGCATTACTAAAGGTAGAAAAAGATTTTAAGCAACAAGTTTAGATGGTTGGCATTAATAAACATTGTCAGAGTTCTTTAGAAAATTGTTTCCCAGAGACAAGTGAAGAAGGTTCTTGCAGTCTAGGATCAGAGTCCTCTGTAATTCTTCCTCAGTGTCTCTATGTGAGCATCCTTATTGAGTAAACCTATTGAAAGCAGAGCTACTGTTAAAGTAGATACACTGAATGAAAATCCGTTCAGGCACATTTTTATTGCTTTCACGTATTAGATATTTGTATGTTAATTGAAGTATGGTTGATTTATAATATAATATTTTAGGTTATACAGCACAGTGATTCAGTATTATTCTAGATTATACGCCATTAGAAGTGATTATAAAATACAGACTATAGTTCCTGTGATATACAATATATCCTAGTTGCCTGTTTTATACAGACTTGTGTGTGCCTCTTAATTCCATATCCCTATCTTGCTCCTCCCCCTATCCCTTCCTCCAATGATAGCCACTTGTTTGTTCTCTATATCTGTGAGTCTGTTTCTGTTTTGCTGTATACATTTGTTTTAGATTCCACAGTTAAGTGATCTCATACAGTATTTGTCTTTCTCTGCCTTATTTCACTAAGCATACTGTTTAGTCCATCAACATTGCTGCAAATGGCAGGGTTTTTTTTTCATTTTTACTAAAGTTTTATTATATATTTATGGAACTTGAGGAATAGTTATATATTAAGACATTTCTTCAAAGTATTGGCTGTGTTAAACGTGAAAATAAACTGATAAGTTAATGAAATGCCTAATCTAAAGAGTTTGCTAAACTAATAAAGTATTATTCAAAGAATAATCCACAAGGACTTCCCTAGCGGTCCAGTGGTCGGCATTCTGTGCTTCCAATGCAGGGGTCATGGATTTGATCCCTGGTCAGGGAACTAAGATCCCACATTCCATGAGATGTGGCCAAAAAAATTAAAAAAAAACAAAAACAAGAATGCACAGAGATACATACTTCATGCTGCTGGTTTTACTTAGTAATATGATAGATTAGGAAAACATTTGACAAATGTTAATATTTATAATAAGGTTAGAAATGAAACATTTTAGCATGTTTCAAATTCCAGTTTTTTTATAATTGGCATGTAGTTGGTTTATAATATTAATTTCAGGTATACACATAGTGATTCACAAATTTTAAAGATTATAGTCCATTATAGTTAACTACAGAATATTGTGTTTTATTGGGTATATTCCATGTGCTGGCAACATATTCTTGTAACTTAATTATTTTAGACATAGTAGATTGTACCTCTCAGCCACCTACTCCTACCTTGCCCCTCACTCCTTCCCTCTCCCTACTGGTAGCCACTAATGTGTTCTCTATGTTTGTGTTTCTTTTTTGTGTTATATCCACTAATTTTATTTTTTTTAGAATCCACATATAAGTGATAACATATAGTATTTTTCTTTGTTTGTGACTTATTTCACTTAGCATAATGACCTCCAGGTCCATCCACTTTGTAGCAAAAGGCAAAAATTCATTCTTTTTTGTGCTGAATAATATCCCATTGTGTGTATGTGTGTATTATCATCTTTCTCCATTTGTCTGTTGGTGGACATTTGGGTTTCTTGCATGTCTTGGCTATTGTAAACATCTATGAACATTGGAGTTCATGTATCTTTTTGAATTAGTGTTTTCATTTTTTTCTGGATATATGCCTGGGAGTGAGATTGCTAGATGATGTGGTAATTCTCTTTTTAGCTTTTTGGAATCCTGTCCTTTTTGATAGGAAACAGTAATACAAAGTACAAGGTTGTTTGGCAGCTTCTTTAATTGATTATGATCATGTCTCTTTTTAACAAACCAATCTAGGATGTAAAGCAGGAGTTAATCAAGTTGGTTAAAGCAGCAGGATTTTTATCATCTACTACTTCTAGTAGCTTTGAAGGAAACAGAGCCACACAGACCCTTTCCTTCCAAGAAATTGCCCTTCTTAAAGCTGTACTTACTGCTGGACTGTATGACAACGTGGGGAAGATAATCTATACAAAATCAGTTGATGTTACAGAAAAATTGGCTTGTGTTGTGGAGACAGCCCAAGGCAAAGCACAAGTACATCCATCCTCAGTAAATCGAGATTTGCAGATTTATGGATGGCTTTTATACCAGGAGAAGGTAAAGTGCTCATTCTTTAATTCCATTATTCAGGACATCATTCTAGAAGTCAGTCATAACAAATTTGGATGTCCACCAAATACTATATTTGGTTCTTAAACTGAGCTATTCATGTTTGTTCATATTTGAAATCAAGATGTTCATGGTTTCTCAACAAAAATATAAACGTCTTTTTTCCACATCTCCAAATAAGGGGAATATGGAATGGGATGTTACAACAGTCTGAGACACAGTGCAGCCTAAGATAACTTAATAGCAAATATTTGTAGATTAAAACAGTCAACCTTTTGAATCATAGCTCATTAAATTAATAAAGATCCATAATTTCAAGCATTGGCTTGAGTAACTCCCAGCTTATCAGCAAACTTAAACATGTAAAACATGACAAATTCCTGACTAATGGTCATGGCTGAACCTTGCTGTAGAAACCAGACACTTTGAAACTTAATAATTTTATCTTTCCACTAATTATTTAACAGTATTAGCATAACACTACTTATTCATACTTTATGTTCCAGGTACACAATTCAGCCTTACAATTAATGTTTGAAACCCTTTTAATAGTATAAATACACAGGTGGTGACTGTGATTATTATAAAAAGATTGTACAACATAATGTAGACATGTAGCTTTATAAAACAATTTAAAATAGTAGCAAATCATAGGAAAATGCTTACATGAAACAGTGAATTTTTATTTTTTTAGGCTGTTAAGTGTTTTTGTTTTTAATACAGATACGATATGCCCGAGTGTATTTGAGGGAAACTACCCTGATAACCCCTTTTCCAGTTTTACTTTTGGTGGTGATATAGAAGTTCAACACCGGGAACGCCTTATCTCTGTTGATGGCTGGATCTATTTTCAGGTACATTCTACAACTGATCTTAAAATTTTTCTGCCAGTACCATTGAGGTAGATTTTTTTTTTTTTTTAATTTTATTGGAGTTTGCATAATTTCTTCCTATGGTTTGACTTAAATAGAAGATGTCCGTATTTTATCTTGAATGTATGGTTTAAAATGTTTAATTTTAAAATCAAACTATATTCCTAATTCCATATTGCATTTATTGTCAGTAATAATGATTTGCCATGTGGTGGACTTCAGTAGTTGACTTTACGTGGATCAGCCTAATGTAATACCCTAATAACCTTATTAGATGATTTATTTCTATTGACAAGGCACTTAAGCTGAGTGGGAGTTAAATAGCTTACATAGATTGTTAATGGTAGCGCAAGGTTTAAACCTAGAACTATATGATCCTCAAACTTGTGCTCCTTCTGCTATATCATGCCATCTATAGAAAGACACAAATTCATTTAATTCATACTGTTAAAAAATTCTCCTCTGGAAAAATGAGACCAACCAGTGCTACCAACAATAAGTTTATTTCTCTGTAACTTATCAACATTGACCACTTTAAGCAAATCTAATACATTCTGCTCTGATATACCATGATAGCTGTTTGTCTAAGACTAGAGATGTAAATTTTAAAGGCAGTTTAAAAAATATGTGCACGTCTCACAAAGAGGGGGAGATAGTGATAGTGTTCTGTAACTGGATTGTGATGGCTGTACAACTCTATAAGTTCATTAAAAATCATTGAGTTGTACACAGTGAGTAAATTTTTATGATCTATAAATTATTCCTTAGTAAAGCTATTTTAAAAATTCCATTTTAAAACCTGTAGTCTTCTTTCTTCCTCTTCCGGGGATGATATCTAGAGGCATTCAGGATGGTCCAGTGTCTGACCTACTGTCGGAGGCCGTCCTACAGTACAGCCTCTAACAAAACCAGGCTGTCCCAAGTCCCTGGTAATGGAATTGTTTACCTTTATACAAGAAGGTTGGGAAAGCACCAGAATCCACATGTGAGCTCTGCCCAGGCCGACTTCAAGGAGTTCATGCTGTGAGACCTAAAGTTCTCATGAGGTTGTCTAAAATGAAAAAAACACAATCAGCTGGGCCTATGAAGTTTCCGTGTGTGCTAAATGTGTCCACAACAGGACAAGCATGCTTTCCTTATCGAGGAGCAGAAGATCGTTGTGAAAATGTTGAAAGCAAAAGCACAAGCACAGAGTCAGAAAGCTAAATTTAAAAATGAAGCATTTTTGAACAATAAAATCAAAAAGCAAAAAAACAAAACTGTAGTCTTCACTCCCATAGAATTGATACAATAGAAGAAAACAATTGCAAAATGGTTGCTTTATTCTGGAAAGAGATATCAAGTTTATGGGTACTTAATAAGGAAATTGAAGTTTATGTCTCTTAGCTACAGAAGGTTATTTTTCCAATAACATTTTATATTTAAGTCAATATGTGTTAAAGCACATTGTAAGGCATATATGCTTACCTTGATTTTTTTTTAAACGCATTCACACTCCCTGGGATTAACGTTCAATTTGTCATCTCTCAACAGGCACCTGTTAAGATAGCTGTCATTTTCAAGCAGCTACGAGTTCTCATTGATTCTGTTTTAAGAAAAAAACTTGAAAACCCTAAGATGTCTCTTGAAAGTAAGTGTTTGACTCTAAGAAAGAGAAACTTTTTCTGAGGTTCTCAATATGTTTTCTCTACCACTCTCCCAAATGTAGAGCTGTTAGTCTATAATCCTTCAACAGAAATCTGCAGTGGACACCTGAGATGCCACTTAGTCTGGTATGTGCTTTGCTGTTTTTAGTCACTCAGTCGTGTCCGACTCTGTGACCCCGTGGACTGTAACCCACCAGGTTACTCTGTCCATGGGGATTCTTCAGGCAAGAATGTTGGAGTGGGTTGCCATGCCCTCCTCAGGGTAGTCTGGTATAGTTTCCCAGACTTGCCAAATCATCAGTTATCCTTGCAGTTGTTAAATACATACATATATGGTCCAAAGACCTACCTCAGGCATACTGAATTTCCTCTGTGGGAGAGGCCTATGGCCATATTGCTATTTTATAATCCTTTCATCTGTAACACTTGCCCTGTACTACCATCCCCATTTTTAAATGCAATTATTTTTAATAAACTAGGTTGTTTTTCTGATAGCATTTCTTACGTTTAGGATTTGGGCAGTTGCATCTTCATGCTTTGATTTAATTTTCTCTGTTCCCTATATTTTCTGCAAACCTGGGTTTGATGCCTCAGTCGGGAAGATGCCCTGGAGAAGGGCATGGCAGCCCACTCCAGTCTTCTTGCCTGGAGAATTCCACGGACAGAGGAGCCTAGTGGGCTACAGTCCATGGGGCCACAAAGAGTTGGACGTGACTGAGCAACTAACATACATACACATTCTCTAAATTTCCTGAAGACTAGTAGTTCTATCTAATGACTTGATTAGAATCTGGTTTTTAGGAAAAGAATATTTTTTGGTTGGTGCTATATCCTTCCCATTGCATCACAGCAGTTTGATTTTCTTGTTTTTAATGATAAGAATTGGTCAGTTTGTTCAATGTGATTATATTTAACAAATATCCCAATTAATTCTAGTAGGTAGGCAAGTTGGGGAGCTACTGATCTAGTGCTAACTGCCCTGAAGTCTCACACTTTATGTTATAAATTTCCATAACTGAAAGTGAATGAATAAGCACTTAACTGTGTTAGTTTTCCTTTACTGCTGGAAACTCAAATCAGGTTTTGACATATTAAGAGAAGTGGGCTCTTCCCTTGAGGAACTCTGTATACTACAACACAGCCTAAAACAAACAAACAAAAATACATTATATTAAGGACAGGTTGAACCTCAACTTTTAAATTAAGAAAAATCAATTTTAAAATGCTTTCAGTGTTTCTCTTTGCCATAACAGGAAAAGTGGAACCTGCCCTCTGATGAGGCATGTATTTTTGACTTCAGGGAGGATGAAGTACCGTAGTGTCCTCTCTTTCTGGACTTGAGAATAAGAGAAGTTGGGATCTAAAGGACACCAAGCTTTTGAAAAAGAAATAACTGAAGTTGCTCTTGTATTTTCTTTTACTATACTGTTCCTCAGTCTAAAAATCTTAGTTCTTTCTAGACCTGTCATGTTCGCCTTGTAGTCAGTGAACTTCTTTCCTCACTCCTTTTATTTAATGCCACTATAGCCTCCAAGAGCCTGAGTGTCAGGCTATGGGCCCAGTTATCAGAATTCTCCATTGCAGTCATTGAAACATAGACCATTTTCTTATTGAAGTGTCTAATATGATAAGAATTTCAGTCTTGGAGTCCTGATAATTACAACTATTCAGAAAGTAGTTATGAAGTCACAATACCAGGCCAACTGATTAAAAGCAGAGGCAGCTGTTAAAACCGCTCACAAATAATGTAGCCCCTGTTTAGTCTGTTTGTCCAGTTAATTGGTGTTTGATTCCTTTGTTGTATAGAGAGGTCTGTCACTGTGTCACTGTGCCATCCACACTTCTCCTAGAGCACTTCCCTGGTAAACTTTTTGTTTCCTTTGAACTAAACATGGAAAAACATATAAAGAGTGCTTTAATCCTTGCCCATACTGTTGGCATCTTGGCTAATTCTGAGGTTCCTGGACGAGTCAAAAAGTAGACTTGAACTAGGTGAAAAAGTTAGGAAATTTACTGTCTGAATAGAATTTTTAAGAAATAATAGAGGCATCTCTAGTTTTATAAGTGAATATTTCTGGTGTTAACTCTGTATTCTAATTTAAAAGAATCTTTTAATAAAGTATACCTGTGGTTTACTTGTGTATATACTGAAAAATGAGTCAGTGCTGAATTTATTCATTGTTTTTTTTTCTTCTTCCATCCAGATGACAAGATTCTCCAGATCATTACCGAATTGATAAAAACAGAGAATAATAATTGAAACTGCAATTCATGATCAACTGCTTTGAAGAGAGTCATGAAATGATGTGAAAATGGACCATCCCATTAAGTATTTCAGTACTTAAAATGTTGGTACTAGTCATAATGTAAAGGTGGTGGAAAAAAGCACATACTTTAAACATGTGTAATTTTCTAATTTCTTTTTAATGACAAATATTCTCAGTGTATTTGCCACTACATTTACAATAAATTCTTTGGCATCATCCATGTGGTATTCATCATCATGTGCCTTATGGGCAAAGCCTGTGTCTGTAGTATCGTAACTTAATACTGTGATTCCCAGTGTACACACCTTATCCTCTTATCAGTCCTTGATGTCTAGAGAGTTCAAACCTTCTTGAGGAGGAAAAGGTCTAAAGGTCTTTCTCCCAGAGGAGAAAATGAGCTCCAAAACCAGTTGTAATTAAATTTTCATGAAAACATACAACTTGTTATTTAATACTTGATAGGAAAAGTCAAAATAATAAGATATACATTATTAATAGATGCCATCTGTATCAGTAGCATTCACTAAAGCACAAAGACAGAGTACTGTAGGAGGACAGGCAGCAATGGATAATGCTACTATCAACCTGGGGGTGACACCATTTGCACCATTTTTCTCAGTCATAAGCTTTGATATCACTGCTCTTGAATCTTTTTGTACTGATGATAGGATTGATAAGGTCAGTAACTTTAAGATACTAAAGCATATTTAGATATTTTTCAGTGGTTTAGTTTCACTTACTGACGATTTTTAAAACTCCATCTTGATTATGTTGAGGAATTTTCCATTTTCTGTCAAGATTATTTCAGTTCAGTTCAGCCGCTCAGTCATGTCCAACTCCTTGCGACCCCATGAATCGCAGCACGCCAGGCCTCCCTGTCCATCACCAACTCCCGGAGTTCACTCAAACTCGTCCATCGAGTCAGTGATGTCATCCAGCCATCTCATCCTCTGTCATCCCCTTCTCCTCCTGCCCCCAAACCCTCCCAGCATCAGAGTCTTCTCCAGTGAGTCAACTCTTCGCATGAGGAGGCCAAAGTATTGGAGTTTCAGCTTCAGCATCAGTCCTACCAATGAACACCCAGGACTGATCTCCTTTAGGATGGACTGGTTGGATCTCCTTGTAGTCCAAGGGACTCTCAAGGGTTTTCTCCAACACTACAGTTCAAAAGCATCAATTCTTCTGCACTCAGTCTTCTTCACAAGTCCAACTCACATCCATACATGACCACTAGAAAAACCATAGCCTTGACTAGACGGACTTTTGTTGGCAGAGTAATGTTTCTGCTTTTGAATATGCTATCTATGTTGGTCATAACTTTCCTTCCAAGGAGTAAGCATCTTTTAATTTCATGGCTGCAATCACCATCTGCAGTGATTTTTGGAGCCCCAAAAGATAAAGTCTGACACTGTTTCCCCATCTGTTTCCCATGAAGTGATGGGACCAGATGCCACGATCTTACCTTTCTGAATGTTGAGCTTTAAGCCAACTTTTTTGCTTTCCTCTTTCACTTTCATCAAGAGGCTTTTTAGTTCTTCTTCACTTTCTGCCATAAGGGTGGTGTCATCTGCATATCTGAGGTTATTGATATTTCTCCCAGCAATCTTGATTCCAGCTTATGCTTCTTCCAGCCCAGCATTTCTCATGATGTACTCTGCATATAAATTAAATAAGCAGGGTGACAATATACAGCCTTGACGTAGTCTTTTCCCTATTTGGAACCAGTCTGTTGTTCCATGTCCAGTTCTAACTGTTGCTTCCTGACCTGCATATAGGTTTCTCAAGAGGCAGGTCAGGTGGTCTGGTATTCCCATTTCTTTCAGAATTTTCCATAGTTTATTGTGATCCACACAGTCAAAAGCCTTGGCATAGTCAATAAAGCAGAAGTAGATGTTTTTCTGGAACTCTCTTGCTTTTTTGATGATCCAGTGGATGTTGGCAATTTGATCTCTGGTTCCTCTGCCTTTTCTAAAACCAGCTTGAACATCTGGAAGTTCGCGGTCCACGTATTGCTGAAGGCTGGCTTGAAGAATTTTGAGCATTGCTTTACTAGCCTGTGAGATGAGTGCAATTGTGTGGTAGTTTGAGCATTCTTTGGCATTGCCTTTCTTTGGGATTGGAATGGATTGGAAAACTAACCTTTTCCAGTCCTGTGGCCATTGCTGAGTTTTCCAAATTTCCTGGCATATTGAGTACAGCACTTCCACAGCATCATCTTTCAGGACTTGAAATAGTTTTGGAATTCCATCACCTCCGCTAGCTTTGTTTGTAGTGATGCTTTGTAGTGATGCTTTCTAAGGCCCACTTCACATTCCAGGATGTCTGGCTCTAGGTGAGTGATCACACTATCGTAATTAGTTGTGAAGCTCTTTTTGTACAGTTCTAGGATCTTCAAATATGTTTTTGTGTAGACCAAATGGCAAAAATTGTATCTGAAGGACAAAAGATTAGAATCGAGTAGGTACTTAGTGACTATATTTGACCATCCATAGAGTGGTACCAACTCTCCTGTGTGTAACTTTTGACTCCCCAAAACTTAACTTCTACTAGCCTCCTGTTGCCCAGAAGCCATACAGCTGATTAACATATATTTTCTGTTATATCAGGGCTTCCCTGGTGGCTCAGCTGGTAAAGAATCTGCCTGCAATGCAGGAGACCTGGGTTTGATCCCTGGGTTGGGAAGATCCCCTGGAGAAGGGACCAGCTACCCACTCCAGTACTCTGGCCTAGAGAACTCCATGGACTGTATAGTCCTTGGGGGTCAGAAAGAGTCAGGACTGAACGCCTTTCACGTTCACTTTTCTATGTTAGATCTAACATACATTTTATACATTCATGACATAACTTTTTCTTAATTAAAAAAAAAAATTTGTAGGCTTCATGGCTCATCTGCAGGTTTTTAAAATTGTCACAAACTTCAAAAAACTTTCCAATATATTTGTTGAAAAAAAAATCTTTGTATGTGAACCCACACAGTTCAGACCTATGTTGCCCAAGGGGCTAGTGCATTTGTTGATGAATGCATAAAAGAAGCTATAACTTTCACTTTATGTGCAGATGAAAGTAAAAATAATAGCAATCTCTCATTTTAGGTTTCTGCTTGCAGTGTGAGAAGTGAATTGACAGCAAGGAGTCAAACGTGACTACAGTTAGGAATCCCTCTTCAGTGCCATTAACAGAAATGGAAATGTTAAAGAGCTAGAAAGGGTGCTGGAGGCAGTTCAACTTGTGAAATAGAAGGACATAGAAACTGTGAAGTTGTGCTGGTGGAACTAACGGTAATGGAGTACTTTGTGTGTGCATGCTAGTGCCCATATGTTTTTTGTATACTGACTTATTTAATCTCCACAACAACCCTACGAGTTAGGTAGTGCATCATCTGAATTTTACAGATGAGGACACAGGCCTGAGGAAGTGAAATAACTTGTCCAAGATCAGACTGACAGTATGAGGCAGAAGCATTATGGCTCTGAAGCCATTTACATTACTGAAGCCAATTACATTATTGAAAATGTGAAAACAGTGGCTCAGATCAGGATCAGGATCCTAGAGTCTTTCACACAGAGGTGATAGTTAACAATGTGAGAATGAAGATCACTACCAAAGGAGAGAGCAGATAGAAAATAAGTGATGTTAAACTCTTACAGAACTCCATATTTAAAAATCCACTCACTCCTTTCCATCCCCTCAGCCATAACGCAGACCCACATCACCATCATCTTCACCTACATCACTGCTGCTGCTGCTAAGTCACTTCAGTCGTGTCCGACTCTGTGCGACCCCATAGACGGCAGCCCACCAGGCTCCCCCGTCCCTGGGATTCTCCAGACAAGAACACTGGAGTGGGTTGCCATTTACATCACTAGTAACCTACAAATTTGGCCCTTCCCTTCTTACCTCTCTCTAATCCATCTTCCCTACAACTGTAAGAATGATCTTTTGAAAAAGTTATCTGTTGCTTGGCTGATTCAACCCTTGCCTGGCCTCCCATTGCCCTTAAAGTATGAACTTCGAAACATGGCTGCAAAGCTCTAAGTGATCTGGATCTCGCTACCTTCCAATTCCTCTCCTGTCTAACCTCTTGCAATGCTCCAGCCACACCAGGCGCCTTCAGAATCCCAGAAGATGCCAAGATGCAATTAGTTGCTTTCTAATTATTTATACATGTTCTCTGTTCTGGTTGTTTACCACACAGACTATCCTGCTCCTTTGCTGTCTGTGAAGACAGACCACCCTACTGACTTCCTCACTGATGACCCTGCTGAAGTATAGCTCCCCTTTTAATCACTCAACACACAGTACTCTTCTCAGAAGGTACCATCTGCTTTCTGTCTTCTCCGACAGGACCACAGACTGCATTTTGACTGCTTTCCCGTGCTACTGTATACTGGCTGTGGCACATACAGGCATTCAATAAATGTCTGCTGAAGATGAATGAGGTAGGAGGAGGGGCAGCGTCAGGCATTCTTGCCAAAGTCCAGGAAGGAGAATTTCTGGGAAGCAAGGATATTGTCAACAGATGTTACTGACTAAGAAAAGACTTGCAGATTTCATAAGCAGGTCCCGCTTTTGAGAGCGGTGTTTGAATTAAGGCTGGCAAGGAAGGACAGAGAGGTCCCACAGCCACCTACACATTCAATGGTTTGCTAAAGGCACCTGCAGGACTACTGTGATAGAGAAAGATACACAATAGGATCAGCCAGGGGAAGACACTTCCCAGGGGGTCTGGAGGAATCTACCAACAGGTTTTCTACGTGTTGTGCAATGTCTCTGCCCAGAGGAGTTTGTTGGAGACTCGAAGTCCAAGGATTTTACTGAGGGCTGGTTACAGACGCAAAGACCAAAATCATAACTATCAAAGTTCCAGACTCCCAGAAGGAAAGCAGGCATTGGCATTCAGTGCCTCAAGCAGAAAAAAAAGTGTTATCTGAAATGAATTCTCAGGCTCCAGCCAAGAGCCAGCCCTGCAAACAGACCCTTCTAAAGACAGTAACCTCAGGACTGCCGTGTTCAAAACTCTTACCTGCACACTCACAAAGCTACCAAATCCCTTCCCACAAAGGATTTTTAGGGAATGATTACAAACTAAAAGGTAGGGTACCAAGTGAAAAATACTCCTTACAGATGTGATGAAGAAACAGCATAAGAGGTTGAAGATGAGATACTTTGGAATAAAAAAGACCTTCACTGATTTGCAGATAAATAACTAGCTGAGGTTGAGGATAATATTACCGTTGGAAGGAGCCCAAGAAGAGTACAGAGAACAACTTGAAAAAGCTTTTTGGCTTTCCCTACCCAGAAATGCTTAGGGACTTGAGGAGATAAGCAACTTAAGTTAATAAAAGGCTTTTTGCATTCAAGTGACCTTGGTGTTGGGCTTCCCAGGGGGTGCAGTTGTAAAGAATCTGCCTGCCAATGCAAAAGACTCAAGAGATGCTGGTTCGATCTTTAGGTCAGGAAGGTCCCCTGGAGGAGGAAATGGCAACCCACTCCAGTATTCTTGCCTGGAAAGAAGGAGAGGGCAGAGGAGCCTGGTGGGCTACAATCCAGTCAGTCAGTTCAGTTGCTAAGTCATGTCCAACTCTTTGCGACTCCATAGACTGGAGCATGCCAGGCTTCTCTGTCCATCACCAACTGCCAGAGCTTGTTCAAACTCATCTATTGAGTCAGTGATGTCATCCAACCATCTCATCCTCTGTCATCCCCTTCTCCTCCTGCCTTCAATCCTTTCCAGCATCAGGGTCTTTCCAATGAGTCAGTTCTTTGCATCAAGTGGCCAAAGTATTGGAGCTTCAGCTTCAGCATCAGTCCTTCTAATGAATATTCAGGACTGATTTCCTTTAGGATTGACTGGTTTGATCTCCTTGCAGTCCAAGGGACTCTCAAGAGTCTTCTCCAACACCACAGTTCAAAAGCAACAATTCTTCAGCATTCAACTTTCATTATGGTCCAACTCTCACATCCATACATGACTACTGTAAAAACCATAGCTTCAACTAGACAAACCTTTGTTGGCAAAGTAATGTCTCTGCTTTTTAATATGCTGTCTAGGTCTGTCATAGATTTTCTTCCGAGGAGCAAGCATCTTAATTTCATGGCTGTCCATAGGGTCACAAAGAGATACAGCCGAGCACACATATATACACACGACCTTGGGATCTTAGAGTGAAACAAATTCTAAATTTATTTTGTCTTCTTTATGGCTTTCTTAATAACATGTTTGTTCTCTTGTTTGATTGTAAAAATATAGTATATAATACATATACAAAATATGTTAATCAATTGTTGACATCATCAATAAGGCTTCCAATCAACAGTGGGCTATTAATAGAGTTATCTATGGATTTTCAGTAGCGTGGCAGAAAAG
This sequence comes from Nanger dama, assembly GCA_917880005.1. Classification (NCBI taxonomy): domain Eukaryota; kingdom Metazoa; phylum Chordata; class Mammalia; order Artiodactyla; family Bovidae; genus Nanger; species Nanger dama. Next base: position 15,773,128 of record CAKJTW010000040.1, on the reverse strand, counting down.
GGAAGGGTTGGTGCCCCAACCCTACAATGCTGAAGGGTCAACTGCACACTGCAAAATGATCACCACACTAAATCTTGTTGACATTTATCACCATGTATGGTTATAAATTTTTTTTCTTTTTTCTTTCTTTATTCCTTTTTGTTCTTTCTTATGATGAGAACTTTTAAGATCCACAGGACTTTGTGGAAAACAATTATATCACAGAGGTTCTCCCACAGGAGTGAAAGTCTGGGGCCATACACATCAGGTTCCCTAGTCTGGGGTCTGACATTGGGAAGAGGAGCCCCCAGAGCATCTGGCTTTGAAGGCCAGTGGAACTTGATCACAAGAACTCCACAGGACTGGGGAAAACAGAGACTCCACTCTCAGAGGATGCACACAAGGTCTTATCAACACCAGGACCCAGGGGGAAAAAAAGTGACTGCATAGCAGCCTGGACCAGACCTACCTGCTGATCTTGGAGGGTCTCTCGGGGAAGCAGGAGGCAGCTGTGGCTCACCGTGTGGGCAAGAACACTGGTGGCAGAGGTACTAGGGAGTATTCATTGGTGTGAACTGTCCTGGATGCAGTCATTTGAGGCTGAGACCTGGCCCCACCCCACAGCCTGTAGGCTCCAGGGCTGGAATGCCTCAGGCCAAACCACCAACATGGCAGGAACACAGAGATGAAGATGAAGCAAGGTATACCAGAAAAACATATACTTCTGCTTCATTGATGACACTAAAGCTTTTGACTGTGGATCACAACAAACTGTGGAAAATTCTTCAAGAGATGGGAATACCAGACCACGTTACCTGCCTCCTGAGAAACGTATATGCAGGTCAAGAAGCAACAGTTAGAACCAGACATGGAACAACAGATGGCTTCCAAATTGGGAACGGGGTATATGTCAAGGCTATATGTTGTAACTGTGCTTATTTAACTTATATGCAGAGTACATCAAGTGAAATGCCGGACTGGATGAAGCACAAGCTGCAATCAAGGCTGCCAGGAGAAATATTAATAACCTCAGATATGCAGATGACACCACCCAAATGTCAGAAAGTAAAGAGGAACTAAAGAGCCTCTTGATGAAGGTAAAAGAGGAGAGTGAAAAAGCTAGTTTAAAACTCAACATTCAGAAAACTAAGACCATGGCATCTGGCCCTATCACTTCATGGAAAATAGATACAGGAAAAATGGAAACAGTGACAGACTTTATTTTCTTGGGCTCCAAAATCAACTGTAGACAGAGATTGCAGCCCTGAAATTAAAAGACACTTGCTCCTTGGAAGAAAAGCTATGACAAACTTGCTGCTACTGCTGCTAAGTCACTTCAGTCGTGTCCGACTCTGTGCGACCCCAGAGACAGCAGCCCACCAAGCTCCCCCGTCTCTGGGATTCTCCAGGCAAAAACACTGGAGGGGGTTGCCATTTCCTTCGCCAGTACATGAAAGTGAAAAGTGAAAGTGAAGTTGCTCAGTCCTGTCTGACTCTTAGCGACCCCATGGACCACAGCCCACTAGGCTCCTCTGTCCATGGGATTTTCCAGGCAAGAGTACTGGAGTGAGTTGCCATTGCCTTCTCCAATGACAAACCTAGACAGCATATTAAAAAGCAGAGACATCATTTTGCCAACAAAGGTCCATATAGTCAAAACTACGGTTTTTCCAGTAGTCATGTAAGCATGTGAAAGCGGGATCATAAAGAAGGCTGAGCACTGAAGAATTGATGCTTTGGAACTGTGGTGTTGGAGAAGAATCTTGAGAGTCCCTTGGACTACAAGGAGATCAAGCCAGTCAATTCTAAAGGAAATCAACTCTGAATATCCAATGGAGGTACTGATGCTGAAGTTGAAGCTCCAATACTTTGGCCATCTGATGTGAAGAGCCGACTCAATGGAAGAGACCCTGATGCTGGGAAAGACTGAGGGCAAGAAAAGAAGGGGACAACAGGAGATGAGATAGCTGGATGGCATCAGTGCCTCAATGGACATGAGTTTGAGCAAACTCCAGGAGATATGAAGGACCCAAAAACCTGGCGTGCTGCAGTTCATGGAGTCAAAAAGAGTCCTACATGACTTAGCGACTAAACAACACACAAAAGGCAGATTCCAATGAAGAGAGCCCAGTCAACTCAGCCCATGCCACTCAGGCACTAGAGAGACCAATCCAAGAGTCAAGTAAGAATCAGAGATAAAGAGAACAACTTCACCAAAGTACCACCCTTAAGAACTAGCTGGTAAAAGTGCACCTGTTAGCTGTTCAGTTGTGTCCAACTCTTTGCAATCCCATGGACTGTAGCCCACCAGGCTCCTCTATCCATGGGATTCTCCAGGCAAGAATACTGGAGTGGGTAGCCATTCTCTTCTCCAGGAGATCTTCCCAATCCAGAAACTGAACCCAGGTCTCCTATATTGCAGGCAGATTTGTTACTGTCACAGTCATATTAATTTAGACAAACCACACACAAGGCCAAGGAAAATGGGCCCACCAATAAGGCAGGGCTGACAGTCGTAAAGAACTATTAAAAGGAGTAAAGAAAGAGATTTTAAAGTTAGGTTTGGGTAGCCTTGATATTCAGGTTGTGAATTTCTAAGGCCATATAGAAAGGGAATTGCTATATAACAGTATTCATGGGTATGGTAGATAACAAGTAAAACTCAGTCTAGCGTAGAGACCTCACATACCTGGAAAACACTAAGATATAATCTAGGAATAAACTGGAATTTTAATAGAGTAAACAATGGTACCTAATTAAAATTCTATCCAGTCAAGGGTCCCCAAAACTAGGTCAAGACAAGGTCACATAACTAGTCAGTAGTAGAGCTTTAGACTAGAATCTGTAGAAGAAGGAATCAGTGCTGTGTAAATGCATTTGTTCCTAGTTTTGCAACATCAATTCTCTGGATATATTTTCCCCTTAGTTTTCTAGTTGATATGTTTGTAAAATATTCTATTCCAGCCACTAGATAACAAAAGAGAAAAGGGTCAGGTGAGTGTGGCAACTGTGGGTCCAATGGGGGTACCCAAACCCTCTGAAGTAAAAGCCAGACAGAATCAGGATTGTCTGTCCATGTCCATCCACTGGGTTTTCCTATGTGGACAAAAAGAAAATGTTGTCTGCTATTTCAGAAAACAAGGAGTGTTGCACCATCAAGCCATCAGCTACTGCAGCCCCACCTCAATTGCCTTATTCCCCTCCTCAGTGTACCCTGAAGGGAGTTTAGGATGGAGAAAAACAGGATACTGACCCTAGATGGATAAGATGCCTATCAAAGGAATAATTTCAATGAGCCCAAACTCTTGCATCTTCCCATACATAGAAACAGAGAGGGAAATGAAAACCCACTCCAGTATTCTTCCCTGAAGAATCCCACGGACAGAAGAGCCTGGCAGGCTACAGTCCATGGGGTTGCAAGAGTCAGGCACAACTTAGCAACTAAAGAGAGAGAGAGATACACAAAAAGCACTAAAATTATTAATTTGAGATGTGTTCTTTTGTAATTAGCAGTCATCTTTTTATATATTAGACTACATGTTTTTTTCTGTGAAGCAAAAACTCCTGGCTCTTTCCATACTTCTTTAGAATAATTCCTCAGAGCTATCTGAGAGGCTGTTTCTGGGCTATAGATCTCAGTAACATTCCAGAATAAAACATAATTCTCAATTTCTGGGTTGTGCCTTTCTTTCAGTTGACACCTTTTAGTAGGCCAATTTAATATATTCAAAAGCTGTAAAGTGTCTGTCTACAATGCGGGAAACCCAGGTTCGATCCCTGGGTTGGGACGATCCCCTGGAGAAGGAAATGGCAATCCACTCCAAGACTATTGCCTGGAAAATCCCATGGACAGAAGAGCCTGGTAGGCTACAGTCCATGGGGTCGCAAAGAGTCGGACACGACTGAGCGACTTCACTTCAAAATCTGTATGGATTTTGGCATACAGTCATTATGAGATAAAGTATTCTAAAACAAATGATCAATATCCTACTAAAAGCTCACAGGGGCTACTTAATTTCTATGTATAAGAATTTAGAGACTGGTGGAGACCCACATATTTCACATTTAATTGTAAAACAATTATTAATTTGCCTCAAACCACAGTCTGTTGAGAGCTATTAAGCAAGTCCTATTTTGCTTGGTTACACAAGTCCTCTCTCTTTCTCAGCTAGTTAACATTTTATGTCTTCATTCTAAGTCCCTGCGGACAAAGGCTTAAGGGGAGTGGTAATACTGGCGGGCAAAGCCCAGCACCTCTGGAGGAGAAGAGGGTTGAGAGGGATTGGGGAGGGAGATGAAATATAGCACAAAAGGGGGAAAACTGAGCAGCATAACTCAAGATGAGCTGACCTGGCATGCATGCTCAGTGCTTACTCGTGTCTGACTCTTCGAGACCTCATCAACGGTAGCCCACCAGGCTCCTCTATCCATGGGATTCTCCAGGCAAGAATACTGGAGTGGGTTGCCATTCCCTTTTCTAGGGGATCTTCCCAACCCAGGGATCAGACTGATCCCTGGTCTGCATTACAGGATGACTTTTTACTGTCTGAGCCACCAGGGAAGCCCCTTGAGTTGGTTTGGGGAGTTGGGTTGGGAGGGGGACATAAATTTGCATAATAAAGAAGAAGATAAAAGGGTGTGAATGAAGAGAAATGATAGTAGAGGAAAATGAGAGGATGCAGGGCAACACTCTATATGCATAAGAGATGGGACATTTGGGGATAGAGAAAGTAGCTTTGCCCTTCTGTTTACGGTTTTGAACTGTAAGTTTGTGCTAAGGTAGAGAGAAATTTTCCTTTGCATCTTTAACATGAGTATCTTATCTAAATAAATGCCGTGCACGGGATGATTCAGGGAGAAGATGTGGGGTGGGAGGTGGGAGGGGGCTTCGGCACTGGGAGATCGTGGACACCTGTGGCTGATTCATGTCAATGTATGCCAAAACAAATACAGTATTGTAATGTAGAATAAAGTATTAAAAATAAATAATAAATAAATAAATAAATAAATAAATGCCAACACACTAAATGTCCAAAACCTAAGGTTAGTTGGCTTTAGGAAATCACTTTGGAGTGAGAGCTGTATGTCATTGTACAGGAAATATCCTGGAATGCTTAACTAAGAATGCTATATCCATTTGAAGGGAAACTCTAAGGCTATTAAAAATCATGAACTTGATGAATATTTAATGATTTAGAGGAAAATGCCATGACACCATGTTATGTGATGGGACACAGACAATATAGACCAGCCTCCTTTGGGTTAGGTTGGGATCATATGATTAGATTTCTCATCAGTGGAAATGTGAGCAAAAATGATGCATCACATTCTAGTCTTAGGCAGTAAAAAAAACACTGCAAATTAGTTAAGCTCACTCTCCTAAACACATGGCTGGAAGCACAGAGCTCCAAAGATGTTGACTGGCAAAGCAGAAGCAGCTCTGATCAATCTATCTGTACTATACTGTTGGAGGAAAGCTGACCAGAACAGCTGCCTGATCTGTAAGGACTATGTTAAAAGCAAGAAGCTAACCTTTTTTCTGTTTAGTCATTAAGAGCAGATTTAGTTGTTAGGACAATGAATACACTAGGATACCAAGCTATATATATATATATATATATATATATGAAAAGCAGAGACATTACTTTGTCAACAAAGTTTTGTCTAGTCAAGGCTATGGTTTTTCCAGTGGTCATGTATGGATGTGAGAGTTGGACTGTGAAGAAAGCTGAGCACTGAAGAATTGGTGCTTTTGAACTGTGGTGTTGGAGAAGACTCTTGAGAGTCCCTTGGACTGCGATGAGATCCAACCACTCCATCCTAAAGGAGATCAGTTCTGGGTGTTCATTGGAAGGACTGATGTTGAAGCTGAAACGCCAATCCTTTGGCCACCTGATATGAAGAGCTGAGCATTTGAAAAGACCTTGATGCTGGGAAAGAATGAGGGCAGGAAGAGAAGGGGACAACAGAGGATGAGATGGTTGGATGGCATCACCGACTCAATGGACATGGGTTTGGGTGAACTCCGGAAGTTGGTGATGGACAGGGAGGCCTGGTGTGCTGCAGTTCATGGGGTCACAAAGAGTCATATACGACTGAACAACTGAACTTAACTGACATAGTATATCCTAGTGTGTGTGTGTGTGTATATATATACACACACACACACATATATGTATGAAGAGGTTGATTTTGTTAATAAAAAGTATATATAAAAACATATATGTATGTATTGTATGTATGTGTTTAGATGTTTACACACAAGTAACTGAAAGTATATACTGTAATACAAGTGTTTTCTCTTATAAAATTGTAATCATAAAATTCTCTATTCATTATGAGATTTTTCTAATTGTAGTGCTATAAACAGACATTACTTTTCTAATCAGAAGCATATAATAAATGCTATTAATGAGAAAGCATGAGGCCAGGCTCAGGGCGTACCTTGAATGAACACTGGGAGATGAGCTGAAAAGCATTTCTGGTCAGTATGCTACTGTCTCTCCTCTTCCTGGAAAGCCTAGCTACTTAAGAATGGTTGTACATCTCCAAAATAAGTCAGGCAAGTTCTCTAAACATGTTACTTTGGAGAACGTTTTCACAGTTCTATGTGAAACTTGTATTGCACATATCACCAAAAAGACAACCTCCAACTGCTCTTTGCGTTACAAATTTTTTTACACATATACCTTCTTTTTAAATATTCTTTTCTGTTACGGTTTATCACAGGATCCTGAGTATGGTTCCCTGTGCTATACATTAGGACCTTGTTGTTTATCCTTAAGTTACAAACTGATGTTATTATATAGGACACAACATCTGCAGACAAAATGTCTGGAACACATTGAGAGCACAATGTCTGGAACAAAAACCAGATTTTCCACAAATGATTCACATGTGTATACCTCAAAGCTGATACAGAAACAGCAGACATAATCAACATACAGAAATGCAGATTATAATGACAAATAAAAATGAAAATTTGTTTCTACTACTCTCACCAAAAGTAGTAGAAAACATTTTTCCTGAGGGATATAACTTTAACACCCAGACCTGCCACATGGGGAGAAAATCCATCCACATGGTCCATTCATTTCAAATCTGCATAGCTGAACTCACTCAGAGACTGGCCGGTGCTCCCAACAGGGCAGCCTAACCTGCTCCACTCTGAGTGCCTTTGTCAACTGCAGGCCCTTGGTGCCTTTTCTCATAAATTCTGAGAAACATGTGATGAGGCGGCCCTCACCAGCTGCTCTATTTTGATCTGCACCCTGTGATCCGACATCCAAGTAGGCGCGCTGCATACTGTGCCCTTCAGCCTTCCTCTCTGTTGCTTTTCAACAGGACCAGCTTTGCTTTACTTTTTTGGGACAGGCGGTTGTTTCCCCAGGGACTGAAGACACTAATTGCTACCCTCTTTGTTTTCTGTGTGGTAGAGAAAGAAGAGATATGATAGATCTGCCCTATCCAACAGAGAAACCTGAGCTTATGTTAACACAGGATGCCCCACTGGAGAGGAGGCTCTCCTTTAGAGCAGGGGCCCAAGAGTACATTCAAAGTCTTCTCTTAGTTCTTCCTTTGTTGTTTTTTTCGCTCAGTCATGTCCAACTCTTTTGTGACCTCGCTGATTATAACCCACCAGGCTTCTCTGTCCATGGGATATTCCATGTAAGAATACTGGAGTGGATTGCCATTTTCTTCTCCAGGGGACTTTCCCAGCTCGGGGACTGAACCTGTGTCTTCTGCATTGGCAGGTGGATTCTTTATTGCTCAGCCACCTAGGATGCCCTGCTGCTGCTAAGTCGCTTCAGTCGTGTCCGACTCTGTGCGACCCCACAGATGGCAGCCCACCAGGCTCCACTGTCCCTGGGATTCTCCAGGCAAGAACACTGGAGTGGGTTGCCATTTCCTTCTCCAACGCATGAACGTGAAAAGTGAAAGGGAAGTCGCTCAGTAAGTGTCCGACTCTTCATGACCCCATGGACTGCAGCCTACCAGGCTCCTCCATCCATGGGATTTTTCAGGCAAGAGTACTGGAGTGGGGTGCCATTGCCTTCTTCAAGGAAGCCTTAGTTCTCCCTTATCGTTGTTCAGTCATCAAGTTGTGTCTTTGTGACCCCGTGCCCTGCAGCACACCAGGCTTCCCTATCCTTTATTATCTCCCAGAGTTTGCTCTAAGTTCTCCCTTAGTGCTTAGTAAATACAGAACAGGGAGTTCCCTGACAGTCCAGGAGTTGAGACTTTGCCTTCCAATGAAGGGGGGTGCGGGTTTGACCCCGGTTAGAGTGCTAAGATCCCACAAGCCTTGCAGCCAAAAACAAACCACCACCAAAACACAAAACAGAAGCAATAATGTAACAAATTTAATTGAGACTTTAAAAAAATGGCCCACATCAAAAAAAAATTTTTTTAAGAAATAAGGAAACAAACAATAAATAAATACAGAACAGCATCAGGATGAATGTCTAGTCTAGAATTGCAGACTTGGGTTTAAGGCCTGGTATTCCATTACTAGTTGTGAATCTTCAAGCAAGCTCCTTAACCTCTCTAAAGATTCTCTCATCTGGAAAACAGGGACAAGCTCATACAGTTCAGGCAATGGTTAAATGCTACAACAAATAGAGGTGCAACCTAACAAAGCATGAGAACTCAGTGAATGTGGGCAATAACAGGGTCTTACAAGACGTGGCTCTATGCCTAGTTATACTTCACCTGCTCATCCCCTCACCCCAACTCCAGTTACATTGGGCTCTTTGCTATTCCGCCTCACACTGGACTTTCTTATACCTCAGGGCCTTTTGCACCAGCTATCCTATCTGGCTAGGTGCTTTCCCCCAGATTCCCCTCTGACCAACCCCCACTTCTTAGAGGTCTCTGCTCCGAACTTCCCAATGAGCTTTATGTGACCAACTTGTTTAATCCTGCAAGCTGCCTGCTCGCACTCTCAATGCCCCCGTCCCTATACTGTTCGTCTCTCCTTGCACCGCCATCCTGTATAAGCTCCACAAAGGCAGGGATGTATGTCAGTTCTGTTTGCTGATATAATCCAAGATCCAAAACAAAAGCCTCATACATGAAGCAATACAACTTTGCTCCCAGAGTACCCAGGCCTTGTCTTATTCTTATCCACTCTTGTCTAATGTTCACATATGACAGCTATCACCACTTTTCAGGCCTCTCCCAAGGGCACCGCTTACTTTCCATTCATCTGTATATGAAAAATGCCATTTAAAAAACAGATTTATACTACTCTTTTCTCAGTGCTCACTTCTGACTCAGGCCCTGCAAGGACAGGCTGCTGCTAGAGACCTCCCACCTCAGTATTACATCTTCCTTCTCATATGTGGCAAAATGATATACTCTTAACAGAATAAAACTTCTTAAACGTTATCCAAGGTGATGCTTATTTAGTGGGTTATATCTCTAATTCAGCACTTCAAAGATCAGCCTCAGATTTCAAATGGAGTCCAGTGGACCTATAATATGAATAACAGCCTCCTTGACCCTTGCAACTACATATAAACATATATCAACATATAGGTCAGCTATATATGAGATAGTATACATATATAATACATATATGTATCAACACACTGAATGACATGTTTTATTTTCCTCAGCCAACATGGATGGCAAAATGACCCACATACTTTAGCTAGGAAAATTCATAATTATACCAGCAAGTAACTCATATTGAGCACTACACGAGCACATTATATGCCTTATCTAATCCTCACAACAATTTTTTAATACTTAAAGTTATTTAAGTGGCAAATGTCATGTTATTTATTTTTAATGGTAATGATGGAACAAAAGAATGTAGTATTAATACATATTGTTTTCCAGTTGCTAAGTCGTGTACAACTCTGCAACCTCAAAAACTGTGGAAAACCAGGCTCCTGTGTCCTCCACTATCTCCCAGAGTTTGCTTAAATTCATGTCCATTGAGTCAGTGATGCTCTAATCATCTCATCCTCTGCCACCCTCTTCTCCTTTTGCCTTCAGTCTTTCACATCAGGGTTTTTTCCAGTGAGTTGGCTCTTTGCATCAAGTGGCCACAGTATTGGAACTTAAGTATTGGGATACTCTTACTACCACATTTTTTTAAGAGACTTTAACACTTCATTACCAAATGATAAAACAATCAGAAAGAAAATAAGCAAGGATATAGAATTCCATAACACCATCAAACACAGGGTCTAATCTACATTTATAGAACAATAAAACCAACAACAGCAAAATACACATTATTTTCAAATCCCCATAGAATACATACTAAGGTAGATCACATTCCAGCCACAAAATAAATCGCAACAAATTTAAAAGAATTGAAATCACACTAGAATTGAGTATGTCATTTTTTTTTAACAGCTGTGGAAGCTGAGGAATAAAGAGGTTGAACAACTTGCCCCTCTTCACAGAGTTTGTGCACTGCATACCAAGGTTTCAAACCCAAGGAGTTGGACTCCAGAATCAAAGCTCTTAACCATTACATGCTACCACCTGTGCTGGGCAGATTGCCAAAGACAGATGTGAACTGGGAGAAAAAGTACACACATGCACGAGGAAAGAAGCACTTGAGCATGTGTACTCAACCCTTAATGAACTGGTAACCGGCAAAGCACCAAGAAGGCAGGTAACAAGTGTGGACATTTAGATGTGCCAGTAAAATGTCTGGATTTTTTTTAAGGTGCTGAAAATTCCTGCCCTCTGTTTACTGCTGCTGCTGCTAAGTCACTTCAGTTGTGTCGGACTCTGTGTGACCCCATAGATGGCAGCCCATCAGGATCCCCCATCCTTGGGATTCTCCAGGCAAGATCACTGGAGTGGGTTGCCATTTCCTTCTCCAATGCATGAAAGTGGAAAGGGAAAGTGAAGTTGCTCAGTCATGTCCGACTCTTCCTGACCCCATGGCCTGCAGCCTACCAGGCTCCTCTGTCCATGGGATTTTCCAGGCAAGAGTACTGGAGTGGGTTGCCATTGCCTTCTCCCCCTTTGTTTACTAAATACCAGCAAAACTTGTCTGATTTTAAGTACTTTAAATACTTGTCAATTTGGGCACTTATATACATGAATAGTAAATAGAGTCTTAAGTGAATATTTGTAAGGCTTCCCAGGTGGCGATAGTGGTGAAGAACCTACCTGCCAACTCAGGAGACATGAGAGACACAGGTTCGATCCCTAGGTCGGGAAGAATCCCTGGAGAAGGAAATGGCAACCCTCTCCAGTATTCTTGCCTGGAGAATATATTTAGTGACATCAAAGCTGAGTTTAAGGCTCATGTGAGGCGCTAACAAAGTTGTCCATATCTAAGGAGCAACCCACTTGCTTTGTTTGCTGAAACAAGGTACTGCCAGGAAATGCCATCTTCCCCTTCAGTCTCCCATCCTAGACCTGGGGCAGTGTGAGGTTAGGGGCTTTGATGGAAGCTAAAATGAAAAAAACAAAACAAAACAAAACAAGACAAGATTGGTTCCATTATATTAATACTCACTTGAAAATCATAAACAACACCTGAAAATAAGCAGGGTCAAATCTTGGCTAAGCAGTTTTCATCATAGCAGCCTGGGTTTAATTAGGTTTTATATTTTTAAAGTAATTTAGATTTACCTAATGCCCTTAAGATGTACTGGGCCCAGGTCCCAGAAAGACTAAGAAGCAGAAATTAATTTTAGAGACTCTTCCTAGGAAAAATAGAACAACCTCAGCTTGAACTACAATTACTGTACCTAAAGGCCTCCAGTTTCACTTCCTCCAATCCATTTCCCACACATCAGACTAATATTTTTCTAAAACAAAAGGCAGATCATGTCTCTTCCTTGGTCAAGCACCTTCAGTGTCTTCGCTTCAGGTGAAGTCTAAACATTTAACGTAGACTAAAAGGAACTGCATGATTTTGCTATTGAAGGAGTTGTTGTTTAGTTGCAAAATCGTGTCTGGCTCTTTTACAACGCTGTGGAGTGTAGCCTGGCTGGCTTCTCTGTCTGTGGGATTTCCCAGGCAAGAATACTGGAGTGGCTTGCCATTTCCTTGGCATTTCCAGGGGATCTTTCCAACCCAGGGATCAAACCTGCCTCTCCTGCATTGCAGGTGGATTGTTTACCACCACAGAAGCCCATTGAAGGAGGAGAGCATTGTGATTATGGAGCAAAGAGCTAGGCTATCTCCATTTGAATCGTAGTTCTGCTACTTACTATCTGCATGATCTTTCCTGTCTATACTTCAGTTTTTCTTCTCTGTAAAATGGGGATAATAATATACTCTGTCTCATAGAGTTGTGAAGAGTAAGTATTATATATACATATATAGATAGAAACAGAGAGAGAGCATGTGTACAACACAGTACCTGGCACATAAAAAGTTTTATATAAACTTTAGCTACTATCTCTTATCTCCCCTATTCTCTTCCCTTCCCCACAACTCTGTGTTCCAGCCATTTTGCATCTGATAGGTCCGAGAATGTCTCAAGAATCATTCTTCCAGACCTTCCCACATCCTGCTTCTCTATTTTAAATACTTGCGGCCAAATCTCCCTTCTATCTTCTTTCCACCCGCATCCTTCTATCTTTGCCTAACCACTACTTGCTTTGGGGAACCTTTCCAGCCCAAACCAGTTGTTTCTACCATGGGCTTCCACGGCTCCAGGCAGGACTGCCAGAGGTTAGAAGGTCCGGTAAAACTGAATGTCAGTTAAACAACAAATACTCTTCTAGCATAAGTAAACCCCATGCAATATTTGGATTTTGGATAAAGAATGAACAATTTTTCAGTATAACTGTGTACAATGCAATATTTGAGACACACTACACATTTATTCATCTGACATTCAAATTTAACTGGGAGTCCTGTGTTTCATCTGTCAACCTCACACACAGGCGATCCTCTGTCACCCTTACTACACTTTAGTAATTTTAAAAGTATGACAAGTGGTTTTGTTTTCCACCTAGAGTGTGAAATCTGTGAGGGCAGGGCCTGGGCAACCTTGCTCATTGCTTTGGACCTGGCATGGCAGGTTTTCCACAAATACAGGCCTGGCAAGCAGGAATGGCCTGAGGAATACAGCCATCAGGCCAAAGCTCAGGCACCCCCTGTTACCAGTTAACTCTAACAACAGGCAAACTCTCTAGGAGGACAAAGCATTTCAACAGGTACCATTAATCTCACGTCCTCAGGTGGATAAAATGGTGGTACCACTTTTCAGTGTATCACCAGTGTGATAGTACTGACTCCCCAAGGACAGTTTTAAAGTGACCCTACTATTTTATATTCAAAAAGGACTGTGTTTTCACACCTTTTTCTGCTTGACTCTTTTTGTCAGGCTTTTTTTTTTTTTTATGGTGGACCCCTTTTAAAGTCTTTATTGAATTTTTACAATATTGTTTCTGCTTTGGTTTTCTGGCTGCAAGGCGTGTGGGATCTTAGTTCCCTGACCAGGGCTCAAACATACACCTGCATTACAAGGTGAAGTCTTACCCACTGGACCACCAGGAAAGACTCAAATGAAACCATTTTGTTTTTCTTTCTTTTTTTTTTTTTTTGTGACATCACATGACTTGTGTGATCTTAGTTCCCTGACCAGGGATTGAACCCAGGGCCCCAGCAGAAAAATAGCAGAGTCCTAACCACTGGACAACCAAGGAATTTCTCACTTGACTTTTAAGGCAAATATTAATATCCACATCTAACAGATGGGGAAACAGAGGCTCTGAGAAGGTAAACAACTGGTCCAAGATGGCCAATAAAAGGGAGCGACCATTTTGACCCTAGGACCATGTGCTCTTCCCCTGTACTACACGGCCATCTGGGCCAGTGTAAAGAATCAGAATCTTTATATTCTTCCTCTTCTCCTAGACACCCTCTCAAAGAAGAAGTCTGATACCTGACTCCTCTCCAAAGATTTAATTGTTCCTCCTAAAAGATTCCCCAACAACAGCCTGAGACGGAGACAAGGAGGCCTGGCGTCTGTATTTTGAAATACAAGTAAGTCTTAACTAATCTCTCATGTTATAAATGACATTATTTAGGTCTGAAGACTAAAGACCTTGCTAGGAAATAGGAGTAACACTGACAGGAACCTGAAGCCTGTCCCTTTTCTTTTACCTGAATCTCTAGAAGACATCACCCCACATATTTCTGGGAACAAGGATTTACACCTTGATTACATATATCTGTCAGCTTTCTTCTGGAATGAAAATGGCTGAATCTGCTCTCAATACAGCACCTAGTAACTCATCTCTTGGAGCACTCTGCAAAATTCATCAGCCAGAGGATATGCAGGCTTTCTGCCACTGGGAGATGCCTGTAAGGCTGACTAGATGCTATTTGTGCCTCTTGTCCCAAAGGATCTGAGCCCCTTAGGAAGATTCACTCCCGGCCAGAGAAGCACTGTCGTCTCTACCGGGACAGGAAGCTGCCGTCTAATCCAGTCTTTCTCACCAGGACGCTCTTAGCCTCCCCAACCCCAGTTCTACTTCTCTAAGCTTCTGAAGGAAGCTTCCTCAAAGAAAACTTCCATTTTGAAGGAGAAGAAACGGGAAGCACATTATAACCAAGAAAGATTGGGCCTCCAGGGGCAGAGGGTCAGAAGTTAATGATCTAAAACGTAACAGGCTGTGAGCAATTCAGTAAAGCTAGAAATGCAACCCCCAGAGAATACGCAGTTCTTAAACTGCTGCAGCTTACTTGGTCTGGGGGAAAATACGCAGAGAGTATTCCAGGGCCGTGGACGCGCTGCTGGAAGGTTCCTCGGGCAGTCTTCTGCTAGGAGCACGAATGACTGCTGGCTGACTGGCTGAACTGGCCCCTGGAGATATGGCAGCGCCCAGGAACCTTCGGAGGCTCTGCTCCCCGGCCCAGCGAAAGGAGGGATACTACTCAGACCTGCCTAAAACGAAAATCACAGAAGCAATTGAATTATCATTATTGCTTGTATTGCTCACTGAAGAAAACTTCTGTGCTGACCGAATTCTAGCTGGAGGCTTCGTTTGGAGCTGGGAAGTATGACCTTTACAAAATTACCGACCTGGATTAGAGACGGCATAGAAGGTGCTCGCACGTGTCGAAACCATCTGGTCAAGTTGAGGAGATGCCCTTGGGGAAATCTTTTCCCGGGCGCACAGCAGAGCCCCTCAGCTGGATTCTGCGTTCACCTGGCTTCACCGCCGCCCGGCCTCTACCCCTACCCAGCGCGGCGCGGGCAAATCCCGCCGGCAGCCGGCTGCAGTTGCTCAGGTAACAAGGGATGCACTGGGGGCCGGCCGCGCAAGGCGAGAGCGCTCGGCCGGCGGTAGCTACCCCTCCCCGGTGCAGACGCAGGAGGCTGAGTGTGCCAGCTGCGTGCTCGCGAGCGGGTCTTTAGCCGGGAAAGCGCGGTTTTCGTGCGGCTCTGGGCTCAGCCAGTGAGAGGCCGGGGGGTGTGGCCGAGGGAACGCGCAGGCCGAGTACTTAGGGACTGGAGGTGAGTCCGGCCTGGTCTCCTCCGCACTCCCAGGCGCGCGGGTCCATCTTCTTCGCAGCCCGGGAGTCACAGAACGGCCGTCCCACTTCATCATGGTGACCCCCGGCCCCACCAGCCTCACCAGCCCCATGAGCTCCGCCGCCTGGTCTGGGAGGCGGGACGCCCGGAACCTCCGCGCCCCTGTGAAGAAGAGCCGGCGCCCACGCCTACGGAGAAAGCAGCCGCTGCAGCCGCTTAACACAAGCCCGCTCCCGGGAGACTCTGGCGTTTGCGACCTGTTCGAGTCTCCCAGCTCCGGCTCGGATGGCGCAGATAGCCCCGCGGCGCGAGGCTACAGCCCCGCGCCGGGCGCCGCCCAGCAGCTGCCGCAACTCGATCTGCAGACCTTCCGCGACTACGGCCAGAGCTGCTACGCCTTCCGCAAGGCGCGGGAAGGCCGCTTCCACCCGCGGGAGTCGCTGGCGCGGCAGCCACAAGTGAGCCTCTGGCGGAGCCAGCTCTCCGCCACCGCTCCTCTTCCCCTCCCGGGCTCTTTCTTTTCCTGCTCTGTCCGCCCTCCGCGGCTCCCCCGGCCCGCGCCAGCCCAGCCAGCTTCTCTCCCTCCCTCCGCTCGGGTCGGCGCGAGGAAGAGCTTTGAAGGGCCGGGCCACCAGCCTCATTTTACAGATGGAGAAAAGTGGGGCCTGGACGGCCTCAGTGACCGGCCCGAGGTCTCCAAACTGGGTAGAAGGGACCCGGTAGAATGCAGAGGAGTTACGGCAGTTTCTAGGTTCGAGTCCGGACTCCTACTCACCCCGGCAAGTTACTTAATCTGAGGCTTGCTTCTTCATTTGCCAAGTGTGGGGACCCTTTGAATTGCTGAGAGGGTTACACGAGGTAACGTGTATCCGCACTGGACACAGGACCAGGCATGAATCCAGGCATCCCGGCGCCCAGCACCGCCTAGGCTCGTTCCTCAGCGGCGCTGCGCACCTGTCTCCCAGTTTCCAGCACCTCTCGGCTTTTCCTTTGTTTCCCACCTCCCTCCGGGGACGCTCCGGGTCTTGGTGCCCTGTCCCTTCCACAGTCCCTCTGAGCCCTAGGCTCAGCGGGCCCCTCCTCCTTCCTCCCTTCGGCAGGTGACGGCGGAGTCCCGCTGTAAGCTGCTCAGCTGGCTAATCCCCGTGCACCGCCAGTTCGGCCTTTCCTTCGAGTCGCTGTGCCTGACGGTGAACACTCTGGACCGCTTCCTTATCACCACGCCCGTGGCTGCAGACTGCTTCCAGCTGCTTGGGGTCACCTCTCTGCTCATCGCTTGCAAACAGGTACCTCCTCATGGGGTCTGGGGGCAGCCAGGCTCCCGGCCGCTCTGGCTCTCCAGTGCACTTGACTGAACTCTAGGCTTCCTGAGCTCATTTTGGCAGAGTTTTGCACACTTGTCTACCCCACAGCCTTAACACAGAGAGGCTACACAGCTCTCTGTAGCCTCTCTATTCTAGTCTCAGGGCGGGGCGGGGTGGTGGGGGGAATCTGCCAAATTTCTCAAACCTGTTTTCTGCGCGACAGTAGTTAGAGAAATTGCGCAGAAAGTATACCCCAGACAAGGACAAGGAAGCCCCCACATCTCTCTTTGGAAGGGATAGGGGGAGTCCTGGTTCGCCTGGGGGTTCTCCGGCCCTGGATGCTGCACAACGAGGGCTGAGTGTCTTTGTGTTACAGGTGGAGGTGCACCCGCCTCGCGTGAAGCAGCTCCTGGCCCTGTGCTGCGGTGCCTTCTCCAGGCAGCAGCTCTGCAACCTCGAATGCATCGTGCTGCACAAACTGCATTTCAGCCTGGGCGCTCCCACCATCAGCTTCTTCCTGGAGCATTTCACACACGCGCGTGGAGGCCGGGCAGGCTGAGGTCTCCGAAGCCCTGGAAGCGCAAGCCTTGGCGCGCGGGGTGGCAGAGCTGAGCCTGGCTGACTACGCTTTCACCAGCTACACCCCCTCCCTGCTGGCCATCTGTTGCCTGGCCCTGGCCGACCGTATGTTGCAGCTCCCTCACCCCATGGACTTGCGCCTGGGTGGGCACCCTGAGGCGGCGCTGCAGGACTGCCTGGGCAAGCTGCAGCTTCTGGTGGCCATAAACGGAACCTCCCTGACTCATATGTTGCCCCTCCAGATCCGAGAGAAGTGCTGCCTGTCCCCGAGGTTGAAATAAAGTAGACCCTTGGTCTCCTTTGATCCCCTCTTGGCTGTTGGACCTCTCCCGTTGCACTGAAAGAGTACAGTACTGACCCAAAGAGGGACTCTCAGGGCTCCCACTTAGTCTCCAGGTCATCCTGCAGGTTGTATAGTGTAAGGTAATAGCATCTCATTGTTTTGCTAAGAGCACAGAGAAAAGCAAATCTCTCCTCAATAAACAGGCTCTCGTGGTGGTTTATCTGAATGTTACAAATGCAAGCATTTGTGGGAAGAGGGAAGGTGAAAGCAGGGTGAGAATAGAAGTGGTCGGTAACTAAGGAGAGCACCTCCCTCCCTGAGGGCATCTCTTTTGGAAACACCAGGTCCCTCGAGGTTGCTGTAGCCAGTTACAAGGCGACTCAGGGTCACTTGTTGGCCTGAAACCAGGGACCCTCTTGTTAGGAAGTTGACTGCTTACTCCTAGAGGTTCAAAGGGTGTGGTAGGGTGTGAGACTGAAAAGAATGCACTGCAGCCCCTGTTGTTTCTGGGGGTGGGAGGG
Source organism: Nanger dama (assembly GCA_917880005.1). Classification (NCBI taxonomy): domain Eukaryota; kingdom Metazoa; phylum Chordata; class Mammalia; order Artiodactyla; family Bovidae; genus Nanger; species Nanger dama. Next base: position 15,754,987 of record CAKJTW010000040.1, on the reverse strand, counting down.
GGAGGGCGCGAAGCACACTGCCGGGTGCAGGAGACGCCAAGCTGACAAACTTTGGGACCAGGCAGTCCCACTAGCTAGGGCAAGTAAGAGCTACCCTGATAAATGCCAGATAAGGAAAATGAAGGCTTTGCAGGTGGTGGTGGCCTCTACAAACTGAATCCATTTATCCTGCCGTCACATGGTTGAAGGGCTCCCGCTTGTCTTATACCTGCTACGTGTGAACCCACAGTAACAATATTACAATAGTAATAGTGCTTACGTGTGCCAGGCACAGTGTTCAGCATTTGTTATTTCAATGTCTCCAACAATAGGCAGAGTCTATTATCCCATTTTTCAGAAAGGACACTGGGCCACAGAGAGGCTGAACAACAATGGAGCAGCCAGGATTTGAAAGCAGGTGGTCTGAATCCAGAGTTCCACCCTTTGCCACAACGCTCAATTTCTCTCACAGGTTTCTGAAAATGCTCAAAAAGTCTCTTCCCAAGGGAGATGTGGGACAAGTGATCTGTTCAATGCCCTCCATTCAATAGAGACTATGGAGAATGTATTTGGAGAACCAGTACAGTCCCTGCCTCTGGTCATGTTGCAGGAGTCATTTTACAGACGGAAAAGCAGTTAAAAAAATGGGACAGAGGCTTGCTGGAGTTCTGACTCTGCAGCTGTCCCACCATCTTCATCCTTACTGTTGGGAATCTGCTGTAGGCCCTGAATCTGTAGCCTCCTGCAAATTTCTTAACATGAACCCAAAAGCCAACTGTCACCAGGGCTGTTCTGAAGCTTAAACTATGAGGTACTACAAACTTATGAGGTACTATAAATTAGTGGTTACATCTGGGCTCTGAGATCAATTTGCTGGGTGACTTTAAGCAAGTCACATATCTGTGCTTAAGTCTCTCTTGTAAAAGAATAACACTTACCTGGAAGTGTTGAGGTATAGATTTAATGAGATGTTCTCTACACACCCCTCAGCACAGGTCTTGCCTGGTACATAACAAATCTTCAAGAAGGCTGGTGCAGCCTACACAATGATGGGAAGGGAGATTACACAGAAAAAAAAAAAGAGATAAAGCAAATATAGGAAAATGTTAATGCTACCACTGTTCACTGTCTTGTTTTTCAAGTTTTCTGTATGGTAGAAAAAAATTCAAGTTGGGAATAAACTGTCATTCTACTGCATTTAGAATAAATCTGAATGTATGACAAATGGTACAAATAAAAAGCAAACTCAAAACATATTTAGAGAAACTTCCTTGCTCTTCTTAGGCACTCATGTACACTCTAGAGTGAGAAGCACCTGACGTTAGGTGTCTGGGACCCCTTCTCTCCTGATAGGTTGATATGCTATGCTTTCCAGGAACTTACTCCTTAGCTCAGGGAAAGGGAAGTGGTAACTGCCAAGCTGTTTGAGGAAAAGCTAGTCTGTGATGGTGAAAAGGAGGAGGAGAAAAATCATACCATCTCCCAAGTTCCAAAATATCTGGAGCCCTCAACCTGAGTGTTACGGGTGGGGTATCTCTGCAAAAAATGACTTGAAGAGCAGTTGTCTTCACCAGCATGTACTCCATCACTCAATTGAAACTGATATGGGTGATTTGGTGCCAGAAATCATCCAGACCAGGATAATCATGTTATTCCAGCACCCATTGCCACAGAAAATCTATAGCACATTTTAAAATACAATACCCTTATTTTTCTACTCCAGCTTGGAACTCATGATAGAAAATGGGCCTGTTTTGGATCTTGGGTTATGTAGAGGTCTCCCCGAAACTCAGCTAAAAGCTTCCCCACTCCTTTTTACAAACTGGGAAGTCATTAAGGATAGGGACTGGGAATGGACGAGGGCCATGGGATAGTGGCTAGGCCACTCAGGAACCAGAGGACATAGGAGACAGATTGGGCAACAGGCTGTGGGAGGCTGGACATGCCGCTGAAAAGGCTTCTCAAAACATTAATTTATCCACACCAGGCGCCAGTCACATTACATAAACAGTCTCATCTTCACAGCAACTCTCTTGAAGTTAGTTAGTATTTTGGTTTAATGGTTTTCCAAAAGAACTAGGGTTCACAGATCTGGTGGAGCCTGGGTTCCGACCCTAAAGCCAGAGCTTTTTCCTCGCGATCAGCAACACCACACCAACTCTATCTGGCTGACCTCACTGGGTTCCTGCATCTATAGGTGGGTCAGAGAGTCTCTACGTCTCTTCTAATTATATCATTAGGTTGCTTTCCATCTCTGTTAGGGCAATCTTGTCCAGATAACAGGTGCAAATAAAAGAGGATCATGCCCTTTAAAAGAGGACCTTGCACTACTCCTGTGAGGCATAAGACATCAACAAGGCGCCCAATAGAGGGTCACAAAGATTTCAACTTCAGATGATTGTTCAAGTTGGATGGATGTAAGAGTGGTCCTGAGAGAGACCTCTCACCCAAGCAGATGAAGATGCCCCTTCCTGGGAGAGGCTTTCAGGTGGGAAAGAGGAGCCAAGACTCCCTCAGAGCCGTCGAAGCAGGTTGTACGGAAAGTGGCCAAATACTTGGAGAGGTGGCTGGGGCTTCCGTGGGAGAGACCTGGGTTTTAGGGGATTTGGGGCTGTAGAGATATGCGACCTTCGGTTGTAAAGTCTATGTTCAGGCGCTGCTGCCTGAGAAAGTGCGGGTACGGGTATGGAGAAGGGCTCTAGGCTTCAGACAAAGGAAAGTCAGCACCAGGAGGGCTCTCCTCCAGCCCTTCCGTAATCTGGGGCTGTTCTGGGAAGTCCCCGCTGGAATTCTACATCCCCACCAAATCCTACAGACATGGCGGGGTAAATGCTGGGCTCTGGCTTTGGCGATGGACGCTCCAAGTTTGTTTCGTGCCTTGTGGCTGCGGGAGGAAGAAAATGAAATCAGAATCGTTAACTTTCCCATTCCCGCCGTCCGTAGGCGGGAAGGCTGTACCCAGCGTTAGGGACCAGTAGGGGATGTCCTCCCCTTCTCTCTTGTCTGGCGCGGCGGGGAGTCTGCGGCGCCAATGCCAGCCTAAAGGGCGCTCGCGGGCCTGGGCCCCGCGCTCCGGGTTCCCGGGGGAAGCCGCGTTGCCAGGTTGGGTTTAACGCCTCCGCCAAAGTGCAGATTGTTCGGGGCTGAAGGCGCCACCTCTGGCGCTCCGGCGCGAGCCGCCCCTCCCGCGCAGCGTCCCCCCTTCTCCACCCGGCCCTCCCTCCTCACCTCCACTGTACTTCCTTAGCCCCACCCCGACCACGCGCCTCCCTGACTTCTGGCCGGCCTCAGAGCCTCCGGAGCGCTGGGTGTAGGGTTGCCATCCTGGCCCGGGCCGCCGCCTCCGAGAAGTCGGTGCGGGGCTCCGGGCCTGAAGCGGACCGGGAGGCAGGATGCAGGAGTGCGGGGGGACCGCGGCAGGTCGCCGGGCCTTCGACAGCATTTGCCCCAACAGGATGCTGGATCCGCGAGGCCGGCCCATCAGCAAGCCCGGGAAGCCAGAGAGGAAGGTGGGGCCAACGGGCCGGGGCCGGGCAGGGTCCGCACGCTCCCGGCCCCGAGGGCTGACCCGCGCTCACCGTTTCTGTGCCCGGCTAGTTCGCTCCTCCGCGGAAGTTCTTTCCCGGTAGCAGCGGCTGCAGCCGGGTGTCGGTGTACGAGGATCCCCAGACGCCGAGACTCCTGCACTGCCAGGTGAGCGCGGTGGTCCCCGCTCGACCCCTCGAGTTCCCCAAATCGGGTGCGTGGGGCGCGCGAGGCTCTAAAGAACCTTCCCCCTGGGGTTTCGGAATGTCTGGCGGCGATGCCCGCGGCGAGCCCCTTGCGGGGAGGCTCAGGGTCCGCCCGGCGCGTGTCTCGGGTTCTCGCCGCGCAGCGCTCACCACCATAGACCTGCAGGACCTCGCTGACTGCTCCTCGTTTCTTGGGTCCGACCCGCCGCCTGGTGGTGACTCAGCCGCCTCACAGGTACTTCCCCTGGTGGAATCCCCTTGCCTCTCAGCCCAAAGTTGTATTTCCCGAGTTTCCTTAAAGAACCGTTTGGGGAGGAGAGCACAGGAACACCTGGCTAGCAAGGAGAGATGTCCCTCAGGAATCCGAGCCGCGAGAACAGAATCTTCCTCCTCTCTCCTCGTATGTTAACGGTGGCTCCATTCTCAGAGCTGTTTTGACCAACTCTGCACAGGGAGGGCTCCCCTGCCAGACGGGTCTCCCGTTCTCCTCCCCATCTATTCCTTGGAGCTGCGATAGAGCAACTCGGAGGTTGCGCAAGAGGGATCAGGTGGGTGAGTGGGAGCACAGTTGCGCTCTGGGCACCAGATCAGCGCGTCCTCTCTGTCCTTCCAACATGCCTTTCCCGGTCATTCATTAACTATTTTCATTCCCTGGTGTCTAAGGAGTGTGGAGATTGGAGAATAACTTCTCCATCAAGACTGGAAAAAACGAAGAGAATTTACATTTGGAGGAAGCCGGAAGAGTGACAAAAGATTTGAAGAAATCTGACTGAAAACGTTGTTCTCTACAGAGACGGCCCTTCAGCAGTTGGGCACTTTATAAAAGTCCTTTTCACCCTCTGCAAAGGCTACTGTCACTCCCGTGGGGGAAAGAGGCATTTCCCCAAGAAAACCTATCCTCTCACTTCCATCTCACTCCTACCACTCACCAGGGCTGAGACCAGAACCTTGGCTCGTTGATGGGATATGAAGTGCTCAGAAGGACAGGAGATCCTAGTTAGATGGCACCTACAAAAAGAGGGCCAGTTCGAGGTTCCTGGCAGCAGGTGCTGGGGACTCCCCAGAGGATATGACCACCTCCTAGAACTGTGATTGGGATGGTGGAACAAAGTGTCCCAGGGTCCAAGTGCCTCTTAGAATTGGGCCAGAGCCCAGGGAGACTTGGGGTGGGTGGCCACTGAGAGCAGAGACTGGGAAGGCAGGAAGAGTGCCCTGCAGAGGCTATTTATTCTCTTGTTCTCTTAGAGTCTGGATGCTCAGATTAAAAAAAAAAAAAAAAGACAATACAGGAGCATCATTCAACTGACCCAGAGGGTTACACCACTCTCTTACTGCAACATGTTTATTTTGCAAGAGAAAAAGCAGGCTCTTGCTGAATTATGGCTTATAAATACAAAACTTAAATTTGACATCATGTTCTGTTATAGTTTTTTTTTCCCCTTGCTGTTTGTGTTGGAAAAGTGCCAGGTTTTTATCTAATTGGGGAGATAGTAACAGAGTAACCACAGAAATATCATTGAATTACCTAGGATTGTGTGTGGCACTAGTGGCAAAGAACCCGCCTGCCAATGCAGGAGACATAAGAGACTCAGGTTCAACCTCTGGGTCAGGAAGATCCCCTGGAGAAAATGGCAACCCACTCCAGTATTCTTGCCTGCAGAATTCCATAGACAGAGGAGTCTGGCAAGCTACAATCCATAGTGTCACACAGAGTCAGGCACGACTGAAGCAATTTGGCACAGCATGCACCAAGGATTAAGCCCACAAACCAGAGCCCACTAACCAAACCGAAGTCAGCCCATGTCTCTTTCGAGTTTCAGAGTTTTAAGAGCAGAGCTCTTGCCAGATGGCCCAAGAGATCCAGTTGTCCTGGGGAAGGCCAAGCTGGTGCAGATGGAGATACATCCCCAGAGAAAGACTCTCCAGAGGAACCCTCTGGCCAGTACACACTCTGGTTATATTTCTCCTTCCTGTTGGGGAAAGTGGACACACAGAGGAAGTGCTCTAGGAGTGTTTGGGGTCCAGAATGGGCCAAGACCTGGGATTGCACAGGAGAAAGCATTTCCTGGGCACCATTTCCTCAGATGGCCTCCCGTCTTCCTGTGGTAAGGGCTTTTCTCTGCTAAGAGGGAGACCTTTTAGCCCTTGGAAAATGCCTACTTTCTGACTCTTTCAACCAGGGAAGAATCTGTGCTTCAGGATCTGTCTGGGGCCCTCAGTCCTTCCTTTCTAAGCTGCCTTCCCTTTACAACGTCAGATCTCAATTGATGCTCCCTGAAAGAAAAAGTGAAAGTGAAGTCATTCAGTCGTGTCCGACTCTCTGCGACCCCATGGGCTGTAACCTACCAGGCTCCTCTGTCTATGGGATTTTCCAGGCAGTAGTCCTGGAGTGGATTGCCATTTCCTTCTCCAAGGGATCTTCCCAACCCAGGGCTCAAACCCGGGTCTGCCGCATTGTAGGCAGACGCTTTACCGTCTGAGCCACCAGGGAAGCCCTCCCTGAAGGAAACTTATAACTTGTACATTCTTTGAAGTTAGAGTCAGATTAAGCTCTGATTTTATTCTGGCCTAGAGAATTCCATGGACTGTGTAGTCCATGGGGTCACAAAGAGCCTGACACAACTGAGTGACTTTCACTTTGACAGTTTCACTTCAGATTAAGCTCCTCTGCTCAGAAGTATCTGAATAGTTAGGATGGGTGTTTGGGAGATGAGAAAGATTAACCCAGAGGAATAAAAAAAAAAATGATGATAGAACAAAGATCATTAGAACAGATATCTCTGGTGGGCATATTGGATGCACCCCTCAGATCATGCCCCTTGAGGGACCTCTTTTCCCTTGCCCGAGCTCTTCATTGGAAGCCAGGCTTTCCTAAAAAGAAATAAAAGCTAGAGGCAAAGAGGGGTAGAGGAAAGAGGGTTTGAAATAGGCACCAGCATTCTGGAGCAGAAGCTCCAGTTTCACTATTTTAAAGTTGGGTGCTTGGGCAACTGGATTTCTCTGAGTTCAGCTTCTCCATCAGGGGAGGAATCACTTCTTAATTCCTGCCAGCTTCCTGAACTGCTGTGAGAATTAACAGAGAAAATCAGCGTAAAAGAGTTTTGTCAGCTCTGTCCTCGAATTAAGGGAATAAGAAATTTCCTGGCAGCCAGCATTTTACCGTACCCTTCCGTTTCACTCACCCAGGCACATTGCAGGAACCCAGGAGAGCGTCCAGTCCACAATGTTAGAGGTGTATCACGCTGGACGGGAAAAGTCAACTCCAACTTTTTGAGAAGCAAAGAGCAATAGGGACCACGCCGGGTGCGTGTTGAACAGAAGCACTTTCCACATAGCATTCTTGGCCCATCATATCTTAGCTGACTTTTTCCCTTTCTTGGTGGGGACGGGTGGCTTAGTTGTGATTGAGCCTTCTCGGGTTATGTGGCCTGGAGTTTCTGTTTTGGATCCCCCTGTACGCCTGCAGATCTTGGGAGCAAGGACGGAGTGTTTGCACACCGTGCTGCTCCCAGCTTTTAGATCTGTGGCCCCTTGGCGTGTGAGAGGTAAGTCTGAGCTGGAGGTCTGAGGCCTCACTAGGAACGCGTAGAGTTGGCTGGTGGCAGGCCAGTGAGGCGGCGCGGGACGGTGCCGGCTGCCAGAGGCCAGGCGCGAGGCGGCGGCGGTGGGCTGAACGCAGTTTCAGCGCCCGGCAGGACCCTCGCAGCAGGGTCCCCACCGCGGAGGTGCAAGCCTCCTGGATTCCGCGCCTGGGGCGGGGCTTTGATTTTCAGGTATAAGTTTCCACTGTGAACGCGTTTGCTCGTAGACCTGCCACCGAGTCCCGGAAGTTAGCTGACCGTCTAGGAGGTGTCGGACCCACCAGGCTTAACATCAACTAGTTTTCACCTCTGGTTTATTTCAGAGCCATTCCCTGCAAACGGTAGCGGACTTCGATCTGCAGGATTTCAGAGACACCGTGGATAATCTCATTGCAGGCAAGTGCAGTTTCTGCAATAAAATTAAAGCGGGGTGTCCTCCACCCCTCAAATCCTACAAGTTCGAATTTCATGGCCCTGAAGGTGGTAAACTGTGTACCTATTAATAACTCGCCAGCAACTCATCAAAGTGTCAGGCTCTTCCATATTTAGGGGATCCCCTCCCTTTTCCTTATGGAGAAGATGAATCGCTGGATCGCTATAGACAACCTTTTCTCCGCTTGCCAGTGCAACTTCTGGAAAAGAGCCCAGCCTTAAGCTGTGACGTGGCTAGGAAGAGCGTGGGTGACAGGAGTGTGCGGCGTAGTGGATTTGTGTAACTTCAGACAAGTTTTCCCCGGCCACTGTGGAGGTTCAGTGTAGAGCGTCTCAACAGGCATTTATTGAGCGCCTGCTGAGTACAGGGTATCAGGAAGGGCCTGGGGATCGTGGGGATTGCAGAGTGAGGGTTGATTTATCAATTTAAAAATCACTATATAAACCCTACACCCGTCGTGACATTTTGTCCCTGTAGTTAGCCAGGCGCGAGTCTGAGGCTGCAAGCCCAGCTCCCTCTCTTCCTCTTCATCAGACTCATCCTCTTTGATGTCGCCTTCCCTGGCGGGTGGAGATTTCCCGTTCTCTCCTAGCGACATCCTGCCGTTTGGTCCCTGTCTCTCCCCGCCGCTGAGCTCACCCGAAGTGCCCCCGCCAGAGCAGTACTGGAAGGAGGTGGCCGACCAGAACCAGAGGGCATTGGGGGACGCGCTCATCGAGAATAATCAAGTAGGGACACTGGGCTGACGTTCAGGAATCCTGGGGCAGGGGCAGGGCATGGTGCTCGGGAACAAAGTGGAGGCTGCAGGCTCAGAGATGTGCCCCTTTGGCACGTTAGAACCAGTGGATCAGTCCAAGTAGCTGCTCTTCCTCTACTGGCTCAGTTTGCAACGTCCCTAAGTGGGAATAATCCTACCCACCGGATTTTTATTAGGGCCACCAATATTTATTGAAGGCTATGTGCTTAGTATTCCGCTTACCCATTTACTTTTCCTCATTTAATACCCACAGACGTTGAGCTAGATACTCTTAGCAGCCTCACTTTGCAGATAAGGAAACCGAGGTACAAGAAGACTGAACTCGGAGGCAGTCTCTGTCTGCCTGTTGCCCAAGTCAGCATTCCTCATCACTACTCTGAGGATTCACTGAGAAACATTCTAAGTGCTTTGTAATAAAAACTGATTATTATTCTCACCAGTGTAAACGTTCTTGGGTCCCCAAGTTTCTGATTAGACGTGAGGATCTGGGTTCAGTTCCTGCCGAGTGTACAGAGGCGAGAGAGCACGGGAGCCTACAGCTCAATGTTTGGGTCCCCTCCTGCAGCTGCACGCGACGCTGACCCAGAAACAGGAGGAAATCGCCTCCCTGAAGGAGCGCAATGTGCAACTGAAGGAACTCGCCAGTCGGACCCGGCACCTGGCCTCGGTGCTGGATGTAAGTGGGGTGCGGGCGTGTAGAGCACTGTAGAAGTTGGAAATATTCCTGTGCACCCTTCACCCCCACCCTGCTCCCAGTGTTGGGACCCAGCGAGGGTCGAGGGAAGGAGAGGACCACTGGCAGCTTGCTGAGTCACTTGCAGGGGTCTGCCGAGTCGCTCTGTTGGGAATTAGCCCAGGCCTCCTTCGAGCGCCAGAGGCGAGTCTGGCTGGCCCCAGGGCGGCGCTCCTCCTCATCTCTTGTAGAAGCTGATGATCACCCATTCCCGGGATCCCGGGGCGGCAGCCGAGCCCTTCCTGCTCAAGGCGACGGCAAAAGGAGCCTGGAGGAGTTGTTCAGCGCTGCGGGGCAGGATTGCGCGGAAGTGGACGCCGTTCTGAGGGAGATTTCCGAGCGCTGCGATGAAGCTCTGCAGAGCCGAGATCCCAAGAGGCTCCGGCTGCAGCCCGAGCCCCCGAGCCTGGACCGCAGGCCCGGGAACCTGCACGGCGCCTTCCCGGGGCTGCGCACGGACTGCAGCCGGAGCACGCTGAACCTGAGCCACAGTGAGCTCGAGGAGGGTGGCACCTTTAGCACGCCCATCCGCAGCCACAGCACCATCCGCACCCTTGCTTTCCCTCAGGGCAATGCCTTCACCATCCGGACCGCCAACGGGGGTTACAAATTCCGCTGGATCCCTAGTTGAGCTGGGAAGTGGTCCTGCGAAACACTGCCTCTATGCAGATTGAAGCGCCTGGAAGCTAAACGCGGGTAGCTGAAACCTGGTTTCTCAGAACTCTCCCTGCAGGGCCGATGCCACCCTGAAACTTTTTTTCAGGAACAAGAACGTAAAACGTTTTGATACTGATGCACTGTAAAGTTCTGTAAAATACTGTATAGTCCCTCCCCTTTTCACAGCGAAACCGTGTGTGTGTGTGCATATATCAGTCAATTTTAAAGTATTTATTTTTAGCAGCTTTGAATTCTGTGCTTTTCAGAGCTGGAAGTGACCTAAAAACCGCTTAGCTGTTTTAATTACGTAGTGCCCTACTTCCTCGGGAAGCAAAAGGAGATTCAAAGAAATTAAGTAATTTTCTACAATCTGAGACGTCATGGAAGCCTTCTGAGTGTTCTCACTACTTTTTCAAAGATTGTAGGTCCAGAAGCCAGGTCTTTGGGTGAACGGTTTCAGTACATCACTCACTTTCCTTGATCCATGAAGAACACTTAATTTTGTCACTATTGAAACTTTTCATTGTAGCTGAAGGAATAAAAATTAGGAGAGGTTAGGATAAAGAATTTCTGATCACTTGTCTCAGAGCAAGCAATAGAACAGGAAAGTGCAGATTCTGAGTGAAAGGGTTTTTGGCAAAAACAGGTGCTAAACACATTTGTTTGTAATGATCATTCTTATAATTTTGTAAGATTTATGATCAATATTTATATGAATAATATAGTTTTACTTGTCTAAACAGAATAACCACAGAAAAAGCAAACTTTCTTAGTAAAAAACATTTTAAGAAAATGGCATATCCCACGTGAAAAATAATGTACTTTAGCGTGTTCTTTTTTTTTTTTTTTTTTGGCAGAAACCAAGTGTGGAAATCTTGGTAAAACTATCAATTTGAATTCCATGGATAAAACTAGGGTACACATTCATGTTTCATATTTCTTGGCGTCATCTTCTAAGAAAAATGGGGGTGTTACATGATGCCTTCACTTTGCCTTTTGTTCATTCTCTTTTGAGTGCCATTCCTTTTCCTATTCTGTTGTGTAATTTTGTGAGTAGAGTATGTCAAGCAGTGATTTGTCCCCATCTCCACAGTCCTCATCATGAGGGCTACTTCTTGTCTTTGGGGGCTCAGCCTGGGCAGGTTTCCAACCCTGTTACACCACATAGCTGGTTCTGCCACCTGAATGCTATTCTGAATGGAGTGATCAGGTAACAAGCAGGTGAGCTGGGCGGGGTGGCAGAACCTGCTTCTCCAGTTTATCCTGTGTATTGTTATCTACACTGAAATGGCCATTTGGAAAACAAACAAAAAGTGATAGAGCACATTTCCTCATACTTTGTCTAACAAATGGACTCAAAAAAATATACTGGATGGTTCAGAGTTCTTTTTATCAGTTTAAATATGAAGTCACTGCAGTTCAGCATCAGAGGACACAGGAAACAAAAATAAAACCCTTTGACTTGTTTCCCGAGAAACAGCTTATTAAAAGTCCTCTCCACTCCTCAATTGGTATTTTCATAATGCGTTAGCTTCAATAACAGAAAAGTTAAAGAACTATCTATATGTATTTTTCTACTTGTCTTATGCCTGGAATTTAAAAAATTATAAGGCTTATCAAGAATTCTGTGTGAGGTGGTTGGTGGTTTGGGGCCCTTCCCTGAGCTGGATGAGCCCACAAACCACAGCTTCCTTGACTTGGTGTTTTCCTTACTTCTTTGGGACGTTAACCACCCAATGACTGGGGGCTTTTATTAGCAATGAAGGAAGCTGTGCCCACTAATATATGTCCTTATGTTCCTTCCATGGTATGAATTCTTGTTATTGCTTATTGCTGGTTTAGTAGAAAACATCAGTGAGAACAGCTTTGAACCAAATCTTAGCCATTTTCTCCATGATTCTTTGAGCTTATATTCAGCTGTGTGATCTAGCCTAGATCATGAAGACATGTTAGCCTGAAATTATCGCAATAATTTCTTCATTTCAAATAGGACCAGACACCATTCAAGATGTTGGGGAGTTAATCATGAACAAAACCAAGACCTTGTTATACAGAAAATAAAGCAGGGTTTAGGGATAGAATGTAACTGGAATCATTATTTTAGATAACATGATTGGAGTGTTTCTCGAACACTTTCTATAGCAGCACAATCAGTTTAAAAAAGAGGCACACATACTTTAGGTAAATTATTTTTAAGGAAATGACTTCACATTTGCAACAGTTAGATGTTGTTGTAAAGTAGTGGTTCTTAAACTGTAGCATGTATCAGAATCAGCTATGCTGCTGCATGCCAAGTCACTTCAGTCCTGTCCAACTCTTTGCAACCCTATGTACTATAGCCAACTAGGCTCCTCTGTCCTTGGGATTTCCAAGGCAAGAACACTGGAGGAGGTTTCCATTCCCTTTTCCACAGAATCACCTACAGGGCTTATTAAAACCCAGCTTGCTGGGACCTCCCCAGAGTTTCTGATTCAGTGAATCTGGGTAAAGTCTGAGAATGTCAGTTTCTTACAAGTTGCTAGGTGATGTTGATGCTTGGATCTAGGGCCACTGTTGTAAAGAAATTTTTAAAGATCACTTTCAAAAAGATTAACACAAACAAAAACCAACTGACCTGATGGCATGCAAATAATTCTTGTGATTTAGGATTAAGTTTTTAATAATAAAAATCTTATCTTACATTCAAAAAGGGCTATATTTCAAAAAGTTGGAATGACAATAATGTACTTTGAAAAATGATGTTAAGTAACGCAGAAAGGTAGCTTCAGTGATTAATTAAATACCTTGAATGAAGGACTTGATGTTGAAAATAAGCATGAAGAGTCTGAATAAAATTATTTATGAAATGTGTTAAAGAAGCTCAGTTCAACTGACCCTTAAACGTCGGCAGAAGGATCAGGACCTAGCCCTAATTCTTCTAATTAACTCAAAGTTCACATAGAAGAATAATATGTAACACTTCCAGTTGAAGGATTATAATGTCATTAATTTATAATACTAACTAATGATATTTTTGTGTCTATATTTAACCTAAAGGAGAACTAGATAGTACAATGATATTTAAAGAATTTAAAATTATTTGGAGTAATGATATGACCAATAAAGAATTACTATCCAATGTATATAAACAGCTCATATAACTCAACGTCAACAAAACAAGCAACCTGATTAAAAAATGGGTAGGAATGTGTTATGTTACTTCTATGGTAATAAAATAAGAAATTAGGTCAGGATGGGGAATACATGTACGCCCGTGGTGGATTCGTGTTGATGTGTGGCAGAACCAATACAATATTGTAAAGTAATTCGCCTCCAATTAAAATAAATAAATTTAAATTAAACAAAAAAAGAAATTAGGAAGAAAAAAATGAGCAGAAGAACTGAATATATTGTGCATTTTCCAAAGAGGAAATGTAGACAGCCAGCACCACTAATCAACAGAGAAATGGAAATCAGGACCATAATGAGATATTACCTCACACCTGTCAGAATGACTATCATCAAAAAGAACACAAATGACAAATCTGGGAAGATGTGGAGGAAAGAGAATCCTTGTGTTCTGTCAGTGGGAATGTAGACTGGTACACTCACTATGGAAACCCCTGGAGAAGGAAATGGCAGCCCACCCCGGTATTCTTGCCTGGAGAATTTCATGGACAGAAGAGCCTGGTGGGCTACAGACCATGGGGTCACAAACAGTCGACACAACTGAGTGACTAACCCACACACTATGGAAACCAGTATGCAAGTTTCTCAGAAACTACAAATAGAACCACCATCTGACCCAGCCACTCTTGAATATGCTTTTAAAACCCCAAAACACTAACTAAAAAGATGCATGCACCCTATTTTTCATAGCAGCATTATTTACAATTGCCAAGACATGGAAACGACATAATGTTGGATAGAGAAAATGTGAGAGTGTGTCTACAACGGAATACTCGGTTGTGTCTGACTCTTTGCAACCTTGTGGACTGTAGCCGGCCAGGCTCCTCTGTCCTTGGAGTTCTCCAGGCAAGAATTCTGGAGTGAGTTGCCATTTCCTTCTCTAGGGGATCTCCCGACCCAGGCCTTCTGCATTACAGGCATATTCTTTACCGTCTGAGTCACTAGGGAAGCCCCTAATGGAACACTACTCAGCCATTAAAAAGAATAAAGTTTTGCCATCTGCAACAGCATGGATGGACTCAGAGGGCATTATGCTAAGTGAAACAGATCAGACAAAGACAAATATTGTATGATGTCACTTACATGTGGAATCTAAACAACAAACTAACAACTAAACAAACAAACAACAAACTAACTAAACAACAACAAACTAGTGACTACAACAATAAAGAAGCAGACTTACAGATACAGGGACAAACTAGTAGGAGAGGGAATAAAGAGGTGGGGCGAGGGGGACAAACTATTGGGTGTAAGATAGCCTCAAGGGTTATACAACATTGAGAATAAAGTCAATCTTTTGTAATAATGGTAAATGGAAAATAACTGAAAAACTGTATAAAAATAGTTGAAAAAACAAGAGACTAAATTTCAGTAACTAAGATTCAAATGCATAAAAATAGTTCATGTGCAAGCCAAAATGAAAATCAATATACCTTGCAGTCCACACTGATTTTCACTATTTAAAATTTAAAGCAATATGTGAAAATTCCAACTGGTCACTTAACATGATATAATTGAAATAAGTTACATTTCTTTGCTTGCTCACTGTGCCAGTGTCGTTCAGTTTTAATCTCCTATTTAAATGCAACAAAATGATATATCACAGGAGTGAGTGACATGAACTCTGACTAACACAAGCTCATAGAGGTTAAAACATGAGGACCTTTCTCTCTCAAAGACATGTAGTTAAGCTCCTGTTTGTTGAGGACTGACTGTATATTGGGGATTTTCCCAATCAACTATCAATGTTTCTAGGAGAATAAGAAGTAAAAGTGTGTTGATTTGAAGCTTCCATCTGTAGTATTAAAATTCAACAGTGACCACAGATTGTAGAACTTAGACCAACCAACAAAAGCTTTTTTCAGATAGGAATATTTTATCCCATTTATTTAGAATTACTCATCCGACAGACAATTTACATAATAGACTTATAATTGGTTTTATTTTGTTAAAGTGTCCAGACAATGTATCTTCTTAGTCCTGGCACTTCAAGTAGACAGACTACTCCCATGGCCTTTAGTATGCTACAGGAATAAAATGACATTCCATTTTATCAGTTATTCATGAAAAAAATGTATTTGGATCAAAACGTAAGTAGGATCATTGGCTGGATGATTCTGTAGGTCACGTGACTGAATCTAAACGTCAATCTTAATGTCTCCTCCTTAAAAGAGATGCTGTGGGCTGAAATCTGTACCATAAGTGATAAGCATGATGTCTCGGTTTCAGCATAGGGTTTTATGGGACAGGACAAAATTAGGGACTTGAAGCAACCTATATGTGGAAAACACAAATAGATTTCCCCCAATTACTCCTTTCTCCTCCCCTCTCCTGTTCTCTATCTCATTTTTGCATCTAACAGAAAAGAGGACCAGTACTCTAATGTCTGCAGCAGGCAGGTGAGATAGGAATGGAGGTAATAACATTTGGGTTTTAAGATAAGGGTTTGTTTTTCCACACATAATCAGGTGAGACAGGAGTCGCTAACATCTGCTAATGATGCTATCAACAAACCAGATTTTATGGTTTATGCTCTACTAATTAGATATTGTCTTCATGTTCGATGTTTCATGATCACAAGATTGTTGCTGTAGCTCCATGCATCTTGTCTGCATTAAAGATAAAAAGAAAGGAAGGGTAGAAAGCTTCACAGATTGCTTCTGTCTCTTTGTTTAAGGAAGCAAAAAGCATTTCCCAGGAAATTCCCAGGTGGGTTTTCACTAGAGTCTCAAAATCAGACCTGAGGCACATAGTTACTCCTACTTGCAAGGGAGGCTGGGGAATCTAGTTTCTCATTCTCCTAGTCACTATAGCCAAAGGTAGGCAAGAGAGAAAGGAGTTGGGAAAAGCTCTTACACTATCTGTCACAGAGGTTTAATTGGTGTCCCTAATGTAGAGAAACCTGAGGAGAAAAGAGGAGAAATGTGTCCCTTAGACTCTGACACCAGAGCTTGGGCTCCCTAGCAGGGAGTGAGGTGGGCTTCTATCCTCAGAGAGGGCCCAGGATAGTTCTTGGCCTTCCTTTGGGGACCTGGGAGCCTGAAAGGGAAGGAAGAACTTGGAGGGCTGCAGCTAGAGCCCGAGACCTGGGTATGTGATGAGTCTTTAAGTGTGGGAGTCTCTGGGAATAAGATGAAAGAAATGATTGGTACTCAGGTCAGATTCTCCTTAATAAATTTTCACCTTCATCTTTTAACTAAAAAAAAAAAGGAAATAAAAATTTTATGCAAGTAGAATATGCTCATTGTAAAGTAATTCACATAAACAGGAAAACACAATGAAGTAAGAAGTGGTAATCCTAACATCTAAAGATACGATTCTGAATATTTTGGTATATTTTCTTTCAGAAAATTTTAATATATATACATATGTGATTGCATAAGTATGTTTGTGTGTATTTAAAACTTGGATCCTCTCTATATATGATTATTGAATAGCAGCAGTGGATCATTGAATAAAAATGGTCAAAGATTCTATAGTCACATAGAAATGGTTGATTCCTATCATGGTCCTGAGGGGACTGGTCAGCTCGGTGACTTGAGCCTTATTGCTCAATTTTGAAACCAGGACAATAGAAATTGTGAGACTGATCGAGGTGATGCATCTCAAACGCTTGACACAGTGCCTGTTACCTGATAAACACTATAGTTATCTGTTTGTATTAGTTATCTATGGCTACTGTAACAAATTGCCATATACTTAGTGATTAAAACAACACAAACTTACTATCTCATAGTTCTGTAGGCCGGAGATGGCTAAGCTGGGTTCTCTGCTCTAGATTTCTTGAAAATCAATGTGTTGGCTGGATTCTTAGAGACTCTGGGAGAATTCCATTTCCAAACTCTGTCTGATTGTTGGCAGAATCCAGTTCCTCATGATGGCAGGGCCAAGGTCCGTATTGCCCTGCTTGCTGTAAACTGTGGATTAGTCTTTGCTCCTAGAGCTGTCATTCTGGCCCTTGCAGGTGGGCACCTAAATCTCAAAGCCAGCAAGGTGCATCAAATCCTTCTCACTGGAATCTAACTCCTCCTTCTCTCTGGCTTCCAACTGGAGAAAACTGCCCATGAAGTAAAAATATAGGTATGCGTTAATGTCGAAAGTGTGGGCATAGATTGCATTTGGAGAGCAAATGTGGTGCCCTTGCTCACGGCTGAATTCTGGAGCCTACTTGTCAAATGTAGGGATCTAGAGAGCAATGTTATTGAGTACTAGAGACATTCACAACAGTTTCTTAACTCTTCTAGGCAATCTTGGGGAGGAAATCCAGAAAGAGTAAATTGAATCCAGTTCTTCCTTCCCAGTGGAATTCCCTGCCTCAAGGTATCTCAGATTGAGTTATAGAAGGAAACTTGCCCAGGTCCTGGAGGCAGCTTAGTCCCTTGGGAAAAGATGCATTGATTTAAAAAGAGAGAACATTTTATACATGTCTCAATGTCCCACAATTCTGAAAAGCTTAAAAATGCATTATCATGTGACCACAAGCCTATTAAAAATGTTATTTAAAAGTTCTACATTTTTATTCTAACTCACTGGGTTAACTGAGTTTTTCTTGCCATTCCAAGTACCTAACAGATCTTTCTTTGAAAAATATATATTCTTATATTAACAAATCCATCTTCATCTAGTACCTCCTTCTCTCTGGAGTGAACTTTGATTCACTCATTTATGAGGTCCTATGTATTATTTTCATCTAATTGTTCATACTGTACTGCCACTTACATCTAGTATTAATCTGAGACCATTTGTAATGAAAACTTACACGAAATAGGATGGTTAAAACTGAATACCATTGGGAATTCCTTGGTGGTCCACTGGTTAAGACTTTCACTGTGGGAAGCCAGGGTTTAGTCCCTGGGGGTGATCGCCAGGAGCTGCAAGGTATGGCAACAAAACAAACAAAAAAAGAAAATTGAGTATCATTCAATGTAAGGAAATCTGCATACTTGGGATAGTAATTTGCTTTGATTCAGTTAGCCCTGCACTTTAAGATGTCTAGCCTTCCTTTAGGCAAACAACTGTTCAAACTTGTAGTCGCTAAGTCATGTCCGACTCTTGTGGCCCCATGGACTGTAGCCTGCCAGACTCCTTTGTCAATGGGATTCTCCAGGCAAGAATACTAGAGTGGGTTGCCATTTCCTTCTATTTCAATATTTACTTCTAGCTGCTTAATAAAACACAACGTAAATCAGACATGACAATTATTTACATTTATTCATATTGTACTGATGCAGGGGAAAAGAAACACCACAGCTTTACTTGATTTATATGGATAGCCAAGTAATAATTAGAAATTGCATTTAGGTATAGGATGTGGAAAATTCAATTATTTTTAAGTCATGCTATGGTTTAAAGCAAACACGATACACTGGTCCATGAAGGATAATAATGATTTTGAGCACTTTTATAAAATCATGCCTAACCCTCAAGAATTGATGCTTTTGAACTGTGGTGTTGGAGAAGACTCTTGAGAGTCCCTTGGACTGCAAGGAGATCCAACCAGTCCATTCTAAAGGAGATCAGTCCTGGGATTTCTTTGGAAGGAATGATGTTAAAGCTGACACTCCAGTACTTTGGCCACCTCATGAGTAGAGTTGACTCAGTGGAAAAGACTCTGATGCTGGGAGGGATTGGGGGCAGGAGGAAAAGGGGATGACAGAGGATGAGATGGCTGGATGGTATCACCGACTAGATGGACCTGAGTATGAGTGAACTCCAGGGGCTGGTGACAGACAGGGAGGTCTGGTGCACTGCAATTCATGGGGTCGCAAAGAGTCGAACACGACTAAAAGACTGAACTGAACGGAACTGAACCCTCAAGGTTTCAGGATTTCTCTTTCATTTATTTCTTTATAATGGAAATTCCTAATGTAGAAGATACCTCTTAGGGTTGCTTCCAAGCACATCATGACTCCCCTTTTCTGGGAAGAGACCTAAAGACACAAGACTGGTTCTGTTTGGTTTAGCTTGTCACCCAACTTTTGCCCTTATCATCCACATCACCGACAATAGCTGATTGAATTAAGAGATTCTTTTTTTCCAACAGAATTATTGTAATACATTTTACATACTATGTAATTCACTGATTTGAAATGTGCAACGTAACGTTTTTAGTGTATTTAAGGGTTTTGCCACCATCTCCACAGTTCAATTCAGTTCAGTCACTCAATCGTGTCCGACTCTTTGCATCCCCATGGTCTGAAGCATGCCAAGCTTCCCTGTCCATCACCAACTCCCAGAGCTTGATCAAACTCATGTCCATCAAGTCGGTGATGTGATCCAACCATCTCATCCTCTGTCATCCCCTTCTCCTCCTGCCCTCAATCTTTCCCAGAATCAGGGTCTTTTGAAATGTCAGGTGGACAAAGTATTGGAGTTTCAGCTTCAACATCAGTCCTTCCAATGAATATTCAGGTTTGATTTCCTTTAAGACGGACTGGTTGGATCTCCTTGCAATCCAAGTGACTCTCAAGAGTCTTCTCTAACACCACAGTTCAAAAGCATCAGTTCTTTGGCTCTCAGCTTTCCTTATAGTCCCAACTCTCACATCCATACACAACTATGGGAAAAACCATAGCTTTGACTAGACAGAGTTTGTTGACAAAGTAATGTCTCTGCTTTTAATATGCTGACTAGGTTGGACATTGCTTTTCTTCCAAGGAGCAAGCATCTTTTTATTTCATGGCTGTAGTCACCATCTGCAGTGATTTTTGAGCCCAGAAAAATAAAATTTCTCATTGTTTCCATTGTTTCTCCATCTATTTGCCATGAAGGGATGGGACTGGATGCCATGATCTTTTTTTTTTTTTTTGAATGTTGAGTTTTAAGCCAGCTTTTTCACTTTCTTCTTTCACTTTCATCAAGAGGCTCTTTAGTTCTTCTTCACTTTCTGCCATAAGGATGGTGTCATCTGAGTATCTGAGGTTCTTTATCTTTCTCCTGGCAATCTTGATTCCAGCTTGTGCTTCATCCAGCCCACCATTTCACATGATGTATTCTGCATAGACGTTAAATAAGCAGAGTGTCAATATACAGCCTTGACGTAGTCCTTTCCTGATTTGGAAAAAGTCTGTTGTTCCATGTCCCATTCTAACTATTGCTTCTTGACTTGCATACAGATTTCTCAGGAGGCAGGTCAGGTGGTCCAATATTCCCATCTCTTGAATAATTTTCCAGTTTGTTATGATCCACACAATCAAAGGCTTTGGCATAGTCAATAAAGGAGAAGTAGACGATTTTCTGGAATTCTCTTGCCTTTTCTATGACCCAACAGATGTTGGTAATTTGATCTCTGGTTCTTCTGCCTTTTATAAATCCAGCTTGAACATCTGGAAGTTCTTGGTTCATGTACTGTTGAAGCCTGACTTGGAGAATTTTGAGCACTATTTTACAAACATGTGAGATGAGTGCAATTGTGTGGTAGTCTGAACATTCTTTGGCATTGCCTTTCTTTGGGACTGGAATGAAAACTGACCTTTTCCAGTCCTGTGGCCACTGCTGAGTTTTTCAAATTTACTGACATATTGAGTGCAGCACTTTCACAGCATCATCTTTCAGGATATGAAATAGCTCAACTGGAATTCTATCACCTCCACTAGCTTTGTTCATAGTGATGCTTCCTAAGGCTCACTTGACCTTGCATTCCAGGATGTCTGGCTCTAGGTGAGTGATCACACCATTGTGGTTATCTGGGTCATAAAGATCTTTTTTGTATAGTTCTTCTATGTATTCTTGCCACTGCCTCTTAATATCTTCTGTTTCTGTTAGGTCCATACTTTGTCCACCTGATGTGAAGAACTGACTCACTGGAAAAGATGCTGATGCTGGTTAAGACTGAAGGCAGGAGGAGAAGGGGACGACAGAGGATGAGATGGTTGTATGGCATCACCGACTCAATGGATATGAGTTTGAGCAACCTCCAGGAGTTGGTGATGGACAAGGAAACTTGGTATGCTGCACACCATGGGGTTGCAAAGAATAGGACATGACTGAGCGACTGAACTGAATGGCGGTGATGATTCTTTTATGATTTTCATCTCTGAAACATTTTAATGACTTCACTTCATTATATATATGTGGAATAGCTTATTTAATCAACACCCTGTGGCTGGATATTTAAAAATATATATTGGATTATGCTAATTTCTATAATTATCTCAAAAGTGAACAAAACGGTAGGAAATCAAGGGAAGTAAGGCATTTCTTCCAAAATTCAGATTTTCAGGCCTTTATAATTGTGGGACAGTTTTGAGTTCTATAATCTAAGATAAATATTGAAACCTGAGGCTTCAGAGGAGCACAGTAAACAAAGCACTGAGAAATAGGAATTGAAATTATTTAATCTTAAGAAGAGGAAGCTTACAGACAACAATATATTTATATAAATGACTATCCCACAACACCTTGCGTTGTCATGTGTCCCCTCTCGCAGACTGTCGATATCAGAACTATCACTGCACTTATTTCCTCTTCACTTTTAGTCCAAGAGCTCCCCACGGGCAGAAATAAACTCACTTCTCTGTTTACCCTGTGGTGTGTGCTGTCTGTTGAACAGGAGTTGACCATAATCATGATCTCTTAGAGAACTAGAGAGCAGCCAGAGTTTAGTCCTGCCTACAGTAACTATGCCAATTTTCATAAGTTTCTAAAGGAATTGCCAGCCCTGTGACTGTATGCCACTGTGTGTTTCCTAGTCCCGTGAAGAAGAATTTAAGAAGCTTTGCCTCTGCCTTACTCTAGTAAATCAGGTCATTGTGTATAGTATTACTGAAATGTAAACATAATTGTGTTGAAATTATGACCAAGTTGCTAATTTGAACTGTATGAAATGTTAACTAAATGCTTCTGTATTTACACAGGTATATTTACTTATTGGATAAGCATAGTTGGAAGTGTTTCATTTAAGTGTGATGGTCTAACAGTCTTGTGCTGCAGCTGAGGGGAAAGTTTTCCATAATAGTGAGACAATTCAAGTTTTCTGAGCAATTTGAAAAACTAATATCTAGGAGATAAAGCCATGAAACCTCAAGAAACCACAGCCAATCCATGTACTCAAATTATGCTCTCAAACTTTGAAGCTTCTTGGCAGTAAGGTAACAGTAAACTTTTAGGTTTTTGGACTCACACCTTCCTACACTGAATGACAAAATAATTTAGGTGGCTTGTACCTTGCTATAAAGTAGGTCTGATTCTGGTGCACGTCGACTGGTGTTTAACAACAGGAAACAGAAAATGTCCTTGATGAGAACTTCACTTTTATTTGGCAGCAGGTAACAAAATAAGGGTTCTTATTTAGTCAAATCTCCCTTTAATAAAGACAAACATCCTACCTTGTCTCTTTATGTGTTGTCTCGGGGCGGGAGGTGGTAAGCAGAGGAACAAGTTTATAAATGCTTCAATTCCCTAGCAAAATCAAGTAGGTTGGAGCTGTGTGAGCTAAATATTACTTTAGAAGAG
This sequence comes from Nanger dama, assembly GCA_917880005.1. Lineage (NCBI taxonomy): Eukaryota > Metazoa > Chordata > Mammalia > Artiodactyla > Bovidae > Nanger > Nanger dama. Next base: position 15,732,495 of record CAKJTW010000040.1, on the reverse strand, counting down.
CTGCTGAGACTTCTCTGGTGGTCCAGTGGTTAAGACTCTCGGCTCCCCCTGCAAGGAAGCGCAAGTCTGATCCCTAGTGGGGGAACTAAGAGCCTATGGGTGATACAGACCAAACCAAACCAAAACCTCCTTCCTTTAATTCACTGAAGTTTGTAGTACAGTGGCTGAACATAGTTAGCATTCAATAAATTTCAGCTATTAGTTGTTGTTTTTTTATCAAGAAAATATCAATTTAAAAACTTACTCAAAAAGCTAATGGGTACACCTACAATTAACAATGAATTTAAAGAATCAAAGTGAAAAGAAAATGGCAAGAAGTCAAAGGCACCAGGATGCATATTATGTTGCTTTTTTTTTTAACCTAATAAGATAGTCCTGTAGTCCTGAAAAATTTAGTGGATTTATTATTTTTCCTTGTTCACAGTGCCACCTTCAGGAAAAAATTTCATTTTAATTTAGTGCAAATGTATCCTTATTGATTTGAGCTAGGTCAAATACCTGATGATTAGGCATCATAAAGACAATGTTAGTTTTAATTTAATCCATTATCATGAGAATGTCTGATTTTTTTTTCTGCCTGGCTGTGTTCAATGCAGAGTTTTAAATTTTTGATGTGGGGCATTTAAAAAATTGATTAGAAAGGGAATGTGAATGTTTCTAATTTATTTTCTTTCAGAACATCATACTTAGATCATAATATATAAATTATTATAAGGAAGAGGGTGGTATTGGAACCAAGGTGACTCCAGAGTCCAGATTCTTAATATCTACATTATACTACCTCCTGAATAACCTTTACTTGAGATCATAGAAATCAGAGCTATGTACAGAAGAGAGAGGCTTTAATTTAAACTTTGCTTTATATTTGGGAAAATTGAAGCCAAGGTCTTGTCCAAAGTCTCCTGGACAAGAGAAAGTAAATAAGAGATCTTGTCCAAGATCTGTAGCTGAATGTCATATATTTACCACTTCCTTTGAAGTGGGGTGAATTATGATAAATCCTAATCAGGAGAAGAGAGTGCTCTGGCATTAAAAATTAGGGGCTGGGATATGATTTGAAAACTTTAGAAAGGAAATTATGTTTAAACTCTGGAATCAGGGAAGGAATGAACTAGATTGAGGAGGAGGGGCATTTGGAGGAATGCAATATATGAAAATCTCAAGATGAAAGGAATACAGTTTCTTTAAGAAAAGGAAAGGTTACTGCAAATACAATGCAAAGGGGTGTATGGTTCCAGGTGAGGCTGGAGAGAAAAGCAGAGGCCAGATCGTAGAGGAACTTTTGGCCTTGTGAAGATTCTGGTCTTAGGAAGACTTAAGCAGAGGAGTGACATGATCTATCCTGAAAAAGGATCACTCTGACTTTACTATAACAAAAAATGGGTTAGAGAAAAGAATGGATATGGGAGAATAGCCAGTCAGCCATGGCTATTGTTAGCGCCAGAGGTATTGTCACTTATGGCTGCATCTCTATAGATTTGTAGCAAGAGCTTGGTTAGAGGAAGATGCTCACACACTTTGCTGAAGACATCTCAGAGTGGTGGGTTCTTGTCATAGTCTCATAATAGATTTGAACCACAGGACTTCAGATCCCAGACTTTCCATCATCTCTTCCTTTGGAAACCTTTAGCCTTTTTCTCTCATCTTCTATGCCCTGTATTCTGGCCTGGAGAATTCCATGGACCATATAGTACATGGGGGTCATAAAGAGTTGGACACAATTGAGCAACATTCACTTCTATGTCCCAGGTTTCACTTTGTTAGGTTGCAGATGATCCATAAATTGCTTTGTTCATTTCTTGATATTAGCAGAACAAGACCTCTTAAAACGTACATGTGCTTTTTCTAAAAGAATGAATGAAGAGGATCATTTAACGATGAAAATTCCAAACTATCTGTATGTTTTCAACGCAAATACATTCAGTTAGGGAAAGAGCATCAAATTCATTGTAATTTTTAAGCCTTTTTTCACATTTAGTTTACTCTTGTGATTTTATCATCTTTTTTTTCAGTTAAAAAAGAATTTATGGTACTTCAGACTAAGAAGATGGTTGTGAAAAGTGAGTAAAACTTAGGAGGTAAAATTGCCTGGATCTGGTAGTGGATAGGAAAAGGAATGAGATATCAAGGATGCTGGCTTATATCACTGGATGGAATACAGCACATTCACTGAGTTAGTGAATATTGGAAGAGGCCAAGATTTGGGGGAAGGTCTTTAGTCTGCTCTTAGTAAAAGTCTGAGGTGCTTGTGAAGCTTATTTGTCCGGATTAGGTATAGGTAACTGACACCATGAACAAGGTTGAGGTTACCTGTGGTGAGTAGGTATAGTGTTAAGAGGAACCCCCCCCCCCCCCCCCCCCAGTGGTGGGCTGGAGCTGATCTGTAGTGCTCCTTGAGCCGATTTGCTCGTCTCTTCCCATTGCTGCATGTCATGTTGGTAACCTGAAACAGGCAATGGTGGAAATATTTACAACACAGAAATTGGCAAAAACTTCAAATTTTAGGTCTTGCCCTGCCTCTCAACTGATTATCAGCATTCTATTTAAACATTTCAAAAGCTTAGTAAGAATGAACCAATAGGAGCTATGAAGAAAAAGGAAAACCAAGAAGACAAATGAAGACCAAGTTTAGTCTTTGGAAATGCCTTAATTTGTTAAGTAGAACAATACAGAATTTTAAACAAAAATAAATCAAGAGGAATGCTTTTGTTGAGTGTAACCTACTTCGTTCTTACTAAAATGTATGTAGTAAATAAAATTAAAAACTTAAATCAGCAGATTTAGAGCATAATAGGCCAGTATAATAGGGCCTTTAAACACATTATTTTAATTAGGATTATAAGAGGATATAATGGCTTAGCTGGAATTACACTGAAAACTTTACCCACAGAACAAGTTTCATCTATTTAGAATGCAAATTTTTAATGCATTGTATTGTTGAGCCTTTAAAATTTTTATCTGTCACATTTGTGTTAACTGACTTCTAATGTAGGTATCCAAATACTTATAAAATTAAAAAATAAATCTAGTAAACTAAATAAATTGTACAGAGATTGAAATAATTTTGATCTTGTTAGTACACCTTGGGCTAACTAAATTTCTCTAACATCTAAATTTCCAGCCATCTGCAAATGTCTTGAACTTGGACTATGAAAATAACACAGAAGAGCAAACATAAAAAACCTATGGTTATTTGAAACTTGGTTTTCTGCTTTCACTCTCATATTAACTTATCACTTAAAGGTGAGTGAGTGAGTGAAGTTGCTCAGTCGTGTTCGACTCTTTGTGATCCCATGGACTGTAGCCCACCAGGCTCCTCTGTCCATGGAATTTTCTAGGCAAGAGTACTGGAGTGGGTTGCCATTTAGGTCTTCAATTTTATTTTATCCTATTTAAATCTGATAAATTAGCCTATTACTGTTGCATGGGTGCTAGCAGAGACAAAAGATTTTGTTTTCAATTAAAAATTTTTTTGTTGAAGTATAACTGACATATAACATTATGTTAGCTTCAGGCGTACAACATGATTTGGTATTTGTATATGTCGGGAGATGAACACCACAATAAATCTAGTTAACATCTGTCACCATGCTGTGCTGTGTGTGCTTAGTCACTAAGCCATGTCTGACTCTATGTGACCTCATGGACTGTATCCTGCCCGGCTCCTCTGTCCATGGGGATTCTCCAGGCAAGAATACTGGAGTGGATTGCTATGCCTTACTCCAGGGCATCTTCCCAACCCAGAGATCGAATCCAGATCTCCCGCATTGCAGGCAGATTCTTTACCAGCTGAGCTACCAGGGAAGCTGCATCTATTGCCACATATAGCTATAATTTTTTTTTAAGAACAAAGGTCTTTTTATTCACAACACAGCAAGAGGCATGAACATCATATTTACATCAATTCACCTTGTCCCCAAATCCCACAGGGATGATGTGAAGGGTCCAAATAGATGCCTTCCCCACACGTGGGATGCATTAGAGAAGAGGAAAACTTAGTTGGGGAATCTATTTCGTTTATAGTAAGCAGAAGAAAGCCTGTTCTTTGTTCCAGATGGAGAGGTTACCCCATCCCTCAAGACTGCTTGTTGCAAATTCTGAGAAATGGTTTACCAGTCATCCAGATTTTGCATCCCATCCTTATCATATTCAACAAGACATGCAGGAATGTGAGAGACCCATGGGGGAATGTCTTCCAAGATAAATGTTAGAGTTTCTGGTCCTACTCAGTTTATTGCCATTTGAGTCGGCGAGATGATGACTCAGTTCAGTTCACTTGCTCAACCGTGTCAGACTCTTTTCAATCCCATGGACTGCAGCACGCCAGGCTTCCCTGTTCATCACCAACTCCCCGAGCTTGCTCAAACTCATGTCCATTGAGTTGGTGATGCCATCCAACCATCTCATCTTATCCTCCGTTGTCCCCTTCTCCTCCTGCCTTTAGTCTTACCCAACATCAGGGTCTTTTCCAGTGTCAGTTCTTCACATCAGGTAGCCAAAGTATTGAAGTTTCAGCTTTAGCATCAGTCCTTTCCATGATCACCCAGAACTGATCTCCTTTAAGATGGACTGCTTGGATCTCCTTGCAGTCCAAGGGACTCTCAAGAGTCTTCTCCAACACCACAGATCAACAGCATCAATTCTTCGGCACTCAGCTTTCTTTATAGTCCAACTGTCACATCCATACTTGACTACTGGAAAAACCATAGCTTTGACCAGACAGACCTTTGGTGGCAAAGTAATGTCTCTGCTCCAGTTGTGACTTAAAGCAGAGTACTACCAAGTTGTTAGTGCCTACTTCAGTTGTTAATTGGTGAACAGTATGATACAGAGGTGGAGAGAATATTAGAACTCCTAATTTTATAAGTAATCAGACTTTTGGGAGAGGAGTAACTTGGCTAAAATCACACTGCAAGTTAATGGCAGAACAAGAGTGTCTAGCTTGCCCTAGAAATCCACTGTCCTTTTCACTCATCCAGTTTCTATTCTACTTCTCCAGAAATGTTCTCAATTCAGAACGATTACGGGGCACTGATTTACATTACCCCAGCTCAAATCTGGAGGATAAATCAGAATTCAATTCATTTCCAATTGTAGATATGTAACTGTCTACAGTAGGGGCAGGTCCCTGTCAGGGGTAGTTTTTCTCAAACTTAAGCTTAAGTCTTAAATCAAAAGGTTGCAAGGTGAGCACAGAATTGGAATATACGAGTATTCTAATGATATAATCATCAAACCAGAGAAGCCACATGGATTCCTTTTGATTTAGGATATTTCTATTTAGACAATGAGGTTGGAATTCTAGAATGTACTCACTCACATAATATTTATTGACCTTCTGCTCTGTGTCAGGCATCTACTATGTGTAGGCTCTGGGCCCAAGGATAGTCTTCTTGACAAGTGCTTTATAGAGATGTATTATTCAAATACTCTTTTAAGTTAGACAGCTAAGTGCCATTACTTTATCTCAAAAGAAAAAAAGTATTATCTTAGAGGCCTTATATGATTTCTCTTCATTCTCATCAAATCTGTACAGTAGAAAATAATTATCACATTTTGCAGATGAGGAACTTGAGACTTACAGGGGCCGAATAACATTTTCAAGTCACACAGCTAGCAAGTGGTAGGAAGGTCTTTCTTTTGTGGCTCTATTGTCCTAGTTCCCAGGTGACTCAGTGGTAAAGAATCTGCCTGCCAAGCAGGTAACTGGAGTTCAATCCCTGGGTTGGGAAGATCCCCTGAAGGAGGAGATAGCAACACCCTCCAGTATTTTCGCCTGGGAAATCCCATGGGCAGAAGAGCCATGGGGCAACAAAGAGTCAGGCATGACTTATGGACTAAACAACAACAAATCCTAGTTCCATGATTTGGGAAAGATCCTAATCTCAAATCTGCAAATCAATTCGGCAAACGTTTACTGAATGACAACGATGTACCAAGTTTACTATGTGTACAGCAGTGAGCTATTCTCTAAAGAGGACACAGAGATGAAAAAGCAAGATTCTTGAATACTTGAAGGTTACAATATAGTGGAGAACACACACACATATGTAAAAGCTGGAATTAGGTAGACAAGCAGTACAAAAGATATGCTATGGGAACATAAGGAAGAGAAAAATTCCAACTAAGAAGATCTGAGAAGGCTTTTGGGAAATGGAATCTGAAATTTTATGATCAGATTGCCAGGAGAAGATAGGGAAAAAGAACTCTAAGGTGAGGCTCCCTCAGCAAAGGCCTGAAGGCAGGACAGTGCTGGGCAGTTCCCACAGCATGGAGGACTAGAGATATTTTGGTGGGATTGTGGGAGATGATGCAAGAAAGGTAAAGAGATGTTAAAACCACGAGGACTTGTGTTTGATCTAGAAAATTTAGAGCTTAATGCTGTGTGTAAAGAAGATCCTTTCAGGGATTTGGGCAAGGGAGAAACATGATTAGCTCAAGATGATGCTCACTGCCTTTAAAAGCTTTGTCACTGGATCTCTACTGCTTTGCCTAGTGCATGGCACTTGCTGGGTACAAATAAACATGTGACATGAAGGGAGGTGGAGTAGACTAGAGGTTGAATTATCAGTTAGGTTCTTGTAATTTTCAAAAAGAGGACACATGGAATCAACACTACAGAGGAAAAAAAACTGTCTTTGTTAGTGGATTTCGGTTCATAGTAAAGGGAGAGTTAAGGGTGACTTTGACTTTCTCCACAAGGAAGATAGCAATATTGGGAACAAGGTGCAAGCAAAAAGAACAGTCTTTTGGGGAGGATGGGAATAGGGACAGATTCTCAGGTATGTTTTGTATTATGTTGTATTTGAAATACTGGTAGGATATTTAATAAAATAATTTTCAGGTCTAGAGCCTTTATGAGCCCTCTTTTGAGGGGGTATCATGTTCATATGCCTGACTTCATCTGTTGTGTTTTATACAGATTTGTTCTCATTTTGATTTGATAGTTAACTTTACACCCCTTAAAATAGTGGGGAAACTTATTACCCTATGCTAGAGCTACCCTGCCAAGAAAGAGAAGGGGGAAATGAGTTTAGTGGTTGGAGGGGAAGTGATATGATTTTTATGCTTTCAGCTGCCGACTTTACTCTCCATCGTCATTAACTGGGGTATGGATGGAGAAAAACATTTGAAAGGGACAGACTCTTAAGAAATCATTCAATAACGGGACAACATGCATGTACTTTCAGTTCAGTTCAGTCGCTCAGTCGTGTCCGACTCTTTGCGACCCCATGAATCGCAGCACGCCAGGCCTCCCTGTCCATCACCATCTCCCAGAGTTCACTCAGACTCACGTCCATCGAGTCAGTGATGCCATCCAGCCATCTCATCCTCTGTCGTCCCCTTCTCCTCCTGCCCCCAATTCCTCCCAGCATGTACTTTAACTACTGCTAATTGAAAAATAATGTCGTGTAACCAGAGGTGACCTATTCTACTGGGAACTCTTCTGATTGACGCTTTTACAGAGCTAGAACCTTCACAGGTTGCATTTTTAGAGTCCTACTGATAGTCTGAATTATAAGGGGATACATTGATTCCTTCCCCGCGCTATTTTGAGCTATATATTTTGGGGAGAAAGCACTCTCAGTTTATTAGTTCCGTCCCTTTCCCCTTACTCCTCCATAGTGGAGAGATCTGAAGTCCGTCTTCATCCAGTCTTGCACCTGCACACACCGCCCCACTCCCTCCTCCCCGGCCCCACGCAGGCTTCCTCACCGGGCGGGGGCTCGTGCCCCGGGACCGTTGGCACAAACACCAACCGTCCCTCCTGTCCCGCAAGGCGCGCGCGCGCCGGGCGGGTGGGGCGGGCGCGCGGGCGCTGGAGCGCGAGCTGGGCTGTGGACGCGCTCCCAGCCTCCAGCCGCGCGGGAGGAGCCGCGGCCCGAGGGACGCGCCAACAGACCGTTGGAACTGGGGCGGGGAGCTCTCGGTTTGCGTTTCTGGGAAAGCAGTTGAAATCAGTGAAGTAGAAAAGGCAAGTTGCGAAACGGATATGTGTAGTAAGATCCCATCTATACAGAAAGCTTCACAGAGCCGGATTATTTATTTGTAAGTCTGTAAATACGTTGGAAAAGGTCTGACGACGCTTTGAGGAAAGGACTGGTAGCTTGCAAGAGCGGGTGAAAGGAGCTTACTTTGTCCATTGTACATTTCTGAGATAGTGAACGTTGTTATTATTTAGAGTGAAAATGTGATCGTGTAATTAACAAACCCCCTGCGTTTGGGAAGCTTGGATGTCCTTTTTCCTTCCCATCGGTAGAGCTCTGCTCAGACTCAGCACCAGCAAGAGATGAGCCCGGAAAAGCTGCTGCTTTCTCTCCCTTCTCTGTGCCTCCCTAAACCACCTGTTTCCCCGTCACCTTCTTATTCTAAATCCTTCGAGGTGGACTCTGGCCTTTGCCAAGGGATCTTACTCACAGCCTTTCTCATTATTACAAATCTATCTTCAAAATTCACTCCCAAAGATAGATTGAGGATAGTAAATTACACAGGCGCTGAACCTTTGAATTAGCCCGTTATTCGTAAAACATATTTGACAAAAAGTTAAGATAAAACGTTTATAGAGTATGTATATATAGATATATATTTCCTAAACAGTTGTACCATAGTTTTTTTCTACTTGTATAACCACATAATGTTAAACTAATTTAAAAAAATTTAAGGTTTCATTTTGAACTAATTTGGCTTAGAAAAAGTTACAAAAATGGTGGATAGAATCCCATTATATCCTTCACCCAACTTCCCTAAATATTAACATTAAACATACCAATAGTAAATGATTATAACCAGGAAATTAGCATTGCTATTACTCTATTAACTAATCAACAAGATATTATTCATATTTCTGCAAGTATCCAACAAATGTCCTTTCCCCCACCCCCCCACCCTACCAGCTCTGGTCTAGATTTCAATCCAGGATCTCATAATGCATTTAATTGTCATGTCTAATTAGCTTCTTCTGATCTCTGGCAGTTTCTCAGTCTTTCTACCTGTCTGACACTTTTGAAGTGTACTACTGGCCAATTATTTTGAATGTCCTTCAATTTGGGTTTATTTAGTATTTTCTCATTATTGAAGTCATAATTTTGGGGGCAAGAATATCACAGAAGTAATGTCCCCTTCCAAGTACACAGTATCAAGAGGCACATGAGGTTTATGTGTCATTAATGGTGAGATTACTTAGTGAAGGTAGTGTCTGCCAGGTTTGTCCAATGAAATGTCATAATTTTTCTTTTTGTATTTAATCATAGGAGGCAAACATCCTCATCATATTCACACCAATTTTAGCATTCATGGTTTCTGACTGGGATAGTGTGTGATATTTGCCAAATGGTGATTTTTCTGTTTCCGTTATTCTGAAGTTAAATTTCAATCTGAATATTTAAAAGGCACAATAGCTTTTAAAAGGAAAATTTTGACTAATATTTTTCTACTTTACATTAGGGGAAAAGGTATTTGGAGGCTGTGAGATATACCATGGAATTAGTGGCTACAATGGAATTTATGAAGGTATTACTCATAGAAAACTGAATTCTAAATGAATAACTTGCTATCCTTAGTACTTGTAAAGAACATGCGGCCTAAAAATCATAATTTATATGTATTTATAAGCTCATTAACTGAATTGGTTGTTACTCCTAAGTTTGTACCCATTCTTATAAATGGGTAAATGTAAAATGGTATTTAACATAGACCAAAAGATAAAAAGTCTTTAATACTATGTCCAATGTATTGCTATTTTTAGTTGGTATTGAAAACTAATCCTTTAAATCAACAGTACATCTGACTCTTATCCAATGATATTTCACTTTATTTAGCCTCCATGTTTGCTGAAAGGATTTCCTGGAAGTTGGAATGCGTATCCTTTGAATGCACTGAAAGGAAAGTAGAATTCTTGTGGGTGAAGTTTAGAGATCTTTTAATCCAAGGGTTATCTGACTAGCAAGGATTTTGATGAATCTCATTTGAAGATTGTTACCCTGTGCAGCATTTCCCCTAAACTTAATCATTGTAGATAAAAAATAGTCTAAAGATTGGGACTTAGCCTTGGTGCCATTTCTCTTGCTTTCAGTGTGGAGGAACGCAGGAGACTGAGTTTAGATTAAAAAAAAAAAAAATCACTGACCCTTTTGACTATCATCATATCTATTAACTTTCCCCACCTCAAAGGCATAAACTCATATTATTAGAGGGAAAAGATCCCCTGGAGAAGGGAATGGCAACCCACTCCAGTATGCTTGCCTGGAGAATTCCATGGATAAAGGAGCTTGGTGTACTACAGTAGTCCATGGGGTCACAAGGAGTCCGACACCACTGAGTAACACTTTCAGTCCTTCGTCGGTTGGGCTGGGGGTGGGGGTGGGGGGCAGGAGGAGGTAGTTGATAAGGGGAGGAGGGAGCAGGCTTTCAGACTGTCAGAGGTTTCCCAGACGGTTTCCCCCCTGCCATATGGCACAGCTCTCCTCTCCTGGCAGCCTGGCAGCTCAGGTGTGGCAGCTAAGGCTGCACAGCCCATCTGGCTCCTTTTCGTTTACCCCCAAGCCCCTCCTTCAACCCCCAATATCATCCTCCTCTTTATCACTTATTCCCTACTCTCCTCAGCTCTCTTGCTGGGTCTTCACTCCTTATCAAGTCACAGGCTCTTTCACCAACTCAATAATCATTGTTCGGGAAGAAAGCTCATAAGATCAAGTGAGAGAAGCTGATCACTTAGAGCAAAGGAGAATTTTCTGAATAAATACGTCAGTGCTCCCCTCTTTCTTATCAGCATAGAAATCTTGCCACATTTCCCAGTCACTTTGAATAAGGAGGGAGAGCTGATGAACACGTTGGGGGAACACGCCTAAACTCAGTTGCTTACACAGCCGTGATTAACGCCAAAACAGAGGCGGCCAGAGTTACTGTCCTCCGATGCCTCAAAGGCCGCATGATGGGGTTGGAGAATGAGAAGTGGGGGCCGAGGAAAAGGGTGCAGGACCCGTTATTACGAAACATTTTTGTTTCTAGTATGGAAAGAACGTTACTTCACAGAACCCGCTTCTTTGCCCGCCAACCCTCTCGCCTCCTGCGGCTCTCCAGCCCTCCGCGCCCGCCGCAGCTCTGACCCGCCACGGCTCGCGGCAAGGCTTGGCGCTTCGGAGCGCGCCTCCGCGGACAAAGAGCTGGAGGCTGCGGGGCGGGGCCGCGGCCGGGAGGGAGGGAGGACCCAGGCGCCCGCAGGGGGAATCCCTCCCGGAGTCTGACGTCACCGCAGTTCTGGCCAATGAGGAAGTCGGGTGGGGGAATTCCCGCTCCGGCGGCCGCCCAGCAGGCTTTTTAAACGGTGCTCTGGGGACCACTCTCTAAGAGAGGTAGGAGGAGGGGGAGGAAAATGGAGGTTAGGAGTGAAATATGATCGTCCTAGGGGACAAGACTCCAGAGTTTTGACGATTACGGGTCAAAACTGGCTTATTCTTGGGGGACAAAACCAAAAGCGGTCGAGGATAGGCTACACTCGAGCCAGTAGGACAAACGGCTCCAGAGATGGAGTGGAAACTGGAGCGCGCCGCCCGGAGGAGGGTCCGCACTGAGGAAGAGATTCTGTGGGTGAGTAACGCTCCTCCGTTTCTTCGCCCCAACTTCCTAAAGGGGTTTCTTGTCGAAGTCACTGTTTGTAACACCTGTCTAGGACCAAGAGGTAGTTAGAACTCTAAATCTAATATTGAATTGTGTAATTTATATTCTGGAGATGGTTGTTTGCTTTAAAAGTGAATGTAATCTGACAAGCTGAGGCTCTAGAAACATTCACACTTAATATTATGATTTTTCTAAATAGTTTGTATTCCAATATGTTGACTCTGTTTTCAAAGGAGGATGTCATGCGGGTGCTCGACAAAGACATGAAGCAGAGGAGAGGTCAAGTTTCTCCCAAGGTGAGTGTCCAGTGCTTAATCGAGCTCTCTGTCTTAAATATGACTTTGAACAAACTAATTCTTGCTAAAGAAGATATTTGTTGGACGTATGAAGTGGTCTGAAAATGTAGAAATTTTGCACGTCTCATATCACTAACTACAGAGTCTATATATAATATAAAACATTTTTGTAAGAAATTGAAGATCTCTGCCAAATAACGGTAATCATTTGTATCTGAATGGTACTTTCCAGTTTTTGCCTCTACAGAAAAAAAAATAAAGCTTGAATGTGTCAGGTAGGCAGTGCATCTCTAGCTGGCTGTTAAAATTTCATTTTAACAGTTACTAGTTGTACTCCTCTCTGCTGCATTCATAATCTTGCCTTCCAAAGAATCGGAAATGGTGCCATCTTGTGGTCAAGAGGAGAAGTGCCGAATTCACCGTTCTAGCTTAGTAATTTGTTGATCCAGTTAAATTTCACCTTGAAAGTCTGAACGCAAAGGTTTTCAGCTTCTCTTGTAATCAGTGTGAAAATAAAACAAATCAAAGATTTTCATCTTAACTTTTACTCATAAATAGCTCTTTTATCTTTATGGATCCCAGGTGGCGCTAGAGGTAAAGAACCCGCCTTGCCGATGCAGGAGACAAAGGAGACCCGGATTCGATCCCTAGGTTGGGAAGATCCGGTGGAGAAGGAAATGGCAACCCACTCCAGTATTTTTGCCTGGAGAATTCCATGGACAGCGGCGCCTGGTAGGCCACAGCCCATAGGGTCGCACAGAGTCAGACACGACTGAAACAACTTAGCGTGCATGCATATGCTTTAGATTTCTCATTATCAGGATTCACTTTTTTTCTCTCTAAATAGTTCACATTCCTTTAGTCTTTACGCATCGATTCTAGTTTCAAATCCACCCACCAGTTTTAGAGTTTTCTAGACCTTCACATTTTTCTGTATTTCTTGGTGACACAATAAATTCAACACATAACTTTCAGAATGCAATGACTAATATCCTTTGTATCAGGAGAAAACAAATGGCATTTAATTCTTTAAATTCCCTGAATACTCATATATTTATTTTTCCTGAACATAGCTGAAGGTTTGTCTTATGCCTAGATTTTGGATAACCGTGACTCCTAGATATTTTACTACTTAATACAAACGACTGGCCTTTTGGTCTGTAAATAAAAGTCATTGGAAAAACTGTAGTTAATTATAACTTTCTTAATTCACTTGTAAGCCATAACATATTTTCATATCTGAGCCTTAGTTTATAAACCTAAGTGGAAGTATTTTGAAAGTTTTTATTTTTTTAAGTTTTTGAATAGATGAAAAAATATTGATTTTATTTCTTATAATATTTTTGGAGAAACAAGTTTTGTCTATGAGTTTTTAAAAATATGACTATTAAGATGAAAGTTCTGCCACTGTTTCACGTTACAAATTTAGCCTCAGTGACTTCATGGCCCATGATGAGCTGCAGTGGCCTGAATCAGGTAGGCAGTGTATTGTTAGCTGGCTGCTGTGGGTCAATTCAGCAGCCACAACTGCCCTGCCACTTGCTTCTGGATAAATTCTTCTTGTTAACGAAGTACACCGGTGACCTATGTGTGATGGGTTGGCAGTGTATTGTTAGCTGGTTGAATATGTGAGTGCCATCAGCTAACATGAACTGCTATCTTATTGCATGTATAATGAGCATCAGTAATGGGTATAATTAAATCTAGGTAATATGTGTGTGTGTGTGTATGTGTACTTTTTGCCATGAACCAGGACCCTCTTTACATAATGCTTATTATGACTTTTCAGTTATAATACAGTGAACAGCTTTATAATGATGAAGAAACTACTCAATAATAATCAACTATTACTTAATCATGTTAAAAATTTCAGATAATATTCTGGAGTCTATCATACTTGTAGACAGTATTAAAGTATTTGAGAAATTATATATCTGTAGTACAAAATTTAGAATATAGTGACAATTTGGAATGGAAAAACTAAAATATTTCCTCCGATTTTCAGCTAAGTCTTCAATATTCCTTTTGAATGATTAGTTTCTTAATTTGACATTAGAGTAGGTCTCAGTTACCATGTGTGTATACAGCTAAAGGAAGAATTTAGGTAACTTGCCAAATGAGTCAGTCAACTAAAACATTTTCACTTGAATATGAAGAAAATTGGGGATTTAGGGGGCTGGGGGATGGGGTTGATTGTTTAGAAGACTTGTCTCCAGTCTTCATTTTCTGTAAAATCACAGATTCATACAGTGTTTAGAAAAGAGCATGAGATTTAGTTTGTGAAGGGGGAGAACTGACCATTCAACATAATTTTAAATATTTTCTCATTCCCTTGGAGCACATTTTGACCCATGGAGCAGTTCCAGGTTTGTGCTGGGTCCCAGACACACTGTGTTCGTGTAGACTTTTGCAGCACATTCTTGGAACTGGCTTTTGCTGGTTTGGTCAATTATTTTTACCCTAAATTAGGTGTAAGAAATACATTACATTCTTTACTGCACTGGATTATAAGTTATTGGTAAAATAAATTCTTATTTAAATGTAAATGTTTTTAGAACCATGGGTTAAATAGATACCTATGATTTGACTCTTAAGTGTTTTGCTACTTTCAAATCTTATCTCCTTGTTGTTGCCTAGTATCATTCCATTTTCAGCATCTTTGTACTTAAGTATCCTTTACATGTAAATATTGTTTTCATCTTGTTTTTTTGAGGTTAAATTTCAATATGTTATTTTCTATAGACAACCACTAATCTGTTGACAAAAAATAAAACCTACTAAATTTAAGAGGCTGGTCCTTTGTGTTTCACTTTTTAAAAATTTTTGTAAAGAGCAAGACATAAAATGCCAACATTGATACTGAATACACAGAAGACATAGTTGTTCCTATTACTGAGATGATGAGAGAGAAGAAAGAATGGAGTGCAGTAAAAATAAATGAGATCAGTGGGTAAGGAGGTGATTGTATGTATAAATTCAAAAAGAAAACGTTGCCATAGAAGTGAGAAGGAAAGAGAGGGGTCACACTTGGGATGTCAAAGGATGAGAAGAGGAAAGAGGGTTGAACAAGAAGAGAGGGAGGCAACACTGGTTCAAAGTATTTTTTCTTGGGTGTTTTCTCTTGCAGCGGCCCCATTGGTGCTGGGGATATAATTGCTTCCCATCACACCCTCTGGAAAATGTCCTGATTCTTCACTGCTCTTTACTTGCCCTCCCCCAGCACTCCTGCCCCCAAAGAGAAGGCTTCCCTCTGCAAAGTGTGGCCTTAACTATTCAGAGGGAAGAGGGTATGTGAAGAATGGAAAGAAGTTTGATGTATTAGTTTCTTGGTGTAACAGTTGTTAGGATTTTATTGTTCTCTGGGGAAGATGAAGTCAAGCTGAGGGATAAATATAGAGTGTCACCATATTAGCTTCACCCAAAACTGACATTTTTCTTTCAAAGGGACATGTTGTCAGGACTACACGTGATTTTGTACAGGGATCACTCAGGATTTTCCAGCTCATGATGGGCAGTCTTGAAACACAGTCATTATGTGTAAAGAAAATAGAGAAATAGTTTTTGTTTTCCTTCTTAGATTTTGTATATATATATTTTTCTTATTTTTTACTGGAGTGTCTTCCTACTTGAAATTACCTGAAGTCCAATTAGGTCATTATAGTGTGAATATACAGTAAAAACTGTTAGCAGCTTTTCATAATTCAGTAACTGCATATACATCCATATTTATATATAACATGTCAAAATAGTATATTTGTGATAACAAGAAGGAGTATATATGTTATGTTTTTGCTTCAGATTTTTCTCTTTCGAGATTCTTATGATACCCTGATTAAGTCTGATTTAAATCTTTTTGTGCTAGAGCCAGCTTGTCCTAGTTGGTGAGAATCGATCGTTAAATTTTCAGAAATTTTACAAGCCCGTTATGAAACAATTAGTAGATTAAAATTAACTATGTGCAAGTGTTCATGCCATAGAAATTGGAAATGCCGCAAACTGGAACTCCTCCACTAGGGATTTGGTTGTTAAGCATTCATGAGTCACCACTGTATGTTACATGGTGGTGGTTTTGTCACTAAGTCCTGTCTGACTCTTGTGACCCCATAGACTGTAGCCTACCAGGATCCTCTGTCCATGGGATTTCCCAGGCAAGAATACTGGAGTGGGTAGCCATTTCCTTCTCCAGTAGATCTTCCTGACCCAAGGATTGAACCTGGGTCTCCTGCAATGCAGGTCGATTCTTTACTGAGCTATCAGGGAAGCCCATATATACTATCAGTTCAGTTCAGTTCAGTCGCTCAGTCATGTCTGAATCTTTGCGACCCCATGAATAGCAGCACGCCAGGCCTCCCTGTCCATCACCAACTCCTGGAGTTCACTCAAACTCATGTCCATCGAGTCAGTGATGCCATCCAACCATCTCACCCTCTGTAGTTTCCTGCCCCCAATCCCTCCCAGCATCAGAGTCTTTTCCAATGAGTTAACTCTTTGCATGAGGTGGCCAAAGTACTGGAGTGTCAGCTTTAGCATCATCCCTTCCAAAGAATACCCAGGACTGATCTTCTTTAGGATGGACTGGTTGGATCTCCTTGCAGTCCAAGGGACTCTCAAGAGTTTTCTCCAATACCACAGTTCAAAAGCATCAATTCTTTGGTACTCAGGTTTCTTCGCAGTCCAACTCTCACACCCATACATGACCACTGGAAAAACCATAGCCTTGACTAGATGGACCTTTGTTGGCAAAGTAATGTCTCTGCTTTTGAATATGCTATCTAGGTTGGTCATAACTTTCCTTCCAAGGAGTAAGCGTCTTTTAATTTCATGGCTGCAATCACCATCTGCAGTGATTTTGGAGCCCCCAAAATAAAGTCTGACACTGTTTCCATTGTTTCCCCATCTATTTCCCATGAAGTGATGGGACCAGATGCCATGATCTTCGTTTTCTGAATGTTGAGCTTTAAGGCATCCTTTTCACTCTCCTCTTTCACTTTCATTAAGAGGCTCTTTAGTTCCTCTTCACTTTCTGCTATAAGGGTGGTGTCATCTGCATATCTGAGGTTATTGATATTTCTCCCAGCAATCTTGATTCCAGCTTGTGCTTCATCTAGTGCAGCGTTTCTCGTGATGTACTCTGCATAGAAGTTAAATAAGCAGGGTGACAATATACAGCCTTGATGTACTCCAAACTATTTGGAACCAGTCTGTTGTTCCATGTCCAGTTCTAACTGTTGCTTCCTGATCTGCATATAGGTTTCTCAGGAGGCAGGTCAGGTGGTCTGGTATTCCCATCTCTTTCAGAATTGTCCACAGTTTCTTGTGATCCACACAGTCAAAGGCTTTGGCATAGTGAATAAATCAGAAATAGATGTTTTTTTCTGGAACTGTCTTGCTTTTTCGATGATCCAGTGGATGCTGGCAATTTGATCTCTGGTTCCTCTGCCTATTCTAAAACCAGCTTGAATATCTGGAAGTTCGCGGTTCACATATTGCTGAAACCTGGCTTGGAGAATTTTGAGCATTACTTTACTAGCGTGTGAGATGAGTGCAATTGTGCAGTAGTTTGAGCATTCTTTGGCATTGCCTTCTTTGAGACTGGAATGAAAACTGACCTTTTCCAGTCCTGTGGCCACTGCTGAGTTTTCCAAATTTGCTGGCATATTGAGTGCAGCACTTTCACAGCATCATCTTTCAGGATCTCAACTGGAATACCATCACCTCCACTAGCTTTGTTCATAGTGATGTTTTCTAAGGCCCACTTGACTTCACGTTCCAGGATGTCTGGCTCTAGGTGAGTGATCACACCATTGTGATTAACTATAGTTATTAAGAATTACATTTATGTATGTATATACATGATATAGGTACACTATGATTAGTATAAAATTTCAAAAATGAAATACAACTTCTATGGAATATTTCTGGCCAATTCATATTTATTCAAATCTCCAGCACTCTCTTCTATATGTAACAGCACACTCTGCTGCCATTAGATGAAGATCAGGAGTTAGTAGGAAGTACTCCTCTCCACTTCCCAAACAAACGGAAACAGACTTCAAGTCACTGAATTATTAACCACTAAAAGTAAAATAGATTTTGTCTGTCAGAAGGGCAACTGCTGAATACTCTTTTACCTACTATTTTTCTGCTATCCTTCTCAGTCAGGCAGCCTGTAGCAGTTTATGTCCCAGACTTTTTGATGCTGAGGTAGAGCTTATGCTCAATTCAGGAAAGATGCATTTTTTTTCCCCTCTGTGTGTTTGCTGGCGGTGTTCATCAGTCATTTAAGGTCTGGGCAGCGGAACATGAGCAAATGGCTCTCTTCCCTTTTACCACATGTAGCCTGGTTGGACAGGCTTCCCAGGTGACTCAGTGGGTAAAGAACCCACCTGCAATGCAGGAGATGCCAGAGATGTGGGTTTTTCTTCTGGGTCAGGAAGATCCCCTGGATGAGAGCATGGCAACCCATTCCAGTACTATTGCCTGAAGAATCCCGTGGACAGAGGAGCCTGGTGGGCTACTGTCCATAGGTCACATCGAGTCGGACACAACTGAGGTGACCGAGCACACAGCCCAGCACAGCCTGGTTGGATGCCATCACCCTGAACGGACACCCATATGTCACACATTCAAACCCCCCACCTGCCCTCCCTGCATCCTCAGAGTGGTGAGAGAATCAAGTCCAATCTCGTGGAGACTGCAGACTGAATAAGGCAAGCAAGTCAGGAGATACACAAGTTAAAAACCCACTTTATATGCCTTTGGAGAGAACTAGTGGTTTGGGGCAGGATGGACATCTGAATTGTGTTCTCCGGGACAGTTCTGGTCTGTCTGGCAGTGGGGTGTCTGTGTAGCCTCTGCACTGCTGCACATACCCTGATCTGAGCGCATAAGTACCCCAGCAGTCCCACAGCACTGCTGTGAACTCATGGAAGTCATAAGTGGGAATATATAGCAAGAATGTTCCGGAAGCAGCACTTGAAGGCTAAACAAAGTTTTGTTTAGAGGCCCAGAATTCAAATTGCTTAAAGGCTTTTGGGGGCACACTGGCAAAGGACAGATAGACTGGTTAGGTGGTTTTCATTTCTTCAACAGTAGGTTAGTATTGATTCCTGATCACTTGACACACCTTGGTAATTTGGAAGGGGCTTTTGTTCAGTTTGACTCCCCTACCCCCACCATAGCCAATTTACAGGTGAGAAAACTGAGAAGTAGTGGCCTGGCTGAAGGCCCTGCTGCTGGTGAGAGGGAGAAGCAGGCTTGCTTACACACTGACCGCCATTCTTTAGGAGCTCCTGCAGATCCCCTTGACCTGAGGGGGAACCACACTCCACCCCTACCTGAGAGCTTACTAAATCCATTCAGAGCTGAGGGTTGGACATATCCAGGATATATTTGGTTTAAGAACTTGTAAGTGCTGTTGCAGAATTGTATACTCAGGTGGGCATTGCTGATTTCATCATGAAAAAGAATCTTCACTTTCACTCATCAGGTCAGAATTGGAGAGTCAATTCAGTTATTTAGATTGGGTATTCCTTCTTAGCCAAATTTTTTCACATTGTTTTGCCCCCACTATTTCTGTTTAATTCCTTTATGAAATGAAGATATATTTCATGGGGGTGAAGGTTGCTTTGTTAGTAATTAGAAGGCTGACAAAACATAAAGCTCAGGATTTTGGGAGAAAAGATATGTTGTGATTCTCAACAGACTCAGTGATTGCTGATGTTTCTCGTGTAATTACACTCACTCCCTTTTTTACATTAATCATTTTGACTGTTTGGAGTTGATTCTTATTATAGCCATGGGAATGATGTACCATTGAATTCTTTCCAAATGGCTAATCTAGTTTGACAAGATTAGCAACCAAAATTAACCTGTAAGGAATTAACCAAAACCTGTAAGGAATTAACCAAAATTAACCTGAAGGAATCAAGCTGAATGATCATATACTTATGGCTTTTTTCTTACACTTGGAATTTTCACTCAGAAATACAGACCGACTCGTGTTAATATTTTAATTGTGGAATTTGAGTTGCTTCTGGAAAATAAGAAATACTGAAAATGATCAAGGCTTTTTCAAATGTTATGTCATTTATATTGACATTAAATGATAATGTCATTAATAAACAACTATGCAGAGTACATCATGAGAAACGCTGGGCTGGATGAAGCACAAGCTGGAATCAAGATTGCTGGGAGAAATAATCAATAGCCTCAGACATGCAGATGACACCACCATTATGGCAGAAAGCGAAGAAGAACTAAAGAGCCTCTTGATGAAAGTGAAAGAGGAGACTGAAAAACCTGGCTTAAAACTCGGCATTCAGAAAACAAAGATCATGGCATCTGGTCCCATCACTTCATGGGAAATAGATGGGGAAACAGTGGAAACAGTGGAAGACTATTTTTGGGGGCTCCAAAATCACTGTAGATGGTGATTGCAGACATGAAATTAAAAGACGCTTGCTCCTTAGAAGAAAAGTTGTGACCAACTTAGACAACATATTAAAAAACGGAGACATTACTTTGCCAACAAAGTCAATCTAGTCAAGGCTATGGTTTTTCCAGTGGTCATGTATGGATGTGAGAGTTGGACTGTAAAGAAAGCTGAGCAGCGAAGAATTGATACTTTTGAATTGTGGTGTTGGAGAAGACTCTTGAGAGTCCCTTGGACTGCAAGGAGATCCAAGCAGTTCATCCTAAAGGAAATCAGTCCTGAATATTCATTGGAAGGGCTGATGCTGAGGCTGAAACTCCAATACTTTGTCCACCTAATGTGAAGAACTGACTCGTTTGAAAAGACCTTGATGCTGGGAAAGACTGAAGGTGGGAAGAGAAGGGGACGACAGAGGATGACATGGTTGGATGGCAACTCTGACTCAATGGACATGAGTTTGAGTAAACTCTGGGAATTGGTGATGGACAGGGAGGCCTGGCATGCTGCAGTCCATGGGGTCGCAGAGTCGGACATGACTGAGTGAACTGAACTGAACTGAACTGATCCGGCTGGATTGGAGAAGGAAATAGCAACCCACTCCAATTCTTGCCTGGAAAATCCCATGGACAGAGGAGCCTGGTGGGCTACAGTCCATGGGGTAGCAAATGGTCAGACATGACCAAGTGACTTAATGACATTGATCTGGCTGGACATAGTAAAACATACCATGACCCTGTACTTAACAAACAAAATTCTGTACATGAAACAAAACATAAAGATTAGAATCTATGTATATTTCACATTTTCAATGTTTATTTTGCCTTTCATTACATAAAATTATCATTTACAGTTACTCTGGAAATGTCACACAGTATTTTGAATTCAAACAGTGGTCTAGTGTATTGACATTTCCATCAAGTACAGTCCTAGAAAATGTCAAGTGAAATAATAGGATATTGAAACACATTGGTATTCTGAATTATTTAGTGTGGTTGGATGAAGTATTTAATATATTTCATTTAGAGTTGTTGGCTGCTGTTTATTTTTGCTTTAAGTCACATCTGTACAGTGGACATTCATTACCACTCACAAGATAACATAAAAGGAAAGTTATCCTCTGTGCCATATTTAATTGCCAGAGTTAATTTAAAAGGGGATCAAACCCTCATGGAGACATTTTTGTATTCTGACTATTGCCGTATAATGGTTCAATGGCATTTTCATAGATCCTCTTTCTTTTTATAATCATTTGTCTAATCAGAGTTGCTATCTCAGGCCTGATGACTTCAATGGGTTCCTCTGGCCTCCAGGACTTTACAACTTGACCTTCAGGGTTGACCAGATACTTCCAAAAATTCCACCTTGGTTCCTTCTTTGAAGAATCTAAAATATCAGAATATATTTTCATGAGTAAAATTTTATTCTTTGTCAAAATTTTCATTTCTATTAGTATTTGAATAAATTACAACTTTAGAATCAAGTTCTAGAATTGTCATCATTTCAAAAACCGAACTAAACAAAAAGCAAAACACCCAAACTCAAAGTCTGTGTAATCAGATGTCTATATACTTGGTGACTTCATTGAAGATTGTACTGAACTAGAATCATCAAATGAAATCAAACTAGATTTGTTGATCTGAACCACTAAAAAATTTACCTTGTCACTAGCTGAAACTTTCAGTTGCTTAACATTTTTTTAAGATAAAGTGATGCTTTATGGTCTTTGGTAACATGAATGTATGGATTACTTTTCGTAGTAAGTGTATGTTTTTGATATTGTTATGTATTACATAGTAAGGAATGCTAAATAACTGTAGACATCCTTTTGATACATCTTAATTTAAGTAAGAAATGTAGAACTTTTTTCTATTTATATCATACAGGATTTGTGTGCATTATTATTGACTAGTATGAAAAAAATAGGCTTCCCTTGTGGCTCAGCTGGTGAAGAATCTGCCTGCAGTGTGAGACCTGGGTTTGATCCCTGGGTTGAAAAGATCCCCTGGAGAAGGGAAAGGCTACCCACTCCAGTATTCTGGCCTGGAGAATTCCATGGACTATACAGTCCATGGAGTTGCAAAGAGTCGGACATGACTAAGCAACTTCACTTTGTGAGAAAAATATAAATAATTATTATATGCCTAGTAATGTATGCTTAGTGCTTTCAATGGATCCTCTCATTTAATCTGTATAGCAACCCTGTAAAGCTTGGCTATTATTATTATCCCCATTTTGCAGATGAGAAAAATGGAGGTCTAGAGTCACAGTCACATATCTAGTGAAGGTAGAGTCCGGATTGATATCTAGTTCTTTCTATTAGAAGAGCTCATGCTCTTAAAATAGGGGACAAGGCAAAGCAAGTGTATATCAGGAGGAAGATGACAAGTTCATTTTTGTACATCAGGGGATTCAGGTTATGTGGGACACCCCATCAGAGGTGGCTTTGGAGCTTAGGAGCTAGAGCTCACCCAGGGAAAGGGGACAGAGTAAGGAGAGCCCAGGTGGATGTGGCAGAATCCTGAGGATCAGTAGAGGTAAAGGTGGATGGAAAAAAAGGAACCTGGAAAGAAGAGAAGGAGCTGGAGTAGAAGTCATAGGCACTGAGACCCACTAGGTTCAGGAGGGTCATTGGACGAGAGATCGATCAAACACGGTGATCTAAGAAGGAAGCAGAGACAGGGAGGCAGAGAAACCAAATGTTAACTATTCTTTCAAAGATGTTAGTGATGAGGTAGGTAGAAGGAACATACTGCTTAGAGTTTTTAAAGGTGGAGGATCCTTTGTTTATGCTGGGGAAAGAACCAATAAGGGAACATAGGTTAAAAAAAATAAAAAGTAGCCTAATGTTTACTTATGTGTGCTATACTTTGCATACTGTGCCAAGCATTTACACTGATTTTTTCATTATTAGGAGTATTGCTGATTAGCTCAAACATCATTGACTTGGTAGGAGCATCATATTATTGGTTAAAGTCTTCTTAAAATCATTCTGAAAAATAGACATTTTCTATAATGGAAAATGTATTTTAAAAGATAACACTCAACAGAGCAGGGCTCTCTCTAGCCAGTATCTTTGTGTGAATTAGAAAAGATACCCTTCTAGGTGGAAACAGTCCCTAGGCACATACGTTTCATTTGCCTGGGTTTCAGCTCCCCATGTGGCCCCTTATTCCTGTTCAGTGAACAACCTGCACACCTGCACAGAGCCATCTTGTTTGTGATCACATGAGCCATTATGATCTATTTTGGTCAATTTAAAAGATCTAATTTTCATTTAGCCATCATTTCATAGTCTTTGTCTTTGGAGCTTCATCTAACTTTAGTGAAACCTAAATCACTGTTACTTTTTTGATTACACAGGGTAAGTGGAGTTTCCTTTTAGTGACAAAGGGGAAGGACCTAGGAGCTATTGTGCTCAAGTATTCGGCTGTTATAATTGAGAGATGACTACACAGGCACATGCTGTGGCGTTTCTTCACCTCAGTGTATCCTGGAAATAAAAGGAATAAAGACCTCACTTTCGTTGTTACTGATGGTGTTAGGCATTATGCTGACTTTCCCTAGAAATTTGCATACAGTGTTTTTGGAAGATTCTGCTTTCATACTTAAATATTATAGAATATCATTAGCCAGTTTGTTGGACTGGAAGATTGATTGCCTGGCTAAGGTCATGGTTTTAGCTAAATTCAAATTACCTGCAGTGGAAATGACTGAGGCAATCATTTACATAAGTTAGATGAGAGGACATGAACTGAATGTCCTTTAGAATAGGGTCTGGCACAGTGGAAGCTCTGTAAGTAAGTACTTTATTTTTATTATTAACACACTTAAACCTCCAAACAATCTTAGGTGAGGTGAAGTCACTCAGTCGTGTCAGACTCTTTGCGACCCAGTGGACTGTAACTTACTAGGCTTCTCTGTCCATGGGATTCTCCAGGCAAGAATACTGGAGTGGATTGCCCTTTCCTTCTCCAGAGGATCTTCCTGACCCAGGGATTGAACCCGGGTCTCCCGCATTGGAGGCAGATGCTTTAACCTCTGAGCCACCAGGGAAGCCCTAAACAATCTTAAGGGGTAGATACTATTGATGTCATTTTACAAAGGAGGAAACGGACAGAGAGAAGTTAAAGTTACATGCCTGGAGTCACACAGCAAAGGTAACAGAGCAGGGATTTCAGCCCAGGTATGCTGGGGCTAAAGCTTAGCCCTTAGTCACAATACTGCACTCCTTTTATGCTGAAAAAAATCTTTAAATAGACTTCCATAATTAGCTTAATTACAGAGGTAGCCTAACACTACCCTCCTCCAAAAAAATCAAGATGTGTTATTTTGAATTTTACCAAAACCACCTGGCAAACTGAGATGTTCACCCTTGAGGATAATATCTCAGATAAGGCAACATAAAATTAACCAGAAAGATTAGTTTAACTAATAATGCTGAGCAATATTGATAAGAGATGTGTAGCCAGCTTAAAGTACCTTCTTTGGGAAAATAATAAGGAACAAAATACACTATAGTAGATTTATTTTGCCATCCAAGAAGTTAAAACATTGATTTTAGGAAAGCATAACTTCTAGAAAGTTCAGAGGATGAGAATCTAGTTCTTTGATAGTTTTAAAAACTTTCCCACTAAAACATTTAAAATGAAATAGGAAAGTATGGTCCTGGTACATTTGTTTTAAAAATGAAAGCAACTAAAAACATTAAATTGGTGAGGCAAGGTAGATATTTACCAACAAGAAATCTAAATGCAGGTTCTGCTTCGGATCCTAGAATCTTAATCTTGTGGAAGATGGGGAATGTTACTCCGAAGTTATTTCTTGCAAAAGATACTACTTCCTTGCTCGGGCGGGGCTCCGATTCTCCAAACTGATTGCATGGAAAAGCCAAGACGCTGAAGTGGAAGGGTCCAAACTCTTTGTGCAGTTCCTGCAGTGCTAAGTAATTTCTGTCTGTGAGTTGGCAGTCACTAGCCACGTTTACAACTAGTGCAACCTCCCGGAAAGAGAAGAAAATCCAACCGGAAAGTGAAGCAAATGCAAGATTAAAAAAAATTCTGCAAGTAGTTAAAACCCTAAACCATTTTGGAGGAATACAACCTTTGATAGATGATTATTTCATATTTTTATGAAATTTATTCGATACAGTAGATGTCCCCAGTTCTACTGAAAATCATAACCCGAATGCCTGAGTTAAAACTCTGAAAGATCACAACCATTAATAAAGCCCTAGGTACTCATGAGAGTTTTTTTTTAAATAAAATATAAAATATGATTATTGATCGAGTGCTTTTTAATGCTGTTAGATTGTGGCGATAATACTTTCATATTCACATTATATGGCATACTCCATAACCACATTACTATTAGAATTTCCTAAATAAAGTATTAATCCAGCACTTAAAACATCTTAAAGCAAATAGTTAAGATAATCAGTTATCAACTAGCATAGAAACTATGAGAGCACTGATGGCTTAAGTGATATACTAATTTCTCTGAGGACTAAATTATAACATGAACATATAACAGTAAAAAATGGACTGTTACGACAATAAGCAGAGAACATGGACAAACAATAGAAAAATCGGAAGGTGCAACTTACTTTGCCTTTAAACTTTTCCAGAGAAACCGCTCTTCCATTTGCATCTTTCACTTCAAAAGTATAAAAGCTGTTGATTTTAGGTTTTAGGAATTTGAGTTGTAGGAGGAATAGCATTACTGTGCACAGAACCATAGACAGCAAGACTGCAAATGCCTTTGCTTTGGGCCCTGAACATCTCAGAGGGTAGGCTGTGAGAGGCTCCATTTTGGATGATTCTAGAGGAAAGTCTCAGCAAGCTGGAATTCAAGGAGGAGCTGAAACTTGAAACCAGCTCCGCTTAACGGAAAGTCAGGAAGGACAGACTAGCTCCTGTCACTGCTGGGGAATAGAAAGCTCCTTTTCAGAGATGGAGCAAATTCCTAAATGAAGTAAAAAGCTCTAAAAATATCAATGTATATACGATGTCAGTTGTAATTTTTGCTCGAAAAATGACATTTTTGGTAGCTCTTTCGTATCTGCCCAACAAAGAAAATATTTCACCAGAAGATGGTGCCCTTGTATCTTAAAAGTACTTCTGGTGGTGGTAAAGTCACCCAGTCATGTCCAACTCTTTGCAACCCCATGGACTATAACCTACTAGGCTTCTCTGTCCATGGGATTCTCCAGGCAAGAATACTGGAGTGGATTGCCATTTCCCTCTCCAGGGGATCTTCCCAACCCAGGTATCAAACCTGGATCTCCCACATTGGAGGCAGACACTTTAACCTCTGAGCCGCCAGGGAAGTGCTTCTAGCAGTTGGCTAAATGTAGCAGATTGGGTGTATAATACCTAGTAGTTCAGAGTGGCAATTAAATTGGTCTATTAGTATGTCACCTAATCAGTAGGAATTTGATATTTATATGTTTATTAAGTCATATGGCTTAAGCATACTCTAAGTTCAAGGAATTTGTAGTGGAAAAGGCAGTGAAATATCTGAAAAGGCTACTTGCTTTGACCTCATCCAGCTAAGGCAGAGCCAGGTGAATATAGTAAAAATAAACAGATGAAAAACAATGATGTCTTTAAAAGACCCTCCTCTATCATAAAACAAACAGTAGTTCAGTGAGTTTTCAAATTTTTGGTTATGGTGCATAGTAAGAAATGCACTTTATGGTATAACTCAGTACATACACAGACAGGTGTAACCGAGAAGTTTTATTAAATGAGGTTTCCCCTTTAAACTGCAGCACATCCTGGTCTATTGTGTTTTTAAAACAGCCTGCTTTTGATTTCAAAATGATTTCAAGGTTCACCAATGGGCTGCAAACTCTAGATGGGGAAAAACTTAACTCTATAATAACGCAGGACTTTTAACAAATAAGATGGTGGTGGTGGTGATTTAGTCGCTAAGTCATGCCTGACTCTTGTGACCCCATGGACTGTAGCCCACCAGGCTCCTCTGTCCATGGAATTTTTCAGGCAAGAATACTGGAGTGGGTTGCCATTTCCTTCTCCAGGGGATCTTCCTAACCCAGGGATCAAAGCTAGGTCTCTAGCATTGCTGGTGGTCTCCTTCATTGCAGGCAGATTCTTAACCAACTGAGCTACCAGGGAAGATATTTCTATACAAAAGGCAAACACTGCTCCCCATAACCCCCTGCCCCCCACCTTTCTACTTGGGTGTATCATCTAGTTGTTTCATCTTTTGTCTTCATTTTTTTCTGTGGCTGCCACCTTCTATGGGAAGCCTAACTTTGTTGAAAATTTTAGCAGCAAATATGGAAAGGGAATTGAAGGCTGCATATCCCGAAAGCCGTGGTTCCTTTAGCTATTTAAAAAAATACCCTGTTGAGGACACATAGCAAGTTTTGAATGAAGTTGCTTTGTTCCACCAGGGCCTGACTATTGATGTTGTGGTGAATTTTCAGAAAGTGCTAGGAAAGTGCATGGAATGATTTGAGAAGCTTGTGAGAGTCCCTTCCCATTGCTGTTAGATCTCTGGAGATTTAGAGGAAATGCTGAAGTGGCTGCTAGCCCTGCTCCTGGGCTGTGTGTGTTTGGAGGCAGCTGAGCAATGCCCACTGCTGAGGCACCTAAACCTTCAGAGACCATAAACCACTTCACTCCCACTCTTGGGCCCTGATAGGAATGGATACAAAAGAAATCTAATCTCATAAATAAAATTTCTGGTAAAAACTAAAAATGTACACAAAATGTATTCTATCACTTAGCTGTGATATTATTATTTTGGTGTTCTCTAGCTGAGTCATTGAAAAGATAAAGCCCCCTGTGTTTATATTACATCTGAACACTGCTATCTATAGCTTAAATTCTCTGGTTTTCCTCCCCCAGCTCTGGTCCTAGTTTGCAGCACTGCCGTCACCTGGGTGCTTGTTAGAAACACAGCATTTCAGGTTTCATCCCAGCCTGTTTTGAATCAGGGTCTGTGTTTTTATAAGATCCCCTCATGACTCAAGAGCACATTTAACTCTGAGAAACTTTAGACCTTAATCTTTTCTGGTTTACAGAGCAACAAGCTTCTTTCATTTCCCTTTATCTTCTACACTAAATGTATTTCATGTCTCTGTGTCTACAGCAGCTACGTTAACTCCTCAGATGATTTAAGCAAATAGTTTTAAAATTCAATTCACAGAACCTGCTATAATTTGAATCATGTAAATCCATCCCATTATAACTGTGCTGTGAGATGGGGGACTGAGGGAGAACCCTGGAAAGGATGTTGACTGACCATCTCCCAGCCAGGGCCACAAAGGGTGATGCAATTTTAATAAAATCGTTATGATAGCTTCTAGTCCATTTTTTCTGAGAATCTGCCATTGAGTGATCCGGAGCTGAAAGGGCTTGAGAAGGCCGATATGATGCTGTATGAACTTGCAAGAAATTGCTGTAGAAGCCACCATGTTAGTTTTTACAACCAGAAATATAACAATTGTGCAGACCTGATGTTTTATGTTAGTTTGACCAGAAAAATCACTCTATATGGAAACGACTTTGAAAGCTTAGATAAGTTTCTTGTCACGGACAAAATCAGATCAGAGTAGGTTTGTTAATTTTATGATTCTTAAGGCTTGGGAGCATGATATATACATATATAGATATATATTTATGATATATAATATATAAAGAGATATATATTTGTGATATATAAATATATATAATATATTTTATATATATATATATTTTTATATATATATATATATACTTTATGATATACAAGTATTCATACAGGCCCATTAACCAAACATTCAAGACAACAGTTTGGAGAATTTCCACCCTAGACAGTGGTGAACACAGATTCTGGATCTTAAAAATTTCTCCTTTTTTCATTTGGCAGAGTCTTTCTCTGTATATATTTGATTTCATCATCTCTTAGCTTTCTGGGGATCTGTCATCATTGCTTACATGTTCTATTCATACTGAGACCATCTTCAGATTATAGATAAATCCACATTTAAAATTTCTCTTCATAGGGGATCATATGTTGAAAACCCACCAACACTCTTTCAGAAGATCTAGGAAGGCTTCCAAAAGGGAGAGAAGAGATTGATGAGGTTGAAGGTCAAGGTTAAGAGAAGCTATTGGGTTAAGAATGGGCTAGAGCAGTTGATTCAGCTAATTAATCAACTCAGGCAATGTAGAAAATACCATAAAGTATAAATGATGCAGGCAGCTTCACACAAGTATGGAATCAAATTTGGACACAAAACATACGAAACAACTAGGGAATGATTATAAGGAAGCAAATAACCAAGTGCTAAAGAAATGACTCATATTTGTAAGAGCTTTATACTACACATGATTCTAATTACATTTGTAGAGAGCAATTTTTATATTCAGTACATAAGTATGTTCATAGTTATGTTAAAGTGAATCATGTGTTGTATAAAGATCTTTACAGACCTTATGTATAATTTTTTGAAATATGAAGAAGTTAATAGCTCCCTCATTATCACAGAACTAGTAAGAGGGACAGCTAAAATTAGAATTTAGGACTTTCAATTTCATAAGCAAAATTATTTTAAAGACATTAAACTACTTTTTTTTTAATAGACAAAATATACTTCAGTTCAGTTCCTCAGTCGTGTCCGACTCTTTGCAACTCCATGAATTGCAGCACGCCAGGCCTCACTGTCCATCACCAACTCCTGGAGTTCACGCAAACTCACGTCCATCGAGTTGGTGATGCCATCCAACCATCTCATCCTCTGTCATCCCCTTTTCCTCCTGCCCCCAATCCCTCCCAGCATCAGAGTCGTTTCCAATGAGTCAACTCTTTGCATGAGGTGGCCAAAGTACTGGAGTGTCAGCTTTAGCATTTGTCCTTCCAATGAACATCCAGGACCAATCTTCTTTAGAATGGACTGGTTGGATCTCCTTGCAGTCCAAGGAATTCTCAAGAGTCTTCTCCAATACCACAGTTCAAAAGCATCAATTCTTCGGCACTCAGCTTTCTTCATAGTCCAACTGTCACATCCATACATGACCACAGGAAAAACTATAGCCTTGACAGACGGACCTTTGTTGGCAAAGTAATGTCTCTGCTTTTGAATATGCTGTCTAGGTTGGTCATAACTTTCCTTCCAAGGAGTAAGCGTCTTTTAATTTCATGGCTGCAGTCACCATCTGCAGTGATTTTGGAGTCCCCAAAAATAAAGTCTGACACTGTTTCCATTGTTTCCCCATCTATTTCCCATGAAGTGATGGGACCAGATGCCATGATCTTCGTTTTCTGAATGTTGAGCTTTAAGCCAACTTTTTCAGTCTCCTCTTTCACTTTCATTAAGAGGCTTTTTAGTTCCTCTTCACTTTCTGCCATAACGGTGGTGTCATCTGCATATCTGAGGTGATTGATATTTCTCCCGGCAATCCTGATTCCAGCTTGTGCTTCATCCAGCCCAGTGTTTCTCATGATGTACTCTGCATAGAAGTTAAATAAGCAGGGTGACAATATACAGCCTTGGCGTACTCCTTTTTCTATTTGGAACCAGTCTGTTGTTCCATGTCCAGTTCTAACTGTTGCTTCCTGACCTGCATATAGGTTTCTCAGGAGGCAGGTCAGGTGGTCTGGTATTCCCATCTCGTTCAGAATTTTCCAGTTTATTGTGATCCACACAGTCAAAGGCTTTGGCATAGTCAATAAAGGAGAAATAGATGTTTTTCCGGAACTCTCTTGCTTTGTCGATGATTTAGCAGATGTTGGCAATTTGATCTCTGGTTCCTCTGCCTTTTCTAAAACCAGCTTGAATATCTGGAAGTTCACGGTTCACGTACTGCTGAAACCTGGCTTGGAGAATTTTGAGCATTACTTTACTAGCATGTGAGATGAGTGCAATTGTGCAGTAGTTTGAGCATTCTTTGGCATTGCCTTTCTTTGGGATGCAAAATATGCTTACTTAGGAGAAAACGTGAAAGATCAGACTGCTGGTGAATGCGACAGTACTACCCCTCTGGTGAAGGGGTTTTATTCATCAGGAGACATTTAGTTTTATAAGAAATCACTGTAAGAGTCTGAAGAGGGGAGGGAGTGGAGAAGAACAGCTGAAACCCTGGCCATGTGTACTGAAGTTCTCTGGGAGGGGTCAGAGTCTGTAGAGCAACAAGTCAAACAGAGAGGATAACTTACTAAGGAAGGCAACCTTTGTCAGGGACTTAGAAAGGAAGGCATAGGACGCTAAAGACACTCTGGAGCCCCTAGTGGCAGGTGTTGGCAAGACAGAATTAAGAATGTCTCATCTTGACGGACTTTGCTTGGGTAGTGCTGCTCCCTAGGACAAGGAGCACTGGATGTTAAAGAAGGAGAAGATAAACATTTTGGTCTTCATGATTAACCTGAAATAGTATTGAGGCCCTGAATTTGAAATGTCTTGTGGACTGCTGTGTTGGGCTTGTGCTGGTGAGGGGGGTGGTAGGGGCAGACATTCAGAGGCTAAGAAAGGGTGATTGGGGGATATGTTGGAGAGCTGTTGGGCCATCTTTGTTACTTTTGTCTCTGCCACTGGTTTCTAGAAAGATCCTGACATCGCCGGCATGTCTTTCCTTGGGATGTTTTCCCCTCCTACTGAATATTTGTGTGTCAGATTATTTATCACTAGATATGTATTTGTTTCTATTTTCCTAGTTGTTTCATTTTGTTACTTCCTGACCTTATTTTTAACCTCTCTGTCCTATTTATTTTTTGGCCCTGGTGCCCTGCATTCCTCCCGATTTAGTGTCAATATGATGTGAACTCTAAAGGTAAACAAGCCACACTGATGTGCTTGGACTATCAAGTCATTCATCCCTTTTCCCTTCTTTGTCTTATTTTTCTTATCTTCCTCTTCCTCTCTATTAATAAATACTTGAGTCATTTAAAACTATGCGACAGGCATTTCCTCAGCAGGAGATAGATCCTGAAACAAAAGTTTAAAAACATTGAAGATGAAATGCCACAGTCGGCAGCAGGGTTTCTTAAGCTATAGTTATTTGCATACCATCTCTGATTTTTGCCCTGTCTGCATACCATTTGTTAATGACTTAATTTTTTTTTGTTCAAATCATCATTTATTTTACTTGAATTAATTTTCATAAGGGAAAACTTTCTATCAACTTTGAAAAAGTTAAAACGTTAAAAAACACACATTAAAATACATAACTCTTAAAAAATGTTCATCTGTGCCCTTAAAAACCACATATCCTTCCTTCATGGAGGGGCTGCCTGAGAACTATATATTCAAAATGTTACCAGTGATTGAGTTGTCATTTGTGTTGGATACAGATTTGCCTCCTCCCATGCATCAGGGGTCAGTCCTAGTTTTGTGGGGTTGGTCCTAGTTTTGTCACAGGAGAGCAATACAAAAATACGTTTTTCTTTTATTTCATAAATTGCTTCCCTTTAAAGAAGACAGTTCCAGGACTTTTCAATGCAAGGATGTGGGTTCGAATCCTGGATCCCACCAGCTGTGTGGCACAACCGATAAAAAATAAAGAATACAGCTCCTTTTGGGCCTCCTTTCCTCTGGACTAGATACCCCAGGTGCCTTCACCCTATTCATGTGTCGCTCTATTACTGTGTTTTCCCTCATCTCCTATTACTGTGGTCTCTTTCCTCCAAATAAAATCAAGTTTTAAATCCTGGCTTGTCCATCTCCTTTTAAAAGAATGTTCTAAGACTGGCCGCAGTTCTCCAGATAAGTTCTGACTTGTGCAGAGATAATCAGATTTTGCTTGCTTTTTCCTGGACTCTGTTTTTCCTTAATAAGAGCTAAAATTGTACTACTTAAGCAAAGTATGGTGTTATACTGTTGTCTCATATTCTGGAGGTGGTTGTTTAATTCGGCCTGTCATTTTTACTTCTTATCAGTTCTTTCCCACGATAGGCCTGTGCAGTGAAAACAATCTAAATGGGAAGATTTTTCACATATTCTTATTGAATGGAATTTTGCTGACTTTGGTCTTTGTCCCAGGCTTTATATTTTTAATATTTTAACTTTCTTCTCAACTTGGGAAAAATAATTTTGATAAATTCCCATTCAAACCACTAATAACAAATTGAACAGTGTTAGGCCAGGGACAACCCCCTGTAGTATATCGCAGGGGGATTCATTCAGGCTCACGTGGATTCACTAAGACTTGTGTCTTCTGGACTGCTGTCTGCAAGCTACTTATTTCTAGTGACTTATTCCTCCTATTGGAAAACCATGAAAAACATTTGTCTATCTAAATTTGGGCGGGGGGCATTTTCTCGTTTGTCATCATTGATCACTAATCAGTGTCCATTCTGGAAGTGTTGCCAGTGTTCTGGGGTTTCGTTTATCTGGTCCCAGCGATTGAACTTATTTAAAATGCTCAGATGAGTACTTACTGCTTAGTTTATCTCACTCTCCAGTTTCTGCAGAAATGTTTATTATATGCTGTCCAATTTGAAAATCATTTTTAATGGAAAAGAAAGAAAGAAGATAGCTTATTTCCCTGCCTCTAGATTGTTTCTTAAATCCCTTGTGCCTTTTCAGGATTAATTGCCTCAGAGGAAAGAGATTCATTCATTTGTTCATGCACTCCTAGACGCCAATAAATATCCTGTAATCTGAGGCTAGTAAGAGAAAAGACAGAGTTTCTGGTCTTCAGAAAGTGCTGATATAGTAGGAGGACATAAAAATAATCATGAAAATGAAATATGAGCCGTCTTAGTCTGTGTGGGCTGCTGTAACAAAACACCACAGACTGGGCAGCTTATAAACAATAGGATTTTATTTCTCACAGTTTTGGAGGCTGGAAGTCTGAGGTCAGGGTCCCAGTGTGGCCAGCTGAAGGCTGTCTGCTGGGCTGCAGACTTCTTGTGCCCTTCTTGTGGTTGAAGGGGCTGGACAGCTCTGTGGGGCCTCTTTTCTAAGGGCACGAATCCCATTCTTTAGACTCTCTCTCCAGTATAGAAGACCTGGGTTCGATCCCTGGGTTGGGAAGATCCCCTGGAGAAGGGCATGGCAACCCACTCCTGTATTCCCGCCTGGAAAATCCCATAGACAGAGGAGCCTGGTAGGCTACACCCCATGGAGTTGCAAAGAGGTGGACATGACAGAGCGACTCACTTTAGGGGAGCGACACAAACACGGAGACTACAGCATGAGCAGAGCCGTTAAAAGCACAGGGACTGAAGACGGAACGGCTTTGTGAGTTGAAACTGCAGGTTGCCCCGGTCGGTTAGGGAGGCTGTGCACTGCATGCTGCAGGGGCTGTCATGTTGCATGCAACTGCGGTGGCCTGAATTCTCATCTCCTACTTCTCAGCACTGTGTCTGCTCAAGTTATATTGTTCAAGCCTATTAACCTTCACTTTCCAACTCTGTGGAGAATGGGGAACTAATTGTACCTACCTCATGGCGTTGTGATGAAGTTTAAAAAAAAAATCCTCTAATGCATTTATCTTAGTGCTTGGCACATACTGAGCACTCAATGAATGCTGTTATTATTCATAAAGTGTGGCTTGGCTCTATTGGAAGCACACACAGTGAGCCACGGAAGCATAAGGAGTGCTAAGTATTCATTTCTAGTGGCCGATGTAATAAATTACCACAAATTCTGTGGCTTAAAACAGCACACGTGTTCTCTGACAGTTATTGAAGCTAGAGGTCCAGAGTCAGCTTCGCAAGGAGTCCAAGGAGTCAGCAGGCCCTTGCTTCTTCCAGAGGCACTAGGGGAGGAGCTGTTCCTTGCCTCTTCCAGTTTCTGGTGAGCCAGCATTTCTTGGTTGAGCAATGCTCCAGCCTCTGCCTCTGGTCGCATTGCCTTCCCCTCCTCTGTGTGTGGTCAAGTCTCCCTTTGCCTCCTTCTAGAGAAAGGGGGTAACCCACATAATCCAAGATGATCTCCCCATCCCAAGGTCCTGACCTTGATAAACACATCTACAAAACCTCTTTGTCATAGAAGGGAACATTCAGAGGTTCTAGGGATTAGGGCCTGCATATCTTCAGTTCAGTACAGTTGCTCAGTCGTGTCTGACTCTTTGCGACCCCATGAATCGCAGCATGCCAGGCCTCCCTGTTCATCACCATCTCCCAGAGTTCACTCAGACTCATATCCATCGAGTCCGTGATGCCATCCAGCCATCTCATCCTTGGTCGTCCCCTTCTCCTCCTGCCCCCAATCCCTCCCAGCATCACAGTCTTTTCCAATGAGTCAACTCTTCACATGAGGTGGCCAAAGTACTGGAGTTTCAGCTTCAGCATCATTCCCAGGGCTTATCTCCTTCAGAATGGACTGGCTGGATCTCGTTGCAGTCCAAGGGACTCTCAAGAGTCTTCTCCAACACCACAGTTCAAAAGCATCAGTTCTTCAGCGCTCAGCCTTCTTCACAGTCCAACTCTCACATCCATACATGACTAGTGGAAAAACCATAGCCTTGACTAGACGGACCTTAGTCGGCAAAATAATGTCTCTGTTTTTGAATATACTATCTAGGTTGGTCATAACTTTTCTTCCAAGGAGTAAGCGTCTTCTAATTTCATGGCTGCAGTCACCATCTGCAGTGATTTTGGAGCCCCCCAAAATAAAGTCTGATACTGTTTCCACTGTTTCCCTATCTATTTCCCATGAAGTGATGGGACCGGATGCCATGATCTTCATTTTCTGAATGTTGAGCTTTAGACCAACTTTTTCACTCTCCTCTTTCACTTTCATCAAGAGGCTTTTTAGCTCCTCTTCATTTTCTGCCATAAGGGTGGTATCATCTGCATATCTTAGGGGGCCACTATTGTGTCAGGATTCTCTAGAGAAACAGAATCAACAGGATATATGACAGAGACATAGACATAGACATTGACATAGACACAGACACCAATAGAGATATAGATAAGTTCGTGAGGTTATGGGAGCTAAACACCCACAACCTTGCCATCTGCAAGCTGGAGAACCAGGAAAGCTGGTGGTATGATTCAGTGCAAGTCCAAAGGCCTGAGAACTAGGGAACTGCTGATATAAGTCAAGGAGTCTGAAGGTCTAAGAACCAGGAGCTCTGATATCTGAGGGCAGGGAAAGATGGACATCTCAGTTCAAGAAGCAAGAGAATTTGCCCTTCCTTTGTCTTTTTGCTCCATTTGGGCCCCTGGTGGATTGGATGGTGCCCATCCATTTTGGTGAGGATCTCTTAGTTTACCGAATCAACACTTTCGGGAAGGAGTTCTGGCTGATCCCAGCTACAAGACTAGAATTTGCTCCCACAGAGAACAGTTGAAAAGCATCCCAGATGGGGACACTGTATGGTGAGAGTAACAGTCAGAGAAACATGGCTCAGTGTCAGTGTCAGTGTGAAATTGCTTAATCATTTTTCTTAGCTGACATATTCTTTTCATATTCATATGACATATATTCAATTCATATTCAATTGGACATATTCAAATTCTTCTTTATTTTCCCTCTTCTAAACTCAGGATTATTTTGTTTTTATATATTTAAATTGGGGCTCCAAGAAAACCTTGGATCAAGAGCATCATGTTTGGTGCAAATTAATCTTCAAATATGGTGGCTGCTCTCTTTCTTGCCACCAAGAAGGGAGTGGGCGGCTTGGCTGGTGTTTGCAGAGGTTGCAGACCTAACCCACAGCCTGAACGGGGCCCACAAGCTTGCTTTCCCATGGCATTTGAAAAGTTTTGAATCATTTGAAGACTTTAAGAAACAGGGAAATTGATGAAAAGTCTCACTTTCTGTTACAGCAGGGACAATGTGCCCCTCCAACTTTCTTCTTCTTCTTTTTTTTTTTAAATTATTTTATTATTCACTTTTGGCTGTGCTGGGTCTTCACCGCTGCACGGGCTTTTCTCCAGTTACAGTGAGCAGGGGCTACTCTCTAGTTGCCGTGTGCGGACTTCTCATTGTAGTGCCTTCTCTTGTTTCAGAGCACGGACTCTACGGCGAGTGGGCTCCAGTAGTTGCGGCTCCCCCAGGTTCTAGAGCACAGGCTCAGTAGTTGTGGTGCATGAGTTTATTGCTTTGCGGTATGTGGGATCTTCCTGGAGCAGAGATCTGACTGTGTCTCCTGCATTGGCTGGAGGATTCTTGACCACTGAGCTGCCGGGGAAGCCCCCTGTCTTTCTTGGCTGAGACATGAGCCTTACAGTCGGAGAGAGATTCCCACCACCCAGTTTCCCTGTGCCTGCGACTGAGCCTCTCCAGTCGTTGAGTTGACTCTGTGGTTTCCTTGGAGGACAGTACCCCAGAAGTAGGAAGAGGAAAATCTGAGCGGGCCACGTTTCTCCCTGGGGGTCTGCTCCTGCCAGTTCCTTCCCTGTTGCCCTCTTGTCTAGACTTCTGAGTGGGAGACGCCTGATTTATGTTTCCCGGGCTCCCTCCTTCCTGCTTTTCAGCTTTCCTGTTCCTACTCAAAAACAATTACAAGGGCAGAACAATTGAAAGGCAAAAAAATCAACCCCAAGTGACACTGTTCATAGTAGCGGACACCTCAGGCTCCTGACTTCTCTTTTTCTGGGGAAGGTGTCCTTTTGATGCCTTGGGAGAGAATTCTTCTTGCCAGATGAAGCAACTGCCTGTCTGCGGTTGGGAAGGACAATCACTTTCACACATACTCACTAAAAAAAGCAAACAAAACCAATATTCTCTGCCTTAAATGTTCTTGCATATTTCCTTTCTTCCTATCTTTCTTTTATAAATAGGAAGTGGGACCATATTGGAATATTCTTGTATAGTGTCCTTTTTCACTTGTTAGTAGAGTGTAAGCATTTTCATGTTTTATTGAATTTTATTCTACTTGAAAGATTTTTAAATTGAAGTGAAATCGTAAAATATGAAAACATAAAAATATTTTCAGATGAAAAATTCAGTGGCCTTTGGTACATTCACAGTGTTGTACAACCGCCACCTCTATCTTCTTCCAAAATAATTTCATCATCACAAAGATGACTCAAAAAAAGGAAAAAGAAGACTCCATAACCATTAGGCAGTTTCTCCCCATCTCCTCCTTCCCCCAACACATGGAAACTACTGATTTGTGTTCTGTTTCTGTGGAGTTTACCTATTTTGGATATTTCACATACATGGAATCATACAATATGTTTCTGGCTTTTTTCACTTATTTTCAAGGTTTATCCACATTGTAGCATTTTATGGGTACTTCATTTCTTTTTATATGAGTAATATTCATATATATATGTTGTTATATAGGAATATATCTGTATTCCATTGCACACATACTTCTGCCCTCGATTTGTTTATCCATTTTAACCTTCTGGCTATTATGAATAATACAGCGGTGCCAGTTCTGACCCCACTATGCTTTTCTTTGCTTTTGCTATTATTCAGTTCAGTTCAGTTGCTAGTTGTGTCTGATTTTGCAACTCCATGGACTGCAACACGCCAGGCTTCCCTGTCCATTTATTATTATACCGTACAGAATGGTTTGCCTCAGAATCCTGCCCCTCTGCCTGCCTCGTTAAGCTAACATGTGCCTTTGTTCAGAACCCTGTCCACCTGTGGATGGCAGGAAGGGAGAAATTAACACAGCCCTTGCCTGAGGCTTGCCATTCTAGGAGACGTTTGCAAGATTAAGGGCTTTTTACTTTGCTTCCTCACCTCCTCCAACTCTGATCTATAAAAGAACCTGGCTTCCAGAACCCGATAAGATGGTTATTTTGAGGTGCTAGCCTGTCATCTTCTTGGTCTGCTGGCTCCCTGATTAAAGTCTCTTCCTTTCCTCAACACCTCGTCTCTCAGATTCATTGGCCTGTCATTTGACAGCGAGCAGAGTGAGCTTGGAGTTGGTAACACTACTATGAACATCCGTACATCTATCTGTATTTGAGTACCTGTTTTCATTTCTTTGGGGTATATACCTAGGAGTGGAATGCTGGTCATATGGTGATTCTAGGTTTAGCTTTTTGAGGAAGTGCCAAACTTTTTCCACAGCAGCTGTACTGTTTCACAGTCCCATAAGGAATGTACAAAGATTCTAATTTCTCTACATACTCACCAACAGTTACAGATAGATAAATTTATTTATTATAGTAGTGAGTGTGAAGTGGTGCTTCACTGTGGCTTTGATTTGCATTTCCCTAATGTGTGTCATCATTTCTAATGACAGAGTATTTCTTTCTGTGGATGCCACATTTTACCTGATCAGTTCTCCTGTGGTGAACACTGAGTCCCCTCATCTTTTTCCCTTATATACTGCAGTACACATCCTCGTGTTCTCAGTTGAAAGTGTGGACTGTGGAGTCAGACAGAGAAGGTTAGGGTATAGCATCTCCATTTACTCACTGTGTGGTCTTAGGCAATTCACTTAACTTCTGAACCTCAGTTTCATCATTGATAAAATGGGAATAAATAACAGACTTACTTCACCAAGTCTTTCTGAGGATTATATATGAATGTGCATAAAGCTCTTAACACATGGGTTTGTATGTGGTAAGCGCTCAATAGATGTTGCAATCTTTGGTTTCTTCCTTGAATTCTTCGAGGTGACATTGCTAGGTCAGTAGGGGTTAGACACATAATAAAGGGCTTTTAACACACTGCCAAATTGTCCTTTCCAAATACTAATTGACACTCCACCAGTACTGCATGCCAGTGCTGGTTTCTAGAACCTTCAACATTAGGATATGTCATTTTTAAAAATTGCTAGCATCTCATTATTGTTTTAAATTTGCATTTTTATTACAAATGAGCTAGAATATTTTGGGAGCATTTATATCTCTTTTGTGAGCTGCTTTTTTTTTTTTTTATATCTCATGCTCGTTTTCCCATGGGATGGCAAACTTTTCTACATTTTGTAAGAGCCCTTTATAGAAGGATATTAACCTAATATGGGCTTCCTTTTTACCTCAGCTGATAAAGAATACACTTGCAATGCAGGAGATCCTGGTTTGATACCTGAGTCGGGAAGATCCCCTGGAGAAGGCTATCCACTCCACTTGGGTTCCCTGGTAGCTCAGACAGTAAGAATCTGCCTGCAGTGCGAGAGACCTGGGTTCGATCCCTGAGTTGGGAAGATCCCCTGGAGGAGGGCATGGCAACCCACTCCAATATTCTTTCCTGGAGAATCCCCATGGATAAAGGAGCCTGATGTGCTATAGTCCATGGAGTCACAAAGATCTGGACATGACTGAGCAACTAAGCACAGCATATTAACCTAACATGGGGCTTCCCAGCTGGCTCGAGTGGTAAAGAACCTGCCTGCCAGTGCAAGAGACTTGAGACACAGGTTCCATCCTGAGTCAGGAAAATCCCCTGGAGGGGGCATGGCAACCTGTTTCAGTATTCTTGCCTGGAAAATCCCATGGACAGGGGAACCTGGAAGCTTAGAGTCAATAGGGTTGCAAAGAGTTAGACATGACCCGAAACAGCTTAGCAGGCACGACTTAATTTGCCTGTCATTTTGTTAAAAAATAATTCATTTTCATTTTAATTCCACATAGCTCCAGGGCATGGCTTACCACTAAAGGATCTATAACTACCAAACTCCTGTTGTTTCTCAGAAAGGATGGACAGAAGCTGTGCAAGTTAGGCCTCATTTTTCCTATCTGTGAAATGGATTGGGCTAGAAAATTGCTGTTTTATTTTCAGATTTTATGAAATTTTATGATTTTATGTAAGCATCTTATATGCTCAGTATATAGTGTTATTCAACTTCATATTTTATATTTGTATGTAATAGTAATAAACATAAGCATAATCACTCCCTCAATTGCTTTGGTGTGTCTTGAGACCCTCAGCAGAGGCTCTGAGTATGTGTGTGTGTGTGTCTATGTTAAAATATGTAATCATATGTTTATTTTATATGCATATGTAAAATAACATTTTCCCAGGTCACAAAAATTAAAAACTTTCATGTATATATATCAACGTATACATTTTGTATTGTACTAGATGAGTTGTTTATAATTCTCTTTTAAGGAATCTTAATGATTGTATCATTGAGGGTACTGTAAATCACGGATCTTTTTGTTATTAAATAGGTATTTAATGTAGTTGACACTACATACTCTAACTTCACCAGCAACTTGGCAAACAGATTATCAGCTGAAGTTCCTGTTGCCAGTAGCCCGATTACCACAAGATGGCAGCAGAGCCAAGCAGGGGATGTGACAGCCCCTTCGTTTGGAGAACAGCGTTCAACTACTGACCTTCCAGAAACTGTGCTGAAGATGACTCCTGAGAAAGAGACCTTGACTCCAGGTGAGGTAATAGAAATGCCACAAGCCAGTTTTGAAATCTTAAACAAAGATATATTTCTGAGAGAATCTGTCTTATAGAAATACCTAGTGTTGTATTTAGTCAACTGCTTTCTGTTTTTCTCCTTTTGAATAAGAAATTTCCAAGGGAGCAGGGGAAGGGGAGGGCTGAAACAAAACCAAAAGAATGTATGTTGTATTTTAAATATGACATTAGACACAGTGAGGCACCATAGTCCTGCAGATTGGAAGGAGCCCAGATTTTTTTAAATCAATGAAATTCTCATGTAATAGTAAGTACTAATACTGAAAATAGCTGGCTGAAGCAACAGGAGATACAGGGTTGGAGGAAGGTCATCCTAATGGCTGTCTTCTGAAAGATATTTTAAATTGAGGGGTGATTTTAATGCTGTTTCAGAGGAATTTCTGGCTAATTGTTTCAGAGGAATTTCTGACTAAAGTGGCTCCCTTTTCTTTCATAGGTCCTTAATTAATTAGTTATTTTCATATAAGGCATTGCATGAGAAATTTAGAATTCTAAGAGATAATCAGACAAAATAATTTTATAATAAAGTCTATTTTATTCTCTATTTAAGTTTATACTGCATATTAATCAGAAACATTGTTTTCTTGGTGTTTTGCTGATGGGATTTCTTTCTTTTTGTTCCAGAAAGGTGAACACTGAGGACCCTCCCATCCTAAAAGGGATGTTTGTAGAGAGGTTCATTTGCTGTCATGCTTTGTGGGCAAAATCTGAGAGGTCCAGGATAGGCTGGGGGACGTGAACTCTTTGTTGATAACTGGGATGATTGTCAGTACTAGCATTCAACTGCAACATTTTCTTTCTTATTTGAGGTTCAGAGAGCCTGATTCTTCTCTTTCAGTTCAGTT
The DNA here is from genome assembly GCA_917880005.1 of Nanger dama. Classification (NCBI taxonomy): domain Eukaryota; kingdom Metazoa; phylum Chordata; class Mammalia; order Artiodactyla; family Bovidae; genus Nanger; species Nanger dama. Next base: position 15,690,063 of record CAKJTW010000040.1, on the reverse strand, counting down.
TTAGTTCAGTCGCTCAGTCGTGTCCGACTCTTTGCGACCCCATGAACCGCAGCACCCGGGCCTCCCTGTTCATCACCAACTTCCAGAGTCCACCCAAACCCATGTCCATGGAGTTGATGGTGCCATCCAACCATTTCATCCTCTGTCGTCCCCTTCTTCTCCTGCCCTCAATCTTTCCCAGCATCAAGGTCTTTTCTAATGAATCAGCTCTTCACATCTGGTGGCCAAAGTATTGGATTTTCAGCTTCAACATCAGTCCTACCAATGAACACCCAGGACTGATCTTTAGGATGGACTGGTTGGATCTCCTTGAAGTCCAAGAGACTCTCAAGAGTCTTCTCCAACACCACAGTTCCAAAGCATCAATTCTTTGGCCCTCAGCTTTCTTTATAGTCCAACTCTCACATCCATACATGAAGCCTTGACTAGATGGACCTTTGTTAACAAAGTAGTGTCTCTGGTTTTCAATATGCTGTCTAGGTTGGTCATAACTTTCCTTCCAAGGAGTAAACGTCTTTTAATTTCATGGCTGCAGTCACCATCTGCAGTAATTTTGGAGCCCAGAAAAATAAAGTCAGCCACTGTTCCCACTGTTTTCCCATCTGTTTGCCATGAAGTGATGGGACCGGATGCCATGATCTTCATTTTCTAAATGTTGAGCTTTAAGCCAATATTTTTGCTTTCCTCTTTCACTTTCATCAAGAGGCTCTTTAGTTCCTCTTCACTTTCTGCCATAAGGGTGGTGTCATTTGCGTATCTGAGGTTCTTGATATTTCTCCCAGCAATCTTGATTCCAACTTGTGCTTCCTCCAACCCAGCATTTTTCATGATGTACTCTGCATATAAGTTAAACAAGCAGGGTGACAATATATAGCCTTGATGTACTCCCTTTCCTATTTGGAACCAGTTTGTTGTTCCATGTCCAGTTCTAACAGTTGCTTCTCCTCTTTACTTGTCAACAAATATCACAAAACAGGGATGCATAATTTTGCAGGACAAAGAGTAAGATCTAAAACTTTGCAGAATGTTTCTGCAAAGTTAAAATTAGATTTTGGATTCCCCCTTCCTCTTAGATTTTGGATAGCCCAGAACTTGAGGGGTTGGACTCTAGGAACATCAGTGCCAGCTTATCTAGCACATTATCCGAATGAGAAGAGATTGTCATTCTTAATCCAGTTTCCCTTGGTTCCTCTGATGAACAAGAGATATAGCAGATATTTAACTTAAGAAGATGACTTGTCAAGGTTTTCATTACAGTTAAAAGTCTGGGAAAGGGCTCTGTCAGTCTTGAGAAGAGAATAGACATGGATAATAACAATGCAAACAACCTTGGCTCTTCCATGACAGTAACTTAGGAAGTATTTTACTAAAGTCATCTCAAACTAGTTTTATATCTTTGTGCGCTAGGAAGAGGGGGAGGCGAAGTGTTTCGCTAGAATCATGTAGTGAACATCAGTGACTGAAAGGCAGGCATCCTGTAGTGACTTCCTGGCAGGATGTTCACCACCTGCGCAAACCAGCTACTCTTCTCACCATCATTTTAAACTTTGAACTGTTTGTATCCATTCTTCAAATGCACAAATGTGTTCTTTCCATGCAGAGTTAAAGTGTTTCTGTTGCTGCTGCTGCTGCAGTTGGAGTCAGGTCTTTAATCTTGACATTTCCTCCTGGTTCTAAAGCCACCGAGGGAATTTCTCACCCAGTGTTCACTTATGAACCCAGTACCCTCGACCCTGCACTGCCCCTCCACCCCACCCCACCTGGGGCTTTGGAGCGATGAGCACCTACATATTCACATTCTGTTCTGTACATGCCAAGGACTGACTCCCACCAAAGGTTTAAGAGATTATGGTGGTGGTTTAGTCTCTAAGTTCTGTCCAACTCTTGCGACCCCATGGACTGTATGTAGCTTGCCAGGCTCCTCTGTCCATGGGATTCTCCAGGCAAGAGTACTGGGGTAGGTTGCCATTTCCTTCTCCAGGGCATTTTCCCAACCCAAGAATCGAACCCAGGTCTCCTGCATTGCAGGCAGATTCTTTACCAACTGAGCTATTATTTTAAAAACCAAATTAAGAGCTAAATGTTTTCTGGCAGGATCCTGCAAGGAACCACTGAAGACCCCCAACGAAGGAAGTTCTGGAACAAATAATTCTGCTTTCCAGTTTGTCAAGGCACCTCATGCACTGGACAGAGGCTGGAAGGATAAAGTTGCTTCAAAAGACCTGGTGGGTGAAGAGAGAAAACCGAAGACTTCTCATCTTCAGAAGCTCAAACAGCTGAGTTGCAAACGTGAGATAAGAGCTGGCTTAGCTGCTCTTACAAATCAATAAGGAAAGGGTGGGTTCCTGATAGGAAAAATGACTGTATGAAGGACACTTCCCAGAAGAAACAGGGTTGTTAATTAACACAAAACAATGTTTAATTAGCATCAATCAAAAAAGTGAAAATGAGACTAACCATCCAAAAGGTAAAGATTACAAACAGAGGGACTTCCCCAGTGGTCCAGTGGTTAAAACTCCATGCTTCCAATGCAGGGGGTATGGGTTCAATCCCTGGTCTGGGAACTAAGATTTTGCATGCCAAGCAGTGTGGTAAAAAAAAAAAAAAGAATAAAATTATGCATACTATGTATGTTTCCTCTCAGTACAAAGTTCTGTTGTACAGTCTTTTCCCAACTCTTTGGAAAGTGTGTGGTAATATGGTCTGCCCTTTGTTAGATTGGTTTGACTCCTCCTCTATAAGATGTTTTTTCAAAATTTCCCTTAAGTTTGTGTGTGTGTGTTTTTTTTTTAAATTTCTCTACGAAGTTAACTTAATTATTTTAAGGATCTTATTGATTATGATTCTAATATCATAGTCCACCCTAAATCCTTTGGACACATTAAATATCAATAGCATGATTTTAGGTTTATTGAATCCAGTGAAGAGCCTCTGAAGGAATCAATGTTTCGTTTAGAAAACTGAACTAGGAATGTCATAAATTCTCAATTAGGCAAAATTAGTCATTTGGTGTGTGCTTCCCGTGTTTGGCATATGTATTTTGCTGGAGGAACAATAAAATATTGTGAATGTGAAATTTAATTACTTGAACTCATGTGCAGTTGAAAACAACTGTATTAGAGCAAGTCTTCTGCTAGGTGCTTTGCTGCTAGGTGGGGCTTCCCTGGTGGCTCAGATGGTAAAGAGTCTGCTTGCAGTGTGGGAGACCCAGCTTTGATCTGTGGGTTGGGAAGATGCCCTGGAGGAGGAAATGGCAAATCACTCCAATATTCTTGCCTGGAAAATCCCATGGATGGAGGAGCCTGGCAGGCTATAGTCCATGGGGTCGCAAAGAGTTGGACATAACTGAGTGACTTCACTCGTTACTTGCTTGTTGCTGGGTAAGGGTAAGATGGCCAGGGAGTTACGTGGAGGGAACTATGTGTGCTGTTCAGCACACGCCCAGGCCAGGCTGTTAGCACCACTGTACTTTCCACCCTCTACTGGTGACTGGCGTTTTTACTGCCCTGACTTCCAGGACGTCCCTTTTCCTTCCCTCGTGCTGTCTGGTAACCGGTAGCAGCAAAGTTGGTGGCTCTGTTGGTGGGGTCACGATGGTGTGGGCACGTTACCATCAATACAGCCATTGTTATCCAGCCTGAACATAGTCCCAGTTTCACTGGAGAACCTGGGCAGGGGATAATGGAAGCTGTTTTACTGCTTTATGTAGAGCATTTATTGTCATGACTAGTTGGGAACAGGTGTCTTCCTGTGGTCCTCAGAGATCATCCAGAGGGTATTTCCATAGTGAGAGCTGAATAGCTATGGAGATGTTCAGAATTCTCATACCCAGCCAGCTGTATGCCAAGTTGCTCATTAAAGTAACAGTAGGTCTCACCCAGCAAAGAGTATCCCTGGGTGCGTGGAGCACAAGCCCGGTATCTGGGAAATGCCTTGGTCAGCTTTGTTGTCTCTACGGGATTCTGGAGAATGAATCTGCGAAGAGTTGCACTGAGCTACTGGCCAGCAGGACTTTAGAAATGGTATTTTACACCAGTGCTTCTCAAACAGGGGTGATTTTGCTCCCCACAGAGCATCTGACATGTCTGACGATAGTTTTGATGATCAGAAGCCAGGGGGAAGGTATCTGGTAGACCACAACAATGCATTATTTGCCCATATTTCTGTGGTTGTGAAACTCTACTGTATATTTAATTTTTCTACGTTGAATACCTAAACATCCATGATTAATTGACTGGCAGTGCCTATTATATGACATAATATCTGGGAAGAAAGCCAAAATATCAAAGTGATGCTTGGCGGAGAGACTTCTGTCTGAATTATAGTGATCCAGTGATTAAATGTATCATTGAGAAGGAGAAAAAAAGAATCTTCTCTGTTTTGACTCTTCACTATTATATTTCTAGAATAAGTACTTTTCTTTCCTCCTTTTACTAATTTGCCTCTTTGTTTTTGATCAGAGTTAGATGTAAGAAAGGGGCTTCCCAGGTGACTCTAATGGTAAAGAACTCGCCAGCCAATGCAGGTAGATGTGAGGATACAGGTTTAATCCCTGGGTCGGAAAGATCTCTGGGAGGAGGGCACGGCAATCTACTCCAGAATTCTTGCCTGGAGAATCTCCATGGACAGAGAAGCCTGTCAGGCTTCAGTCTATAGGGTTGCATAGAGTTGAACAGGACTGAAGCAACTTAGCACACACACACAGATAGAAGAATGTCAGGAGGGCTCATTGTATACTTGCCCAGAGAAATAGCAACTTGATTTTTGTGCTCATGTAAATTTAGACAATTGACTTAACCTCTCTGTGAGTTGATGTTTCCATTTCTCATGGGAAAAGGAGTTAGTGGAAAAGGACCTTTAAGATAACTAGTTTAATTCCTCCCCGCCCCACCCCACCAAAGAAACTAATACAACATTATAAAGCTATTTTGTTGTTATTTAGTCTCTCAGTCATGTCCTACTCTTTGCGACCCTATGGACTGTAGCCCACCAGGCTCCTCTGTCCATGAAATTCTCCAAGCAAGAATACTGGAGTGGGTTGCCATTTCCTTCCCCAAGGGATCTTTCTTACCCAGGGATCGAATGTGTGTCTCTTGCATCTCCTGAACTGGCAGGCAAATTCTTTACCACTGTGCCACCAGAGAAGCCCATAAAGCAATTATACTTAAATAAAAATTATTAAAAAAAAGAAATAATATAGCAGTAAAATGTTCAGTACTGTGTTCATTACACAGTGGTTATTTAACAAATAATGGCAACTATTGCAGTGTTGGTTTTGACAACGTGTAGTCTTTAAACTTTCCAGTGAATTATCAGTTTTACTTCTACACCATGTAATACACCTGAGATGTACACAGATGTTTCTGAATAAGTATTCTCTTTGTGTTTGTTTTCAGAAATGCTTAAACCAGCTATTTTCAACCCAGAACGTGGTTCAGCAGGTTAATGGGAGCATGAAGTTCTGTGAGCGATCCCAATGCACTTGGAAAGGTGTGGGCCAAAGATTTCCCATCTGTCCTGCTTTCCCACCCTCCTCTCTCCCTGCATCCTTCATTTCTTCCTTATCGTAAAATATATTATTTTTACATTAGAACAAAAATCACCATAATTATAAAGTTTGTATAATTCTCATAATCCTCTGTCTTAACTATCCTGACCCCTATACCCCATTTCCTAGAGGCAACCACCTTAGCTCTGCCAGATATGCCCCCTGGTATTTACATCTAGTTTCTAAATAGTATTTGTAAACTATTAATTTATTTTTTTATAATTTTAAACTTAATCACAACTTTCTAGCATAGTAAGAACTTAGTTCTCCTCCTGTTTCATTCACTTCTCTATTTGTATTATACTTTAACAAAGTAAAATTAGTATTTAATATTTATATCATATTACTATACAATTATTATTTGTTGACAAGCCAAATAGTGTACTCTAACTGTACCTCTTTTCTAGTTTAACTCTTTGTTTTTCCTGGAATTAAAAAGTTGCTTTCTCTTTTCATTTATTAGATACCTATGAAATTATGACTGTGTTCCCTAAATGCTCCCATGCTTGGGTCCACAGCCATCAGTAACCTTTTCCATGTACCTGCCCACATGGGTCCTTGTTTTCCTTGGTGGCCTCCTGCCCAGAACCTGCTGAGTAGGCCGCTCTCTTGGTGAGTGCCACGGCAGTAATTCTGGGATTTCTCCTCTCCGATGCTGGGTCCACTGTCCCCTGGCAGCCGTGTTGTGCTCTTTCTGGGTCTGCTGGTCTGAAAGTGTGCTTATTCCACTGTTACACTTGAGTCCTAGTTTGGCTGGCTACAGATGCCAGTCTTACTCAGAACTTTGTGGAAAAGGTATTGCTTTATTGTTTCCCAGCACCCTTTGTTGCTGCTGCTGCTGCTAAGTCGCTTCAGTCGTGTCCGACTCTGTGCGATCCCACAGACGGCAGCCCATTGGGCTCCACCATCCCTGGGATTCTCCAGGCAAGAACACTGGAGTGGGTTGCCATCTCCTTCTCCAATGCATGAAAGTGAAAAATGAAAGTGAAGTCGTTCAGTCGTGTCTGACTCAGCGACCCCATGGACTGCTGCAGCCCACCAGGCTCCTCCGTCCATGGGAGTTTCCAGGCAAGAATACTGGAGTGGGGTGCCATATATTGTTGTGACTTCCTATCCTTTCTATGCCACCTGCTTTTTCTCTCTGAATACATATAGAAAAAAATTTATTGTTACTGTTTTAAAATTTCATGATGATAAAGGTTTGTGTATATTAAGAAAAAAGCCTCACTGTAAACGACAAACTCTAGTGGATCTTTCAGTCTTGGACACCTGTATCTTTTAATTCTTGGAAAGTTTCTTGAATTATTCCTTAGTAATTTCTTCATCTTTGTTTCTTTCTTTCTGAAATGTTGGCCGTAATTGTTGCTCCTTGTGGATTAATTCTTTTATTTTTCCTATTCTATTTTTTCATCTCATTTTCTTTTCTTCTACTCCTAGGTGTTACCTCATTCTATGTACTAGCCTTGCCATTTAAATTTCTTTTGGCTATCCTAGTTTTAATTTTAAAGTTTCTTGGACACCGTCAGGCCTCTCTCTCTCCCTCCCTCCCTCCCTCATTTCTTTCCTCTCTGTCCTCCCTGCCCCCTTCTTTCCTTCCTTCTTTCTCTCTTTCCAGCATCCTGTTCATGCTTCATGTATATACTATTTTCTCTTATTTCTCTGAAAAATTTCATATAAAGCTTTAAAAGTATTGCTGTTCTTCCTGAATTGTCTTTCTTTGCTTAGCTCTTCCCCCAGTAGTTTTGGTTAGACTCTTTCAGAATTAAAGCTTTCTGAAATGTATGGTGTTTTGGATTTAGAACTAAAGAATTGTGGGCTACTAAAATCAGTATAGCAGTTTTCACACAATCTATCTTTGCTCATGTTCTTGAGTTAAAAGGTTGTCATTTTTTATTTATTCAGAGAATAAACACCTGGTTTCTTTCTACATGTGCACATGTGTGTATGGGTGTGTGTGCGTGAACTTGACATCTTTCAACCAACTCACCTCTTTTTAACTTTTGCTGTGTCTCTGAACCCTGACCCCTTGTGGGGTTTCTGCAAGACAAATCAGCTTGCTTTTATTTACCATGCCCCCTTGATAGGCATTCGAGTTTCATTTTTCATGTTCTTCCTGGTCAGTTATCAAACCTTTACCCATTTTGCAGAAAATTATTGCAATCTCTTCTTACTGCTCTATTCACTCCTATACTCTTTGTTCTGATATCTCCGCACCTTAAAAAGTCATTAGCTGTCATTCTGGTGAGGTTGAAAATAGAAGGCAGAAGAATACTTATGTGACCCTTCCTCTGACTTGACTGCAGATCTGTTGCTCTGCTTTAGAGAGATCATTGGTGATGACACTGAAGAAGATTTGAAAGAGAGAGCTGTAAGAAGCAGAGACTAATTAAAAGGAACATTTTATGTAGGGCTTTATTCCTAATTCTCTCAAAGAGATTTAAAATGTGAAATGCATTCCAGATAGACCAGATAACTAATCTTAGGAAAATGGATCACTGGGATAAATTTTATCCGGATATTGTGCATATAAAGTATTTCTTTATGCCTTGTCTATATTTGATAAGACTCTGAAACCTCACAGTGGACACCTCCTGTGACTTGTAAGTATACTTATTGGACCCAAAGCTGGTACAAATCTTTGGGTGGTGATGTCATGGGTGCGTCAGGGCAGGTCTGCAGCCATGCAGTGGAGAGATACTGCTCCTGTGGCAATTTCTAGAAGGTCTTCCTTCCATTCTGCATTTAATGCTCCTAATGTCATTTACCCTGTATTCCATGTGTTCCCCTTCTTACTCTTACTTCCTTTTTCCATCTTGGAAGTCTTTTTGTCATTCATGAAATTGTTATCATGGTTGGAAAATAATTGATTAGGAGTCTAGCTCTGTGAGAGAAACTTATGAGAACCAGTGGTTCAGTTAATTCATAAATGCCAAGGAGACTTGCCTGTCACATTTGATAACTTTGTGCATGCATGCTTTTCATTCCTCTGTTTCCCAGCAGTATAAAGGGGACAAACAGTTAGATCATAAAAATAGGCACAAAAGTTGAAGGCTGGCTGAATATTCTTTTGGGTGGTTTGGGAATATACAGTTGGAAGAATGAGTGAACCATATCCTTTCCTTCTTTATGCTTTTCTTTATAATTGTATTTTCTTAAAAGCAAAATATCTGGAGACATGTCTTATCTTAGCTCTCCGGGTTTCTTCTGATCTGGTCAGTAACAACTTTGTGTTTCTGTAACATGCTGAATATTTGATGTGGAATAGAAATGATATGATGTATGTGTGCTTATTTGCCCAGTCGTGGCCAACTCTTTGTGACCTCTTCGACTGTAGCCCACCAGACTCCTCTGTCCATGGGATTCTCCAGGCAAGAATACTGGAGTGGGTAGCCATTCCCTTCTCCAGAAGATCTTCCAGACCCAAGGATAGAACATGGGTCTCTTGCATTGCAGGAGTATTCTTTACCACTTGTGCCACCTATATTCTATAAAAGCAGAGAGAATATACCTTTTTATTTTGATATCCTAGGAGATCTATCTACTGCTATGTATGTATGTGTGTATTAATTTCTCTGCCCCATCCTATTTTTTTTAGAGAAGTTTTGAATTCATAGCAAAATTGAACATAAAATACAGGGTTCTTGTGTATACCTTGCCTTAACATATGCACAGCTTTCCCCACTGTCACCATCCCACACTGGATTAGTACATTTGTTATCATTGGTGAACCTCATTGACACTACTATTATCATCCAAAGTCCATTGTTTACACTAGGGCTCACTCTTGGTGGTGTATATTCTATGGATTTTGACAAATGTGTAATGATACGTATCCACCATTATAACAGCAGATAGAAGAGTCTTACTGTTCTAAAAATCTTTTATACTTCACCTGTTCATCTTTCTCTCTTCCTCTAACTCTGGCAAACTTTTCACTGTCTCCATAGTTTTACTTTTCCTAGAATGTCATTTAGTTGGAATCATACAGTATGTAGCCTTTTCATATAGGATTCTTTCACTTAGTAGTATGCATTTAAGCTTCCTCTGTGTCTTCTTATTGCTTGACAGCTCATTTCTTTCTAGCACTAAATGATATTCTATTGTCTGGATGTATAATGCATTATTAATGCATTAATGCATTCACCTACTCGAAGACATCTTGGTTGCTTCCAAGTTTTGGCAATTATGAATAAAGCTGCTATAAATATCTGTGCAAAGGTTTCTCTGTGGACATGAGCTTTCTACTCACTTGAGTAAATATCAAAGTGTGAAGTTGCTGGATTATATGATAAGAACATATTTAGTTTCATATGAAACTGCCCAACTATTTCCAAAGTGGCTGTATCGTTTTGCATTCCCACCAGCAATGAATAAAAGCTCCTGTTGTTCCACATCCTTGCCAGAATTTGGTGGTGGTCAGTGTTTCAGATTTTGGCTGTTCTAACAGATGTGTAGTGGTATCTCATTGTTTTAACTTGCAATTCTCTAATGAAATATAATGAAAGAGATGTTGAATATATTTTCTTATGCTTATTTACCATCTTTCTTGGTGAGGTGTTCAGATATTTTGCCCATTTTTAAATTGAAAATTTTGTCTTTTTTGTTGTTGAGGTTTAAGAGTTACTTTGTATATTCTGGGTAAGAGTCCTTTATCACATATGTCTTTTGCAAATATTTTTCTCAGTCTGTGGTTTATCTTCTCACTCTTTAGGCATGTCTTGTGGAGAGCAGAAGTTTCTAAGTTTAATGAAATCCAGCATATCAGTGATTTCTTTCATGGATCATGCTTTTCGTATTATATTTAAAAAGTCACTGCCAGAGAATTCCCTGGTAGTCTAGTGGGTAGGACTCAGCACTTGCATTGCCATGGACCTGAGTTCAATCCCTGGTTGGGGAACTAAGATCCTGTAAGCTGTGCAGCATGGCGAAAGAAAAGAAGTCATTTCCAAAACTGAGGAGATCTAGATTTTTTCCTGTATTATTTTCTAGGAATTTTAGAGCTTTGTGTTTTACTTTTAGGCCTACAATCCATTTTTATTTAATTTTTGAGTTCTGTGTGTTTTTTTAAAACTTTTTATTTTGTATTGGCATATAGTTGCTTAACAGTGTTGTGATAGTATTAGCTGGACCACTATGAACTCAGTGATACATATGGATATACATGTATCCATTCTCCTCCAATAGGTCTATATTTAGATACTTTTTTAAAAATTGAGGCATAGTTGACTCTCAACTTTATGTTACTTTCAGGTGTACAGCAAAGTGATTCAGTTATTTTTTTCCAGATTGTCTGTGGATATTCAGTTTTTCCAACACCATTTGTTGAAAAACTAATTTTCTCGATTTTATTGCCTTTGCTCCTTTGTCAGAGATCAGTTGACTCTATTTTTGTGGGTCTATTTGTGGGATCTCTATTCTCTTCCACTGATATATTTGTTCTTTTGCAAATACTACACTATCTTGACTGCTGTTATTCAGTCGCCAGGGCGTGTCCAACTCTTCATGACCCCATGGACTGCAGCATACCAGGCTTCCCTGTTCCTCATCATCTCCTGGGGTTTGCTCAAGTTCATGTCCATTGAGTCAGTGATGCCTTGATTACTGTAGCTTTTTAGTGAGTCTTAAAGTCAGATAGTGGAGGTCCTTCAGCTTGAATCTTCCCCTTCAATATTGTGTTGACTTTTTTCCACATATACTTTACAACCAGCTTGGCAATGTTCACACAGTAACTTGCTGGGATTTTAACTTGTAGAGCACTGTATCTATAAATCAAAGTGGGAAGGGCTAATGTTAATAATACTTAGTCTTGTTATCTATGTACATGAAATACCCCTTCATTTATTTAGCTTTTTTTGATTAGAGTTTTGTAGTTTTCCCTTATTCAGATCTTGTACATATTTTGTTGGATTTATATTTAAGTATTTAATTTGGGGGACTTATGTAAATGATATTGTGCTTTTAAAGTTCCAGTAGCTTGTTGCTAGTATATAAGAAGGTAATTGACTTTTATATATTAATCTTATATCTTTTATAATCACCCATTAGTTCCAGAAGTTTTTTGTTGGTTCTTTGGGTATTACTTTGAACAAAATATAGAATGTTATATTAGCTTCAGGTATGCAACATTAATGATATATTTGTATATATTACAAATGATCAGTTTACAACTGTTACCAGATATAGTGACAGAATTTTTTTCTTGTGATGAGAACTTTTAAGATCTACTTTTTAAGCAACTTTCAACATGCTGTACATTAAATTCTCATGATTTATTTATTTTGTAACTAACAGTTTGTCCTTGATTTTTTTGAACCATTATTGGCAGTGCTTGAGTATATATTTCTAGTAACCTTGTAATTCTCACAATTGCAGGTTTTCATAGTTAGCACTGAGTCTGTGAGTAACATTCTGGCTTCTTGGTGTGGCATTGTGAAGCTCTCTTTCATTTATCAGAAGCTATGTGGTCATAGGGACCACAAGTCACCTAGGTGGGCTCATTTCCTGTTGATCATGTTATTCTCAGTTTGATGCAAGACAGGTGGTTGGAAAGATGAAAAGACAGTGGCTTGTGGTTTAGACTTAGTGGGGTCTTTTGATGAGAAGTAAAACTGAGCACAAGATATAACCTTAAATTCAGATAGTCCTGGGTAACACTAGACTAAAGTAACTCTGTGTGCTCTGGTACAAAAACAGTGAGAAAAAGAGTAAAATTCAATGAATCAACAGTTTTATTGACAAAAACTCAGAGCAGAGCTTAGGTCTATTAGAGAATTGTTGATATTATAGACACATGGATACATGAACATTACTTTGGTCTTAAAATCTCAAGTGACAAAACAAATATTCAAAGCATGATGTAGTGTCTCTGTTTGCTCCCCACAAGCTCTGTCACTACATTTAGTTCTGGTACTCATGTGCTTTTTATTATAAATGTCATTGAATATTTTTTTAAAAAGTGTTTAAATAAATACTGAAGTCTGTTTCTTCCTTCCCTCCCCCTGCAGCTCGTAATTCAGTTTTATCATGATCACCACTTTCTTGTTCACTCCAATATCTCTTAACTTGCAAGGAATAATATTTTGCTTTCAGGATTATAGTGTAGAACTGTTTGTTTCTTGCAGGCTGCAGCGATGGAATCAGAGATGGATACTTCCAAAGATTCAGTGATATAAACTATCCCACACTCCAGCCAGAGGTGAAGATTCATCTTACAGGTCTTCGAAATGACTATTGTATGTTATTGTTTAGATCATGAATTAAAACATTGATATGACAGAATGTATCCTGTGCTGTAGCATAAACTTGAAATTTGATTCTGGAAGAAGCAAATGGCCTTGTGCCTCATGCTTAAATGTTGTGCCATCCAAGTGTGTTTACTATTGTGAGTTTTTCACTGTGGAATTTTCATGTTCAGGAATGGGCATTGTTTGTCTTAGTGGGCACAAGAAGCACACACTGTAAGAGAATGAACTGTGTCAGTGATGACCTACTCCTATGCTTATATTTTAAACATGGACAAATCCTACCAGTCAAACAACTGTATTGGCTATTTGTCCCTAGTTTCTTCTTATGTCTCTAGCTTGTGATCTAGTTGGGAAAATGAGACTCACTCACACTGAACTGCTACCAACATGCCAGTGTAGAGTATAGATAATAAACTGTGGGGTACAAGGAGCTGTAAGACTGCATATCGTTTGGTGACCTTCGGAATTGTCTGGAAAGACTTTGTGGAGATACTAAGACTTGAGATGAATCTTAAAAAGATGGGTAGGCTTGGAGGAGTGGAAAAGAGAAGACAGAGCATGTTCAGCAATGTTAGCAACATGAACAAAGGCAGGACGTTGGTAATTAATAATAATCAGTGGCAATGAGGAAGATACTTTGGGGAGTGGGGAATAGCGGGTGGATGCAGATTATAGAGAATTTCAAAGTCTGAAGCAGATTTTTGGATTTGTTGTACAAATTCTCGACTAGGTAAAACATCAAAGGAAAATTCATGGCAGAATACGCAGAATGCATTTAGTAGGAGAGTTACCAAAAAGTAAGGGACTGTTTTCTCTGCATGAGGAAAAATATATGGGAGGAGGGATAAATTTAAGATTATTCCAAGTTTTGAAGCGGGAGAAGGATGGTGTCACCGAGAAGACAAGTTAGCAGGAAAAATGGTATGAGGAGGGAACTTTTCTTGCAGTATTACATTCGAGGAAACAGTGAGACATTTAAGAGTTTCTGGGAAATCATAAATGAGGTTGGTGAAAGAGGAAAGGCTGGAGGATAGGTCAGATGACTATGTTTGAAGCTGACAGATAGGGTGAGCTCTTCTGGTGAGGGAGAAAGAGCAGAGGGATGAGGTTTGGGTCTGGGGCACATTTACAAAGAGGAACGAGCAGGTAAAACACAAAATCATTAAAGGGAACAGTTCCCCTATCGTTCTTCTCCTAGACCTCCTTCTCTAAGAGAATTTATTGCTATGACTAATGAAAACTGAAGAATTCATTTCAAGAGATGTTTAAAAAGCACACCACTCATATTAAAAAACAGGCAAAACCCTTTTTTTCCCCCTCTTCCCCCTTCAGCCTATAACCCCTTTTGTTCTCCCTTTGACAGCAAAACCTGTCAAAAGATGCCCATAATTCATAATTTATTATTTTCTCTCCCCATTTTGTTTTTAATCCTTGCTAGTTATGATTAACCTAGATAGTATATTGAAAAGCAGAGATATTACTTTGCCAACAAAAGTCTGTCTAGTTAAAGCTGGTTTTTCCAGTGGTCATGTATGGATGTGAGAGTTTGACTGTGAAGAAAGCTGAGCACGGAAGAACTGATGCTTTTGAACTGTGGTGTTGGAGAAGGCTCTTGAGAGTCCCTTCGACTGCAAGGAGATCCAACCAGTCCATCCTAAAGGAGATCAGTCCTGGGTGTTCACTGGAAGGACTGATGCTGAGGCTGAAACTCCAACACTTTGGTCACCTCATGCGAAGAGTTGACTCATTGGAAAAGACTCTGATGCTGAGAGGGATTGGGGGCAGGAGGAGAAGGGGACGACAGAGGATGAGATGGCTGGATGGCATCACCGACTCGATGGACATGAGTTTGAGTGAACTCCACGAGTTGGTGATGGACAGGGAGGCCTGGCGTGCTGCAGCTCATGGGGTCGCAAAGAGTTGGACAAGACTGAGCGACTGAACTGAACTGAGTCAGTTCTTAAATCTCACCATGCCATTAAAACTGCTGTTTGTAACATCACCCAAAATTTTCATTACTAAATCCAACAATCACTTTTTGGAGCTCATTTACTTAATTCTGTCAACCATAGTTGAGACAATTGGTCCCTCAGTTCTCCTTGATATCCCATTGTCTTTGCCTCCTAGTTTTCTGTTAACTCTTGCTTGGTCTCTCTTTTTTTTCTCGCTGATTTCCCTCCTCTTCTGTCTCTTGGTCTCTTAAATTTCAAAGTGCACCAAGTCTCATTCCTTGGACATCTTTTTCTGACTTCCACGTTAGTTGATCTGTTGGCTTTCTGGCTATATCTCCTTGTATTATGTTTTTAGTTATTGCTTTAGGGACTGCCATGCAGTCTAAATTTTCTCACTGTACCTAGAATTACTGCTGCATATTTTAGAACAATATGTAAAAATCTTGCAGTCATGTGTTTCCCCAACCCTCAGCTTTTTGGGAGAGTTACTTTAGTTGTTTTTTAAATCTACATGCATTGAAAACTTCACCATTGTTAAATGGGTTAAAAAGCCATACATATTTATGTGAGGGAAAAATGGTCCTTATATTTGCCCAAATATTCACCAGTTATAACATTCCCTCCATTCCCAAAGAGCCAAATGTTCCTCTTATATAACTTACTTTCAGTCAAAAACCTTTTGTTAGTATTCACAGATCAGGTCTCTTATTAAAGGCTTCTCTTACCCTTATTGTGATATATTTGCTTACTATAGAATTCTGGCTTGCCAGATATATTTGCAGCATTTTAAAGATGTTGCACTGACTTTTGGCCTCTATGGTTTCTGGTGAGCACTCATTTGAACCCTTGTTCTCTCGTTTCCAAGACCTGACCCCAATTACATATATGTTAGATATGTTGTTGTCTGCCTACAATGCAGGAAACCTGGGTTCAGTCCCTGGGTTGGGAAGATCTCCTGGAGAAGGAAATGACAACCCACTCCAGTATTCTTGCCTGGAAAATCCCATGGGTGGAGGAGCCTGTGTAGGCTACAGTCCATGGGGTCGCAAAGAGTTGGACATGACTGAGCGACTTCACTTTTACTTTTAGATCTGTGGATATTATTCCACCAATCCCTGAGGTTCTGTCCATTTCTTCAAAAATTTTTTTCCTCCATGTTTTATCGATTGGATAAGACCAGTTTTCCTTGTGCTTACACACTTTGGGGTTAGGCTGCAGTGTGTGTGGCTTCATACACTCACAATTAGAGAATGCCTTTCTGTGGTCCTCTTCCCTCCCAGGCTTTCTCCCTCACACTTTGGCCAAATCGAGCTCCTTTCTCGGATTTTTTTGACCAGAAACAAGGTAGGCTTTCTATTAGAGTTTGAACTACTGCTGTTATTCTCTGATTGGGGCCCACCCTCAGTGTTAAGCTGTGTAAGGAGAAAAGTGGAAAACTCACCCCTGGGTGGATTGCCTCCCCAAGTTTTCGCTTCCTTAACTCGATTTCCCTGCTTTTGCTTATTTTCCAGAGTTCTCAGGTGTTTGTTTTTAGAATTTTGTTTTGTAGTGTGCATCGGTGGGAAGGATAAGTTATAAGGAGCTTAGACTGCTCTGATGCAACTGGTGAGCTTCATATTTTCATACTGATGTGTGTCAATCAGGATAGCAGTTTCTTATAAGAAATAAGATCAGGTGTGGCTTAGTATGTGGTCATACAGATATGGTTTCTCTGAGCACTCATGTAATTCTTAGAATGTAAGATAGAGAATACTAAGAACTTCCAGCTATCATAAATAAGCCAGAGATCACCTCTTCTAGATTTACTGTAGTTAGGTTGTCTTTTGATTAGAAATGATGGTGGCAACTCTCATCTGTATATTCTAGGCCCAAGGATGTCACCATAAGAATTATGTGCTTTTAAACTTTGATGATCTGTTAGATGAAATCCATGTATTACTTATAATGGTAGATGAAACTGCCAAGTTTTCTAAATGCATCTAAATAAGTATATATAAGCATAAATGATAAGCATTATTGCTTATCTTGATACAAGCATTATTGTGTATCTTGAAATAAGATTCTATTCCAGCTTTCATTTTTGAGCTTCTAATGATCTGATTTGACCCATGATTCTGTTTTTCAGCTGACCGTGGGGAAATCATTAATCTTTCTCCTCTATCTATAAGTAAAGTTGTTTATTTGAAAATATTTTTATTTGGCTGTATAATCACCCCAATCTGAAATGCTTTCTTATAGATCTGAATATCCTGGACTGGAATTGTCAAAATCTTGTTGCCATAGCCCTTGGATCTTCTGTATACATCTGGAATGGGGATAATCACCAGAGAATTGAAAATACGTACTTCAGTCTCCCTTGTAACTATGTGTCTTCTGTGTCCTGGATGACAGAGGGGACCTGCCTGGCCGTTGGTACCAGCGAGGGAGAAATACAAGTACTGGGCAGCGTTTCTGTCTCATAGTGTGTTCTGTATGTGGCTGGATAAGCAAGGTTGACTTTTTAAAGCTTTTTTTTGATATAGACCATTTTTAAAATCTTTATTGAATTTGGTGCAGCATTGCTTCTGTTTTATGTTTTGTTTCTTTGGCTGCAAGGCACGTGGGATCTTAGCCCCCTGACCAGGGATCAAGCCCATACTTCTGCATTGGAAGGCGAAGTCTTGACCACTGGACCACCAGGAAGTCCCTAAGATTGACTTTTAATAACAGATTGACTATTTAATAAAATAAAGAAACTTATAGTGATGGGGTACTTGAAGCTAGGGGGCATAAGAGGATATGCCATTCTGGGGTCGTCCTTGAATGCTGTTTAATGAGGATGTAGGGATACTCTGCTTTGTTTTTTCACACAGTCTTTCTTTGTGTCACATTTCCTTTTACCCCCTCATTTTTTTTCTCTCAAACTAGAGTTGGGCTTATGAGATCCCCAGTTGTTAGAACTTTGGAGAGAAGTCCTAAAACTGAAATAGATAACCTTCTGGTCCTCCTTTCTTACTTAAAGCCAAAATCAGAAGTAGAGTTACTTAAAAGTAGTGAATTTTTTTCTAATAGGCTCTCTAAAATGGGAGCTTAGCAAGTTTCCATCAATCTCTCTAATTTCTCATGTATTATTATTATTGTTTATTAGCAACAGATAAACAATATTGCTTGTGCCCAGTGACTCTGGAGGGCCACAGATGGCTCTACTGTTTTTTTCATCTCTGGAATGAGTCTATGAGGGTCATGTCGTGATTTCTTCTTATGCCAAAGTTCTCATTCCTAATATACAGCTTAGAATATCATTTATAGCTGGCAGGAAAGGAGTCTCTTAGCAGTAAATGGAATTCCTGACCCTAGAAATTGTGTAGGCACTCAAATTTTATTTGTTGATAACTGTAGGTGGATTTCCAGCTTTGGAATTCCCATAGTTTGAAGGAACTAGAAGTGTCAAAGTGATTTTCAACCTTCTGCAGTTGACTGAATTAACTTCAGTTCAGTTCAGTTCAGTAGCTCAGTTGTGTCCGACTCTTTGCGACCCCATGAATTGCAGCATGCGAGGCCTCCCTGTCCATCTCCAGCTCCCAGAATTCACCCAAACTCATGTCCATCGAGTTGGTGATGCCATCCAGCCATCTCATCCTCTGTCATGCCCTTCTCCTCCTGCCTCCAAGAAACTTTTAAAATAAATGCCGTATGCCCAGGCTCTTACTCCCACCATTGAATCGGAATGTCGAGCACCCAAACTCTGTTCCCTGAGGTGAGGTGAGGTAAAGTCGCTCAGTCTTGTCCGACTCTTTGCGACCCCCTGGACTGTAACCTACTAGGCTTCTCTGTCCATGGGATTCTCCAGGCAAGAATACTGGAGTGGATTGCCATTTCCTTCTCCAGGGTATCTTCCTGACTCAGTATTGAACCCGGGTCTCCTGGATCAAAGGCAGGTGCTTTAACCACTGAGCCACCAGGGAAGATGATCCAGATATGCAGGCAGCATTAAAAACTGCTTTAGGGTTAGAGGTGCTGAACTTTCACGAGGGCTGGTGTATCAACAGTAACTGGCTATTAGCCCTTTGAGAAGATTGTGGGTTGTGAAAATGCCAAATAACCATGCTTTTTCATTTTTTTTTCCAGTTATGGGATGTGGTCACTAAAAAGCGACTGAGAAATATGCTTGGCCATTTGTCAGTAGTTGGGGCTCTAAGCTGGAATCACTATATTCTTAGCAGGTGAGAAGCATCTTATTGGAACCAATTAAGTTTGCATCACCAATTGATTACAGGTGAACAGAACTATAAAATTTGAAACCAAAACCAAAGTAAAACCAAACAGACATGATTAGTAATAGTCATGATCCTACCATAACCGTCAGCTGTTCAGACCTTCTGGTGATAAAAGTGGTCCAGGGGCCACGTGTACCATGGTGGCTCTGTGTCTGCAGCGTGTACTCTTACTGGGATTGTGAGGGTCAAGATCACAGGTGAAATAATTGTTAAAGTAAAATGTAAAACTCTGTTTAAGCAGAAAGTTTCTCTGTATACTTGCTAGAGGGATATTTTGTTGAAATCAGTATTTATTGCTGTCAGATTCACTAATGTGGAATATGTTGTTAAGCTTTCTGGGGGCAAAATTCCAATTCACAGCCCCACAGAGGTTAGAGCTGGAAGGAACCTCATAGAATAACCAGTTCAGTGATTCTCAAACTTGACCATGTGTCAGAATGGCCTGGAATGCTCCTCAAAACCCAGATTGCTGCCCTGTCTCTGAAAATTTGAGATTCAGTAGGTCTGATGTTGGGCAGATAATATGCACTTCTAATTTCTCAAGTGATGTTGATACTTCCTCACTTTTGAGAACTACTGATTTAGTTGTCTAACCTCTTCTTTTTGACTAGAAAAGTTAAATGACTTGTCCCTGTGAGCCTACATAATCAGTCTAAATATTTATTTAATAAGTAATTCATCTTCATACTGTATTTCTTAAATAAAACTCAGAACCTTCTATAATTTCTTTCAGTGGCTCAGATGTAAATTGAGATTTCAAAACTTTGTGATTATAGCCAAATTTAAAACTACTTATGCAAAATGCCCTTATAAAGGAATAAATATTTACCCTGAGGTGTTGTTGCAGCTAAGTCAATTCTATACTTGGGTTCCTTTTACAGTCTACACTGTGTAAGTTTAGTTTCATTATCCATGAGGAATATGAGCAAATATTTTCTTAAAATAATAGCAGCTAAAGCGTCTGCTTGTAATGCGGGAGACCTGGGTTTGATCCCTGAATCAGGAGGATCCCCTGGAGAAGAAAATGGCAACCCACTCCAGTACTCTTGCCTGGAAAATCCCATGGACGGAGGAGCTTGGTAGGCTACAGTCTATGGGGTTGCAGAGTCGGACATGAATAAGCGACTTCACTTTCAAAATGTTTGGAGTACTCCGTGCCAGGAACCGTGCTAACTCTTAATGTGTATGAAAGTGAAAGTGAAATCGCTCAGTCATGTCCGACTCTTTGCAACCCCATAGACTGTAGCCTACCAGGCTCCTCCGTCCGTGGGATTCTCCAGGCAAGAGTACTGGAGTGGATTGCCGTTTCCTTCTCCAGAAGATCTTCCCAACCCAGGGATTGAACCCGGGTCTCCCTCATTGCAGGCAGACAGACGCTTTACTATCTGAGCCACCGGGGAAGACTCCTTAATGTGTATAACTGTGTTTTAATCCCTGCAGTAATACTAGAAAGTGGTTTATATCCCCCACACCCTCTTTTTTTGAGGAGTAAACTGAGACAGCAGTCTGAGGTCACATGGTTAGCATAAGGCGAAGAGTCAGGCTTTGAACCAGGTGGTCTGGCTGCGGAGTCTATATAGTTCATCAGAACGCTATTCAGGGCTGAGCCTAAGTAGGTTTTAAAAAATCTGACACTGGACTTTGAGAAATTTCAAGAAATAGTTGTAGGCACTTATTTATTTTCTCTTTGGAGAAAACTAGTGCAGAAATCATTATCAGTATCACTCATTATCTTTGAGTGATAGGACCTTTATCATCATTTGGATCCAAATTTGGATCCAGTGATTTTGAATCATATTGTAGTTTGTTGTGACTTTCAGATAGTTTTATAATTATTTTAGATGATAGTAGAATGAACAAGTAGATCTGCAGATTAATAGGAAAAGGAAATAATATGTTTCTATGTCTAACATATATATGGTATATACACCATTTCATTGAGATAATATGAAGTATTGTGTTGGGGGCCAGTGTGAGGAACTCCGCCCTTGGCAAAGGTCATGAGGAAGGGGGCTTCGGCATATGCAAAGGCATGACCAAGTCTCAGGAAATTCCCCTGCTCCCGAGCATCTAACCCCAAAATCAGAGCCTATCTTGTACTCTCACCTACGGGGGCTCTCCCTCATAACCGTTTCTCTCCGAGAAGGAGTAAACGTGCAGCTCCAAGGCAGTAAAAATTCCTGAGCGTGACTAGAGTGTTTCAACTTATGGGACTCCTCTGAAGGTTATCTAGCCTGCCTGTATAGGTTCCTCCGGCCACAACAGCCCTCCAACCATGAGAGGCACGAGATGTTTTTGACTTACTAAAGGCAAATTCTTGTGAGAAGTTAGAAATTCTTAGTATAATGGGTTGGTTGAGAATTATATTGATAAAGGGTTTCTTCATTTGTTGTGTCAATAATTGCTGCTAATTCACTGCCCTAGGTGGGACAAGGGCGTCTCAGGTTAAACCTCTCTGCAGACACATGATGGTTTACTACCTCTCAACCATAAACAGCACAGAGTTTGGAGTATTAGCATAGGGCTTTTCTCATTTGATTGCCTCCAGGCCTCCATATCCTTTAGGTACCTGGGAATATATTAATCAATGTATTTGAAATATAGAAAAGGAAATATAGTAGTTTTTGATGTTAGAGAAATAAGTATTAACCTCAATATTAGACTTTTTGAGTTAATGAATTTTCTCTCTTGTAATAGATCACTGTACTTTGTTATAAATCACTGTGTCCTTGCTATGTAAAAATGTAACTTTGTCACTATCTTAAGACTAAGTAGATCTTAAGAGGAACATTGGTGAAAGGATTTTCATTTGTTGGACTGATGTTTGCTGCTAAAATCTCCATATTCCCTGCCCTTATAATGAATATAACTAGCATATAGGAGAAATAAGTATTAACCCATAGGAGAAATAAGTATTAACCTTTAAGCATATAGGTGAAATAAGTATTAACCTATAGGAGAAATAAGTATTAACCCATAGGAGAAATAAGTATTAACCTTTAAGCATATAGGTGAAAAGAAGTATTAACCTATAGGAGAAATAAGTATTAACCCATAGGAGAAATAAGTATTAACCTTTAAGCATATAGGAGAAATAAGTATTAACCTATGGGAGAAATAAGTCCTAGCCTTTAAGCATATAGGAGAAATAAGTATTAACCTATAGGAGAAATAAGTATTAACCTTTAAGATTAATCATGTTAACCTTGGGTTAAATAAATTCCTTTCTTGATTGTAACTCATTACACTCTCACCCTATAGGAATGCAACTTTATTTGGAGGGTGGTGCTTGGTTTAAGGAAAAACACCCTTGGAAAAAATAAGTTTTCTGGTTATCAGAAAGAAAGGGTTGTAAATGTCAGCAGGCAGAAATGGCTTGAAGATGATGTAAAACCCTTAAGACTTCTTTATGTAAAGCACCTGATTTTGATAAGGTCAGGACTGCTGACCCCCGCGTGACTCTGTATTCATCCCTATATGTAACAAAAGGTATATAAGCAAACCCCAAAATAAAGAAACTGGATCAGTTCCGGAAAGACTGATTCCCTCATGTCGTTCCTTTCTGCTCCCCAACTTTCTGGCTGAATTCCCATCTGGAGCGTGGGTGCCCACCATGCAGATGGTGCAAATTCCTTGTCCGGAATTTTATTGGTACCCTATGTAACCAAGTTATTCAGCCCCTTTCTCTCTCTCCTACTATTTTCTGGCCAAATTCCCATCTGGTGCATAGGACCCACCAAGCCTACTAACTTTGCCTGGGCTTCTAAGATCGGACCAGGGGGCCTCAGTGCCTCCTCTCCTTCAGGAGAACAGGAAGACGCCTGCAGCCTTCATAGGTGGTGATTGGTACCCTGTGTTAACCAAGTTATTTGGCCTCTTTTTCTCTGCTAAATTCCTAATCCCTCTCTATCTGTAATTCAATAAGCTTTTCCTAGGACGCCTACTCCATCCCCATCTTTGAATCACCCTGGATCCACCGGGCTGGACCCCGGAAGTATTGAATTCCAGAAAAGTAATATTTCCTGTGTCCAATACATAAACTACTATCTGGGAAAATATGATAATCTTCTAAATTTATTTTCTCCATGCGTCTGTATCATATTAAAGCCACTGGAGATATATCTATCAAAGGATATATTTTTAATATCCAGATTTGAAACTGTCAGACAAATCTACTTAATTTGTGAGAAGAATCACCCAGACAGAATACTCCATCCTTATTAAGTCAAGAAATGTCTATGTTTTGAATCTATCCTAAGGGGTTTTTCAGGAGTATGAACAATACTTCCCTTCATGTTATGCTTATGCAGCAGCAGGGCTCAAGTTCTCTGTCCTAACCTGCCCCTTTACCTCTTGGCAGTGGGTCGAGACTGGGCCGTGTTTATCATCACGACGTTCGGGTAGCCCAACACCATGTTGGAACTCTTCAACACAAACAAGCTGTGTGTGGTCTGGAAGTGGGCGCCAGGTGGCAGGCTGCTTTCCAGTGGCTGTAGTGATGGACTGCTAACTATATGGCCACATGATCCAGGTGCAAATGCACAAGGTTGCCCACTAAAAGTCATACATCAATCTACAGCAGTCAAGGTAAGAAATTCAACAGTTTTGAAAGGTGTGCTTGGCCTGGTGGTTAAGCATGGGATCATCTGGTGTAAAGGTTAGTTAAAATATAGCTTTGCTAAAGTGACAAGGCAAAAGCTCGCTTATAGAGAGCTGCTTCCTGCAAGGAGCTGCTTATATTCTTAGATGTCTTATCAGAAATACAGTGAATTGAACTAAGATATTGTCGACTACAAATTGGCACTTGCCATTGGCTCTTGCCATCTGCCTCTATAAGAATTAAATCATGTACTGCTGCAGCTGCTAATTTTCAATACCCCGTGAAGGATTTCCCTGGTGGCTGAGATGGTGAAGAATCTGCCTGCAATGTGGGAGACACAGGTTTGATCCCTAGGTCAGGAAGATCCCCTGAAAAGGGAATGCCTACCCACTCCAGTATTCTTGCTTGGAGAATCCCATGGACAGAGGAGCCTGGCAGGCTACAGTCCACGGGATCACAAAGAGTTGGATACGACTGAAGTGACTTAGTGTAGCGTGAAAGGAGTTTAGGGTAAAGAACAGAAATGAAACAGTGTGCTTGGGGAAAACAGGCAGTACAGGTCTTCAGAGAATTCAGGAGCTGATTTTTGAGCCCAATTCTTATATCTCCCACATCTAGAAAAGCACTAAAATCCTTCACGGTCACGACTGCTCCTTGTGACTAGCAGAAACCTTCTGCAGAAAATACATGCTTGAGTGCATGTACTCACCAAGGTCACATATATACTGACCTTCCCTCTACCTCTTTGGAGGAGTTTCTCAGAGGTATCTGAGCTGCTGTCTCCTGGGCTATCATCCTCATTTTGCCCCACGTAAAACTTACTCACAACTCTTCCTGCTGTGCATTTTTTTAAAGTTGATAATAGAGTTTCTGGAAACTTGAACAAGTCAAGCCTTGTGGCATCTACCACCTGGGGAATCATAAAAACAGTCACTAGTGTAAATGTTCTCACAGACACTGCAGACTAGCCAGTTAGTGTAACGAGCAGACTTCAGATGTTGACATCTGTGTGATTCTGCTCATGATGGAGCTTCTAGTTTTGCCAAAACAGCTTGTTTGTAGTAAAAGCTAATTAGAAATAGGGTACTAAAGAAGATGATTACTAATAAATATAAAAAATACTAATATTCATCCTGTGATAAAACTGAGGTTCCTGGGTCAGGAGAATTTCCAGCCTCTTCAAATTAGATGCAAAATTTTGTTTTTACTGAAATAGCTCTTTTATTCAGCCCAGTAAGGGTTGTAATAGAATGGTTATTTGAAAAAGACAATTAAGGCAGACAATTAAGACAAAAAAGACAACTATAACCATAAGATATAGTACATATATATTGTAAATATTTAATTTCAATTTATTTTATTCAACAAATATTTTATTTCAATTCAATTTTAATTTCTAAATTAAATTGTACATTTATTCATAATACAAGGCCAAGGTCTTTGCTTTGAATGAAGTTCGGCGGTTAGAGTTCTTCACTGTCTTTCTTGTATGAACTACAGTCATATTTCATTGTCTGTGGTTTCTAATTATATTTATTCTGATATCTATTATTATGTAACAAATTACCCTGAGTCCTAGTGGCTGGCTTGACATAATTTTATTATCTTTTATGGTTTCTGTGGGTCAGACTTTGGGAAGGGCTCTTCTGGCTCAGGGTCTCTCATGGGGTTGCAGTCAGACAGTGACTGAAGCTGGAAGTGCTGGGAGCTGGGACAGTGTTGGCTGGCCAGTCATCCTTCCCTCTTCCTGTGGTCTCAGAGCTTCTCTACATCCTTTGTGCTAGTCTTACCACATGGGCTTCCTTACTGCCTGGCTGCCTTAAGCGGGGGAGGACTTCGTGGTTCAGGGCAACAGGGCCAGTGCTTCAGAGAGCAAGGCACAAGTGGCCTCGTTAGGGGAAGCACACTGACTGAAACCGCCCACCCTGGCCGGGCACCATAGTAACCGTTTGCATGAGCTGTTTTACGACAGGAGGTCCTGGTAAGGAACATGGAACTAATAGGCCACCACCAACTGGAAGAGTTCAGGAAAGGTCAAAAGGAGACACCACAGGTCCAGCTGCCTCCCAGAATCCTTCTCTCTGGCATCCATCTTGGCTGAACAAGGTGTGCACCACCTGGAAGGACTCTGAGTCAGAATGATTGGCTAAAGACAATCCAGAAACTAATCCCATCACCATAAAAAAAATGGAGATGATGAGCCAGGCGGCAGAGCTGTTCTCCTGGGTTCCCTTACCCTACTGCTCTCCACCCGGGTGCCCTTTCCCAATAAATCTCTTGTTTTGTCAGCACATGTGTCTCCTCGGACAATGAATTTCTGAGTGTTAGACAAGAGCCCCGTTTCAGGCCCTGGAAGGGGTCCCCCTTCCAGCAACAGCATCACCTTTTATGACTCAATTCCAGAAGCCATGGAGTGATACTTTCGGTGCAGTCAGTTGTTTGCAAGCCAGTCCCAAGCCCTCCCAGATTCAAAGGGAGGAGAATGAGATTCTACATATAGATGGAGGATGTTGGCAAAGTTCTAGATGGGCAAGTGGGATGGGAGATTAATTTTTAATGATAAATGAGCCTAAACTGAGGATGAGATTAGTGTACTCATCTGATCCTGGTGTTGTAAAAAGTTACTACTATTTGGAAAAATTTATGTCAGCACTTCTGAAGCTTGGAATTTACCTAAAAAATAATATATTGGAAACAAAGACATATGCCAGAATATATTCATTAGAGTATTCTTTATAAAAACAATACAACCCCCCTCCCCACCCGCCCCACAACTTTCTCCAAAAGACTCGGCTCAACCCAGTGCAAACCAAATGAAAATAAGATGGAGACCAGGGAATTCCTTGGTGGTGTGGTGGTCAGGACTCTGTGCTTCTACTGCTGGGGGCCCGGGTTTGATCCCTTGTTGGCAAACTAAGATCCCACAAGCTGCACGTGGTGCAGCCAAAAAATTATTGCCATTTGGAACAAAAAAACAAATGAAAAAAAAAAACAAAACCTGAGTGTAGCATTAGAACAAACATTAGAGTATAATAACATGATAGAATAGTGTGGGATAATTAAAAATTATAATTTTGAAAAATATGTTAAACATGGGAAACTGTATAAGTGAAAACATCAGAATTAGCAGTAGTAATTTATAACTAAAGAACAGGCAATTTTATTTTCTAAACTGTACTAGTGAGAGGGTTAACAGCCTTGGTAGGAAGGCCAGAGGTCCCCAGGTGGCAGGAGGAAATAAACTACAAGTGGCAGAAGTTTTTTTTTTTTCTTTTCTCTTCTAATCCTGTCTTGTCATGGCAACACCTGGTTCAACCTGAACTTAACTTTTTTCAAGCCTTGAGCTAACCAATGTGATTTTTCTTATGGAAATGTTAACATAGCTTTTCTTAAGCTATGTTAATGAAACTAAGTATTTGCCTTGGAATCTGCCTTTCTTCAAATTGGTTCATCTAAGACTCAAACCTTGAACTGATAATAGATTAACAAACCAGTACGTCTTACTCATGGAAATGTTCTCTTAAGCTATGTTAAGGAAACTATGTATTTGCTTGGAAATCTGCCTTTCTTCAAGATTCATGTCGCTTGCTTTATGACTGGGGATGACTCACTTTGTGTCAGTTCCATGTCAAATGCATGTTGTGGGAGAGGGGCCTGGTGCAGCTCTCTCAGTTTTGAGGTGTTCCTTTATCTGATTAGCAAGTTGCTAACAGGTACAAAACGCCTTGTTAAAAGCTAGCAAGGGGGCACTGTTTCTGTCCCCTTCTGATGTTTATATCAGAAGCTTTCTCTATCTACTTTATACTTCAATAAAGCTTTGTTACACAAAAGCTCAGAGTGATCAAGCCTTGTCTCTGGCCCTGGATCGAATCCCTCTCTTCCGGAAGACATGAATCCTGGTGTCGTATCCTGGTGTTGTTCACAGCTCGTAGCAGCAACCTTTCATTAGGATTTGAAACATAAGATTTTTTGTGTTGCGAGCAAGCAGGTGTAGCTCTTCGTTCTCTTCTGTTCTCTTCTCTGACCTAGAACCTAAGGACACAGGTAGATAAACCAGAGGAAGACTGCATTTTGTAATCAGATTCTAGAGGTACATGTCAAATATTTTAGCAGCAGATTTTTTGCCCCAGAGGATATATTGAATGTAGCTTTTCAAACATATTATTGTGTAATTTTTCTGTTTGAAATACTTGCACTTGTTACCTAATTTGAAGAAGACAACAATAGGTGATTTCTAGTCCATGAGAAGTAATCTCTGGAGAGGGCAATAGCTCTTGCCTGTGGATCACAGGTTCTGGAGATCTGCCGTGGGGGCAGACCTCTGGAACTTCTGGTTAGATGCATGCATCTCATTCATGAGTTCACCTCCAAAGCTGACCTGCCTGTGTGATTATTTGGAACTTTAAAGGCCATTGATTGGTGTCCCTGGCAGACTGAAGTCCTCGCTGTTGGAGGAGGAATGAAGGATGGACGCTTACACATCCTGGACATAAATACTGGGCAAAGCATCCAGACCCCAAGCACAGACTCACAGGTAAATGTCTTTTCTGGAGTTCACCTTCATTCTGATCTTCTAGAATCTTGTGAAACTAATATATGATAGAGCATAGGACCCAAACACACCTCTCTTTAGCTGCTGAGTCTATAGGAGTTTCAGCTCCTAAGAGTTTCCTTTTGTAAAACCCTTTTCAGCTGTGAGTTGCAAGTTAATTTAACTTGTGTACTCATTTTTTTTTTTTTCAGTTTTCTTTCTCAGCTCTGCTTTAACTGTGAAAATTGGGAGCAGTCTGACTGGACAATGATCATGCTGTTGTCGTTCAGTCTGACTGGACAATGATCATGCTATTGTCGTTCAGTCGCTAAGTTGTATCCGACTCTGCAACCCCTTGGACCACAGCACACTAGACTTCCCTGTCCATCACTAACTCCCTGAGTTTCCTCAAACTCATGTCCTTTGAGTTGATCATGCCATTCAACCATCTCATCCTCTGTCGTTCTCTTCTCCTTCCTCAGTCTTTCCCAGCATCAGGATCTTTTCTAGTGAGTCAGTTCTTTGCATCAGGTGGCCAAAGTATTGGAGCTTCAGTTTCAGCATCAGTCCTTCCAGTGAATATTCAGGGTTGATTTCCTTTAGGATTGACTGGTTTAATCTCCTTGCAGTCCAAGGGTCTCTTAAGAGTCTTCTCCAGCACCACAATTCGAAAACATCAATTCTTCGATGTTCAGCCTTCTTTATGGTCAACTGTCACATCCACACATGAATACTGGATAAACCTTAGGTTTGACTATATGGACCTTTGTCGGCAAAGTGATGTCTCTGCTTTTTAACACACTGTCTTGTTTTTCATAGCTTTACTTCCAAGGAGCAAGTGTCTTTTCATTTAATGGCTGCAATCACTGACTGCAGTGACTTTGCATCTAAAGAAAGTAAAATAATCGTAGTCCACTTCAATTCATAGGTTCATTGTGCCTAAGTCTCTTTGTATATTTAGTTTTTGTTGCTTTGGGATAAACTTACCTGGAACTAACGTAATTCCTCTAATACCCTAACCCTATATGTAGACTGGAAGTAGATGTGGACAGAACATACTGCCTAAACTTAGTTTAAGATGTATTCAATGAGTCAGAAATTGCCATAATTCTATATTTTGGGGTCATTATTACAGATTTGTTCCCTAACCTGGCTACCTAAGACAAAGGAGATCGCAACTGGCCAAGGTTCTCCCAAGAATGATGTGACTGTGTGGACCTGTCCTGGTCTGGCCAGGTCACGTGGATTTTTGGTAAGTATATAGGTAGATAAAATGACATGTACCTATTGCAAGGTGAGCTATTATTGGTGGAAAAAGCCATGAATGGAAGATTTTCTTCTTCTGGTTCTTTGAAGTATATATTTTATTAGGGGAAAACCCTACTTACCACACCTCAGGGATAGATGAGTGTTTCTGAATTTGACTAAGATTGTTTATCACTTATAGTGGTCATTTTTTTTTTTTTTTGCATACGTGTAGGGATAATGAAGTGATAATTGTGGACAGTTTTCAAACTGTGTTTCTGAACTCTGGAGTTAGCATTGTAACTCATTTTACCCTATTTGGAAGAAAAACCAGCCCTGCTAAAATGTGTGGAAGATAAGAAAATATGCAAAGGGTGAGACATTATTCTATGCGGGGAGATCATTCCAGAGCATGAGATTCTGGGGGAGCCTCTGCCCTTTCAAGACAGACTGATATTGTTTCCTGGTGTGGATCTATAAACACTTACTGGCTACTTCTTGAGAGCAAGACCCCATGATGGAGAACAAGACTCGGACCTTGTTCTCAAGAGTCTTATATTATCTTTGGGTGCAGTCTGAAATATTAAGGGGGCTGAGGAAAATAGAAGTGTTGGTTGTTGAAGGAACAGGGCACTGACATCCAGTCTCTTGTAGACCTCTGATTATGTACTCTGTCTTTTTCCTCTTGCCACTCAACTCATTTTCTGATCATCCCTGAAATGTATTTATTCAACATTTATTTACTAATATTAAGCATCTATTATGTACCAGGCAATTTTGATGCTGCTGGGCATACACAGGTGAGCCAGACAGACAATATCCTTGCCCTCATGGAGCCTATACGTCTGTGGGAGAAGACAGACAAAAGTCAAATATATATGATATTAGGTGGTGGTGATGCCATGACTCTCTGGAGATTCTGGGAATGTTATTTGGCAATGACAAAACACCTCAACAGAGAGTCTTCCTGCTTCTACTGCTCATCCTGGCTAGAGCTCTGGTTAGCCTAAAAAATAACTTTCTATCCTTCAGCTGTTATACTGTGTGACTTGGTGAATAAAAATATAGACAGCTCTTGACAGAGCCATTTCAGTGCCAGAATGGGTGTAGGAGAAGCATGAGGTGGTCCTTGGCATATGTTAATTACAATTAACCAGACCTTTTTATTTTTATTTATTTTAATACTTTCTTCTATGTTACAATACTGTATTGGTTTTGCCATACATTGACATGAATCAGCCTAACCAGACCTTTTTAGTTTAGGGGAACATATTAAATCAAGCCTTAAAACTTAGGTGGGAGTACTGATAGATAACTTCTGCATGAATTTGCTGATGCTCAGAATAAATAAGGTATTAGAGCTTTTATTATTTTTTCATTTCTCTGGTCATAATAAGTTATACTCTTTAGTTTTATTGATTTGTGAACTTTTTTTATATTAGACAGCAGAGAGTATATTTAACCCTTCCTCCTTCCTTTAAAATGTTTTTGGTTAGAGAAGATGCAGTTAATTTTGAACTTTTAGACACTAATTTTCATCTCTAACTCAGTAGTTTCTTCTATGTACAATATTTCCCCAAAGTATTTAGCAGGAAGATTGTTTTACAAATGCACATCATGTGGTCAGATAAATTTGGAAATTCTGAGTTAAATAAGAACAGTTTTTCTTTCTTAATGATGTTTCAAAGCCTTTGGTACATTACGGGTGTTGGGAATCTCCAAGAGGAATCATTTGGTGTTTCCAAGCCAAGCTTCAGCTATATGTGAACCGTGAACTTCCAGATGTTCAAGCTGGCTTTAGAAAAAGCAGAAGAACCAGAGATCAAATTGCCAACATCTGCTGAATCATCGAAAAAGCAAGAGAGTTCTGGAAAAACATCTATTTCTGCTTTATTGACTATGTCAAAGCCTTTGACTGTGTCAATCACAGTAAACTGTGGAAAATTCTGAAAGAGATGGGAATACCAGACCACCTGACCTGCCTCTTGAGAAACCTATATGCAGGTCAGGAAGCAACAGTTAGAACTGGACATGGAACAACAGACTTGTTCCAAATAGGAAAAGGAGTACATTAAGGCTGTATATTGTCACCCTGCTTGTTAAACTTCTATGCAGAGTACATCATGAGAAACGCTGGGCTGGAAGAAGCACAAGCTGGAATCAAGATTGCTGAGAGCAATATCAATCACCTCCGATATGCAGATGACACCACCCTTATGGCAGAAAGTGAAGAGGAACTAAAAAGCCTCTTGACGAAAGTGAAAGAGGAGGGTGAAAAAGTTGGCTTAAAGCTCAGCATTCAGAAAACGAAGATCATGGCATCCGGTCCCATCACTTCATGGGAAATAGATGGGGAAACAGTCGAAAGAGTGTCAGACTTTATTTTTTGGGGCTCCAAAATCACTGCAGATGGTGATTGCAGCCATGAAATTAAAAGACACTTACTCCTTGGAAGGAAAGTTATGATCAACCTAGAGAGCATATTGGAGAAGAGAATGGCACCCCACTCCAGTAATCTTGCCTGGAAAACCCATGGACAGAGGAGCCTGATAGGGTGCAGTCCATGGGGTCGCTAAGACTCTGACACGACTGAGTGACCTCACTTTCACTTTTCACTTTCATGCGTTGGAGAAAGAAATGGCAACCCACTCCAGTATTTTTGCCTGGAGAATCCCAGGGACAAGGGAGCCTGGTGGGCTGCCATCTATGGGGTCACACAGAGTCAGACATGACTGAAGTGACTTAGCAACAGCAGAAGCAGCAGCAGATAACATATTAAAAAGCAGAGATATTACATTGCCAACAAAGGTCTGTCTAGTCAAGGCTATAGTTTTTCCAGTGGTCATGTATGGATGTGAGAGTTGGAGTGTGAAGAAAGCTGAGTGCTGAAGAATTGATGCTTTTGAACTGTGGAGAAGACTCTTGAGAATCCCTTGGAGTGCAAGAAGATCCAACCAGTCTATCCTAAAGGAGACCAGTCCTGGGTGTTCATTGGGAAGACTGATGCTGAGGCTTAAACTCCAATACTTTGGCCACCTCTTGCGAAGAGTTGACTCATTGGAAAAGACTCTGATGCTGGGAGGGATTGGGGGCAGGAGGAGAAGGGGATGACAGAGGATGAGATGGCTGGATGGCATCACCGACTTGATGCACATGAGCTTGGGTGAACTCTGGGAGTTGGTGCTGGACAGGGAGGCCTGGCGTGCTGTGATTCATGGGGCCCCAAAGAGTTGGACATGACTGAGTGACTGAACTGAACTGAACTGAAGTTCTTTGGGAAGTCTTTGTATGGGAACATCTCAAGATCTTGCTCCATGAACACCCTTCAGTGGGCAATGCCACATGGTGTGGGGCTGCTGAGGTCTTCAGCTTCTGTGTGTTTTTACTGTGAGTCAATATTTCTGATGGGTCAAGATCAGCAATGAAAAAAAAGAAGTAGAATGGTATAGAATGGAAAAATGGAAAAGCAGGTTTTATTTTATGAAACTTTTGTCATTGTCATCAGTTCATTTGCATGTCCACATGGGGGGTCACCGCATAAAATGTAGTTTTGACAATGAATTGTGGTCAGAAAGCTGGAAAGAAGCTATTTTCAAGTATGGTCATGCTTTTAGTAATTCTCATCCTGTTACCCACAGTCATAATTCTCTGGAGGAAAATTTTAGTTAAAGAGGGTCTCATTGACACAGAGGTATAGAGTGGACTTTTGGACTCTGAGGGAGAGGGAAAGGGTGGGATGGTTTGGGAGAATGGCAGTGGAGCATGTGTATTTTCCTGTAAGAAACGAAGCGCTAATCTATGTTTGGTGTAGGATGCAGGATGCATGGAGCTGATACACAGGATGATTCAGGCAGAGGATGTGGGGTGGGAGGTGGGAGGGGGCTTCGGCATTGGGCGATTGTGTTCACCTATGGCTGATTCGTGTCAATGTATGGCAAAACAAATACAGTATTGTAATTAAAAAAATAAATAAATTTAATTAAAAAAAAAAAGAGGGTCTCATCCACCTGACTATAGAAGAAAGATGCCTTGTAATTTCCCCTCCAACCCTCCCCCGCCCCTCGCCACCACCCCCCTACGCCCCCCCCCTGCCAAGGCTGTAATTTCTAAGCTTTGAAACAGTGGTAGCTGACTTTCTAGCTTATAAGTGAGATCTGGCCTTTGACTAAGTTCCATCAGTCCATCACACATGCGTCAGTACATGGGCTCATTTATGGCTGTTGCTACATAAAGAAAACCAACCTTTCAATGCTTCTTGGAACGTGGGGATGTAAATTCTAAACAAGAACTTCATCTGAATAAGGTGGCATTTCCTTCTAGCTAGTAAACCAAGATTGTCATGAATGTGAAAGAAGTATTTCAAGAATGCTTTTGTTTGCATCCAAAGGCCATTAAGTTCTGGAAGTAGCTGTCCATCTTTTAAGTCAAGATATTTTTCAAAATCTGTTCTATAAAAGATTTGGACTTTCCTCCTGTTATTTCTTTTTCCACTTTCTCTCCCTCCTTCCTTTTCATCTTAATGCACATAATAAAGAATACATGAGTATTTATCACTGATTATATTTATTGAGTAGAATTTTCTTTTTAGGTTTAATTTTAAAGCATTGGTATAATGATCTATATTTTCCTAACTAAATTAAGTTGTTTTTCATTTATATGGCTTGTGTGTGTGTGTGCGTGTTTGTGTACTCAGTCCTGTCTGAATCTTTGCAGCCCCATGGGCTGCAGCATGCCAGGTTCCTCTGTCTTTTACTATCTCCCAGAGTTTGCTCAGATTCATGTCCATTGAGACAGTGATGACATCTAACCATCTCATCCTCTGCCACCTCTTTTCCTTTTGTCTTCAATCTTTCCCAACTTAATAATGGATACTGGCCTTTAATAGAAAAAAGAAACTCTTTTTATGCTGGGTTTGGAGCATGGTAAACAGTTAAAGCTTTGAACTGGATTCTAGTTCTGGCTCTGTCATTAACCAGCTGTGTGACCTTGAACAAAGCATTTGATATTCTTAAAGTTTTTCTTCAACTCTAAATTAAAAGGATGGCATTATATCAATGAATTTAAACATTTGCTATGCACCAACATGCCTAGGGCCAATCCCATGTATCCTTGGGGGCGTGTCTCTCTGTGTGTTGTGTTTGTCTGTGTATGCATGAAGGAGCGCACTGGGAGTTCTGTGTGTAGGTGGAAAAAGCCCTAAGTATCTAAGAAATGTCTCCTTTAGGAGTGGAATAGTGTAGCTACACTCTGCTGTTGAGAATCTTTTGTCAAGAGAACAAGATTATTTCTGAAATTCCAGCTCTCAATTGAATTGTAAACTGTACTGCTCTATGAGAGAGTGACCACCCATCTCATTTATTTTATTTGTGGCCCCTAATGCCTACCCACTCAGAAACATATCCCCTACTTCTTTCCTACTTTGTCCTTGTCCCAGCTTTCTTTCATGGAGTCTGCTTTGTCTATTTCCATGTAAAGTTTTGATCATGAAAGTCATTGTTGGATTAGGATAGGTTTTGCCAAAATTTTCTGAGGAACATTAGTCCTTTAAGATGCTCAAGTCAAAAGGACCAAGTAAGTTTCAGAAATGCTGCCTATTATAGCCTCTTCTCCCAAATATTTATAATGCATATGAAAATGTTAGTCTCTCAGTTGTGTCTAACTCTGCAACCCTATGGACTGTAACTCACCAGGCTCCTCTGTCCATGAAAGTCTCCAGGCAAGAATATTGGAGTGGATTGTCATTTCCTCCTTCAGGGGATCTTCCCAACCCAGGGATCAAACCTGGCTCTCCTGCATTACAGACAGATTCTTTACCTACTGAGCCACTAGGGAAGCCCTATAATGCATATAGCAGTTTTGAAATAAGGAATCCTGTTTAGTTTCCTTAACTTGGAGCTCCCAAATTAAAATGATCATTAAAGACTCTTTTCATTTTTAAATACCTAACAACCTCATATAAAACTTTTGTCCCACAGAATGATGTTTGAGAAATGGTCAGTTGGATAACAGAAAGAGGGGTATTTTCCTCAGAATTTCACACAAAAGGCTCAGCTTGCTTTGTGGGACAGATTTTTGTATCCTTTTCCATTAAGCTGCATGAGTTTATTTGATTAGCTTCTTGAAACCAAGATCCTAAAGGGATTACTTTCAGGGGAGGATAAAAAGAGGGATGGGGTATGTGGTAGGAACATGGCCAGGGGAATTCCTGGGAGTTGGTGGAGTAGAGAAGATAGAACTAATGATGGTAGAAGGCATGAGGTTGTGGGGAACTAAAAGCTGGTCCCCTCGGAGCTATCCAAGTCAAGTCCCTGGAACCTGGGAATGTAACTTTAGTTGGTGAAAGGGTCTTTGCAGGTGTAATTAAGTTGAGGATTTTGAGATGAGATCATTCTGGATTATCTAGATGGGCCCTAAATGTAATAACAAGTGTCTTATAAGAGGCACACAGAGGAGAACAGACACACAGAAGTGGAGGCGACTTGATCACCGAAGCAGAGACCGGAGTGATGTGGCCACCATTCTGGGACGGTCAACAGCTGCCAGAACTAGAAGAGGCAGGGAATGGAGTCTCTAGAGGAAGCCAGCCCTGCCAACCCCTTGATTTGGGACTTCTGGCTTGTGAGGGAATATATTTCCGTTGTCTTAAGCCATGCAGCTTGTAGTAATTTATTACAGCAGCCCCAGGGATCTAATACAAGGGGGAAACGCCCTGAAGGGGCAACGGTGAAGCAGAACTTAGCCACTTTAGGCTGTTCCCCAGAGCCCACGCTGACTGTGTTTTCTTGGCAAAGGTGCAGTGGGAGCGCCAGCCCCGAACGTGGCAGGTGTTTGGAGAAGCCCTTTATCTTGGGATGGGATTCATGGCCCTCAGCTTAGGTTGCTTCCCAGTCCTAGGCAACAGCCCTTGACACGTGGAACATGAGCTGTCTGTCTGTCTTCCCACAGACCACCGAGGCCGAGTGCTACACCTGGCTTTGAGTCCAGACCAGATGCGAGTCTTTTCTGCAGCAGCGGATGGCACAGCCTGCATATGGAATTGCTGCTAGTCACTCAGCCCCTCCCAGCTTCAGCTTCCTCATTTTGACACGAGAATAATGATATTGGCATTTTCATGGGGCTCAAACAAGATGGTGCTTTTCCTGAGATGAATGCCCTGACCTTTCTCTCAGGTTACTGGCTCTGTTTCATCCCACCACAACCTCCAGACGTTGTCTTATTCTGTGCTTCTCTTTCAGCTTTCCTCCTCCTCTTCCACTTTTCTTCTTCTTTCTCTGTCTCCTCCTTGTTAGAGATGCATTTTCACTGCTACAGTCATAAGAATATCTACTGCAACGATTTGTCAACTCTTCTTTCCCCCTTCACTTTTCTCCCAAGCTCCAGCCTTATACTTGGGTCTCCGGAGATTATATGTATGTATGTATATATATATATATATATATATATATATATATATATATTTCTATTTTGGCTGTGTGGTGTGGCATGGTCTTAGTTCCCTGACGAGGGCTCAAACCCATACCCCTGCAGTGGAAACTTGAAGTTGTAACCACTGGACCACCAGGGAAGTCCCTTGCTTATTTCTTCATTGAGATCCTTTTCTGTCTTTAGCTCAAACTCAATACATTAAAAACACAACTTATTCACTTGAATAAGCACAACTTACTCATTTAAATATTGATTAACGTGCTCCTCTATGTTAAGCATAAGGCTTCCCTGGTGGCTCAGTTGGTAGAGAGTCTGCCTGCAGTATGGGAGACCTGGGTTCAGTGCCTGAGGTGGGAAGATCTGGAGAAGGAAATGGCAACTCACTCCAATATTCTTGCCTGGAGAATTCCATGGACAGAGGAGCCTGGTGGTCTATAGTCCATGGCCTCACAAAGAGTTGGACATGACTGAGAAACTAACTTTAATATGGATTATTTCCTCCAGACAAGGACTTCCTTGAGACTCCCTTTTCTCTCTTCATGATCTCATCTTACCCTAGTCATCCCATCACTCAGGGAGCCTCTTGGTTATTCAGTTTACTCCTTGTTCTCTATCTTTTGTTTCACCCTAGTAACATCTTTGGAGAAGGCAATGGCAACCCACTCCAATACCCTTGCATGGAAAATCCCATGGACGGAGGAGCCTGGTGGGCTGCCGTCTGTGGGGTCGCACAGAGTCTGATGCGACTGAAGTGACTTAGCAGCAGCAGCAGCAGTAACGTCCTACACACCTGATGACCAATTTGTGGCAATTGCCTTCTACCGGGTTTCCTGTCTTTATTCTTAATGGGTTTCCACATTACTGTTAGGTTTAATTTCTAAAAGCATGTGCTTGTGGAGATTCCTTAAAAAATTGCAAATTATGACCCAGCAATCCTCCTGCTGGGCATATACACCGAGGAAACCAGAATTGAAAGAGACACATGTACCCCAATGTTCATTGCAGCACTGTTTATAATAGCCAGGACGTGGAAACAACCTAGATGTCCATCAACAGATGAATGGATAAGAAAGCTGTGGTACATATACACAATGGAGTATTACTCAGCCCTTAAAAAGAATAAATGTGATTCAGTTCTAATGAGATGGATGAAACTGGAGCCGATTATACAGCGTGAAGTAAGCCAGAAAGAAAAACACCAATACAGTATACTGACACATATATATGGAACTTAGAAAGATAGTAATGATGACCCTCTATGTGAGACAACAAAAGAGACTCAGAGGTATAGAACGGACTTTTGGCCTCTGAGGGAGAGGGAGAGGGTAGGATGATTTGGGAGAATGGCATTGAAACATGTATACTATCATGTAAGAAACGAAGCACCAGTCTATGTTCAATACAGGATACAGGATGCTTGGGGCTGGTGCACGGGATGATCCAGGGAGATGATATGAGGTGGGAGATGGGAGGGGGCTTTGGCATTGGGAGATTGTGTACACCTGTGGCTGATTCCTGTCAATGTATGGCAAAACAAATACAGTACTGTAATGTAGAATAAAGTTTTAAAAAAAAAAAAGCATGTGCTGATCCTCCCAGTTCCCTGCTCATAAACTCTCAGTGACTCCCCATTATCTAATCCCCGTTGACCTCAACCTTGGAATCTGAGCCCAGAATCTGAAGTTAGGGGACCTATACTTAACTAGGCTCTGCCATAAACTTACTGAGTGACCTTGGGTATGCCACGACATTTGCAAACAGGGCTTTGGATTTGATAGCTGCTAAGGTTTTTCCAAGCTCCATCAGGTCACTGTTCTTTTCACGTTAACCCTCACTCACCTCCTGTGTTATTGCTGGGCTGTCATGATTTCCTGCCTTATGCCTTTGTTGGAGCTCTCATTTAGTCTGGAATTCCTGTTCCTCAGTTCCTTTGCTCTGTACCTTCACTTAAGTCCTATCCTCTCCAGGAAGTGTTGTGAAATAATATTACCTGGCTTTGAACTCTTGGTATCAGCCTGTGTCACCTACTTTGCGTTAATATAACTATTCTAGTTGTTTTAAAAAATTTTTATTAGTATGGGAATCTTTGTTTATTTAAACTTCAGCATGCTTATTTCTTTCACATATTGAGGAGTTGAGGGAGCATCTGTTATATTTTTTAGTGTCCTCTGGCATGTTTTGCATGTGTCAACTAACATATGTTGATTAAATTATTTAGTTTGTCATAAATAACTTTTACCAATATACACACACTCCTTTAATATCTCTCTTCAAAAAAATAATACCAAATAAGTGAAAGTGAAGTCGCTCAGTCATTTCTGACTCTTTGTGACCCCATGGACTATAGGCTACCAGGCTTCTCCATCCATGGGATTCTCCAGGCAAGAATTCTGGAGTGGGTTACCATTTCCTTCTCCAGGGGATCTTCCTGACCCCAAGGATCGAACCCAGGTCTCCTGCATTGGAGGCAGATGCTTTAACCTCTGAGCCACCATGGAAGCCCAAATAATGCCTTGATAATTGAAAAGTGG
This sequence comes from Nanger dama, assembly GCA_917880005.1. NCBI lineage: Eukaryota > Metazoa > Chordata > Mammalia > Artiodactyla > Bovidae > Nanger > Nanger dama. The sequence goes on along the minus strand of CAKJTW010000040.1, from coordinate 15,650,731 downwards.
AATAGTAAATACAAGGAGTATTAGGACTTTCCTGACAAACTGACAATGTATTCTGTTCTTTACCCTATTTTTAAACTCAGAAAATCTGCTTGGTAGTGCTAGTAATTCTTGCCTTACAAAATTTTAGGTCACCAAAAAGTGCAAATGTGATACATCCCTCTAATGCACACTCTTCTTTTTTGAGATAATGGCTGTCATTTGATCTTATTTAGCCAAGTATAAACTATAAGAAAAAGTTTAGCAGGGGAAGGAGCAAAATGGGGAGACCATTTCTAGTGTCCCCCACCATTCTGATATGGTTACATCTCTCTTAAAAATCTCATGAGACTAAGACATGACCAAAGGACCAAAGATTACTTCCCTCAGTTAATACTGGTGTGTGAACAATGTGTGTGCTCATTTAAGAAAAACAGCAATGTATCTTTTACTGCTGTTAGTTTTATGGAAGTCTGGAATATGGTTTCAGTAAAGAAAAAATGAATTCAGATAATACACAAAACAGAAGATTTAGCTACAAAAATTGTGTAGTATAAAATTTTTATTGAGTAATAATTCACATAAAGGATATAAATCTTAAGTGTATAGCTCAATGTATTTAATTTATGAATAGATTAAGATCAAGATCTATGAATAACTCATACAGATCAAGATGGCAACATTTCTTTTACCCCAGAAGATTCTTTGTGTCACTTAGTCAACACCCCTCCACTATTCCAACCTTGGTTACCATGAATTAATTTTTCTTTCTGCCAATCTTCAGATAAATGTAATAATACAGTAAATATTCTTTTATGTGGAGTCTGGTTTCTTTTATTCAACATTAAATGTGCAGGAGTAGTTACTGTTGCTGCATGTAACTATAGTTTGGTCTTTTAATTGCTGTATAATATCCCATTGTATATACAACAGTTGTTTTTCTATTTTATTATAGATGGACATTTATTTTTAATTTTAACTTTCAAGAATAAAGTTGCTATGGACATTCTCAAACACATATTTGGTGGGGAAAAGCCCTCATTTCTGTTTGGATTATACCCAAGAGTAAGAATTGTTAAGTCAGAGCATATGTGTTTATTCAGTTTTAATAGACACTGTCACTTTTCCTAAGAAACTCTACCAATTTACACTTCCACCAGCAATGAACAAGAGTTTCACACAACTACTTTTAAGTGAACTTCAAAATCTGTAATAAATGTTGCCAGTAGAGAATATTCCATCCGTCTTCTTGTGGCTATTAAAATTCTAATTATGGATTATAGCAGACATCTAAAACATCATCCTAGTGACTCTCATCTCTTTTAGATATCAGCATGAGATTTCATTTCTAATATAAGGGTTCTTATCACCAGCTTCATATTAAAATCATTGGGGAAACTTATAAAAAGAACACTTTGTCCTGGTTCTCATCAAATTAAATAAAAATTTCTAAAAGTGAGGCATACATTAAAAAGAATACATTTGAATCAGTTCTAATGAGGTGGATGAAACGGGAGCTGATTATACAGTGAAGTAAGCCAGAAAGAAAAACACTAATACAGTATACTAATGCATATATATGGAATTTAGAAAGATGGTAATGATAACCCTGTATGCGAGACAGCAAAAGAGACACAGATGTATAGAACAGACTTTTGGACTCCGTGGGAGAGGGAGAGGGTGGGCTGATTTGGGAGAATGGCATTGAAATATGTATACTATCATGTAAGAAACAAATTGCCAGTCTAGGTTCAATACAGGATACAGGATGCTTGGGGCTGGTGCACTTGGATGACCCAGAGAGATAATATGGGGAGGGAGGTGGGAGGGGGGGTTCAGGATTGGGAACTCATGTACACCCGTGGCGGATTCATGTCAATGTATGGCAAAACCAATACAGTATTGTAAAGTAAAATAAAATAAAAATTAATAAAAGTGAGGCATAGACATTGGTTATTTCAAAGAGCCTGGTAAGTCTAATGGGCTGCCATGGTTGAAAACCAGTGGACCAGTATTTTGGTCAGTCTATAAGCTATGTCCCTTCGTTTGTTTTAAGAAGCTGTCTCTTAGTGTTGCTGTATGTTCTTAGTTTGGACATACCATGTGTTTATATGAATATGTTTACATATGTATACATATACACACATAAGATTTATATTCCAAAACGAACTGATGGAAATCAAAGGAATCTGTTCATATAATCTCATCTTGATGCAGCTACTGGGCTGATGATTATTCACTATGTTCAGCATGCTGAATGAACATCTTGGTTTCTCTCCCAAAGGAAAGTTTCAGACCATGATTCAGCACTCACTCCCTAGTATGAGATGGCAGTCACCATAACCATGTTGATTGTATCTACCCAGGCTCAAGGACGAGGAGAACCAAGAAATCACCTAGCTAACCCAAAGCTTAAATTCAAACTACTGAGAAAGGAGGCTGACTTTCTCTAGCTTAGTGCCTTGTTAATATTCCCTAGCATTTTAATTTCCATTTCTCACCTGCTTTGAAAAATACTCTAAGGAATTTCCTGTTTCTGCTTCTCCCAATGGACTCAGGTTCTTGTATATAAATCTGAGTAGTAGGTTTTGATGTGGAACAATGGCCTGTAAAGGGCAAATATTTCCTTTTAATCCAAATGCTCCAGCCTGGCTGCTTCTGTTTCTTGTAGAATTGCTGGGCCCTTAACTGTACTTGTTACTAGACAGACTGACCTTAGTGTTCCTCCTTCTGGGCCCAGCCCATTGAATCAGTGAAGTGAATAATTCAAGTCAAATTTGCGTGTCACTTGTCACATGGATGACACGAGTGATCCTGGTCCCTTGATCTGTCCCTTGCATTATCCACAAGATCTCTGTATTACTCTGTTCCACTTTGCTGGTGGATATCTGCCTGCTATATGTTATAGGAGACAAGTACAGTGATAGAAGTTGATTTTATTTATAATGAAATTAAGAAATGACAGCACTGGGTGTATATCTGAAGAAAACCATAATTCAAAAAGATATGTGCATTCAATTGAAGCACCACTTAACAATCACCAGGACATGGAAGCAACCTAAATGTCCATCAGAGGAATGGATAATAAAGATGTGGTACATATATACAATGGGATATTACTCAGCCATAAAAAAGAGCAGAGTAATGGCATTAGCAACAATGTAGATGGATGTAGAGATTGTCATACTGAGTAAAGTAAGTCAGATACAGAAGGTCAAATATCATATCACATGTATGTGTAATAAAAAAAGGGGTAAAATGAACTTATTGATGAAACAAAAGTAGAGTCACAGATGTAGAAAACAAACTTAAGGTTATCAGGGATGGGGGAGTGATATATTGAGAGATTGGGACTGACATATACATACTACTATCAATTTATTTAAAATAGGTAACTAATAACCTGCTATATAGCACAGGGAACTCTATTTAATACTCTGTAATGGCTTATATAAGAAAAGAATCTGAAAAAAGAGTGGGTATATGTGTAACTCTGATTCACTTTGCTGTACACCTGAAACAAATACAGCATTGTAAATCAACTATACTTCAATACAGTTTTTAAAAAGTGACAGCAAATGAAACACAAGTATCTAAACTGCTTGCTTCATAGTCTTAACTATCCAGTTGAGGTGTTTCTTTGAGAGAAGGATATAGACGCCGGGCCCTCGAGGGTCTCCGCATCTTTCGGAATGCCAAAGGCAGTGATGCCTCTGAAAGTGCCTTCACATATCAGAGGGCTTCCAGAATCTCCCTTGGGGAAAAAAAGAGGTGGAGATCAGCATCAAGTGTGACCACCAGCAGCATGGAAGAAATTCCATTCAATGTGAAGCATTTAATGTGAAGTTAAGACCAACCTTGACTTACTTGATGATGAGTGCTTAAAAACCGAAATGTTGAGGAATATTCAATGTATAGTCAATTTTTTTTTTCCTGATTTGTTTACAAAGCAGTGAAAACTGAAATGAAACTTGAATTATTATTTGTGGAATCCAGTGATTTTGAGACAAACTCTGATTTAGAAACTCTCCTTTTTGTCATTTTCTCAAAATGCTGAGTAACTCAAAGCATAAAACAGTCAAATGCAGATGGGCCACTGAGGCAAAAAATAAAAGCTATGTTTTTTAGTTCTTCTGGGAGTTAATTGTCTTCTCAAAGGAACAAAACCAAAGCAACCCGTTCTTCACCTTCTTAAACAGAAATTGCTCCCTTGAATCTTTCTCTCTCTTTTTTTTTTTTTAGTGTGAAAGAAACATTTAATGAAAGAAGTTATACCTCTTAAGAGCATATGGAATGTGAAAGACTCAAAGTTCATCAATTCATCAATACAGTAACCACTGAAGAGTAAATTACATGGTAAAGCTTGTGTCCATCACCTTATCATAAGCTCAGTGAATATTAAAATTAGACCTTGGAGGTCCATTCCTTCAAACTCCGACAAACGCCATTCTTCGCTAGCAAACACTGTTCATTTAGTCAATATTCATGGAGTACCTACCAAATGCCATGCAGTCTTCTAGACACTAGGACTAGATCAGTGAACAAAATAGATGAAAAGTACTACTCTTGTAGAAGTTGCACTATTCTTTGCTGTTCCTCCTAAGTCTCTTGAGCATCTGATGCTAGATGGATGCTCCTGGAAGTCAGTGATTACACTTCAGAGCTCCCTCCATAGGAGGGGGCCTTCAGTTAGCTGTAAGTCATGCTTTATTCTTGTGACTGCACTACCCAGTATGTGACCTTACATTCTCTCAAGGAACTCTGTGTGACCCCATGGACTATACAGTCCATGGAATTCTCTAGGTCAGAATACTAGAGTGGGTAGCCTTTCCCTTCTCCAGGGGATCTTCCCAATCCAGGGATCAAACCCAGGTCTCCTGCATTGCAAGCAGATTCTACACCAGCTGAGCCACAAAGCCCCAAGGAACTCTAGATCAGCATATTTAAAGATATTTAAAGTCTAGAGACCCGATTGGCTGTTTCCTGCTGTGGCTTTAGGGATGACTGGTGTTGCTGGACGAAGAGTCACTGAGGCTTGTACCGGGAATTCTGCAAATGAAAGGTTCTGAGAGTGCAGTTTCATCCCAGTGAGGTGATAAGGGACAAACCGGTGCTCAGGGCTTAAACCTTAGTCAAATGTTCTTCTACCCCTATCTTTAAGCAGAGACCTGTCCCAGCCTTTCTCAGGGCACACTGAGAGGGAGGCTTGCATGTTCTCTGGTATGGAGTACTTGGAAGTTGTTTCCAAAGGTTGAGCTCAGCTCTAGGAAGCTATGCAATTTACTCCAAGATCTTCAGTCAGTCTTGTGGGTGCAGGCATTTCAGACTTACCTGGCTAAATGGCAGAGGAATTATTAGGGGGTGCTCAGATGAGGAAAGGCATTGAAGGCCTTAGATGAACCCTGACTTCAGCTCTCCTGAGTGTTACATTTTTTTTTCAGTTTAGCTCTATATACATTAGTATGAAAAATGAGAAAAAATTGCTTCTTAGTGGTTTTTGATATAAAGTCAAGAATATGCAAGTAGTCCAATCCAGGCACTAGCAGTGAACTTGTTATTTTTGATGAACAACTCATCTGAGCTGAGAACATTAATCTATTTGACTGGAGTTTTATTGGACTTCTCTTAAAAAGCACTAGGACCCTGTAGAAGCCGATGCAAAGCATGACGTCACAGTCTCTATATCTGCATGACTTAATCTAGCAGCTCAAGTTTGGGATCTTATTTTACTTACATGGCAGGAGTCTTTTCCACCTTGGAGCCTTCCAGCACAAATCATATTCAGTCCAATCACAGGATTATAATTATAGTGTGATTGATCATTGCAGATTTTTCTGTCTATGATGGTGACATTGACTTCTCTCAAAATATCGGACTTAGGGGAATTGTTGTAAAATTGTCCCCACCCTGCAACTCGACACGCCGTTCCTGGTTCCACATCACGGCCCACTTTGGGGAGCTGAAGGATAGCCACGTTTTTATTAAGTGTTGCTTTTTTGTTCAGCTGTTAGAAGGCAAGCAAAAAGAGTTAACAGAGCAAGATAATAAAAATGTCACTTTTTAAGTTTAAGTTCTAGCCCAACTGCCAGGGACCCTCTCATACAGTTATCAGGCCACTAAAAAGATTTCCATGTCAGAAGCCAGATTGTAGGAGCTTCTATGACTTTTGAATCAATCAAAAGTATAATCAAAGGTTTGTACCTTTAGAAGTTTAAGATCACCTTCATGTGTGTTCTGGTCATAGCACGGATAGGGAAACTCTTTCTTAACGAACCTGATCTGTTTTTCAGGCTCTTTCTTGCTTATTGAGTGAGCCCCAAGAATGATCTGGGATTTCTGGTTCCTGAAAACAGACACAATACTGTTAATTTGGTTTACTCTTTAAAACAGGAGCTAAGCATATTATGGGCTGATCAGTTTCCCTGTCCCATCTATAAATGTGCTTGCTGTGGAAATCCCTGTTTGTGACTCAGAAAAAAATGTATACTTTTAAGAATAAAAGTGAATTGTTTATGAATTTATTATCATTACCATTATCATCATGCTGACCTGCAGCTTATTTATAACAAGCTAGACTAGGTTCATTGAAAATCAAATGATAAGAGACCTCCATGGGGGACTTCCTTGATGGCCCAGTGGTTGGAGTCTGCCTAACAGTGCAGTGGACGCAGATTGCATCCCGGGTCTGGGAGGATTCCCTGTGCCATGGGGCAGCTAGGCCAATGCATGTGACTACGGAAGCCCCTGGGCCCTAGAGCCTGTGCTCTGCAACAAGAGAAGCCACTGCAGGGAGAAACCCACACACAGCAACAGAGAGTCGCTCCTGCTTGCCGCAACTAGGGAAAGCCTGCTCGCAGCAATGGAGACCCAGCACAGCCAAAAATTAAAATAAATATTGAAAAAAGAGAGAATCCCATGGTAGCTAAGCCAAGTCTTGGGATCTTTGCTGGAGTTATACTGCTCTCCCCTCAGCCTTCCTTTGGTTGTAATAGAGAATCCGGCTGCAGATGACTGGAAAACAGAAGTCTCAGTGGTCTAGTAACAAAAGCAAGAGGCACTCTATAGTTGTAGAACTAATTCACTGAAGAAATCTTTGTAAGAGATTACAAACTTATTTTAAATGGGCAAACTTTCAAAAATAGATGCTTAATGGAAGACCCTATGTGCATAGCACTGAGTATGTATATTTGAGGGAAAGGTGGTCTAAAGGGGGCCCCTTCAGGTCTTCCTTTTCTTACTCCATGTTGAAGATTCATTTTGGTTGATAAAATCAAGATACTCTCTGATGTATTAATGATGAAGGCCATTATCATTCATAACTTAGTGTAAACTACACCAACAATATATTCACACTGCTGTTTTTCCATTACACAGCTGATATTAGTCTCATTTAGACCTTAGAACAGTGCTTTCAGTAGAGTATACTTTGACGATAAAACGTTCTGTAAGTCTGCACCGTCCAATATGGAGCCCCGTGTAGGCTACTGAGGACTTGAAATGTGGCCAGTGAGACCAAGGATCTAAATTTGTCATTTGATTTAATTTTAATGAATGCAAATGTATATAACTGTAGATAACTCATGTAATCAACATGATAGTGGCTATCATAATGGACAGCCCAAGTTTAGAGGCTTGATTTAGGGAGGGAAGAAAAGATCAGCCCTGAAAGAGGTTTGAAGGCTGTGGTTGACCATGGTTATGAAATGGCTGAAGGTGTGAGAAGTTTTAAGAAAACAGGAAGGTTTTCAAAAGAAGCCTTCTCTACTTGGCAGTGGTGCTCAGGTCCCTGAGGGCACACTGAAATTTTTCGCCCTTTTGCACCATCATGAGGTCAAGACCAGAAGCCAAGACTTGCAGCCCTTGAGCCTGGTGGCTCCAGAGGAGATCTTCCAAAAGTGCTCTGGGTGCTGCTTCCTCTTTCGTCTGATTCTCTGGGGCTGAGTCTGGCCTCAACTCCCTTTTGGGGTTTTAAAGCAAGCTCCCAAAGATGTAAATGCTGTGAAGATCCTGTGGCTTTAATGATATTTACTCTCTTTGTGATATTCCCCCAAGTTAGACTATCTCCACAAAAGTTTTTTTTTTTTTTTTAACCCAAGAACTTACAGGTCACAGTGAGCTGCAGTCAATACCCAGTCTTTGGCAATCAAAGCTCCAGCACAGACAGTTCCTGCTTTAAGTAGTAGCACCATGTAGGGTCTTGAATGAGGAGTCACTTCATTTCCTCCAATAATTTTTTCACAGAGATCTATTCAAAAGACGAAGACAAGTCATATCAGTGACCACCCTAAAGAGCTCTACTTATAATCACGATTGAGGCTAGACATGCTTTTCCCACATAGAGAGGAGGAGGGATGAGAGCATACTCCACCCCTTCATGTCAATTTCGGATGTGGGCATGCTTGCTAAGTCTCTTCAGTCATGTTCAACTCTTTGCAACCCTATGGACTGTAGCCTGCCAGGCTCTTTTGTGCACGGGATTCTCCAGGCAAGAATACTGGAGTGGGTTGCCATGCCTTCCTCCAGGGATCTTCTTGACCCAGGGATCGAACCTGTGTTGCCTGCAGCTCCTGCACTGCAGGCGGATTCTTTACTGTGGAGCCACCGGCAGAGCCTGGATCAGATACCTGAATGTAAATCCCATTCCTGTTGGAGTCTGAGAGGTCTCGCTCTTTCATCCACAGAAGTCATGCCATTGGGCAGGTCCAGGGATTATCAGGCTGGAAATCTGTCACAGCCACTAGCCTCAGGCCTCAGGACTTGTACAGGGCAGACAACTGTGCATGAGTTTATATCAGTAGCTGGTGCTACAGGAACTGCTGGTGTCTGCCCATCCCTCCCCCCTTTTCTGGCTAAGTATTAACTTGGGGGAAGCAGAGTTGCTTTTACAAGCTTGAAAACCGCCCTTTTCACCCCAAGCTCTTGCAAAACACCACAGCTTACAAACTGGCATTAGCACCTTTTAGCTGTGACCCTACCAATGAGTTTTTTGGTTATCATTGAGTCTTTCCTTATTGAAATTTGTACCCTTCTCATTCATAAATTGAGAGACTATCTTTTGCACCTGAAACTCTTCTTCAGTCTCCAGACTGAACCACGTGGTTTAATCTAAGCCCCTTTCTAATGAAGAGAAGTGAGAAGATGCTATAAGGAGAGAATTCTGCCTTAGCCAAATTTCCTTGGTGATAGACCAAGAGTAGAGACAGAGAAAAGTGAAATGGAAGCCCCAAATCACTGCAGATGGTGTTTGCAGCCATGAAATTAAAAGATGCTTACTCCTTGGAAGGAAAGTTATGACCAACCTAGACAGCATATAAAAAGCAGAGACATTACTGAGGGCAGGAGGAGAAAGGAATGACACAGGATGAGATGGTTGGATGGCATCACCAACTCAATGGACATGGGTTTGGGTAGACTCCAGCAGTGATGGACAGGGAGGCCTGGCATGCTGCAATTCATGGGGTCACAGAGTCAGACACGACTGAGTGACTGAACCAAACTGAGATGGAAGCACAAGGCAAACCATCTCTGTTGGTTGAAAGGTTGTTGTGCCCTCTTGATACACTCTCAGCACCACCTTCTTGGATTCTTCTCAAGCATTGCTCCTGAACATTGACTAGGACTCATGGTTCTCTCAGTAGGGTACCATGCCTGTTTCTCTATTAATAAAGCCAACTTATTGCCAGATTTACAATGAGATGTAAATGATGAGAGGGGCAGGGAAAAAGGGTGTCCAGAAGGGCTCTCATTTCCAGAAGGGGGTTGGGAAGGGGAAATCCTAGGCTCTAGAAGTAAAAGGACAAGGAACTTAGTGAAACAAATAGAAATTCACTGACATCTCAGTTTTCCCTGACGGATATCATGAAGAGATGGATTCCAAAGATGCATCTTTGGACTGTTTGAGCTGTAGAAATTGTAAACAGTACAACATTTCATTTTGCAGAGTCCTGTGATTGGCGAGCACAGAAAAAGCCCCCATCTCCCACAAACTAGGATTCAGGAAGAGGAATTAGAACAGGTGAAAAGCTTTAAAAACTAGCAATTCTTGGTCCCTACCTAGAAGCAAATTAAAATCAGATAGGACCAGGGCTGAGATGTCAATATTGTTTCAACATCTCCAGAGGATTCTAACGTGTAGAAAGATTGAGACAACCTGTCGAGAGGATCAAATCTTGCTTTGCTGTGTCTGTTCCATTTGGGAACTATATTACTCTCTCTGACCAAAGGAGACAGAGTAATTTGCATTTGCTGTTTCCTCTGAAGAAAAGATATGATTAGATTTTTTAAATCTGCTTGGTTTCAGTGTTTCATAGGACATGGGCTTGGGGGAAGCCCATCCGCCTGCATGCAGGAGACGTGGATTCAATCCCTGGGTCGGGGAGGTCTCCTGGAGAAGAAAATGGCATCCCACTCCAATATCCTTGCCTGGGAAATCCCATGGACAGAGGAGCCTGGTGGGCAACAGTCCATGTGTTCACAAAAGAGTTAGACATGACTTAGTGACTAAACAACAATAACATGCTCTACCATAGTCACTGGAACATGCTTATATTTTGCTGCTGCTTAGTCGCTCAGTCATGTCCAACTCTTTGTGACCCCATGGTCTGTAGCCTGCCAGGCTCCTCTGCCCATGGGGATTCTTCAGGCAAGAATATTGGTGTGGGTTGTCATGCCCTCCTCCAGGGGATCTTCCCAACCCAGGGATCGCACTCCAGGTCTCCTGCACTGCAGGTGGATTCTTTAGCGTCCTAGCTGCAAGGGAAGCCCATGCTTATATTAATAGTATTCTGCCCATTCTTCTGTTTCTAATGTCCTGCAACCTTATTATTTCTGGAAATTTCTCCTTATTTTTAGATGCAAGATAAACCAGAGATCTTCCTCGGGAATTTTTGGTAAGATAGGTTCCATCAGCCCTTGTCCACCATTTCCACCTCCAAAAACTGCCAGACCATGGAGAAAACCCAAGCTCTACACTTGTTGGCACAGTTCAGCCTAGCCCCAGAGTCGCTATCAGTGCCTAGGAAGATTTTAAGGAATATCCAGAGCTACTCAGGGCTATTGTATCCTATTACCCTTCTAGAGATAATCCCATGACTTTTACAGCATTTTAAACTAATGCCTGTGCAGCTCACATAAAATCAGGCTAGTTACTACCTAGTGCATCAAAGAATACACTTAATACAAAACACTATAGCCCTACCAAAGAGTCGGTGCTCCCAATGTCCTAATGTATTCCCAAGGACACACTAGCCTAGAGAAATAATGATGAATATTTGAATCATTTTGACTTGGGTACATCTAGGTCAGGTTTTTTTTAAAGACTGATGGATTATTGAAGTACAGTTGATTTTATAATTAAAACTATCTATGCATTTTCTGCAGCAAGAAAGGCTGAGGTATTGCTATTCCTTTCCTGAAAGGTGCTATTTGTTTTCCTAATTTAAGAGTTTTATGTCTGTTTGATTACTTGTCTTTACAGAGTCCTTTTGGGCAATTTTCAAGCCACACATTGGCAGCACTGGTGGTTCCATTATCTTTTATAAAGGAATTATGAAGAAGAAAGAAGGATTTTTCCTTCTAAAATAAAGGTATATGTAGAGGGACTTCCCAGATGCCCCAGTAGTTAAGATTCTGTGCTCCCAATGCAGGGGCATGGGTTCAATTCCTGGGCTGGGAACTAAGATCCCACATGTCACAACCAAGATCCAGTGCAACCAAGCAAATGAATGAATAAAAAAAAAAAAAAAAGATATTTGTAGAATCCAAGGAAAAATGTTAAGACTTGCAGGAAAAAAACCTCCTCTTAGAACACTTAGTTAATATTGCCAAAAGTCTACTCCATTTTACTTAATTTATTATAGTGGAAATGACAAGGATCAGTCTTACCTTCAGAAATTAGGAGGAAAACGACAATCGAGAGTGTGGCTGCCAGAAAGGTAGAGGAGATCCTCATTGTGGCTGGTGTCCCCACATCAATCAATGTGAAATCTGTTTTCAGTTCTTGACTAGCTCTTATTTATATACTGAGAGTACAAAGGATGTGGTTTCTTTTCTTTTCTTTCTTTCCCATTTCAAAGTTAGGCGTTAGGGAAAGGAACCCCACAAGTGAGAATGGTGAATAATCGCTCCTCACCAGAGGGTGTGACCCCCTCGGCGAGGACCTCTGCAGGGAGAGGGATGTAAATCCATGGCGGGCAGGGACTATGGGGCCCTGTTGCCATCAGATGATAGTACACAAGAAGAGACCTCAAATGTTTCAACTGAGATTTTGAGCATTCTAGTTTTCATCAGCAACATTATCTTCTCTATCTATTACCTATCATACATGAAAGCTCTTTATAGTCTTTAATCAGAGATTTAAAATCGGTCACCTAAAAATTGGTCACTAGCCAAATGTCTTCTTAGTTATCGCCTAGGATTTTGCAAGAATGAATCGGCCAAGTACATATGGAAATGTAGGAGGGAATCTTATTTATTCATAAGCTCCTGCCTGGATTTTCCTTCTCCACTTTGTCGAGGTAATTTGTTGTGCCCCTATCTGGAATCTGGCAGGTGGGGACAGAGGCTGGTGGGGTTAGGGGAGCACTGGTTTTCCCAGGATGGCCTCTGATTGTGCTTCCCCTGACGGGCTGATTTTACAACTTTAGACATATGAGAGTATCTGAATTTCTCCTCCCTCCCTCCTTCTCTTCCTCTCTCCCTCCTTCCTTTCCTTTCTCCCTTCCTTCTTTCTGGATTTAGCTAAGAAAGGAAAATGGGAGTCAGATATCGCTATTTTGTTCCGATATTGGAGAACAACTCTAAGAAGGATCATTCTGTCTCTGAAGGAACAGTATTCAGTATGCTTTCTATTAGAAATGTCATCAGCTCTTTTTCTGAGCTGAGGATGTGGTCTTTATTATACTGTATAAATAGTGATGTGTTTGATCAGGGTGTTGGCTGTTAACCAGCCATCCCTAGAGTTAACACCCTGAGGCTTTCAAACTCAGAGCTCGCTTTTTCGGAAATCACATGACCTTGGAAGGAAACCCCACTGAGACCTCTGTGTTTCTTTTTCTCAGCTATCACTGGTGCATCAAAAGTGAATCATTTTCAGTAAATTAGTGGGATACTCTGCTTCTGGTTTTGGTGAATAATTTCAATGCAGACTAAAAAGTCAAGTTTTAATTGACTATAAGCTACTGAAAATTTCCTAAAGGAAACATTGATAGTTCTGTTTCTTTTATGTGAATATGCTTGCCCTCCCTCGACATATGGTAATGTTTAGAAGGTGTTTATTGATTTTGTTTTTGACTGTGCTGCGGCTTTCTTGCTGCGTGTGGGCTTTCTCTAGCTGCAGTGAGCGGGGGCTGCTCTGTAGTGCAGCAGCTTCTCTTTGCAGTGGCTTCTCTTGTGTGGAGCACAAGCCCTGGAGTGAAGGCTCAGTAGTTGTGGAGCAAAGGCTTAGTTATCCTGTGGCATGTGGGATCTTCCCAGACCAGGGAGGAATCCGCGCCCATGCACTGGCAAGGGGGCTCTTAAGCACTGGACCACCCATGGAAATACCTCGTGATGATTTTTAACAACTTTTGAGATATAATTTACATACTATCAAGTTCACTCATTTGAAGTGTATCATTCACTGGCTTTCAAGCGATTTTGAGTTGTGCAACCATCACCATAATCTGAATCTAGAACACTTATCATTCCCTAAGAAAGTCTCATAGCCATTAGCAGTCACTCGGCATTACCCTCCTTTCCCTGACTCCCCTGCCCTAGATAACCTCTAATCTAATTTCTTTCTTCTTAGACTTGCCCTGGACATTTCGTATAAATGGAAATGCACAATATGTGGTCTTCTGTGATTTACTTCTTTCACTTAGCATGATGCTTTTTATTCCTTTTTATTGTCAAATAACATTCCATCACATGGAAATGTATTTTATTTGCCAATTTAGCAGCTGATATACTTTTTGTTGTTTCTGCTTTTTACCTATTATGAATAATGCTGCTGTGAGCATTTATGCACAAGTTTTTGTGTGGACATACGGACTGCAAGGAGATCCAACCAGTCCATTCTGAAGGAGATCAACCCTGGGATTTCTTTGGAAGGAATGATGCTAAAGCTGAAACTCCAGTACTTTGGCCACCTCATGCGAAGAGTTGACTCATTGGAAAAGGCTCTGATGCTGGGAGGGATTGGGGGCAGGAGGAGAAGGGGACGACAGAGGATGAGATGGCTGGATGGCATCACAGACTCTTTGGATGTGAGTCTGAGTGAACTATGAGAGATAGGAATGAACAGGGAGGCCTGGCGTGCTGCGATTCATGGGGTCGCAGAGTCGGACACGACTGAGCGACTGAACTGAACTGATGTTTTCATTTTGGGGGTGGGGCATAAACCTAAGAGTGGGATAACTATGTCATATTTTAGCTATGTTTAGCATCTTGAAGAACTTCTACTTTTTAAAGTGGCTGAATCATTTTATATTGCATTAACAATGTATGAAGATTCCAGGTTTCTAAACTATTGTCAATATTTGCTATTAGTATTATTTTTTACAATTGCTATTCTAGTGAGTGTGAAGAAGTTTCTAATTGTGGTCTTGATTTGCATTTCTGTAATGACTAATGACTAATGTTGAGTTTCTTTTCATGTGCCACCAGGGAGTCCCATAAGTATAAATTTAAAAATTGTAAATTAAGGCTACCTGTTTATACTCTTGGGAAAATGTTTAATTTATTCCAGTTATGAGTGAGCCTTTGCAATATTGTAAGCCAGTAGTTCTCAAAGTGTGGTTGGTGGACCCCTGGGTGTTCCTGAAACTTTTTCAGGGGTCTGTGAGATTAAATTAATTTTCATAATAATGCTAAGATGTTGCTTGTTTCTATACCTGTGTGTTAACATTTTCACTAATGTCACAAAGGCAATGATGAGGGAAACTGCTGGTGTCTCAGCACAAATCAATGCAGTGGCATCAGACTGGACTAATAGTCACTGTATTCATTGTCAGACACTCTCAGAAGAGAAAACCATTTTCAATGAAGAATGTCTTTGATGAGACAGCAGAAACAGCAAAATTAACAAAAATTGACACATCTTTACCCCTTAGTAAATTTTAGTTTTACTACCCTGTAGTAAAACTACTAAGACACCAGCAGTTTTCTCCATCATTGCCTTTGTGACATTAGTGAAAATGTTAACACACAGGTATAGAAACAATAGTAAATGTCTGTAGTAAATGTCTTAATATTCTCTGTGATGTGGGAAGTGTGCAATGTATGTGTGAAGCATGTTGGTTGCACATTAAAGTACTATGGTTGCTTTGATGAAAAACACTAGTGTAATTGTTTGAGTTGCTAATTGATCTCTCTTTCATGGAATACTATTTTTATTTGAAAGAATGCGGATTCATTTTTGCTATGCAGCAGCGGCCACAGAGGATGAGACGGTAGGATGGCATCACTGACTCAATGGCCATGAGTGTGAGCCAACTCTGGGAGACAGTGGAGGACAGGAAAGCCTGGCGTGCTGCAGTCCACGGGGTGGCAGAGAGTCAGACATGACTGAGTAACTAAACAACAACAAGCTGATACAACTTTGTAAATCAACTATACTGCAGTAAAATTAAGAAAAAAAGAATGCTGACAGACAAAATATGATTATTCAGACTTTGGTATTTAATGACAGTTTCTCAAATATGAATGAAGTGAAACTGTCACTTTAGAGAAAACAACTGACAATGTTTGTTGCTAATGATAAAGTTAGAATTTTGGAAACACTTGTTTCTGCTCTCACAAGCTTGACATCTTCCCCACCCTTAAGGACTTTCCCAGTTAGATGGTAGTGATATTAAGAAATGTATTTTTAAAATATTGTGCAGTGAATGTGTCAGAGCTTGGAAAATCTACATAACTCAGTGAATTAATATTTTCCAAAAGAGCAAAGCATGCTATTATACGCGTTTATATTTGAATTTGCTGTCCTTTTCCCATGGTCACAGAGAAGTGAATCAGCTGTTGAGGACAAGGCTTGGAATCATATTAATTAATGCATTACATAAATATTAATTGAACACCTCCAAGGTGCCAGACACAGTGCTAAATGCTGGAGATAAGACATAAAGGTGAATAAACATTTAATCTTTGCCTTATGGAGCATAGAGTCTACTAAGAAAGAAATTTATAAACATATGAAATGTTTTTAAATTGTGTTCATGATGGACAGGGAGGCCTGGCGTGCTGCGGTTCACGAGGTCGCAGAGAGTCAGACCCGACTGAGCGACTGAACTGAACTGAAAGGAACAAATCTGGGTTCTGAAGTGGAGAATGCTAAGAGAGGGTCTGACTCTGAAAGGATGAGCAGCCAACATTAAAGCCAACCTGAGAAAACCTAGTGGGGAGTGGGTGTGTGTGCAGGTGTGTGAGTGCCTCTGGGGGTGGGGACATATGTGAGAGTGTGTGTGAGGGCACAGATCCTGCTCTGTGTGTGTGTGCGTGTGTGTGACTGAGGAAAGACTCTTGGCACAGCCGGAGTGAAGTGCGTGCACAGATGCCGGCTTGTGCAGGGCCTCGCACACTGTGGCAAGTTCATCGTTCTTAAAGTTTGTGCAAAGGCCTCCGTTAGAGGATATTTTATTTACACAGTTTTGGATCTGGGTGATTATCGGCCACTCTGCTCATGACAAATTGAGGACACGGGGGCCAGAGAGCTTGAATGATTTCTTCAGAGTCGCGCAGTGAGTTAGAGGCAGAGTGAAGTTGGGGCCTCTGGCCCGGGTTCGTTGCTCTGCTTACTCCACCACTCAGCGCTGCAGATGAATTGCTTCGTAGTTGGGTTTCTGCTAAGGACAGTACAGGCCACTTTGGTACAAGTTGTCTCAGTGTCACCAGTGGGAGGTTGCTTAGGACCGAGTGTCTTGTAGATAGAAAGCACTCAATATTTGGGATTTTCTCACTGGAAAACACAGAAATGTCTGTCTCTTCCTTTATTTGGCTATGCCGAGTCTTAGCTGCAGCATGTGGGATCTCGTTCCCTGGCAAGGAATCAAACCTGGGCTCCCTGCATTGGGAGCCTGAATTCTTTGCCACCGAGCCACCAGTGAAGTCCCTCTACAGATTTTCAGTTTATAGATGTCGAAACGGAGGCGCAGACGAATACTCTGCTCAGGGTCTTATACTGTCTAGATGGAGCTGGTGTCCGACCTGTAGACCAGCGATTTTCCCACCGGATTGTTGTGATGTCTGGCATTCTAGTCGGGAATCCAAAATTTGTATTGGTCTGTTTAAACATAGGGCAGATCTCAGGAGGAAGACTCCGAGAGATAATTGAGATGGCTTCTGGGAGTGTGAACTATTGTTTATCTTTCCTCCATCACTTCTCAACACAGTAGATAGCCTTACTTTGTTACATGTTCTTTAGAACCCAAAGCAGATGTCCGCATATTTATGGATTTCTCCTTGCTTCCTACTAGACTTCAAACATTTTGAAAGCAATGGTCACGTCTTAATATTTATAAATCTGGACAGAATGCCTGGCACATAGTGGGCCCTCAGGAAATGTTTGAAGAATTAAATTGGATAAGTCATCCAGAATTATTACAGAATGAGCATTTATAAATTAGTTCTTTGGAGAAACAGTGCAACAAAAGATGTGATTATAAATGGTAGGTAATAAAAGAGGCATCTTTATTATATATCACAGTCTATCAAGAATAACATAGAACTAAGCTTAGTGATTGCATATATAAATTGTCTAGCTAAAGCGAAATACATACCAAAGTACTGGCTGGACTGCAGCCTGCTCGTCTATGTAATTTTAGTCTACTTGCAATTAATAAATGATGCAGTTTCCCTGAATTATCTCTAACCTCAAATTCTAAATTTTCCCACTATCTAAAACACACAGAGTCTTTCCCACTGTATTCATAATTAGAATTTTTGTAAGAAGTTAAGCAATGCAGAAGCATATAGTAAGAAGCGAATAACCCCTCCTTATCTCTGTCTTTACTCTCACACTGAATACAATATGAGGCTCTGAATTTCTAAGAACAGAAATATTTTGGATCTTCATTTGGAAGAAAGGAGAATATTCTTTCTCGAGTTTGACTTCCTTTTAAGAATGAACACAAAAGTGACAGTCCAAATTCTGAATAAAACAAAAAGTCACGGAATTGGAGAACTTTTTCTCAGGGGACATCTCTCACCATGGATAGAGAACATGTGATGACTCAGTTTTTGCTGACTGGGGAAGAGTGATAGCAGGAGGTCATTTCTTTCATTGCTGAATTTATTTTAGACAGGCGGCATTTTGTACGTGAAGTTCAGAGGGTTGCAAAATGCTTCTTCGGATAGGTCAAGTTTAAAACCCTTTCACTTGGTTACTTCGATTTTCCACTTTGAAGTAGGAGTGTTATATGGCTCCTGCAATGGTTTTCTTTATCCAGTTGAGGTGTTTTTTGGTAAGGAGGATGTAGATGCCAGGCTTCTGGGGGTTACCACACTTGCCAAAGGAAGTGACACCTCTGAAAACATTATCACATATCAGAGGACTTCCAGAATCCCCTGAAACAGAAAGTTACATGATTTAGACAGGAGTGCTTTCCAAGGATTGGAGAAGGCAGTGGCACCCCACTCTAGTACTCTTGCCTGGAAAATCCCACGGATGGAGGAGCCTGGTGGGCTGCAGTCCATGGGGTCACTAAAGAGTCGGACACGACTGAGCGACTTCACTTTCACGTTTCACTTTCATGCATTGGAGAAGGAAATGGCAACCCACTCCAGTGTTCTTTCCTGGAGAATCCCAGGGATGGGGGAGCCTGGTGGGCTGCCGTCTATGGGGTCGCACAGAGTCGGACACAACTGAAGCGACTTAGCAGCAGCAGCAGCTTTCCAAGGATATTTAATCAACCCTTTTAGTCATTCATTTATTCACTCATTCACTCACACATTTTCTCTCTTTCCTTAAAGGCTAATTTATATCTCTTTTATTAATTGTCTGCCCTCAGCATCAATTACACAGATCTGTTAATATTTTCCAATCATTTCCCTTTTGCAAAAGACAGTTCTGGAGATGTGCAAAATTTATTTTCATCGGTAAAACAGACAGAGCAGCAAGGGAAGCCTTTAACAGTGAAAATAACTGTCTCCCTCAGTCGCCCTGTATCCCCTTTTCTTGGTCAGTAGACGTTAGGGGAAGAGACTGGATGTTGGGACTGCCTGAGGCGTGAGATGGGATTTGAATTACATCCTGCTTTAAAGAAGGATACAGGGTAAGCCATCTCACACCAAGGAGTACTTGTGAGAGTTCAAACAAATTTTAGGGCTCTTTTCCAGGTCATCAGTTCTCATTTCATATTCTCTCTGACCCTGCAAACCACTTCTGGAACATGAGTTCTAAATAAGGCTGAACCCTGGTCAAGCCTATTCTTGGCACATGGAGAGGCAGAACAACGCAGGAGTTGGGAGTCAGGTGGCCTGGGTTCAAGTTCAGGTCCACCCTACTGACTGCTGTTATCTAACTTGGGAAGTTAAGTAACTTTCTATGTCTTAATTTCCCCATCTGTAAAATTGGTTATTTAGTCGCTAAGTCGTGTCTGACAGTTTTTCGATCCCATAGACTGTAGCTTGCCAGGCTCCTCTGGCCATGGGATTTCCCAGGCAAAGACACTGGAGTGAGTTGCCTTGACCTCCTCAGGCAGGAGGATTCTTTACCACTGAGCCACCAGGGAAGCCCCATCTATATAATAGGATTGATAATAATAGTGTCTGTCCCATGGGGCTATTTGAGGATCAACTAGCATAAAATATACAACTTAGTATAGTTCTTGGCATCTGGTAAATGCCAGCTGTCATGATCAGCAGGACAGAATCCATGTGCTGAGCTGTGCTTAGCTGCTTAATTGTGTCTAACTCTTTGCAGCCCCATGGACTGTAGCCTGCCAGCATCCTCTGTCCATGGGGATTCTCCAGGCAAGAATACTGGGGTGGGTTGCCATGCCCTCCCTCAGGGGATCTTCCTAACCTAGGGATCAAACCCAGGTCTCCTGCATTGCAGGCAAATTCTTTACCATCTCAGCCACCAGGAAGCCCACAGCACCATAAGTGGTGGTTAAATGTGATCCTGATCATTGGTAATGAGAGGAGTTTCCCTGGATGGTAGGTTTTACCTGGGACAAGGGAGCACACTGCAGCCCAGTGTCAAGCAGACATTCTTTCAGGCTTTGGATATAAGAAGGAATAACGACAGTCCACCTTGTTCTTGTTAAGCATGCTATTTAACCTGATTTCCCATTGCCCAAAATGGTTAAGATTTTAATTTACTTACTTCACATGAATCATCTTCACCTTTTCTACCACCAGCACAGATCATACTGAGATCAATAACTGGATTAAAATTATAGTGCTGGGCATCATTGCATATTTTCCTGTCTATCACTGTAACATTGGCTTCTCTCAAGGCATTAGACATTTGACACGCGTCTTTTTGGTGCTTCCCCATCCTGCCACATGACACTTGGTGTGGGGTTTGACATCGTCTTCTGTTTCTGGTAGCTGAAGTATTCCTACAGCTTTGGTTATAGTTGCTTTACCTTCCAGCTAGAAAAGAGACAGAAGACGCAGTTTAAGGCAAGGACAACAGTAACCAAACCCAGAAAACAGCTCTGACTTAAATAGATAACTTGCTTATTTAGCATGTTCTTATGAAGAATATCTTCTTCCTTGGCTCAGAGGTTAAAGCGTCTGCCTGCAATGCAGAAGACCTGGGTTCAGTCCCTGGGTCAGGAAGATCCCCTGGAGAAGGAAATGGCAACCCACTCCAGTATTCTTGCCTGGAGAATCCCATGGACAGAGGAGCCTGGTGGGCTACAGTCCATGGGGTCGCAAAGAGTCAGACACAACTGAGCGACTTCACTTTCACTTATGAAGAATATAAATCAAAACATGTTCCAACCGAATTGACCATCAGTTATTGGTTTTTAAAGTCACAGCATACCTTTTCAGGCATGTTTTGCTAGGATAGTCTAGTAAACTGCAGTCAGTTGACCTGTCAATGATGAAATTTTATTGGTGGTGGCTGACAGTTCTGTGGCTGAAAAGCTGTGTTGGAGAGCTCAATCATTATTTTATTCAGGTGATCTTAAGTTTGTGAACTGACTGATATTAAGGCCAATGAAAGGAAATCAGAGCTCCAGGTGCAGTGGGGCAGGGTGGGAAAGGGGTCAGTGACATTTTCCATTTCAGTGGGAACATGGCTTCCCCTCTTCTGAGCAAGCGCAACCCACTTGCACTGCCTTCGAGGGCTCACGTACACTTTGCCCCTTTCTTTCATTCGCCAAGCCCTCTTCTTGCCTCACTACCTTGCTTTCTCTCTTTTTCTTCTGAAAATTCAGGTCAGGAGAGTAGGGAGTGTGATAAAAGTTGAGAAGAGAGTAGAGGAAGATAATTCTAGTTCTTTTCTTCTTGCCTCAAGCTGTAGGGGAGTCCTAGTATTGTGGACCTTCTAAAAACACAGGAGCACAGCAGCAGAGGCCACTGGCACATTCCTATCATTGCACTGCTTCCAGGCCCCACTTCCTGACATTAGACAGTCCCCACTTCCTTAGTGCCCGCTCTGAGCCGATGATGTGCGCCCCCGCCCATTAGAATTTAGAAAAAGAAAGGGCCACAGCTTAAACTCTTTCCACAGAACTTCAAATACCCACGTGCAACACCTGTCTTTCTGTCCTGCTCACACTCTCACAAGTCTTCATGCTTGTCATCTGGTTGGATTGACAAGGAGGCAGCAGGACCCCCAGAAAGGACTTCAGGTCTGAATGAGTGGATCAGAATGGGAGTCAGGATGCATATGCTTGTAGACAGCCCTCCTGGGGTCAGGCACACAGACCAATGATGGGCACATCAGTAGGTTTTCACACTGGAAGGCTAACCACAGGGGTGTCCTGACACTCTCTGTAAGATTTCTCCAGCAACCTCCCCTTTCCGGCCACAGTGTCAGAGGTGAGAGGGTTTCCTGACTCTACTTTGCACCCTGTACTCACCGCACACTCTTGTAAAGATATTGAAGTCCTAAAGGAGACTTGACCACTGCTACCAATTTCTTGAAACCTGAGTTCAGAATCTTTTCCCTTGATGGGTTTGCCACTGTCTGGCTTAATTCCATTCCTTATCCCAAATTATTCAGAAAATGTTTATGGAAGGTCTACCGTGTACTAGGCACTATACCCCCTGGTATAGGGGAGAAATAAAAAGATAAAAATCTGTTCTTTGAAGTTGACATCGCACTGAAGGAGACAGACAAACAATCTAAAGTATTTAATATATCAGAAGTGCCCTGCGGTGGAGAAAAAGGCAGGAGGGAAGCAGGCCAGGTAGCGCCCTCTACTGGGCGGGGGAGGGAGTTACGCTGCCCCGTGCAGGAAGCACAACGGGAGGGAATTAGAGAATAGGGGAGGAGGGGAGACCCGAGAAAGAGGCAGGGCCTGGAGTCTCAAGGCAGGAAGTGTGAGGGTCACTGATAAGTACGGGGGCAAGGACTGTGGGGAGTTTGCCAGAAGCATACAAAGCTCTAGGTCCTCTCTTTACTCGTGATATGGGAACGTGTGGATTCCTTGAGCTTCCTCTTAAGTCTTGCTGGGGAAATTTCTCCTCAACCCCCTCTGGAAGAGCGTGAATTGCACACTCTGCCCAGTTCTGCCTCTTCGATCATACTTTCTGCATAGCAGTCAGGTAATCCTCCTAAAAACAAGTCTCATCATGTCACTGCCCTGCTTAAAATACTTTCCCATTTCCTTCCCCATAAAGTTCAAACTTCTTCCCATGGTTTACAATGTCTGGGTTCCCTCTTTCTTAAATTTCATGGTAACGTCCCTTTCTTCCCTCTTCCTCCAAATGCATTTTCCATTAAAGACTCCTCTTATACTTCCTGCCTGGAAGGCCCTTTCCTCTTTTTTGCCTCCTGACTCCTGTACCTTCTTTAAGAAAGCTTCCCTGACTGCCTGGACACAGCCCGTGTTCCCTCAGACCCCACTTCTAAGTCATCTCCATCACTGATGAATCACATACAGCCAGCTCAGAACTGTTGATTATTTGTTTGTCTCTTCCAGTAGAAACTGTGAACACTTTGAGAACAGCACCTGTTTATCTTATGAAGAGAGAAAATCTTACTGGCACTTATAGCTGGGCCACAACTTTTCCTACTGATCATGAACACTTTTATAGACCACCAATATCAGATAGGACTTACCTGGTGGCTCAGACAGCAAAGAATCTGCCTGCAATGCAAGAGACCTGAGTTCAGTCCCCTGGGTGGGAAAGATCCCTTGAGAAGGGAATGGCAACCCACTCTAGGATTCTTGCCTGGAGAATTCCATGGACAGAGAAGGCTGGTAGGCTACACTCCACAGAGTCACAAGAATCACAAGAATTGGACACGACTGAGCAACTAATACTTTTGCTTTTAATATCAGACAAGGTGAGCCTAAAGAAAGGAGCAAGACTCCACGCCACTTTGCAGTCATATTTGAGTGCAGGCAAAGTAAGGTCATTGTGCCCACCACAAAAATGACCAAACGCCTCCTATTGGCTAAAATGAGTGGCCGCTGCTTCTTATCAATCACAGATTTAGCCTCCAAGGTAAGTAAGATTCACTGAGATGCTCCATCATAGAATTACCCCACTTCCTGACAATAGTCACTTCAGAGCAAACTCCTCCTTCCTAGAATACTCCTCATCTGACATGAGCCCAAATCCTGAGATAAGTCCCATATAACACTCTTACAAGCCACTCCATGGTTCCTAATGGTATGCAGTTGCTCTTGCTGAGCAAGAGTCAACAAATGCAACTTGGTTTGACTGTAATTGAGTTGCTGGTGGCATTATCTCTTTGGATTGACAGGTCTTACCATAGTAGGACTTTTGTCAATATTTGTTAAATTAAACTGACTCCAAGAAGGTGAACATTTGTGTAATTATGTTGGGTCCCCGCTGTGCTTCTTACCCCTACATCCTGGCATTAGCCAGTCTTGACTATGAGGCCAATGTGTAAAACTGGTTTCAGGTTAAACTGACCAAATTTCAAAATTTTGCAATTTTGAAATAGTTATTGAAAAAAAAACACAGCATGTTTACCTGAAGTAGTTGAAGATCCCCTTCAAATGTCTGTGGATCAAAGCATGGGTAGGGAATTGCCTTTTTAATGGAAAATACTTGGTCAAGTTTCTCTTTATGGGATGTAGAGTGGGCCCCAAGAATAACTTGAGGATTTCCCTTCCTGGAAAAAACAAGGGCGATAGAATTTATGTGACAGAACAGATGAAATTAAGTATGAGTTTAATTTATTAGATCCAATCAGTTCTTTTAGATGGTTTCCTATATATAAATAAGCACAGCACGTTAGGGGGGCATTTATGAGGCTTTTTTTCTTTAGGTGTTTTACCTAAAACTCCTATGACATGTATTATCTTAGATGGTTCAACTTCAGGTCTTTTCAGGGAAGAAGCAACAGGAGGGGAATCCCAGGCCTTTTGACAGCAGTGGGAGCATTGGGTTGGCAAGGCCTGGAGAGATGTGCTTGGGTGCTGACGACATGGGCTGCTGCAGAGAGAAGAGCTGCCAGTTTCTCCATCTGCCTTGGATTTGTGGAATCAACACCTAAAGGAAGAAACTCAACCCAAGAACTAGAGACTAAACCAAAGAATGACAGCAGAAGTAGTGGGTTTATTTCTTTGTGGGAGATAGGGTAACTTGCTTGTCCTCGAAGATGACAAAGATGGAAAAGAGCCTAGAACTGAATATGTAGAACTGAAGAAATGAATCTTGACATAATAGTGAAATTTTAAAGCTGAATCTAGGGGACTTCCTGGTTGTCCAGTGGTTAAGAATCTCTCTTGCAGTGGAGGAGACGCAGGTTCGAGCCCTAGTTGGGAAACTAAGATCCCACATGCCTCAGAGCAACTAAGCCTGTGCACTGCAGCTACTGAGCCTGCATGCCACAACCAGAGAGTCCGCACGCCACAACTAGAGAGTCCGCACGCCACAGTGAAAGATACTCTTTGATGCAGGAAACATGCCATGCAGCCAGATAAAGAACTAAAGCAAAAAGCAAAACTTTAAGCTGGTTTTAGAAAAGGCAGAGGAACCAGAGATCCAATTGCCATCTGCTGGATCATCGAAAAAGCAAGAGAGTTCTGGAAAAACATCTATTTCTGCTTTATTGACTATGCCAAAGCCTTTGACGGTGTGGATCACAATAAACTGTGGAAAATTCTGAAAGAGATGGGAATACCAGACCACCTGACCTTCCTCTTGAGAAGCCTGTATGCAGGTCAGGAAGCAACAGTTAGAACTAGACATGGAACAACAGACTGGTTCCAAATAGGAAAAGGAGTACATCAAGGCTGTATATTGTCACCCTGCTTATTTAACTTCTATGCAGAGTACATCATGAGAAATGCTGGGCTGGATGAAGCACAAGCTGGAAGCAAGATTGCCGGGAGAAATATCAATAACCTCAGATATGCAGATGACACCACCCTTATAGCAGAAAGTGAAGAGGAACTAAAAAGCCTCTTGACGAAAGTGAAAGAGGAAAGTGAAAAAGTTGGCTTAAAGCTCAACATTCAGAAAATGAAGATCATGGCATCTGGTCCCATCACTTCATGGGAATTAGACGGGAAAACAGTGTCAGACTTTATTTTTTGGGGGCTCCAAAATCACTGCAGATGGTGACTGCAGCCATGAAATTAAAAAGACGCTTACTCCTTGGAAGGAAAGTTATGACCAGCCTAGATAGTATATTCAAAAGCAGACACATTACTTTGCCAACAAAGGTCCGTCTAGCAAGGCTATGGTTTTTCCAGTGGTCAGGTATGGATGTGAGAGTTGGACTGTGAAGAAAGCTGAGCGCCGAAGAATTGATGCTTTTGAATTATGATGTTGGAGAAGACTCCTGAGAGTCCCTTGGACTGCAAGGAGATCCAACCAGTCCATTCTGAAGGAGATCAGCCCTGGGTGTTCTTTGGAAGGAATGATGCTAAAGCTGAAACTCCAGTACTTTGGCCACCTCATGCGAAGAGCTGACTCATTGGAAAAGACTCTGATGCTGGGAGGGATTGGGGGCAGGAGGAGAAGGGGACGGCAGAGGATGAGATGGCTGGATGGCATCACTGACTCAATGGACGTGAGTTTGGGTGAACTCCGAGAGATGGTGATGGACAGGGAGGCCTGGCGTGCTGCGATTCATGGGGTCGCAAAGAGTTGGACATGACTGAGCGACTGAACTGAACTGAACTGAATCTAAACACACACAGCAGGAAATAAACTGCTAGCCCCCAAGTCTAGTTTTTAATCTGGGAGAGATGGGCAGAAGCTTTTCTTGATTTGCTGGACAAACTTTGCACTAAGTGGGCCTATTAATCAAGCCAATGGTGATCTTTACAGTGTACATTGTGCTGCAGTTCCCACTTGATAAATTCTCATTTGACACAATATAGTGCAGATCTCCTTGGATCTTCTTTGTGGGGGCTAGTTTTTAAGTCTTTTCTTCATCCAATTTATACTAAAGTGAACAGGGAAATAGTAGGTTCCAGTTACCAACAACAAGTACTGATGAAGAAAACAGCAGCATATCCAGGTGATAAACAGTATTCTGACTTTCAAATCACAATTAGGGAAAAATTAGTTTGAACCATAGGAAATGACTGTTTTGAAAAGTCAAACAGTTAAATATCAGTAACATATGGCTCAACCTAATATGTAGCAACATGGGATAAGACTAACTAGATCACAGTAAATCACTTGTAATCATAGAAAACACTTAACTTGCTCAACTATGTAAAATACATTTGTGAAAAAAGCCTGAAATAAAATACAGCAAAATAGTAACAGTGATTATGTGAAGTTGATAAGATTAGGGAGTGCTGTTTTTCACCATTTTGATTTTCAGAATGTTAATAATATTGCTATTTATAGTTAAAAAAATAATATGAGAAAATAGTCATACAGTTCAATTTTATTCTACAAGATCTGGCCTTTGCTTATAGAGACAAACATAATAAGAGCATATAATGTTGAATGTACTTGCACACTTTCTTCTCCATCCCTGCCTAGTTTTGGTTTTGGACTTCAGAGCCTTCTGACAGCCTTGGCCTCGCTACCCGCCCCCCCCCCCCCATGTCTAGAGTGAGAGGAGCTCAGAATCACTTACAGGTCGCAGTGAGCGGCTGTCAACACCCAGTTTTCTTTGATCAAAGCCCCTGCACAGAGTTTCAGCCCTTTGACTAGAGCCATGTAGCGTCTTGTGTGAGGGGCCACTTCATTTCCTCCTATAATTCCCTCGCAGGATACTGGAAAAACTGTAAGAGTGATCCAGAGTGAAATCCTATCTTACTGAGTTACGTGTCCCCCTGAGAAAGTTCTGATAATCATGAACAGATCCAGAACAAGTACTTAGACATGCACTTTGTGTCCAGGGACAGAAGATCAAAGTGGTCCAGGTGGTTTTATAATTTTCCATGATAGCTTCGGATAATAGTATCTTGAATTTAAATACTACTTCTCTTCCTCAAGAATTCAGATCACCTTTAACCTAATATCCATCTCCTTCCTATCCCTGGGAGGCAGAAACTGTCAGGCAATAGAATCTCTTTTATTAAAGCTCAAAAGCAAAAAAGATTAAAGACTTACTCAATATCATACAGGAAGAGCAGATGGGGGAGAAACCTCATTCTCCTTTTTCTGCCATTCCTCAGCGGTTCACTTCCTACTACAGGCTTCATTGTCTCAGTTTGGGGTTGGACCCTGTGTTATTGACCTTAAAAATCTCAGTGTTCCATGATGAGATTATTGTTGGGAATGATGGTTTGGTGAATTGTATTACATTTGAAGAAAGAACAACAACTATAGTAGCAATAATAGTGAAAGCATCTGTATTTACCAGGCACTGGTAAGTTTTAGACTCTGGTTCTGTTGTTTGCTGCAATGCAAGGTGGGTGTTATTATTCCCATACAGAGATAAGGGAATGCAAAGTTTAGACAGAGCAATTACCTTGCCCAAATTCACACAACTAATAAATAGTAAAGCAGTCTTCTAATCCAGTTCCTCATCATGAAAAAAAATATACTCTATCCATTGTGAAGAACTGTTTGTCTGAAGTACCTTTGTTATTTTTGAAATGTAGAGCCATTTGAGAATCTAAATAAAGTACAGACACAGATATGCGTGTGAATATTTGCATACAGTTTTGGGAGAGTCACATGCTTCCCTGGTGGCTCAGAGGTTAAAGCGTCTGCCTGCAATGTGAGAGACCTGGGTTCTATCCCTGGTCGGGAAGATCCCCTGGAGAAGGAAATGGCAAACCACTCCAGTATTCTTGCCTGGAGAATCCCATGGACGGAGGGAGCCTGGTAGACTGCAGTCTGTGGGGTTGCGAAGAGTCGGACACGACTGAGCGACTTCACTTTCTTTCTTTCACTTTGGGAGAGCCACAGACTTCTTAGTGCCCATTCAGGCCCTTGAAGGAGCTCATGGATCCCACAGCTCTAAAGGTATCACTGAGCTATAAGATATCATAATGTGTGGTTAAGAACATGAACTCTGGGTTCAGATACTACTTACTAGCTGATGACTTCAGTAAATTTTCTCTTTGGCCTTAGTTTCCTCATATGTAAATTGGGCTGATAATAATAATACATAAGAAGAGTGCATGTCAAACACTTAGAATATACTTAACTGTAAGTTTTATTAAATGTTGACATACACATATATATAGTTCATTGGATTATTTTACATTGATTTATTGCTTTCTTTACCATTCCCACTACTGGAAATAAACATAATTCATTCTGAAAGCCAAAATTTTAAGATTTATCTGAGAGTTATGAGTTGTGTTAGTCGCTCTGTTGTGTTTGACTCTTTGCAACCCCGTGGATTGTAGTTCACCAGGCTCCTCTGTCTGTGGATTTCTCCAGGCAAGAATATTGGAGTGGGTTGCCATTCCCTTCTCCAGGGGATCTTTCCAACCCAGGGATTGAACCCAGTCTCCTGCACTGCAGGTGGATTCTTTACTGTCTGAGCTACCAGACAGAGGGTAACTAAGCTCTCCAGTTGATAAATAATCTATCCACCCCAAGTTTAATGGCTTTGTTGGTTTTTCACTTGCCAGTTTTACTCTGTGGATCTGGCCTGAATTGTGAGACCCTCCAGACATACTTTCATATTTTCGCTGTAAACACAATAGGTTATATTTTCATTTTAAAAAGCAATATGCCATTTCAATAGCAAAGACTAAAAGTAACATGAAATATTATTAGAAATTAAGTTATGATTTCTTTTTACTTTTACACAATACTGAACAAAAGTAAACCAATATAAAATTCCATTTTCTTATAAGCAAAACTGAAAAGCATATGAAAATATGTCTTACCTCCAGGAATTAGAAGGAGACAAATGGCCGGAGGAAAAGAGAAAGGAAAAGGAATATTCATGGCTTCTGTTATTTACTTATGGAGACTATTTAGTTTCAGGTGCTGATAGTAATATATAATGAAACACAAAGGATGTGGGTTTTTGTTTTTTTCTTTCTCTGCTTTGTGGCTAAAGACTTTGGTGTTTTATAACTAGAAAATATAACTTTATTTTAGAGATGGTGTGGTTACTTACTTGTTTCACATTTCTTTCAGGGTTAGACCTTTCCTACCTTAAAGGTTAAATGTGAATCCATGAGACTGTGATAAATTGAGAACAATAAACAGAAAATTGCTATTTTGGGGCAACTTTTTTCACTTTCAAATATGAGTTTATTTTAAAAAGCTGAGAATTCAAGTCTATATCAGAAATTGTTTTGAAATAGCATCTTTAAACTTATTCTAGTGGGGAAAGGACAGATAGTTGATCCTTTTGTTGTTGAGACTGCTGGGTAGTCATTGAGGGAAACTGAGTTATATTCTTAATGCACACTGTTCAGCTATAAAAGCACTAAGTGAAGATACAGATGAATTTTTGTACATGTAGAAAGGAGAAAGAGACTTTGAGATATGATATCAAAGGCAGAAACTGTAAAAGTTTGATTTATGATATAAAAGTTGAACCTTCTGTACCTTGACACATCAAGCATAAAGCCAAATTACAAACATTTTCAACCTATGTGACACAAATGCCTATTTTTATAAAGCAATAAGAAAAGATGACTACCTGGAAAGAAAAATGGTCAGAGAATTTGACAAGTAATTTACAAAAAAGAAACAAAAATGGCTGCTATTTTCCTAATCTATGGAGGAATCAATAAACACATATCATAAGTAATCAATAATAAGAATGAATTTAAAACATTTAGGTACAAATTTTGCCGGTCAATTACTAAAAATTAGAAAACAAAAATACTCTCTGATTTTGAAAATTCTCTTTGTTGATGACATTTAAAACTGCTACTATCTTCCTGAAATGCAATACATATAAAGGGATTACTAAATTTTGCTTGATCTTTGACCCAACAAGTCGTATCTATGATTCATACTTTAAAAATTGTGGAGATGTATTAGTTTCTCATTGTTGCCATAACAAATTACCACAAACTTAGTGACTTAAAACAATAGACATTTATTATTTTATAGTTCTGTAATAAGTCTGATGTGGCTCTCCCTGGGCTAAGGTGTCAACAGGGCTGCGTTCTTTTTGGATGCTCTAAGAAAATCCATTTCTCTGCCTTCTTCAGTTTCAAGAGGTTTCTTGCATTCCTGGGCCTGTGGCCTGCTTCCAGCTTCAAAGCTATCAGTGGTCGGTAGAGTCTTTCTCACATTGCATCACTCTGACACTGAGTCGTCTTCTGCCTCTGCTTCCACTTTTAAGGACCCTTCTGATTACCCTGGGTTTCCCAAGTGACTTAGTGGTAAAGAATCTGCTTGTAATGCAGGAGACGTGGGTTTGATTTCCTGGGTAAGGAAGATCCCCTGGAGAAGGAAATGGCAACCTCTTCCAGTATTCTTGCCTGGGAAATCCATGGACAGAGGAGCCTGGTGGGCTACAGTCCATGGGGTCACAAAGGATCAGACACAACTTAGCGACTGAGCTAGCAAGCACGTGATTACATTGCGCCCACTCAGATAATTTCCCTATTTTAAGGTGGATTGATTAACAATTGATAAAATTAATTTTATCTAAAACCTCAATTCCCCTTTGCTTTGTAAACTCACATTCCCAGGCTCTAGGGATTAGGATGTGAGCATCCTTGACTAGATGGGGAGCATGATTTGACATCTATTGTATGTTGGCTCTAATTAATCTGTACAACCATTCTGTGCAAAAATTAAATATTAATAACATGGAAAGTGATCACAAAACTATTGCCATAGCAGACAGTTCTTGTGTGTTACCACAGATCCCCTTGACCTCATGTAGTCCATGAACGTTGGCCACTTGTTCTTCTCGGCTTACTCTGTGGAGACCAGTTCTGCATGGCCTTGTACCATATCAGGCACCACCTGAAAACACCTTGCTTCATGAGATCTAGGGCATGATGCACAGGTGCAGGAGATTTCAAGTCTTTTAAGGAAATCTATTTACTAGTAGGAGATGGAATCTAATGGGTAAATATTCTCTGAAGCACTAATTCTTATGGTTCTTGGAAGAGAGTCTGAGCAATCAGCTGTGCTTGATGCCAAGTTTCCAGTCCAGCCATTCACCCTTGTATTGGTGCTTCTCCTCAACATTCCTTTCTTCTCTTTCCACACCACCTGCTACCCTCTTCTGCTACTCTAAGAAAGTGGTAGCACGTAACTTCCGCCTCTGGAAACTCAAGCTGACAGTTGGGAGTGGCTCTAGGAGTTGGGAGTGATCTTACAAATTAGATCCACAAAGTAGGATTTAGAGTTGACTGAGACTCACTGATCTGAAACACTGGGGACCCCACTGGCGGTGATAAGTGGGAACCTTTGCTTCTCCTACCCTATGGTGTGGGATCGGGGCAGCCTGTGCTCTGTCTTCCAGTAAGAGACACGTGTGGGAGTGGGATTTCCTGAAGTGGGACAGGTGCAAGAGGGGTAATTTTAACTTATTCAATCATTTGAACTTTGGACTTAGAATGAACCTTGAGGGAACTGTTAAAGTGAGAAGAGACTTTTATGAGGTTCCCACCAAATCTTTCTAGTTGTAATTCAGTCATTTAGATGTGGTCTAGGGTCAGAGGTTTCTGTGCGGTAGGTTTTCTAGGTAATCAAGCTACAGATCCTTTTTTCCCCCCTGCTTCCCAACCATCAGCTTTGCATATCATGTCACTCTATTAGATCACTCACCACCCCACTGCTGCTGTATCTACTGTGACCACTGGAACAAGTCCCCTTCACTTCTTTTTAAATGTCACTTTATTTAGATACAGTTTACATATCATGCAATTCACCCACTTAAAATATGGTTCAATGGTTTTTAATATACAACTATTAATTTTTAAAATTGTGGTACATATATTGTATGCTGGCTCTAATTAGAGTATGTTATATATATATACACACATATGTATAAAATCAATATATATACACCATACAATTTGCCATTTTAACCATCTGAAATGACAATTCAGTGGCATTAATTATATTCACAATGTTGTAAACCTACTACCAGTATCTATTTCCAAAACTTTTTAGTCACCTTTAATAGAAACTGTAATCATTAGGTACTAACTCCCTATTTCCTCTCCGTCCAGCCTCCAGAAACTAATCTGCTTTCTGTCTCTATTAAATTGCCTATTCTAGCGCCCGGCGTGCTGCGGAGGAACGGCTGTTGGCTTGTGGTTGATTCAAGCTCCTGGCTGGTCGGGGGCTCCAGTGCTCTCCTCCTCGCTGAGCTGCTGACTGGTGCAGAAGAAACCATGGCGCTCTGGATCACCAGGAACACGAAGATTAATGCTGAAAATAAGGCGAAGATCAGTATGGCAGGGGCCAAGCGCGTGCCTGTGGCCGGTGTTGCAACCTCTAAGCCCGGGCTGAGGCCCCGAACAGCTCACAACCGCAGGCCAAATTGCCTCTGAAAAAGGAAGCAAAAACTTTACCTGCTGGAAAAGTTACTGCTAAAAAGTACCAAAACCTCTGGAAAAGGCCCTGTACCTGTGCCGGAGCCCCAGTCGGAGCCAGAGCCGGAACCCGAGCCCGTTAAGGAAGAGAAAGTTTCCCCGGAGCCTATTTTGGTCGATACTCCCTCTCCAAGCCCCATGGAAACATCTGGCTGTGCCCCTGCGGAAGAATATCTGTGTCAGGCTTTCTCAGATGTAATTCTTGCAGTGAGTGATGTGGATGCACAACATGGAGCGGATCCAAACCTTTGTAGCGAATATGTAAAAGATATCTGTGCTTATCTAAGACAACTTGAGGAAGAGCAAGCAGTCAAACTAAAATACCTAATGGGTCGTGAAGTCACTGGAAACATGAGAGCCATCCTAATTGACAGGCTAGTGCAAGTTCAAATGAAATTCAGGTTACTGCAGGAGACCGTGTATATGACTGTTTCCATAATTGATCGGTTCATGCAGGATAACTGTGTGCCCAAGATGCTGCAGCTGGTCGGCGTCACTGCCATGTTTGTTGCAAGCAAATATGAGGAAATGTACCCTCCAGAAATTGGTGACTTTGCCTTTGTGACTGACAACACCTACACCAAGTTTCAAATCAGACAGATGGAAATGAAGATTCTAAGAGCTTTAAATTTTAGTCTGGGTCGCCCTCTATCCCTGCATTTCCTTCGGAGAGCAGCTAAGATTGGAGAGGTTGATGTTGAGCTACATACTCTGGCCAAATATTTGATGGAACTATCTATGCTGGACTACGATACGGTGCACTTTCCTCCTTCTCAGATTGCAGCGGGAGCTTTTTGCTTAGCACTGAAAATTCTTGATAATGGTGAATGGACACCAACTCTACAGCATTACCTGTCATACACTGAAGAACCCCTTCTTGTTGTTATGCAACACCTGGCAAAGAATGTGGTCATGGTGAACCGTGGGCTTTCAAAGCACATGACTATCAAGAACAAGTATGCCACATCTAAGCATGCTAAGATCAGCACTCTAGCACAGCTGAATTCTGCACTAGTTCAAGATTTAGCCAAGGCTGTGGCAAAGGTGCAACTTGTGAACTTTGGAATACTATCTGCAAATAAAATTGGCATCATGTGCCATCTGTACATATTATATGTTACATTTATTTACTTTTAATAAAGTTGTAGTTCTTTTTACTTATCCTTTAACTCATTTGAATGTGGCTACTTTCCACTTGAGAATAAAAGTTGTTTTAAAGGTATGATAGGATTACTTAAAAACAGTTTTCAGTTACCTGGGGACCCAACTAATACATACAATTGGTTCTTCTTGGCTTTTGTTTTATATGCCTGGCTTTACTTAAGATGATTTACTAAGCTCTTGAAGGCATTTAAAATCTAGAGGTACTTTGTATGTCATACTGTATGTGTAAGCCCAAGTCACCTTAAGAGAGTCTGCTGCCTATTTCTACATAAGGAAAAGTCTACCATCTCGTTCCTAGTCCTCCTGATTGCTATTTCCTCTGGTGGTTGCTGCTATAATTCTAAGTAATCTACTAGTACCACTTTCTTAAATTATCAGCTTTAGCTAGTATCAGCATTTTCACTTGAAAAATAAGAATTTTAATTTATATCCAAGCCTAGTTTTTATTACTTAAGAAAATAAAACAATCCTTAAATACTGAAAGTATCTTAAAAACTTTATTTACCCACCCCTTCCTACTGTCCTGTCTCTGTCCCATCTAAAGGATATAAGGAGTTTGGAGTGTATCGATCCTTGAATATAGATTGTGTATAGACCTGCATGTGTAATATGGGATGTATTAAAAATGGGATCATTTTGTATACTTAGCAATTCATTTCAACATGGACAGGCCTTACCTGTATTTGGGCACTACAGTCCATTGTATGTATATATTATAATGTATTTAACGGTTCCTCTGTTTACATTCAGATTGCTTTTTCTCTGTTTCCATAGACAATGCTGTTTAAATGTCATTATAGCCCATTCTTTCCTTTATGTACATTGACTGAGTTCTCCAAAGAATGTGTGTTCTAAGTTCTGGCAGGTGTAGCCAGAGGACGTTCTGTGTCATCAGCAATAAATACACAAAAGTTCTGGTTTTCTCAGCAAAAAAAATAAAAATAAAAATAAAAAAAAAATTTGCCTATTCTAGATATTCCATGTAAGGGGAATCATACAATATTTGTCCTTTTATTCGCTTTATTTCACTTAGCATGATGTCTTCAAGATTAGTTCAGTTGTAGCAAATATTGGAATTTCATTCTTTGTTATGGCTGAACATGCTACATATTGTTATCCATTCACCTGTTGATGGCCAGGCTTCCTGGGTGGCACAGTGGTAAAGCATCTGCTACCAATGCAGGATATGCAGGTTCAATCCCTGGACCGGGATAATCCCCTGTAGTAGGAAATTTCAACCCACTCCATTCCTTCTTGGAAAATTCCATGGATAGAGAACCCTAGTGGACCAGTCCACTGGGTTGCAAAAAGTCAGACACAGCTGAAAGCATGAGCGCACACACACACTGCTGATAAACATTTGGGCGGTCTCCGTTTTTTGGCTATTGAGGATACTGCTCCAGTGAGCACTGATGTGCAAGCATCTGTCTGAATCCTTGCATTTGGGTATATACCTAGGAGTGAAATTGCATAGTTGTATGGTAATCTGTGTTTAGCTTTTTGAGGAAGTCCCTCATTTGGCAGTTTTCTTTCCTTTCTCTTTTCTATTCTAATTTATTTATTTACTTGTTCATTTTTTACATTTGTTAAAAAAAGGAGTTCAGTTTTTACATTTGTTAAACTGAAGTACGGCTGATTAAAATTTTTTATTGGCATGTAATTGATTTACAGTGCTGTTAGTTTCAGATGTACAGCAAAGTGAATCTGTTACATACCCACACTCTTTCTGATTCTTTTCCCATATAGGCCATTACAGAGCATTGAGTAGGTCCCCTGTGCTATACAGTAGGTCCTTATTAGTTATCTATTGTATATATATAGTAGTGTGTATAGATAAACCTCCCAATTTATCTCTCCCTCCTTCACTGATCTGGATTACGTGGACATACAACTCTTATTCAATTTCTAGAACATGAAATATCCATTTAGTTATTCATTCAATTTAAGATACGTATAAAGTACCTGCCATGAGCTCGATCTGGGAATTACTGCCTGAATGGATCTTAAGGCCTAAAGAAAGACCTAGAAACACTGATGTTCAGTGCTGTGGTCAGTGAGGACAGCAGGGTTTGGAAATGAGAGCCCTGCCTTTAAATCCCAGCTCTGCCATTTAATGTCCACATCCTTTCTGGAGCTCAGAGGTCCCTAGCTCATTGGACTGTTGGAAGGACTGCTGTAAAGTAATGGCTCTGGCTGAGATCCTTAGTCTGGTAAGGTATTTCCCCCCAAATTTCCCAGGTGATTATAAAGCGGCAGTCAGGACAGAGAAGCGCTGCGGTAAAGTGTTAACCTGGCACATGAGGGCCCTCAGTAATGCTGCTGGGCCTCCTGGGCTAACCTGGAATCATCTCCAGATCACACTCCTGGCCAGATGCCGCCCGGAGGCTGGTTTCTTCTTTATTGAGACTGGGGTGGGGAATGGGTGGAGTCAGGAGGAGGAGGGTCTGCTGCCACTACGGAGATTGGCTGGGCTGAAGCTGCCTGAGGCCTGTTTCCCAGGAACAAAGAGGGTGAGGACTTTATAACCCTCCTCCCCCGCCTCTCTAAGCACTTGGAGACCAGGGATTTAGCTCAAGGCAACAGTCAGACAGTAAAGCATCTGTCTACAATGCAGGAGACCTGGGTTCAATCCCTGGGTCAGGAAGATCCCCTGGAGAAGGAAATGGCAACCCACTCCAGGACTATTGCCTGGAAATTCCCGTGGACAGAGGAGCCTGGTAGGCTACAGTCCATGGGGTCGCACCGAGTCAGACACGACTGAGCGACTTCACGACGACGCACGAACACACTTCCCAGGTTTACTTTTCACCAGAGCCCCGTAGTGCCTTCCTCTCCTTCTCTGAGATGTAATTCAGTCTTTCAGCTGCCCTGAAACAACAAGGTGCACATTTTATTTTTTTGTGAAAACGCATACTTTAGATGACATATAAGATGGTATAAATTTACCTTTTAAAGGTTTTTGAATTGGCAACATTTGATAATTAACTGGTGACGGGACTGGGTGATAGATATATAGAGATTCATGTATTATTCTTTATACTTTTGCACATTAAAAAAACAGAGACTTAGATGGTTTTCCTGTGCTTTCTGTATTATTTGAACCTTTGACAGAAGAGTGACCGTTTAGTATATTCTTGCCATTCATAGGGAGATGTATTGTTGAACTTGGCCAGTTTACCAAATATCCTGTATCACCAAGCAGAAAAATTTGGCTAATTACAATGAGTTATAACGTAAAAAACTTTAAACTCCATTTGGCATGCTAAGTCCCTTCAGTCGTGTAGGACTCTTTGCAACCCTGTAGACTGTAGCCCACCAGACTCCTCTGTACATGGAATTCTCCAGGCAAGAATACAGGAGTGCATAGCCATTCCCTTCTTCAGGGGATCTTCTCAGCTCAGGGATCGAACCCTGTGTCTCTTGCATCTCCCACAGTGGCAGGCGCGTTCTTTACCACTGGCACCACCCGGGAAGCAAATGCTTATCCCGTTTTTATTTGGACTTAGATTTTTTTTTAATTGATAGTCTGTGAGATGGCTGACTTTAATTTTTGGTCTGGGTGGAATTTGAAGAGATGTATAGTATACTGGCTTTTATAGCTTCGTGGAAAGCAATACAGACACAATTTTTGTGGCCATGAATTGAACCACTTGAAAGCACAGGTGTCAGGCAGGGAGTGGTAGCTCCATGTTTGAGTTAGACACATCCCATCTTATTAAAGTCAGAATGTTTGAAGAATGAAAACCACATTGATGCTTGGGAGAATAGAACTAATTATTGGGTACTGGGTTATTGGTTTTGCTTTTGGCCGTCAGGCTACTTTATTAGATCAGATTCAGTTACCTCTGAAGAAGGTGTTTGAGGGTAAATGGAGACTGAGACCTCTTTATCTTCTTAATTGACATTTGGAAAGGGATGGGGTAGGGTCCCACAGTGCCCTAGGCAGTGGGATGGGGTTGAGGCGTAGGGGGATGGTGGTGTGGAGTGAAAGTTATATGTGTGCCATAAGTTGACTAATTATGAAAACAAAAGGCTTCATTAGGATGTCTTTTGTTAAAATGAAAAATTTCAACTAAGCTTGAGGAAAGAGTGAATGAGGTAATTCTACCAATATGTTAAACAGGAACATCTCCAGGATGGCACCATTTGCTGTTATTGTTGTGAAAGAGGAATTGTTTATTCTCAACTTACAGATGAGGAAATTGAAACTTGGCTGGGTAAATAACTTGCCCAAAGTTGCATCACTAATAGCTGACAAGCCAGAATTTGAGCCCAAGACTGCCTGACCCCAGAACTGACCACTGCGCTTGAAGCTGGTGAGTCACCGGATCAGAGGCCTGATAGAACATGTCCCCATCTAAGGACGTGTTCCTAAACCGTGGCTTTGTCCATCTAGGACCCTCTTTGTAAACGATATTACTGTTTTTGAAACCTCTAAATGAAAGGGGCTTTTGGCCCTGTGCCAGCCTGTGTCCTCCTGGAGACCACTCAGGTATGAGCTAAGTTTCTGCCCATTTATCTGTGGGACTTGTCCAGCTGACCTTGAGCAAGGTGACTCCCCAAGTCTTTGTCTGACAAACATGGGTTAAGAGAGGCTTCAGGCTCTGCTGATCCACCCCAGGCTTGGCTCTCACTCCTTAAGGGTTTAGTCACAGACTCTCCAGGCCAGATGCTTTTCCCAGGAGAACCAGCTTCATCTCTAAGTTGCTGGCACCGTTTTTAAAGAGTAAGATGGAACAGCAGTTATCATATAGTTGAATTACAAGAAATAACTAATTTTTCTTAACTAATATGTAAGCAGAAGTCTGCCACTGTGATTATTTCCTGCAGTTTTCTCAACTACCCTCTTTATACACTGATGCTTAGGGAGGTTAAATGACACAGTTCATTGACTGCGCTCCTGGAATGTAGATCCAGGCCGACACCAGAACCCACTCTCTTAATCACTGTGCAGTGGTGCCGTATATTCAACAGTGATACCTGAGCAATGGTGATGTTTGCCCAATGTCTAAACAACAGTGATATCTAAAACAAGCTCCCTAAAAGGAGGGAGCTGGTCAACCCAGCTCAGTCTGAGTGTACAAAGGCTGGAGAACTCCAGAAAATCTGGATCTTGTCTTTGTTTCCTCTCAGTGCCCTGTGGATACTGTTCCTATTCAGTTGCTAAGTTGTGTCTGACTCTTTCCTAACCTCCATGGACTGCCAGGCTCCTCTGTCTGTCTGTGGGATTTCCCAGGCAAGAATACTAGAATGGGTTGCCATTTTCTTCTCCAGGGGATCTTCCCGACCCAGGATTGAACCTGTGTCTCCTGCACTGGCAGGCAGATTCTTCACCACTGAGTCACCAGGAAGCCCTCTCTGTGGATTGTCCGCACTCTAATCCATTTATTTACTTCACATGGGCTACATTTTCTGTCTCTTTAGTGGGAGGACAGTTAGACATGAAGTCCTGGCAATGACTCAGAGACTAGAGGAGAATTTGCAAAATTAATCTTCAGAATGTCATCTTGGACAAATACATACCAATTTACAATTTCCTTGTGACTGTTTTTCCATAAAGTGTGGGAATCTATGAGGAAGTGTGGAGAGGACCCTGGGGCTCAGGGGGATAGGGAAAACCTCTGGTGGTGACTGGCTGGGCAGCTGCCTGGGGGCCTGTAAGCAGCCTGACTTTCTGCTTCTTGGGAGGGCTTCCCAATAGTCTGGCACAGAGGGGAGTTTCCATAGAGTGACTTGATTCCTGAGCCTAGTTACTGGCTGACAGCGCACTGGCAAAGACAACCGCTGCTTTAATCGCCAAAGCTTTTATCATAATTGCAGCAGCCCATGTTTCAAGGTAAGGGAGACACCTACTGTTCATTCAGAGGACGGTAGCTAACTTTAGTCCTTTGAATTCAGGGCTGTGTGTGTGCTTGTGTGTGTGTGTTGTTGGGGTTGTTGTTGAGCTGTTAATTGCGTCTGACTCTTTGCAACCCCATGGATGGCAGCATGCCAGGCTCTTCTGTCCTTCACTGTCTCTCAGATTTTTTTCTCAAACTCATGTTCATTGAGTTGGTGATGCCATCCAACCATCTCATCTTCTGTAGTCCCTTCTCCTCCTGCCTGCAATCTCTCGCAGCATCAGGGTTTTATTTTCCAGTGAGATGGCTCTTCACATCAGGTGGCCAGAGTATTGGAGCTTTAGTTTCAGCATCTATGTGTGTGTTAATGGGAGGGATTTGTAATCACAAAGTTTGGTGGTGGGAGTAGTGAAGTGAATGCAGGGTTATTCAGAGAGTTCTAGGATGCCAAAGCTGTAAGACTTCTTGGAGACCATGTTATAGAGCCAGGTTGTCCAATACAATAGCCAGTAACCACATATAAATTAAGTGGATTAAAATTTAAATTCCAGTTTCTTGGTTTCAGTAGCCACGTTTTAGCTACTCACTATTCACATACTGTTGGTGATTGCAGTATTGGACATCATGGATGTAGAACATTTCCACCCTCTTAGGAAATTCTGCTGACAGTGCTGTTCTAGAGTCTTTGGGACCAATCCCCTTGTTTTTGTTTTAATTTTCTTTTGAGCAAGACATTAACTTTTATTGTTTCATCCACAAGGCTTGAGATCATTTGTTATTGCAACATGACTTAGCCTAAGCTGGCTAAAACAGTTGAAAATTTTAATGAAATAAAAATAGATGTATATAAAAGTACATGCAAATTCCTTTCTCAAACACTTCAAAGCACAACTCAATGTCTTAATATATATTAAAAATGTTTTCTAACAAGCTGCCTTTGAGCCCTCGCCCCTGTGCACGGCACTGGCACCGGGAGTCAGGCTGCAGTGCCAGATCAAGTGCTTGGGCATAACCAGGGTCGTCTGGGCCCACAGCATCGCTTCCTGGCCACTCAGCAACCAGGAGTGCTGAGGGGCAG
This sequence comes from Nanger dama, assembly GCA_917880005.1. Taxonomy (NCBI): domain Eukaryota; kingdom Metazoa; phylum Chordata; class Mammalia; order Artiodactyla; family Bovidae; genus Nanger; species Nanger dama. The sequence goes on along the minus strand of CAKJTW010000040.1, from coordinate 15,609,638 downwards.
TGCCTGGGTGCCAGTGGGTGAGGGGCTGAGGCCACTCAGGCTTCAGCCCTGAAAGCTAAGGTGGAAATTTCTTCAGAAAATATTGGGGATCCTGCAGTCTCTGTTAGTGCCCCATAGGTCCTTGTCTTCCCTGTAAGTCAGGGTGTCATCTCTGCTAATTTCCTTTCTTAAAAATGAGAAAACTGAAGCTCAGAGAAAGGACTTGTCTAACTGGTTTGTACTGAAGCTGGGCCCAGGGCCCAGGTTATTGGCACTTCTTGCCTGGTGCCCTTGAGGCGCTTCCTAATTAAGTTTATGGCACTGTGCCAGGTATGAGGGGTTAATGAATGGTACTGTTCTGACCTCTTGCCCTTCTGCAAACCAAAGTCCAATCACGTGGGCTATAGCGGTATTTTTCATATATTTTTGAGCAAGGAAGCTTCTCTTACTCATGGAATCTGTGGAAAACTAAAATATAAAGTAGATGAAAACCAGAGCTGCTTTGCTGAAGCACAATGTGAGTATGTGTGTGTGTGTGTGTGTGTGTGTGTGTGATGTGCGGGGGTAGGGGGATGCAGGGGGTGGGTCCCAAGGCCTTGCTATCCCAGTCTCCTCCTCATGGTCCTGTCACCCTCTTGGGATGATAGAACTCCCTAACTGGAGGAATCTGGGCTCTCAGGTTTGAAGTGACTGTAAGGCATAGGGACGGAGATGTGCAGAGAGGTGTGATGGGGGTTATTGCTCGTCTAGTGTTTCAGAGGCTCAAGGAGTATAGATAGAGGTTTGAGGATGATGATATGTCCTCTCATTATAGCCTCTATTTCCTTTAAGGGTGGAAAGGGGCGGGGCGGGGCAGGGCAGAAACACAGACATTTGAAAACTAAACGGTTGGTAGCAGAACTTTTCCCAGATGTGGTGGGCTTTTCTTGTAGGATTTCATGCATTCATTCATTCACTGGTTTATTCATTTCTTTGTGAGATATTTACTGACTTCCTATTATGGGAAAGAGGCTGAACTAACATTCTGAGTGGAGTGGGTGCTAAGTAAATCAGATAGGGACCGTGTCTTAAAGGAAGTTAGAAGCCAGTAAGGGAGAAAAGATAGAAATACCAATACCTAAAATACAAGATGGGGCTTCCCAGGTGGCATAGAGGTAAAGAATCCGCCTATCAATGCAAGATACCCAGGAGATGGGATTATATCCCTAGGTCGGGAAGATCCCCTGGAGAAGGAAATGGCAACTCACTCCAGTATTCTTGCCTGGAAAATTGTATGGGCAGAGGAGACTGATGGGTTACAGTCTGTGGGCTTGCAAAGAAAATACAAGATAGAAAATGCCAAATGCAAAAATCTGAGTATTGCCAAAGTATTATGGGATTGTGGAAGAGGAATAAATTACCTCTGACTTGTGACTGAGCAAAGGATCATGGAGAAGAGTGGATTTAGACTGGGGAGAGAGGGCAGAAGTGTGTCTCTCCTCATGCCTGAGCTGGGAAAGTGGAACACAGCAAGCAGTTCAGTTTGGTGGGAGCAGGAGGTTATTAAAAGCAATCCGATGGTTTTTGTCTTACCCAGTGCTTGCACCTTCGAGAACAAGGTGGAAGAAAGTATCTATCATGTAGGAAGAAATTATCAGGCCCAAATCTTGCCTCCATTAGTGCGAATGAGAAAGGAGTTAGGGACAAAGCTACCTCCCAGTCTTGGAGCCTTCAGGATTCTGCTGAGGAGAGAAATCTGCCAAAACCAACTTGAAAACCTCCTTCCTCGCTGGCTTCCTCAGCAGATCCTGACGCCCGTTTCAAGCAGTGGGGAGGGGCAGGCAAATCAACTGTCCACACAAACACCACTGGTGGATCCCTGCTGCCAGCTCTTCCTGGGGATTGAAAGCTCCTGGTTTGGTGAGTTGGCTCCTTTGCACAAACCCTAGAAACACACAACTGTAAATAAACTGTATCTTGGAGAAAGAGCTGAAGTGAAACCATTCCAGTTTTTGGACCTAACACTGCCTTTGTTCTGGCACGAGAAAGACCTTGGGTGTGTACAGAGTGAGGATGGGAGAAGAACACGAGAGGATCCTGAAGTGGCTTCTGCCAAAATATTTTCACAGGCTCTAGATGTTAATTTCCAGAAACTAAGTATATACAGCTTGAAGATGTTGAGAAAATTGATGAATTTCTTGGAAAAATTTACCAATACTGCTGCATATAATAAAAGTTAATTCTTTATTTAGAAAACTTAAAAATTTGCAAGATTTTTTAAAATTACAGTAAAATATAAATAAAATAACATTTACCATTATGACCATTTTAAGTGCACAGTTCAGTGGTATTAATATGCTCACATTGTTGTGCACCCTCCAGTATCATCCACCTTCAGGACTTTTTCCGTCTTCCTAGATTGAAACACTTATCCATTAAACAGTCATTCCCCATTCCTCCTTCCCCCAGCCTCTGGAAACTACTGGTTTGCTTTCTGTCTTTATGAATTTGACTACTCTAGGTACCTCACATACTGTGACCCCATGGACTGTAGCCTGCCAGGCTCCTCTGTTCATGGAATTCTCCAGGTGAGAATACTGGAGTGGGTTTCCATTCCCTTCTCCTGAGGATCTTCCTGACCTGGGACTGAAGCCAAGTCTCCCGCATTGTGGGCAGAATATACCATCTGAGCCACCAGGGAAACCCTGCACTCCAGATACCTCATATAAATAGAACTGTACACCATTTGTATTTTGGTAACTGGCTTATTTAACTTTGCATAACATTTTCAAGGTTTATCCATGTTGTAGCTTGTGTCAGAATTTCCTTCCTTTTCAAGGCTGGATAATATTCCTTTATATGTGTATACCACATTTTACTTCCCTAATCATCTACTGATGGGCACTTGGGTTGTTTCTTTTAGCTAATGTGAACATGGGTGCATAAATGTCTGTTTCAGCCCCTGATTTCAATTCTTTGGGGTAGATACCCAGAAATGGAATTGTTGTATTATATGGATAATTCAGTTTTTTAATCTTTTGTACTGTTTTCCATAGTAACTGCATTTTACATTCCACCAGTAATGCCCAAGGGTTCCAGTTTCTCCACATCCTTGTCAATACTTACTGTATTCTGTTTTTTAATAATAATTCTCATAATGAGGGTGAAGTGATTAAGCAGTTTTTGAATAGTAATGATGTACTTAGCTTTCCAGAGCATTGATTACAAAGCAGTTTAATGTCTCTGTTTCCGCAGGTACCTATTCTAAGTTTCACATGGATGTTACACTGACTGATTTCTTTCTGAAACTTGGACAGTTAAATCTGTGTTTCTCGAAGCAAATAGAACAACAATGACACAGCAATGTGATGAGATATCACATTATTGTATCTGATGCTCTTGGGTCCTGGGCCACACTCCCTCCAGACTTCCAGCTCATATACTCTACCCCAAAACTTTCAGCTGCAGAAAGATCTACAGATCTTTACTTGTGAGCTTCCTCCAGCTGTTGGGGTCTTCTCAGCTTTGAACAAGGCAGCCTCAAAGTGTTGGGGAGTTAACACCCACTGGGAACATCCCTCGAACCAATGATTGAGCCCTGGTTGTCCAATCATTGGCATCTTTCCTTGTCTCACTTCCTCAGTTTTCTGACTTCTTGGAATCACCTCCTAAAGAAGCTATTTGCATTCACGTCTGTCTCAGCGTCTGTTCTGGAGGAACCCAACCTACGGCAGTCATTACAGTGATGACTAGGTGGACTTTGTTATTGCATGGTGAAACGTTTATAAGATAATGACACATGAAAAAGACTGTAACTAGATTAAAATTATGCTTCTGTGAAAATAAGCTTCATAGCTGCTTATAATTTATATAAAAGTTTTTTTCCTGCTGAAAGTATTCTATGTGTGTTTCCCTTGTGAAGCTATTTATATTATGCAATAAAAATGAATTTCCTTGAACATTTCAAGGTTTTGGTCATCTTGCTATATGCAATATTTGAAAATGTCTCATCTCTATTATCCCAAGAACAGCTTTGTCTTTCACAGATGCCTTAGGTTACACTTGATGTTTCAGATTCCTACAATATCCCACCTTGGAAAGATGGCTTCACGCTGGCTCCTGGGTATATTATTGTCTTCAGTTACGCATTAGCTTAAAAGCGAAGTGAGACTTGAAATTCTATTCTCCTTGCTTTACATATGAAGAGAAATATTTATTGCCTTTTCCTTTTGTGCTGAGAGTCTCTCATTTGTGAAATTTCACCCTGTTGAGTCATATACCTTTCTAATGGGAAATATTTTAAATTTTGTTTGATAGGCCATTCTTTGACTTTCTTATTTCCAAATGTTAGTTTCATGAGTGTCTAGAAGGAAGATGATTTAAGGATTCCTGGTCAAATTAGGTTTAATTATGTGACAATGTGATTTGCCATAAATTGCATATTCTGTATGTCTTAAGTGAGGATTTATTGTGGAACATGAAAAGTATGTGGTCAAGGAGTTATTTTTAATTTCATGAGTGTTATTGGAAGTCTAAATGTTTCACAGCAGACTCACTAAAATTTTGAAAATCAGATGGAATTTATAGGCAGGAGCTCAAGGAAGGGGATGCTGTCCAGGGGGAAAAGGCAGACTATAAGGAGGTAACTTCTGATAAGAAATACTATTTCCTCTGAAGCTTTGGGGCCCGATGATGGCTAGATTTAGTTGTTGGCCAGCAATCCTGTAAGGGCTTCCCCTGGTGGCTCAGACAATAAAGAATCTGCAGAGTAAAGCAGAACTGAGTTCGATCCCTGGCTCAGGAAGATCTCTTGGAGAAGGGAATAGCTACCCACTTCAGTATTCTTGTCTGGAGAATTCCATGGACAGAGGAGCCTGGTGGGCTACAGTCCATGGGGTTGCAAAGAATTGGACATGACTGAGCGACTAACACTTTCACTTTCAATATACTCAATCCTGTATACCTAGGTGAAGATTTTCTCAGAGAAACTTAATCCATCATGGGTGAGGCCATTATCAAGTTAAGGAGAAACTGACCTGAGTTTGATATTTGGTTGTTGCAAAATAAGTGGTAGTGAGTTGCTTTTCTTTAATGACTCATGGAGGTTTGGAGGTCTACAATTTATAAACTCTGTAACTCTTCCAACAATATATATATTCCTAAGAAGGTCTCCCTTAGAAATCTGAATAATGCAACAGGGTGCTGAATTTCCAGATGGTAAGTTCCTTTTGCCTGGCAGTTTCTTCTTTAGACAGCTGTTTTTGCATCGGGGTGCTGGAGCTTGCTCTTGAAGGATGGAGAACCGACAGCCAGTGAGACAGCATCAGGTATCACTGTGTGTCTGCTTGGCAGGGCGTTGGGCACCCGGGAAACATCCATGAACAAAACCCTCATGGGCAAGGATTAGCCATATCTTTGATCTTTAATTGCTCTAACACATCCTGCTGATTTCTACATGTGTCCGTCTGCCTCTTTGATAGCCACATGAAATTTAATATAGGGTTTGTTGGTAGTGAAGTGGTGCTAAACCACCGGTTCATCTTATTCAGCTACAATCTTCCCCCATCCATCCTCTGTCCCCCATTCATGTTGTCTGTGACAGATAAACTATAAAGGTGGTACCCATTATATTTTATTATGATGGAAATGTGGAAGGCCTTTGATATATTCCACAGAGGGCTCAATAGAGAAGCCACAGTTTGACAAATCATTAAGTAAAATGATACAGCAAAACTATCCTGACATAGAACAAGTAAAAGTAAAAACAAAACCCCTAAGACTGCTTCACAGCTTCTTTTTGTGTGTGTGTTACCTCCTTGGATAATTTACCCCTATGTAAAAGCCCATCCTTTTACAAGTTCACCTTTCACTCAATACTTATCCATAAATGGAAACATTGGCTCAGTACGATACTGGTTCTGGCTTTTACCAACTCACAAGAGCCAACTGTTAAATTTTCAGGAAATTTGTAAGCCAGTTGTTAAACAGAGTCAATATTAAATTAGATAAACTTGCAATTAAACAAATTATATAAAATTAGGATAATTAATATTCTAAATCTATCATATCTTAATCATTTTATGATGTTCAAGACCATCCCCATAGAAAAGAAACACAAAAAGCAAAATGGCTGTCTGGGCAGGCCTTATAAATAGCTGTGAAAAGAAGAGAAACAAAAGTCAAAGGAGAAAAGGAAAGATATAAACATCTGAATGCAGAGTTCCAAAGAATAGCAAGGAGAGATAAGAAAGCCTTCCTCAGCTATCAATGCAAAGAAATAGAGGAAAACAACAGAATGGGAAAGACTAGAGATCTCTTCAAGACAATTAGAGATACCAAGGGAACACTTCATGCAAAGATGGGCTCAATAAAGGACAGAAATGGTATGGACCTAACAGAAGCAGAAGATATTAAGAAGGGGTGGCAAGAATACACAGAAGAACTGTACAAAACAGATCTTCATGACCCAGATAATCATGATGGTGTGATCACTAACCTAGAGTCAGACATCCTGGAATGTGAAGTCAAGTGGGCCTTAGAAAGCATCACTACGAACAAAGCTAGTGGAGGTGATGGAATTCCAGTAGAGCTATTTCAAATCCTTAAAGATGATGCTGTGAAAGTGCTGCACTCAATATGCCAGCAAATTTGGAAAACTCAGCAATGGCCACAGGACTGGAAAAGGTCAATTTTCATTCCAATCTCAAAGAAAGTCAATGCCAAAGAATGCCAAACTACCGCACAATTGCACTCATCTCACATGCTAGTAAAGTAATGCTCAAAATTCTCCAAGCCAGGTTTCAGCAATATGTGAACCATAAACTTCCAGATGTTCAAGCTGGTTTTAGAAAAGGCAGAGGAACCAGAGATCAAATTGCCAACATCTGCTGAATCATCGACAAAGCAAGAGAGTTCCGGAAAAACATCTATTTCTCCTTTATTGACTATGCCAAAGCCTTTGACTGTGTGGATCACAATAAACTGGAAAATTTGGAACGAGATGGGAATACCAGACCACCTGACCTGCCTCCTGAGAAACCTATATGCAGGTCAGGAAGCAACAGTTAGAACTGGTCATAAAACAACAGACTGCTCCCAAATAGGAAAAGGAGTATGTCAAGGCTATATATTGTTACCCTGATTATTTGACTTTTATGCAGAGTACATCATGAGAAACGCTGGGCTGGAAGTAACACAAGCTGGAAGCAAGATTGCCGGGAGAAATATCAATAACTTCAGATATGCAGATGACATCACCCTTATGGCAGAAAGTGAAGAGGAACTAAAAGCCTCTTGATGAAAAGTGAAAGAGGAAAGTGAAAAAGTTGGCCTAAAGCTCAACATTCAGAAAACGAAGATCATGGCATCTGGTCCCATCACTTCATGGGAAATAGACGGGGAAACAGTGGAAAGAGTGTCAGACTTTATTTTTGGGGGCTCCAAAATCACTGCAGATGGTGACTGCAGCCATGAAATTAAAAGATGCTTATTCCTTGGAAGAAAAGTTATGACTAACCTAGATAGCATATTCAAAAGCAGAGACATTACTTTGCCAACAAAGGTCCGTCTATCAAGGCTATGGTTTTTCCAGTGGTCACGTATGGATGTAAGAGTTGGACTGTGAAGAAAGCCGAGTGCCAAAAATTGATGCTTTTGGGCTCTGGTGTTGGAGAAGACTCCTGAGAGTCCCTTGGACTGCAAAGAGATTCAACCAGTCCATTCTGAAGGAGATCAGTCCTGGGTGTTCTTTGGAAGGAATGATGCTTCTAAAGCTGAAACTCCAGTACTTTGGTGACCTCATGTGAAGAGTTGACTCTTTGGAAAAGACTCTGATGCTGGGAGGGATTGGGGGCAGGAGGAGAAGGGGACGACAGAGGATGAGATGGCTGGATGGCATCACTGACTCGATGGATGTGAGTTTGGGTAAACTCCGGGAGTTGGTGATAGACAGGAAGGCCTGGTGTGCTGCAATTCATGGGGTTGAAAAGAGTCAGACACGACTGAGTGACTGAACTGAACTGATTAATATTTGTACTTTTGAGGTGTTTTATTTCAATCACATCCCTGCTGTATAATGATAGGTTACTCTGCATCTCTTCCCAACTTCATGTTTGGTGATGGTGTATTGGTTGTTTGAAAGCAGCTGAAATTGGCAAACACTATAAATTAGGGTTCCTCCCCCAAGGGTCAGCCTGTTGCTAACCATTTACAAATACACCACTGACTCTGCATTCAGGGGCATTGCACTTACGTCATCAGAGAAGGCAATGGCAACCCACTCCAGTACTCTTGCCTGGAAAAATCCCATGGACGGAGGAGCCTGGTAGGCTGCAGTCCATGGGGTCGCTAAGAGCTGGACATGACTGAGCGACTTCACTTTCCCCTTTTCACTTTCATGCATTGGAGAAGGAAATGGCAACCCACTCCAGTGTTCTTGCTTGGAGAATCCTAGAGACGGCGGAGCCTGGTGGGCTGCTGTCTATGGGGTCGCGCAGAGTTGGACACGACTGAAGTGACTTAGCAGCAGCAGCAGCAGCAGCACTTACACCATACTTGTGAGATCTGGGATAATCACAAAGACTGAGGCATCACCCCAGCATTTTGTGGGGTTGCTTTCCTCTTTCTGCTGGCAGACTAGTACACTGAGGCACAGAGGAAGTGGTGTATCTGGGATGCTGGCACAATCTAATGGGCACTAAGTGGCTCAGAGAAATTTTCTGTCTACACTGAAGCTATGATTCATGGCTTTTTTTAGGTTAGGCAGAGACATGGCCATAAAAACTCTTGTGGGTACACTTGCCAAACAGTCATCTTGCTGAACAGTGTGCTTTTTCACTTTCTCAGTTTCGCTATAGACTTGTGAACTTTGAGTACACTCAATGGATGCTGCCTAATGTACTACAATCATTTTTGAAGTGACACATATGACTGCTGACATTCAGTAATCAGATGACTTAGCTCTCTCTGGCCAAAGATATTTCTGCCTCTTCCCAACCCTCTGGGTCTCCACTTGCAGGCTTCTAGCATCTTCTTCACAGATAGCACCATTGGAGTGTCCACTTCATAAAATTTCCTCTCATACTATTCTTGGAGTCTAACTTAATCTGCCAAGTTTGCCACACATTTCCCCAGAATTCACCCCTTCTCCTTGAGTAAACGTAATATAAATTTTGAGGTCAGTCCAACACGGTGCAAATGCCAGCTCTGCTATTATTAAAGGCTGTTATTGCTGTTATCACACCTGAGTCTGAGTTTACTTATCTATATAATGTGTGTGGACTGAATAACTCTTTTGTCTCACTCATTTGAGTATATGTGTTCAGTTGCTCAGTCATGTTTGTCTCTTTGCAACCCTGTAGCCTGCCAGACTCCTCTGTCCATGGAATTCTCCAGGCAAGAATACTGGAGTGGGTTGCCATTCTCTTCTCCAGGGGATCTTCCCAACCCAGGGATTGAACCCAGGTCTCATGCATTTCAGGCAGATTCTTTAGCATCTGAGCCACCAGGGAAACCTGCCGCTATGTGAATGTGAATATCCCCACTTAGTGAGAGCAGGACCTCCATTTCCTCTTTTCAGGATTCTGGGGGTTGGCTGGTGGCTGTGACTTCCTCAAGCCCCATCCCGCTGCATCTGTGTCTTTGCAGTCACCTGGCTGCCTCTTTGCTTAGCCTCTGGCTACTGTGCATGTAGTTCTGGATGCCCCTTCCCCAAATCTTCATATTGCTGCTCTTTTATTTCACTGGGCCACATGTGGACATATCCTTTCACTTAAGTTTTCATAGAACCGCTGGGCTAGGGTGTATCCTTTAAAAGATATAATTGACGATTCAAAGGGAAGAAAAGAATTATAACACGAAGAGTGATTGTAAACTGGCTACTGAGTGTGGCTGCCCTTGGGACTCACAGGCCCAGGATCTTCTGCCTTGGTTTCCACCTAGAGCCCAGGCTGGTGCCCTAGAGAAGGGGCAGTGTTTCGCTCCCCACACCTGGGACAAAGGAAGAACTAGTCAGCTGAAGTATAGAACAATAGAAATTTCCTAGTATGAACAGTAGAGAGAAAATAGACTGAGAAAAAAAGAAAAGGAACAGAACTTGAGGAACCTGTGAAACCATAATAAAAGATCTAGCATTCATGTCATAGGAGTTCTGGAAAAAGGAGAAAGAAAGTGGGCCTGAAAAAAATCTTCAAAGAAAAAATGACTGAATATTTCTCAAATCTGCTGAAAGACATAAAGCTAAATCTGAGTCAATCCTAAACATGGTAAGTCCAAATAAATCTACATCGAGACATATCATAGTCAGACTTCTAAAACTACAGACAAAACAAAAGTCTTGAAAACAGTGTAAGAGAAATGACATCTTACCTTTAGGGGAAAAAACAATTCAAATGATTCAAGATTTCTCATCCAGAAAACATGGAGGCCAGAAGGAGGCAGCACAACATTTTTCAAATGCTGAAAAAAAGAAAAACTGTCACCCCAGAACCTTATATCCAGTGAAAATATCATTCATGAATAAAGAAGAAATCGAGACATTTTCAGATGAAGGAAGACTAAGACAGTTTGTTCTTAGAGGAAGTTGTCTCAACAGAAAGGAAATAATAAAAAGAAGGAATCCTGGAACACCAAGATGGAAGAGAGAACAGCTCAAGCAAAAATAAGGATAAATACAAAAATAGGGATAAATACTCTCCTTAATCTTGCGTCTTCTAAATTATGAACTTGGACACTCAACTACATATATCTATTGTCGTTAAGTAGAAGTTTAGCTAAAAGCTCTGGGAAAACATTCTGTGCGTCCTGTTTTCTACTCCCTCATAGCATGGGTAGTAAACTTAATCTAATAGGAGTGAAGTCTGCGGTCCTGCCTTAAGGTCACCATGCTGCTGCTGCTGCTGCTAAGTCGCTTCAGTTGTCTCCGACTCTGTGCGACTCCATGGATGGCAGCCCACCAGACTCCCCCGTCCCCTGAGATTCTCCAGGCAAGAACACTGGAGTGGGTTGCCATTTCCTTCTCCAATGCATGAAAGTGAAAAGTGAAAGTGAAGTCGCTCCAGTCATGTCCGACTCTTTGCGACCCCATGGACTGCAGCCTACCAGGCTCCTCCATCCATGGGATTTTCCACACCATAAGTCTTAACTTATATTTTCACTCTGGGCTTCCTTGGTGGCTCAGACAGTAAAGAATCTGCTAGCAATGCAAGGGATCTGGGTTCAATCCCTGGGTTGGGGAAGATCCCCTGGAGAAGGAAATGGCAACCCACTCCAGTATTCTTGCCTGGAGAATCCCAGGGACAGAGAAGCCTGGTGGGCTACAGTCCACGGGGTCACAAAGAGTTGGACACAACGGAGCGACTAATGCTTAAGGTCAAAGAATCATGAAACACACCACAATAGGGGTCAGCCTGTCCATGAGAGTCCCCAACAGAAATGCTGATTGTCATCAAAAGGCCAAATCCTCCCATCGATTACAGCTGCTGCTCCTGTAGCCTGTCAGATGAGCATGCTGTGCTGTTCCAGCCAAAGCCGGTCAGTTTCAGTCCCACTTCCTTTATATGCAGGCCTCCCATATAAGATTAAGTCTGGAGCCTTAGTCTAAGGTCTTCCTTCCACTTAATATTGTTATTTTCTTTCTTGATCTTTTGTTCTATCATTTTAGTTTTTAGGGCAGCAGCAACATAAATAAACTTCATGGGAAAATGTTTCTGAGGCTTCAAATTGCTGGCAGGCACAAGTGGACCACTAATTGGCTGAAAGACACACAGCAGTCCTCTTTCTTTGGGTATGATTGTGGCAATGCCTGGGGAACCTGGAACTGACAAACTGTTGACAGAAATGTGCTTTGGCTGGATAAAGAGGGTAATTCATAACAACCAAGCATGGAAAGAGACTCAGTTCTGCCACATCTGAACAGGAAGTGTATTTTGCCATCCATGTAGTGCAGCCTGCATGAATTTTGCTTGAGAAAAACTGTGGCTCTGGCCTTTTGCGATGTTCTATGATCTTTCTCCCATCTATTTTCCACTCATCACTTTTTTTCTTCTATCCCATGCTCCTCCTTCAAGGAGCTACATGTTGTTCCCCACCTTCTGCCTCTGTGCCTTTGTTCATGCTGTTAATTTTGCCTGTAACATTTTTTTTCCTCTTATCTACCTGGAAAGCTTCTACTCATTCTTTAATCTAATTCAATAGCTTCTTCCTCTGTGGAGCCTTCCCTGAATCTACTCCACCTTCATTTCTACCCCATTCCAATGAATTGATTTCTCCTGGGTCTCCTGTAGCACTTTGTATGGCACTATTATTATTATTTAATTTATTTAGTTTAATTGGAGGCTAATTACTTTATTGAATGGTTTGCCTCCAAGTAGCATATTTTTTGGGCTCCAAAATCACTGCAGATGGTGACTACAGCCATGAAATTCAAAGATGCTTACTCCTTGGAAGAAAAATTATGACCAACCTAGACAGCATATTGAAAACCAGAGACATTACTTTGCCAACAAAGGTCCATCTAGTCAAGGCTATGGTTTTTCCAGTGGTCATGTATGGATGTGAGAGCTGGACTGTGAAGAAAGCTGAGTGCCAAAGAATTGATGCTTTTGAACTGTGGTGTTGGAGAAGACTCCTGAGAGTCCCTTGGACTGCAAGGAGATCCAACCAGTCCATCCTAAAGGAGATCAGTTCTCGGTGTTCATTGGAAGGACTGATGCTGAAGCTGAAACTCCAATATTTTGGCCACCTCATGCGAAGAGTTGACTCATTGGAAAGACTCTGATGCTGGGAGGGATTGGGGGCAGGAGGAGAAGGGGATGACAGAGGATGAGATGGCTGGATGGCATCACCGACTCTATGGACATGAGTTTGGGTAAATTCCAGGGGAGTTGGAGATGGACCCGGAAGCCTGGCATGCTGCAATTCATGGGGTTGCAAAGAGTCGGACACGACTGAGCGACTGAACTGAACTGAATTACTTTATAATATTGTAGTGGTTTTGCCGTACATTGACACGAATCAGCCATGGGTATACATGTGTCCCCCCATGCTGAACCACCCTCTCACCTCCCTCCACGTTCCATCCCTCAGGGTTGTTCCAGTGCCCCAGCTTTGAGTGCCCTGTTTCATGTATTGAACTTGGACTGGTGTAGATCACTGTTATTGTTGTTCAGTCACTCAGTCCTGTCTGACTCTTTGAGACTCACATGGACTGTGGCAAGCCAGGCTTCCCTGTTCTTCACCATCTCCTGGAGCTTGCTCAAACTCATGTCTGTTGAGTCAGTGATGCTATCCAACCATCTCATCTCTTCTGTTGTCCCCTTCTCCTTCTGCCTTCAATCTTTCCCAGCACCAGGGTCTTTTCTAATGAGTCAGCTATTCTCATCAGGTGGCCAAAGTATTGGAGCTTCAGTTTCAGCATCAATCCTTCCAATGAATATTCAGGGTTGATTTCCTTTAAGATTGACTGGTTTGATCTCCTTGCAGTCCAAGGGACTTTTCTCCAACACCACAGGTCAAAAGCATCAATTCTTCAGTGTTCAGCCTTCTTTATGGTTCAATTCTTACATCCACACGTGACTACTGGAACATAGTCTGCTTCATTTTATATCATCTCCTCCACTGGACTGAGAAAATGTGATATTGTTCTTCCTTTTAACTTCAGGGACTGATCAGTGTTGAACATGTAGTAAGAGTTCGATAAATTCTCATTGATCTAACAAATAAATAGATGAGGATACGTGCATTGTCATAGTGATAAACACTGCCTAACACATCGGTGTTAGAAAAAAAAGAGTAAAGGTGCAACGCCAGAATTCTACTTCTGGGGAGACATAGTAAACATAGTTTCTCCTATTCCTTCTTGGATATTATACAAGAAACAAGCATAAGGAGACTCTGAAAGCTGGAGAGAAGAAGACAGACTGCTTAGGACCTGGAGATCCAAAGAACTCAGTGGTGAATCCTTCAGGTTTTCTTTCTGCCCTTATTATCCCAGACTTGTAGCTGAGTGAGCTGGCAACGTGGAAACACCACTGTGTGCGGACAAAAAAAGGGCCCCAACAAAAGCCTGCTCTATCTAGTCAAAGGGTCAGGAAAGGAGCAGCCTAGAAAGACAGAAAACTTGAGGGGAAAAAACTACTCAAGTCAACCTTCACAAAAGCTCTGGGCCCCTTGCCATGCCAGCAGAAACCAGGTGGGAATCTTAGACTTCTACCCAGCCTATAATGAGTTTTCTCAAGTTCCTCCCACCTGGAGTGCTCACAGAGAACTGAGTAAGGAGCTGGGACTTCAGTCCCACTGAGAGGTAGTGAGTGGCCCGTGCCTGTGAGGTGTCAGTAGAGGGCATGTGGGGATCAATAATGAGGCAGTCCTAACCCTCTAAGGCAGACGCATTTCAGTGGGGGTCTCGTGGGAAGCCGGAACTGGCTCCCCAGCCCAGCAGTAATGAAGGGGTCCCTTGCTCAGGCATCAGTGAAGCCTAAGCGGGCAAACTGGACTTCCACCCCCACTTGGCAGGAATGAGGTGGCAGCCTGTCTTCTCTCATTGGAGCAGTGTCAGAGGAAGACAGCTAAAAGTAAAGGTTAAAGGCAGATTTGCCTCCCAGGATCTTTTGATTTGCACCAAAGAGAGGTGTTTCCCTATTAAAACCTTGGATTCATTTACTTACTCATAAAATGTTAATTGAATATCTACCATGTGTTAGGGTTAGTGTATGGCATTAAGAATAGAACTCAGAACAAGACAGACATAGACATGATCTCTGCCCACAAAGAACTTACATTCTGGTAGGGAACACAGACTTCAGAGAAACAAATATATTATAGCATAATAAAATTAAGAAGCATTAATAATAGTATAATAAGAAAACCAAATCATCATTAACCCTTTGGTGGTACTTATCGTACCACCCAGAAGCCACACTCTTCTCTTTCACACTGGTTATCAACACTTCCAACCTCTTGATCAAAAACCATTCCAGAAAGCAAACACAAGATTCTCTGATTCACTGAGAGTATCTTTTTAAAAATGGATCCTTATGATAAATTAGCTAGAAGTTCTTAAATTCACAGTTCATCAATAGATAAGAAGTCTTTGAATGCATAAAATATTCACTAGCCTATAGGATTTATACTTAACTCAGCAATATTTCCCAATTTTCATTCATGAACTTAACTGGTATATTTATAGATTTTACACATGAATGATTGTGCTTTTTACTTAACAAAAGTTTATTTAGCATTTACTATGTGTCAGACTCTGTACCAGGTTTTAGGGACACAAAGATGAAGATGATACAAAGGGTTGAGAATAGAGGCAGGGAGAATTTCTCCCTCAGCTCTCTGTGTGAATCTTATAAGAAAAAAAAAGAAACAGAGAGAAGAGACATCCTACTTATTATGGCGTTATTTGGAACTGGAAAAGACTGGAAATAGTCCAAGTGTCCATCAGTAGATGACTGGTTGAATAAATATTGGTATATCTATACAATGGTGTACCATGTAGCAGTAAAAGAAATGAGGACTATCTCAGTATAATGCTAGGACGTAATCTTTGGAATACCGTTAACTTCAAGAAAAGCAAGGGGGGATGAAATGTGCAAAGTACGCTATCATATAAAAACAGAAGGATAAATAAGTTTTCATAAGAATATATCTATTAGAAAGGAAAGGAATAAGACAGTGATCAATGCTACACTTCTCTGAATATTTGTTTTGCACATTTGACTTCGAAACTATATAAATGTCCAATATAATTAAAAACAAAATTCAATTAAAAAATAATTTCTAATAATGGAAAGTAATGAGAAACAAATATACCTGTGTATCAAGTTGGTTGTATAACCACACAAATAAAAACTATTTTAACTGTCTGTATAATGCAAGATTTTGTCTGTCCGTGAATTCTTAGTGAGATATACCCTAGGAAAAAGAGCCCTGCAAAATAAACAAACCACTTCAGAACAAAGCCAAAAAACCTTTAAACTGTTTTTAGCAATGATATTTTTGGTGTATTGTCATTATTTGTGTATTTTGTGAAATACAGATTATGTGTATATTTAGTGAAAGAGCCAGTGAATGTCCTTTTGTATCGTTGAGAATTGGGATTTCAGCATGAGAAAAAGGAGCTATGAATCCAAGAATTTAAGTACATATCCTGTGTACCTAAGTTCACATAGTAAGTATTGGTGTTAACTGGCTATGTGTTTTAAAGCAAACAAACAAATTCCTTTCTTATCTATGTCTACAGAAAAGGGCTAAAAATGATGACTGATCCACTAGCCAGGAGCACTCTGGTGAATTAATGGATCTAGACAATGATTAATAACTGTTAACACCACAAGAAAGACAGGTACTTTTTGTTCCTAACAGAAATAGAAACCGAACCTCAGTCTGATCAAGCCTCTAGCTCTTATTACCAATTCACAGAAAACAGAATGGAGAGAGAGGAACATGCTAAATGGCGCTGCATGTGCTAAGCTGCCTCAGCTGCGCTTTGCTTTTGGAGGCGCTATGCACAGCAGCCCTCCAGGCTCCTCTGTCCACGGGATTCTCCAGGCAAGAATACTGG
This sequence comes from Nanger dama, assembly GCA_917880005.1. Taxonomy (NCBI): domain Eukaryota; kingdom Metazoa; phylum Chordata; class Mammalia; order Artiodactyla; family Bovidae; genus Nanger; species Nanger dama. The sequence continues at coordinate 15,593,116 of CAKJTW010000040.1, read as the reverse complement.
AGTGGGTTGCCAGTTTCTCCTCCAGGGGATCTTCTGTGGAGATGTGATAATCAAGAGACACTCTTGTAAACTGTACCAGAAAAATGGCCCAGTTTCTTCAACAATTAAATTACAAGGGGAAAAAAAATCGTGGCAGGAAAACTGTATGTTTAAAGAGACCAGATGGCGCTGGTGGTAAAGAACCTGCCTGCCAGTTCAGGAGCTGTAAGAACTGTGGGTTCAATCCCTGGGTGGGAAAGATTCCCTGGAGGAGAAAATGGCAACCCACTCCAGTATTCTTGCCTGGAGACTCCCATAGATTAAGGAGCTGGGAGGCTATATATAGTCCATGGGGTCACAAAGAGTTGGACATGACTGAAGCGACTTAGCAAAGAGACCAAAGAGGCATATTAATCAATTTCAATATATGAACGATATTTGGATATTAACTTGACTAAATTGCTTGCTTAAAAAACTAGACAGTTGGTGACCCTTGAACATTGACTGGATATAATTTGACCTTAATGAATTAATATTAAATTTAAAAATGTTCAAATTAAAAAGTTTTAAAAACAACAATAATAGTTATGCTTTTAAAGAGAGACCTTGTCTTCTGAAGACACAAATCGCAATATTTATAGGTGGCATGACATAGACAGGAATTTACTTCAAAATATTTCAGGAAGTGGGGGAACTGAATGGGACAGACATGAAACAACATTTACCATAAATTGAGAATTGTTGAAGTTGGATGATGGATTCATGAGGACTCATTACAGCACTCTCTCTGCTTTTGCAAATGTGTAAAAATATTCATGCTAAAAGGTTAATAACAAAAAAGAGAGCAACCTACTTAATACAAGGTTTACTTTCTGAGTTCATTAAGGCTTGGTCTGACCATGTTTAGGACCTGTCATCTGGTTCCCGTTTCCTTAGATACTAACAAATATTATTATGAAAAGAAAAATGAATTTGCTGAGATACTTTTTCCGTGTGCTCCCCTAATATAAGAGAAATCGGGGCTGCCAAACCTGTGAAACTGAAACTGGGGTGAGGAGCCTAGTGTGGTTGCTGACTTGCTCTTTAGGGTTCTGCTTCTTCCATTTGGTCCCTGATACTGATACCCAACAGCCATCTGTGGCTGTGGCTTGGAAATGATGTGGCATCTGAAAGGGAGGGAACTCCAAAGTAGGGTTGTGTCAACTGCTCAATAAAGAACATAAAACATTGCCTCCATGTAGCATTAGTAATTGAGAAACATTTTTGAAACCTGGGTCATGGGCTTTTAGGGTTCTTAGAAACTTTATAGCTTTTCTAGTCCAAATCATTTGTGGCAGATGAAAAAAAATGAAAGCCCAGAGAGATGAAGTGGCTTGGTCAAGGTTGCAGAGCTCCTGGCAGAGCTGGGGTCAGAGCTCACATTTTGCTGGTTTCCAGAGTTCTGTACCCTTTTCTCCAGACTACATCTGGAGTGGATGGTACCTTGATGTGTTTCTAGGAAGAAGTTTATACAATAAGTGGTCTCTGGTGTCAGATAATCTGAGACTGAATCTGTGTTCTACTGCTTTCCAGCTGTGTGACCTTATACAAATTATCAATGTCTGTATACCATCTATAAAATGAGGATAATTATAGCGTCTACATCGTGGTGTCATTGTAAAAACTCAATGAATCAGTATAATGAAAACTCTTAGATCAAGGCCTGGCACTGTTCAGTTGCTGTTGGCTGTGACCTAAGACTGCATGCAAGTAGCAGTCACTGGGCATGACCAATAGGACTTAGGCAGAAGATCATCAGGCTTCCCTGGTGGCTCTGTGGGTGAAGAATCTGCATGCAATGGTTCGATCTCAGTTCGATCTCTGGGTTGGGAAGATCCCCTGGAGGATGGCATGGCAACCCATTTCCAATATTCTTACCTGGAGATTCCCCATGGACAGAGGAGTCTGGTGGGCTACAGTCCATGGAGTCGCAGAGTCGGACTCAACTGAATGACTAAGCACAGAACAGCATAGAAGATCATTAGGCACTTATTAATTTCAAATAGAGCCTGCTTGCTGAAACTACCTTGGAGTGTGTGAACTATTTCTTAGGATATTAAAAGTCTTCTTCAATCTAGAGCTGATACAGTGCCTGAAAGTCTCAGCCCTGGTTAATAAAGTTAAAGACTGTTTTATGATTAATTGTTATCTAGAAGTAGTAAGTGTAATCATATAAGTCATCGTACACCTCATTGTCAATTCACTCATCATCTAAGGAGAGCTAGTCAGTTAGCCAAGCCTTTATGGTAAGAAGCAGAGTCAAGAACAATATTGAGGAATGTCAACAAAAAGGATGCACAATGTGCTGCTGCTGCTGCTGCTGCTGAGTCACTTCAGTCGTGTCTGACCCTGTGCGACCCATAGATGGCAGCCCACCAGGCTCCCCCGTCCATGGGATTTTCCAGGCAAGAACACTGGAGTGGGTTGCCATTTCCTTCTCCAATGCATGACAGTGAAAAGGGAAAGTGAAGTCGCTCAGTCGTGGAGCAACCCCATGGACTTTGGCCTTCCAGGCTCCTCCGTCCATGGGATTTTCCAGGCAAGAGTTCTGGAGTGGGGTGCCATTGCCGTCTCTGGCACAACATGATGGTTGCTAGTTAAGTTTTATTTGGGGCAAAATGAAGACTGCAGCCTGGGAAACAGCACCTCAGATAGCTCTGAGGAACTGTTCCAAAAGCAGCAGTAGGGGAAGGTCAATATATAAGATTCTGGTGAAGGGGGAGTTCAATGCAGTCAAGTACTTACTTTATAAAAGGTTTTCTACTAGTCCTGAGGAGTTGATGTCACATGAAGGGATTTAATGCTTTTCTAGGTATGAGGAGATGCAAGATTGGGACCATGAAATCAGTTCCTGAAAATATCTAACTATCTAGAAACCTGCTCCACCAGTTTCCCTGGAGCAGAGTGCCTTACTTTCCACCCTGAAGTCCCTTCAGGGAGCGTTGAAGGTTGGCCGCTGCAGCAGCACAGGCAGATGGCAAATGCCCTTGGTTGTTGTTCAGTTGCTGGGAAACGCCCTTGGTGAGTGACAGTTTGCAGTTGACAGGAACCTGATGAACATCTCCAAGGCAGTTATAGTAGACACTGTTGGTGCCCATATCCCCTGGCTGTCACTTCCGTATTCTGAAGGCTGCTTTCTCAGAAACCCTGAACCCTGTCTCAGGGTGCTTCATTCTGTAGCTCTGGGAGTACATTCAGCCCACGAGCAGGGCAGGTTGGAAATGCAGAAACATTAATGACCCTGGAGTAACTCTCCAACATCTCCAATGACAGTGGGTGGGCTTGTGGCTAATACCCCAGCTTCCTAGCCCCACATTTGGAATAACTCAGGTGTGTTCTGCACTGTCTCCCAGTTCCCCCATGGGATTGAGTTCCCTTGCCCATACTGGTAATCGGCATAAAAAGTACCTTTATTACCTGTTTATTCTCACTCCTCCACTATCCTAGTGGTTTCCTAGTGGTGTGCCTCATAACTAGGTTACCTGCACAGTGAAATTCTGGTATCAGTTTCAGTGTGTGTGTATGGAGAGGTCTCCCTCGTCGGTGGCTCAGATGGTAAGGAATCTGCCTGCAATGCGGGAGACCTGGGTTTGATCCCTGGGTTGGGAAGATCCCCTGGAGAAGGGAAGGGCTACCCACTCCAGTATTCTGGCCTGGAGAATTCCATGGACAGAGGAGACTGGCAGTCTACAGTCCATGGGGTTGCAAAGAGCTAGACATGACTGAGCAACTGTCACTTTCTTTTTCACTTTTATATCACCAAGAAATGTTCTGATACCAGCTGGGGTGTCCTACAATTTAACTCAATTCTGATGGTGTATATCTATCAGAGAGAGCATCAAGTTCCACAGGTTAAAGGCTCAGTGCCATAAGACTGCCTTTGCTTTGGATGCCAGTTGAAATTCCAGGTTGTTACTTGTGTTTTTGACTGACTTGCTATAAATCAGAAGTTCCTATGACTCCCTTGATTAATATCTGGGAGTGGGTCTTGGATTCAGGAACCATGTTTACTCACTGAATTGTGACTTTAATACAAAGAATACTAAAGGATACGAATTCACAGTTCAGATGAAGAGATACATAAGGCGAGATTCCGAACAAAGAAGCTTCTGTTCCTGTGGAATTTGGGCCTGGTATGATGGCATGTGGAAGGGCTCTGTTTCACCAGCCTGGAAGCTCTTTGAATCGCCTCCTTTCAGTTTTTTAATGGAGGCTTCATTACACAAGCATGATTGATTAAATCATTGGCTATTGGTGACTGATTCAACTTTCAGCTCCTTTTATCTCTCCAGAAATCAGGGGGCAGAACTGAAAGTCCCATGGTAGGTTCCCCTGACAACCTGCTCCCAATCCTTAGGTACTTTCCAAAAGTCATCTCATCAGCCCTTAGGTACTTTCCAAAAGTCATCTTATTAATGTAAACTCCATTATGGAGGAAAGGTGCTTGTTATGAATAATATGACACCCATTCACCTTTGTGGCTGCCAAGCAATTTCAGGACCTGAAGTGAAAGTGAAAGTCGCTCAGTTGTGTCCAACTCAGTATGACCCCATGGACTTAACAGTCCATGAAATTCTCCAGGCCAGAATACTGGAAAGGGTAGCCTTTCATTTCTCCAGGGATTTTTCCCAACCCAGGGATCGAACCCAGGTCTTCTGCACCACAGGTGGATTCTTTACCAACCAAGCTATGAGGGAAGCCCCAGGACCTGAAGACAGGAGAGCAAATATTATAACAGAAGATGCTCCCATTGCTCTTATCACTAAGGAAATTCCAAGACTTTGGGGATCTGTGAGCCAGAAACCATGGACAAGACCAAACAGATATTGGAAATACACTTTGGTCATTTGAGTGACCAAATAAATATTTTTTACACATCATGCTATCTCACATTCAAATCTGTACCTCAAGATCTGCTTTGGGGGAAGTCCAGAGCAGGATAGCAGCCTTCCAGCATTTGGCTGGAGCTCCTCATGCCTCTTGTTCTTTCTGCCTCTCCCCATTCTCCTCATCTGCAACCACAATTTCAACCCCAAAATTTAAGGGCTGTTGTTCCTTTTATTTAATTATTTAGTTTTGGCTGTGCTGGGTCTTTGTTGCTGCCTGTGGGCTTTCTCTGGCTGCCGTGAGTGAGGGCTACTCTCTAGCTGTGGTGCGGCGTGTTCTCATTATGGCCCTCTTGTTGCAAAGCACAGGCTCTAGGGGACACCAGCTTCAGCAGCGGTAACACAGGGGCTTAGTTGCCCTGCGGCACGTGGGATCTCAGTTTTGAAAACCATGTTCCCTGTTGGCAGCTTCTTAACCACTGAACCACCAGGGAAGTCCTAGGGACTATTTTTCTGATGTAGCTATTAGTATTTCTATGGAAATCTCCCTGGGGTAGGTAAGGAATAGGTATTCAGAATTCACAGTATCACAGAATCCTCCTGAAATAAGCAAGCCACATAGACTGACACTTGGGAAGGGGGAGAATGTCAAAATAAACCATTTCTTTGTAGCACTCAGGAATTCAACCTTCTCGACGACCAATTCCTAAATTAAATTTGGGCTGGAAGCAAATTGTCTGACATCTCTTGCATCAATACCACCATTAACAAAATTTGCAAGTTGTATCCATTCTCAGACTTATTGACCCTGATAGTATTTTAATAATTAAATCAAGTTCAGCAGACTCCTTTGAAAGTATAATTTTATACAGATTTGGAAAATATTACATTTCTAAATCTTTTATGCAATGAACTGACAAGAACAAACATCTTATTAAAATTAATGAAATAATTTACTCCTTTAAGTTCAATGTTGCTAAAAGCTAAGTAGTATTTAGACAATGATGACAAGGCCAAAACAAGTAACTGTGAAAGTAATCTCTTTCAGACCAGGCATACTAAGCACTTTTGTAACCTTTTTTTCCCCTTCCTACAAAGTAATGACAAAACGTACCAAGTCTAATATAAAAGATGGCTCATTGAAATTTTAGTTAAGTAATAATATTCAATGTTTATATAGTTTTTTTTTACCATAGTGCTCCAAGAATTATCAAATAATAATTGAACTTTCTAAGTCACCTACTTCACTGCCTCTTACCCCTCACCTTTATGAAGAATTTTAAAAAATAACTTCAAGCATATGATAATTATATTGTTAAAAGGTTCTAGAAGTAGAGTTTTATCAATTTGTCATTCATTTTTTCAATCATTCATCATTACAATAAAATTTTCTATTTATCCACCCATTCATCCACACACTCACCCATATACTTACAAATTTTTATTAAGCAACCACCACATGCGAGGTCTTATGGTAAATTCTAGCTCTACGGTGGTGATCAAAACAGTTATGGGTCCCAGCTCTCATGGAGCTAGTACTATAGTAAATTCTACAGCATAAATTCTAATAAGATTTATGTGATTATACTGTTTCCATCCAAAATAATTTTTGAAATATGCTTTTCCTAATTAAGATTCAGATAGCTAATTTCAGGTATAATACTTTTACTTGCACAGATCTAGAGATAAGAACATTTGAAAAGAGAATGGAGGCCTTGTCTGAATACAGTTGAGTTCAACAAACACAAACCTGTATTCCGTGCAGGTTAATGTGGTTAGATGACATTATGAGGTGTGCCAGTGTGGCAAAGCAAGGCAGTGGCTCATGGAAAACCAATATATTAGCTCACTTCTGTTTTAATGTTGATTTGTTAAGTTTTTTTAAAAAAATAATTAAGAGAACAGAGGTTATAGGCCAGGCTAAAATTTATGATGCTTCCATCTTAGAATTCCTTTGTCAATTTGGGATTCGCAAATTTTTCTCCCCTTCCTTGGTCATTGACGCTTCTAAAAGGGCAGATAAATAATCATCCCTGACTCATAGACTCATAGAGCAAGCTGACTCATCTCTAGCTGAGAGAAATGTACCATTTCCTCCAGAGATGTGTTTGCTCACATTGCTTAGTCGTAGATATCTCTATGCTGGGTTCGTCCTGAGAGAGTTGAGTTCTCAAAAAGAGCAAATGAGTTCACCTTTATTTTCAGTGACATGATTTTTACCACAGCAATTGCTGTAGCCTTTTTTTTTTTTGTCTAGTCAGAGGTAGGGAGTACAAAACTGGTGATTTAGATATTTCTGCCCCTCGACCTTGGGAAATCGTTGACAAACTGCTAGTGAATCAGGCCCCATCTGTACTGGACAAGAGTGTTAAGAGGAAATTGTCCTGTGGGGATTCTGAATGACTCACACTTGACTGAGCTTTCTTTAGAACAATTTTTGTATTACAGGTGTTTTATACTGATACCTGTTGCCATTATGACTACTCTATCCATATCGCTTTTATAATAATTTTTGGAACATAGTATATTTATTTGCATGTTCATGTTAGCTTGTTAGACTCTGAGTTGCTACATGGCAGGAATTTTCTTCTTGCTATTTCCAGGGATCAGCACAGTGCTCAGTTAATAGTGAGTCGCTCAGCCCTGTCTGACTCTTTGCAAGTCCATGGACTATACAGTCCATGGAATTCTCCAGGCCGAAATACTGGAGTGGGTAGCCTATCCCTCCTCCAGGAGATCTTCCTGACCCAGGAATCGAACTGGGTTCTCCTGCATTGCAGGCAGATTCTTTACCAACTGATCTATCAAGGAAGCTCGCTCAGTTAATAGAGGTGCTTTATAAGTGTTTGTTGTGTGAATGAATGAATCTCTCTGAATGCTCAATAGTGAGGACTCAGAAGTGTATTTGGATTGGTTATTAATGTGGCCACTCTGCACTGCTGGCTGGTATGACCACCTGTGAGCCTGCTTAGGTTTTCTACAACATAGCTAATATTCATGGTTTTACTATATCCAATGCTCTTCCAGTGGAGTTGCTCTTGTAGTTCGGATGGAAAAGCTGCTATATTGTTTCAAATGGTTGTGAAATAATAAAATAAATAATAATCTCAAATGTCAGAGAAAATTATTTTCATCGAACTTAAAAAATTCTACAAGATCCACTTACAAAATATACACAAAGGAGAAAATAGTGTTGCAGACTACTGGTACCATGTATTATTTTTATAGTAGGAACAAGAATGTTTGCCATGCAGCAGTATGTAGTTAAGATAAACATATCTTTTCAAATAAGTCAGGGCATTTTTTTTCCATGTTAAGCCACAGGATGAAACAACAAGAAGGAAGTGATTTATTGATTATAACATTTAAAAGTTACTTTTCTGAGTCAATTCTTATTTTAATAGGGCTAAAATCATTAGGAAGTTTGGAGGATATGGGCATAAGGGCATAAAGACATATGCTTGTCACTGTTTGGAGCATATACCAGGGACAGAAATGTTAGGTTTCTGATTTTATCTGTTAGGATTAGTCAAGGATATATAATGGACTTCCTCAGTGGCTCAGTGGCAAAGAATCTGCCTGCCAATGCAGAAGACGCAGGAGATATGAGTTTGATCTCTGGGTCAGGAAGATCCCCTGAAGGAAAAAATGGCAACCTACTCCAGTATTCTTGCCTGGGAAATCCCATGGACAGAAGAGAGACTGGCGGGCTGTAGTCCATGGGGTCACAGAGAACTAGACAAGACTGAGCACGCATGCATAAAGATGTATGTAACAGAAAGTTCCAAATAATCGTGGATTAAACATATAAATGTTTTTCTTTCATGTAAAGGAAGTTCTCAGGCAGAGAGTACAGGAATGGTATAGAGGCTCTCTCTGTTTTATTGTCACTAACACTTGGTCTCAAGTTTGCCACATGGTACCAGGATTTTTGCTGAAATTCTAGTCATCACATCTACAATCCAGGCAGTAGGAAGGAGGAAGGGGAAAAGGGCACTCCTTCCTGCTGAATCAGCTTTCTTAAAAGGAACTTCCTGGCTAAAAGTTTATTAGTTTTGCTTATCCTTTCAAAGAACCAGGTTCTTGGGTTCAAATGTTCTTTGGGATTTTTCTTGTTTCCTGGGGTAAGCTTGTATCACTATAAACTTCCCGCTTAGAACTGCTTTTGTTGAGTCCCATAATTTTGGATGGAAAAGTTTAGGAAACCAAAAACAAAAGGAAAAGACAACCTATGAAATGGAAGAAAATATTTGCAAATGATGCTACTGGCAAGGGATTAATTTCTAAAATTTACAATCATCTCATACAGCTTATTATATAAAAAAGTTTAAAAATGTGCAGAAGACATAAAGAGACATTTCTCCAAAGAAGATATACAGATGCCAACAGGCACATGATGCTCAATACTGCTACTTACTAGAGAAATGCAAATCAAAACTACAGTGAGGTATTACCTCCCACCAGTCAGAATGTCCATCATTAAAAAGTCTATAATTAATAACTGCTAGAGAAAGTATACAGAAAAAGAAACCCTACTGCACTATCGGTGGGAGTGTAAATTGGCGCAGCCACTTTAAAGAACTCTTCCTCAAAAAATGAGAGTTACCATACGACTGAGAAATTCTACTCCTGGGCACACATCCAGAAAAGACAATAATTCTAATTCTAAAGGTATCTGAACCTCAGCATTCATAGCAGCACTATTTACAGTAGCCAAGACATGGACGCAACCTAAGTGTTCATTGACAGTTAAATGGATAAAGAGGATGGGTATATATACATATGTGTGTGTGTGTGTGTGTGTGTGTGTGTGTGTCATGAACTGTTACTTGGTCATAAGAAAGAGTGAAATAATGCCATTTGCAGCAACATGGATGGACCTAGAGATTATTATATCAAGTTAAATAAGTCAGAAAAGGGAAGACAAATATCATATGACATCATTTATATGTGAAAGCTAAAGTAAATGACACAAATGAACTTATTTTACAAACCAGACATAGACTCATAGACATAGAAAGCAGACTTATGGTTATCAGAGAGAAAAGGAGTGGAGAAAAATATAGGAGCTTGGGATTATCATATATACACTGCTACACATAAAATAAGTAAGCAACTAGAACCTACTGTATAACATAGGGAACTATATTCAATGTCTTGTAACAACCTATAATGGGCAAGAGTCTGAAAAAGAAGTTCCATGTGCGTGTATGTATAACTCAATCCCTTTGCTGTACACTTGAAACTAACACACATTGTAAATCAACAATAATTTAAATTAAAAAAAGTTAAATTAACGGAAAAAAATAAAGTAACTTTCTGGAAGCTCTCAGCCAATGATTTTTACTTACATCTCTTAGACCATTATTAACAGTGAGAGAGCCTGGAAAAGACCATCTTTTAGCTGTGTACATTTGTGACTCCAAATAAAATCTGAGGTTTGTTACCAGGGAATAAGGAGATGGCTGTTGAGTAGCAAATCAGCAGGCCCTGCTACTGAAGAAACCAGATAAAACACAGGTTAAAAAAAAAAGCCATAACACTTTTTGGGGGTCACTGGATGATCAGAGTACCAATGGGAATGTGTATGTAAGTGAAAGTGAAGTGGCTGTGTCCGACTCTTTGCGACCCCATGTACTGTAGTCTACCAGGCTCCTCTGTCCATGGGATTTTCCAGGCAATAGTACTGGAGTGGATTGCCATTTCCTTCTCCAGGGGATCTTCCCGACCCAAGGATCGAACCCAGGTCTCCTGCATTGTAGACAGACACTTTACCGTCTGAGCCACCAAGGAAGTCACCAGTGTGAAGAGATACTCCAAATGTGAGTATCTGTGGCCAGAGCGGGGATGGCCTGAGTACTCTCTGAGGGAAAGGTAGGTTGTAGATCTGTTGAAATGTCTCATGGGTAGCCAAAATTCATTATGTTGGCAAATTTATCAAGATTCAGGGTTGATCTTCATTACTGTAGGGATTGAAACTTGATTTTTTTAAAAGTACACTGAAAGTAGATATGAGTCTTAGGGAGAAATTCAAATACTCTTAACTTAAAGGTAAAAAAATCATAGATGTAGGGAAGCAAAGTGTTTATTATTATTTTGCAATAAGAAATAAGTCTCAGGGGAGCAAAATGCTCACAGAAGTTTGCTTGGTGAGCATGGAGTTAGAAAAAGATCAGATAAATCATCTGAATGCCTAGTGGAATTAGGCTAAAGGCAGGATTGGCTTGCTGTGGGATCAGAAGGCAGGTGTAAGGACTCATCTCCCTGTCTTCCCTGTATCCCCAGACGTCCTCCTCTTCTTCTTATTGGGATGTTCTTGAGAGATGTTCACTTTCAAACTGATTACAGCCTCTCTTGTAGACTTGGGAACCTCACTATCTCTTCAGAGTGATTTGTGTATTTCCACTCTACCCCAATATGTATAGAGTTTACAGTTTTAATTCTGTTAAAATTTAACTCTCAGAGGGCAAATTAATTCTACTTACCTCTAAGTTCTCAAGAGATGCCTCAGTAAAGCCCCACAAGCTGCCTCTAATAGGCTGTTACATAGACATTTACTGTTAAAGCCAGAAAATGAACATAACCCTTTGTGGTGGAGGGTATGTCAGTCTAGAGTTGACTGGTATGACTCAGCAAAAAGACTGAAACAGTTAACAGGAAATCAACGTGTGAAAGCCTGAAAACAGGGCTGAATCTTGACCACTATTCAAGGTACACAACTGTTGAGCCAGAATGACTTAGTACTCAAAGAACTCGTAAGACAATGCCTGGGTACCTTTCACGTGTGTCTCAGTGACCTTGTGGAATTGTAAGCTTTTGAGAGATCTGAGTATATTGCCGTCGGAAAGTCTGTTTTCTCGCTCATCACATGTGTGTCCTTTCCCAAATGGAGAGCTTTGTCAAAGAGGAAGAGGGGCCTGACTGACAGAAGGCTGCTGCTGCTGCTAAGTTGCTTCAGTCGTGTCCGACTCTGTGCAACCCCACAGATGGCAGCCCACTAGGGCTCCTGCATCCCTGGGATTCTCCAGGCAAGCATACTGGAGTGGGTTGCCATTTCCTTCTCCAGTGCATGAAAGTGAAAAGTGAAAGTGAAGTCGCTCAGTCGTGCCCGACTCTTTCGCAACCCCATGGACTGCAGCCTACTAGGCTCCTCCATCCATGGGATTTTCCAGGCAAGAGTACTGGAGTGGGGTGCCATTGCCTTCTCTGCTGACAGAGAGCAGCTCTCATTTAATGAGATAACTTTCTGAAACAATCAAGCTCTGAAGTACTATTCTTCTGATTATTTCAGGGTGAGCTGGAATTTATTTTGTGCAAAAACTATGAGAGAGACTAACTCTACTCCCTAGTCCTATGTTGGTTTAATTGCTCCCCTGCATTAATATTGATTATATTTGGACCTAATTGTTTTTAGTGCTGTCACTTTTTATCAAAACTGGATAGACATAAAATAAAGCACGAAGCTTTTTCCTGTGTCTGTGAGGAATGCAAATGTGTTTTGTCCACAGTCATGAAGAAAGGAGAAGGTGAGATAACTCAGAATGGCAATACATAATATGTTCCCCTAAAACCCTTGAACAGTTTAAAATTTTTTTAATTTTAAATTAAAGTTAAGAATTAAAAAATTTAAATAAGAGCAACTTTAAAATATGCCTCTTTTTAAAGGCATATTTTATATATGCCATAAGACTCTCAACTTATCTTTGAGGCCCTAGATGGAATCAAATAAGCCCTCAGAGACAGAATTCCCCACACTAAAATGCCATATTCTTTTAGGCTATTTTGGGAAGGTTTTTGTATGTTTAATAAAATACTACTTCCCTGAAAGGATGAGGGATACTTTTCAATTGTGGGCTCCATCATCAGCTGCTGGTCAAAATAAACTGTTTATCTTCCAATTTCAGAGTCACCAGAAATTCCATAGCTGTTGATAGAAACTTCCTCTCTGGAAATCTGATCTGGTTGGACTATTGGATGTGAACAGCATGGAGTCTAAAATCAAAACACAACTCTCAGGTTTTTAGCAACAAATTATCAGGATACTCACCAACTGCAATCTGAGGAAATCTCAACAGTCCTTTGTTATATTAAAGAGACTTACAACAATATGTTCCATGGATTTGAAATTTAGATAATTATTTTTTTAACAGAGAGTCCAGAGTTTCTGTAAATCCCCACTCTCTTTTTCTTATGAAATATAGTCTTGGATTTCTAGGTCATGATCAGTATACTTTCAATGAATCAAAATGACACTAAAATGTAATTTTTAAAGAATCTTTTTTTTTTTTTACTTTATTCTCAAAGTAGTTCTATAATTTTAATCAGATTGCTTTTAACACAGCACTTCCATTTGTAAGTATTCATAGTCAAATAGTGCTGGTTAATGTTTCTAAAAGCCATGACAACAAATAAACAAGCACAAAAGAATCTATTTCTATATGAATGGAAGAAAACTCAATGACGTCACATGGAAAAGAGTATTATTTCTCTTCTGAAACCCAGATTAAATGTAAAGGCCGCGAGGAATCCTTTGGCTGCTGACCACTGAAGGAGAAGCCTGAATTATGCTCCCATGCTCTGCTTCCACCCATTCAAACTAAAAATTGTTATCACCGTAATCACGGGACCACCACAATCAAGGACAGCTGAGACCCGAAAAGTGCCCCTACTGAATTGCACTTTGGTCTTCAAGTGTCAATTCATATTGAAGGATTTGTTAAAAAAAAAAAATGCCATGAGATTTATTGTTCTTTTTTGTAAAATGTTATTAAGGATGTTTATTATCAGTGGCTTTTGGATTTGAGCATTTATTAGAATCAACTACATTGCTTTTAAACAATGCAGATTTCCAGGCCCACCTCAACCCTGTTCAATCTGAATCTCTAGGTAAGGAGCCAGAACAGTCTATATTCCAAAACATCTTAGGTTATCCTGATGCCTTTGGTAGAAACATATGAACCATGGCACTATGTCTTTCTTAAGGGGATCATGGAAGATGGTTCTGTTTCCAGCACCAGAGGCTCTGCTTCTGGAAAAACAGTATTTTTATTTCTTGGATACTGTAATTCATATAACTGATTGCATTGGTCTCTTTGCATTGACTCATAGGGCCAAATATGGCTCCTTCTAGCAAAAGTGTAGGGAGGAAATTGTGATACTTTTGAGTATTAACAACATTCCTATGTTCATCTTCTCTTTCTTACTCTCATTTCCTCCTTGTCTCAATTCCTTCACCAAATTTATTTTAATTAATTAGCTAGTTAATTATATTTATTTACCTTTGGCCCTCCTCACCCATTTCTCTTACTCCTCACCCTCCATCTCTGGCAACCACTAATCTGTTCTCTGTATCTATGATCTTTTTTCTTAAGATTCCACATATATGAGAGGTCATTTAGTATTTGTATTTCTCTGTCTGACATTTCATTTAGCATAATGCCCTCAAGGTCCATCTATGTTTTTGAAAATGGCAAGATTTCATTACTTTTTATGGTTGAATAATATTCCATTATGTGTGTGTATGTATGTGTGTGCATAAACCACAATTTCTTTATCATCCATCAATAACCATTTAAGTTTTTCCATATCTTGTCTATTGTAAATAGTTCTGCAATGAACATGTTGTTGTTTACTTGCTAAATTGTGTCCGACTCTTTGCAACCACATAGACTGGTATCCGCCAATCTATAGGATTCTCCAGGCAAGAATACTAGAATGGGTTGCCATTTCCTTCTCCAGGGGTCTTCCTGATCTGAGTCTCCTGCATTGGCAGGCATATTCTTTACCTCTGCATCACGAGGGATGACTGCAATGAACATGGGGTGCATATATCTTTTGAGGTAGTGTTTTAATTTTCTTCACAGATTTGAAAGTGAAATTGATGGATCACATGGTATTTCTATTTTTTCAGGGCAAATTTTTACAATTTCACATTTTTTAAATTGCATTTTTAAAATATGTTGCTTTAAATCCTATTTGGAAGAAAATGTGACATAAAAATAATAAGCACTATCTAAATATTTGTATAAACCTTGATAATTTTTTCTTCACTTGAGCTGGTATATTTGAATTTAGTGTTTCTTCAGACATGACTTAGCAACTGAACAACACCAATAATTTTAAAAATACAGTTTTAAGAACGATACAGCAGAAATAACAATGTAAACGTGGTTGAAGGTGATGCCACAACTGTCTTTTTAGTTATCTTTTTGCACTTTGTGGGGGTATAGATTGAGTTGGGGCACATATCATTCCCTGTATCTTATTTCCATATAAGACGAATAGACACTCTTCTAAATTTTATTCAGAATAAAAGTAGCATAGAAGAAATACATCAGTGGTACATGTGAAAAGAATGTGATTCCTCAACAAAATCAGTCCTAACAGGTCAGGAGTGGACCTTGACTGTGCTCCAGTTTAACTACATTCAAGTACCTGTGCAGATAAGTTAGCCTGTAGAACACATTAATGAAACAAAAATGAAAACAAGCAACTGATAGAGCCAAGAAAATCATCTGTAGTCTTAGTCCGCATGAGATGGGGCCAAGTTGCTTTTGATCCAAGCCTGGAATTTCCGGGTTAATAGGATGTAGATTCCAGGTTTCTTGGCATCACCACATTTGCGACCTCCAGAAACTAAGGCATGAAAGGCACCTTTGCAGACCAAGGGTCCCCCTGAGTCACCCTGGAAAGAAGAAAACGGGCAGATATTTGGCAAGAAGATGTTGAATTTTGGGACCATCAGCTGTTAATAACCATCAAACGATTATTATCTGGGTCATTGGTTTCTTTGTGTCCTGCAGAGTGCCTGATACAGCCCCTGAGCAGTATAAGTTCTCTGTGTCTCTCTCTCCATCCAGAACAATGGTTCTGTCCATTTGTCTGTCTGCCTCTCTTTGTCCATGTCCCTGTCTCGAAGATTATGTACATGTATATGCCTTTTAGCAGTCACTGGGACTGTTGAGCTTTATTCATTAAGAAATGGGGAGACAAAGAAGTTTGAAATAATCCACTGAAATAAAAGAAATTTTTTAAATTAAGAATTTCATTTTGGTGCTCATGGGTCTGAAATCAAGTTGCTATTGAGGCTGACAGAAAAAAGCAAGGTATTAGAGTAAACGTCTTGGTGGTGGGCACTCTACCTTCTCTATTATTATTTTTTTCCCATTGTCATATGATTGAACATGAGGCTCTGCACATACCCAACACTTAGTAAATACTTGCCTAATGAACAGATTCTTGAGGACTCACTCTGACAACAAAACATGTAACAAAAGTTCTGTCAAGGAAAGTGACAAGGTAACAGAGAAGGAAGCCTGGCCTTTCAGATAAGGAGCTGGGTTTTGACTCTAAAGAGCAGCCTTTGCCTCTGCTGCCAAGCAGGTCGAAAACTGCAGTACTTTGTGCTTGGTTGGCCACGAAAATAGAGATTTGGGGGTGACAATCTTGGGGTATTACAGTCACACATGATCTTTGAGATCATCAGATCTTCCCCTTAAAAATGCTTAATATAGTATGACGTGAATATATTTTTTTAAAGTAATCCATCTGTGCTAGGTAGCCTTCATCACCTGTTAACATGGTGGTGATTTAGTCACTCAGCTGTGTCTGATTCTTTAAGACCCCATGGACTATAGCCCACCAGGTTTCTCTGTCCATGGGATTTCCCAGGCAAGAAAACTGGAGTGGGTTGCCACTTCCTTCTCCAGGGGATCTTACCGACCCGGGGATTAAACCTGATCTGCATTGCAGGAGGATTTTTTACCTACTGAGCCACCAGGGAAGTCCTTTTTTTTTTTTTTTAATGCCTCAAGAAACAAAGAATTTGAAAAACGTGACTGTTGTTCTTTTAGTCAGTTAGCAGTCAACATTATTTGTGAAACACAGAATATTGAATATACATTTGAGCTTTTTGCATTTGAATTTTATAAGACCTCTCTATTACCTAGTTTAGGGGCTTACCCTGTGGTTTAGCAGTAAGAATTTGCCTGCAACGCAGGAGATGCAGGAGACACGGCTTCGATCCTTGGGTCAGGAAGATCCCTGGAGGAGGGCATGGTAACCCACTCCAGTATTCTTGCCTGGATAACCCCATGGACAGAGGAGCCTGGTGGGCTACAGTCCACAGAGTGGCGAAGAGTAGGACACCGCTGAAGCGACTGAGCATGCATGCACATATTGATTAGTTTACAGCTGGGGTGGGTCAGGGATTGAGAGATTATTTTCTAGTCACCACTTGTGACCTCAGGGTTGGTAGGCTTTCTAAGGAGGATAGTACACCTCAGAGGAAGCCTGTAAAGTTATCAGATATAGTCCATTACCCTCATTCACAAACATTAATGAGTGCTAACTGTGTGTTTCACAAGCTCTATGGCTTATTTGTAGTGGCAGATGAGAAAGCACAGGGAAGGCTGCGCAGGATTGGAGAGCACCTTTCTGGAGTTGTGATGCTGTGTTTGCCACGTCTCTCCTCCTTGCTGCGAGTGTGCGGACAGAGCTTGACTGTAGCTCAGCACCCTGAAATGCCTGTTTGCGTAAGGGATTCTTACCTGACAGGAATCCTTCTGGCCTCTGGCGTCTCCTGCACATAGCATGGTTCTAGTTATAATAGGGTTGTGGTTGTAATAATCTTGGCTGTTGCACGTTTTTCGACTTATGACAGTGACAGTGACTTCTTGCAGGGTATCAGAAGGGCTTAAGCATTCGGGGTCAGTGGCTCCCCAGCCAACAACCTGGCATTTTGTTCCAGCTTTAATATCAATTTTAGCTCTTGGGTGGAGCACTTGGACATGGCTGTTGAGTATTGCGGCCGTGTGAAGCTGACAGATTGAAAAGAGAGTAAATGATCGTTTGTCCCCAGTAGTATTTTGTGATTAGTCTGAGTGATGTATGTGTGGTCCCTCTCTACTCTGAGGGCGTCCTTTTCTTGAATCTACTTTGGTGGTAGCCCACAGCTGCATTTGTGGTTGTTGCTTTTCTGAACATGCTCTTCATTCCCTTTAGATCTCAGTGATGCTCAGGGAGGAAGCTTACATAGAGCAGGAATTTTGCCCAGTCTCAAGCCAACTGGCCTTTGCTCTGCATTGGATGATTTTCTGTGGAATAACATCCATAGGTCATGACTTTGAGGGCTGGGCTCTTTCCTGCTGGATAGGACCCTTGAGTATGGTCTAGACTGAGTTTGAACTGGACTTAGTATGGTCTAGACTAAGTTGTAACTCACTTCTGTATCCCTGAAGTCACTTGCTTGGCTCTGTTGTATAAGTGACTTGTACTTTTCACTTGCTAATGAGAAAAGCATTGGGAGAAAAAGCTTGCATTGTGGATCCTTATGCCTGTTGGGATGTTCTCCTCCCACGAATGTGAACATCAGAGCTGTTTTTCCTTGTATAAACATAGCCCAGGCGTGTTTATGATACATTCTTTTTCTTTTAAGGCATTAAATGGAGTACAATGAGCCCTAATAGAGTATGCCACAACACATCACCTGAACAGAGGGAGAATGCTAACAAAATGCTTTGTTAGATGATTTAACAACTGAACTGTGAGGTATAAGAATGTTGGAGAAATTGAAGGAACACAGTGCTACATACCTTAACCAGCATAATATCATTTGATTCAGGGTCTGATGTAAATCCTGGGAAGCGTATGAATTTTTAATCGCAAATGTTTGCTTGGAGGCCTCGTTCTTTGAGAGAGAGTGTGCTCCTAAAACCACTTTGGAAGATTGGCTTTTGGGAAACCTAAAAACCCGAAAAGAATAGACACACAGAATGACTCCCCGATCTTCCAGTGGGGAGTAGAAATGGCAGAGAAACCATATACATACAGGGATAAGGACCAGCTTCAAGGTAACCTGTGCAGGATTAGGTGGAGTGACAGAGGTCATGGGCCCAATAACGAAAGGATGAAAACAAGGGTCAAATCCATCCCAGTCCAATTCCCCAGCAAGTGCCGTACTGTGGGGGAAAGAAGGAAAATCCTAAATGACCGAATTCAAGTTTATTCACCTTCCCAATATTAAATATTTTAATAACTAAAAGGAAAGAACTCAACTCTGGGCTTCCCTGGTGGCTCAGCATTAAAGAATCTGCCTCCAATGCAGATTTGATTCCTTGGTGGGGAAGATTCCCTGGAGAAGAATGGCAACCCACTCCAGTATTCTTGCCTGGGAAATCCATAGACAAAGGAGCCTGATGGGCTACAGTCCATGGGGTTGCAAAGAGTTGGACATGACTTAATGACTAAACAACAAGAAAGTCAACTCTACACTTGCTAATCTGGTATGTCTAAATCTCATCTCAGGGCAATAGGGAGAATTAAGATCCATTCTCATATGTTCTGTCCACGCAGTTAGAAAGATGTTTCAGACAAGAAAGGAAAACTTTCCTCTAGGTGAAAAATCATCTGAAATTAAGGTACTTTAGAGTTAGTAGCCATAGATAATTCCATGATGGAGATTTAGAGGATAAAACTGGTGAGTCAGATGATGGAAACAATACTTTTTTTTTTTTTTAATCCCTGCTGCTGCTGCTAAATCGCTTCAGTTGTGTCCAACTCTGTGCGACCCCATAGACGGCAGCCCACCAGGCTCCCCCATCCCTGGGATTCTCCAGGCAAGAACACTGGAGTGGGTTGCCATTTCCTTCTCCAATGCATGAAAGTAAAAACTGAAAGAGAAGTCGCTCAGTCATGTCTGAACCGACTCTTAGCGACCCCGTAGACTGCAGCCCACCAGGCTCCTTCATCCATGGGATTTTTCAAGCAAGACTACTGCAGTGGGGGTGCCATTGCCTTCTCCAGTCATATACAATTATAGTATGCCAATGTTTCAAAAGTTGATCTGATTTATTGTATGTTGAGTAAAATTGTATTCACATCATTATAAAAATAAAAAAATTACTTTTGAGCTTTCAACAACACCTTGGAGCTGTTTCCAGACTTCCCTGGTGGCTCAGATGGTAAAGAGTCTGCTTGCAATGCAGGATACCTGGGTTTGAGCTCTGGGTTGGGAAGATCCCCTGGAGAAGGAAATGGCAATCCACTTCAGTATTCTTGCCTGGGAAATCCCATGAACAGAGGAGCCTGGCAGCCTACTGTCCATGGGGTTGCAAAGAATCAGACATGACTGGAGTGACTAACACTTTCACTACACTTTGGAACCACTTGCATTCTACAAAAATGTCCCATTTTTATGTGTGTTTTCAGGAAACACCCATCTTCAAATCCTCTTTTGGAACAAGGAAGGTAATAAAAAGAATTATATTTGTTTGCATGTCACTATTTCATTGTCATATGGAAAAGGGTCAGGGCAGATTACAATAAAAACATACATATCTGATAAACACACAGATATGCTGTGCTGTGTTGTGCTTAGTTGCTCAGTCATGTCCGATTCTTTGTGACCCCATGAACTGTAGCCTGCCATGGGGATTCTCCAGGCAAGAATACTGGCATGGGTTGCCATGCTCTCCTCCAGGGGATCTTCCCAACTCAGGAATTAAACTCAGGTCTTCTGCATTGCAGGCAGATTCTTTACCAGCTGAGCTACCAGGGAAGCCCAAACACACATATATATAGATGAATAAAAATTAGTAAAAATTAAAAAGAGCACAGAAACATACAGAAAAAGGAAGAAAATTTGTTTCAGGTTTGGGGAACCAGTGCATGACTGTGCTTAAATGGGTTTGTATGGTAGGGCTCTGACTGCTGGGAATTAACACTTTGGGGTTTCTACCAAAAGAGTTTATTTTGGGAATTTCATCTCTATTTGTTGAAAAATTTGCCTGTTGCAAAATCAGGATGGGGATGAAATTCTCAAAGGATGCGGATTGGATTTCCTAGGATTGATTCAAACTCAGATTCAGTGTACCTGCTAAATCCAAAGCTGTGGAGGAGAAGGATAATATAAAATCCCTGGGGCTACTGATTAAATAGAAAAGACTGGTATGTACATAAATAACTAACATGAAAAGGCAGGGAGATATGAATGTGGGATGTGGAAGATGAATTCTAACTAGGGGAAGGGTGCGGAGAAAATGTCTGGTTTTCCTTCATCTTTTACCAGTGTCCTTGATCCATTAATGACTTTGAAATGTTTTGTTTACTTTTTGTCTCCACTGGGACATGTGAATACCAAAAACAACCCACAGACCACGAGTGTTTTTTGAATTTTCCATTTCTAGATACAGTTCAACTGTAACCTGTACTATAAGGGTCAATATTTTCTGCCCATAAGATACCTGGAATTACCTGAGTCCCAGAATCCCACTTCCTCAGCTAAATTCAGGTTTGAATTCCCCATGGAGGAGAAGCAACAATACCAGCATCTCATTTGCACAGCACAGTGTTTCCCTATGGGTGGTCCAAAGACCAGCTTTAGAATCATCTGGAGGTTTTTGGCTGCATGGCAACTTTATAAGCTCATGCCAAGTCCCTTCAAACCTCTTACTTCCCCTGCCAGTCTGCCTTGGCACTGAGCAGTGTTTCTGCTTAGACCCATTCCTCTGGGTGTGATAGTGAATGTAGGTTTCCTATTTTTTTGAGATCTTTTGCAAAAGAGAGGAGGGAATGACCAGGCTGTCAGAGATGGGCTATTACGGTTTTATTCCATCAACATGGCTGGATCATGAAATTTGTTCCTGAGTGATTGCCATGGAAGGTACAAATACACAGATATTAATATAACATTGTTGTTCAGTTGCTAAGTCATGTCCAACTCTATGACCTCATTCATGGACTGAAGCACACCAGGTTCCTCTGTCCTCCACTGTCTCCTGGAGTTTGCTCAGATTCACGTCCAGTGTAACATTAGACAACATTTATTAAATTATTTTAGTGTGTCAGGTTTTATGCTAAGCATTTTACTTATCTTCCCTCATTTAAACCTCACCAAAGCACAGTGAGGGAGGTATGATGATCATCCCCATTTTGCAGATGAGGAAATTAATGATCAGATACATTAACAAACTTGAGAAAGTCCCACTGATACTAAGAGGAGGCTCCAGGATGCAGTGAAAGTAGGATTAAAGCTCTGTTGGTTTGAACCCAAGGTCTGAATTTGTAACCATTCTACTATGGGAGCCTTGAGAGATTTGCAATGGGATGAGGGCATGTGGAAGGGGTGGAGATGGGATTCTATCTATAATATTTGCTGGCTAAGCAGGTGACGTGGCTTCCCTTGTGGCTAAGCTGGTAAAGAATCCATCCACAATGCGGGAAACCTAGGTTTAATCTCTGGGTTGGGGAAGATCCTCTGGAGAAGGGAAAGGCTACCCACTCCAGTATTCTGGCCTGGAGAATTCTGTCCTGGACTATAGTGGGGTCCATGGGGTCGTGAACAGTCAGACTGACTTTCACTAAGCAGGTGATATGATGGGGCAAGTGTTCAGTGGGAGAAGGCATTGGAAGAGACTCAGGAAGACAATAGACAAGACTTGGTAAGAGTTTTGCTTCTGATAAATTGAAATGCTGAAAATAAGATTTTATAAGACATTTTTTTTCTCTTTGCCAGTCTCTTTTTATAATCAGCATGGCAACTAACAGAGGGGCCTAAGTGAAAAACTTAGTGTGGATGAGTAGTGAGAAGGGAACACCCCAGATGTGGCCTCCTTCATCATTTTGCTGAGAGAGGGGTCTAGTATTACTAAGCTATTCCCACAGGATACTTGGGAGTACATTTGTGGGAAGCCACCATTGAACTATTTCATAAATATTTTGGATTTCATAAAGTTTAATATTTTTCCAAGCACCAATATGCCTACATTTTTACACCCAAGTGTCCTGTAGAGGAAATCTGAGCCACATATTCTGGAGTTCTTTTAAACTCCAGCCATTTAAAACAATATTTAGCAATTTTTTTTTTAAATTCCAAGATTCTTTTTCCCTATTTTTCAATTTGTAAATGTATTTTTACTGAATCAAGTTCATTTGACAAAATTTAGAATTCAACTTAATAATACTATTTATCTTTGGGTCGTTGGCTATCCACTCCAGTATTCTTGCCTGGAGAATTCCATGGACTGAGAAGCCTGGTGGGCTACAGTTCATGGGGTCGCAAAGAGTCAGACATGACTGAATGACTAACACTCTCACTTTTCCCCTTTGGGTAGCCCTTTATGGCTTACAAAGGATGTCACATAAAGTGCTTTTAGCTTAGCAAAACCAAAAACCCTTCTTCTCCAATTTATTTTCCTTTTTTCTACCCAGCATTTGTTCAGTATTTATAATAAATCAAGCACTATGTCTGGGGAGGTGATAATTCATTTGAATGTGTAACCACAAGCATATCTGAAGTGTGCGTATTTGAAATTGAATGAACATTTCACCCTTTGCCTAACTGGTCCCCAGGGGACAAATGCCCTAGAAAGGACAGATGTGATGTGGACCCAAGTGTTATTTCTGTGACAGCAAGAACCCGCTTAAATGAAGTAGCCATGTTAAGTCAGAAATCAGTGGCTTGCTATTTAGAAATAAAACAGAAGTTCATACAGTTTGCAGGCTTCAAAATTTCTTGTTTGTCTTCAAATAGTCTCATTAAAATGGGGGCAACCAAACAAAATCCCCAATGTATGAAAGCAAGGTCAGTTCAGTTGTTTCATTTAGGTATATAACTGATGCCCAGGGAGTAAGTGATTATGGCTAAGAGGTTCTTAAGTGTAGTGCTGTCATGTTTGTAAGGAAAGGGGAAGGCTCATCTTTTCTTATTTTTTAGCTTATTCAGGCTAGAAAGATAGAGAAGAAATATACAAACAAAAAACAACTCTCCTAAACCAAAACAAGCAAATAAAACAACAAACACCAAAGTAGTTTTCTATTGCTTTTCTTTGGTGATGTTTGCAGCATCCCAAGAAGGGTTTTGGATATTTTTAGCTGAAGTAAGAAGACTCTGGACAGTCCCTTGGACTGCAAGGAGATCAAACCAGTCAATTCTACAGGAAATGAACCCTGAGTATTCATTGGAGGGACTGACGCTGAAGCTGAAGCTCCCAATACTTTGGCCACCTGATGCGAAAACCTGACTCCCCTGATGCTGGGGAAGTTTGAAGGCAAGAGGAGAAAGGGGCAGCAGAGGATGTGATGATTAGACAGCATCACTGACTCAATGGATATGAATTTGAGCAAACTCCGAAGCACAGAGAAGCCTGGCGTGCTGCATTCCATGGGGTTGTAAAGAGTGGGACACGACTTAGCTACTGAACAACAGCAAGAGAATCCTAGAGTGAGAGGTGATATCTGTCTCTACAAATACTTTCATTTTAGGTATCCCAGAAGAATACTCACCTCCTCTTTTTCTGTGTAAATCACCTAGACTTTTTCTTTTTTTTCATGTAGGGAGACTGTTGCCCCTTATAGCTGTGATTCCTAAAGTGTGAACTCAGGCCTCTGGGGTAGGCCTTGAGCAAGGGAGTTAAGGTAAGGGTCTAAAAGTCTATAAGCAAAGCCAATCTATTGCAACTTATCTGTTAAGTATTTTAAAATACTTAAATAGATAGTATTTAATCCTCAAAACCCCATGAAGCAGTTATGTACTACAGTTATTGTGACCCATTTTTAAAATAGGGTGCAAAGTCAGGATGTCTGATGTCCCCTAATAAGGTCAGGAACTTCGCTGCTTCAGTTGTAACTACTGTCGTGTTCCTTGGCATTACATGAAAGACTGGGATTTGTCTATTAGGTTGTCTAGATCTCCCAGAAAAGTAGAACTTCGGGCAGAATCGAGAATGTGTGAGAAGGTAAAAATCGGCTCCACCAATTGGTCAGTTATCACAGAAGCTAAGGGTAAATCAAGGTGTTGCTAGCGGTAAAGAACCCTCCCGCCAAGGCAGGAGATGTAAGAGGTGCAGGTTTGATCCCTGGGTCAGGAAGATTCCCTGGAGGAGGAAATGCCAACCCACTCCAGTATTCTTGCCTAGAGAATCCCATGGTCAGAGAAGCCTGGTGGGCTACAGTCCATGGGATCACAAAGAGTTGGACGTGACTGAAGTGACTTAGCACGCACAAGGGTAGATCGAATTTTCTCCTGGGAGAGGCGAGCTTCTTTTTCTAGGCAACTTGAGGGAACACAGCGAGTAATACTCACCAGAAGTGGCAGTGGGCTGCTGTGAGCACCCACTGAGGATGGATCAGCACTCCCCCGCAGATGTGGTCACCACCATACTGCAGGGACGCCATAAATGGCCTGGAGTGAGGGGACACTTCTCTCCCTCCGATAATCTCCATGTTGAAACCTGCCAAAGAAAACCAAGAGTTAATGGAAGAGATCTAAGTGGATTATTTCTCTTAATTCTTTTGACAGTCATTATGTCATTTTCTAACATTAAAAAAAATCTTTCAGTCACCTAATGGTGATTATAATTTTACTGATGAACAATTGCATGCTACATTATAGTTTATTGGGATCTACATGGATATAAACATTATTTTCATTTATAATGTGATAACGCAATCACTAGAAACTCATTGAATGCTGACAGGTGGTAGGTATAGGAGATACTTACACTCTGGAGTCATGTAAGTCCCGGCTAGTAGGAAACATAGAAAAAAAGAAGAAAACTTAGTCATGTTAGTGGCTTAGATTTAAGAAGCCCAGATGAAATGTTCTGACTGTATTGGCGAAGGAAGAAGAGTCTGAAGGCTAAGTTTTGATTTTGCAAATTTAACCTTCTCACCACAAGTGTTTTGGAGGTAAAATTTTTCACACCTAATGTTAAAGGTATGCATCAGTTTGGGGAGTTTCCGAATTATGCTTTTAGGACTTTTTGAAACAAGGTATGTGTGCCATAAAGAACTCATTTCCAGAGTTAACCATTTTCAGTATCTGTATAAGTACTCATGTTATAAATGGTGAGAGAATAAAAATTATCCAAACCATAAGAACTCAATGAAGTTGCAGACAGAGTTCAAAGATGTTCATTGCTCTAAAGTAATACTTACTATTTTTCCTGGCAGAAAATGGTGCCTATCATATTTAGTTTCTATTTTTCATTTGGACATAGATTTATTACATAGAGAGACAGGGAACCTTGCACAGATCATGGTTGCCTTACAATAAGTCTTAGCTAAAGCCTGAATATCATCCAGAGAAACCCATATGTTTTGTAGCAAGCTTATTCCTAGACATGCCATTTTCTCTAAATGTGACCAAATTTG
Source organism: Nanger dama (assembly GCA_917880005.1). Classification (NCBI taxonomy): domain Eukaryota; kingdom Metazoa; phylum Chordata; class Mammalia; order Artiodactyla; family Bovidae; genus Nanger; species Nanger dama. The sequence continues at coordinate 15,567,122 of CAKJTW010000040.1, read as the reverse complement.
GTTAAATTTTAGTTACATTTTTTGGGAGATTTCATAATGTTATTAAAGGGGAACACTGGCAACATATTTTAAAATTCTGGGTCTTTATTGTACTCATTTTTAATTGAAAATGACCATGTGTTTATCCAGGGTCTTAATAATAATATCTTTTCAAAATCAAGGACTGCACTTTGTCACTCTCCCCAGGAACAGATGAAATGCATTGCCAGCCTTTCTATAGTACTTTCTCCTTTACTACAAAAGATATTAGCCTTAAGCTTCTATGAGATTCTGTCTGTGCTGGGTGCTGATCACTAAGGCAGATGTTATTAAATGAATACAGACAGACCAATCAGGCACTGCATAAGACCCCAAGCACTTTCTAAAAATACTGACCAAAATTAATCTTTAATTAACAGATCTTATTTTCTTCCTTCTAAAATATTTGCATCCTATCTTTTATTTTTTATGAAAATAAATTGAAATCCAGAGCTATTATTCTTGCCAGATTGCAAAAGACTCCTACTGAATTGTTTTCTAGCAAAACAGTAAGAATAACACTAATAACTATTATACTTGCATATTCTACATTAAATTTAGCAAATGTCTTAAATCTTCCTAAAATTCTCTTTACATGATCATTTATATGTTTTTATGTCTTATGTCTGTGTGGAAGGCAGGACAAACTGTTATATCTGTGTTACAATTAAAGAAATTGACTCAAAAGAGGTTAATTAATTTGCCTAAAGTTACACAGCATACACACTGGATCAAATCAATTGCCTGATCTAAAATAAGTTGTATATTAATAAATATACCACCAGAGCACAAAATATGAGAAATATCCTGTTTGTACCTTATTAGGATGCAGCAACAGTAAAGCTCTTCTGCAGAGTAAATAAGAAGAATGAACAAACCCAATGCAGAGTGGTGACTTCCTGTCTCATAGACCTGATGAGAAAAGGAGAAGCCAGATTAAGAAAAGCCACAAACTTAATAAAGCAAACAGCCATAAGCTCCTGTTACCTTTCAAATCATCTTTGTCACTGTTGGTGTGCCTTGATGGAGCCCTCATTTTTGCCACTTTTGCAAGCTGTGGAGTGGACGTGATGATGCCAGCTCTTCACTCTATCACAATGATGTCGGGAACTTAAGCAAGATCATGTGTGACATGTGGAAGTGATTTAACTATGAGGAAGAAATGAAGTGTGCAAGAGACAAAGCTTTATTCCTTCATTTCTGGCAGAGCGGGGCATGGTTAAAAACATCTCTCAGCTGCTTATTTCTGTGTAGCAAGGACTAGCATCCACATACATTTTTACAAATTGGTAGGCATTTTCAACTCAGTTTCCAGGAAAGTGGCTGATATTAGTCTTGCTTTGTTGATAAAGACTTGATGTAAAGTACCAAGCTAGCAGGTGGCAGAGTTTGTTCTTAAACCCTTAGGTGCTGGCTCCAAGGCTGTGTGTGGCTTTTAACCTGACCACATGCCTGCTGGGCTTTGAGAAGTTCTGTGGCTTAGATGCTCTAAGAGGCAAGCTGGCTGTGCAAAGGGAAAAAGGATTTAGCTGTATACACTGCAATTAGACATGGTGAGGTTTAATTTAATTGGGAGGACAGTCTCATAACTCTTGTAGCTGACCAGGAAAATTCTGAGATCATGTCGGTTTATAGTCAAGAGTTACTTGGTTTGGGCTTTAGACCGATGTGTGGGTCAATGGTATCATTTATTATAACATTCAGGATCCTGGATCTGAGAACAGTGGGCTGTGTAACATGATGAGCTTTGAGAGCTAATTTATTTCTGGGTGTTGGTTTCTGTTCTGTTGAGTCTGCTACGGGGAGAGCCGTGTTTGCTTTGGATGGGTCTTGCAGCAGCTGTGCTGGTCTGAGCAAGTGCGAGGCAGCGCTCTGTGCTGGACTAGTTCATGGCTTGGGGGCACTGAGCTTCTTCGCTGTGCTGTGTTCAGCTGTCCTTATTAGCTGCTCTTGGGGATGCTGATTTTGAGCTTGGGGTTTTTGTTTTCCTCCATCCCTCTTCTCTCTTGACACTGCTACGTTTTGAGAGACTCATATAGAACAGCTGTCTGGAAACTCCAAAGGCCACATGTGGTTCTCTCCAATGGGCTTTTATCACTTCATTAGCCACTCCCTCTAAAGCTTTGTCACCCAAAGCATGGCCCTCAGACCTATACTGGTCTGTGACCTGTTTAGTATCCATCCCGGGCAAGAGGAAGACAGAAGCTGAGAGTCAGAGTTTAGAAGTTGTTACAACCATTTATCGTGACTCTTTACTAATTTATTTTATTTCGTGAAATGCAATATAATATCTGTCCAATCTAATCATAAACTAGGCGTGCATTTTATATGCCTTTTAAAATTTTAATTTTTCTACATATTTCTATTGTATAGTCCACAATGAATTGAAATGAAAACCAAACAAATCATCAAACAAAATTCCAAAACACACCTGGTCTTTCCCCTGGATAGTGTGAGTAATGCTCTGTAGACACAACTGCAAAGCAGGTTTCTTTCAAGCCCTCCCCATCTCTTCCCTTTTGGCCTCCTTCAAAAAGTTTTCCAACACCAAGGTTTCCAAGACTCCCATGGCTATCCAGTTTTCCCCTGCCCCAGGCATTCAAGATCACGATTTGGCAGAATTCTACTGGGTCCTTCCTTTATGACCATCACCTTTGGGCCTTGGTTTCTGTCCAGTAATGATTTAGCTAGTCTGATAAATGCATCTGCTAACAATTATGATGAAACCAAGGCAGTTTTGAAAATTGCAGTAGGGAAGGCTATTGGGGTGCTGTATGATGACATTATATCCAAAGGTCACAAGAAGATAAATCCTACTTCAGATTACAGCCATTCCTCCCACGAGATTCTTTAAAATGGATGAACCTGAGAGTAATTGCAAAGAGAACAAAGTATCCCTTGATTCAGACCTGGAGCCGCGGTCTTTTTCCGCGGTCTTAATCTCAATGCAGAGAAACTGGGTAAGCTGGCTTGGAGTGTATGGAGTCCTGTCTTTTTCCTAAGCTGCTGCTGCTGCTAAGTCGCTTCAGTCATGTCCGACTCTGTGCGACCCCATAGACGGCAGCCCACCAGGCTCCTCTGTCCCTGGGATTCTCCAGGCAAAAACACTGGAGTGGGTTGCCATTTCCTTCTCCAATGCATGAAAGTGAAAAGTGAAAGTGAAGTCACTCAGTCGCGTCTGACTCTTAGCGACCCCATGGACTGCAGCCCACCAGGCTCCTCCTTCCATGGGATTCTCCAGGCAAGAGTACTGGAGTGGGGTGCCATTGCCTTCTCCATAAGCTATTTCATTTGAAATACTTTAGAGAACTGCTCTATTTTGTCCCCTTGGTGGAATGATGGTCGTGATGAAAGTAGGATAGAAGTAAATTTGTATCATATTTCCCTGCCTTAGTCTTTAGTCAGAACATGTTACATACTTCTTCCTTTGTTAAATATGTTTCCTAGTCACCATTGAGTTAAGGAACGTAATAGTCCTTTAACTTCTTTCTCATTTACTCTTCTCCAAATCAACTCTGAAATAACGCCAGTGGATAGGAAGTACAGTGGGTGAGTACAGGATCTTTGGCATAAGGAATAACCACATGAAAACAGCTTGAGAATTTGGCAAATGGGGATTTCCCAGTGCACCTGGAGCTGACTGCCTGGTCAGACACTGTCCTGATCTCAATTTTTCTCCAGGCCTTAAGCTTCCCTTTTATGATACCTCTTTTTTTCCTTTTCTTCTTCAGGGTGGCTTTTGATGTTCATTTTCACTGAGTTGAAAGGTTATGGGAGGGAAAGTCCCACATGGGGTGGTCCTGTGATATCACTGGATATTGAAAGTCTTTTCAATAGGGAGGACTGCCAAAGGAAGGTTTGCAGCCCTGAGCTCTCTTCCAGCAACAGACCTGTAGGAACACTGGTCTTGAACAAAGGAATGGAGGACTTGGATGAAGCTTTAGGGAGAAAATGGGTCAATATGTAGTCAAATGAAAGATGTCAGGAAAAGAACTCGATGACAGAGACCAGAAGAAATGTGAAAGCAGGAAGGAAAAGGAAGGAAATAGACAAATATTGTAGAGGAAAGAAGGAAGCAGTCAATGGAGGAAAGGAGGCCTTACGATGAAACACTTCCGTTTATATTTAAACATCTCAGATGCTGTGATGAGATGTGAACATCTCATATTTTTATAATAGAAACACATCTGTTAAAATGAGTACTCTTATCATATTGAAAGCAATTCAGCTATTTAAACAAATCATAAAGTCAAGTCAAAGTAGGTAAAATAATAAGTATTTTAGTGGAGATGATCGGATTCATTAATAAGAGATTCGTTCATTAACACAATAAATACCATGGCTAAGCTGAAACTCAATAAATCAATTGATTCTGTATTCCTTAATTTTTCACTGACAGTGAATTCAAGTAGAAACTCACACAGTTGTGTGTTAAAAATACTTTTTCCGAAGATGAATGATTAACCAAACAATACACACACACTCGCACGTCCCTCCTGCCCCACAACCACTGATCCTTAAATACCTATCCTATCTTTATCACAAATAAATTCCAGATGAATCAGAGATTTTTCTATGAAAACAAAATGAAATTATTATAAACATTAAGTGAAATGATAAGTTAAAAATAAGACTTGAGAGAGGAAAGCATAAAATAATCACCAATACATTAGAGTCTGTAAAATACTTTGGTAAAGCAAAAACCACCAAAGGCAATATCTAAAGGCATATGACAAAACATTTCCCCCAAAGATGGTATCTTTAATATATGAAGAGCTCTTATAGAACCATCAAAGAAGGTAAGAGTAATAATAAATAAACTTGATGATGGATAAATCAGCATAAGTATAAACAAAATAATGCTTTAGTTACATCTCCTCACTAACAGCCTAGCATATAAATAATATTTAAAAAAATCTTGGTGATTACAGAATAAAAATAAAGCACATTTCATGTTTTTGCAAGTCAATAAGTTTGATGTGCTAATGGCAAAACTACAGCAAGTACTGATAAAAAGACTACTAAGCTGAGAAGATATAAATCAGCAAAAGCATAATCTACTAAAACTAAATTCTCATTGTTGGCTGACAAGTCAGTAGATGGGTTTTAACAACAATCTAATGATTGTGCTCTTTCTTTTAATCTTGAACTTTGTCAATCCTCTTTCCTTCGAATGAACAACTTCCTTAGTTCACTTCTACTTTTCTCTAAAGTCCAAAACACATACGTCCTAGTCTCATCAGAATTTCTAGTCACTGGCCTTCTTGCAATTTAGCCACATCTACTAGCTTTCTTTTGGACATGTCTGATCTCTTTCCAGTCTGAATAAGATAGTCATGTTAACAAAGCCCACCTATTGTGTATCCCCTGGCAGTCCAGTGGTTAGGGCCTTTCATGGATCACAGCCTTGTCATGGCAAAGGGGCTTTCATACAATTGTGCTCATTTTACATGCTAGTAAGGTTATGCTCATAATCCTTTAAACTTTAAGGATTCAGCAGTATGTGAACCGAGAACTTCCAGATGTACAAGCTGGGTTTAGAAAAGTACAGGAACCAGTGATCAAATTGCCAACATTTGTTGGATCGTAGAGAAAGCAAGAGAGTTCCAGAAAAACATCTGCTTCTACTTCATTGACTACACTAAAGCCTTTGACTGTGTGGATCACAACCAATTGTGGAAAATTCTTCAAGAGATGGGAATACCAGACCACCTTACCTGAGAAACCTAAATGCAGGTCAAGAAGCAACAGTTAGAACCATACATGAAACAACTGACTGGTTCCAAATTATGAAAAGATTATGTCAAGGCTGTGTATTGTGACTCTGCTTATTTAACATGTGAAATACCAGGCTGGATGAATCCTAAGCTAGAGTCAAGATTGCCAGGAGAAATATCAACAACCTCAGATATACAGATTATACCACTCTAAAGACAGAAAGTGAAGAACTAAGAAGCCTCTTGTTGAGGGTGAAAGCAGAGAGTAGAAAAGCCGGCTTAAAACTCAACATTCAAAAAACAGATCATGGCATTGGTTCCTATCACTTCATAGCAAATAGAAGGGGAAAAGTGGAAGAAGTGACAGATTTTATTTTCTTGGTCTCCAAAATCACTGCGCACGGTGACTGCGGCCGTGAAATTAAAAGACACTTGCTCTTAAAAAAAAAAAAAAAAAAAAGCTATGGCAAGCCTAGGCAGTTTCTTTAAAAAACAGAGGTATCACTTTGCTGACAAAGGTCACTGTAGCCATTGTCCTCAGTTGCTTAGTTGCCTCAGACTCTTTGAGGCCCCGTTGACTGTTGCAGCCATAAAATTAAAAGACGCTTACTCCTTGGAAGGAAAGTTATGACCAACCTAGATAGCATATTGAAAAGTAGAGACATTACTTTGCCGACAAAGGTCCATCTAGTCAAGGCTATGGTTTTCCCAGTGGTCATGTATGGATGTGAGAGTTGGACTGTGAAGAAGGCTGAGCACCGAAGAATTGATGCTTTTGAACTGTGGTGTTGGAGAAGACTCTTGAGAGTCCCTTGGACTGCAAGGAGATCCAACCAGTCCACTCTGAAGGAGATCAGCCCTGGGATTTCTTTGGAAGGAATGATGCTGAAGCTGAAACTCCAGTACTTTGGCCACCTCATGCGAAGAGTTGACTCATTGGAAAAGACTCTGATGCTGGGAGGGATTGGGGGCAGGAGGAGAAGGGGATGACAGAGGATGAGATGGTTGGATGGCATCACGGACTCAATGGATGTGAGTCTGAGTGAACTCCGGGAGTTGTGATGGACAGGGAGGCCTGGAGGGCTGCGATTCATGGTGTCGCAAAGAGTCAGACATGACTGAGTGACTGAACTGAACTGACTGTTGCCCTCCAGGCTCCTCCACCCTTGGAGCTGGTGGACTAGCCCACTAGGGTCCTGTGATTTTGTGCAGCAGAACTCTTTAAGTAGACTCTGAGCAAGCAAACAGGAAGTTAGATATAGGGTTGGGTAGTTCCACAGTAGAAGGTTAAGGTGACACCTGCAGTTGATAGATGGACTGTGTTTTATTTGTTTTTGGTTACACCCAGTGGCATGTGGGATTTTAGTTCCCCGGACCAGGTACTGAACCCACGACCCCATGCAGAAGAAGCATGGCGTCCTAAACCCTGGTTGCTATTGTTCAGTTGCTAAGTCCTGTCTGACTCTTTGCAACCCCATGGACTGCAGCACACCTGGCTCCTCTGTCCTCCACTATCTTTTGGAGTTTGCTCAAACACATGTCCACTGAGGTGGTGATGCTATTAACCTTCTCATCCTCTGCCACCCCCTTCTCTTTTTGCCTTCAGTCTTTTCCAGCATCAGGGTCTTTTCCAACGAGTCAGCTCTTTGCATTGACTGGTTTGATTTTCCTTGCAGTCCAAGGGACTTACAATGATAAAATAAAAATTATATAAAATGGAGTCTAAATTAAGATTTTCATTGTTTTGTTGCTGTTCCGTGGTTCATTGTCTTCATCAACAAAATTATAACATTGGGAAGTTTCTTTTTCTTTTCTCTTGTATTCGAGAGAGCAACCACATTTCATTGTAAGTGATTTGATGCCAACAGTTGAATCAGTCTGTCTTTTAATTTAGTATTTCCTCCAGACATTCTTTGAACATGTGTCAACAGGAAAGAACGTGTTTCAAAGTTTTCTTCTGCCCATTTCTCTCTTAATAAACAAAATGAAGTTTGAAATTATGTCTTTTTAGTTCAGTTTATGCTTTATAAAATTTGACAAAACCCAGAATTATCAGAACTGGCCAAGATCACATTCTGAAGCAGGTAAAACTGACCACAGGGAGGCTTTCATTTCCACTCTCAGAATTCCTACTTCTCTTAACAGTCTTTATCTGCAAGGATTTATTGTTAGCAAATACCCACAAATACCTGATAGCTCAAGAATATTTTAAGATGTTGCTACTTTATAGTATATTCTCATTTTCTTTAATGTTTCTTAAATTAAAAAAAAAAAAACCTCTAAATATCCAGAGGAAGCATCTCTAATGAAGAGCTATCAGGGGTGGTAGAGAATATTCCTTGTCACATCACATAGGCATCACCTACTCCAGGAATGACTTTTTTGTTGCTGTGTTTTGCATGTTGTTGAGTAATTGAGAAGCTGGGCGTTCCTGAACTGCTGCTGCCAGGGGAATGTTTAGAACTGTCACACTACAAGTGCTAAGGCACATGTGTTTCTGCCCAATGCATTTGTGTAGGTTGTGTGGGAGGTGGACAGCGAAATATTCTAAACTTTGGACTTTAATCAGAGAGTGATTTACTCCCTAAATACCCCTATGAAGGAGCAAAGAGCACAAAAAGGGCGAGGACTGCAGGAACAGTGTGGACTTGCGGTTTACAGACGCAGCAACACACACACAGACACACACACACACACACACACACACACACACACACACACACACACACACACACACACACACACACAGAAGCCATTTCCAGGTACTATGGACTAAGGATATAGGAAGCTGGGCAAGGGGGTAGCCTGCTGTAGGGAAGAAGGTCCTTCTCTGAGTGATGCTTCCCTTGTGTTATTAACTGCCAGATACCTGATGTAGAAATAAAGTCTCATGGTATTAGAAGTCTCAAAAATGTGACAGGATCCAACCCAGTGAGTTGCAGCCCCAGCTGACTGCATGCAAAGAGACGGACCCAAATCTAAAGAGGATGATTCAAGTAGAGGATGTGGGGTGGGAGGTGGGAGGGGGCTTCGGCATTGGGAGATTGTATTCACCTATGGCTGATTCGTGTCAATGTATGGCAAAACAAATACAGTATTGTAATTAAAAAATAAATAAATTTAATTAAAAAAAAAAAAAAGCCAAGGCTGCTTGTTGTGGGATCTTAATCAAAGGGCAAGTTGTTCTAGATGATGCATGCTAAGTTGCTTCAGTCTTGTCTGATTCTTTGCCACCCCATGGACTGTAGCCTGCCAGGCTCCTCTGTCCATGGGGTTCTCCAGACAAGAATACTGGAGTGGGTTGCCATTCCTTTCTCCAGGGGATCCCCACCCAGGGATCGAACCGGTGTCTCTTATACCTTCTGCATGGGCAGGTGGGTGGATTTTTTTACCTCTAGTGCCAACTGAGAAGCTTTCAATGATTTATAGCTCAGGGAAGAAGGAAAACTTTCCTAATAGACCTGTCAGCTTTCCCTCCCAGACATCAAGAACACTCCTCCCTGTTCATTCTTCAGGTTTTTCTTGCAGTGTTGTTTTGTGAAAGCATCAGAAGAGATTCAGAGAGAAAAGAGACTAGCAATGAGAAAGGTTGTGTGCATCCAAATGGCTAAACCTCTTGAGGGAAAGGGTCAGGAAAATTGATGCAAAGTCTCTGGGTCAAAAACCAACATATGTGAAACCTGTATTTTATTTAGAAATAATTTTCTGGGGGAAATCTCTTCATTCTCAAGTTTTAAAGTAGTAATAATAACCATTGGCAAGAGTTGGCATCTTGAACTATATTTTAAACTTATTAAATAAAGGTTATTCTTCCAATGGGAACACAGGGAATAAGAGAAGTAGGCGGCCTGTATTTTGCCAAGTGTGTCAGAGCAAAGCCAAGACTCCATAGCAATTTAGCAATGAAGGATTGGTCCCTGCTGAAATTCACTTTATAGACCATGAATCAAGTCCTGGACAAAAACAAGATCAACACAGAACGTACACAGAAGGGTCATCAGCATGTGGATAATGTAAGTAAAGAGACAAGGGACAATGCAGGCTCGTCTACTATGGGAACTTTCTGTTTTATCCAATTCATTAGTGAATGCAAAGTTTTTACCTGAATTGTCACCAGGAATAATACTTCAGTATTTATATATGTTTATATATGTGTGTGTTTTTAAAGGGAACTGCTTAGTAAACTTGATATAATTAGACAGATCCTTTTATAAAGTCCTGAGGCAAAGAGGTAGCCAGGCAGGGTTACTTACTCACAAGGCAGAAGAAAACCCACCTGAGTTAGAAGCCATAGTTCTGGTATCATAATATACTCCTTTCAGAATGTTGTTTCTTCAAAGTGTGTGCTTGGGCTGCAAGTGTTAGAATCACAGGATGTTATTGCTGAAAGATACTAGTTTCAATCACATCCTGTCAGGAAACAGACTCTGACACAGGTGATTCAATGGGTCTTCCCTGGTGGTTTGGATGGTAAAGAATCTGCAGCAGTGCAGGAGACCGGGGTTTGATCCCTGGATGGGGAAGATCCCCTGGAGAAGGGAATGGCTACCTACTCCAGTATTCTTGCCTGGATAATTCCAGGGACAGAGGAGCCTTGCAGGCTACAGTCCTTGTGGTCACAAAGCACCAGACAGAACTGAACTCTTGACACGGTCATAGGTGATTCAAATGAAGAAACTTCAGTGAAGGGATGACTCACAGAAGCGTGGGCAGGGTGAAGGGACTGGTGGCACATGCGGGACATGTGGGCGGCCGCTGCTGCTCCCAACAGCCCAAGAGCTGAGCTCTGGAGAGGGGTCTAACAGAAACTGTGGGTGTGGTGGGATTCAGCCCCCACCATAGATGCAGGCCAGAGCAGGAAAGGAAGAAGGAGGAAATGCCATGGCCTCTTTCTCCTGCTGTGATCCTCTGTAGGTATCTCCCAGAGGCCAAACCCAACCAGAAGTCAAAGGGCAAGGGAGCCTGGGTGATGGCAAGGGCAGGAAAAAGCCAGAGATTGAATCTGGAGTGGGTGGGATGAGTGGCAACAAACCACATGCATGCATGTAAGTCACTTCAGTTGTGTCTGATTCTGTGCAATCCTATGGACTGTAGCCCAGCAGGCTCCTCTGTCTATGGGATTTTCCAGGCAAGAATACTGGACTGTGTTGCCATGCCCTCCTCCAGGGCATCTTCCCAACCCAGGGATTGAACCCACAGTTCTTACATCTCCTGAATTGGCAGGCAGGTTCTTTACCACTAGCACCACCTGGGAAGCCCCCAAAACCATATCAGTTCAGTTCAGTCACTCAGTTGTGCCTGACTCTTCATGACCCCATGGACCCCAGGCTTCTCTGTCCATCACCAACTTCCAGAGCTTGTTCAAACTCATGTCCGTTGAGTCGGTGATGCCATCCAACCATCTCATCCTCTGTCATCTCTTTCTCCTCCTGCATTCAGTCTTTCCCAGCATCAGGGTCTTTTCCAATGAGTCAGCTTTTTGTATCAGGTGGCCAAAGAATTGGAGTGTCAGCTTCAGCATCAGTCCTTCCAACAAATATTCAAGACTGATTTCCTTTAGGATGGACTGGTTTGATCTCTTGGCAGTCTAAGGGACTCTCAGGAGTCTTCTCCAACACTGCAGTTCAAAAGCATCAATTCTTTGGTGCTCAGTTTTCTTTTTATTTATTTATTTATTTATTTTTAAAAATTAAATTTATTTATTTTTTTAATTACAATACTGTATTTGTTTTGCCATACACTGACACGAATCAGCCATAGGTGAACACAGTCTCCCAATGCCGAAGCCCCTCCCACCCCACATAATTGTTATAAAGTTGAACTGCTGAAACTTGCTCACTGAAACATTTTGACTTTCATTAATGCTTTATGTCCCCACATTTATAATAAAAATTCACACACAAATGAACATGGAAAAACTGCCAATATCTGATTTCTGTCCCCTATTTTCCACTTGCAATCATATACTTAGGTACCTTTTGACCCCATGGAAAAAAAAAAATATCTAACGTTCAGTACTACCAATAGCAGGAGGAAGAGAATTTTTTTTTTTAAGAAAGAAATGTTTCCCATCGTAGTGGATTCTTAAGCTTGTTCTCCACGTATGCGGCATGCTAGCTGGATGTCTTTTGGCATGATTGTTTACACATTTGGCATGGATAGCACACAGGCTGGTGTTTTCAAAAAGGCCAACCGGATAGGCCTCACTTGCCTCCTGCAAAGCACCAATAGCTGCACTCTGGACTGGGAGTTTTTGAAGTCCTGAGCAATTTCCCGCACCAGACGCTGGAAGGGAAGTTTGTGAATGAGAAGTTCAGTGGACTTCTGATAACGTCTGATTTCACGGAGTGCCACAGTACCAGGCCTGTAACGATGAGATTTCTTCACCCCTCCACTAGAGGGTGCACTCTTGCGAGCGGCTTTTGTAGTGAGTTGCTTCCTCGGTGCTTTACCACCGGTCGATTTGCGGGTAGTCTGCTTTGTACGAGCTATGGTATAGAGACCTCCTTATTTACTGCGCTTCTCCTTCGGCTGGAGCTCGCGAGCTAGAGGCAGCTGGCGTTGGAGAGCAACTGCGGCTGGTGCTCAGTTTTCTTTACGGTCCAACTCTCACATCCATGCATGACTGCTGGAAAAACCATAGCTTTGACTAGATAGACTTTTGTCAGCAAAGTAATATCTCTGCTTTTAATATGCTCTCTAGGTTTGTCATAGCTTTTCTTCCAAGCAGCAAGCATCTTTTAATTTCATTAAGCAGAAAAACATCTACTTTGGCTTCATTGACTATTCTAAAGCCTTTGACTGTGTGGACCACAACAAACTGGAAAATTCTTAAATAGACTTTATTTCTTGGGCTCCAAAATCACTGCAGATGGTGACTGCAGCCATGAAATTAAAAGATGCTTGCTCCTTGAAAGAAAAAGCCACATAGTACCCAGAAATCTGTCCTTTGAGCTCTTAAGGGACATTTGAACTCTTTCTTTGGCCATAGACAGGGCCCAGGTGGGCAGCATGTGTAGTAGGCACGTGCTGAATAAAGTAGCGTACACCTGCTAGAGGTAAGAGATCGTTTGTTAGAGGTGAGCAGCCTGGCCTTCCCAGGAAATAGGTGGCCTCTCTCCATGGAAACCTGGTGCGCCAGCGCTTTGGCAACCAGCCCCAGTCAGCCTCTAATTGTGCCAGGAGATGGGCTAGTTCTTCCTCAATCACGAATGCTGGGAGGGGAGTTCTGCAGCTAGCTTGTGGTATTCCAAAGCCCAAAGCCCCCATCATGTCAGGAAAGACGAGCCTCTCTCTCAATGTGAATGCCCAGCTGGTGGGACAGAGCTAAGGTATTGACATGCCATGTCACTCTTGCATCCAGTCTCTGATTACATCAGGTAAAGAGCTGGGGCCTCCCTAATCATGGGACCCAAAGTCTAACTCTGGCTCTCGGTGCACGGCTCTAGGATGGGTCATGGGGAGACCGTTCCCACCTCCCCAGTGAACTCTGCTCTGTAAGATCAGGTGTGTGTGTACAGCTTTGCCAGCTGTCTTTGTTTACAAGAAACTGAGGCAGGAACCAATAGAGTGGTATGGGTGGCACCAAGGTTCCCACAGGAGATTTGGAGAGTTCCCCCAGTCCCCCAACTCTCCAGCCAAAATTTCCTTTAATTTTGTCATGTCATGTCATGTCATGAGGCCAAGGTACTCATCTATGTTGTTTTGCAAAGTGGGCCTCATCTTGAATGTTGCCCACTTCATCTACATCTAGGAAGTATGACATTACTGTGACACCTCACCTGTGGCTGGTGGGCAGACATCATCATGGGACAAAGAATTCAACCAGAAAATAGATGTGTCCTTTACAAAATGATTACATAAGTGCCCTTGAATAAATTAGTAACATTTATTTGCAGTGCATTGCAAGTTGCTCGGTTATGTCCATATTTATTTCTGATCGCTTTGCAAGTTGTTCAGTTATGTCTTTAATCTCTTCTGCATCAGTACAATTTCAACTTCCATTCATTTTGTTTGGGGGTGGGTATTGTGAGAAATCGACTTTTATTGTTCTGCTGAAGCCCACTTTGTCAGAGATCCAAGTGGCTATAGCAACAAAATCTCCTGCTAACTCTTCCTCTAGATGCAATCCCTGAAAATTAGTTGGAACAGATTATAGTGAGCCCTGCAAAATGCAACATTTGGTTTCAGAGGGGCAGTGAGCTGGAAGGCTCATCCGTTCTTTGATCCTCTGTGACTTCTCTGATCCTGTGAGTCCCTGTGAGTCATCCTATTCCAAGTCTTGTTGTGGTTTCACTGCCCTGGAAACTGTTGGACTGTTATAAATAAGGCCCACTCCTGGCTGTCTTGACCTTCAGCCTTGAGGGTGGATTTTGCAGATCCCCAGAGCGCTGGACCAATGCTGAAGACTCCTTCCACATGCATGAGATTGTGTTAATAAAAATAAACCATTTTAACAATTTGGGCTTAAATTGACTTTTTATTGTATAAATCAAGCTTCGTCCATATCCCCCATCCCCATAAGTAAAGAGAATCAAAGGGTTTAGTGGGTGGAGACACAACCTTAGCTTCTGTAACTTGCTGGAGATCTTCTCTGTCCCTTCTTTTCACACTGTTGACATCCTCTTGGATGCTCCAGAGAGGCCAGAAATCTTGGGGTCATGGAAGGGCCATCTGGGAGAGCCCAGCCCAAGGCCTCAACATATTTTGAGAGCTCACTCTTTACTGAGTGCTGGCTGGGTGTGTCAGTTTAACCCTAGGAAGTAGGTATTCTCATGTGTGTTTGCACCTGGGGAAGTCAAGGCTTAGAGATTGAAATGCTATGCTCCAGTTTTTACTGTGAAAAGTCGAGTACTCAGGATTTAAATTCAAGTGGTGGTGGTTTAGTCGCTAAGTCTTGTCCAACTCTTATGACCCTGTGGACTTAGCCTGCAGGCTCCTCTGTCTATGGGATTCTCCAGGCCAGAATACTGGAATGGGGTGCCATTTCCTTCTCCAAGGGATATTCCAGACCTAGAGATTGAACCCACGTCTCCTGCATTGCAGGCAGATTCTTTCTTTAAAAAAACAAATAAACTTATTTTTTAATTGAAGGATAATTGCTTTACAGAATTTTGTTTTCTGTCAAACCTTAACATGAATCAGCCATAGATACTCTTTACGGACTTAGCTATAAGGGAAGCCCAAATTCAAGTGATTTGACACCAAAGCATATGTTTTTAGCCACTGCTTTATATGGTGAAATAAATTACTGCTTCCATCTCCGTTTAATTCCTAAGAGTGGAGTGAGGAGCCACCAGAGAAGTAGGCTTGGCACAGGAGGGAATAGAGGCAGTAGAAGGCACAGGGCAGAGAGTGATCCTATAAACTCTCTCCCACTAATGTGCTCATGATGCAATGCCAGAGCTGTTTCTAGTGTTTAACTTTAGAGGAGGGTGAGGCGAACCAGCACACCTGCAGCCACGGCTGCCTGAAACCTCGGCAGGGTGGGAGGAACCTGGGGGAATGGGATGGCTGCCTCAGTCACTGTCCCTGGGTTGGTGTGTGTGAGACTGTCCCTAAAGTTTGCATATTTCTTTTTAGAGCCTATGTCATTTCTTGAGCCCCTCGGTCGTGCAGTATCTGAGGGAAGCATTGTCACGATCTTGACAGCAACTGTAGAATTGTGCTGGCTCTCCTGAACTGGTGGGCTCCTGCACATCAAGAATTGTGCCCAGGTGACTTTCCTGGTGGTCCAGTGGCGAAGACTAAGCTCCCAGTGCAGGCGGCCTGGGTTCGATCACGGGACAGGGAACTGGATCCCACATGCCGTAACTAAGAGTTCACATGTCACAACTAGAGATCCTGCCTGCTGCAATGAAGGTCGTACATCCTGAGTGCTGCAACTAAAACCTGGTGCTGTCAGATCAATAACACATGCCTGTGTGTGTTCAGTCTCTGAGTTGTGTCCAACTCTTTATATTTAAGTGCTTCCCTGGTAGCCTAAATATATCTGATCTCCGAATACAATTCTTTATGTATGCGTATATAAAGAATTATGTTGGAGAGCAGGTATGCCAGGTTGGGTGAGGGTTCCATTCTGGCCCAGAGGAGCTCAGCCGGGGCACCATCCCTGAGGGTTTGAGCGTGAGGGGTGAAGTGTTTTGATGGATGCAGAAAAGAGGGGAAAGGTGGATGGGGGAGAAGTCTCAGGCCAGATTGTCAGCAACTGTGGACACATTTGCCTACAATCTGGTCATTTTTGTTTTCTATGATGAGAAACACTGAACCGTAAATACTTATAGTATAAATACCTATATAGTGTTGTATATAGGTCAAGATTAAAAACAAAAGTTTTGAAATATTTGGTTAAAAATAAATTAGAAAATTCCAAATTATCAAATGTTTCTTATTTCTGGTCTCTGGCAGCTGAATAAGTAACTTATCCAAAACCACTTCGTGAATGAGACTTTCTCTAGTTCTAAGCTCCAGTGTTCTCAGCTCCAGCTGAGATGTTTTCTGTGGTTACTTGATTGCTTCTGCCCATTTCTCCTCTCTTCAGCTACTAGAGTCTTTGGTTGCCTGTTTACTCTAGTTGCCCTGGCAGTGCAGCCCTATGTGGAGGGGAGCTTTTACTTTCCATTTGAAGTTTTGGACTCTCGGAACTGAATTTGACATGCTCTGATGACATATCCTCTCCTCGGGGAGAAGCCTGTCTCCCTGCAGCAGCTTTACGTGGGTTTCCCAATGGCAAGTGAGCTGTTTTGAAGGCTCATCCTGTAGGACTGTTTGATAGAGTGAACCTCTGTTTTTGTTGCTGCTGTTGTTGCCTTTATGGGGTGTGTGTGTTTGTGTGTGTGTGTGTGTCTGTGTTTTAACCAAGGAAGAGGCTATCAAGGCAAGCATGCCACACAGTCATCCATTTTTCTTTTTTTTTTTTTTTAAATTTGAGCAATTAATTTAAAAAATTTTTTTAATGATTTTATTTTTTAAAAAATACTTTATTCTACGTTACAATACTGTATTGGTTTTGCCATACATTGATATGAATCAGCTACAGGTGTACACGATCTCCCAATGCTGAAGTCCCCTCCCACCTCCCACCGCATATCATTTTTCTGGATCATCCCGTGCACCAGCCTCAAGCATCCTGTATCCTGTATTGAACATAGACTGGCACTTCGTTTCTTATATGATAGTATACATGTTTCAGTGCCATTCTCCCAAATCATCCCACCCTCTCCCTCTCCCTCAGAGTCCAAAAATCCGTTCGATACCTCTGTGTCTCTTTTGTTGTCTCACACAGAGGGTCATCATTACTATCTTTCTAAATTCCATATATATGTGTCAGTATACTGTATTGGTGTTTTTCTTTCTGGCTTACTTCACTCTGTATAATTGGCTCCAGTTTCATCCATCTCATTAGAACTGATTCAAATTTATTCTTTTTAAGGGCTGAGTAATACTCCATTGTGTATATGTACCACCGCTTTCTTAGCCATTCATCTGCTGATGGACATCTAGGTTGTTTCCATGTCCTGGCTATTATAAACAATGCTGCAGTGAACATTGGGGTACATGTGTCTCTTTCAATTCTGTTTTCAACAGTTTTACTAATTGGTTTCCTTTCAGGTCCCTTCAACCATGCCCATCAGATATTCCCTGCTAGGATCAGGTACCCCACATTGTCTTGTTTTCAGTATAAGTACGTGTCTGGCTGTGAGGTGTTTAAAAGGCCATCATTCGTGGCCTTATTTGAAGTTCCATTATTTTAAGTTTATAAAATGAAGGCATTAATACTAAAAAATTAGCATGAGTCAATTTCTCATCAAATTATCCATTTGTTATACTCTTGATCTTTCCTAGACTAGACCACATGATGGTTGAAATTTTGATTTTGAGGGTACTTAAAGTATTGAAAGCCTAAAGTATGTGTTGGAGTCCTTATATTCTTGAAGACATTGTTTGGTGTTTTATTCAGTAAGTACTTCCTAAATATATTTACAAAAGAGAGAGGCTCAGCGTGTTGTCTGGAAGTGGTGGTGTGTACTCAGGCTCATGAGGCACTGTTAGAAACGTAAGCTCTGTGTGTGTGTGTATACTTTGGAACTGAGAGTGGGATATTAAACTTGGACTTTACAGCACGTATATATCACTCTAAAATACCTGGACAGGTTAGGATGCTTGTCAGGCAGCTTGCAAGAGTTGGGTCTTCAATTTCATCACATAAGGTTCTAGTAGAAGATTAAAGACTGATGAAATAATTCATTCTGCTAAGTAAACTATTGATAGTGGATCAATACAAATAAAAGCAGATCTGTTTATTTAGACAAATACTATATTTCATTGACTCAGAAATGTTATTATTGGTATATTATGTGCCATTATGTCATTGAGAAAGAAAAAAATCCTTCCAATTAAACTCGACATAATGCTTTTGCATAACTAGAATTTCTATTTATACTTATTGAAACTACTTTTAGGCTTATTTGGACATAGATTTCTATGATTTAGAACTTTTGTACATTCATAAGAGGGAAAATAAATTCAATAAATTGGTTAAAATTTTCCTAAATGACTCCACATTTATAACTGGTCCTTCTGAATCACATGTCACAGAGATGATCAGTAATGCAGCATTTCTTAAAAACTAGCTTCACTATTTGTCTATGATAATCTCTTCCAAGTAACTGGCACTTCTCCTGCTAATTCTGATGTGCATGTGTAAGCAATGTCAATTACATTAAAATGGCCATATCCCAACTTCAGTCTGGTTAATATGTGATATATGTCTTAGTAAAATATACTAAAATATTTGTAGTGCATAACGTAGTTAAAAATTATAGGTCAAGCCCTCAAAGATAGGTTTTTCCTGTCAGATATCTCCAGAGTAAATATTATAGGAATAATTCTGCTAATGTGAAGGGTTGTAATTAGGAGAAACCATTAGTTTAGAAGTTTTTCAAATTTTTACTTTGTCAGAAACAAATGGCTTACTTGTTAAAAATGTTTATGCCTAGGCTTACCCTAGACCTATGAAATTAGAAGGCCTGGCTGTGACATTTTGACAAGCTACCTGGACGTTCTGATGCAGGTAGTCTGGGGACCAGTGCTTTGATGCACCAGCTCCTATCTGAGGTATCTTTAGGTGGCTCAGAGGTTAAAGCATCTGCCTCCATTGTGGGAGACTTGAGTTCAATCCCTGGGTTGGGAAGATCCCCTGGAGAAGGAAATGGTAAACCACTCCAGTATTCTTGCCTGGAGAATCCCATGGACGGAGAAGCCTGGTAGGCTACAGTCCATGGGGTCGCAGAGAGTCGGACATGACTGAGCGACTTCACCTTCACCTTCACCAAGCTCTCAGACAGTAGGCTTGGAAACTTCATGAACTCCTTAGCGGCCAAAAGAAAGAAAGACACTTAAAGGTCACCGTGTGGCTTGAGGACATCTTAGGAAGAAAGAAGCCAACATAATTCTATACCAGATAAAAGAGTCTGAAATTGCAATTCCTTACAAAATTCTAAACAAGAGGTGCGCAGTCAGAATGGCTGGGATCCAAAGGTCTACAAGCAATAAATGCTGGAGAGGATGTGGAGAAAAGGGAACCCTCTTACACTGCTGGTGGGAATGCAAACTAGTACAGCCACTATGGAAAACAGTGTGGAGATTCCTTAAAAAATTGTAAATAGAACTGCCTTATGACCCAGCAATCCCTCTGCTGGGCATACACACCGAGGAAACCAGAATTGAAAGAGACACATGTACCCCAATGTTCATTGCAGCACTGTTTATAATAGCCAGGACATGGAAACAACCTAGATGTCCATCAACAGATGAATGGCTAAGAAAGCGGTGGTACATATACACAATGGAGTATTACTCAGCCCTTAAAAAGAATAAATTTGATTCAGTTCTAATGAGATGGATGAAGCCAGAAAGAAAAACACCAATACAGTATATTGACACATATATATGAAATTTAGAAAGATAGTAATGATGACCCTCTATGTGAGACAACAAAGAGACACAGAAGTATCGAACGGACTTTTGGACTCTGAGAGAGAGGGAGAGGGTGGGATGATTTGGGAGAATGGCATTGAAACATGTATACTATCATGTAAGAAACGAAGCACCAGTCTATGTTCAATACAGGATACAGGATGCTTGGGGCTGGGGCACAGGATGATCCAGGGAGATGATATGGGGTGGGAGGTGGGAGGGGGCTTCGGCATTGGGAGATCGTGTACACCTGTGGCTGATTCATGTCAATGTATGGCAAAACAAATACAGTACTGTAATGTAGAATAAAGTATTAAAAAAATAAATAAATAAGAGGTGTGGAAGTTATGCTTCTTGTTTCTCTCTTTTCAGTACTTACCTTTACATTTTAACAAAATATGCAATTATTTATTCAACCCATATATCCATATATCATGTAATAGCTAGGGCTCTTCATCATGAGATAAATTCTGATGAGTCTGGCCAGGTTGTTCCTATTAACATTTTATTACATTATAGAAGGCGTCAGTTTAGGGTCAGAAGAAGGAAGTGCCATACTGTTAGAGAAGCAAAGTAGCAGAGTCATTTCCTATGACTCTTGTATTAATCAGAAATTCTAGTTTTTAAAATTCCTAGTGAAAATTCCAAATGTCTTAACAATAACTTCTAACATGACTTTTTAAACCTACTTTCTCTTATGTCAGATAGTTCTAATGTGTAAATGACTTCCAATGCCTAAACTATTTCTTAGTCATTTAGGAAACTAGCAATTAAAAAAAAAAAATTCTTTAGGTCTAAAAGAGCAGTTTGTGGGCTGTTTAGTCATCCCACTCCCGGATGGGGTGAGGCTGTAGAGAGAAGTGGTGGGGTCCTTTTAAGCCAGAAAGTGGGTGTTTAACCATCATTCTGTGAGACTGAGAGAATGAAAAATGGTACCACCTTGAAGAAGGTGAGGAGAATGGAGGAAGGGGTGAGGTCTGAGGTAGACAGCCCCAGGCTTATTTTCTTTTCTGGTATATAATTTATCCTATAAATAAGTAACAATGTTTCACACCAGCACCGATAGCTTAGAGTTGACAATATGTTTTCACGTCTACATTATCTTTGATCTTTTACCACATTGCTTTAAGAAATAGACAACAGAGTTTCCATCCCTTATATTTTGCTGAGAAAAAAAAATGACATCATGTTAATCAGGAAAGCTGGTTGGTGTCTTGCACCGGGACTGATGGTGGAGCTAGACTGGAACTTGGGATCTCCTGGCTCCAAGTGGAGAGCTGCTTTGGGTACTCACACTGCTTCTCTTCTGGTATCTGGGAAGTGCCCAGTGCTTCTAGCTGTGGGTTCATATGTGGAGGTAGAAGGACATTGTATGACATCTTCAGATGGATCATAGACTCAGAACCCTGATTGGAGAAAGGGCTAGTTGTTAGACTCCTCACATTAGCACCTTCCAGAACTGGGGGGCAAAGACATAGGCAGCTGGGCAGTGAGAGCTCCTCACATACCCCCGCGTTTAGACTTCCTCACTCTAAAAGAAATCCTGCCATTTTGAGTCCACAGTGGAAGTGTCTAGATTTGGTCACGGTTAGAAAAAACGACCTGATTCTGTGTCTGCTTCCTCAGGGGGCTCCATTGGAATCAGAGCTCTGGATATGGTGTTCAAGCTCTTTGAGGGGTACCCAGAGATTCAGGGTCAAGGTTTGCCATAGAAACTGTAGGTGTCCTGGGCTAACCTTCTCAAACTTCCCCACACTTGCTGTTCCTGCAGGGCTATTTGCTGTGAGCAACCATGATTGTCCCCCACCTGCCTACAGCCTTGACCTGCTTGCTCATTAACACCAATCAGAGGGCCCCTTGCAGGCAGGAAGCCAAATTTAAAAAGTGCGCTTTTCTTTACTCCCCTAAGCAGGTGTAGTTTTTGAAAATTGCCTGTAACATCAAATCCCTCTTTGCTATTAAAATTGTCTTTATTAAGAATTGAAAATTGGAGAACTGGAGAGATATTTCTTTTGGGAAAATATTTGCTCCAAGACAAGATCATTTTAAAAGAATGAAACAAATCTTTAGAAATTCAGACTCATCTTAATAATAGTCACAATGCTCCTTTTGGTCTTCTTAATTCATTACTGAGGTAGAAAGGAGAGATGTGGAGTTTAAGGTGACTTGCCTAAAGTCACAGAGTTTGGTAGTGATGGAGCTGTTTCCAGAATGTGGTGCTCCCAGACCCAAGGCTGTAGGTCAGGAGGACAAAGCCGGTTAGCTATGTTGGAGCTGACATGATGGGACCAACCTCTCTCCTCAGACCCCATTCCACCCTCAGCTGCTTCTGCCATCTCTACTTCATTCCACCCTGTCCAAGAACCTGGCCTTACTTTGCTTCCCCTGGGGAACATGGTGGGGCCATATTTAACTTACTGCTCTCTGAAAATGGTTCTGGGAAACAACTGTATATGTTCGCATATTTATTAAGTATAAACTCTAATCATATGCTAGATCTCGCCACAGACACATGCAACATTGCCATCAGCTGGTGTCAAAGCAGCAAAACTCTCAGATGATACCAAAAACCAAAACCAAAACTAAACTAGAAAAAAGCCTCAGACACTTATAAGCCTCCACTTGCTCCTTGGAAATTTTCACCTTCAAAATTTTCACCTTTGCAATTCATTCTATTTTTACGAAAAAAATTTTTTAATTTAAAAGTTTTTATTGGAGTATAGTTGATTTACAGTGCTGTGTAGTTTCATGTGTATAGCAAAATCAATCAGTTATTCATATACATATAGTCATTCATTTTTAAATTCTTTCCCCACATAGGCAACTATAGAGCGTTGAGTAGAGTTCCTTGTGCTACACAGTAGGTCCTTACTAGTTATCTATTTGATTGTTGTTTAGTCTTTGTGTTTGACTCTTTTGTGACCCCATGGACTATATAGCCCACTAGGCTCCTCTGCCCATGGGATTCTCCAGGCAAGAATACTGGAGTGGGTTGCCATTTCCTTCTGCAGGGGATCTTCCTGATCCAGGGATCAAACCTGCATCTCCTGCATTGACAGGTGGGTTCTTTACCACTGAGCCACGAGGGAAGCCCATTTTACATATAGTAGGTGGCTCAGAGGTTAGAGCGTCTGCCTCCAATGCGGGAGACCTGGGTTCGATCCCTGGGTTGGGAAGATCCCCTGGAGAAGGAAATGGCAACCCACTCCAGTATTCTTGCCTGGAGAATCCCATGGACAGAGAAGCCTAGTAGGTTATAGTCTATGGG
This sequence comes from Nanger dama, assembly GCA_917880005.1. Taxonomy (NCBI): domain Eukaryota; kingdom Metazoa; phylum Chordata; class Mammalia; order Artiodactyla; family Bovidae; genus Nanger; species Nanger dama. Next base: position 15,544,142 of record CAKJTW010000040.1, on the reverse strand, counting down.
GTCGCAAAGAGTCAGACACGACTGAGCGACTTCACCTCACCTCAATCATTGAATAGCTGTGCAATTTTTAGGGCTTCCCTGGTAGCTCAGAGGATGAAGCGTCTGCCTGCAATGCAGGAGACCTGGGTTCGATCCCTGGGTTGGGAAGATCCCCTGGAGAAGGAAATAGCAACCCACTCCAATATTCTTGCCTGGAGAATCCCATGGACAGAGGAGCCTGGTGGGCTACAGTCCACGGGGTTGCAAAGAGTCGGACACGACTGAGCAACTTCACTTCACTTCTTCACTTCAGTGTGTATATGTCAATATTAATCTTCCAGTTTATCTCTGTAACTCAATTTAGATGAAAAAATGTTTATTTATTTGGTTGCTTTGAGTCTTGGTTGCTGCATGCAGGATCTTTTATCGTGGTGTGTGGGCTCAGTAGTTGAGGCCCATGGGCTTAGTTGCTCAGTGGCATGTGGGGTCTTACTTCCCAGTTAAGGATCGAGCCCATATCCCCTGCATTACAAGGCAGATTCTTTTTTTCCTTTTCAAGGCATATTCTTAACCAGTGGGCCACCAGAAAGTCCCTGTAACTCAATTGAAATCAAATTTATCTTATAAAGAATTTTGTGAGGAATTATTATTGTGCCATATACAATAATAAGCATGGTAAAGTTTGAATTGACCATGAGCTTTGGAATATTCTCAGAGCTTTTCTCTCTTTAGCTATCCAGAAAAGATGCTTGATAGAATCACAAGCAATTATAATGTGCAATGTCAAGCACAAAATGCCAGTACACGTTACCTAGGCCTATTTTTCTACTTGGCATAATATCACATACGAGGCAGGGAGCTCCAATCCAGTGCTCTGTGACAACCTAGAGGGGTGGGATGGGGTGGGAGGCAGGATGGAGGTTCCAGAGGGAGGAAACATATGTATAACTGTGGCTGATTCGTATTGATATATGACAGAAACCAACATCATATTGAAAAGAAATTATATTCCAATTAAAAAAATTTAAATGAAAAAATGAAAAAAACCACAATGGTATTTTTAAATGCACACAGTGTACTGAGTTGAATAGTTATATGGTTTTTATTGTGTCTCCAGCCCCTACTGCAGAAGGCCACATGCTGTCCTTTGGATTGTGAGGTGGTCTGTTTGACCCACCATGGCTTGAACTTGCATTTTCAGAGCTGTGAAAGCTTATGTGATTCCTCCTGACCTCACTGACAGCTGACGTACACAATAAGGTTAGAAATTTGCTGGTTGTACCTCAAAGCAAGCCTGCCAGGTGAACTTCCTATCCTCAACATCACCAGCTTTGTCTTCATCTTATTTCTACCCCCTGCAGATTAAAGATGGCTCCTTGTTAACTCATGCTCTGATTTCCTAACTCTTCATGGTCATAGCTAGCTTTCCTCTTAAGATTGGTTGATCTGAGCTCAGGGTTGGGAGAAACAAAAATACAGCTAGACAAAAATCCCTTAGGGACTGTGCTGGGACCAACAGTTTTAGTAGGGTCTTGGAAAGAGTTGAAGGAGTCCCCCAAATGAGCTGTTAGGTACCACTTGTTGAGTTGGTTTCACCATCTGTGAGCTCTATTGAGTATATTTTCTTTACTCTTCTGTGTATTGTGTTACAGCTTGCTATTATTTGTGAATTTGGTATCCTCAGTGGATATGTTCTCTCTTTGTTGTTATCATTTACTAAAATGAAAGTGAAAGTTAAGTCACTCAGTCGTGTCCGACTCTTTGCGACCCCGTGAGTCCACCAGGCATCTCCACCCATGGGATTTTCCAGGCAAGACTACTGGATTGGGTTGCCATTTCCTTCTCCAGGGGATCTTCCTGACCCAGGGATCGAACCCAGATCTCTCGCATTAGAGGCAGACGCTTTAAACTCTGAGCCACCAGGGAATCCCTAAGTATTACCAGTTTTGAGAAATGCAGAAGGTGGTTTCCTGTGAGCTCCTCTTCTTCCCCTCAACTCTTGGGATTTAAACATTCAAAGGCCTTTATTGTTTCTTCTTTAAATTCCTATAAAAATCAGAAGATTCTTACTTTTTTTTTTTAACTCAGTGCCAATTCTGTGATGGCTGTATTTTTAAATTAAAGAGTAGTCATCATTTATTGAAAGCATATTACTTGACTGACACTTTCCATCACTTATCAGTCTTAACACTGACCCTGTTAAGAAGGTATTATTAGCCCATCATGTGCCATGCAGAAATGGAGGCTTAGAGACATTAAACTAAGTATACTTAGGGAGTGAGTGGCAGAGTAGAGATTTGGATCCAGCTCTGACAGAATCCAAAATTTATAGCTAGATCAAATTAGTGTGCAGACTGGATCCAGTCCAAAAGAAATGAAGGCACAGATGATGTTTTCTAATTTGAATGAAATACTGGCTAACATTTAAAAATTAAGGGATTACATTCAAAAGTCTGGATTCTACCTTCTCTTTAAAGAAATCAGAAGATTGGGCACAATGTACTCATATTCCTACACGGCAGCTGTCAGCCAACCCTAGGGATTGGCTGCTCCCCTTAGAGGCAGCATGTGCTTGCAGGTGGACAAATCCCCTTCCTCGTATTACATGCCACCTGGTGTAGCTTACCACCTCACCCACTTGGGTCACCTGTTTGGAATCTATGTGTCTTTGACTTTACAATATTTGTTCTAGTCTCTGGAGACGGTCTGCCTTAGGGTTGGAGTCCTGTTTTTATGATTTGCTAACTGTGTGACCTTGGACAAGTTACTTAACTCCGTAAGTCCTCAGTTTTCACATCTCTAAGATGGTGATAAGAATAGCACTTAGCTCTTGAGGTTTCTTTGAAAGTTAAGTGTGGCAACTTCCATAAAGAACTTAGCATGATGTCTAATACATCATAAGCTTTATATCAATAGACTATTTAGGTGTTATTAATAACCACTATCCTGATTAACCACTCTTCTCAGAAAATAGAGTTCAGCAAAGTTTGAACAAGAACCCTTTCTCAGGATCAGCCTAAATTGTGAACAAGGCCATCAAGACCATTGGCCATGGAAACATGATTATGTTGTAAGTGGCACTGTGAGTTTGACATTAGACTGACGTGGTTCAAGTTCAACCTCTGACATTACAGGGATCTTGGACAAATTATTTAGTGTTTTTCTGACTCAGATTCCTCACTCATAAAATGGGCATGAAAATGGTACCTAGTTCATAATGTTGTGGTGAGTTTCAAGTGAATTAATACATGTAAAATGCTTCAGAACAGTGTTTGGCACATACCATGCACTCAGTGGATGTTACCCACTATTGAAAACAATTAATCAGTGTGCCATTTGCCAAGTCTATGTTTCCTTCTGGGAGATTAAGGTAAAATATTTGAAACTGGATTGTCATGAAAAATTTGGGAAATTTTGGAGATTTGGAAGCTGAGTCACTTGCTTTCATTTCCCGTGTTCTCAGTTCCCTGCCCCTTCTGTCCCTTACATCCTCCTAAAGCTGCGCTTTCGAAGGCTGATCATCAAGTTGCATCCAGTGAACTCAGCCTTATCTTCTACAAGGGACAAAAGCTTAAGCGATCAGCTAGCTTCATACTGTCAATTCTCAAAAGGGAGGCAGAGGCTGAGAGGAACCTGTGGCTTGCCTATCACTACGTTTGACAAATCAAGAGCTGTCAACCTTATTGGTATATTTATTAGATGACAGTGGGATTTTGTCTATTTCGATAGGTGGATGCAGCTTAGAATCCAACACATAGCTGGTGCAAGAACTCTCCTTTCTCCTCTTTCACTTTGTTTTTTCCTGTCCCACAAACCTTTCTTAATGAGGCCTTGATCCAGTTAATGTACTAAGAGGACTACTTGGTCTTTCCTGGAGAGATCTAAGCACTGTGACCCTCCATAGTATGTAGACCTTGTTCCCTGATGGGTTATGTTTTCCCTTCTCTGTGACTTGCCTCCCTGGACCACATTCCAATTTGCCTGCTGGCTCATTTGTTTCCCTGGGCTGGCTGCCTTGTTTGGTGGTTTTTAGTGAGGATTTTGATCAATGCCAGGAGGTGAGGGGTAGGGCTCCGAGTGGGCTCAGTGATTGGACATGCAGACTTGGTGATGGATGAGCCTTCTCCCCAGTGAGTCTTGACTCAGGAGTAGTCCAGCTGGTAAGTCTTTCCAGAATTGAGTAAACCAGAAGCAGTGCCAGCAGCGTCTTACCTCTTGTGGTTTTTGTATTGATCTGAAAGGAAATTCTCTGTGGCAGTTCCATGTCTCACTAGAAAATACAGCTACATCCGTGATAAACTTAGATATATGTCATATGAGCTGTTTTAGAAAAAACATTTGAAGAGGGGTGGGAGGGAGGAAGAGAGTGTCTTTAAAAAAAAAATCCCTTTCAAAATATTTTCTTTCTCCTCAGTATTGAAAAGGCACACTCTAACCCTTTCTTCTTCCAAATGATCTCATAGCTGTTTACTGACGGGAAATACCAAATGCTTATTTATTTATTTTAAAAGGAGCTTCTTCGGTTCTGATGATTCACGTCGATATAATTTTCCTCCTGACTGCAGAGGCTCGGAGACAAAGCAACACCTCAACCGATGTGCCGGTGCCAGAACAATTCCTGTCCTGGAGGAGGGTGTGCAGCCTTCTTTATTCCCCCTTCACAGACGTCCTTGAGCCCTTGAGACGGATGTGAGCGAGTTTTTCAGTCCTCATGCAAAACAACCATCTAAACATAACAGATGACATCAGCTCAGGCTTTTCAATTCCTGGATGGCAGCAGCGTGCTAATCCAGCCTTCATCCTGGATTTCATAAACTAAAACAAGAGAGCCTGCCTGGAGGATAGCGCTGCTGCTGGGTTGAGGAAATTGATGACGGGGAAGCATGCGGGCAACCCAGTGTATAAAACTCATAAACGTGTAGGCAGACGCTCAGCTACCACTTGGGACGGCGGCTTCCCGCCCGCAGAGAGACCCCGCCGCGGGAAGCGGAGCCCGAGCCGCGGGAAACATGAAGTGCCTCCTGCTGCTGGCCACGCTGCTGGTCCCCGCGCACCTGGCGGGGGCCTGGAGCCTCAAGTACGCGGTGGACTGTCCCGAGCGCTGTGACAGCAGCCAGTGCAAAAGCAGCCTGCACTGTAAGAGGACCGTGCTAGACGACTGTGGCTGCTGCCGGGTGTGCGCCGCGGAGCTGGGAGAAACCTGCTACCGCACAGTCTCGGGCATGGACGGCGTGAAGTGTGGCCCCGGGCTGAGGTGTCAGTTTTACAGTGAGGAGGATGATTTTGGTGACGAGTTTGGTATCTGCAAAGGTAAAGAGCGACCCCTTGCTTCTTGCCCCTTACCTAGGGCACCCTGAAGGCTTTTAGCCAGCGTGGGAAGAGAGGAGCTTTTCCTTCTAATGCAAAGAGGGAAAATGCAGATGGGTTTAGGACCAGGTTCCTCCACAGGTGCTGTCATAGGGAGAGAAAGATAACTATGCATATTGCGGCTGGGAACCCTGCATGTAAGAAAGCCCAGAAAGAAATACAGCTTTTCAATCATAATGTTTAAGAGATTTTTTTTTTTTAAGTTGCAATGGAAATTGTGTTGCTTCCTTTTCTGGAAGACTTTAGAAATTTGACAGGTAATCTGTTATGGCTGGAGTAGGTGGTCTCTCTTCTATAGGCAGTGATTACAGAGGTCTGCACTGGATAACCTCTTGGGTGGTGGTTAGCCCTGAGATTTAGTGATTCTTTGATCTTAAGAGAGTCTACAGGGTTGAGGGCACCTCTCATGATCAAGTATTTCTGATGCACACTAATGCACTTTGTGAAATAGGATGACTTAAGTCATCTAGCAAAAGGAGTCACGTTCTTGGAAGAGGATACCCTGAAGTATCAAGCAAACCCAGAAAAAAACAGCGTAAAATAAGAAAAAATAGCGCCTAAAGAAAAAAAATTGAAACTCTGTATGTAAAGAAAAAGACTTAAAGAAAAACTTTATTAGGTTGAAATTATAGCTAGACAGTGTAGTTCAACATTTGTAGAATTTATTTCAAATTTAGAAAAAAAAATGAAAATTTAAAAATACTCTGTGTATGGATACCTCATGGTCTCCTTAAGGATTATTACTAAGGTTCAGTACATATGTGATAGGTCCATTCATCAGTTTTATGGTACAAAGAAGCTTTTAAAATTAAAGAGACTAAGTTTCTAAATAATTTTAATGTGTTTAATACAATCGTAAGCTTTTATGAATAATAATCATCCAGTATTGAGCTAATCTCATGAATTCTTTTAGAAAAATATAAGTCGATTAACTTTTAAGCCACAAAACATACCTAAAGATTAGGAAATAGATGGTTGAACTTTAAGGAGAATTTTAGTTTTTTGCTTAGTTTATTTTGGTTTATAACCTATGAAAAGTAGAATACTGAGGAAACATTTTCTTTGGTGGACTTTGACAGACATGTCTTTCAGCTGAGTGGGATCTGTGATTTCTGTAAATTACAGGGCTTATCAGCCAAGAAAAGAGTATTTCACATAAGGAAATTAGAGAGGAAGTGGTTAACACAGTCATACTTACTATATAACAAGTATATGCCGTGTATTGCTTTTTCTCTTGGCATAAAAACTGACTGTATATATGACTGTAAATGTCCAGTTACATATGGGTAAAGAAACAGGCTGTAAGGCATCTGGAGTCTTTAGCACTCCAATATTCATTGAATGATCGGGGTAGCTGTTAATAAGATATATTTTTAAAAGCTGTTTAGGATAGCTCTTAGACATCCTTCAGATTGCAAATGGGTCTGGTTACAAACATTTTTCTTTCTGCTGGAAAGAGTGAAGCTGTGTGAACTTTGACAGCTACATAGAGATATTGTATTTTGCTGTAGGCAAAATTTTGTCCTTCAACTTTTTTACAGAACACCTCTGTGAAAACTGTATACTATAGCTGCATATCTGGATATTTTCTAAATATTCAGGTATTTTGCATTGCCTTGGCCAGATAGCAATATTTATTGAGCATCTACTATCTGCCCAGCACTATTTAGTATACTGGGAGATACAGTAGGAGCATAACTGAGAATCTGGCTAAAGTTTTGTTTTAGTTTTCAGTATCACTGGAGACACAGTTATATCCTAATCCTGCATGCTTTTCTGTCAGAGGCTTTTTCAGTATTGCTTCTAAGGACTTCTTTTTTCCCAGCAGAGAGGCTAGTGTTTAAAACCACGTGCTTCTCTAATCTGAAGGATGCAGAGTACAGCAGCCATAAATTTCTTTAAAAATGTATTTCATTAATATCTATCTTGATTATTCTGTGGACAATATTAGATTGCCAGACTTAGATGCCTCACAATTTGTTTCTTCACCCATGTTTGATTGTACATTTACAAGGACATTCTTGTGCCAGGAGAATAAATATTCTGCATCTATTCTGCTTGGCTGTTCAGGGCTGGCTATTCTATTGAGATGCTATTCACACCATAAAAAACATGCATTTTTAATAATGAATTTGTTCTCTTTTTCTCAATATAGTATGTTTTAGTCTAAGTATGGGAACATCGAAGCTCTAAAAGCTTCCAGATTTGGGTAGGTATATGAATATATTCTCAGCTTTCTTCTCATTTAGCATATTGTATTTTAGCTCTGCAGAGGACTTTATTAGTGAATCCTCTTAACATCTGGAGGAGTTGAATATGTTTGTACTGTCGTTCTGATAGATAAGGAAGTTGATAAGAGTTGGAGCAGATTGAGGATTGGTCACTTGATGAAGAGCTGAGATGACAGCCCTCTTAGCCCCTGGTTAGTTTAAGCCCTTTCCTAGACATTTAGAACAGTAAATTGCCTGTGACTACAGGGAATTCAAAGACAGAATTCAATTTCGTATCTTTTAAACTCTGTGAAGAGCTGATACACGTGTCTTTTCAATTGCCTACCTTCACTGAGCTGTCACAGAGGTAGCCCAGTGAGACTCTGCCTTTTGGTTTCTAAGCAGACAGTAGACAGAATTAAACCCAGTTCAGAGATACTGGTTATGTGTATCTGTCTTCAGCTAAACTTCACAGCAAGGCACTACAACTAAGGAATCCATTATCTGGTCTTAGTGTGTGATTTCACATTTGTGACTTTAAGCATGGGATTCACATTTCATATTTTCAAGGCTTGGGATTTTCGGATAATTGGGCTTTATCTGATAGTCAAGATTCATGAGGTTTGTTCAATTACTGAGGCTGTGCACACAGGGACTGTGAAGTTGGAAGCTTGTGTATATCAAAAACGCCCTTTCTCAAGCTTCCCTTTGTCCTCAGATTGCCCCTTCGGCACCTTCGGGATGGAATGCAAACAGACTTGCAGCTGTCAGTCTGGCATATGCGAAAGGGTGTCCGGCAAATGTCTGAAGTTCCCCTTCTTCCAACCTTCAGTAACCAAGGCTACCAACCAGAGATTTGCATCACACACAGGTAAGAACTGATTCCCAGGTAAACGCAGAAACAGTAGTCTCATTTTCAGTTTGAATAAGAAAAATTATGGATGAGTAGAACAAGATGTTGGTTTAAATGATTTTGTTTCTTTTATTCTACTTACGGGAAAGGTAGGTGGTTGTTGAAATTTGTTGCAGTTTTACCAAGAGACTTCATTAATAATTTTCAGATTGTACAATTTTCCACAAAGTTTACCCAGTGTATAGCGAGGATAAATATGACTGATTACCCCAAAGGTAATAAAAATAATCAAGACATACAAAGCTCTTTAAATTCTTCAGTGATCTGTTTTATATATGTACTAGACAAAGCTACTTCTCTCCCAACTTGACAGTGAAAGAGTATTCTGAGGAATTTATTGGATAAGGCTTAAGAGCCAACGTAGAAAATAGAAAACATTTCTTTTTAAAAACCAAATGAAAGTATTTAAGTGGAATAATTCCAAGCATGTCTTTTGTGGATTTTGGAGAGAATAAGAGATAGTATCTATGATTAAAATTTGGGAATCATCTCTAAGCCTTTGGATGAAAATGTAATAATACTCACATGCTGATTGTTAGTGCTTAGGTATTTCTTACACAAGTTATTAGAATGTGAGAAATACAGCTTGTAAGATGATGTTAAGTGCATATTTGGTTATCTTGTTGAATAAATGGTTAAACTGGAAGCAGCTCATTTAAAGCAACAAGTAGCCACAACAACTACCAGTATCCACAAACTATACATTTTCTCCCTTAGATATATAAATAGTTGACAATCTAGATTTATTTCAGTTCTTGTTTCTGGTTCTTCACTCTTCAAATTAATTAAAATTTGAAATGTGACACTCTTGACAAATGTGCTTATTTCTCAGCTTTACCTCCTTCTTATATGTGGGTTCAATTAAGTACCTCAAAATAAATGGGAAATATTGTATTTTTACATGAATTATTAAGTGTGGCTATGGCCTTAAACATTAAAGTGAAACTTAAAAAAAAAAAAAACCTATTGCATGAATATCTTCCTGAATACTTGATCTGGAAATTAAGATCAGTATTAACATTTTAAATTCTTATGACTTGTCCCTATAGTCTTTGACAAACAATATGGAAGAAAATTGAGTTTTAAGTCCTGAACAATTTTTGATGAGGTGAAATTCACCTAACATAAAATTAATCATTTTTAAGTGAATGATTCAGTGGCATTTAGTACATTCACAGCGTTAGGAAATCACAGCCTCTATCTAGTTCTTGAAAAAATTTCTCAGCTCCAAATAAAACCAGTGCCCATCAAGCAGTTACCCCCACTCTTCAGCCCCTAGAAACCTCCAATCTACCTTCTGACATTTTTTGAATGGTTCAGTTGCCAGGCTGCCCAGGTGGCTTCCCAGGTGAAGGCCCTGCCTGCCAATACGGGAGACTTGAGACAGGGGTTCCGTCCCTGCATGAGGAAGATCTCCTGGAGGAGGAAATGGCAGCCCGCTCCAGTAGTTTTGCCGGCAAATCTCATGGACAGAGGAGCCTAGTGGGCTATAGTCCATAGGGTTGCAAAGAGTCAGACACGAATGAAGCGACATAGTGTGCACACGCGTTTGAAACTTATTGTTTCAGCACTGCTAGTTGCCTCAAATACTTGAAGCTTCTTTTGTCTTATTTTGCTTTCTTAAAAGCACAGGCTACAAAGAACACTGAAGGAACAACTTTATTAATAGAATCCCTCTTCTCTCGTTAAGATTGCTCCTGACCTTTCTCACCAAGAGAGAATTGAATCTGGTGAATCTTTGTCACTCTTTGGGGTGTATGTCTGGGAGGCGTGCTCTAGAACTCCTCTGGAATGTCCTCAGAGATGGAACTCTTCTCTCTCCTCCATGCTTCCTGCTGCACACACAGGAGCACGTCTTCTGCTTCTCTGGACCAGTGTGCTGTCTCTTTCCCCTCGGGCCTGTCACTTTTTCTCATTTGCTTGCAGATTCTGCAAAAATCCTGACCAATGTATAGTTGTCTTGGAAAAGATACTCTGGACCCTTGAACAACATGGATTTGAACAGTTTGGTCCACTTATACACATATTTTACCCCCAACCTATATTTTCGACTTTACAGATCTTTAAATTAACTAAGTGTGGGGGGAAATTTGTTTTCAATTAGAGGTCACAGTCCATAGAGTCAAAAGAACTAGGGTTGGAGTCCTGAGTTTATCGGAACTCTTTCAGCTCTCTACCCTTGGGTGAGTCATTTACCAGTTACTTTGTTTGGGGGGCAGACATAGTGGTAGGCGGATTTTCCGCTGCTCAGGGGTTGGCATCTCTAATACCAGGATTGTTCAAGGAAGGGTCAACTGTATTTTGCTGGATGAAAATTACATTAAGAGTTACATAAAAAAATTTCTGTACTCAATTAGATATCAAGATTCTTATTTAAAATTTATGGAAAATGCATTTTCTGACCTAAGGTGTTTCCTTTGATAAAGGAATAACTAAAGATGACTATTAGTGTCCTCTTCTTAAATCTTCCTGGTGGCTCAGCTGGGAAAGAATCTCCCCTCCAATGTGGGAGACTTGGGTTCAATCCCTGGGTTGGGAAGATCCCTTGGAGAAGGGAACAGTTACCCACTCCAGTATTCTGGCCTGGAGAATTCCATGGACTGTACAGTCCATGGTGTCTCAAAGAGTCGGACACGACTGAATGACTTTCACTTTCATAAATCTTAGATTGAGGATGGAGTGCAGAATATCGGGGTAAGAACCTCGTGGTAAGGATGCACAGGAGCCCTTGTGTTCAGTTGTGCATCTCCACATGGGACTTGATGAGCTTTAAGTGCTACTGTTTATAGGACGGGGCTTGGTTGGGGCCTCAGTCCTTGCCACGGGTTTCACATCATCTCTGCCCAAATCTGTTTCGGCCCAGTCTTTGTAAATGGTGCCAAGGTTCCTCAGCACAGGGACTTCGGGAGGAGCCTTTTATACCTTGATTGAATGAAGTGGTCTTTTCTAACTTTCTGTCTGTTGGTCACAGCATCCTTGACAAGTGGGCTTCCTGGTTTCTCGTCTTCATTTGTCATTGCTGTTTTTATTGTTTAGTAATTAGCTCTCTGACTTTCCAAGACTGGAAATTCACAAGCATTTTTTTTTTTTTGGTGGTCGGGGGAAGTGGTTGAGTTTACATGCATTTATCTACTGGACCATCCTAACCTCTTAATAGCATTCAATTTCACTGCAGAAGCAAACACTCTTCACTACTCTTAGAAACATAAACATTTAAAAAATTCTAAATATTAGAAACTTGTTAGGTAGAGCAAGGACTATTTCTATAAACATTTATAAAAGGCCCTTTGGTGTGCTTGCTGCATTCTAGAGCCACATCAGTAAGCTAATTCCTCTTCCATATCAGATAGTAAAGACTCTTACTTAGAGATCTATACTTATACCATTTACTCATTCAGTAAGTAGTAAGTGCCTACCATGTTCCAAGCACTGTTGCAACAGTGAACAAAACAAGTCCCTGCCATCATAGAGCTGATATTCTAGTGGTACGTGAGATAATACAAGGGGGAAAAAAGACAAATAAATGTATAGAATAATGTCAGGTGATAACGGGTGAACAAAGACGTTTAATTCAAGGAAATGCTAATTGGTAGAGGGCAGGTAAACATGGAATAGACTTTTCAAATCTATTACAGATTTCACTGTAAATGTGTTATAATACAAGAATAAGACAAAATTTTACATAATCTTGGAGTTATAAACATTTGGACATGATTTATATTCCTTCTAATTTCAGAGCATGATGAGGCATCTGGAGATGGCAATGCTATGAGAGAGGAACTTGTGAAGGAGAATGACGCCCCATCTCCTGTAACGAAGCGGTTAAATCACGCTGATCCTGGGTGGGATTTCTGAGAGAAGACCTTGTTTTACCAATCATTCAACACACAGCCAACATTTTAGGAATTCTCTGTATTATAGCATATGGACATATGATTTTTGGAGATCAAGTGTGATTTAGGGTGGGTCCAGAAAAAAAAGTATGTAATCCATACAATGCATATGATTGAACTCTTTTAGATATTTGTTAAATATTTGAATGCGATTTGAATAACCTTAACTTGGAGGAAATCAGCCAAAGAGAAGGCTAGCCAAAGCTGAAGACCACAGCCAGTCTATGGCTCTTTGACTTGATGTACATTAATGTCCAGATATGGGCTGGAGAGAATTAAGAGCAAGAGAAGGTGGGAGTGGGGGCTGGGAGAGTAGAATTTACTTGTGCTGTTGTAGCCACGCGTTCCGGGAAACAAACTCACTCAGAAGGACAACGCAGACAGTGGAGCGCAGTTTATTACACCGGCGGGCCCAAGGCAGAGTCTCCTCTTAGCCAAGGACCCTGACCAGTTTTTCTGAAAACTTTATATACCCTAAGTGTACATGCCCAAACCCACCTCCCCAAATTCCCTGAAGCTAGTCTGAACAAAGGAAAAGAAGATCCAATCAAAGTTAACCCGTGATTCATATGCCTTTAAGCCTAGGTAGTTAGCAGTGGACAATTATCAACAGGCCTGTGGCCATACCCCAATAAGCATAATAGAATTTATGATTCTATTCGGTTACACAGATAATTAGGGTATTCTTTTAGGCAACAGCGAGTCTAGCTATGAGCCCTGGGGTTCCAACCAGGGGCCTGGTTTTCCAGTTGGTATGTCGTTTCCATAGATACTGGGCATATAGCTCAAAGTCCACAGTCTGGCCCAAGATGGAGTCCTGCTTTCAAGATGGAGCCTGTTCTGTCTGTTTCCTCCTTCGTTCCCCCCCTCTTGATGCTCTTAACTCATAGTATGAGCATCATTCATAGGGATATATTGCACCCTGACTCTCCGACCCCCAATTTTGGAGAATGACATCAACCTTTGGGTTGGTTACAAAGTTCATAATACATTGTAAAATAAGGGTCCACAAAGCAGACCTATCAGGGCAATTATAACAATGGTAAATATAGTTTTCCACCAATCACCCTTTACCCAAGATAGGACTAAAGTCCAAAAGGAAGATTATCATCAGACATAACTTTTACCTGACATTTCATGTCATCTAGGGTGGCTGATATATGCCAGATAAATCAGGAATATATACACAACATTCAACTTTAATTATAGCACAGGTCCATCTTTGTACTGAAACTATGGTTAGTCTCAAGATGATACCGGCAAGTCCTTGTAGCAGCAGTTGATCGTAGAGCTTCATCTCTGTTTCTTCTTTAAGATGATCTTGGTTTCATGGTGCCCAGTGGGGTCCTTTTGTGTATTCCACTCGGCGTCCTCCGAGTCTGCGTGGTATGCTCTCCTCACCCTCGTGTGGTGGATCCAGGGAGTGACACCTGCAACTTTCACTGCAGTAGGGCTGGTTAGAACAACAGTATGGACCCTTCCAACGTGGGTCCAAGGAGTCGTGTTTCCAGTCCTTGACCACACCTGATCCCCGGGCACAAATTCGTGAATCTGTTCCCCAAGGGGGAATGGCACCCTTTCTTGTACAAACTTAGTTACCCGATTTATTACCTTACCCAGTTGTTCCATCTGCTGTGAAATCTCATCTCCCCTTACTTGAGGCAAATTTGTTGACACCTGTTTTATTATGGGAGGGGCTCTCCTATATACAATTTTGTATGGAGAAGAGCCATGGGACTGTGGGGTCATCCTGAGTCTGAGCAGAGCTGTCAGAAACAAGTCCACCCAGGAGCAGTCAGTCTCTAAGATCCACTTGGAGAGTGTCTTATTAAGTGTCTGGTTGGTTCCTTCCACCATCCCAGAACTCTGGGGCCTATATACTGCATATAATTTCCACTTGATGTTTAAAGTTTTACTTACTTGTTATGCTAAATCAGCTACGAAAGCCAGGCCATTGTCTGATCCAATGGTGGTAGGAAATCCAAATCTGGGAACTCTCTCCCTAAGCAGGCACCAGGCTACTTTTGATGCTCTTTCAGTCCCGGTAGGAAAACCTTCTACCTATCCCGAGGATGTACATACTATGACCAGCAGATAATGGTAGTGTCGACGAGGTTTCATTTCAGTGAAGTCCACTTCCAGGTGTTCAAAGGGCAGTGTGCCTTTTACCTGAATCCCTGGAGGTTTCTGTCTGTGCCAAGAGGCAGCATTGACCTGTGAGCAGGCAGTGCAGTTCTGAGATTTTGTCCTTTTGACAGCTGGAGGGCCTGGGTTAGAGCATGTAGTTCGGCCTGTTGAGTGGACGAGTGTGATGGCAGAGAGCTAGCCTCAACGATGGTTTCTTCCATGACTACTGCATATCCCAACAGTCACTGTCCTTGTGTCACCAGGCTGGTGCCATTGATGTACAGGACCAAACCTGGGTCCGGGATTGGCTGGTCTTTCAAGTCAGGCCCGCTGGCATATTTCCTTGCAATCATGTGAGGGCCCACCTTCTCCCACAGGAAGGAGAGTGGCCATATTCAGGGCCTGACAAGGCTCAGTAGTAACATGGGGGTTCTCACCTAACAGTCCCTGGTACAGTCCTTGGTATTGAGTAATCTGGGATGTTGACAGCCATTTATGGGGATCCTCTCACAGGAAAGTGTTGACCTCATGCGGGACTTTTATGAACAAATCTTGGCCCAAAGTCAGCTCGGTTGCCTCCCAGACCAGTAAGGCAACTGCAGCACCTGCCCATAAGCATCCCAGCCACCCAGTGTCAACATTGTCCTGCTGACTAGAGATAAGTCACTGGTCTGTCCCATGTCCCCATAATCTGGGACAACACTCCCATAGCCACCTTGTCCTTTTCAGTCACATAAAGAGTAAATGGCTTAGCAAGGTCTGGCAGGCCCAAGGCTGATGCTGATGTAATTGTACTGGGTTTGAGTTCTATTACCAGAGGGACTTGTTTTGCAAGCCTGGGGGTGGGGTGTAGGGAGTTGTCTTCCACCCAGACCTCAGGGAATTGTTGAGTTAACTCTCTCTCTTGACTGTTTAGCCCATCTGATTTCCTTGCCAGGAGACTGTGCAACCTCCATTCATCTTGAGAGGTTACTGAGAGGAAGAGTAAATAGGTGGTTGAGCCCACTTGAACAGTGGGTTTTTGTGGGAGGGAAAGGTCACTTGTGCCCCCAATTTAGATAGCAAGTTTCTGCCTAACAAAGGTACTGGGCATTCAGGGCTGTATAAAAATTCATGAGTCACTTGGTATCCCCCCATCTGACATTTTCAAGGTAGGCCAGAGACACAGAGGCTGCATTTATCACCATCTGAGACCCAGTAGCCTCTGGCTGGGTCTATTGGCATATAAAGTCTATAGGCATCGCACAGTCTTTCGCAGAACTCAGAGGGTGATTTGCTTTCCCTTTGAATCACTTTGGAGGGTTTTGCGATACTCATAGCTTTTTGGGCCCCCTTCTTGAGACCTCGTAAAATAGTCACCTGCTATCTCTCCAGGTGGCCCCCTCTTCCTCTGTGTTACAGTCCCAATTGGGCCTCTCATCAGGGGTGCCTAGTTCTGCCCACAGCTGCGGGTTTGCAGTACCCTCAAGTGCCATTTCTCTTAACCATTTTCTGGCCTCAGGATCCTGTCTTTCCTCAGCGCTGAAAAGGGAGACTAGTAGTTGGATTATGTCATCCTATGTAGGCGGTGGGTTCGAAAAATAGTCTCTATTAGCCTAATCATGGCTTGTGGCTCCCCCAAGTATGGTGGAGTGTGTCTCTGCCAGTTTAATATATCTCTAGAGGAGAGTGGCTGGTAATAATAGGCTACAGGAGGCTGATGGTAGTGCCCCATGCGTCCTGAACTGGAGGCTATTGTAGCTTTCTGAGGGGCATCTGTAGTGGGGTTCTTTCCCCCTGTTCCTTGGTGGAGTGCAGCCTCTGTCTAATTTCTGTGTTTTCTTCCTCCTTCCCATCAGTACTCACTCGGAGAGGTTGTTACAATCT
This sequence comes from Nanger dama, assembly GCA_917880005.1. Lineage (NCBI taxonomy): Eukaryota > Metazoa > Chordata > Mammalia > Artiodactyla > Bovidae > Nanger > Nanger dama. The sequence continues at coordinate 15,527,787 of CAKJTW010000040.1, read as the reverse complement.
AGAAGGTCCAGCTGAGGTGGAATTCTGGGTCACAGGTCTCTTTGCTGGGATTGGAGCCTGCTGAAACGGCAGCTCTACGAGCTCCGGGAGAGGTGATGGAAGAGTGGTGGCTGCTGCGGGAACTTCACCTGACCCTGGATTGGGATTAAGGCGGCCTCCCGGAACTGGTGGAGCACTGGGAGGCAGGTGCATCATTATCCAGTACGGGGAGGGGTCAGGTTCAGTTCAGTTCAGTTTAGTCGCTCAGTCGTGTCTGACTCTTTGCAACCCCATGAATCGCAGCACGCCAGGCCTCCCTGTCCAACACCAACTCCCGAGTTCACTCAGACTTGCGTCCATTGAGTCAGTGATGCCATCCAGCCATCTCATCCTCTGTCGTCCCCTTCTCCTCCTGCCCCCAATCCTTCCCAACATCAGAGTCTCTTCCAATGAGTCAACTCTTCGCATGAGGTGGCCAGAGTACTGGAGTTTCAGCTTCAGCATCATTCCTTCCAAAGAAATCCCAGGGTTGATCTCCTTCAGAATGGACTGGTTGGATCTCCTTGCAGTCCAAGGGACTCTCAAGAGTCTTCTCCAACACCACAGTTCAAAAGCATCAATTCTTCGGCACTCAGCCTTCTTCACAGTCCAAATTTAACATCCATACATGACCACAGGAAAAACCATACCCTTGACTAGACGGACCTTAGTCAGTAAAGTAATGTCTCTGCTTTTGAATATACTATCTAGGTTGGTCATAACTTTTCTTCCAAGGACTAAGTGTCTTTTAATTTCATGGCTGCAGTCACCATCTGCAGTGATTTTGGAGCCCAAAAAAATAAAGTCTGACACTCTTTCCACTGTTTCCCCATCTATTTCCCATGAAGCGATGGGACCAGATGCCATGATCTTCGTTTTATGAATGTTGAGCTTTAAGCCAACCTTTCCACTCTCCTCTTTTACTTTCATCAAGAGGCTTTTTAGTTCCTCTTCACTTTCTGCCATAAGGGTGGTGTCACCTGCATATCTGAGGTTACTGATATTTCTCCTGGCAATCTTGATTGCAGCTTGTGCTTCTTCCAGTCCAGCATTTCTCATGATGTACTCTGCATATAAATTAAATAAGCAGGGTGACAATATACAGACTTGACGTACTCCTTTTGCTATTTGGAATCAGTCTGTTGTTCCATGTCCAGTTCTAACTGTTGCTTCCTGACCTGCATACAGATTTCTCAAGAGGCAGGTTAGGTGGTCTGGTATTCCCATCTCTTTCAGAATTTTCCACAGTTTATTGTGATCCACACAGTCAAAGGCTTTGGCATAGTCAATAAAGCAGAAGTAGATGTTTTTTCTGGAACTCTTGCTTTTCCCATGTTCCAGTGGATGTTGGCAATTTGATCTCTGATTCCTCTGCCTTTTCTAAAACCAGCTTGAACATCAGGAAGTTCACGGTTCATGTATTGCTGAAGCCTGGCTTGGAGAATTTTGAGCATTACTTTACTAGCGTGTGAGATAACTGCAATTGTGTGGTAGTTTGAGCATTCTTTGGCATTGCTTTTTTGGGGATTGGAATGAAAACTGACCTTTTCCAGTCCTGTGGCCACTGCTGAGATTTCCAAATTTGCTGGCATATTGAGTCCAGCACTTTCACAGCATCATCTTTCAGGATTTGAAACAACTCAACTGGAATTCCATCACCTCCACTAGCTTTGCTCATAGTGATGCTTTCTAAGGCCCACTTGACTTCACATTCCAAGATGTCTGGCTCTAGATTAGTGATCACATCATCATGATTATCTGGGTCGTGATGATCTTTTTTGTACAGTTCTTCCATGTATTCTTGCCACCTCTTCTTAATATCTTCTGCTTCTGTTAGGTCCAGACCATTTCTGTCCTTTATCGAGCCCATCTTTGCATGAAATGTTCCCTTGGTATCTCTAATTTTCTTGAAGAGATCTCTAGTCTTTCCCATTCTGTTCTTTTCCTCTATTTCTTTGCATTGATCACTGAAGAAGGCTTTCTTATCTCTTCTTGCTATTTTCTGGAACTCTGCATTCAGATGCTTATATCTTTCCTTTTCTCCTTTGCTTTTCACCTCTCTTCTTTTGACAGCTATTTGTAAGGCCTTCCCAGGCAGTCATTTTGCTTTTTGCATTTCTTTTCCATGAGGATGGTTTTGATCCCTGTCTCCTGTACAATGTTATGAACCTCATTCCATAGTTCATCAGGCACTCTGTGTATCAGATCTAGGCCCTTAAATCTATTTCTCACTTCCACTGTATAATAAGGGATTTGATTTAGGTCATCCCTGAATGGTCTAGCGGTTTTCCCTGCTTTCTTCAATTTCAGTCTGAATTTGGTAATAAGGAGTTCATGATCTGAGCCACAGTCAGCTCCTGGTCTTGTTTTTTGACTGTATAGAGCTTTTCCATCTTTTGCTGCAGAGAATATAATCAGTCTAATTTCGGTGTTGACCATCTGGTGATGTCCATGTGTAGAGTCTTCTCTTGTGTTGTTGGAAGAGGGTGTTTGCTATGACCAGTGCATTTTCTTGGCAAAACTCTATTAGTATTTGCCCTGCTTCATTCTGCATTCCAAGGCCAAATTTGCCTGTTACTCCAGGTGTTTCTTGACTTCCTACGTTAGCATTCCAGTCCCCTATAATGAAAAGGACATCTTTTTTTTGGGTGTTAGTTCTAAAAGGTCTTGTAGATCTTCATAGAACTGTTCTACTTCAGCTTCTTCAGCGTTACTGGTTGGGGCATAGACTTGGATAACTGTGATATTGAATGGTTTGCCTTGGAAACGAACAGAGATCATTCTGTCATTTTTGAGACTTCATCCAAGTACTGCATTTTGGACTCTTTTGTTGACCATGATGGCTACTCCATTTCTTTTGAGGGATTCCTGCCCTCAATAGTAGATATAATGGTCATCTGCATTAAATTCACCCAGGTTATCCCCATCCAAATCCTGTAGAATTTTCTTTTTATCATCAGTCAATTTTTGTGCCAATAATATTTTCCCTTTCCCTTCTGGATACAGAACCTTGTCCACGTAGGGAGGGTCTTGAGCTGACCCCAGGCATGAGTCAATATATGGATATTGATCCAGGTGTCCTGGCTCTCCTGTGACTACTGTATAGACTGCTTCCACTATTTTTAAGTTCATGGTGTTCTCTGGTGGCCATCATACTCCCACAGGGGGCTTCAACCTCACAGAATCTATGGAGGTAGTTAGGCTTCATCTTCACCCCATCGTCTCCTCCAAATCCCTTCTTTAATTTTTGATCATGCACTCCAATACAATTGCCTTAGATTCACTCCCCCCACCCCCATCTTGCTTACCTTCTTGGACCTTCTTCTACTCTCCTTTTTGTTCTGTCTACGAAGTTCTCAGTACCCTATGTACTTCTGATATTTCCACTCAATGACACTTAAATTGCCATTCTGCCTCCTTCCTAATTGGGGTGAGAAGAGCCTTACCTGCCAGATCCCAGAGGGAGAAGGGGGATCTGCATGCCTTCACCTGATGGTCAGCACAGCCAAACCAGAACACCACGTGGTCCAAGACTCTTTCTCCCTTAATTTTTGAAGTCCATTCTGCCTTGGTGGGCTTTATCAGGTGTGGATGAAAATACAGATGGGTTAAATATCCCACGTCCCAGGCTGTCTCTAGAAAAGCCAATTCATACTCACTATGTATCCCCCTTCTTCCAGCCTGACAATTCCGAGGGGTCAAGAATTTCATAGCAGATGGAATGCTTCCTTGGCGAGAGCAGAATACGAGTACACAAAACCCAAGTTTCTTCTCCTAAAAATCCCCTGGCAATTGCTTGGCAATAATTTTCCCCAAGACGGTGTGGACACCACCTCCTAAATGACCTTCACAAATTTCCTTCCTAAACCCTAACAGGCTCGTCAACCTGTGTACCAAGCAATCGTTGCCACCTGCCTAATCCAGGTTCCTGAGGGTCTGTGCCCCTTCCAATCCTTCCCAGGGGGGTGATCAGGCCCCCTCTTCTACCCTATCAGGTGGGTTCCTCCTCACCTGAGCTTTCAGTTCCCCTGCTGCCATCCACTACCTGCTAACGTGAAAGGTCCAGGCACTGAGAAGCAGAATCCTTCCAGAAGGGCCAGGCGCCGTCCTCCCTCTAGAAGATCGAGCCACAAGGCCTTGGAGTAGTCTCGAATGGGACTTGTCTCCTCAAAATGAGGAGTTTCTTGGCCCATGCATCAAATGTTGTAGCCACGCGTTCCGGGAAACAAACTCACTCAGAAGGACAATGCAGATAGTGGAGTGCAGTTTATTACACCGGTGGGCTCAAGGCAGAGTCTCCTCTTAGCCAAGGACCCTGATTAGTTTTCCTGAAAACTTTATATATCCTGAGTGTATGTGCCCAAACCCACCTCCCCAGTTTCCCTGAAACTAGTCTGAACAAAGGAAAAGAAGATCCAATCAAAAGTTAACCCGTGATTCATATGCCTTAAGCCTAGGTAGTTCAGTTCAGTTCAGTTCAGCCACTCAGTTGTGTCCGACTCCTTGTGACCCCATGAATCGCAGCATGCCAGGCCTCCCTGTCCATCACCAACTCCTGAGTTCACTCAGACTTGCGTCCATTGAGTCAGTGATGCCATCCAGCCATCTCATCCTCTGTCGTCCCTTTCTCCTCCTGCCCCCATCCCTCCCAGCATCAAAGTCTTTCCCAATGAGTCAACTCTTCGCATGAGGTGGCCAGAGTACTGGAGTTTCAGCTTCAGCATCATTCCTTCCAAAGAAATCCCAGGGTTGATCTTCTTCAGAATGGACTGGTTGGATCTCCTTGCAGTCCAAGGGACTCTCAAGAGTCTTCTCCAACACCACAGTTCAAAAGCATCAATTCTTCAGTGCTCAGCCTTCTTCACAGTCCAACTCTCACATCCATACATGACCACAGGAAAACCATAGCCTTGACTAGACAGACCTTAGTCGGCAAAGTAATGTCTCTGCTTTTGAATATATTATCTAGGTTGGTCATAACTTTTCTTCCAAGGACTAAGCGTCTTTTAATTTCGTGGCTGCAGTCACCATCTGCAGTGATTTTGGAGTCCCCCAAAATAAAGTCTGACACTCTTTCCACTGTTTCCCCATCTATTTCCCATGAAGTGATGGGACCAGATGCCATGATCTTTGTTTTCTGAATGTTGAGCTTTAAGCCAACTTTTTCGCTTTCCTCTTTCACTTTTCATCAAGAGGCTCTTTAGTTCTTCTTAACTTTCTGCCATAAGGGTGGTGTCATCTGCACATCTGAGGTTATTGATATTTCTCCCAGCAGTCTTGATTCCAGCTTGTGTTTCTTCCAGTCCAGCATTTCTCATGATATACTCTGCATATAAGTTAAATAAACAGGGTGACAATATACAGCCTTGACATACTCCTTTTCCTACTTGGAACCAGTCTGTTGTTCCATGTCCAGTTCTAACTGTTGCTTCCTGACCTGCATACAGATTTCTCAAGAGGCAGGTTAGGTGGTCTGGTATTCCCATCTCTTTCAGAATTTTCCACAGTTTATTGTGATCCACACAGTCAAAGGCTTTGGCATAGTCAATAAAGCAGAAGTAGATGTTTTTCTGGAACTCTTGCTTTTCCCATGTTCCAGTGGATGTTGGCAATTTGATCTCTGATTCCTCTGCCTTTTCTAAAACCAGCTTGAACATCAGGAAGTTCACGGTTCATGTATTGCTGAAGCCTGGCTTGGAGAATTTTGAGCATTACTTTACTAGCGTGTGAGATAACTGCAATTGTGTGGTAGTTTGAGCATTCTTTGGCATTGCTTTTTGGGGATTGGAATGAAAACTGACCTTTTCCAGTCCTGTGGCCACTGCTGAGATTTCCAAATTTGCTGGCATATTGAGTCCAGCACTTTCACAGCATCATCTTTCAGGATTTGAAACAACTCAACTGGAATTCCATCACCTCCACTAGCTTTGCTCATAGTGATGCTTTCTAAGGCCCACTTGACTTCACATTCCAAGATGTCTGGCTCTAGATTAGTGATCACATCATCATGATTATCTGGGTCGTGATGATCTTTTTGTACAGTTCTTCCATGTATTCTTGCCACCTCTTCTTAATATCTTCTGCTTCTGTTAGGTCCAGACCATTTCTGTCCTTTATCGAGCCCATCTTTGCATGAAATGTTCCCTTGGTATCTCTAATTTTCTTGAAGAGATCTCTAGTCTTTCCCATTCTGTTCTTTTCCTCTATTTCTTTGCATTGATCACTGAAGAAGGCTTTCTTATCTCTTCTTGCTATTATCTGGAACTCTGCATTCAGATGCTTATATCTTTCCTTTTCTCCTTTGCTTTTCACCTCTCTTCTTTTGACAGCTATTTGTAAGGCCTCCCCAGACAGCCATTTTGCTTTTTTGTATTTCTTTTCCATGGGGATGGTCTTGATCCCTGTCTCCTGTACAATGTCATGAACCTCCGTCCATAGTTCATCAGGCACTCTGTGTATCAGATCTAGGCCCTTAAATCTATTTCTCACTTCCACTGTATAATCATAAGGGATTTGATTTAGGTCACACCTGAATGGTCTAGCAGTTTCCCCTACTTTCTTCAATTTAAGTCTGAATTTGGTAATAAGGAGTTCATGATCTGAGCCACAGTCAGCTCCTGATCTTGTTTTTGTTGACTGTATAGAGCGTCTCCATCTTTGGCTGCATAGAATATAATCAATCTGATTTTGGTGTTGACCATCTGGTGATGTCCATGTGTAGAGTCTTCTCTTGTGTTGTTGAAAGACGGTGGCCAAATTTGCCTGTTACTCCAGGTGTTTCTTGACTTCCTACTTTTGCATTCCAGTCCCCTATAATGAAAAGGACATCTTTTTTGGGTGTTAGTTCTAAAAGGTTTGTAGGTCTTCATAGAAATGTTCAATTTCAGCTTCTTCAGCGATACTGGTTGGGGCATAGACTTGGATAACTGTGATATTGAATGGTTTGCCCTGGAAACAAACAGAGATCATTCTGTCATTTTTGAGGTTGCATCCAAGTACTGCATTTTGGACTCTTTTGTTGACCATGATGGCTACTCCATTTCTTCTGGGGGATTCCTGCCCACAGTAGTAGATATAATGGTCATCTGAGTTAAGTTCACCCATTCCAGTCCATTTTAGTTCGCTGATCCCTAGAATGTCGACGTTCACCCTTGCCATCTCTTATTTGACCACTTCCAATTTGCCTTGATTCATGGACCTGACATTCCAGGTCCTATGCAGTTTTGCTCTTTACAGCATCGGATCTTGCTTTTATCACCAGTCACAGCCACAACTGGGTATTGTTTTTGCTTTGGCTCTATCCCTTCGTTCTTTCTGGAGTTATTTCTCCACTGATCTCCAGTAGCATATTGGGCACCTAATAACCTGGGGAGTTCCTCTTTTGGTATCCTATCATTTTGCCTTTTCATACTGTTCATGGGTTTCTCAAGGCAAGAACACTGAAGTGGCTTGCCGTTCCCTTCTCCAGTGGACCACACTCTGTTAGACCTCTTTACCATGACCCGCCTGTCTTGGGTTGCCCTGGAGGCATGGCTTGGTTTCACTGAGATAGACAAGGCTGTGGTCCTAGTGTGAATAGATTGACTAGTTTGAGTAGGTAGTTAACAGTGGACAACTATCAATAGGCCTGTGGTCATACCCCAATAAGCATAATAGAATTTGTGATTCTATTCGGTTACACAGATAATTAGGGTATTCTTTTAGGCAACAGCGAGTCTAGCTATGAGCCCTGGGGTTCCATCCAGGGAGCCTGGTTTTTAGTTGGTATGTCGTTTCCATAGATACTGGGCATATAGTTCAAAGTCCACAGTCTGGCCCAAGATGGAGTCCTGCTTTCAAGATGGAGCCTGTTCTGTTTCCTCCTTCAGTGCTTTTTTTTTCACTTTGGAAAAAGTCGAAACAAAACAGTCCCTGAAGGAAGTGGGACTTCTGAAGCTTGTGGGAGTTTGAGCCTCAGCCTTGGACTGAGGCAGGTTTCAAAGGATGGCTAATGTAGTTCCCAGTTTACCGTGTCTGAAGGATGGTTCTTGGGTACAGGGCAAATACACACTTCCATAAATGGTTTTAAAGAATGTCACCTCAGATTGAGAGTAAGGAAGTATTTTGCCCACTTAGGAGAAGTGTGAAGGTAAATATTTATTTATTTTTGTAAACCTTGTTAGTACAAGTCATCCTCTATACCCATATTTATCACTCTCTTGAGAAAATAAGCATAATATTGTTGTTTAAATGGCTAGAATAAAAGTATAATTCTCTAAGCTTTTCAAACATCCAAGGCATGGCAAATTTATAATCAATAATTATAATATAATTAACAGTAAGTATAAGAGAAACCTAGAAAAATTTAATCACCATGGATTTATAAAATGTCAAAACACCCGAGGGAATTTATTTAAAAGTAAGTGCTATGATTTAGATGAGCTTTAAATTTAAAGTAGAAAATGCTTTTTATTAAGTTTGGAAAAGAGTCAGTTTTAGCAGGATATGTCAACTTTAAAATATAGTTCACTTAAATGTATTTTTTTTCTTTAAACTTGGTTGATAAGTGGAATTTTGAGTACCCTTGGAAGGATCTTAGCACAAACAGGACTGTTGTACTGGATTTTGTTAGGAAATATTTGCAGAAGTATTTTATTTGGAGTGAAGAATTATTTAAGATTATTTCACTGTATACCTGTATTTTATTCTCGAAGTTTGCCTACAGAATTGTGAATGTGTGTGTGGGAGGGTTTTTTAATGTAAGCTGAATAAGCTATTTGGATTTATTTTAAAAAGACAAGTTTATGATTGATCAATTAAAAAAAAAAAAAGACGTCACTCCTGAGTCCATTCATGACTTCACTGATCATTAAAATGTTTAAACGATTCATTCAATGAATAATAGCTCATTAATGAACATTAAAAGATAGACTTCTCATGTAAATTTTCTCCTACAGATAAGCATCTTCTGTCAAAAATATTTCCTTTGCCTTCTTCCTAAAAAGTTGGTCCTTGTATAGTAACACATTTCATAGAGGCAAAACGAAAAACAAACAAGAAAACAGTTCTATTGGTGTTTGACAGTGGTTACAAATATTTCAGTTAGGCAAAGACAAACATGTCAGTGCCTACAAAAGAGTAGAGTAACACACAGCTTTGAAGGTTGAGAATATCAAAATCAAGAATAGTACTAAACCCAACATTGTATAAATCAGCTATACTTCAATAAGATTAAAAAAGAATAGTATAAGTTCACTCAGTCTTATATGAAAATTACAGAAACATTTTAAGTGCATTGATACAGTGCTGAAAAAATTATATTTGCATTAGGAAAAATATCAAGTTTGCATAAATTAATTCTTTTTTTTAAAGAGGGGAGAAACTGGATATGAATGAGATAATGTTACATTAATATAAGATATTATTATTAAGCAAAGTAGAAAGCATCAAAAATCTTTACTTTCACCAGTGTGCAGTGAAGTTTCAGAATATGCTTTCAAGGGGTAGGGTTACTTAAAGATCTGCCATCTTGAACTGAAGGCCAGGACACAGTTCAGTTGCCCCTTTGGGATAGTGAATGATGGAATACTAGCTAGACTAGGGCAGGGCTTGCCTCTGCTCCTGACTCTGTAGCAACCATGTATGTGACCACAGACAAACAGAGGTGGGTTGATCCAGTCTTTGTTGCAGGCATGTTTTCTAGCTACCCAGCTTCATGCTACTGAGTACTTTTTGCTTTCTTCATTCCAAACACTAGTACCTGTCTATCTTAAATTGCTCTGTCAACTTCTGACTCCATTCTTCATAGCGGTGGTCTTCTAAATCTTTGGCTTTTGCATGTTTTTATTGCAGTTTTTGAGCATGCTATTTTATATATAGATAGTATGGTATTAGTACATTATGTTCATTATAAAATGTATATAATTGCTCAGTCGTGTCCAGCTCTTTGCAGCCCCATGGACTGTAGCCTACCAGGCTCCTCCATCCATGGAATTTTCCAGGCAAGAGTACTGGAGTGGGGTGCCATTTCCTTCTCCAGGTGATCTTCCCGATCCAGGGATTGAACCCTGGTCTTCCACATTGTAGGCAGATGCTTTATCATCTGAGCCACCAGGGAAGACATAAAATGTACATTCAAACTAAAAATTTTTTAAAGAATAAGAGATACATATAAATAGAAATTCTGAGATTTTCTTCCTCCATCCCAATAGACTATCCTGGGAGTCACCCGAGAAGCAAAAGAAAATGCTATGGCTCAGTGATCTCCAGTGAGGCCCAACCTCATTTGATTTTGAAGGGAAACCAAGCTGGCACATATTCCACATAATAAATATTTCTAGGATGAGTGGATGAATGGATGAGTGAAAGGGGGATGAGTAGACAGGTGGGTGGAAGGATAAATGGGAAGACAGAAAAATGAGTAGGTGGATGAATTGGAGGAATGAATGAAGCAGGGGATAGGCCTTCTGCCTCCAGCAGAGCCACAGCTACTGAGGGAGTAGATGGCTTTTCATTTCCTTTCATCTGCCAGCTCCTCTGTTTCCGTGATGGCAAACTTATTCTGCCTATTGGGATTTAAAAAACAGGGGCATAGGTTAGAGTCAGTGAGTATGACAAATAGGGTTGCCCAGCGCAACAGAGACAGGGAGATTGTCTCCCCCAGGCACTGGGAATATCACTCGGTAGCCAGACTGGAGCATTATTTTCTGTGAGAGGCAATTTGGGAAGACTGTTGTTTCCATCCTATACATTATCCCTTCCGTTTATCCTGAGCTTCCTAAGAGAGAAGAATCCATAGATGTTCAACATCAGACAGATATTTAGAGGGTGAATTGATTATTTCTGATTATTCATCAGTTAACATTAGTCATTAAACTAAAGCTAGAGTTTAGAGTGTATATGTTACAGAGCAGTGGTTTTCAAAATTGAATATGTATCAGACAAAGAGAACAGACTTGTAGACACAGTGGGGGAGGGAGAGAGAGCTATGAATTGAGAAAGTAGTATGGAATGTATCCATTGCCTTGTGGAAAATAGGTAGCCAGTAGGAATTTGCTGCATGACTCAGGGAGCTCAAACTGGTGCTCTGTGACAACCTAGAGGGCTGGAATGGGGTGGAAAGTGGGAGGGAGGTTCAAGAGGGAGGAGACATATATATATACCTATGGCTGATTCATTTTGACATATGGCAGAAACCAACACAGTATTGTAAAGCAATTATCCTCCAATTAAAAATAAATTTAAAAAAATTAATGTGCATCAGAATCCTTCAGTCAGTCAGTTAAGTTGCTCAGTCATATCTGACTCTTGCAACCCCATGGACTGCAGCACACCAGGCTTCCCTGTCCATTACCAACTCCCAGAGCTTTCTCAAACTCATGTCCATCAAGTTGGTGATGCCATCCAACCATCTTATTCTCTATTGTCCCTTTCTCCTCCTGCCTTCAATCTTTTCCAGCATCAGGGTCTTTTCCAGTGAGTCAGCTCTTTGCATCAGGTGGCCAAAGTATTGGAGCTTCAGTTTCAGCATCAGTCCTTTCAATGAATATTCAGGGTTGATTTCCTTTAGGATTGACCAGTTTGATCTCCTTGCAATCCAAGGGACTCTCAACAGTCTTCTCAAATACCACAGTTCAAAAGCATCAATTCTTCAGCACTCAACTTTCTTTATGGTCCAACTCTCACATCCATATATGACTACTGGAAAAATTGTAGCTTTGACTAGATGAACCTTGTGCTGGCAAAGTAATGTCTTTGCTTTGCAATATGCTGTCTAGATTTGTCATAGCTTTTCTTCCAAGGAGCAGGCATCTTTTAATTTCATGGCTGCAGTCACCATCTGTGGTGGTTTCAGAGCCTAAGAAAATAAAGCCTGTCACTGTTTCCATTGTTTCCCCATCTATTTGCCATGAAGTGATGGGACCAGATGCCATGATCTTTGTTTTATGAATGCTGAGTTTTAAGCCAGCTTTAACTTTCCTCTTTCACTTTCATCAAAAGGCTCTTTCGTTCCTCTTCTCTTTCTGTCATAAGGATAGTTTCACTTGCATATCTGATATTCTGCATATCAGAATCCTTTGTAAAGCACAAATTATCGATTTGGTATGTCTGAGGTGATGCCCAGGGATTTTCCATTTTAACAAATTTCTGGGTGATGCAAGGACCACACTTCTAGAATCACTGATACAGGGAAATTTAGATTGGCCTAGAAGTGAGATAAATTTCCCTGTATCAGTGATTCTAGAAGTGTGGTAAACTAAACTAAGGGGCTATCAAAATCTATCATTACTGGCCTTATGAAAGAATAAGCTGCAATATTTCTTCACCACTTGGTTCATTTAATATTTTACTTGAAGATACTTAACTATTTAAGTTGCTGAGAAGGTTGAAATGTCAGAGAAACTTTAAGCTAAATTGTGGAGACTTGTGAGGGACAGTAGAGGATTATAGGGAGAGGGTAGAGGTGGAAAAACCAAAGACTCAGAAAGTAATCAAGGAGCCTGTGGCCTCAAGAAGAGTGATGAGTGGTGCCATGTGTTGCGGAACATCAGGCAGACCTGAAGAGTCCCTGGTGGCCAGAGTTGAGCAAAGTCCATGAAGAGGTCAATGCAGAAGTGTGAATGAAGGGCATCGAAAACTTCCAGAAAGTCATTTGGGAAGGCCAGAACAGTAGTTAGTCTGCAACTACAGAAGAGAAACCCTACTTACTAGCAGGGTATTTCTTTGCTTCTCTCCCTCACTCCCCCAAGATTAAAGAGACATCATTCTAAGCTAGTGGTTATCAGTCAGAGGAGCAGATAAAGGCTTTCTGATGTGATGGTATAGTTTGATGTGATTACTTGAATCCAGTTTAGAAAATTCCATTTATATAGGGTTTTGAGATGTAACTTTTATAAAGTAGATGTAACTTTTATAAAGTAGATATAACTTTTAAGCCTCCTAGAAAATACAGCAGTATGTAGAAATCTGAGCTATTGGGATTGAGAAGAGGGGCCTTAAGAATTAGTGTAAATCTTTTTATTTTACATATAAAACTCCCTAGATCCAAGTAATTTCAGTGATAAAATGTCATGCTTGGTGGTAAAAACTCTATTACTGTAAAGGGTCATTGTACCACTGTTAACCATTGCTTTTTAGAAATGAAAACATTAAAATCTTTAGTTTGTCTTGTTGCTTTGTTGATAAGTTATGGCCAACTCTTTTTGCAAGCCATGGACCATAGCCTGCTAGGTTCCCCTGTCCATGAGATTTCCTGGGCAAGAATACTAGAGTGGGTGGCCACTTCCTTCTCCAGGGGATCTTCCTGATTCAGGGATCAAATCCACATCCCCTGCACTGGCAGGCAGATTCTTTACCACTGAGCCACCAGGGAAGCCCTACTTCATATTTAAAAATACACACACACCTCAACACACATACACACATATATGAAGGCTTTAAAAGGTATACACACTTTCCTGCAAAAATTATCCAAGTCTATTCTAAGGAAATAATTTCAAGTTTTCAAAAATGTTTTAAAGACTAATGTGGCAGTTTCTACAATATTGAAAAATTGTAAAAGATGTGAAGAGGTCGTATATAGCGTACTGATTAAAGAAATGACAGTGGAGCCAAGCACACACTCTGATTTAGACACTGGAAACGATGAGGTTCATACAGTGATTGACGTGTTCACTGCAAAGCAGAGGGTGACAACGTAGCTGATGTTGGAATTTGGTCAGGTACTGTGGCTGGCGGTGGAGCACATATGGGGTTCCTTGTTGAATCCACAATCAGAATACAGACTCCTTCCAGATTTGCACATGTTTTTAAAGTGATACCTTTGTCAGGTTAGAATGAAACATTCACCTTAGTTTTTACAGAAACAACAGTCCTCTTTTTGTGCTGTTAGCTTATTGATCTTTTAATATTTAAATTATGTAACCATGATAACTGGCACAAACCGGTTTGAGAAAAAAATGCAACAGCCTCTTGGTACGTTTCTATTTCAACTGTAGAAATGCAAAAGTGTTCAGGTGCATCCCAGAGAAAGACCTGCCTACCTGCATCCTTTAGTAGACACTGAGGATGTCAAGATTTTATGTTATCCGGGAAGAATGGAAGTATGTGTGATTCCTGTGAGAATATTAAGAGAAGGTTGCTTGAGAGCACTTTGTATTATGTTAAAAAGTATGCAACAGTGCTATATAAATAATATGATCTTTGTGAAAAAAAAAACAACAATTTTACAGTGTAAATAATTGTACTTGTTTTTATTAACAATGATACTTATTTTATTCTTTACAATTTTAGTCATTTTCTAGAATTTGGCAGTTAGCTTTATAATAGGGGAAAAGATTTTCTTTCCATTTTTGAAAATTTAAATTGTGGCAAATTTAAACAAATGAAAACATATTAGTGGTTTATTACATACATGGTGAACTAAGAGCATCTTCCTATATTTCAGTTGTTTTGAGATGTACTTTGTCATCCTGGTACTATGTTAAATAGGGAGATAGGATTTCAAAGCAAGTAAATGTAGAGAACTATAGTTTTCTTACAAATACTAGAAAGGCTACAATGCACATTAGCATACATTGCACTTCTCTTGTGGAGCAAATCTTTGTCCAACAGAACCAAATCCAGTGAATACTTAGAAAATATAGATAAAGATCTCTGGCTTATAGTAGACATTTAAAATTACAATATACCTTCTGCACCTATGCACAGAAATGCTGTCTGCTTAAACAGGGGGTTAGGCAATCAGGGTTTTTAAAGCATTTCCTGACACCTGTGAAGTTGGTAAATATTTCCTGTTTCTGTTGTGTCTAGAGAAAACAGGAATTAACAACTTGGAAATGATGATTAAACAAGTTGTGAAGGACTTCTACATAGTTCTCAGTATGAGATTTCATTTTCTTAAAATCTATCATAACATATTTCTCTTAAGGGAAAAAGTAATTGTCATAATAATCTGACAACTGATTGAATGATGGAAGATAAACCTTATACCCAGGAGGAATGGCACCTATATTAATGGTAGGATGTGTACTACATATTTTCATAATTTAAATATAAATTCGATGTCTTCAAAAGTAAGCAAAACTGAGAAAGTAAGCAACGAGTATCCTTTCTCTCTGGCTTTGTGCTAAATATACAGAGTTAGCCATTTTGAAAAATATTTTTGTTATCTTAGGTACTCTGGAAGTACTTTGATCTGAGTGAGCCAGGATTAGCTCACTGTGATACTCACTAATTATTGACTTCAGAAGTGTTCTTCAGCCATGTCGTTCCAGTATCTTCTGGGCAGAGTGTAGGTAATGACTTATGTGCAAAGCCCTAAGGACCTGTGCACAAGTTCTCTGCATGCCATTTTATCCTAAGGCTGTACCTGCATTGTTATTTAGTTGCTAAGTTGTGTCGGACTCTTTTGTGACCCCATGGACTGTGGAGCCTGCCAGGATCCTCTGTCCATGGGATTTCCCAAACAAGAATACTGAAGAGAGTTGCCATTTCCTTCTCTAGGGGATTTTCCTGACCCAGGGATTGAACCTGCATCTCCTGCATTGGCAGGTGGATTCTTTACCACTGAACCACAGGGAAGCCCTTGTGTCTGCCTAGTTTAAGCTTATCCAACAAAGCAGATAATTTAAGTGTTATTATATAAGCCACTCTCACTTTTGGGGTATCTCAGATGTAGATTAATTGCAGCAAGACTGAAATATTTGAAATATTTCACATGTTCTGTTAAAAGTGAATACATAGACTGTAGAAAATCAACTGACTCTTAACAGACTTGAAGATACCTGTGAAAGGTGAGTAGCAATGAATGAAACTCAATTAACATCACCTGGAACTCTCACAATTCTACAAAAGAAGTTACTATTTTTAAAGAACAAATAATGGTGTTCTATTTAAGTCTCCAAACAATTATTTGCATGCTCCTGAAAAAAAAAAAAAAGGTACAATGCTTCAGGAGAATGTGAGGGAGCCCTACAGATGTGGTACACTTCCCTGTGCACTATTTTTAGTTGTCTATTCCTGCCTTTTATTTTGGGACTTGGCCCGCTTCCTTTGTAGTTTCCCTTAACTTGTTCATATCTTTCTTACTTATATAGTGCATTTCAAGCTGGCTTTTTTTTTCACCTCTCAAAGGAAACTCAAGGAATGTTGACCAGTTCAGAATCCCCCGCTAGTCTTGGCAACAACAGAATTCTTGGTTTGAAAACAACCTTGGAAATCCAGGGTCATGGTTGACTTTCTAGTTATTTAATGATCAGAGCTGCAGAGGGATTGGAGACCAGGCATTAGAAGATTTTGAACACCATTTTCATGAAATTGTTTCATGCCTTGCAGAAACTGGAGGAATTTGAGATGGACTTTGATTCAATATATTTATACTAAAGCAAAATTCAGTTTAAAAAATAAGGAAGGGCTTCTCTGATGGCTCAGTGGTAAAAAAAAATCTGTTTGCCAGTGAAGATGAGAGTTTGATCCTTGAACCCGGGATGATCCCACACGCTTTGGAGCAACTGAGCCCCTGTGCCGTAAGTGTTGAGCCTGTGCTCTAGAACCCGGGAGCTGCAACTAACTGTGCTGCCACTATTTGGCCTAGATCCTGCTTCACATCAAGAGAAGCCCATGCACAGCAACTAGAGAGTAGCCCCTGCTCTCTGTAACTACAGAAAAGCAGGTGCAGCATAGCCAAAAATAATACAATAAGTATTTAAGATGTGAGCTTTTTAAAAGTATAGTCATTTTAAAAAATAAGAAAGTCCTGGAAATCTAGTTTAGGGCTAGTTCACCTTTTATCTATGAGCAGTCAGGCAGTGTGGTTGGGGAAGTATTCATCCTGCATAGCGTCAACAGAAGCAGAGTAGATGATGATCCCCATCTTTAAAGAGCCCTAGAGAGAGACAGTGGAGATTGGACAGACAGAACTGAAACACACCAGTGCACAATGGAATCCTATGTGGTGGTTTATGGTTCTTGGGTGTCGTCAAGCAAAACAAAACAGAACTGAAAAAGTTGACTTTGGCCAACCTCAACAAAAGTATAATTCATTGATAGGATATGGTGTAACTCACAAGACGGAAAATCAGAACACCTGCTGAATCAATCAGTTTGGAGGATGCAGGGTAGCTTGGGAGGTGCAGGTGACAGGAGTGAATAGACATCCTTGCTGGGATAGAGAGCTACAGTTGTTCTGTTCCTGTGCTGGTGCTGCTTCTCTGAAATTCCTTTTTGGGGCTATTACCCTCCAGGCTTTGTGGCCTGTTTTAATGAAGAGTTCAGTGGTGACACACATTCCTCCTTTTAGGTGAATTTCCCTTTTGCTAGCTAGTGAAGTTGCTCAGTCTTGTTTGACTCTTTGCGACCCCATGGACTATAGCCTGCTATGTTCCTCCATCCATGAGATTTTTCATCTTTCTTTCTTTCTTTCTTTTTTTTTTTTTGCATACTGGAGTGGGTAACGCTTCCTTTCTTCAGGGGATCTTCCCAACCCAGGTCTCCTGCATTGCAGGCAGATTCTTTACCAGCTGAGCCACAAGGGAAGTCTGGATTTCATTTTGGATGTAGTCAAAGCCATTCAAAGCTCAGTGTGGCCAGTGAAATGTTGGTGAACTTGGGCAGAATTGTTTCGATAAATAACTAAGTTGTGTAAGATAACAGGTAGGAATAGGGCTGGGGCAAGAAAGAGTGCTTTCAGAACAAAGAAACTAACCCTGTGGTCTTGGGGTGTTAGGAAATAGAGACCATTCTAGATAATTTGTGTTATCATAACTCTTGGGTGAGACACCAAATGTCTTCGTGGGTTGTGCTGCTCAAGTGTCTTCATGGGTTAGTTGAAGCTTCTCAATGAATGGAGCAGAGGCCTGACCAGGCTCAGATGGGACCAGCATGGGGGCAAGGGCTGTCATGTCCGTACCAGCATGAGGGCAAGGGCTGTTGTGTCAGCGGCAGGAAGCAGTCACCCTCTGACCCATCTTATAATCTAACCACTAATTTCTCTTTTTTTTTTCTTAAATAACTTTATTTTGATGTCAAAGAAAAAAAACTTTATTATTCACAATTGCATTAAGACAAAACTGTCTTCAAGAAAATCCAGTTATTTAATATCAATGACTTTTGTTCTTCATCTTGAAGTATATTTTTAAAAAACCTCAACCCTACCTAAATAGCTGCAACTTATACTCAAACAGGAAAATCATATAATATGCATACATATTGAGGAATGATAAAGTAAAAGTGATGAACATGTTAACCTTTGAGGAATCTGGGTGAAGGGTATATGGGAACTATTTTCCATTCTTGAAACTCTTCTGTAAATCTAAAATTAGGTCAAAGTAATTGTTCAAGAAGTGATCACTGGTATTTTGATCAGCCTTCCCATGCTGCTTCCTTTACTGTCTTTTCTACATTGTCTTACAACAATTAGGTCAACATGACACCTATTAAAAATCTTGAAAAGCTGCTACTTTTAGGAAATATTCTCAGGAAGGTGACCATGCCCTTGCTTCTGAAGCCCTGAAAAGCACCTTTTGTCCATCTCTAAGTCTGCATGAGGGCCATGACACCCAGAAGTAACAGGAAAAGCCAGGACTGCATCACTGAGGGACCAGAACACTGTTTTTTGCGGGTGGAAGTGCCCTGTTAAGACTGACTCTGACACCTACAGTGAGTAAAGGCAATAACCAGGGGGAGGTGTCCACAGCCAAGGGAACTGAGGTGTCCAAGGCTGAGGATTTTTTCCAGAGCAGGTGCAAGATTCCTCTTAACTCTGTGATCATTGTCATTCATTGTAAAGTACCACATCTGTTCAACATTGTCTTCTTTTGTTTGCGCAGTTGTTTTCAGGCAATAAAGAATTGATGAGAGCCAGAAATTCCACTTGGGTGTTTGTCTGCAGACAATGAAAACATTAACTTGTAAAAATATCTGCACTCTCAAGTTTATTGCAGCATTAATGGCCAGGACATGGAAGTACCCTAAGTGTGCATCAATGAAAGAATGAATAAAGAAATGTGGTAGATACACAATGCAATATTATTCAGTCATAAAAAGAAATAAATCTCGCCATTTGTGACAACATGGATTAGCCTCGAGGGCACTATGATAAGTGAAATAAGTCAGAGAAATGCTGTATGAGCCCACTAATACATGGGATCTAAAAAATAACAAGAAAAAACCAAGGTCATAGACAAAAAGAATGAATTGGTAGTTGCCAGATACAGAGGTGCTTTGGGGAGAGGGCAAAATGGGTGAAGGCGGCAAAAGGTACAAATTGAAAGTCACTCAGTCGTGTCCAACTCTTTGTGACCCCATGGACCGTAGCCTGCCAGGCTGCTCTGTCCATGGGATGCTCCAGGCAAGAGTACTAGAGTGGGTTGCCATTCTCTTCTCCAGGGGATCTTCCCAACCCAGGGATCGAACTCAGGTCTTCCACATTGCAGGTGGGTTCTTCACCATCTGAACCAAGGTACAAACTCTCTGTTATAACATAAATAAGTCTTGGAGATTAATGTACAGCACTGTGACTATAGTTAATGATATTATTTGTATTTGAAAGTTGTTAAGAGAGTAGATGGTAAAATTCTCAATACAAGAAAAAAATGTTAACGAAAACAGTGGTGACTGTTTCTCAAGGCATGCAAATATTGAATCATTATGTTGTTCTTCTGAAACTAATATCATGTTGTATGTCGATTATGCCTCAATAAAAAAGAATTAATGAAATCTAGAAAGATAGTACTGATGAACCTATTTGCCAGCTCAGTCGGTAAAGAATCTGCCTGCAGTACAGGAGACCTGGGTTCCATCCCTGGGTTGGGAAGATCCCCTGGAGAAGGAAATGGCAACCACTCCAGTATCCTTGCCTGGAAAATCTCATGGAGACAGAAGCCTGGTGACCTGCAGACCATGGAGTTGCAAAGAGTCGGGCATGACTGAACGCCTAACACTAACACAGTGGAGACACAGACATAGAGAACAGAATTCTGGACACAGGTGCTGGGGAGGAAGGAAAGGGTAAGATGAATAGAGAGTAGCGTGGAAGATATACCCTACTGTACGCAAAATAGACAGCCAATGGAAATTTGCTGTATGACTCAGGGAACTCAAACCTGGCCTCCGTGACAACCTGGAGGGTGGGAAAGGGTGGGAGATGGGAGGGAGGTTCAAGAGGGAGGGGGCATATGTACACCTAGGGCTAACTCCTGTTGATGTATGACAGAAACCAAAGCAATATTATGAAGCAATTATCCTTTAGTTAAAAAGAAATTTAAAAAATTAATGAACTATGGTTAGCTATTCCTGTTCAAGTAAGATTAATTTTCCATTTTCAGAGAAATACTCTAATTGATGGCGGAGATGAGTATATTTATGCATTTCCATCTTTATAGGTTGGTGGCTGTCACTGAGACTGCTCTGATATGTCAGGGGTGTAACTCTGAAATTCAGGATCAAAGTGAATTTTGATTCCTTGATGGGTGAAAACTCAGACGGAAAAAAACTGGGCCAGATATTTTCACCTCTCCCAGGGTCTATTTTCTTTCCTCTGAGTGCTGGCTTGGCTGCCCTTATTTAGGTTTCTGCGTGTTTTGAAGTAAGGAGTAAAGGTCTGAGAGGGAGTAAATTTCCTGGGGAAGAATGTGAGGGCATTGGGGTAAATCTTCTCAGACACATTGTTTACTCACTGACAAGGGAGCTGGAGTGTGTGTGGCTTTAGGGGCATTTTATTTGTGTCCTTTGGGTGACACATCTTGGGGGTGTTAAAGTGAACTCTACTCATTATGTTGTGGGAAAAGTTTTTCCTTAATGACTCGAAAACATGGGCTTGTTATTCTGAAAAAGCAGAGTACATCCTCATTCCACACAAACAATGTGACACAGACCTGGAGTCCGGCCAAGGTTTTCTATGAATAGAACTTAGGAAGGAGAATGTTAGAAACACTTTGGATTCACAGGGCAATCCTGGATGCCTGATCCCAACAAAGGAAATGACTTACCTACTCTTCTAAGGTAGAAATGAAGAGGATTCCCTCTTGTCCTCCTAACATAGGACCGGGCCAGGGCTTCCTGGTTAGGTGGCAAGTGTCCGTACAACTGAGATAATGCTGGCGCCTGCCATCTGAGACATACTTGCTTTTGAATTGTTTTCCCAGAAGTAAGATGGATTTCAATGGAGAGAGTACACATACATGATCTGCTGGGGGAGCTGTCAATGGTGTTGAATATGGAAGTGTCAACTGGTCTGGCCTGTATCATGTGCTTCAAATGCCATGATTTTGTCTAGGCTTATTTGATTACAGGAACAGAAATTCAATCAAAGAGGTTCAAAATTTTTAAAAAATTGGTGGGTGACTGGGTGGCTATTTAATTTAATTTATTTTATTTTTGGCTATGCCATGTTGCATATGGATCCTAGTCCCCCGACTCAGGGATTGAACCCAAGCTCCTTGCAGTGGAAGCATGGAGTCATGGACCACTGGACCACTGGACCACCAGGGAAGTCAGGGTGGCTATTTTAAGGAAATAGACATCTTATAAAGTATGGCTGGTCCTATGGGAGCTAAAGAGACATCTGAAATAGAGACAACTCCTTTCTCTTCCTCTGTGGTCACTTTGCTCCTCATTTTGTTCCACTGTTTATGCCTGGTTCACTCTCCTTTCTGTTAAGTGGCTTCTTCTGCTTAACCATAATGTTAATAATAATAATACCAGTGGTAGCTTATACTTGTTTGAATGTTTATTCTGTACAAGCCTTGCTCTAAAGTGTTTTATATGTATTAATTTGTTTAGGCTTCACAACAACCCCATGAGGCAGGTACTATTTTTATACCCATTTTTCAGATGAGTACACTGAGGCACAGTGAAGTGGGGTAACTTGCCCAGGGTCAACAGCTAATATGTGGCAGAGATGGATCTTGAAATCAAGCAGTTTGGTTCTGTCTTGGCTCCTCCACTACTTTGATTTGCACTAGGTATTGCCATGTTTTGGCAGTAATTTCTTTCCCAACCCTACATAATCTTTTTATTTCTAGAACTCAAATTCATTGGTTGACTATATAACAGTTTCTGAGTGTATAAGTACAAATTTTTGAAAGAAAAGGTCTGTTTGGTCAACAGGCCAATCAGGTCATCTTTCTGAAGACAATGTATCTACTGTGCTCTTTCACTATGCTTTGGTGGTAAGTGACAGAACCCCAGTATGAAATCATTTAAATACAAAGGGAATGTGCTGGTTCTCCTAATTGGGAAGCCCAGAAAAATAGCTCTGGTTATTTTCAGGTCTGACTTAATCCAGGGGGCTACACTTAGGTCATTAGGGTTCTCTCTAATCACTCTGGCTTTAGTGAATCTCGTTCTCTTGTCTATAGCGCTCCCCTAATCCTATTCTTTGCTGATTTAACTCTTAGTCATTTTTAAAATTTCATTTTAACTGTCCACTTTTTAAAACTTTGCCTAGATCCCTGCTACTGCTGCTGCTAAGTCACTTCAGTCGTGTCCAACTCTGTGTGACCCCATAGACAGCAGCCCACCAGGCTCCTCCGTCCCTGAGATTCTCCAGGCAAGAACACTGGAGTGGGTTGCCATTTCCTTCTCCAATGCATGAAAGTGAAAAGTGAAAGTGAAGTCACTCAGTCGTGTCTGACTCTTTGCGACCCCATGGACTGCAGCCTACCAGGCTCCTCTGTCCATGGGATTTCGAGGCAAGAGTAGACATGGCTAAATTACTTTCTGATATGCTCTCCACACATACACAGTTTTTCTGCAGTCATTTATAAGATGGCGATTATCTAGCAATTAAGAACTCACTAGGTCTTTTCCTGAGACTATCTGCTCCATGAAGATAGAAATTGCATCTAACTGTTTTCTCTCATCATTTATCTCTAGGAAGTAGCCCAGTGCTTGGCACATAGTAAGGATTCAATTAATGTGTGTTAAATTTTTAGTTTTAAGGTGGTTTACTTCATCAGGGAAAATTGTATAAAGCAAAGTTTTCCTTTTGTGCATTTCTTTTCAACTTATATTTTACAAGTCTAGGGTGTGGCTGACTAAGAGCAGTGATTTGTTGTTGTTGTTGTTGTTTAGCTGTTAAGTCGTGTCTGACTCTTGTGACCCCATGGACAGTAGCTTGCCAGTGATAGGTGAAGGGAAAAGGTACTGGAACTTTCGCTCTCTCAGTTTGTGAAGAGATAGCAGGTGTGAGCAGGCTTTCCTTCTTTGGCATTTACCTTCTCAACATAAACCCTTAGCACCAAGCACCATGTAGAACCCAAAGACTCTCTTAAGAGACCCCATGTCCAACCCACACTTGGTAAGACATGAAAACCACCCTGCCTCTCCTGGGGAAGGCTGAATTCACATGCCTTGGCCATGCCTTGTGTTAACTAGGATTCAGAGATTGAAGGAAGAACCTGGTTACGGCTGACAGTGGCAATGAGAGGCGACCAGAGCTGTCTCTCAATCCACACATCTTTTCTCTATGTAAGGAAGAACTGCACCTTCCATAGGGCCTTGATACCTGGGTGGGGCCATCTAAAGAACAAATCTCAAAGCTGAATTGGATGGTGGCATATGCGTTTACCCCATTTCCTTCCATTCTTCTCAAGATCGCAGAGAACATCGGGTCTGACTGTATCGTACTGACAAATCTGCTGACACCATCATGCAAGGTGAGGAGATGCTGACGTGGAGAGCCATGCTGGAGGGCCACGATAGCTGAAAGGATGAACACTGTTGTGCAGATCTGTGCTGGCAACTCCAGCACTCTGCCCAGAGTCTCCATCAGGTGCCCATTTGCTGGGCTTGCTGCCAGCAGAGCTATGCTCTCAGCTGCCAGCTTCCTTTTACAACTGACTCTGCCAGGGAGAGTCTTTCGGGGGAGGGGGCTGCTTGAATCCACAGACTAGCCACCATGGGAGTCTAAAGACCCAGTCTCCTTGCCCCAGCTCGAGACAGTTCTGAATGCTCTTCTTGGCTTCAAAGCTCCCGGAAGGCTCCCTTGAGGTTTCTGTGGTCACTGCATCACAGGTCAGCTTCTCCCTCTGTCTAATCCTGTCCCTTGCCTTCCCTTCCTTCCTTCCCCTTTCTTCCCTCCTTTTTCCCTCTTCCTTTCCCTCCCACAGATGTTGCTCCAAGGGTGCTCCCCTAATAAACCACCTGCTCATTCATCTCCATCTTGGAGTTGTCTTCCCAGGGGACTCAACCTGTGATGAGCAGCCCGCCTAGAGGGTGCTGGGGGTTTTCACACAGCCCACGCCTGCTCACCAAGTTGTAGCCAGTGTGATCCAATGGCTGCCTTTTGGTGATCATTTCCCCCAGTGGGTGCCTTTTTGGAAATTCCCCTGCCTGGAGGGGGCATCTTTGTGTAGTTCATCAGCTGGAAAGAATCACTTTTGTAACGTATCTGCCTCGTGGGTGTTCTTTGGCAATCTGCATTCAACCACCAGAAAGTATCTTTTGCCAACCCAAGCTTTCCATATCACCAGTGTGCAGGCCTATTAAGTTTGGATAAACTACAAAAAGATAAAAATATTTGTGGGAAAAAAATCAGAGAGGAAGTAAAATAAAATGTCTTGAATTTGAGGAAAAAAATAAACTAAAAGGAAATTCCATAGGTAGTTCATCAGAGCTCAGGTCCTTGGGATTTTATTAATCTGAAAGGGAAAAATGCAAAACGGAAATCGCTCTTCAGAATTAAAGGCAACTTCTGAGGTGGCAGGAAGATGGCTGGGGAGCCCATTGCTGTTTGCTATTTAGGCACAATAAAAAAATATTTTTCAGTGTTGTGTGGCATCTCCTGGGTATTGAGACAGCTCACCACAATACTCATGGGCTCTTGGCAAACAATAGACAGGAACCAGAGAAAAGGCACCACAATTCCATCAGGACTACTTGCATTTAATTTTAGGCCAAGTAAAAGAAACTCTAGATGGAACATCCGAAGGGTCCACATGGTAAAAATAGAAAAATTCCTTTGTCTAGAGGACTTGGGACAGTGAGACAGGCTTGAAGATTCGCCTTGATTTGGATGTGTTACCACCATGAACAGATAGAAGCTCTTTAAAGACAGAAGTCATTTTGTATCCTTGATATATGTGGTCCAACATTTCACACATACTAGATGAGCAATACGGAGAAGGCAATCACACCCCACTCCAGTACTCTTGCCTGGAAAATCCCATGGATGGAGGAGCCTGATGGGCTGCAGTCCATGGGGTCGCTAAGAGTCAGACATGACTGAGTGACTTCACTTTCACTTTTCACTTTCATGCATTGGAGAAGGAAATGGCAACCCACTCCAGTGTTCTTGCCTGGAGAATCCCAGGGATAGAGGAGCCTGGTGGGCTTCTGTCTCTGGGGTCGCACAGAGTCAGACATGACTGAAGTGACTTAGCAGCAGCAGCAGCAGCAGCAGATGAGCAATAAGAACAAGAAGAGCAGTAGTTTTGGATGAATGAATTCAGCTGATTTAGTCATTCAATAAGTTTACTAGTTGCCCTTCATGAATCAGATGGATTTACAGAGAGAGGGGACAGACTATTACACATAGAGGATAATATAGTGTGATAAACCCTGAAGTGAAGTGTGTCCAGTCTACAACGGACTCAAAGAAGCATCTCACAGAAGGAAAATTGAGACATGTAGCAGTTAAATGAGGAACTATGTAGGTCAAGGAAGTTTGAGACTTAGGGAACAGTGTATACAAAAGCATGGAGATTTGTGAGATCATGGCATGTCTGGGGTATATTAAGTAGGTCTAATAGCTAATACATCTAGGGGATGGAGGCATTTAAGACGAAGTTTTAGAAAAAAATGTGAAACTGTAGAGGCAGGCTCAAGGCAGATTGTGCAAACTCTTCAGTGTGATATACAGGAGGTGATTTTTCTCCTGTAGCCATCAGTTATAAACTGTACACAGTTTTGTGCACAATTGTAATGGTGAACTCAATTGTATACCAGTGTAATGGATACAAAATGAAGGTAAAGAACTGCTTCTTAGCTTTTTCAAGGTAGCTATAGCCCAGTAATGAAACAATGAGGATGATGATGTACCAGCGGCAGGAAATTCGAGCTGTCAGGCTGTTTATTATGTGATGGGATGACCTCATATCCAGACCTGGATAAACACAAATAGTACCCTTACATGTATAGAGAACTTTCAGTCCTCAAAGCTCTTCTAAATATAACAGCATTTGGATTCTTACACAAGGCTGTGAGATGGGCAGGGGCAGAGATGTCCCAGACTTTGCAGTGAGGAATTAAACAGTGTCTGTAAAATCACACAACAGTTTAAGGCAGACACCTTCTTCCTGTAGAAATTTATGGTTGCCAGTAGTGACCCCTCTACTGGGAAGGCAGGAGTCGGCAGGTGAACCTTTCTACACTATTTGTTCATAATCTCTGTAGAAATGTGGCCTTGACTAACAGACCCACTGAGGAACACACCCAACCAGAAACTGTGTCAGGGTGAGGTGACCTGACATTTGGAGTGCTGAGGATGTGTGGTTGGGGGTGCTTCATGACCACAGATTTGCCTGTTACTGATATTCCAGTTACTACCATGCAGCCTGTGTTAAATTTTATTGTATCTGAGGAAAACAATACAGTCTTCTTCAGCAAGATTCCAGAATAGGGAGATGGAGAGTGCATAATCAGCCATAGTAAAGAAAGCAATAATTCTGAGGAGGAATAACATTTTCCATGAAAAAGGGAACAGGTGTCATTGGCTTCAAATTCTGCTATTAGATTAAGAGTTTGTTTGCTTATTTGTTTTAGCACTTTGCACAAAAATGAGAGTTGGCAAAGTGAAAAAAACATAAAAATTTTATATATGTTTGGGATCAAATATAAGATGAAGACTTTTATATTTTGAGTGTTTTTTTATTTTATTTTTCAAATGGAGTGTTTGCCAAAGAAACTGCATTTTTAAAAGTTTGGGCCAAAGATCCATAGATAGGCATATTTCAAATATTCTATACTACAGTTTAAATGGAGAATCTTGGCATATATTTTTGTGGCTCTCCAAACCAGTCATTAACTTTACACTTACTATGTTCAGTCTAGTATTTAGTCCATACAGAATATATTGCCAGGATGGTTTTTTATTTTATGTTGGATGTTTTTTTTTTGAAAATGGAATATACTTATAACTTAATAGTCAAGAACCAAAATTACTGTAAAACCACATTGCCACCAACATCTTAAAAATGACTCCAGAGATAACAAACAGTTTAACAGAATAAAAACACATTAAAAATTTAAAATTATAGCTATTTTTCACAATTTAAAATGAGTTCCCATTTTATGTTTTTTAAACAGAGGTAAGGTCTTAGAGGATTACATTACTTTAAAACAAAAGTAAGTGTATTTTTATTCTTGAATATAAAAGTAAATAAAAGACTTCTGTCAAAATGGCTCAGTAAGTTCATGCTTGAGTAATCCCTTCTATGCCAAACACATATATTCAGAAAATAAAAAGACATAGCCAGATTAGAAAACAAGATAATTACCCTCATGAACAGTTCTCATGAAATGGAAGACATTTGGATGTGGTGAGCAGGGCTAAAGTAATGAGCTTTCTGAGCTTTGAGCTGGAATTGAAGGTTTAGCTTTGACAAGGATAATGGGAACAAAAAAATATTTTAAAAGACAGGGGACAGGATTCAGACTCCCCTGAAATGAAAAGAGAGGGTGAGCTTTTGCAGATATGAAAGGAGGTTGAGACCTCTGCCAGAAGCTGTGGTTTAGGGAAGTTTCTGAAGGAAGGAAATCCTGCTGATGTAGTCCTATGAACCAAGATGCCCCTTGGTGGGTATATGGATCTGCAGTTCTTTCCAAAACCATCCTTGTGCAAGCTCTGTGCCTGGCGAGGTTCAGTGCAAGGCCAGTGGTACCTGAGGGAGTCAGCTATGAAACCACTAAATAGGGAAGGGAGCATGGAGAAGGAAGAGAGAGAGGAAAATCCCACAAACAGATTCTTAAAACTTTCCACTCAAAATTATGCCTGCACACTAGAATTCCAAAATACATGCTAAGAAAAACATGTAATATAATCAATCATTGGAATGTGAATTTTCTGAAAATGAAGTTAATTTTATCAAACTTGAGGACCTCAATAGATATTTTAAATTACACCCAGAAATACATACATACATGCAAATAGAACAGAAAGAAATGTGTTAAAGAATAGATGATTTAAAAAACCAGGTAGAAATCTTGGAAATATAAAACATAAATATTAAATAAAATATTTGGTAAATGAAGTAAACTTTGTACTGGATGCAGAGATAAAATTATGAATTAGTAGGTGGTACTGAGTGCTCTGAACTGAACTCTTTGGGCTTCTCTGGTAGCTCAGCTAGTAAAGAATCCACCTGCAATGCAGGAGACCTTGGCTCAAGTCCTGGCTAGGGAAGATCACCCAGAGAAGGGATAGGCTACCCATTCTGATATTCTTGGACTTCCCTGTTGGCTTAGTTGGTAAAGAATCTGCCTGCTATGTGAGAGACCTGGCTTCAATCCCTGGGTTGGGAAGATTCCCTGGAGGAAGGCATGGCAACCCACTCTAGTATTCTTGCCTGGAGAATCCCCCATGGACAGAGGAGCCTGGTTGGCTACAGTCCACAGGGTTACAAAGAGCTGGACACAACTGAGCAACTAAGCACAGCACAACCCTGAGAAATTCAGTCAATGAAACATATGGAAACAAATAGAAACCTTAATGAACAGTGACGTGCCCGTAACTGGAGACTCTGAGCCTCTCCTTTATTGACATTCTAGAAGAAGAGATTAAGAATGGTACAGAAGTTGTAAATAAAGAGTTAAAAGACAAATTGAAAAAAAAACATGAGTTCTCATATTGAAAATTTTCTCCAAAGGGTGAAAATGAAACTGATAAACCTACATTGAGATACATTATAGTGAAACTGCAGAACATTAGATATAAAGAGAAAAAATAATTAAGTTTTCAAAATGAAAAGACAGATTATTCTCGAGAATAGCTACTAGTCTGATGGCAGATTTCTTATTGGCAGCAATAGATACAACCAGAATTTGGAACAAAACCATCAATACTCTAGGAAAAATGATTATCAACAACACTCTCTTCCAACAACATAAGAGAAGACTCTACACATGGACATCACCAGATGGTCAACACTGAAATCAGATTGATTATATTCTTTGCAGCCAAAGATGGAGAAGCTCTATACAGTCAACAAAAACAAGACCAGGAGCTGACTGTGGCTCAGATCATGAACTCCTTATTGGCAAATTCAGACTTAAATTGAAGAAAGTAGGGAAAACTGCTACACCATTTAGGTATAACCTAAATCAAATCCCTTATGATTATACAGTGGAAGTGAGAAATAGATTTAAGGGCCTAAATCTGATAGATAGAGTGCCTGATGAACTATGGAATGAGGTTCATAACATTGTACAGGAGACAGGGATCAAGACCATCCCCATGGAAAAGAAATGCAAAAAAGCAAAATGGCTGCTTGGGGAGGCCTTACAAATAGCTGTGAAAAGAAGAGAGGCGAAAAGCAAAGGAGAAAAGGAAAGATATAAACATCTGAATGCAGAGTTCCAAAGAATAGCAAGGAGAGATAAGAAAGCCTTCTTCAGTGATCAATGCAAAGAAATAGAGGAAAAGAACATGGGAAAGACTAGAGATCTCTTCAAGAAAATCAGAGATACCAAGGGAACATTTCATGCAAAGATAGGCTCGATAAAGGACAGATATGGCATGGACCTAACAGAAGCACAAGATATTAAGAAGAGGTGGCAAGAATACGCAGAAGAACTGTACAGAAAAGATCTTCACCACCTAGATAATCACGATGGTGTGATCACTCATCTAGAGCCAGACATCCTGGAATGTGAAGTCAAGTGGGCCTCGGAAAGCATCACTACAAACAAAGCTAGTGGAGGTGATGGAATTCCAGTAGAGCTATTTCAAATCCTGAAAGATGATGCTGTGAAAGTGCTGCACTCAGTGTGCCAGCAAATGTGGAAAACTCAGCAGTGGCCACAGGGCTGGAAAAGGTCAGTTTTCATTCTAATCCCAAAGAAAGGCAATGCCAAAGAATGCTCAAACTACCGCACAATTGCACTCATCTCACATGCTAGTAAAGTAATGCTCAAAATTCTCCAAGCCAAGCTTCAGCAATATGTGAACCGTGAACTCCCTGATATTCAAGCTGGTTTTAGAAAAGGCAGAGGAATCAGAGATCAAATTGCCAACATCTGCTGGATCATGGAAAAAGCAAGAGTTCCAGAAAAACATCTATTTCTGCTTTATTGACTATGCCAGAGCCTTTGACTGTGTGGATCACAATAAACTGTGGAAAATTCTGAAAGAGATGGGAATACCAGACACCTGACCTGCCTCTTGAGGAATTTGTATGCAGGCCAGGAATCAACAGTTAGAACTGGACATGGAACAACAGACTGATTCCAAATAGCAAAAGGAATACGTCAAGGCTGTATATTGTCACTCTGCTTATTTCACTCCTATGCAGAGTACATCATGAGAAACGCTGGACTGGAAGAAGCACAAGCTGGAATCAAGATTGCCAGGAGAAATATCAGTAACCTCAGATATGCAGATGACAGCACCCTTATGGCAGAAAGTGAAGAGGAACTAAATGCCTGTTGATGAAAGTGAAAGAGGAAAGCGAAAAAGTTGGCTTAAAGCTCAACATTCAGAAAACGAAGATCATGGCATCTGGTGCCATCACCTCATGGGAAATAGATGGGGAA
The DNA here is from genome assembly GCA_917880005.1 of Nanger dama. Lineage (NCBI taxonomy): Eukaryota > Metazoa > Chordata > Mammalia > Artiodactyla > Bovidae > Nanger > Nanger dama. The sequence goes on along the minus strand of CAKJTW010000040.1, from coordinate 15,497,040 downwards.
ACAGTGGAAACAGTGTCAGACTTTATTTTTGGGGGCTCCAAAATCACTGCAGGTGGTGACTGCAGCCATGAAATTAAAAGACTCTTACTCCTTGGAAGAAAAGTTATGACCAACCTAGACAGCATATTCAAAAGCAGAATCATTACTTTGCCGACTAAGGTCCGTCTAGTCAAGGCTATGGTTTTTCCTGTGGTCATGTATGGATGTGAGAGTTGGACTGTGAAGAAGGCTGAGTGCCAAAAAATTGATGTTTTTGAACTGTGGTGTTGGAGAAGACTCTTGAGAGTCCCTTGGACTGCAAGGAGATCCAACCAGTCCATTCTGAAGGAGATCAACCCTGGGATTTCTTTGGAAAGAATGATGCTAAAGCTGAAATTCCAGTACTTTGGCCACCTCATGAGAAAAGTTGACTCATTGGAAAAGACTCTGATGCTGGGAGGGATTGGGAGCAGGAGGAGAAAGGGACGACCGAGGATGAGATGGCTGGATGGCATCACGGACTCGATGGACATGAGTTTGAACTCCGGGAGATGGTGATGGACAGGGAGGCCTGGCGTGCTGCAATTCATGGAGTTGCAAAGAGTCAGACACGACTGAGCGACTGAACTGAACTGAACCATACTGAACTGAAAAACAGTTATGAGGTGCATTGTTTTGCCTTACAACTGGTGTGCTTCCCCCAAGGGGAGCCTGAAGTAGAGTCTTACATGTAGTTATTTTTAAGTATTCTCAGAGAGTAGGACAGAGGTGTAGAGAAGAAGAGAGGAAGCAGGAAAAAGCATTGTTAGAAGGGTTAAGTTGTCTGGTTTGGGGTGATTGGTCCTCTGTCCATGGCTTTGTCATAAAGAATCTGCCTGCATTGCAGGAGATCTGGGTTTGATCCCTGGGTCAGGAAAATCCCCTGGAGAATGGAATGGCAACCCACTTCAGTAGTCTTGTCTGGAGAATCCCATGGACAGAGGAGCCTCGTGGGCTACAGTCCATAGGGTCACAAAGAGTCAAACACACTGAGGGACTAACACTTTCACTTTCAAGTTGTCCAGTTTGGGGCAATTGGTCCTCTGTCACAGCCTTGTTAGAAATCTTACTAAATATATCTCAGAACAGTATTCTTATAAGACAAAACAATTGTCAGAAGCATTTATCCATTAGCTTCCATTCTCCATTGGTTACAGGAAATCCCTGGGGGTAACCTCTCCTACATTTCTAGGTTGTGTTTGCTCCTGTCCATATCCAGCTTTGCTGTGATGGAGAGGCCTCAGGCCATGAAGTAAGAGATACTTGGTATGGGTCTGAGGGGAAGCACTGAATATTATACCTCAAGAAGCTTGTTAGAGTCCCAGTGGGACTGGCAGCGTCTTCATTTGCTGAAATAAAGGGTGATGAGGAAGATCAGAGACTGTGTGTGGGTTGTTGGGATAAATCTTAATTTTGCATTTTCAGAGAAGCCATCTTCAAACAGTCTAGGCAGCAGATACAAGGCAACTGAGTTAAACTGGAGGACCACTTTGACAGATTTGATCACTGGATTATCCACCCAACTTAGACGCTTAGACCTTCTTGCCTTCTATTTAAATAATAAGAGCCTACAGTAATTTAGGCTCTAAATTAAACTTACAGGGTGTAAGTTTACTTACAGGGTGTAACAGAAGAAACAACTTAGGAGGATGATGGAGGTTTCAAGTTGGGGATAAGAAAGAAAGGCAACCAGTGAAAAAGGTGATAGAAACTGCCAAAATTACATTAAAGCCATTTCAGAACTTCCCAGATGGGGCAGTGCTAAAGAATCTGCCTGCCAATGCACAGGCTGCAGAAGGTACGGGTTCCACCTCTGGGTTGGGAAAATCCTTTGGGGAGGAAACGGCCACCTGCTCCACTATTCTTGCTGGGATAATCCCATGGACAGAGGGCCCTGGTGGGCTACAGTCCATGGGGGTTGCAGAGTCGGACAGGATTGAGCATACACACACACATTTCAGAACATTCACTTTCTCATGAGTGATTCTAGCGTTGATTGCCTGAAGAAAGGATTTGATTGAGATAGTGTGCCAATAGGCACCATGCAGAGTGCGTGCACATCATCAGCTGGCTCCCTCCTATCCAGCGCATACGTGCTTGCCTTTCATTTGGCTCAGAGGCTGGCCTTTGGCCGGATAAGTGATGGCAATTATAATAGCTTGGTTTCACTCAGTGGCAGTGGTAAAAATTATAGTGACTTGGACAGAAAGTTGCCATATGGAGTCTCTTTTCCTAAGAGATTGTGTAACTGATAGTCATGTAAAGGCTTTGTGACCGTTTTGGTACAATCTGGCTTTTTTCTTTAGTTCTTGATGTGGCCAGAGCACGCTGATTACCTGCACTTCAGGACTGCCATCTACTAGCCTAATTAGGATGAAAGAATGGTAAGAGATAGTGTTATAAACAGGAGTGATGACACGGAATAAAGGATTACTATTGTATTATAACATCTGACAGCAGGATTTCCCTTGGGGAAGAACAACCTGCAAAAATATGTGGAATCCCTATAACCTGGAAAGGCTGATAGCTTTAGGGAAGAGAGAACAATTCCTCTGCATGCAGAAGAAAAGAGATTTTCTTACTTCTCTAGGTGAGGAGAGAGAGAGGGTCATCTCATTTCAGCTCAGGGATACTGGGCTACTTATTCAACTGCCAGTGAAACTCTTCTATCTTCCATTTGGAAAATGGAGATGTTAGCAAGTTGATCTAAGCAATTAAAATAATATATATTTTTAGACTGGATAGGGTTTGAGAGATGAGAGAGAAGAAGAGAGAGAGGAAACAATGAGATGGAGAGAGGCTGAGGCCAGGTAAGGTGAAGTGGCACGAAGCTCAAACTCACAGCTGGGTTGGCCTGGGGACATTTCAAGGACAGTGTTGCTTATGATTTAATTTGCAATTGTTTGCGCTGCTTATTTGTAAATGTGTTCTCTCTTGCTTCCAAACAGGCCCCAAATCTTTAGGAAAGTCTAACATGCTCTCAGATCCCTAGGGAGAGTAAAGTTTTACCCGGTAGAACTCAGAGAAGGAGCTCATTTTCTGGCTGGGTTAATACAATTAGTAGGAGAATCAGTATCCTAAAAGGTAGAGAAGACCACAGAAACATTAACCACCTGCAAAATCAAAGGCATCTTGAAGACATCTTTAGAATTATATAGGCTGGGAAATTGACAGGTTATAGTCACCTTCTAATCTTGTCAACCTGATGCCCTGGAGTACTTCCCTTCTGCTTGTGAAAAAGAGGCAAAATCCCTGCACCTTTAAAGCTCATGCTGTTCAGCTATGACGCCATTTCAAGGCTTGGGCTCTTGGCTCATAAGCTTCCTTTAGATCGCCATCCTGGGGCTCTTTCTAGCCATGGAAACAAACTATCCAGCACCAGGGCCCCTCAGTTCTACCGCCTCCTCATCTACAATGCCTTCTCCCCTTCTCTTTACCTACTTTCCCAACCCAGGGATCGGACCCGCATCTCCTGTGTCTCCTGCATTGCAGGCGGTTTCTTTTACCTGCTGAGCCATCAAGGAAGCCCACCACCTCAGACCTAATCACTCATGAGGACCTTCAAAATCATTAATTCCAACATCTAGTTCTCTGACCGATGTCCGCGCCTTTCAATCTGTCTTTCTGATTACTTACACAAGTAACATTCTTAAGACATACTGGGAATTTTCGTATCTAGTATGTCAGTTTTCTTTGCCTTTTATATCCAGTCTCCAATTAACACTTTCCAGCCTGACCTCCTACGTTTTTCTTCCTCACACAGTTTTCACTCTGACTAAAATATAAGATTCTGTGATCCTAGATACACACTGTGCTTTGCCACCTTCTTGTCACTGCTCACTTGTTTTCCTGATAGTGAAGTCTTTTTTCTTATATCCTCTCATCTCTTCTTATGCTACTTAATCTTCAAAACATATATATGTCTTTGTGTATGTATACACACAGATGCAAATTTTTGTGCATAAACACATGTGTATACATATGCACTCAAGGTATGCTGACAAATGTTTAATAACAGGCTTTCTGCGAGGGTGGGGGGAGTCTCATTTTATAGTGTTTTCTGATTTCCACGATATAAATATTCCACCATAGTCTATGTCATGGTACCAATTTGATGTCACAGGACTAGGGGTTGGGGAGGAGATACATATTCTCAGGTCTCCTTGGGCCAGTGGGGGCTGCCTCCAGCACAGAACAATTATATACACATATCTATACATACATGTACATACACAAAACATACATGTTTATGTCTTTGTATGTTTGTGATTATTAGTATATTTGTTTATAGTTTGGCAACTCATATTAACTCTGTCTAGCAATTCAAACCCACTTAAAATTATTTTTGAGATCTGAGATAAAACAATTAAAGATAGCATCATCTAAGTAGGAATTTAACTTCCTTCCACCAAAATGAAAGTGAGAGCTTGAGAGAGAACAAGAGAAAAGAAATTGTCATATGTGTTATTTATCTTTCAGCACTAATACATTTTAATTTAGTTTTCATCATCTTCATTAAAGATAAGCTAAATTGCTTCAGTCGTGTACGACTCTGTGTGACCCCATAGACGGCAGCCCACCAGGCTCTGCCATCCCTGGGATTCTCCAGGCAAGAACACTGGAATGGTTTGCCATTTCCTTCTCCAGTGCATGAAAGTGAAAAGGGAAAGTGAAGTCGCTCAGTCCTGTCCGACTCTTGCGACCCCATGGACTGCAGCCTACCAGGCTCCTCTGTCCATGGGATTTTCCAGACAAGAGTACTGGAGTGGGGTGCCATTGCCTTCTACGTCATTAAAGATAATATATAGACAAAATAATGTATGACTACTCCTGCTTTAATTTTGGGTTTCAACTTTCTTTTACGTCTTTGATTCATTAGATTTATGTATGTCAGGTTTTCCTATAAGATACAAGTGGAGCATGACATAAAGGAAAAATAAAATGGCTAAATATTCATAAGAATTCTGGAGAACTTTCCAATAACCTAGCCAGACACAAGAGTTACTTAACATTTAAGGATAACATTTAACAGTTAAAAAAGCAAAACTTCGATAATCCTTTCAGGCTAGTTACAAAGTTTTTTCCTTTATAATTTCCTTTATAGTTTTGTGTTAACTTTAAACATATTTAAAGTTTCTCTAAGGAAAAATGTCAGAAAAATTGAGAATATATCTTACAGCCAAAGAACCAAATTTAAGCAAAGATTTGCAGTTAGGAAAAACAATTACCAAGTTTATTGCTGTAACCTTCCTATTTTGGAAGGCCAATGTGTTGATTTAAGCCATTCAGGCATGAACATGTTTTAATTTCATAAGCTTTGCATTTCCCAATAAGTTGGATGTGAATGGCAGTTCAAATATTAATATATCCATTGGGTCAGGTATCTTTATTTAAACAATGAGCTTTGCAAATAGAAAGTTAAACAGAAATCCAGTGTAGAATGGTTTCTTTTTCTCTGCAGATGTTCACCATTTCTGGACTTCAGCCATGATGCATGTACCTATGGCTTGGAAAATGGACTATTTAATGGTAAGTTCTGGTACTGTAACTCTCCCTCCTCAGAAAACCTCCCTCGTTTCCATCGATTAGAGCTGAGATCTCCTACCCCACTTCCCTTCCATGTGCTGTGGGATCCCGCTGTGCTACAAGTCAACTATAGGTATGCTGAGATAGTGATCCTCTTGGCCTTTGGGGAGCTCCAGGCTGTGGCCTCTAGCCAAAGGTTGTCTCATCCAGTGTCTTACTCCAGTGTGCTGTACAAACATGGTTATCTTCTATGTGTGCCATGACAGGAAAAGGGCAGACACCCTGGCCCTGGTCACAAGATCTAAACTCAGGCAGACACCCTGGCCCTGGTCACAAGATCTAAACTCTTTGCATGGCATTCAATGCCATACAATCTTGCCTTCTCTTTGAGCTTGACCTATCACAGTTCCCCTCATGTACAGCCCTTTTCATACTCCCTGGGCCAACCATTCTTTCCTAAAACCTTTCACTTTCGCCTTCCATGCTTTGCTCTTTCCATTTTTTTCACTTAGAATGCCCTTCTTCCTCATCTACACAGTGGATCTCTTATGATTTTTTTAAAAGATAGAACCCATGCCATCTCCTCCATGAAATCTTAAGAGATCTCCCCAGCATGAATCACTTTCTCCTTTAGAAGTTTGATTGTTGCCTCGATAAGCAAGTGTCATATTTTTCCTTATGCTAGTAATTCATGTGCTTGTTTCATCAGCCCTCCTACAGTGTATACCACTCAAGAGTGAAGACCATTTTGTTTATCTTTGCATCCCTCCCAGTGCTAGCTTGGTCTTGGAACATTGAATAAATGCTGGTTAAGTTGAATTGATGGAAATACAAAAGGGAGGATAAGATCCACTCACATTTGTTGCATTTCTGCCAGCACCGTGCTGACATGCAAAATAGGATGTTGCACATAGTCTTCACAGTATCCCAGGTAAGGCATGGAATTTTCGGATGAAGAAAATGAGGAATAGCAAGGTTAATTGCCTCCAAATGATCAGCTTTACACGGCAAAAGAGAAACTGTTGAAACTGCAGAGCACTGCCCTATTCAAGTGTCCGACAGAGAACTTGGCACTATGATGGTTTCAGGGCTTTCACACCACCCTGACCAAGTGAATCCCCAAACAGTGGGGGTGGGGGGGACAGCAGGGGGCTTACTGGCAGCCTGCTCAGAGGTTTGCTGCATGAACTGCCTTGGCTGGTAAGAGTCCTGGCAGGAGTTCCATTTCATGAACTTAAAAATCAATCATTCTTTCATCAACAAGGAAATCCTTCTCCCTAGAATCAAATCTGAGATGACTAGGACAAAGCGGGTAGAACAAAAGCAAAGTTTTTCTTTGCTTGGAAAAGAATCTTCCAGTGAAGCTTAAGTAGAAAAATAGAATCAGCTCTTTATATTCTAAATACTTTATTTAGGTAGATGGTTTCTCTCTGTTCTTTCTGGTTACACCATTATTTGATTTATTCTGTTACGCTTGCATTTATATTACTTATGGAAAAAGTTTTGGAAACAGTACCCAGATTAGATGACTTAATTAGATTATATAAATTCAACATAAGAAATTTCTGATAAGGAACTTCAGTGTTGAATGCCCAATGGCACTGACTGGCCAAGACTTACGGGGAACTGGACAAGCATTTTAGTGTTGAACACTGACTTCTTCATCTCTAAAGCAAGATGGAAAATGCTGACAAAGGATCCTGGAGGTGACAAATCAGCAAGTCTAGTTTTCTCGGAACTCTAAAAACCCTAAAAGAATCAATGATTTGGTTTGTCCTTCCACATGACTCCCAAGTGCTGTGACCTTCAGAGCCTCCCATGGGGCCAATAATGTAAGATAGCCAGTGATCATAGGCACCAACTCTACCTCTTATGTGGTGACGTCACCTCTAGCAGCTTGGGGCCTTCACGGCAACCTTGGGGAGCAGATATGCTTAGTGACATCCTTCATTCTGTAGGAGTGAGAAGTTCATCACTCAGAAAAAAGTAACTTGCTCAAGGTCAGAGAGCTCCAGATAAGTGGCAGATACCAGACTCAAAATCTGAGCTGGAGGCTCTGTCCCAATTCATCTCTTTAGCATATTTAAGTGATCGACAGTTGGAGGTAATTCTGGGAGTGGGGAGATGGGTAATAAAATTTGAAAGACTATAGATAAAAGGGGCTTGATGCTAAGAGCAAACAGATCATACAAGGAATTTCTAAACAATTGACTTCTATATTCACGTGCTTTGATGTCTACTTAAATCTGCACTTAAGTGTGGCATTTTCAAGGACTGGAAGGAAAGGAAAATGAACAAGCATCAGGCAAATTATCAGCTGGTCCAGTAAACACTGCTGCCCCAGGACAAGATGATGCTTCACAGTTCTTTGTTATATTTCCTGATTCATTTTTCAGCTTTACCAGATCTATATACTTTATTAACTTGTTTCTGAAAAGGAACAAAAACTAAGGGGGCAGAGAAATATAAAGGAGATGTTAGGTTTAAGAGGGTTCTTTTCACTGGAGAAAATAAAAAAAATGCAGCATTTTCAAATCTAAAGAAAGTTTAGCTGCAATTTCCACTAGTAACTGTTCACCTTGAAAGGTATTAATTTTCTATTTATTGGATATTGACACAAGTTGAATCCCATCTTAGATCATAACTGTCCAATAGAACTTTGTTTACTGATAGAAATGTTCAATAGTCTGGGTTGTCCATATAATATCCTCTAGCTATATATGCCTATTGAGATGTGACTAGAATGACAAAGAAACTTAAATTTTACTGTTATTTAGTTTTCATTAATTTAAGTGGCTCACAGACACTGTATTGAACAGAACAACTGCAGAAAGTCACTTGCTGATGGCTATTCTCAGTTTGTGTTTTGTAAGCATATTGGTATAGAGAAGAGGATTTATAAAACCAGCTCTGTTTTCCTGAATGTTTTCGAGGATAAGAATTCTTGTTTTTCAATTTCAAATGGACATTAAAAATCATGATAAATGTGTACTAAAGTAATAAGAAGACTGAAAAACTTGGGTACATGGCAAAGCTTTCCAAGTTTTGCAGTCTCAATCAGTAACCACATAATACAGTTTTCTACTTTAATTGGCATGGATGCTTCAACTCACAAGAGTTCTCATCCCTATTGATGAGACTAATTATATTGTTATTTGGCAGATGAAAATATCAAACTGGATTCCTGTATTTCAGAACTCAGAAAATCGATTATTTCTCATTGATAAATCTCATATAATTTTTCTATTTTTGTACAGGCTCTTTCTAGACTGGGAAGTTCTACATAATGAACTAAGATAGCCATCTGAAGCATGTGGGAAAACCAAGAGAACAAATGAATGATAACTAATTGTCTGTCAAGACAATCCCACAGTGTTTGGCCTTGCCAGAGTGCCCAGTCCCTGATGGAAACACATATGTGAGGTCCCCAGATGATATCTCACGACTGTGATAATTGTCACGTGCCTGTTTATTTTTCCCTTGAGAAACCGAAGGAGTGAAAAAAAAAAAAAAAAGATCGCAACTAAACAAAAGCATACCAATAACAGGAAACTGTTGGTGAGAAATACCCTGACGTTCCTGTAAATTCACGTCACCAGATTCCCCAGAGACAAAGGTGCATGAACTGCATGGGTAAATAATTATGATTTAATACAGAGTCTTTGCTATGCTGTTTACAATAAGACAAAAGAATTGTCTCTGGAGACACAAATAAGCAAATAATAGAAACATATCAATATAATCAGGAAGTGATGATGCTATGTCTAGGTCAGCTACTGAAAACAATATGTAATCTATTAAAGTATTGGGTTGGCCAAAAAAGTTTGTTAGAATTTTTCTGTACGATATTAAGGAAAAACCCAAAAGATCTTTTGGTCAACCCCAAATCTCCTTTGGAATTGCAAGCAATACAACGTGGGACCTTAAGAGGAAGAGAATCTCTCAATCCCTGGCTGATTAGAAATGGCAGAGAAAATGAGATGCTCATCTTGGAGAATTTTCTGAAAACGTTTCTGCCCCATGACACCTGTTTGCAAGGTTTTATTCCCATAACGAGAGAAGAAATAACAGTCTCCTTTCTTCTTTAAAAGGATTTCCAATTGGAGAGTAGTGTCAACTTGTAAAGATATACACATGGTGCATGCATGTTGCAGCTAAGAAAAGAAATGGATGGCCAGGCTTCCAGAGCTCAACTGTGCTCCCCTGTTTAGGACCTTTCCTCTCTTTTTATTATTTGCCTCTTTTATTTTACTTCTTTTAAAAATATTTATTTATTTTTGGTTGCTCTAGGTCTTCATTGCTGCATGCGGGCTTTCCCCAGTTTCAGCAAGCGGGGCCTTCTCTTTGCTGTCGAACATAGGCTTTTCACTGCGGTGGTTTCTCTTGTTGTGGAGGACAGGCTCTAGGGCATGCAGGCTTCAGTAGTGGCTGCTCTGGAGTGCAGGCTCAGTGGCTGTGGTGCATGGGCCTAGCTACTCCATGGCATGTAGAATCTTTCTGGGCCAGGCTTTGAACCCGTGTCCCCTGCATTGGCAGGTGGATTCTTAACCATGGACTACTAGGGAAATCTCAAAAGATGTTTTTTTGATAAAAGTGAGGGAATCATAATTTTCTTTTTTTTTTCAGAATCTACTTCTGAAAGATTTTTTCAGAATCTATTAGGTAGAAATCTACTTAATAAAAATCATTAAGGATTTTGCCTAATAGCCTGCAGAGAATTCTAAAGTTTCACTGGGGAGTTTGGTGGGAGGCAAGAACTGAAAGAGTGAGCAGTAGTGAGAGTCAGCACAAAATTCTCACCTGAAATCTCTCTGCTTTTTTTCTGGGTAATACAGTAATTCTGGAAGTCTCATTACCTTTGATTGCTAGGTAAACTGGTAGCTAGGTAAATTTTTAAAACTACTTATTCTCAAAGTCTAAGTAGATTAAAAATTTACCCAGCGGTGCAGTCAAAGGTAACTTCCTTGAGGTTACCTCCCTGCTACCATTTCTGCATTCTTAAAAGATTCTGTGGCAGGTAGGATAATGAACTCCCAAAGACATTCATCTCTCAGTCCTTGGATCATCACCTTATATGACAAGATAGATTTTGCAGTTGAGATTAAATTGATTATATTAAAGATACTGAGAAGGAGAGATTATTCTAGATTATACAGATGGGTTCAATGTAATGATAAAGGTCCTTATTAGCATCAGAGAAGTAAATGTGATAATGGAAGCAAAGAGGAAAAAAGATTTGAAGATATCCTATGCACTGCTGGCTTTGAAGATAGAAGAAGGAACCATAAGCCATGGAACTCAACAAGTGGTTTCTAGATCCTGGAAAAGATGAAAGACAAACTGCTCCCTCAGAACTTATGGAAGGAAGGCAACCCTACTCACATCTTGCCTTTGGTTCAGTAAGGCCCATTTTAGCTCTCTGATGTCCAGAACTGTAAGATAACACATTTCTGTTTTTTTGAGGTACTAAATTTATAATCATTTGTTATAGCAGCAATAAGAAACTAACATAGACCCAAAAGGTGCTTTTACATTCAATAGCAGCATTAGGTCTATAAAATTATTTCTCTAATACAGACTATTAGGCTGTACATTAGAATCATCTGGACCACGTGAAAAATACCAAGGCCAAAGCTCCATCTCCAGTGATTTAGATTTAGGAAGTCTAAAGTGGAGGCAGTACATTGGAATTCTCATACAAAGCTGCCAGATGATTCTGCTGTTCATCTAAGGATTAGAACCCCATTGTTAAAGGACTACCTCCTCTGTATGTTCTCTTGCTCTTTGCAATCAGGAAACATTCTTTGGATCAATAAATATCAAAGGGTCCTTTCACTGTTGCCAGGGCAGGAAAAAGCACAGTCTGACCTCTTTGGTCTTTGATGCTGCATTTGATTTTTGTCTCTATTCTGAAAAAGGTTCATCCTCTGGGAGTGGATAGTGGATGCCTGGGAAGCAAAGCCTCCTCTGTGTCTCAGTTTCTATTCAGATGCAGCCAAGGATGACCCCCCCAGCCACAGCTCTTTCCAGCAAGATTTCTGGCACTTGTGATGAGGTGTGGAGCGACATACTGTGTACAGCAGAGATGATGTCTCAGGATCAGGGAGTGCTGCACAGAAAAGACCCCTCTCCCCACTGGGCCTGTGTAGTTCTTGAAAGAAAGAGGCAATTACTGCTTGTAAATCCCTGCTGGCCCTGCTTCTAGTGACTATCATAGTAGAAAGTCTCATTGGTGCCAACTGTGCTCGATTCCAGGCTCAGCCACTCATTTTAATAGTAACAGCTCCCCCTCCCTGTCTACTAGGCAGAAGGCTATTTCACATAATGATGATCACATGTAATCATCTCAACAACCTTAGGAAAAGACTGCCATCATGATCAATTTTACACGGATATATTTTAGATTTTACAGATGCTAAAGCTGAAGTCTAGAGAGGTTTGAGGAAATTAACCCATGGAAACACAACTTGAAAATGATAAAACCAGATGTTGGGTCTAAGCTTGTGTGATCCAAAGGCCAGGCTCTCAGAAAATTGGAGGAGACAGTAGGATGTGGAGCTTGAGTGATCCTGGACCAAGCCACTGTCCCTTTGGAACCCAGTTTCCTCCTGTCAACGTGGGAGGCTTGTGAAATACTCAACATCATGCCCCAAGTTTTCTCCAGTTTGGACCTCCTGAAAGTCCATGCACCACATGTTCAACCTCTTCTCTGTGGCCAGATGTAGGGATAGGAGAAAATATTAGCCTCCTCCCAGGCAGCATTCACAGGAGCACAGTCTCAGGCATCCTTTCTGCTCAGAGAAAGGTTCCCAGAGTCCCTGTCTTTGTCTGGAAATGCAATTCCCAGGGAAGTTGGAAGCTGCTTTGTTGGCTGCATCTTTGAAATATATCTGTATCTGATCACTTCTGATCACCCGCATTGCTCCCACCACCCTCATCTCCTGTCTGGCTCATTGTAATTGTCTTTTAACTGGTATCCTTGCTTCTCCTGAGCCCCCACAGTCTGCTCAACATGGCAGACATAGATCAGATGACAGAATTACCCTGCTCAAAACCTTCTAAAGACTCTCCTTTTCTCACTGAAGAAAAGCCAAGGCTTTCAACATGGTCTATAAAGTTCTATCATTTGCACCTTGCCTTCACCCCATTATTCCTCTAATAGCAGGATGAATTCTCTACTTAAAATTTCAGCCTGTTCCCTCTCAGCAGTCCTATTCCTTTTTCCTTAGTTCTTATCACTTTCTAACAAACAATGAAAGTGAAAGTTGCTCAGTCTTCTCTGACTCTTTTTGATCCCATGGACTATATAAACCATGGAATTCTCCAGGACAGAATACTGGAGTGGGTAGCCTTTTCCTTCTCCAGGGGATCTTCCCAACCCAGGGATCGAACCCAGGTCTCCTGCATTGCAGAAGGGTTCTTTACAAGCTGAGCCACAAGGGAAGCCCAAGGGAATCCTAACAAGCAATATAGGCTACTTATGTTTATTGGTTGTTATCTATATCCTCCTGATAGAATGTAAGCTCCAAAATGGAAGGGCTTCTGTTTATTTTGTGCATGGATATATCACAAGAACTGAGAATAGTGCCTGACACCACTTAGAGGATATTCAATAAGTATTTGCTAAAATCAGTATTAATTGTTATATAGAAACACACATCTGTATGTATGTAATTTAGAGTTAATATTATGAGAAGTAGATTTAAATAATTTTAAGTGTGTGTGTTAGTCGCTCAGTTGTGCCTGACTCTTTGAAACCCCATGGAATGTAACCCACCAGGCTCCTCTGTCCATGAGATTCTCCAGGCAAGAACAGTGGAGTGGGTTGCTATTTCCTGGGAGTGGGTTGCCATTTCTTTCTCCAGGGGATCTTCCTGACCCAGGGATTGAACCCAGGTTTCCCACATGCTGGGCAGATTCTTTACCATCTGAGCCACCAGGGAAGCCCAGGGAATCACCAGGGAATCCATGTTATAGAAACATTTTTATAATATGGTATAAAGTATATTTATTTATTCCTACCCTACTTTTTGGGCTTCCCTGGTGGCTCAGTGGTAAATAATTCACCTGCCAACTCAGGTGATGTGGGTTCGATCTCTGGGTCGGGAAGATCCCCTGGAGAAGGAAATGGTAACTCACTCCAGTATATTTGCCTTGAGAATCCCATGGACAAAAGAGCCTGGCAGGCTATAGTCTACATGGTTACAAAAGAGCCCAACAGGAATTAGCGGCTAAACAACAACCCCTATTTATACTGAATTAAAGAGAGAGAAGGAGAATAGCAGGAGGGAAGAAAAAAGTATGGAGAGGGAGAGAGTAAGAGAGTGAGCAAGAAGGGGAGATGAAGAAGAGGAACAACCCTCTTAAAGTTGTTACCTAAGGAATGTCACACGCTAACAGCACATGCCTTTCAAACCATAGCTTTCAACCCCTTACCTACTAACCCCCGTCTCCTGCCCTTGAATATTTTGGACTTTCATATCTCTATTTGGTTGGTTCAGATCCTCCAATATTAGACCCAACTGGTCTCTGTGGCTCCCTGGATATGAATCTCATAAGTAGGAGGCATGATTTCAGATGCTGTAAAATGTGCATGCTGAGCTCTCTACAGACGGTAGAGTCTTCAGCACTCTACTATCCTCTGAATTCTCTATCAACCTCTGCCTGATCCCTTACAACAGTTACAGATTTCTATTGGGTCTTATCATCATTTGGGCATATATCCCAGGGAGAGAGGTCTCCCTGGGGAGGAAGGAATTGAAGCAGCTGGTCTGTGATGAATTTTCTCTCCCTGTTACTGGCAGACACTCCCAAGGGAAGGAAGGCAGGCAGGTGACCTGGTTGAATCTCCTTGTTAGCAAAGTAACCGTATCTTTGGGAAATAGACTAATGGTGTTTCCTAAAAGGAGAATCTTCTCCCTATAGATTTCACTTAGCAGAATGTCTTTGGTGTGCTTAGGGAAACATATCTGAGATCTATAGGTTTATGAAGCATGATTCCCTGGAAAATATCTTATCAGATATACAATTTTCTTGGGTATAAAATGAAGATATGTCCTAATCCCATGCTCCCTGCTATGTAAGGCAACCCCCAGCTCTTGCTTAGCAGATTTATCGGTGTGGGGACTGAAAGCACGTATCTAATGTGGGAAGATGGACACATGGCAGCCACGGGAGAGCCCAGACCTCTCTCTGTTTAGTCACTGCTTCCTGAAAGTTGTATTCCTGAATTATTAATAAAGCTTGATATTGGGTAAGATCTCTGATTCATGTAAGTTTGATTGAAAATCTAATCCTTTGTACTAGCTCAATTTCCTATTAGACCATAGTGTCGTGGAAGGTCAGAACTATATCCGACTCATCTCTGTGGGCCCGGCATTGTGTTTTTTTATATGCCAGCTATTCAGGGTATAAATATAACACAGTATTTTAAAGGATTGAGAACTGATGTAAAATGTAGGAATATAAATTTACACAAAGGGAAATGACACATTTCCTAACACTCTGACCATTAGTGTCTCTTTCTCCCTGCATTGGGTACAATACATTTTAAACATAAATGTAATTTATTTCTTTATTAAATTCAAGAGTTCTTTACATTGATGTCATGGAAATTGTAAGATGGTAGGGCTTTTAAAAAGGTTTTCCATTTAAGTTAAATTATAGGGATTTTAAGCATTTTTGAATGTTGCTTTACCATTCTGGTTCATAGGAGGTCATCAATCAATGGTTGTATTTAGTAGTGCCAATTTTGACTTTCCTCAGTCTTTAGCATGTCCATCATTTGTAGTTCAAATTGATCCCCATGGAAAAAGGTAATTTATATCTTTAATGAACAATACAGCTTGTCTAGGCATGGAATCTCAATTTGTTTCATTGTGGTTGTGGATCTAAGTATGGAAATTCTCATCTTCATATGGGGCAAAAACCTCATAAGTATGGGTTTATGTGTTGTGTTTGGGGGTATTTATAGGTGCCATATACTTCAAAGTGTCTCCTTTATGCTCTAGAATTGTGTCCCAAATCACCAACTCAACTGTCATGCCTTTATAAAATTAAGAGATTATTCTTTTGTTTCTCCAGAGAAGGCATCTGTAAGCACTCAAATGTAATCTAAATAGTGCAGCCTAATATCACAGTGACCTGCTGACAGAGTATGTAGTTTCTCTTTTAGGTTTTCCCCCAAGGCAGAGCCTTAGAAAAGGACTCTGATGAAGGCAGTTTATTTGGGGTGTGATTCCAGGAAGGTAGAAGGAGGTAGAGGAGCAAGTCAGACTGTGAAGGGGGAAAAGTCAGTGAAAATCATGTTAGAGAATTCCTGCTGCTGGTAACCTGGCCTCCTTCTAGCTGAAGACTGTCTAAGGAAACGTGGGAAATGCACATCAGGATTAAGTGAAAACCAAGGACTTTCTCTGACATCCATCCTTTTGGTTGTGAGGGTTGCCCCTGGGGGGTGTTTAATCTCTGGATAACCCAGGACACCAAGTGCAAAGGCTGAGCAAACACAGGATAAGGTCCCAGTCAGAGAATAGCAGGGAGGGAGTCCCTGAAGTGGGCACAATGGATGGGACGCCCACTGCATGGGCATCACCCGTGTCTGCATTGGTTGGTTTATCCTGTGATCTAGAATCAAAGTATGAAAGGACAGAGCAGAGATCAAGTGAGTTGTTTGGGAGAGAGAGGATAGGATGAAGAAGAGCAAAGTGAAAAAGCATTGAGATGATGTTCCTTGAAGACAGAAAATCGAGGTGAGTTTCAGTGTGGGGAGCTCTGGATCTGAGAATCCTGGGAGAAGGAACTAAAGATCATGCTTCACAGTTGACTGGAACCTGCCTTGACTCTTAGGGTACTTCTGAACTTTATCACAATAACAAGAGAATAGGGTTATGCAGAAGGTAAGAGTTTTATGAAATCTCTCTCCCAGCTCCACCACTATTGATTTCTCACTTAGAGGGATCATGCTTCATCATTAGCTTGCTTGGTTCCTTATTACTCTTCTCCATGGGCTCTTTGGTACACTTGTGTGGGGCTCGGGTCAAGTGCGTGAAACCTGCCTTTCTGCACCATGGCTGGGCAGGGGGCACAGCTCCAAAGCTTGTTAACAATTAACATCCAACTTGCTTTTGTCATTTAGTGCTTAAACTTTCAGGGTGACTTGGATCTTACGTAGGTTTTTCCTCAAAAGGAGTGTAGTGTTTTATTTGTACGGATGCGTATGCATGTTCTTGTGCCTTGTGCTAACTTTCTATTGAAAGTCTGTTTGAAACTTCTACCCAAATCCTGCACAAGATTTCCTACCTGAAATTCAGCTGTAGACTTATAAGTGGTTTACTTGCCCTCCACTCTCCTTCCCTGAAACTTTTCCTATGTATTCTCTACTCTGTCTCCAGATTAATCTTTTCTAGCAGAACTCACTGGAGAAGGAAATGGCAACCCACTCCAAGATTCTTGCCTGGAGAATCCTGTGGACAGAGGATCCTGGTGAGTTATAGTCCATGGGATCACAAAGAGCCAGTCATGACTGACTGAGTGACTGAACAACAAACAACAAGCAGAATTCACATTACTCCATTTTCTGCTCAGAAATATTCAGGTTTTCCAGTGTACATCAATTTAAGCACACATTTCCAAGCCTAGAAATCAACACTTTTTTCTCTGTAATAAGGCTCTGGTGAGGTGAGGTGAAGTCGCTCAGTCGTGTCAGACTCTTTGCGTCCCCGTGGACTCTAATCCAAGCTTATTTAAATGTTTCCCACTATGTCCCATTGTCACATAACACTAGAAATTATAACCCACCTCTTGGCTGTTCATTCCTAATCTGTAACTTTGTTCAGTTAGCATACTACTTTTCTTGAATTATTAATTTGTTGTTCACTTTTAAATTGTCTTCACAATTTTGTCTTTTCCAGAATGTTATGTAGTTGGAATTATATAGCAGGTAAGCTTTTCAGATTGGCTTCCTTCACTTTGTAATAAAGCATTTACAGTTTCTTCAGGTCTATTCATGGCCTGCTAATTCATTTCATTTTAATGCTGAATAGTATTTTCTAGTCTGGGTATAGCACAGTTTATTTATCCATTCACCTGTTGAAGGACATCACGGTTGCTTCCAAGTTTTTGCAATTGCAATTGAAGTTGCTATAAGCATCTGTACACAGGTTTTTCTGTGGGCATAATTTCCAGTTCTTTTGCTTGCTGGATAGTATTGTAAGAATTCAGCAGTCTTCTCTTATCTGTGGGGGAGGTGTTCCCAGACTCCCAATATATGCCTGAAACCTTGGATAATACAGACCCTGTGAATACTGTTTTTCTACAAATGCATACCTAAGATAAAGTGTAATTTATAAATTAGGTGCAGTAAGAGATTAATGACAACTAATAATAAGCTAGGACAATTATAACAATATACTATAATAAAAGTTATGTGAATGTATCTGTCTTTCTCTCAAAGTATCTTAAAACTTAATGCCTTTTCCATCCTAACTAAGCATTTATCAAGCATTGCAGCCGTAACTTGTAGTTTGAGGTTCAACAGCAAACCTAGCATGAATTTCTTTTTCCTTCACAACTACACTGATGGAAGATTCACTTTTACCATAGATCTTAGCAACCTCAGTGCATAATATTTTCTCTTTTCTTAAGTTGAGCGTTTACACTTTTTCACTTAAAAAATCACTTTACATTTTCACTTAAAAGGAAGCACTTTATGGCCTCTCTTGAGCATATTATTCAAATTGCCAGCATCACTACCCCATCTTTGGGGCCATTATTAAGTAAAATAACACAATCACAGTGATAGAGCAGCTGAGATAATTAAGAAGACTTATTTTTGTTTAGTTACTTATTTGTGTCCGACTCTTTTTTGACCTTGTGGACTATAGCCCACCAGACTTCTCTGTCCATGGGATTTCTCAGGCAAGAGTGGGTTGCAATTTTCTTCTCCTGGTGATCTTCCTGACCAAAGGATCAAACCTGCATCTCCTGCTTTGGCAGGCAGATTCTTTACCCCTGAGACAACAGGAAAGCCCCAGCTGAGAAGGCTACTAAATGACTAATGTACAGGATATGCTCGGAGAATATGCTGGACAAAGGGATGATTCATGTTCTGGGTGGGACCAAGCTTTAATCACACTGCTCAAAATGACCTGAAATTTTAAATATTAGGAATTGTTTATTTCTGAAACTTTCCATGTAATATTTTCAGACCATGGTTGAACATGTGTAACTGAAACAGCAGAAAGAGAATCATCAGATAGGGAAGACTACAGTAGTTTAGTTTTGTAAGAAACCTCTAAAGACAAAACTACTGTGTCTTTCAAAGTGGCTGCATGTTTTTACATTCCCAGCAGCAATGTATTAATATTGAGAGTTGCTCGTATTAATATCGGACAAGGCAATGGCAGCCCACTCCAGTACTCTTGCCTGGAAAATCCCATGGGCAGAGGAGCCTGGTAGGCTGCAGTCCATGGGGTCGCAAAGAGTCAGACACGACTGAGTGATTTCACTTTCACTTTTCACTTTCATGCATTGGAGAAGGAAATGGCAACCCACTCCAGTGTTCTTGCCTGGAGAATCCCAGGGACGGGGGAGCCTGGTGGGCTGCCGTCTATGGGGTCGCACAGAGTCGGACACGACTGAAGTGACTCAGCAGCAGCAGCATATTAATATTGCTCTTCCTCCTGTATTGGGTGTTGTCAGTGTTCTGGATCTGATCACTCTAATAAATGTATTTGTTCATCGTGTCTGACTCTTTTGACCCCAGGCAAGAATACTGGAGTGGGTAGTCATTCTCTTTGCCAGGGAATCTTCCTGACCCAGGGATCAAACCCAGATCTCTGGCATAGTAGGTAGATTCTTTACCAGCTGAGCCATCAGGGCAGCCTAATAGATACATAGCGGTATCTCACTGTTTCACTTTGCGTTACCCCATGACACAGGATGTGGAATATCTTTTCATACACTTATTTGCCGTGTGGACATTTTCTTTGGTGAGGTGTCAAGATTTTTGTTCCACTTTTTTAAGGTGTCCGCATATTTTATTTAAAAGTACATAGAATACTTGTTTAAATTAACCTATACTCATTGTATAGGTGTATATGCATACTGAGTTAAATTCAAGAATGATCCCTACTACATTAATGATGGTTATCTTCAGATGAATGTCAATTTCTCCTGGTACTATTACATGTTTCAATTTTTCTAATGAAATTATATTCTTTTAAGTAGTCATTTAAAATCTATTTTAATTATAAGGAGAAAATTTCAGCATTATTACTAGCTATTTCTATTTTCTCTTTTATTAAAGCTTCCCTGTTGGCTCAGATGGTAAAGAATCTGCCTGCAATGCAGAAGAAGTAGGAGAAATGGGTTTGATCTCTGGGTAGGAAGATCCCCTGGAGAAGGGAATGGCAACCCACTCCAGTATTCATGCCTGGAGAGTCCCATGGACAGAGGAGCCTGGCAGACTACAGTCCATGGGGTTGCAAAGAGTCGAACACAACAGAGTGACTAACACTTTCACTTTCACATGTCTTTTGCTGTTTTTCTAATAGTATGACAATCATTCTTATTGAATGACAATCTCCTTTCAATAAAAAATATTTTTAGTATTAAGATCATTATAACAAAATTGAAAGGCTACTATTGACCCATTTTTATTTATTTATTTATTTAAATTTATTTATTTTAATTAGAGGCTAATTACTTTACAATATTGTATTGGTTTTGACATACATCAACATGAATCTGCCACGGGTGTACACGTGTTCCCATAGCCAGGACATGGAAGCAAACTAGATGTCCATCAGCAGATGAATGGATAAGAAAGCTGTGGTACATATACACAATGGAGTATTACTCAGCCATTAAAAAGAAGACATTTGAATCAGTTCTAATGAGATGGATGAAACTGGAGCCAATTATACAGAGTGAAGTAAGCCAAAAGAAAAACACCAATACAGTATCCTAATGCATATATATGGAATTTAGAAAGATGGTGATGCTAACCCTGTATGCAAGATAGCAAAAGAGACACAGATGTATTGACCCATTTTTAAAATCAGATTGTTTTCTTATCATTGAGTTTTTAGTTTTTTTTGTTTATTTTGGACAATAGTTCTTTATCAGATGTCTTTTGCAAATATTTTCTTCCAGTTTGTGTCTTGTTTCTAATTCTTTTGATGGTATATTTCAGAAAGCAGTTAAATTTTAACAAAGTCCAGCTTGTCAGTTATTTCTTTCATGGATTGTGTCTTTTGTGTTGTATCTAAAAAGCATCAATATACCCAAAGTCATTTAAGTTTTCTTCTACAGTATTTCTAGGAGTTTTATAGTTCACCTTTTACATTTAAGTGTCTGCCTGTAATGCGGGAGACCCAGGTTCAATCCCTGGATTGGGAAGATCCCCTGGAGAAGGAAATGGCAACCCACTCCAGTATTCTTGCCTGGAGAATTCTGTGGATTGAGGAGCCTGGTAGGCTACAGTGCATGAGGTCACAAAGAGTTGGACACGACTGAGCGACTTCACTTACTTCACTTTGCTTTTACATGTAGGTCTATGACCCATTTTGAGTTAATTTCTGTAAAGGATGTAAAGACTGGGTCTAGATCCATCTTTTCTGTTTGTGGATGTCCAGTTGTTCTAGTACCATTTACTGAAGAGACTGTCTTTGGTCCATTGTATTGCCATTGCTCCTTTGTCAAAGATCAATTGACTATGTTTATGTCAGTTGATAGGTCTGTTTCTGGATTCTCTACTTCATCCCATTGATCTCTCTGTCTGTTATTTTGCCAATACAACACTGTCTTGGTAACTTGATAGTAAGTTTTATAATTAGGTAGCCCCTCTCCTTCAACTTTGTTCTCATTTAGTAACATGTTGGCTATTCTGAGTCTTTTGCCTCTTTATCTAAACTTAGAATCAGCTTGTTAATAGCTGTAAAATAATTTGCTGGAATTTGATTGGGGTAAAATCAATTTTCTCAGAAATCTAGAAATTAACTGAAAGCTTACAGAAACCTGTGGATCATTTAGTAGATAAAAATGACTGAATCTCAGTAAGAAAAGTGATGTTTGTGGCATTTAATGTGCCCTATTTTCATCCCATGCTCCCTAGTTTGGTGGTAGCCTTGAAAAATCACAGTCTGCATGCCTGGTACTAGAGACAGCAGAATGGAGCTTGAACTCTTTCAAAACCTCATTCCCAAAGAACTGTTAGGACTTGCTTTGCCTTATGGTTCCCTGGAAGACCCTAATCAGAAGACTTTTATTTGACTTGAGCTTACCCAAGACTAAAACCCTTTCTCTGGATCATTTGTTGAAAACATTCAGAAACAAATTCAGGTACTTCACAGGTGCCTCAAGTGATGGATAACAAGACAAACAATAGGCTATACACAAGCTTAAATGAATTACCTGAACATAATTCTTATTTGCCTTCTTCATTGAAGAATGAATTATCCATAGGTGCTTTGAGAAGCTCTAACATATTCCTGAAAGATCTAGACAACCGTGTGCACATGTGGGGCCGTGTACACACTTGTGAATGATGCTAGAAGATCCTGTGCCCTCACCTTTGGTTAACCTTGAGGCTCTGTATCAGTAAGAAGTAAAGGCTAAGGCAGAGTCAAACACTGCCTCGTTGAATGTGGAAGACAAACTTCAAGCTGCACACAGAAGCCCTCGGCAGAGATTGGAGATGTATTCATTTAGATAATCTAAGAAATTCTCCATTCAGTCATTGCTGCTGCTGCTTCTAAGTCACTTCAGTCGTGTCCAACTCTGTGTGACCCCATAGACGGCAGCCCGCCAGGCTCCCTCATCCCTAGGATTCTCCAGGGAAGAACACTGGAGTGGGTTGCCATTTCCTTCTCCAATGCATGAAAGTGAAAAGTGAAAGTGAAGTCCTCAGTCGTGTCTGACTCTTTGCGACCCCATGGACTGCAGCCTACCAGGCTCCTCTGCTCATGGGATTTTCCAGGCAAGAGTACTGGAGTGGGTTGCCATTGCCTTCTCCACCATTCAGTCATTAGTTGATTATAAAGCTGAGTAGAGACCTCAGTCAGACACAACTGAAGCGATTTAGCAGCAGCAGCAGCAGCAGCAGACTTCAGTGGTAATCCTTGACAAAGAACACATATTTTGTAGACTTAGTTCAGAAAAGTCACAAGACAACTTCAACAAGCAGCAACAACAAACCCTGGTGGAGGGGAGTGGGGATCTGATTTCCAGAGTTGCCACATTATTTGAAATGTCCAGGTTTCAACAAAATGTATGAGACATACAGAGAAACAAGAAAGTCTGACCTATATACAGGAAAAAAAGCAATTAATCGAAACTCTGCTTCTGAGAGAGGGAGAAAAGCCTTGATTCTCCTGTTATGTACAATCCTTTGAATGTAAACCAATTGTCTCAGGAGGTAAAGGGGAAAATCCCTACCCTGGACTGCAAGCCTCCTGGAGAGACAAATTTGGTTACCCTAGAAATGGGAGCTAACAACTTTCAGTCTAACACTATTTAACTTCCAAAGTTTGCTTTTTAACGCAAATTTTAGTTTCCTTTGCTTGGAAAGCCCTAACTGTATAGAAAAGTAAAAATATTTCCTCTACTGCTGTGCAGTCATTTGATTGGCTAAGATGACGGCCACCCCAAGGAATGCCTACAAGATGTAACAAATTGGATGATGCTACAGTTTGGTTTGTCCAGGATGGTCCCAGTTCATACATGTTGTAGCTCAGTTCATGCTTGTTGACTATTTTAGTGCCTTCTTTCATTAAAAAAAATCTCCCAGTGTAATAATTAGCTATGCCAACTCCCCACAAAACATTAATGGTGCCTGTTTAGCTGTAGGAGCGTGAAGGAAAGCAGGAGGCAAGGAGATGGGGCCTGGGTACCAACTAATTTGTCAACCGGAGTGAGTCACACATTCATAGATCTGAAGTTTCATTTTATCCAGGCAGTATTCAAACTTGACCCCATATTTCTAAAGCAATTGAATAAGTGACCTGGGAAGGGAAATCTAAGCTTCAAAAAATTATAGGAAGTCGATAAGATTCAGCTAAAGAGAATAACAACGGAAATTATACAAAATAGTGAAGAAATGAATCAGCTCTGAGTCACAGGTAATAAGGAAAAAAAAAAAAAAGCTCTGGTCCATTTTGGAAATGTGAATCAGAAGAGGAAGAAAAGAAAAGGAAACAATCCCAGAGGAGTTTGGCTTTCAGGGAAGCCCAGGAGTCATGAGTATTGATTCTTACCTGTATTTATCCTCAGGAAACACTTGGATATTAATAATGCATCCAAGGAGTATTATCCGAACTAAGCTCCAGTGTTGCTGAATCTAAGCCTTTTGCGGTTCAGTACGGGGTGGTGAAATGTTGAGGAGCTTACCCAGGGCTTTCTTGTCCAGAGATTTCCTTCAAAGATCCATGAAAGGGCTTATTGGTGGCAACATCTCTGAGAGGCTCTCATTAATCTCATTTGCCTTTTGGTTTCTCAAGCATTTTACCCAGATGTCTACTGCAGATTTATCACATTAAGTTGTTTCTATCAAGCATCTTCCTGATGCTCTTACAGGGCAGGGCTGAGTCATATTCACCATCGTCATGAGTATCTCAAGATTTGGAGTCTGTCATACTGAGAGAAGTAAGTCAGACAGAGAAAGAGAAATACCATATGACCTCCATTATATATGGACTCTAAAAAGAAACAATACAGATGAATTTATTTACAAAACAGAAACAAACTCACAGACTTTGAGAACAAACTTATAATTACCAGGGGGCAAGGGTGTGGGGAGGGGATAGTTTGGGAGTTTGGGATTGACATGTATACACTGCTATATTTAAAACAGATAATCAACAAGGACCTACTGTACAGCACAGGGAATTCTGCTCAATGTTATGTGGCAGCCTGGATGAGAGGGGAGTTTCAGAGAGAATGGGCACATGTATATGTATGGCTGAGCCACTCTGCTGTGTATCTGAAACTATCACAATATTGTTAATACGCTCCGCAGGTCATTTGATGTTTTCATTCAGTCACAGTCCCCTGTACTCTGCTTCTAGGGATCCTATGATCCTATGAGGGTTTTTTTTTTTTTCTTTTGGTATGGGCACTTAAATTTTTCTCATTCTCCTGAGCTGAATTAGCACGCATGAACTCATTCTCATTCTCTTTCTGTTGCACTCTCATTCTGCTCAACTCTTTCTTTCTCTCTCTCTCTCTCTCTCTCTCACACACACACACACACACACACACACACACACACACTGTATCTTTCCAAGGTAAGACTTCAAGGGCTCACTCTTTTCAAATCACTAGGGTCATCTTTTGAAAAGGTACGGCTCTCTGGGATTTTATTTTCTCCTTCAGTCATCAAATACACACTCTACCACTTATCCAAAATTATAAATCCATGAATCACATACCTTATTTGAAATCGTTTCACTATTTATAAAGTGAGGAAAACAACACCTGCCCCCTCAAAGAGTTATTGTGAGGAATAAATTGACTTATATTCATGAAAATAGTATTCAGATAATTATGTGATTACTCCTTTTGGTCAAGAAATCCAAAGTTACCTGTGTCTGATAAAAGCGTGAGTCGTGTTATTGAAAAGGTTAAAAAACAGTTGCAACAAAACATACCAGCCAGGTGAAAGTTGGTCTCTGTGAAAGGCAGCTTTAGCTTTAGGCAACAATCATAGATTATTTAGTGAACATCTAAAGGCTGGGGCCATTGGACAATGTTTGGTGGGTGGTCAGAACAGCACTATGCAGATGGTGGGAATGTAATGAATACATTCTGCCTCTGTGGATATTGATGATGGTGGTGGTGGTGATGATCACATCAAAGGTCATTGCATTTATGAAGGTTGGCGCAATAAAATGGTATTGATATTTGCAAAGATGTAGCCATTTTTCTAATGATGCTCTCTGGAGGTCTTCTCATGTCTAGATTCACTGATGAATGGGCAATTATTTTCCACTGATCTGGTTCTACTCTTTGGCTTTCAAATTTCCTGCCTCACTGCAGAGCTAATCAGAGGATATTTGCAGTGGAGTTTTGCTGGTTGGCTGAACACCGAGCCTGACAGCTGTGTCTGGAGGGTCACAGGCAATTAACCACACAGCTCTCTTTCAATGAACCATTTTTTCAGGGATTCAGTGATGGACTGAGATCTTATGAAATAATCATGTGGGTTTGGCCAGGGAACAATGGGCTACCTTTCATGATTCAAGACACATGACCACTTTGATAATACAGTCAAATTTCCAGAGAAATAACCAGATGAGTTTTAGAAGAAAGCCAAGGGAAACTGGATACTCACCACATCATCAAGAATACTAATCCGCAATCTTTTAGACATCTCTGGTGGCAGTTAAAGCTCCTGGAGAAAGTACATTGGGCTTCTCATGATGCCAGGGTACAGTTTAGTAAGTTACTAACATGATGTTTCAATAAATTAACTAAAGTTTGGGTGACAGTTACCATCTGGGGACTAGTTTTATTCCTGCCTTATTTTAAAGTAAATGTTGTTTCTCCTGGAGGTACAACAAGGCTATAACGGTAATAAAATAATCCTTAGTTCAGCCTCCACAAGCAAAATCAGTGGATCCTTAGTGGTGCCCATTGCCACAAATGGAAAAATAATCCTTTTTTTTCCCCCACAGGCATCTGGGACCTGAAATGTGATCACCAGGGCTCTCTTCTTCTACTTCTATCAATCTTACTGGGGCTCCAAATCTCTGGGAGGCAAGGCTGTTTGGTGTCTTGGCCAAAGACTGGTCCAGGAGTCAGTGGATGGGCATATGTCCCAGTTCAGCTGCATAGCTCTGGGTGAAACTCTGTGCCCAAGGTTGGTTCTCTTCTCCTTTCTTAACTTCTTGCCTTTGTCAGTCTCATGGCTCCAACTAATAGTATGCACAGGTTCAATAACTCAATGTTTGTTCAGCCAATATTTACTACCTGCTCACTATGTACCAGGTACTGTTCTTACTGCTTGCTGAAACACACACACACAGACACTTCCTAGTGGTAAGAGATAAACAATGAACAATTTAATAAACAATTGAAGAAAATATGTAAAATGAAGATGATAAGCACTGGGGAGAAAACTAAAGCAGGGAAAGGAGAACCAATGAGGGGTGGGGTTAACTCATTTGCAAGAGAGGCTGGAAGAAGTCTTAATGTGGAGATGGCATTGGAGCAAAGTCCTAAAGGAGGGAAGAGAGTGAACCATTGCAGAGAGGATCACTGGGGGAAAGTGCTCCAAGCAGAGGAAATGGCCAGGAAAATTTCCTGGGGTAGGAGTAAGCCTGGTGGGGCTTGTGGTCCAGCCGTAAGACTGATGTTGCTGGAGCTGAAGGATGAGGGAAGACAGCAGAGGAAGATGAGTTCTGAGAATTAGGAGTACCCGTCAGGTGGGGTCATGCAAGCCTTTGTGAAGACTTTTGCTTTTACTCATTGCAAGGTTCTAGCTGAAGGTGATCCGAATTATGTTTCAGAAGGACCACACTGCCTGTTTTAAGAATAGATGGGAGGGATGGGGTGTCGCAAAAACAAACAGCCAAACCAGCTGTTTCGCTGCAAGTTTTATTTTTTGTTTTAGGTTTGAAGGATTCGTTAACAAAAGAAACTACTCAACATACACACAATAAACAATTTCAGTATTTAATAGAGGATTATTTAACTTAAGTATACAATCATTAAAAGAAAAGAGAAATAGAAACAGTAGAAAACAGTAACACCACAGATATCACAAAATTAGGTCGACCAACATCGAGACGAATAGTGCTGGGAAGTCCCTCATTAACAGCAATCTGCAGTCCCCATTGGGAAAAGGTCCTGTGCAGTGTGTCTACTCCAGGGGTGAGACTGCAGACTGCAGTTTAGGGGGCTCTTGCTTATAATCCTATCATCAGTTTGCAGGCAAAAATGCAGCTTTGGTTTTAGTTTAACCTTTTTACAATGCTGTTTGTTTCACCTTGTGAGTCATAGGATTTCTTGAGACCCTGAGGGGTTGACCAGACCTCCAAGGGCTCAAGACTTCTAAGGGCCACTCACTTTGACTTGTTGTGCTTGCAGGCATGGGGTCTGGGCAATGTCCAGGCAGGTCAGAAGCAGGTCAAAGGCCTGAATAAGAACAACACTTGGTAAGACACATCTGTGAAAAATCGTGGTGGCTTGGACCAGGGTAACCGTGTTAGAGGAAAGAGTGATCAATTTGGCGATGATTTATAAGCCACGGCCAACAAGATGGGCAAGAACAATCTCAAACGGACATCTCTGATTGGCTTCTTTCTCAAGTACCAGTCCCACAATTTTAAACTGTGTCTGGACAATGCCACCTGATGACTTTTTAGCACTCCAAATTTATCATGCCCCTAACACCAATCCCATTCTAACCACCTCTCTTCTTAATATTTTTCCCCCTGGATATAGGAACTTAGAATCATGTACGTCTTCCTCCCATTCACACAGGGTAGTTGATAAAGTCTCAAGATTCTTTCTGCTTTGCCTCTGAATCCACTGCTAGTCCTACTGGGGTCCTGAAGTTAGTCTTCCCTAGTCTCCCTCTTGAAGATTCAACTCCACTGATACTGAATGTCTATTATGGACAAAGCCCTGCTGGAAATGCAAGGAGGGGCTGAATGCAACCCAGCCGTCCAGGTGGCTCGCTAATAATGAGATGAGATGGTAGCAAGACAGGAAGCCTCTTGCTGGTCAGACAGCAGCATCCCAAGACTTGGGTCTCCAGGCTTCAGTCACACCAGGGCTGGGGGTGGTGCTCACAGCCCCCATGAATGCTGAGTTGGCAGAGGTGGGCTTGAGCCATATCACATCCCTCTTACATCCCAGCTCTTGCCATGTCCTTGGCCTGCTGATGAAAAAAACCGACAGTCATCATCCCAGAGACTGGACTTGCTGTAGTGTAAAACCATGAATTCTGATGCACATGCTCAGAGCTTGAGCCTCAGTTCAACAACCCATTCATTCCAGGCCTTTGATGAGCTGATTAATTCTCTCTGAGCAAGATTCCTGGAGTTTAAAGGTAGTAAATATAAACTGGCTTGCAGAGTCAGCATTTCATAAATAGTAATGTGTATGGGAGGCCTTCCCGGTGGTGCTAGTGGTAAAGAGCCCGCCTGCAAATGCTAGAGAAATAAGATACTCAAGTTCGATCCCTGGGTAGAAGATCATCTGGAGAAGGGCATGGCAACCCACTCTAGTATTCGTGCCTGGAGAGTCCCATGGACAGAGGAGTCTAGCCGTCTACAGTCCATGACACGACTGAGCGACGTAGTGTTATGCTCCGAGTCCAAGTCTCTGAATAGACTGAGAGAACAGGTCCATCACGGCAACGCAAAGGCAAGAAGGAAGTTTATTTATTGCTAACTCGAGTTAGGGCACTCTGCCACTTCAACACAGTGGAGTAAGGCAAGAGGGCCCCACCCCTGAATTACAGCAGTATTTATAGACTTAGAACAAAGACAGGGAGTTGGCAAGGGCGGATTGGTGGCAAGGACGGATTGGTTGCGAGGGGTTCTTGGCATCTATTGATTGGCTAAATTTTGCGCATGCGGGCTCGCTTAAGGGATCGTGTTATCTGGGCTAGCTCTAACCAGGCTATGGGGAGTATGCTGACTGGCTGAGTCTCAAGGTCGGGGGATGATGATATCAGCTCCTTCTGGGCAGTGACCCAGCTTTTTCTGTGATTGTAGCTCTGGCTGCTTTAGTCCTTGAAGCTTGTCACGGCTTCTGTCAGGTCTCAACACTTAGCACGTATTCTGCATATTGGATGTTGTATCTCCTCTTTCGGTAAAACTTTATGATATACTCAATTAGTTTTCCTAAAACACATCTAGGTTTGCTATGTTGCCTGTGTGGTAATTTATCTTAAAAGAAAAGCCTCAAGGAATGTAATGTATACGTGTGTTTTTAAACTTTAATCCATATTTATTTTTAGATATTTGACATCTTCAAGCCTTTTCAGCAATAGAAGCCACCTTCTCTTCCTTTAAAGACCAGAAAATAGAAACTTTTTTCCCATCTTCTTATTTCTTTTGGGCTAACTCGGTAAATTAGAAAGTATTGTATCATGTGCCTTAAATGTTTCTGGGTTGGGCAATAGGAGTTACAAGTACATAATATTTGTCCTCTGTTTTCAAGGGTCTTATAGTCCAATGCGGGGAAGGCAATGGCACCCCACCCCAGTACTCTTGCCTGGAAAATCCAATGGACGGAGGAGCCTGGTGGGCTGCAGTCCATGGGGTCGCTAAGAGTTGGACACGACTGAGTGATTTCGCTTTCACTTTTCACTTTCATGCATTGGAGAAGGAAATGGCAACCGACTCCAGTGTTCTTGCCTGGAGAATCCCAGGGATGGGGGAGCCCGGTGGGCTGCCGTCTATGGGGTCACACAGAGTCGGACACGACTGAAGCGACCTAGCAGCAGCAGCAGCATAGTCCAATGGGAGAGACTGGATTCATATATAAAACATTAAGAGCAATATAGTCGCAAGAGAAAATCTAAGCATGAGATGATTATGTGAAAAAATAAAAGAAGGCTCGCACTGAATACCAAAGATTGAACAGACTGGGCTTGGTGAAAGGCAGGGAGAGGAAAGTCCAGTTTATATTGATGATGCTCTGTTCTGATGTCTAATGCCCTGTTACAGATTATTTGCCTAGTAAACGTCTCATTCTGAAAAATCCACATTTAACACTGATATACTCAATTGAATTCAAAAATTCATTTTAGAGCCTTTACCTGCCCCTTACTACAGGACCCCTTTGTAGCTCCCAGCTTGGAAATTTTAGCTTTCCCTGTTATTTCTAGTATTCTCAGCTGAAAGTGGGACCTGCATTAGGCAGACAAACCCTGATAAGGAAACTGGGGTCACAAGTCAGCTTTTCTTTTCTCTGGGTGTTTTCAAACACCCAAGTAAAGCCAAGTTTTTCCCCGTGGAACCCAAATGGCTTAGGTCTCCAGTTTAAAGCCAGGAGGTTCCTATTATGCAATTTGTTTCCACTGTTTCTCTCATTGCACACTGGAATGTTGATCTTAAGCAACTGTCTCTTCTACAAAAATACACAGGGCATCTTTTAACACAATATCTCTTTATTTCATTTGGCTGGGGACAGGAAGTTTTATAAAAGGGAATTTAGAATTTAACTGAATTTGGGTTAATCTCTCTTGAAAATAAAAGGTAGATTACTGTTTCCCTTCCTTTTCCTAGAAGTGAGATCTAAATTCAGTTTTATTTCGCAGAACTTGTCGGACATGTGTGTGGGCTCTTTCAAAGTAACAGAAAGCTCTTTTCTTAAAACCCAATGGCGCCCTCAAGTGGCACAAGCTTTGCTTCTTAGAAAGTCGAGAAATTATTTTTTCAGTGACAAAGCTGCAGTTAGGTCTATCCTCTTTTAAGATGACTTCTAAGTTCATCCTTATTAG
The DNA here is from genome assembly GCA_917880005.1 of Nanger dama. Classification (NCBI taxonomy): domain Eukaryota; kingdom Metazoa; phylum Chordata; class Mammalia; order Artiodactyla; family Bovidae; genus Nanger; species Nanger dama. The sequence continues at coordinate 15,466,040 of CAKJTW010000040.1, read as the reverse complement.
CCTTGGATTTCTGGAGAACTTGAGATGCTTCTTACTACCTGCTGCCACGAGGAGATGCGCGCACTGATGCAACAGAGCATGCTTGACGGATGGTTTCTCAGAACGTTCTCATGGGAAGGGTGCGTTCGCTCCCAGAATCAGTGGTTGTGCTGAGTTAAGGCTTGAGCAAGGGAGGAGACTTGAGAAAATAGGTAAAGCATTTGAACCTAAGCCTACCTTGACCTTCTTCCTCACACATATGCAGTTTCAAGCAAGCACAATGATTTATACTTCACAAGGTAGGTTTCCTCTCAAGTGTCAGTGATCAGCTTACTGGTGGGATGAAGAACTATACTGGTCACTGCTTTTCAAGGCTGACTTAGAACAAAGAATCTTTGAGGCATTCTAAGGAGATGGGTTAGAACTTCCCACAGGCTGACAAATCATTCACCAGACCTACCACATCCCCCAGGGCAACAGGAGTGACGTACCTAACAGGAGAGGCAGGCCAGCCAAGGGCTGTGGCTGAGTGGGCCAGTGTCTGTTGCGTGGGTGTGTTACTAGTCACTTGGTCCAAAGAATTAGCTTCCTAAGAGCCAGGAAGCACTGCCCCTCCCCCTCACTCAACCAGGATGAGTGGTTTGATCTACAGTCAGTGCAGGCCTAACTTGACACAAGCAGACATGATCTGGGGTGTGGAATGGAAAATTGCTTCACACAATATCAGTCAGAGGAATAACCTAGAATGATTCTCAGCTTACACTTTACCAATAATTTTGGCATTTTACACAGGCCTAAGTTAAGGGTCAAAATAATTATCTAACAGCTTAAAAACTATAGGAGTAAGAAAGAAAAGGCTTTTCTAATGTCTCTTCATTGCTTGGAGAATAAAAGATCAATTTCAGCAAAATGTCTTTGAGATGTATGCACAAGTCAGGAGGTTCATCAGCTTCTGAGACATCAGGATTCTGTCGTTGTTGCTGAACTCATTAATATTCCCAGGAAAGCAATGAACAGACAACCACTCTGCTAATCATGGGATTACAAGTCCACACCGACTTGGGAGATGAAAAGAAGTTGAAAGAGCCAAGAAAGAGAAAATACAAATAGAGGTGTAATTAGTTGGCACAAAAGAGAAAGAGTTCCTTGGTTTTGCTGCTTGCTCTTCTGGGAAAGGAACTAACTTTTGCAGCACCAAGCTGTTTCCATAAAGTTACAAGACTGAAAGATCAGCAGAGTTTCATCATGAAGGAAGAGGTCTCACGCTCCATACTTTCTCATAATGCATGTGCCTGGGAGGTGGAGACAGGCATGTAAAGGACAAGACAGGACTTCTAGCTCTTTCAAAGAAAGCTTAGTGCAGTGGGAAAAGGATTGAGACCAGGAGACACTCCCTGGGATTTAAGAGCATTATTCATACTGGCCATTGGAGGGCGTCTGTGAGTCGTCACTGCCCAGAAGCCCAGACAAGAATTTTTAGATGCAGATGCAGATCCAAATGTATTGCAGGGTTTCTCAGCCTCAGCCCTGGTGATACTTTTTTTATTTTAATTTTTGTCTCTTTTTTATTTTTTAAATTGTAGAAGTATGATAAAACATTTATAGGAGACTTGGAAAATATAGGGCAAGGTTACATATAGTTATAGTCCTGGTAGCTCAGCTGGTAAAGAATCCACCTGCAATGCAGGAGACCCCAGTTTGAGTCCTGGTTTGGGAAGATCTGCTGGAGAAGAGATCAGCTACCAGCTCCAGCATTCTTGGGCTTCCCTTGTGGCTCAATTGGTAAAGAATCAGCCTGCAGTGTGGGAGCCCTGCGTTTGATCCCTGGGTTGGGAAGATCCCCTGGAGAAGGGAACAGTATTCTGGACTGGAGAATTCCATGGACTATCCACGGGGTCACAAAGAGTTGGACACGACTGAGAGACTCTCACGTCACTTCTTGGAAAATACAGGGCAAGCTTACATATAGTTCTACTACATATCACAATTGCAATTATTTTTCAAGTAGCTAAATTAAGATTTTTAGTTGGAGTTTCAATACCAAGCTCTCAAAAAAAAAAAAAATAGAACGGATATAGTAGTATAAGTGGAAGGATATACTAGACATGAAAAGCACTATGAACAAATTCAACATAATAAAGATTTATACAATTTTCACACAATAGTAAGAATACAAATTCTACTCAAGGTCCCATAGACTGTAAACTGAGAGACACTGGAACATATCCAGGGATATAAACCAAGGTGCAAAATTTTCATGGTCTAAAGGTATTGAAATCATACAGAATCTGGTCTCTTAGTATTAGCACTGGTGCTCTTTTGACCAATCTTTAAGGCAAGGCAGCCGCCCTCTGCATCGTAGCATGTCGCAGCATATCTGACCTCTGACCACTAAATGACAGTAGCCCTCACTGCCCCCTCTCCTAACCCAGTCAAGACAAAAAATATCCCCAGAAATTGCAAATATCCGGAGAGGATATCGCCCTCCTATGGACAACCATTTGTGTCTTGAATGCTGAGTCTAGACATCAGTCAGACCATTGTTCCAAGGCTCAGATTCTCTTTCCCTAAACTCTTTCTTTATCCTGGGCTCAATAAACAACTGCACAGACACCAAAGTTTCTCTGGCCAACATCTGCAGCAATTTCTCACTTAAAGCCCAGATACAGGGCTCCCAGTCTGGTATGATACAGATGTGCATCCTGCCTTCTTTATCTGCAGCTGTCTCTCTTCAAAACTCCTCCAGTTCCACCAGAGAGAGCAGACTACTAGCGGGTGAGGCACTTTGTCCGTTAACTTACATGAAGCGTCCCTTTTCATCTGGTATACTTCTGGGTATCATCATGCTGAGGGATATGCACATTTAAAATGAGAGAACTGCCTGGAAGGGGATATGGTTTAAATCTAGTAAATGAGTCTCTAACAACAGAATTCTGGGAACCACTGGAACTGTAGCATGGGAGCATCAATAGTATTTACTCATAAAGTTATAATGCGGACTAAAGAGGTAAAGCACTTGCAACAGTACCTGAAAAAAAGTAAACGATCTAAAAAATACTAGTTATTCTTTGCTATTATTATTATTTTATTATCTGTCCAAAAGACATGTTTGGAAAGGGGTAGAGTAGCTTCCAGAGTGAACCAAATTCCTTTAAAACTGTCTTTATTTGAAAATAAACATTTCCCCAAAGAAGACATACAGATGGCCAACAGGCTTATGAAAAATGCTCAACATTGTTAATTAATAGTGAAATGCAAATCAGAGCTATTGTACAAGGAAGTATCACCTCACATCAGTCAGAATGGATAGTATTAAAGGTCTACAAATAACAAGTGCTGGAGAGAGTGTGGAGAAAAGGGACCCTCCTACACTGTTGGTGGTAATGTATATTGGTGCAGACATTATGAAGAACTGCATAGAGGTTCCTCATAAAACTAAAAACAAAGTTACCATATGATCTAGCAATCCCACTCCTAAGCATATATCTGGAAAAGATGAAAACTAATTAAAAAAAAAAAAACGCATGCACCCTAGTGTTTATCAGTTCAGTTCTGTCACTTAGTCATGTCCCACTCTGTGACCCCATGGACTACAGCACACCAGGCCTCCCTGTCCATCACCAACTCATGTCCATTGAGTCGGTGATACCATCCAACTATCTTATCCTTTGTCATCCCCTTCTCGTCCTGCCCTCAATCTTTCCCAGCATCAGGGTCTTTTCAAGTGAGTTAGCTCTTTGCATCAGGTGGCCAAAGTATTGGAGTTTCAGCTTCAACATCAGTTCTTCCAATGAATATTCAGGAGTGATCTCCTTTAGGATGGACTGGTTGGATCTCCTTGCAGTCCAAGGGACCCTCAAGAGTCTTCTCCAACACCACAGTTCAAAAGCATCAATTCTTTGGAACTCAGCCTTCTTCACAGTCAACTCTCACATCCATACATGACTACTAGAAAAAACCATAGCCTTGACTAGATGGACCTTTGTTGACAAAGTAATGTCTCTGCTTTTCAATATGCTGTCTAGGTTGGTCATAACTTTCCTTCCAAGGAGTAAGCGTCTTTTAATTTCATGGCTGCTGTCACCATCTGCAGTGATTTGGAGCCCCCAAAATAAAGTCTGACACTGTCTCCACTGTTTCCTCATCTATTTCCCATGAAATGATGGGACCAGATGCCATGATCTTTGTATTCGGAATGTTGAGCTTTAAGCCAACTTTTTCACTCTCCACTTTCACTTTCATCAAGAGGCTTTTAGTTCCTCTTCACTTTCTGCCATAAGGGTGGTGTCATCTGCATATCTGAGGTTATTGATATTTCTCCCAACAATCTTGGTTCCAGCTGTGCTTCATCCAGCCCAATGTTTCTCATGATGTACTCTGCATATAAGTTAAACAAGCAGGGTGACAATATACAGCCTTGAGTACTCCTTTCCCCATTTGGAACCAGTTTGTTGTTTCATGTCCAGTTCTAACTGTTGTTTCTTGACATGCATACAGATTTCTCAGGAGGCATGTCAGGTGGTCTGGTATTCCCATCTCTTAAAGAATTTTCCACAGTTTGTTATGACCACACAGTCAAAGGCTTTGGCATAGTCAATAAAGCAGAAGTAGATGTATTTCTGGAACTCTCTTCTTTTTCTATGATCTAACGGATGTTGGCAATTTGATCTCTGGTTCCTCTGCCTTTTAAAATCCAGCTTGAACATCTGGAAGTTCACAGTTCATTTTGAAGCCTGGCTTGGAGAATTTTGAGTATTACTTTGCTAACGTGTGAGATGAGTGCAATTGTGCAATAGTTTGAGCATTCTTTGGCATTGCCTTTCTTTGGGATTGGAATGAAAACTGATCTTTTCCAGTCCTGTGGCCAGTGCTGAGTTTTCCAAATTTGCTGGCATATTGAATGCAGCACTTTCACAGCATCATCTTTTAGGATTTGAAATAGCTCAACTGGAATTCCATCAACTCCACTAGCTTTGTTCATAGGGATGCTTCCTAAGGCCCACTTGACTTCACATACCAGGATGTCTGGCTCTGGGTGAGTGGTCACGCCATTGTAATTATCTGGGTTGTGAAGATCTTCTTTGTATAGTTCTTCTGCGTATTCTTTCCACCTCTTCTTAATATCTTCTGCTTCTGTTAGGTCTCTGTCCTTTATTGTGCCCATCTTTGCATGAAATGTTCCCTTGATATCTCTAGTTTTCTTTATAGTCTTTCCCATTCTGTTGTTTTCTCAGCCTATTATTTACAACAGCCAAGACGTGAAAGCAATCTAAATGTCCACTGACAGATAAATGGATAAAGAAGATGTGATATACCTATACATCACCTTAATGTTACTTATCCATAAAAAAGAATGAAATTATGTCATCTGTAGCAACATGGATGGACTTAGAGATTACCATGCTAAATTAAGTACATCAGGCAAAGACAAATAATTTATCACTTAAATGTGGAATTTTAAAACATGATACAGATGAGCTTATTTATAGCACAAAAAAATTGATTCATAGCCATAGTAAACAAAGTTATGAGAAAGGGGGAAAGGGAAAGTTAGGAGTTCAGGATTAACAGATATACACTACTATATATAATGGCTTCCCAGGTGGTGCTAATGGTAAAGAACCTGCTGGCCAACGCAGGAGATACAAGAAATGCAGGTATGATCCCTGGGTCAGGAAGATCTCCTGGAATAGCGCATGGCAAACGACTCCAGTATTCTTGCCTGGAGAATCCCATGGACAGAGGAGCCTGGCAGGCTACAGTCCATGGGGTCACACAGAGTCGGACACAACTGAAATGACTTAGCACGTTCTACAATATATAAAAGAGATAAACAAGGTCCTGTGCATGCCAAGGGACTCCCCTGGTGGCTCAGATGGTAAAGAATATGCCTGCAATGCAAGAGACCCAGGTTCAATCCCTGGGTTGGGAAGATCCCTTAAGGAAAGGAAATAGATAAACAAAGTCCTAGTATATACCATAGAGAACTAAATTCATTATCTTGCAATAACCTATACTGGAAAAGAATCTGGAAAATTGTCTATATATGTATATAGGTATAACATAATCACTTTGCTGTACTCCAGAAACACAACATTGTAAATTAACTATACTTTAATAAAGAAAAAAATACAGACTCTCCTTGTCTCTAACATCTGACTCTGTGGTGTCTGGAAACCTGGAACAGAGCTGCCCATGAAGCAGAATTAATTTTCAAGGTGAAAATTAATCTACCTTGAAATTTCCCTTTGAAGTCACCTTTGAATACTTCCCCCTGAGTTTAAACATCATTGAATAAATGAATGTATGAGCTATAGAGAAAATGGAAACAGGTATTTGTGAAGCACCTACCCTGTGCAAGATGCCATGAGGCTATCTAGAATACTAGACCTAACTGCCTAATTAATAAATATGAGGGCACGCAGATCATCAGGACCAAGCGGGGCTAATGAGAGGAGAGTATAAGGTGTGCGGGAGTGATGAGGAGGGAGTGTGAGCCCCACACAGTGGTGTGGAGGGGAGTGCACTTGGCAGCTGAGTTGGGGAGGAGGACCCAGAGCCCAGGTGTTACAGCGCTACCCGGAAGCTGGGGCTCCTCCATCACAGAGTCCTAGGCTCACCCAGGGCAAGTTTCACGTGGGCCATTTCCACAGCGACATCAGCAGACTCTGAAACCCTAAACTCACACAAAGACCAAGTAATTTTTCTGAACCTTCCAGTCATGCTCCCTGTATTCAGGTTCTTGATGGTTTCTGAGAAACGCTTTATGGAGAGTAAATGGTCTAAATCCCAACTTCTGCTGAGCCTGAGAAATAGGCGCCTTCAAGAAAGCGCATAGGTATCGCCCAGTTTTATCAGTTTCTTCCAATGCAAACAGAGAAGGGCATTGAAGTGTGTGTGTGTGTGTGTGTGTGTGTGTGTGTGTGTGTGTGTGTGAGAGAGAGAGAGAGAGAGAGAGAGGGAAAAGTGTTGATTGCCGGTTGATTTATATTGAAAGGAGGATGAGGGGTGTCCTTGAGCGAGAGATTAGGGTTTACTTCTATTTTAGAGTCAATTTAATATTGTCTTTGGATTAATTTACTTTAGAATAATTTGTATAAACGGTTTGACTTTTATGTACAAGTTAACTCCAGTCTTCATCCTAGAGGTGATTAACCATCTTTGAAACTCACAGGGTTATTAATTAGTTATAGCAAATCCTAAATAGCAATTTAAATCTCAAGTTGATCTCTTGGCTCTTAAAGTATTCATATTGGAGTAAGATTTAAGAGGGCATGTGAATTAGCGTAAGGAATGTGAGATAATTTTAAGTAGTGGCATTCATGGTGTGAGAGAAGGTTTGACTGGGAGGACTGTATAGGACTCGCTGTCCTTGAATGAATGATATTTTAGAATCTGACAAGCCCAGGACTTTGATACTTGATTTCCAGACCTAAAACCCCTTTGATGTGACCACAAAGATGGGCGTTCATGCACCTTGGATTGGGCCTTTTATGTGAGCATGATCATATGGCCAGAGCAGAGCATGGGGTTTCTGCCACATAGAAACTGGGGATTGAATTGTAACTCTCAGTGAAATTTGTCCCTTTCATTGTTCTACTATCCGGTAGTGAGGTTCTGGTGAAGGGAAAGCCTAACTGCACCCACTCAGAACCACTGGAGAGTCAGCTTCTGGTTGTTCGGTTATGCTGTATTAGTTGCTTGTATCTGACTCTGATCCTGTGATCCTGTGGACTGTTCCTCACCAGGCTCCTCTGTCCATGGAATTCTCCAGGCAAGAATACTGGAGTGAGTAGCCTTTCCTTTTTCCATGGGATCTTCCTGACTCAGGTATCGAACCTGTGTCTCCTGCATTGCAGGCAGATTCTTTACCATCTGAGCACCAAGGAAGCCCGCAGCTTCTGGAATCCACCCAAAACGAACCAGAAGTTTGCTGAATGACCAAAGGGACTTAGGGTCAATTTACAGCAGGGTACGTAGGCCTCCAATGGCAGCTCTGGGGATATGCAGTTGGCTAAGACATTTTGTTCAGAAGTCTTATATGGGAATACAGGCTTCCTGAGGAGGGGGATCCTGGGCTCCCCCATATCTGTGCAGTGAGTGATGCAGTAAGCCTCCATCAGCAGGATCTCCTGAAGCCTAGGAGAGGCTCAGCGAGGAGCCACAGAGCAGTGGTCTCCCTGAACAGATGCTGTGGCTATGTCGAAGCTGTGTCTTGGGCTTTCTCTTCATCAGATGACACTTTCCGAGCAGCTGAAGATGCAGATGCCTCGTGATGCTCTAGCAAAATACCTGACACAGAGCTGTGGCAATGGGGGCAGTAGGGCATAGGGCCTGAGGACTGTGGCTTTTAATCCAGACACTTACAAGTATTACTAGAAGAGGGATAGAAAAAAAAATCACTCCTCAGTCTATACGTTCTCATGTCTGATTTCCCTCTAGATTCCTGTCCTTCTCTCCCATGACATAAAATAGAAGCTGTCACCCAACTGCTGACTCAGAAGAGAGATGATGGGGTTATAGGACTGGAAGAATAAGAGAAAAGTGGGTGTTTTTCATGGCGTCATGAAGAATGCCAACTTTCATGGTTTTAGGAATTCTTCCTGTAACTCTGTGGCCCGTTGGGGACTTTTGTGTGACTTGTGCTGATGGACTAACCCTGAATCTAATCTTGCCTAAAGGAAGTACCTCACATGGTCCTGAATCTCCAGAGCTGTCTCTGAGAGGAAACAGAGGAAAATCCCCATGGCTCATGTCTTCTTTAATATTTTCTTCCTTCAATTTAAGGCCTTGCTTCCAGTGGCTGACTTTATTTTGGGGGCTCCAAAATCACTGCAGTTGGTGACTGCAGCCATGACCAACCTAGATAGCATATTGAAGAGCAGAGACATTACTTTGCCAACAAAGGTCCATCTAGTCAAGACTATGGTTTTTCCAGTAGTCAGGTATGGATGTGAGAGTTGGACTATAGTGAAAGCTGAGCACTTGATGTTTTTGAACTATGGTGTTGGAGAAGACTCTTGAGGGTCCCTTGGACTGCAAGGAGATCCAACCAGTCCATCATAAAGGAGACCAGTCCTGAGTGTTCATTGAAAGGACTGATGTTGAAGCTGAAACTCCAATACTTTGGCCACCTGATGCGAAGAACTGACTCATTTGAAAAGACCCTGATGCTGGGAAAGACTGAAGGTGGGAGGAAAAGGGGATGACAGAGGATGAGATAGTTGGATGCATCACTGACTCAATGGACATGGGTTTGGGTAAACTCCAGGAGTTGGTGATGGACAGGGAGGTCTGGCGTGCTGCAGTCCATGGGGTTGCAAAGAGTTGGACACGACTCAGCAACTGAACTGAACTGAAATTCCAAATACTCTGGGAGATGAATCCTTAAGTGATTATCACCGATCTGCACTTTTGTATGGGTAAATTTCATCTACTTTCTTCTGAGTAGGTTTGTCTATGAGACATCATGAAGACAGCTAAGGAGTAGAAGGGAGTAAGGGTAGGATTGGCACTGGCGGTATTAGAGTGTACTGACTTCTAAATTTTTCCTGGGTGTCTCTGAGTTCTGCTGTGAAATGACTCCTGGATGGCAAGTATTCTCCAATAAACTCTAAATTGAAAAAAAAGTTCATATTCATTTTTTCACCCTATATTTACTATCAGCTGTGTCTGGACCAATCAACAAGCCACTGCTCCAGACTCTAGGGGTATAAGACAGAGACAGTGGTGAGGTGGATTAGGGCAACAGTAGAGATGGAGAGAAGCAGGTTAATTTAGGTCATGTTCAGAGGCAGCAATGAAGAACCCTGGATATGAGGGAAAGAGATGAATGAAGATGCTTAAGGTTTGGATTTGAACCATTGAATAGATGGTAGTGTTATTTACAGAGATGAGGGATAGGATTGGGGTGGTAAAATAGAGGTCTAGTTTTGTCATGTTAATTTTCAGATGTCTGTTAGACATTCAAGAGAAGATGGCAAGCAGGCTAGTCTTAGCTCTGGCTGCTATAATAGCATAAAATGGATGACTGAAGTACCAAACATTTATTTCTCACGGTTCCAAAAACTGAGGAGTCTAAGAAGAAGGTGCTGGCAGATCCAATGTCTGGTGAGAGCTTACCTTCTGGTTTGCACTTAGCTGTCTTCTCAATGAATCCTCACATGGCAGAGAAGAGGACAAGCCCTCATGTCTCACCTTGTAAGGGCACTAATTACATTCATGAGAGCTCCAGGCTCTTGGCCTAATCACCTCCTAGAGGTCCCACCTCCAAATACTATCACACTGGGGTTAGAATTTCAACATATGGATTTGGAATGCAGGGCCAGACACATTTAACCCATAACAAGGTTTCTGGAAATGAAAGTAAGGCTGAAATCCAGGGTGAAGTTCATAACCAGGGATGTGAATTTGTGAGTCATTTCCATGTAGTGGGCTTCCCTGGTAGCTCAGCTGGTAAAGAATCTGCTTGCAATGCAGGAGACCCCAGTTCGATTCTTAATAACCATGGGATTGTAGCTAGAGAAGAAAGAAGAGGCAGGGTTGAGCTTTAAAGTTTTGCAGCCTGTAGAGATGGCTTGGAGCTGGCAAAGGAGACTGTGGAGGTTTGGTTACTGAAGTAGGAGGCTGACCAGGAGCCTGTGCTTAACGGAGGCCAAGAAAGGGAAGGGTTTCAAGGAGGGAGTACTTACCTTGAATGCTTCTGAAAATCAGGTAAGATGAGAATGGAGACGTGCCCCTGGATGAAGTGACCAGTAATCAGGATAGGACCAGGTGCAGGGAAGCAGAGATGAGGAAGCCAGATTGGGGTTGGCTAAAAGGAGTCTGGGAGGTGAGAAAGTGGAGGCAGTGAAAGGAGATGACTCCTCCCCCAAAGTCTTTTCTGTGTTACTGGAGAAAAGGCATGTTGGGCTACAGGAACACAATGGAATTTGAAGTCAGAAGACTTGAATCCTAGGACTGAGACTCATCAGTTGGATGATCTTGAACAAATACCATTCCACATCTCAGTGTCGGTTTCTTCATTGGCAACGTGGGTTTGACAATACTGCCTGCTCCAGGGAGTTTTGTTTTGTTCTTGGTCTTTAAATATTAATATTTGCCTTTTGCCCTTTATCCCAAGAAACTGAGCATAGCTCACCTATCCAACAGATTTACCTGAAGGGAGATAAAGGCCACTCATTACTCATATTGTAAGAATCAAGATTGAGTCACTCTCATAGAATCTCTCTCCCATTTGATCATGAAGACTTATCAAAATCCATTAAAACAGACATTGCATTAAAACTCTAAGTAACTACTCATTCACTTATTTTTTTTTTCATTTAGTCAACACACAGTAATTAAAAACCTATGATGGCCCAAACAGTGGGCTTAATGCAGGGGACCAAACCAAGTCTCTGCCACACAGAGTTCACATTATAGTGTGTGAAGGCAGACAAGAAATAAGTCCACATACATACTAGACAGTGATAAATGCTATGGAGAAAAAGCAGGGGAAGTGAGACTGAGGAGTTATTTTCCACAGGTGGCTATAGAAGGCCCCCTAGTTAGAGGGCATTTAAGCAGAGACCTGCAGACAGAGAGGGATGGACCAGAAGGACATAGGAGCATCGCTGGCAGAGGACACAGTGAGTGTCAAGGTCCAGAGCAGGGAATGTACCCAGGGTGTTGTCTGCTATGGGGGTGACTTTTCCTTAGGAATCCACTCCAGACATCTTTGATGTTATATTGTCCCGCCGAGTTTCAAATTTCATAAACTGCTCTTCAGAAAAAGAAAGCGAACTCTGGTAAAATGAAGGTTTTCTAATGGTTGACCACACAATTGCCATTCCTTCCATATAGGGCCCTTTGGAGTTTGCCATTCAGGACAACAGTATTTTCCCTTCTCTGGTAACCCCCAAGATTTCCTCTTCCCAGCCTATCACAAGCCCCTCCAGTCCCATTTGTGCATCACGAAATTCCCACACCCCTCCTGTCGATCAAGGCAATTCTCAGGTGGGTGGGCGGGCCTTCAGTTATATCAGTATGTAAAGAGTCTGAGCTCCCCTGGTAGCTCAGTGGTAAAAATCTGCCTGCCAATGCAGGAGATGCAGGTTTAATCCCTGGGTTGGGAAGCTCCCTTGGAGAAGGAAATAGCAACCCATTCCAGTATTCTTGCCTGGGGAATCCCATGGACGGAGGAGGCTGGCGGGCTACAGTCCACGATATCACCAAAGAGTCAGATATAACTTAGAGACTCAACAACAACAGTGACTTAATGCTAATGTATTAAGGCTGTGGGCTGTGGTGTTCATGCAAGTTCTAGGCACTGCCCTCCCTCCTTCCTCCAGGGCAGTCTTCACTGTAAACTCCGAGGCTGCTGTCTTGTTTCCCAGAATGAGTAAATGAGAGGGAAGTAGTAGAGGGTTGGAAGTGGGCACAGGTCAAAAGCACCTTGTAAGGCAGAGTTTCTCCTCTGGGAGATGCTTAAAACTGCAGACTTTTCTGTCTTCTTACCTATGTCTCACAGAAACAGCACGGCTGGCTGTCGTAATCTCCATGTTGTCCAGTTACCAGAACTTTCGAAGCTCTTGAACGCCCAGCCTTCCACTTCACCAACAGAGAAACAGCCCAGCCCTGTACTAAAACATAGTATAGTCAATTCTACATTTTGCGTTGTGCCTGGATGAAGGGCTCTGTACCACAGCAGAAAATGACACAGTTGTGCTGATTGGAAAAAACCACGAATCTCTGTCTATCTGTCTAAACTATTGTTCCAACTAGGACACTGTTGAGAGTGAATGGATACTGTGAGAAATCACACCTGGACAACAGGTGTTAACCAGGACTTTCTTGACCACAGCGCGGGTAATGGTCAACCTACTTATAAACAAGTTTGCACAACCAAAGAAAAGGGAAGGAGGAGCAGATCAAGAATGATTCCAAATATCACTTCATGCAGAATCTAAAAATGACAAAATGAACTTATTTACAAAACAGAAGTAGACTCATGGACAAAGAAAACAAACTTATGGTTCCCAAAGGGGGTACCAGGTGGAGGATAATTTAAAAAAAAAAAAAAGGATAATTCCAAATCTTCCAGACCTGTGTTGAGCCCATCTATATTTAGTAGGCATGTTTTATCCCATTTCATAGAGAAAATCGAGGCTACCAAGCTGACTTCCTTGTTCTCTGACCCATAAACTTGCCATGTATCTAAGTTCACCCTCCTTTCCTTTCCTCTCATTCAGGACAAACCTCCACTCACATGTGAACCCCATTCCTTCCAGGACCTACCGCCAGCTTCCCCTCTCTTTCTGGTAATCTTCAATCTCTTCTTCTCTGTTTTTCACCACCTGAAAGCAAACTCTAATCCTAAAAATCTCTTTCTTGATATTATGACTGCCTCATCCTATAATCTAATTTCATTCCTACTCCTCTAATCAAACCCTTTGAAGTGATATCTGCATCTGATGTCTCCTCATCTTTGTGTCCCATCTACACAGGCTTGAACAATTTCTGTCTCTCTCTGAGTTATTAAAGCTAGTTTCATCAAGGTCAGTTTTATGGAGACTTCCCTAGTGGTCCAGTGGTTAGCACTTGACGCTTTCACTGCTGGAGCCCTGCCAGGGGCCAGCGTGAGGAACTCCACCCATGGCAAAGGTCATGAGGAAGGAGGCTTGGCATATGCAAAGGCGTGATCCAGCCTCAGGAAATCCCCTGTTCCCGAGCATCTACCCCCAAACCAGAGTCTGTTTTGTGCTCTTACCTACACCTCTGACTTTACGGGCGGGGGGGCTCTCCCCCATAACCATTTCTCTCGGAGAAGGAGTAAACTTGCAGCTCCAAGTTAATAAAAATTCTTGGGTGTGAAAAGAGTGTTTCAACTTACGAACTCTGAAGGGTATCTAGCCTGCCTGTACAGGTTACTCTGGCCACATGTGATTGTTTACAGCCTGCCAACCATGAGAGACATGAGATGTTTTAGACTTACTAAAGGCAAATTCTTTTGGGAAGTTAGAAATTATTAGTATAGCGGATTGTTAGGAATTATATTGGTGAAGGTTTTTCATTTGTTGTGCCAATAATTGCTGCTAATTCCCTGCTCTGGGTGGGACAAGGGTGTCTCAGGTCAAACCTCTCTGCTGACAGACTAGCTTGTGTGACAGTCTCTCAACCATAAACAGCACAGAGAGTTTGGAGTATTAGCATAGGGCTTTTCTCATTGTTGAGTCAATGATTGCCGTCAGGCCTCCATATTGTTAGGCACCTGGGAGTATATTAATCAATGTATTTGGAATATAGAAAAGGAAATGTAGCAGTTTTTGATGTTGGCAATATTAGACTTTTTGAGTTAATGAATTTTCTCTTTTGTTATAGATCACTGTACTTTCTTATAAATCACTGTGTCCTTGCTATGTAAAAATGTAACTTTATCATTATCTTAAGACTAAATAGATCTTAAGGGGAACACTGGTGAAGGGTTTTTATTTTTTGGGCTGATGTTTGCTGCTAAATCTCCATATTCCCTGCTCTTATAATGAATATAACTAGCATATAGGAAAAATAAGTATTAACCTTTAAGATTGATCATGTTAACCTTGGGTTAAATAAATTCCTTTCTTGATTGTAACTCACTAAACCCTCGCCCTATAGGAATACAACTTTATTTGAAGGGTGGTGCCTGGTTTAAGAAAAAGCACCCTTGGAAAAAATAAGTTTTTTGGTTATCAGAAAGAAAAGGTTGTAAATGTCAGCAGGCCTCATGGCCAGAAGATGATGTAAAACCCCTAAGACCTTTTTTTTATGTAAAGCACCTGATTTTGATAAAGGTCAGCCCTGCTGACCCCCGCATGATTCTGTATTCATCTCTATATGTAACAAAAGGTATATAAGAAAACCTGAAAAATAAAGAAATGGGATCAGTTCCTGGAAAGACTGATTCCCCCATGTCATTTCTTTCTTGCTCCCCATTTTTCAGGCTGAATTATTCAGCCTCTTTTTCTCCACTAATATTTCCTACTACACTGTCCATTTCTAATCTCTCTCTATATCTGTAATTAAATATGTATTTTTCCAAGGATGCCAACTCTGCCCCCACCTTCGAATCACCCTGGATCCACTGGGGCTGGACCCCAGCAGAGCCCCATGTTCAATCTCTGGTTGGGGAACTAAGATCCTGCAACATGTGCAGCATGGCCAAAAGAAGAAACGTTAGCTTTATCCCAGTGGTCAGAACCACTGGATGACCTTTATCCTTCTTCACTGTTCTGGATGCCTTTAGCACTCTTGAGCCTTCCTGATGAACACTGACGAGTCCCTCATTCTCTATGAAGCAAGACGTCCTGGTTCTCTTGGTGACTCTGTGAGACTGCTCCCTTACAGTCTCCTCCACAGTCAGCTGTCACTAGCCCATTACCTGGACTAACACCATATGAAGATACAGAACATCTGGCTGTATCTACTTCCTGCGATGGCACCAGACACACAGGGTCAAGAGCCGGTGGACAGAGAAGAGGCTCAGAAAAGCTGGTGATGTTCTTTAGTCCTGACTTGAAAACCCTCAGTGCTCTGGATCTGGAGGAGTCATGCGGCTGAGGGATCTTTTTAGCACTTAGTTTTTTTCAAGTCTCACCCAACTGTGGGGTGAAGGTAGGAGTGGGCCACATGTGTAACTTGCATAAGAGGGAGGCCAAACGCAGCACTAAATTGTTTTTTGGGAAGCAGAGTTCAACAATTTAAAATCAACTTTTGTTCTCAGATAGCCAAAAACAGTTTTCTGTGGCTTCTTCTATTTCTTTCACTAGGGTTACCAGAACTCAGCTTTGTGTTGGAAATGCAAGTTTAGCAGAAACATCTTCCTCTAATGAGGCCTGGTGCCTGTCGGTATTATGTCTGAGTCCCTGGGGCTGTTCAGTGGGTGATTTTCCAGTTGTTGCGAAGCCCATAGGCATCCTGCGGACATATTAAATGGCCATTCCTCCCACCCTGGGACTCAGGGTAGAGCTTCCATGTGGGGCTTGACTCTACAGGGAGCCCTGTGGGGAGCAGCTTACCACTCAGAGCTGGCTGTATGAACCCCCCTCTCTTGGTGGGTGGCTTTACAATGAAGCCTGTGGCCTGATGAAGCCTTGATTCTGAGTGAAGCTAAATTCTTTATACCACCAGCATCTCGCACTCTTTTTACGAACTTGTTGTTGCTGTCTTCTGTCCTCACCTGACATGGAACAATGGACTGGTTCAAAATTGAGAAAGGAGTTCATCAAGGTTGTATGTTGTCACTCTGCTTATATAACCTGTAAGAAAATCTGGCCATTGGAAGCAGAGGATTCACCAGTTGTGGGAAAGTTGCAAGAATTCCCATTATGGCTACAGACCAGAGTCATCTTTGTGTGGTCTGTGTTACTGAAAGGCCTCTGGAAAAGTTCATTTGTTCAAGGCATCATGGATTGCAAGAGCTGACAGGGGCCGCAGAGATCCACCAGCCCAGGATGCTCAGTCTTTTTAAGTTTTCAAAGAGTCTGACCTCCATCATTGTATCAAGTCCTGTTATTTCAAAATGTTTTACATTCTTTCAGTGTTAAGCTCTTCATTGCTGACAGCAAAACATGAAATGAGAACCAAGAGAAACACGAAGGTCTTGTAAAGATAAATTCATTATACCACCAGCATCCCCCACCCTTTTTACTAACTTGTTGCCACTGTCTTCAGTCCTCACCCTCTTCAGAGACAGATCTGGAGGCCTTCATGTCCTCTTTCTTCCTGGGCTCTTAGGCCATCTCCAGTGACCCACGCTTCAAAGTCAAGCTCCAGTGCCAAAAATGGTTCTTGGTTTCCTCATGTTCATCATATATGGCCTTTTGTTCTACCCAAGGCCCTTCTAATGGGATGCTGTTCCTTGCTTGCAAATTAGTGTGGCAGAGTAAACTTTTTTATTATTTATTTTGAGGAGGTCTTTTTCTTAACTGAGGTAGAATATCATGTAAGTTACAGGTGTACAAAGATAGTGATTCATAAGTTTTAAAGGTTATACTTCATTTATTGTTGTTGTTTAGTTGCTAAGTTATGTTTGACTCTTTGTGTCCTTATGGATTGTAGCCCATCAAGCTCCTCTGTCCATGGGATTCTCCAGACAAGAATACTAGCACGGGTTGCCAAATCCTTCTCCAAGGGATCTTCCCGACCCAGAGATCCAACCCAGGTCTCCTGCAGCTCCTGCATTATGGGCAGATTCTTTACCACCGAGCCACCAGGGAAGCCCCATATTTCATTTACAGTTATGATAAAATATCAGCTATATCTTACCATATATCCTTTTAGCTTACTTATTTTATACATTGTAGTTTATACCTCTTAACCCCTACCTCTCTCTTATCCTTCCTCCCTTCTGTCTCCCCACTGGTAACCATCAGTTTGTTTTCTGTATCCGTGAGTGTGTCTCTGTTTTGTTGTACTTATTCATTTGCTTTATTGTTTGGAGCCCACGTAGATGATAGTGTATGGCATTTGTCTTTGTCTGACTTATTTTATTAAGCAAATGCCCTCCAGGTCCCTCCATGTTGTTGGAAATGGCAAAACATCATAGGTGTCCTTGTGGAGGCATCCAAAATCAGAGAGCTGCCACACCCCTTCTCTCAGTCATTCCTGTTTGGGCACTGCATAAGGTCTATGGCACTTCGACACAACACAACACAGGGCAATGCAGGAGAGAAAACTTCAATTCACTGAGAAATAGTTTTGCGTCCACAGCAAACTGAGGGGTCAAAATAGAAATCAAGTTGAGTTTTTAAAAATGTAGAAAATTATCACCTATGTACACGTGAATTTGTGAAGCTAGAGTTGTATACCAGCTCAGTAAAATGTGGATTTATCAAGAGAACTCAGAAGAATCTTATGGAAACAGAACTCAGGAAGTACATCTGGATTTCATGGGACTAAGAAAGCCAATGGGCAGCAACTTACGGTCTGTCTCTCTGACTGTCACTCATAATCACCTTTTCTCTGGGACCCAGTGCCAATCCTCTCCCTGCAAAGACCTAAAAAGAGGCAAATAGCTTCCTCTCCTGACTCATGGTCCCTCCAAACCTTTGCGGACATGGGTCTTTGGCTGGTGCTCACTAAGGTGCCATCTCCACATGACTTACTGGTCTGAGATCACCACCAATCATTTCATTCTTAATGCTTCTAGGATGAAAGTTCTGAGAGGAATCAGCTTTGACACTCTTTTCTCCGGAGTCCACGCTCCTTAGATGAGAAACCCACCCTGTCCCAGTCATGGTGGGGTGGGGGTCAAAGGGAGGGTGGTCATGTAAATGAGACATGGCTGCTCAAGCCAGTCACATCATCAAAGATGTATGGCTTGGACAGTTCCAGAGAAGCCCAGTTTCTAATGCACCCTTACTGAAATTACTGCTATACTTGTCTTACACTCCTCTCAATTTTTATATTTTATTTCAATTTTTGCTTTGCCAAATGGGATCTTAGTTCCCTGGAGAGGGACTGAACCCATGGCCCCTGCAATGGGAGTGCAGAGTCAACCACTGAACCATCAGGGAAGTCCCAACTCCTCTATATTGTAACTTCCTTGGACGTAGGGGCTCTAATTCATTTCTGTGAATGACATCTTTTCTGTGCCTTTTCCATTTGGAAGAGTTCAGTGAATATTTGTTGAGTGAATGTCCATCTCTGTATTCATTCTCTGTTCTCCATATCTTCATTCCTCAGAGAACAGGGTTCAGGTTAACATCTGAACAGAATATCTCCCGTTGCTGGGGCATAGCAGGTGAATGCCAGTCAAAATGACTAGATGATTAGATCTGAGTGACTGTAGGTGAGTTACATAGGTGGGTTTCCTGATTAGACACTATAAACATTCTTAGAGTCACGATATTTATCATGGGCTTTCCATAACAACCGAGCATGATAATTTCTCATCATTCTAGAGCCAACTTCACTGCTGCAGAAATTGGCTGGAGACTTCATTCAATCTTTGAAGAACTTATGTGATAGATTAGAACTAATTTAAAGAAGAGGAGCAAGTGGTACTTTACAGGGAGATAATTCTTAGTCTCTTTTGACACTTTGATTTTTCTAAATTAAAAGCTCGAGGTTTATTGGCAATCACTGCTTGAAGTAAAGAAATTCAAACATTTCATGATTCTTCGTGCACTAATTAAAAGGGCTCTATTTAAATGGCAGAGCTATCCTGATGCCAAATCAGAATCATAAAATTTTGGACCTGGAAGGAATGTACAGATCATTTAACCAATCTTTGCATTTTATAGGAGAGAAAATGGAAGCCGTGACACATTTAGAGGTAGAACTACAACTCCCACCAACCTGGTCCAAGGTTCTGCAGCCCCAGGAAAATCAGCTCGACTATGGGCAAGTGGGGGATGAACATGGATGACATATGGCATCTTCAGTAGTTCAGATCAGTATAGTTCAGTTGCTCAGTCGTGTCTGACTCTTTGTGACCCAATGGATTGCAGAACATCAGCTTCCCCGTGTCCTTCACAATTTCCCAGAATTTGCTCAAACTCATGTCTGTCGAGTCGGTGATGCCAACCCACCATCTCATCCTCTGTCATCCCCTTCTCGTCCTGCTTTCAATCTTTCCCAGCATCTGGGTCTTTTCCAATGAGTCAGTTCTTTGCATCAAGTGGCCAAAGTATTGGAGCTTCAGCTTCAGCATCACTCCTTCCAATAAACATTTAAGACTGACTTCCCTTAGGATTGACTAGTTTGAACTCCTTGAAGTCCAAGAGACTCTCAAGAGTCTTCTCCAACACTGCAGTTCAAAAGCACCAAAGCTTCCCTGGTGGCTCAGATGGTAAAGAATTTGCCTACAATGCAGGAGACCTGGGTTTGAACCCTGGGTTGGGAAGATCTCCTGGAGAAGGGAATGGCTACCCACTCCAGTATTCTTGCCTGGAGAATCCTGTGGAGAGAGGAGCCTGCCGGGCTACAGTCCATGAGTTGGAGAGTTGAACGTGACTGAGAAACTGACACTTTCACTTTCTTTCAGCTTTCTTTGTGGTCCAAGTCTCACATCCATACATGACTATTGGAAAAACCATAGCCTTGACTAGATGGACCTTTGCTGGCAAAGTAATGTCTCTGCTTTTGAATATGCTATCTAGTTTGGTCATAACTTTCCTTCCAAGGAGTAAGCGTCTTTTAATTTCATGGCTGCAGTCACCATCTGCAGTGGTTCTGGAGCCCAAGAAAATAAAGCGTGACACTGTTTCCATTGTTTCCCCATCAATTTTCCATGAAGTGATGGGATTGGATACCATGAACTTAGTTTTTTGAATGTTGAGTTTTAAGCCAACTTTTTCACTCTCTTTCACTTTAATCAAGAGGCTCTTTAGTTCCTCTTTACTTTCTGCCATAAGGGTGGTGTCATCTGCATGTCTGAGGTTATTGATATTTCTCCCAGCAATCTTGATTCCAGCTTGTGCTTCTTCCAGCCCAGCATTTCTCATACTCTGTATAGAAGTAAGCAGGGTGACAATATATAGCCTTTACGTCCTCCTTTCCCTATTTGGAACCAGTCTGTTGTTTCATGTCCGGTTCTAACTGCTGCTTCTTGATCTGCATACAGATTTCTCATGAGGCAGGTAAGGTAGTCTGGTATTCCCAT
Source organism: Nanger dama (assembly GCA_917880005.1). NCBI lineage: Eukaryota > Metazoa > Chordata > Mammalia > Artiodactyla > Bovidae > Nanger > Nanger dama. Next base: position 15,445,435 of record CAKJTW010000040.1, on the reverse strand, counting down.
CTCTTTCAGAATTTTCCACAGTTTGTTGTGATCCACACAGTCAAAGGCTTTGGCATAATCAACAAAGCAGAAGCAGATATTTTTCTAGAACTCTCTTCATTTGTCGATGATCCAACAGATGTTGGCAATTTGATCTCTGGTTGCTCTGCCTTTTCTAAATCCAACTTGAACATCTGGAAGTTCTCAGTTCACGTGCTACTGAAGGCTCATTTGGAGAATTTTGAGCATTAATTTGCTAGCATGTGAGATGAGTGCAATTGTATGGTAGTGAAGGACTTAGGTTAAAATTTAAGCCCGGAAGGCAGGCTGTGCCTCAAGGAAAATAGCTTACTCCTTATCTGGTGACTCAGAGCCTCCTGACCGATTCTTAACAGATAACTTATGACCTGGTCAAGGAAACCTCCTCTCAAGAATGTATCTCTCTGTCGGACTTTTCTCGGTAAAAATTGACCAAATGCCGCAGGGTGATCAGCCAACAGTTTCAACTTAATTACCTGCAAACTTTTCCCACCAATCAAATGTATCCACCTCACCTATGGCCCCTACTTCATTGTATCCCATACCCTGACCTCATCCCCACCTACCTGTGATTTTTTTGTATAAAAGTCCCTCACGACTGGCGTTCAAGGTTCGCTCCTCCTAAGGAGATCGAACCCCGGCGCACCGGCCTAATAAATCCTCTTGCTGATTGCATCGAATTCGAGTCACTGTGGTCTTTGGGGTGACGGTTCCCGAGAAAAGGCCGCAAGGTCTTACATTTGGGGGCTCGTCCGGGATCGCCTCGCTCACTCAGACCCTTTGGCTTTTGAATTCGGAGGTACACTCGAGCAATTCTGTGTCTCCGTGTACATCTGTAAAAGGTCTGTGACTAGTCTGCTCTGTGTTAAATCTGTATTGTCTCACTTTTCTCTCCTGCTGCTTGACTTAATCCTTCGGATGTTTCAGTGAACAGGCGAACGGTTGTGAGGCAACTGATTAGTCCCGTCGAGGGCTACTCCCTGATGGACTTTGAAGGCCTTATGACAGGTGAGCCCCAGTAACTATCGCCCGGCTGGGTGAAACTTCCCTGTCTTTCTTGTGAGGATATGGCCTAATATTACCTTTTTTGTGGGCATGGGTCAGGCACTTAAAAGCCATTAGGGCGCCTGCCACTTGAAGACTCCCGTGACAGGATAAGGGGGTCACGGAACGGGCCAGAAGCCGCTAGGGCGCCCGCCCCCAGCAAGAAAACTTCCGTGCAACGGCATAGGCACCCGAGTGAACTCAAAGCACGCCATAAGTCCACCTCTCTGGCCGCCACCATTCCCGGTAGGATTTTTGGTGGCTATCCTCAGTAATCTTTCTTTTCTTCCCCCTGGTCTTCTCCGGCTGCTGAAACAAGGATCTGTGCCCTCGCGCACCTGTGGGCGCGCCTGTCCGTCTGTATCTGTGGCGTTTGCCAGGGACGCCTGGAACGCCGACCTGGGAGTGGGGGTCGTGAGACTCCCCTCCGCCTGTATCTGTGGCGTTTGCCAGGGACGCCTGGAACGCCCGACCTGGGAGTGGGGGTCGTGAGATTCCCCTCCATCTGTATCTGTGGCGTTTGCCAGGAACGCCTGGAACGCCCGACCTGGGAGTGGGGGTCGTGAGATTCCCCTCCGCCTGAATTCTGTATCTGTGGAGCTAGGAAGCTCATCTGCTCAAGACTTGCCGAGGGCAAAAGTTTACAGCAGCCGCTTTTACCTGATTTTTCCGCTGCTACTCGTCTTACTTTGTACTCGTTAAGTGTTCATTTTTGTGACAAACTGACGATGGGACAGACTGTGACAACCCCGTTGTCTCTGACGGTAGATCATTGGACAGAAGTGAAAAATCGGGCCCATGATCTTTCCATGACAGTGAAAAAAGGAAATGGCAGAGCTTATGCGCAGTAGATTGGCCCAGTTTTAATACCGGCTGGCCGCCGGAAGGGTCATTCTCTTCAGAACAAGTCAAACAGGTTAAAACTGTAATTTTCACCCCTGCTACTGAGCACCCGGACCAGGTGCCATATATTATGATCTGGGAAGACCTGGTCCGTTCACCCCCAGTGTGGGTTCGGCCTTCGTTTTCCCCACAGGAAAGCCGTTGGAGCCTGCTGCAGCAATCTTTGCCCTAAAATCCATGGCAAAGAAAGAAGAGACAAAGGCTCCCGTCAAAAATATATATCCAGACCTGCAAACTGACTTCTTACTTTTAGATTCTCCCCCACTCTACCCGCCTGTACAGGTCCCACCTCCGGCACCTCAGAGGGCACAAGCGATCGCCTCGCCTGAACAGCCAAAAGAAGGGGAAGAAATGGGCCCTGCGGCAGGAACGCGGAGCCGTAGAGCTGTCACCCCGGACTCCACCGCTCTCCCCCTCCGGGAAAACGGGCCCCCTGATGACCGTGGGGTTCGGCCACTCCAGTATTGGCCATTCTCTGCCTCTGACCTTTACAACTGGAAAAATAACAACCCCTCTTTTACTGATAACCCACAATGACCTCTTTGATAGAATCTCTTGTTTTCTCACATCAGCCCACTTGGGATGATTGTCAGCAATTGTTGCAGACCTTGCTCACTACAGAAGAAAGACAGCGAGTACTGTTGGAGGCCCGCAAAAATGTGCCGGGGATGACGGATGTCCCACAGCGCTTCCTAATGAAATAGATGCTGGTTTCCCCCTGACGAGACCTGACTGGGACTATAATTCTCCGGCAGGTAGGGAGCACCTGAGGGTCTATCGCCAGGCTCTGGTGGCGGGTCTCCGAGGGGCAGCAAGGCGCCCCACCAATTTGGCTAAGGTAAGGGAAGTGACCCAAGGGCCTACCGAGTCACCTACTGTATTCCTAGATAGGTTAATAGAGGCATTCAAGAGATTTACCCCCTACGATCCCACATCTGAAGAACATAGGGCTACAGTGGCCATGGCCTTTATTGATCAATCAGCCCTAGATATTAAGAGAAAGTTACAGAGACTAGATGGGTTACAGGGATTCTCTCTTCAAGATTTGATCAAAGAAGCAGACAAGGTGTTTAATAAAAGGGAAACAGAAGAAGAAAAAGAGGAAAGAAGGATCCGGGAGCAGAATGAATGGGAGATAGAGAGAGAAAAAAGACAGGCAAAAGACTTGGCAAAAATTCTGACCACAGTGATTAAAGAAGGAAAGAGAGATGATAGAACTGGGCCAAGAGACCGCAGTAAAAGCAGGACAGGAACCAAACCACCACTAGACAAAAATCAGTGTGCGTACTGTAAAGAGAAGGGGCATTGGCTCAAAGACTGCCCTCAGAAGAAGAGGGGAAGGTCCGCCACCCCCAACAAAATCCTGGCCATAGAAGAAGAAGATTAGGGGGATGGGGCTCGGACCCCCTCCCCGAGCCTAGGGTAACTCTAAAGGTGGAGGGGAAGCCCGTACAGTTTCTGGTAGACACAGGAGCCCAACACTCCTTCCTATTACAATCTGGAGGGGCATTGTCCACAAAAAGGCATGGGTACAGGGCGCTACAGGGTATCGACAATACCCATGGACTACCCGAAGAACAGTGGACCTTGGCGTGGGCCGGGTATCCCACTCGTTCCTTGTGATCCCTGAATGCCCTTACCCCTTGCTGGGACGGGACTTGCTCACGAAAGTGGGGGCTCAGATCCACTTTCACACCGAGGGCACCACGGTGACAGACGGGGAAGGCAGGCCGTTGCAGGTTTTGACCCTGAGGCTAGAAGATGAATACAGGCTATATGAGAGCCCTTCCCCCGAGACCATGAATATGCAGGACTGGATGGCTAAGACCCCCTAGCCTGGGCTGAAGTCTCGGGCATGGGAATGGCCGTCCACCAGCCCCCAGTGGTGGTAGAAATCAAGGCCTCTGCCACCCCCATCTCAGTCCGCCAGTACCCGATGAGTAAAGAGGCTCAAGATGGGATCCGCCCACATATTCAAAGGTTTCTTGATCTGGGAATTTTGATAAAGTGCCAATCGGCCTGGAACACCCCGTTGCTTCCGGTCTGGAAGTCTGGAACGGGCGAATACCGGCCTGTACAGGATCTGAGAGAAGTCAACAAGCGGGTATCCGACCTACACCCAACAGTGCCCAACCCCTACAACCTGCTGAGCACCCTTCCCCCAGCCGGAAGTGGTACACTGTCTTGGACCTGAAAGATGCCTTCTTCTGCCTACGACTCAGCCCCGCTAGCCAGCCTATTTTTGCTTTTGAGTGGAAAGACCCTCTTACAGGACTCTCTGGACAGCTAACGTGGACCAGGCTGCCGCAAGGATTCAAGAACTCGCCAACAATTTTTGACGAAGCCCTCCACCAGGACCTCGTGCACTTCCGCGCCACAAATCCCCAGGTAACTCTGCTCCAATATGTAGATGACTTGCTTCTGGCAGCTGATACCGCAGAGGAGTGCAGGAAAGGGACTGAGACTTTACTGACCGAACTTGGCACCCTCGGCTACCGTGCTTCTGCCAAAAGGCCCAGATCTGCTGGCAACAGGTTAGTTTCCTGGGGTACCAACTCAGAGATGGGAAGCGATGGCTCTCGGAGGCCAGAAAGAGGCGGTGGCCAGAATACCGGCCCCGAAAACTCCCGACAAGTAAGGGAGTTCTTGGGCACTGCAGGGTTCTGCAGGCTCTGGATTCCAGGGTTCGCAGAGATGGCCGCTCCCTTGTACCCCCTGACCAAGGGCAGTACACCCTTTGTCTGGGGAAAGAGCGAGCAAAAGGCTTTTGACAACATTAAGCGCGCCTTGTTGTCAGCCCCTGCCCTGGGACTTCCAGATGTGGACAAGCCGTTCCATCTCTATGTGGCTGAAAATAATGGCATTGCCAAAGGGTCCTCACCCAAAAGCTGGGACCATGGAATCGGCCGGTGGCATATTTGTCAAAGAAACTGGACCCCGTGGCTGCTGGCTGGCCGAATTGTTTGCGTATAGTGGCTGCCGTGGCAGTCCTAGTAAAAGATGCAGACAAGCTGACACTGGGGCAGAACTTAATTGTCACTGCGCCCCACGCTTTAGAAAGTGTGATTCGCCAACCCCCCGAGAGATGGCTAACTAACGCCAGGATGACCCACTATCAGACGTTGCTCCTAAACTCTGAGCGAATCAGGTTCACGCCGGCTACCGGACTTAACCCTGCCACGCTGCTGCCGGACCCCAGCCAGTCCGAGGTGACCCACGACTGTCAAGAAATTCTGGCGGGAGTACATGGAGTTCGTCATGATCTCTCGGACCAGCCGCTTCAGGATGCAGAGGTGACATGGTATACGGACGGAAGCAGTTTTCTTGAAGAAGGAAGGCGGCGGGCAGGGGCAGCGGTGGTCGATGGGACTGAGGTGATCTGGGCAGCTGCCCTGCCTCAAGGTACGTCAGCCCAAAAAGCCGAGCTGATTGCCCTCACAAAGGCCTTAGAACTGGCACGAGGAAAAAGGCCAACATTTACACTGATAGTAGATATGCTTTCGCAACTGCACATGTCCATGGAGCTATTTACCAACAGAGAGGGTTACTTACATCGGCCGGCAAAGAGATTAAAAACAAAAACGAAATCCTGGCATTGTTGGCTGCCCTGATGTTGCCAAAAAGATTAGTGTAATCCACTGCCCTGGACATCAACGAGATCGGTCCCTGGTAACTGAGGGAAACAATATGGCCGATCAAGCTGTGGGAGAGGCGGCGACAAAAGACGGGCTATCGAGATTGCTGGCAATATGCTCAGAAGATAAAAGTAATTCTAGCCCCTCTCCGCGGCCCAGAGGGAAACAGGCTACGTCGGAAGGAGAAGCCAGAGAAATGTTAAAACAAATGCACCATTGGACTCACTTAGGGGCTAAAAAGCTAGTCTCTCTTTTAATTAAAGCAGGATATGAGGTGCCGGGACTTTTTAAATTGGCTGAGCAAGTGGTCCTGAACTGCAGTCCTTGCCAAGAGGTAAATGCCGGCCCGAAACAAGATGGGCCAAGGTAAGCGGCTGTGTGGAGACCGGCCGGGGGCCTACTGGGAAGTGGATTTCACCGAGGTATGTCCTGTGCGGTACGGCAATAAATATCTGCTGGTTTTTGTGGATACTTTCTCAGGATGGGTAGAAGCATTCCCCACCAAAAATGAAAGTGCCCTCATAGTAGCTAAGAAAATTCTAGAAGAAATTTTCCGTGCTTCGGAGCGCCAAAGATGTTAGGGTCAGATAACGGGCCGGCTTTTACTGCCCAAATAAGTCAGGAGTTAGCTAAGTTTCTGGGGACCGATTGGAAATTACATTGTGCATACAGACCCCAGAGTTCAGGGCAGGTAGAAAGAATGAATAGAACTCTAAAAGAGACCCTAACTAAATTGTCCTTAGAGACTGGCGGTACTGACTGGACGGTGCTCCTTCCTCTGGCTCTGTTCCGGGTGAGAAACACGCCCTCTCACCTTGGTCTCACCCCTTTTGAAATTTTGTATGGAGCACCCCACCCCCATATTGACACTTAGAGAGGGATTCGACCCCCGAAACTTTAACAATGGTGATCTGTGTGCTAGGCTAAAGGGACTCCAGCTGGTTCAGAAAGAGGTGTGGACTCAGCTTGCTGCAGCCTACCAACCCGGTACCCCAGAAGAGGCCCATCCGTTCCAGGTGGGGGACTCCATCTACGTTTGTCGACAACGGCAACATAATCTAGAGCCCAGGTGGAAAGGACCCTACATTGTCCTGCTTACGACCCCTACTGCCATCAAGGTTGACGGAATCTCATCCTGGATCCACGCCTCCCACGTTAAAGCTGCACCAGAACCGACGCCTCAATGGAAGGCTCACCGCACCTCTCACCCTTTAAAGCTCAGGCTCTGTCGATTACCGGATTCCTGATCATCCTCTACCTAAACCTCCTGACTCTGCATCAAGGGACCACTCATACGTATTGGGCCTACGTTCCTGACCCCCCATGCTCCAGTCTGTAGGGTGGGATGAAGAAACATTGCCGGTATACGTAAATGATACTGCTCTTCTGGGAGGAGTCTCTGACGCACACATTCAACACCAACAAGCTAATATTTCCTTCTATGGGCTTTCTTCACGGTTCCCTATGTGTTTTTCATACGATACCCCCAAGTCTTACTGTATAAATGTCTCCCCTGTCACTTCCTACCCTCGTGTATATATTTCAGGAATTTCTGACGACGCTGGGGCCATTTCACACCAAAAGGGCGTAGGGCCGCTCGATATACCTTACTGTGGTCGCCATCTGGGAATTAGCGAGGGAATGGATGTGCCATGGACTCTGTGCCGGGGACACTATGCTCTGCACACAATAAAATGGAAGATTGGTGGCTGTTTTCTTAATGATTGTAAGGTATAGATGTTAAAAAGGTTATATAAGTTTGTTTATGATACCATGACTATTCTTGTAATCCTAACTTTCTTCATCTCTTAGCTTTGCATTTTTAAGTAGTTGCTCTCCTTTATCAAGAAACGCACAAGCACCGTGCGAGTGCTCATGCCAAGGTAACGGTATGCCACAATCGCTCACTCTATGATTTCAGGATTGAAATCACGGACAAGAAGAAGAGGGGAATGAAGGACTTAGGTTAAAATTTAAGCCCGGAAGGCAGGCTGTGCCTCAAGGAAAATAGCTTACTCCTTATCTGGTGACTCAGAGCCTCCTGACCGATTCTTAACAGATAACTTATGACCTGGTCAAGGAAACCCCCTCCCAAGAATGTATCTCTCTGTCGGACTTTTCTCGGTAAAAATTGACCAAATGCCGCAGGGTGATCAGCCAACAGTTTCAACTTAATTACCTGCAAACTTTTCCCACCAATCAAATGTATCCACCTCACCTATGGCCCCTACTTCATTGTATCCCATACCCTGACCTCATCCCCACCTACCTGTGATTTTTTTGTATAAAAGTCCCTCACGACTGGCGTTCAAGGTTCGCTCCTCCTAAGGAGATCGAACCCCGGCGCACCGGCCTAATAAATCCTCTTGCTGATTGCATCGAATTCGAGTCACTGTGGTCTTTGGGGTGACGGTTCCCGAGAAAAGGCCGCGAGGTCTTACAGTAGCTGAACATCCTTTGACATTGCCTTTCTTTGGGACTGAAATGAAAACCGACTTTTCCAGTCCTGTGGCCACTGCTGAGTTTTCCAAATTTGCTGGCATGTTGAGTGCAGCACTTTCATGGCATCATCTTTTTCCATTTGAAAGAGCTCAACTGAAATTCCATCACCTCCACTAGCTTCATTCATAGTGATGCTTCCTAAAGCCCACGTGACTTTGCATTCCAGTATGTCTGGCTCTAGGTGAGTGATCACACCATCACGGTTATCTGGGTCAGTAAGATCTTTTTGTATAGTTCTTCTGGGTAGTCTTGCCACTTTTCTTAATATCTTCTGCTTCTGTTAGGTCCATACCATTTCTGTCCTTTATTGTTCCCATCTTTGCATGAAATGTTCCCTTGGTATCTCTAATTTTCTTGAAGAGATCTCTAGTCTTGCTCATTCGGTTGTTTTCCTCTATTTCTTTGCATTGATCACTGAAGAAGGCTTTCTTATCTCTCCTTGCTGTTCTTTGGCACTTTGCATTCAAATGGGTATTATTTTTCCTTTTCTCCTTTGCCTTTCACTTCTTTTCTCAGCTATTTGTAAAGCTTCCTCAGACAACCATTTTGCCTTTTTGCACTTCTTTTTCTTGGGGATGGTCTTGATCACTGCCTCCTGTACAATGTCACAAACCTCCATTCATAGTTCTTCAGTACTCTATCATATCTAATCCCTTGAATCTATTTGTCACTTCCACTGTATAATCATAAGGGATTTGATTTACCTGAAAAATTTCCCCCATTTTCTTCAATTTAAGTCTGCATTTTGCAATAAGGAGTTTATGATCTGAGCCACAAGTCAGCTTCCGGTTTTTGTTTTTGTTTTTGTTTTTGTCTTCAATAGTACATATGGCTAAGCCCATGGAAGGAAAATGAGACGGTGCTTCGTCTTGAAGGAAAGAGAGAAAAATGGCTCACTCTCAGGAGTGTGTGTCTAGCCAGAGTTGTTCCAAACTGGTCAGAGAAGCCCCATGGGCCTGGCTGGGGTCCTGGGTATAACAAGACTGCCCAGTGAGTTCTTGCCACAAGCCAGACACCATGCTCAACACTCAGTCTTCATGGGCTGGAATAACCACACAACCCACCTATGGGATCGGCATCATTACAGGAGTGGAGACAGAAGTTGAGACAATTAAGGGATTTGTTCAAGGTCACAGACCAAGGTCACCTAATAATACCTGGATCGTGATTTGCCCTCAGGTCTCTTAAGGAACCAAGCTTCTGTCCTTAACCAGGGATAGCATTTGAGTAGAGGCTCGCTGGGGACGCTGGTGACAGTCTCGGGCTCTCTGGGCAATCTCGCTCTGCCCTGCTTGTGCATTTACATTTCTGTGGTTACCTGAGCCTGCCAGGAGAAAGTCTGCATGCCTGGCTCAATCTGCCCTTCCAACCCCAGGCACAGCTACTCCTCCAGCCCTTGGCTAGGACACAGCCAGCCCGGGGCGGGACCCTTCTATGTGCTAACATTCACATTCCTCGGGGACAGCCTTTCCATTTCTTTCGAATTCGAACTTGAGAATGGTAAAGCTGGAAGGGCCTTAGAGATTTGGTGCAATCTCCATTTCCAGAGGCTCAGTTTGTGTTTAATTCTTATTCATCTGCCGGTGTCTGTATACCAGGTCAGCACTGGGGATTCAGCAATCAGCTGGCGCTCACTCTGGCACCTTAAAGTCGTATTCGGTAAGGTCCTACCTCCACCAAGAATGCTTCCCCCTCCATTCTCCACTTCTCATCAGCGCCCGCACTTACAGTCAACTCCAGCGGAGCAGTACCGAGTCTGCCGGGGCGCTCTGGCCCCGGCGCCGGGCGGAGCGTGATGGGGCGCAACAGCTGCGGGCTGCCTGCGGCTCTCCCCGCCCCGGCCCAGCCCCCGCGCTGGTTGGGGGCGGCGCCCCCTGGTCCCGCTCCGGGTCCCGGCCGGGGGGGCGGGGAGGGGCCGAAGCAGGTAGCTCGGCAGCCACCCGGGAGCGAGCTCGGAGCGCGGGGCTGTTGCAGCGGGATGGGGCGCCTCGGGGCCCGCCGCGTTGTCCTGCTCGCCGCCTTCCTGGGGCTCTGCGGGGCGCGCAGGGCGCTTGGAGGTACGCGCCCCCAACTTCCCCACTTCCCCTCCCCGTCCCTTCCCCGGCTGGCCGCGCGCGGAGCCCACTAGAGGCGGTGGGGAGCGGGGCGGAGGGCGCAGGCAGGAGCCCCTTGTGATCCGAAGGCCCCGGGAGACCCCGCGGCCCGGCCAGTCCCTCAGCGAGAGCGACTTGGACTCTCAGGCGGGGCTTTGGGAGCCGGGCAGCCCGGGGAGGAGACCACTCGGCCCTGCGCAGCGGCTCCGTCGCCTCCGCGGAAAACTTTGACTCCCCGCCCCGCGCGGCCCGGCCCCTCCGGTCCCGGCCAGTTCGCGAGCCCCGGGGGCGGGCCCTGCGCCGCGGGTCTGGGCTTTGGGGCCGGACTCTAGGCGGCACTCGAAGGAGCAGAAGGAAGGCTTCCTGCTGTCCTCCCTTCTCAAGCTTTCCAGCCCTGTGCTACCCAGACCCGTCCTCGATTGCTCGTGACCTTCAAGAAGCCTTAAACTGCTCGCCGAGGTTCTTTTGTAGGTGGCTGCCCTCTCGTTCGGAGAAGGCAATGGCACCCCACTCCAGTACTCTTGCCTGGAAAATCCCATGGACCGAGGAGCCTGGTGAGCTGTAGTCCATGGGGTCGCTAAGAGTCGGACACGACTGAGCGACTTCACTTTCACTTTTCACTTTCATGCATTGGAGAAGGAAATGGCAACCCACTCCAGTGTTCTTGCCTGGAGAACAATCCCAGGGACAGAGGAGCCTGGTAGGAGGCCGTCTATGGGGTCACACAGAGTCGGACACGACTGAAGTGACTTAGCAGCAGCAGCAGCAGCCCTCTCGTTCCTTAAGTCCCCTCACACGTCCGCAGACATTTTCTGGACCCCATTCGCTGGAGGTGCTTTACATTTCCTTGGCGGCTTTCGGAAGTCAGAGATGACTAGTAAAAGCACAGTGACTTTTGACATCATTGAGCTGGACACTGGGGCCTTCCCGCCCTCTCTGGCTCCTTGAAATTTAATTCACTTTATAACAAAAGACATTCTTCGAGACTTGAGAACGCATTCTCAATCAAAGGCCTTGCCAATCTTTGTGGTCTTGTGATTAAGTTTGGAATGGTTCTTTACTTCACTTTAGGCGATTTCGCAAGGAGCTCTGGAGTGATGTACAGCGCCCGGCTCTGTACTGGGGCACGCCTGGCTCTCACCCCTGTGCAGACCTGCTTCAAAGTTCCTCTGACACTGGGCAGTCAATTCTGCTGTTTGGGGCACTTGCGAGCTCCTCCTCTTCATGTTCCTCCTTCCAGATTCTTTTTTCTGCCCGCTTCCCAGCCTCTTCCTGCCTGGCAGGCAGGGAGCAACCGGAGGGTATAGGAGTCCAGGTGTGAGGCCACTGTGGCTATGGCTTTGGTATATCGTTGAGAGGGAAGGTGCTGGCTGTAGAACAGGGGGATCTGAGTGGGCAGTGAATGGTGTTGGGGGATAGGTGAGGTGGTGATGGTAACGGCCAGGGATCTGAGTGCTCCCTGTGGGGTGATGAGAAGCCTATGGGGTCACAAAGAGTTGGACACGACTGAGTGACTGAGCACAGATTGAATGAAGAATTCCATAGTATATAACTGAACATGTATACTGTTCTTCACCCTCGACTCTAATTGCATGACAAATATCGGATACTGAGGTCTCACCAAAAGCTGCTTTCAGGCACTTTGAAGAATATATTCTTGCTTAGCCAGATGTGTCATGTGAGTTTATCTTTCTTCCTTGGGAGATTCAGGCTGTTGTTTTGAAGAATCTAATTGAAGATGCCAACTAAGGAACGCACAACATGAGAGTTGCAAGTTAAGTTTTATATTTGGAGCAAAATGAGGAGTCAGCAGGAAGACAGCATTTCAGATAGCTCTGAGAAACCGCTCCAAAGAGGTAGTGGGGACGGTCAGGATATACGTGATTTTGGTGAAGGTGGAGTGCATGCGCTCAAGCACCTATTTTCTACAAAAGGTTTTGCCAGTCACAAGGAGCAGTCGTCACCATGAAGGATTTTAGTGCTTTAGTGTGAGGAGACTCAAGAAATGGGCTTATAAAATCGTCTGCTGAAAATATCTAACTATCTGAGGACTTGTTCTGCGAGTTTTTCTGAGAGCACAGAATGCCTCACTTCTACTCTCAACCCTGAACTCCTTGCAGAGGGTGTTTTGTTGAAAATCAGCAGCTGCAGTAGCAACTGATTTAGTCCTTGTAGAGGTAGATGGCAAGTGTCAATATATGGTTGACAAAGGCTTAGATAAATGCTGCTCTCAGTCTTTATATGACACAGGGTGTTATGTCCTCATGGAGTCTCATCACAGTAGGAAGTCACCTTTGTCTGGTAAGCAGATTGGGGATGCTACAGATACTCTGGCTGAGATGGTCACATCTTAATTCATTCAACATAGATTATATTACTTTACATAGTGAAAGGGACTTTGCAGATGTTATCAAATTAGGGATTTTGAGGGTGGAGAGATTATCCTGAATTATCTCAATGGGCCCTAAAGGTGATCATAGGGGTGCCATAAGAGGAATGCAGGAGGGTCAAAATCAAAGAAGCAGATGGTGTGATGGAAGCAGAAGTCAGAGTGGTATGATTGCTGGCTGGGGCCACAAGCCAAGACATGTGATGGTCTCTAGAAGCTGGACAAGGCAATGAGACAGAGTCTCCCCCAGAGCTTCCAGAAAGAATGCAGGCATTCAAACACTTTGATTTAGCTCAGTGAATTCCAGAACTCGTTAAGACAATCAATGTGTGTCATTTTAAGCCATTAAATTAGTGGCAGTTTGTTAGCAGCTCAGTCGTGTCTGACTCTTTGTGACCCCATGGACTATACAGTCCATGGAATTCTCCAGGCCAGAATACTGGAGTGAGTAGCCTTTTCCTTCTCCAGGGCATCTTCCCAACCCAGGGATCAAACCCAGGTCTCCCAAGTTGCAGGCAGATTCTTTACCAGCTGAGCCACCAGCGAAGCCCTAACAGCAGCAATAGGAAGTTTATGGAGGGAGTGTCTGAACTAGTAAGAGATCATATAAAGGGCTATTTAATTCTATTTGATTTTAAACTTTTTATAATAGAGTATGCATGAGTGCTAAGTCGTTTCAGTTGTGTCCAGCTCTGTGACCCCCATGGACTGTAGCCTTCCAGGCTCCTCTGTTCATGGGATTCTCCAAGCAAGAATACTGGAGTGAGTTGCCATGCTGGAGTGAGTTGCCATGCCCTCCTCCAGGATATCTTCCCACCCAGGGATCGAACCCGTGTCTCTTATGTCTCCTGGACTGGCAGGCAGGTTCTTTACCACTAGTCTCACCTAGGAAGCCCTTTATGTTAGAGTATAGCTGATTAACAGTGTTGTGATAGTTTCAGATGGACAGTAAAAGAACCCAGCCATATATATGCGTGTATCCATTCTCCCTCAGACTCCCCTCCCATCCAGGCTGCCACATATCACTGAGCAGAGTTCCAAGGGTCATTTGATTCTGATTGTCAGGAGAAGGCGCATGGCATCAGAGAGCAAGGGAGCTGGGAGCCTTAGAGAAGATTCTGTCCGTGAGCAGAGTGAGCCTGGCTCCAGCACTCACTCTAGAGCCTGTGGCTGGGCCTAGAGAGCTCCTAGACATCGCGGGAGCAGACACAGAAATGTCTGAGTGTCAGTCGTGGAGCACTCAGGATAGGACATAAGCTCTGTGGTCACTAAGGAAGGAGCTGTCAGCTCAGCCCAAGATGGCTAGGGACCAGGATGACCACTACCTCAGTGCTAGGGGTTTCTATAGAAATCTACAACGTCTATAGGATTAGCTCCCCCTGCAGTTGTGCAGGACACAATCTTTATGACCATTTTTAGCAGGCCTAGAGAATGCCCTATTGAGAGGCTGGTGCAACATGTTCTGCAATAGCCAGGATCCCAGGGCTGTGGATTACTTCAGCTTTTCCTGGAAACCTAAGATTTCCATCCTTATAGTGGCCTTGGGCCTACTACTCGCTTCTCCACCACCCTCCCAACTGTGTCAGCAACACATTTAGTATAGAGATGTGAAGCCAGGGACCTGTCCCACCCTCCCAGCCTAGTGAACACCGGTCAGCTGCCCAGCCTGCAGCCGTGGAGCAAATATCTATTCACTCATTGATTTTCTTTCTTAATTTAAATGTTAGTGGACCTGACTCTTGTGGGAGAAACTGTTAGAACTTTCCCTATTGGGATTTGCTTTCAGTGAATAAAGGAGATCGGGCCTTCTAGGGCATGTTAAATATTTGTGCTAATTTTTTTTCACATTTGTTAAGTTTTCTTCTTTCTTAGAGTGCTATGGATTAAGTTGTGCGCATGTGAGCTAAATTGCTTCAGTCGTATTAGACTCTGTGTGACTCTATGGACTGTAGCCTGCCAGACTCCTCTATCCATGGGATTCTTCAGGCAAGAATACTGAAGTGGGTTGCCATGCCCTCCTCTAGGGGATCTTCCTGTCTGATCGAATCAGCGTCTCTTGCTCTCCTGCATTGACAGGCGGGTTCTTCATCACTAGCGCCACCTGGGAAGCTAGTGCGTAAAGTTAGTGATCTCTTGAATAAATACTCAACATCAGTTTGATAAAGTATGGGCCATCAATACCATGGTGAAACACTGTCAAGGCTCTTATGGATACATTTGTGGGGTACAATGTGGCTTTCCTTTCCAAGTGAAGTTATTCCACTCAAATAATACAGCATGAATAAGAGCTGTTTTATAACTTCAGCCCTTCTCTTAGGACTCATCTTAGGAATCTGTATAATGCAAATACTCTAGCAGAGAAGTTTGCTTTTGTTGGTTTTTATTTTAAATCTTAAAAATAATAATTTTCTATGCTTATGCCATATCATCTATAGAACATTCTGGAAGAAACACAGTACATAAAAAGGCATAATATAAAGTTACCAAAAACACTGTATTATGAAAAGACAATTGTAATTTCAGAGAAAGCAAACAGTTCTGAAATCTTTCTTTAAAATACTTTCCTGGTTAATTTCCTATCCTATTCTTGTTTTGCCCTTGCATAGTCACCAGACTGATCTTTCTAAAACAGAACTGATATGTCTTTTTCCAACTGAAAACCATAATGCTTCCTTACTATCTGCAGAATAAGGTTCAACCTTCTTAATATGACTTGTAAGTCACCCACCCCTGTAAGTCTGGATCCAGGTGATCAGTCAGTTTATCTACTCCCTAACTGTTTATTGAGAATTTCCTGTCATATATACACAACAAAACAAAGGAAAACTAAAGCTCCCCTCCCAGGTTCCCTCACTTAATAACTGGCTACTCAACCAGAAATCTGGATTGCCCCCTTGGCCTCTTGCTTTCCCTCTCCTGACAGTCCTACTTTTTAAATATCTCTTTAGCTTGCCTACCTCTCCCCTCTACTTGCTTCCCCCCACCCTTGAGTCCATTCTCTGCATTTCAGCCAGAATCCTTTTCTAAATTGCAATCTGGTTATATCGTGTCCCTCTGTGACCCCTTTATGGCCCTCTTCAGGTAGTCTAAACTCTTCAGCTTGGCTTCTAAGCTATTATTTACAGAGTGCCTAATGTGCCCTGCACTGCTGTGTGCACGGTGAAGCTGTGATCAAGATCAACCAAGGCTCCTGACCTCAGAGTCTTACCTTCTGTTTGGAGTGGTGTGGTGTTGGGACCTAATAATAACCCAGAAACCAAATAGAGAAGATAATCAGAGATTCAAGTAAGAGTCGTGAAGGGAGTAGTCAGGTACTGGGACTGGGTGTCTACTTTTGCAAGCATGCGTGTGTGTGTGTGTGTGTGTGTGTGTGTGTGTGTGTGTTATGGCTGTGCACATGCACTTTGAACTGAAAGTTCAGGGAAGGCCTCAAATGGATGCAGTGGTATTTTCCCCTAACCCCTCGTGCCTCTGCAGCTTCTATCCTGGCTGCCCCCTCCTTATACTGTGCTCAGCCACACTGGGCTTCTGGTTCCTTGCAGTCTCCTCTCTTCTGTCTCTCCCCATTTTTTTGCTTTCCTCTTCCTTTCTTCCACCCCCTCACCAGCTCTTCCTAGAAGCCAGTGCCTTGCCTGAAACACCCTACCCTCCTTGACAAGGCCCAGTGCTTCTGATGTGGTCTGAATTTCCTGGTTAATAATCAGGCAACTGTAATTGCTTGATATACAGTCTTTCTCAGTCATCACTGAATTCCCAGGACCAAACAGTCTGTGTGGACAGAATATGCATATGGGATGGGATATTTACATCTGCCAGGGAGAGACCTTAATAGATTGCTCCTTCCCTCATACCCCACTGGGCTTAAGCCAAGCTTCTGTTCTAGTACTTTCTATTATCACTTGGATACCCTCTTTTTCTAAACAATTTTCTCCTGTGATAGATTGGGAGTTCCCTTGTCTTATTAATTCTCCAACCAACCCCTCATAGTACCTGGCACACAGTAAATGCCAAAAAATTTGAACGTAAAACCAAAATCAAACAAAAATCCAGGAAGATATAGTTTGAAAGAAGGAATGGAAACCAATTCTAAAGTAGGTAAAATGAATCATATGGTCACCTACCTGGGAGAAATTACAGAAACCTTCCACGCAAAGTATTTTACCTCATGGCAAAACTTTGGTTTCTATTCAGACATTTCACCATTTATTTAAGGACACAAAATCAGGAAGTTGCTCTGATTTTTTGGTTCAACTTGATTCGCCACCCTCCTGTAAAACACCCAAACACACCTTTCCCTTCACTGCAGGCAGAGATTGCCTTTCTTTTTCTAGAAACCAGTTTTACTTGTGCTTCTACTTGCTTTTTATTCTGATTCTGAGGCACTTACTAGGGGCCACAAAAGTTAGGGTTGACTTGGAAGTATGGGGTTTCAGGCTGTCAGGCCAGAAGTTTTAAACCTGCTTCCTTGTTTTTCCCCTGAGGCAATGGAAATTTCTAGCCACCAGCTGAGGCTGGGATTGATTCAGTGCCAGAGGTGAAACATGGGAAAATATAGGGATGTTGTTTATTAAGGTTACTTAGTCATTCTCAGCAGTAGATTTTATGATTTAGAAAACATTTCCTGGTTTTGAAAACTTAACAATACACCCTCTAAGTCTGTCAAAAATTGGAGTGGGGGTTTCAGTAACGGAGAGCCAGAAGGATAAGCTAGTGGATTTGTAATTGCTTTTTTCAACTTTATGATTGTGTCTCTATATTCTAGTTGTATTGAATTTAATTATTAATGGCTGTTTTTAATGAGGAAAAAGGATGCTTCTCCATATCTGACGAAGTCTGAAAGAGATCGTGTTCATCTCTGTATCAACTTTGTACCTTGGTGAAAAAAATAAACAAAACCACTGGCTTGGTGGTTGGTTAATGCTTAGGTTTTGTCTTAGCTCTGCTTCAAATTAACTTTGACTTTACCTAAGTCCATAAGCTTCTTTAGGCCTGACTTGACTCAACTATAAAATGAAGGTTTATTGTTTAGTTCAGTTTGGTTCAATGAATGATTGCCTGATACCTACCTAGCTTGGATTTGACTCCCTAGAGAGAGAGGCTTAGGAAAGGATTCCTGTGGGAGTGAATAATTGAATGAGTGCTACCAGGAGAGAACTTTAAGGAAGTGACGGAAGCAGAGAGGGCAGGAAAAGAAACCAAGCAAAGATGGGGTCTCATCTCAGCTCTGGAATATGAAGAGCAGAACACCTCTTTGGATCAGTCATTGGCTAGAGGTTGCCCTCCAGGACAGAGGGTGTGATTTTACAGAAATTTCTGGATAACAGAGTTCATCAGCTGGGGGATGGATGTACCAACCTGTTAAAAGAGATCTAAATGGGGTACCAAAAATCTGTTATACCACCTGGGTGCCAGGTACTGTGCTAGGTATTGGAGAGAGGAAGGCAAAAAGATGGAGTCCCTCATCATAGGAAACTCATGCACTGGTGCAGGAGATAGATAAATAAACAAGGAATTTTAATCCCCCAGGCAAACACTAGGATAAAGAAATGCACAATGTTGTAGGAACAAAGAGGAGAAGCAGGCATTGCAGCCTGGGTTACTCAGGAAGCCCATCTGGCCAGGCTATTTGCTACTACCTATCAGTCTTTATCCTAACCTCAGGCACTTCTGGCTCCATATAAACCAAATGATTAGATGTACTACCCATAGTTTTACCTTGGGGAGAATTTTCCCTCACTGGTGGTTTCCACGGCCTCGCCTAAGAGCAGCTGTAGTGCAGTTGGGATCCATTTCCAGTCTGCATGCACGTGGTGATGCTGACTCAGCCGTGAACCAGGCCTAGGTGTTTGGTCCTTCCACCAACTGGCAATAAGGGGTTTCTCCCTTATTAGGCAACCAGACTCATAAGCTGAGGAAAAGGTGCTGACACAAGAAAGGTGATGATGTGAAGTTCCAGGCCACCATGTCATGTAGCTTGCTCATGACTTCTGGTCCTGTCCATGCTCAATTCTGGATGTCTCACTTCTGTCCCTTGAATCTCTGCTTCCACCATCCATCTGTCATGGCAATTCTGTCATGTGCGTCTCAGACTGGGTCATTGCACTTTCTGTGCTTCTAAGATCTACCTTAGCCATGAGGCCACATCATTTACAGCAGTCTGCATCCCTGGGGATGTGCCCCCAAATGTATTATAAACTCTCCCTATTTAACTTTATGTTCCTGCCCCCTTGATTAGGTATCCTTAATCCCATGTGCATTTCCTGCTGGCACTACCTTCTGGATAGGTCCTGCAGCTCCTGTAGGGTCTAGCCATGTCTCCATACTAGAGTTATGTTGTGACTTAGGCTTTTGGGTCTAGTGGTCAGGAGGAGAGATGGAGGTGTGTCTTCAGGGGTTACATGTTATTTGTGGGGAGAGGTTTCTGCATCCTCTTTCAGCAAAGGGAGGATCACTTTAATCAGGGAATGGGTCTTTAGGATCAGAGTGTTCAGGGGGATCTAAGGACACAGGGTATTTGAGCATCAATCCAGATACCCCCATCCCATAAGTCAAGTTTCCATTCTTTCCCAAACAAAGCCTTATAGTTGTCAGAGGCAGCTTGACATGATTGGAACTTGAACTTTGTTTGAAGCTGACGATGCTATTTTCTGGGTGAGAGTCTCAACTTCCCCTGCCCACCTGCTGTAGGAGATGAGAAAGACTTTATATGCTATAAGGGAAGCCCTTTGGCTTTCACACCTGCCTTGTAATTGTCAGCTAATCTCTCCTAGTTTTTCCTTATCTTTTCCAAAGCTTCATTCAAACTTATCAGTAGACATGCAATTCCATTGTTCTCATTGCTATTACTTGCCCTGTATTTCTCATAGGTTGATATTTCAGAGCTGGCTAATGTGTTCCCTTTCACTATAACACCAGTTCACCATCAGCAACTTGGGATTAGCCCCTTTAGAAGGGAAAGAAGTAGAATTGGGTAGATAGAGAAGCAGATTTGCAATTCAGTTTCAGTAGAAGCTTCGGCCCTCTTGAGAGTTCTGAAGAGGGACTGATCCATCAGAAGTGTCCTAAGTTGGAATAAGAGAACACAGCGTTTATACCCCACGACAGATCTGTGGGCTACCCCAGGAAGCAGGTGTGGCCTTGGGTAAGGGTCTCTCCTGCAGGGAGATGACAATATAAGTGTAACAGTCATTGTGTAATAAGTTTACTGACTTCTTTTTTTCCTACAGCATCTTTTTATGGTGAAAGCTACGTGAGGCTCAATATCATAGACGTTTCCTCTGAGCTATCTCTTCAGTTAAAATTTCAAACCAGCAAACCACAGGGATTACTTTTTCTTGCAGCTGGGGAAAATGACTACTGTATAATAGAACTTCTATCAGGAAACTTAAGGGTAAGATTTTTTTAATCTTTAAAAATGTACAACAATTCAATTACTGGAGGGAAAAACAGTGAGAGAAAGAGGACAAAACACGTGATTATTGTTATTTCACTAGAATAAAATCAGATGCCTCATGTAAGGATTGAGATCGTCCCCAATTTTATGAGCGTGTCTTAAATATTCCAACGCAAAACATTTTCATTTCAATATGTAGTCCATAAGTGTGGGAAGGGGTTTACATGTCCAGGTTTCTCTTTATCTTTGTGAATGGCCATATTTTCTCAATGAAACACTGTGAGATGAGATTGCTTAATTATGATTCTTTGTCTTTCAGGTGAGAGTGAATTTGGGGACAGGTGAACTAGTGCTTCTTTCTAAGCAAAGACTTCGTGTGGATGACTTGGCTTGGCATTTAGTGGAGTTGTACTGTGTTAAGGATCATGTCTCTCTGGTTATTGACCAGCATTATGAGAAGACTGGCTGGATCACTGGTGGGATGCACAATTTGCACTTTCAACATGGAATCTACACAGCGGGCCACGATGGACTTGATGTCTCGTATCTTGATGGACAGCTCCCCAATTTCCGTGGCTGTATGGAGGATGTGGTGTTTAACCAGAGGGAGATCCTTTCCTCTCTTAGATCTTACCCTGGTTTTAAGAAAGTTTATGAGGTGTCACTAGGATGCAGTGATGAATTTTTTGCAGGGGAGGATGAAGCCATCAATTTCTTTAGCTCCAGATCTTATGTCACCTTCCCAGAGTGGAAGATCCAACGGGACGGGCTGTTGGAATTTGCTTTGCAGACTGGAACTCAACAAGCCTTGCTTTTATTTCAGTCAGGTAGAGAAGGAGATTTTGTCGCTTTGGAAATAGTTAAAGGTTTTTTGAAGGCTCATGTAGGAAGAAATAGGAGTGATACTCAGCTCTCTTCTTTTAGCTTAGTGAGTGACAACCAGTGGCACAATATTCAACTCAGATTCACTGAAAGATACCTGGGCCTGATGGTGGATGAACAAAGAGTAAGGACAAACCTGCCTTTGCAGAGCAAACTGTTTGTATCTGCAGGCCCTCTCTTTGTGGGAGGTCTTGATAGACACAAGGGAGAAGAAGTTAGGAGGTTAGGACTTGCCTCTGTGCCTGGGAAATCTGCTGGAGGAACCTCTTTTAAAGGGTGCTTAAGAGGCTTGGAAGCCAACTCAGAAAAGAGAGCATTAAAGGATGCCTTTGTTTCCAAAGATGTATCTGCTGCGTGTAAAACGAAGGGCAGTGATAATGAAAACCCTTCTGCAACAACCTTGGAGAAACTGCTGCTGGCAGAAGTTCCCCTTTCCACTGCCGACTCTGAGGCGGGCAAGCCTAGTCTTCAAGATGTGAGTAGCTATTTCTTGGTCCTGAATAACTTGGAGGTCCAAGAAGGTGGGCAAGCCTTACTGGAACAAGGCATATGAAGGTGGATATGCAGCTGAAGGATTTGGGTATCCATCAGTCTCAGATACTCTTTAAAATAAAGGAGATGCCTGTTTATGGGTTCCTTCGATTAGATGTTTCCCCAGCAAGGACTGGAAAAAGTTTTCACTCTGTTGGATTTGGAACAAGGGAACATTTGGTATGTCCATGACGGTTCAGAAGAACCTAGGGATTATTTTACATTTTCAGTCTCTTCCAACTGCAAGAGGGAAGTGCCACTGTATCTGCAAGGACATGTTTCTTATGTGTTTAACATTGTTGTCATTCCAGTAAATGATCCCCCAAACCTTAAGCTCCCTGAAGGAAACTTGCTTCTAGTGTTTGAGAATTCTAAGAAACGACTGACTTCAAATATCATACATGTTTCAGACCCAGACACAGATTCCTTGAGTCTTAGTGTCTCAGTGCTTGGCAACTTCAGTTCAGATGCTGGGTTTTTAGAAAACATCAATGATCCCGGGAGAGCCATTAATGGTTTCTCATATGGGGATTTAAGAGATGGCAACATTTTCTATTTGCACAGGGGCCGTCCAAACTCCCGGATCCTTCTGAGAGCAAATGATGGAGAGCTGGTTAGCAGTACAGTGGTGTTGCGGGTCATGGCTATTCCTTGGGACTTGGCAGTGGCCAGTCGGACCGGTGTGGCCGTACAGCAGGGTGGTTCGGTTCTGATTACGCAGAGCAACTTGTTGGTGGAGGTTAATGGTGAACGCCCTGAGGTGGACACCCGTTATGTTATCACTTATCCTCCTCACTTTGGCCAAATTCAGCAGCAAGGGCCAGGTGGCGAGTGGAAACAAATTAGTACCTTTTCTCAGCGTTCTGTTGATCAGAGTCAGATCCGGTACTGTACTACATTCAAAGATTTGCAACTAGAAAATGTTACGGATCACTTTAAGTTTAAAGTTGACATAGAAGGAAAAAGCAGCAAAGAGCTGGTGTTTACTATTACGATACAGTGGCTAAAGTTTACCCTTCTGAAAAATGTTGCCCTTGAGATCAGTAAAATAAACAGGCACGTATTGAATTCTGATCACTTACAGGCCGTGACAGAGGGGGTAGAAGTAGCTGAGAGGGAATTGCATTTTAAGTTACTGACCCCACCTAAGAAAGGAAAATTGTTACTTGGCACAGAAGTTCTACAGACAAACTCAGTCTTCAGCCAACAAAACATTACAGATGGTAAGATAAGTTATGAACCACAGGAGAGGCCCAGGGAATATTCACAAGATATTTTCAGGTTCTTGATGGTTGCAAAACACATAGAATCAGAAGATTATACTTTCAGAATCAACTTTAAAGCAGAGAGGAGGCACGTTATTGTAACGAACAGAGGATTACTTGTAAAAGAAGGAGAAGGGAAATTAATCACAAAGTCGGAATTATTTGCTCAAACCTTGGACAATCAGACTTTCCAATATACAGTCACCAAGAGTCCGCAACACGGGAAGCTGAAACTGATTCGCTCTTCAGATTCTCCTGGAAATCAGGGCAACATTACTGCCTTCACAGATCAAGACATCCTGGGTGAGCAGCTGATATATGAGCACGATGACTCTGAGACCCAGAGTGACGAATTCCTCCTCGTGGCCTCCACCGCAGGACCAGACCAAGAGGGAGCGTTCAGGGATCTTGACATGGAGCATCTGTCTACAGAAATCAAAGTCACCATTTCTGTGGAGTTGAAGAATGATGAGAAACCAGTGCGCGTGGTGGATAAGGTCTTTCAGGTTGTGCGGAACGGCCAGCGCGTGTTGACCCTCTCAGATCTCTGCTACCATGACCCTGACTCAGATTTTGACGACGGGCAGTTGCTCTATATCCGGCGGGGCATCCCGAACGGGGACTTGGTGCAAGCCAGTGACCCAACGCAGAAACTCTACCAGTTCAGGCAAGAGGACCTGCGGGAAGGACGTGTGCTCTTCAGGCACCAGGGCGCAGACTCGGCCCGCTTTGTGTTGTTCGTGACGGATGGTGTCCACTATGCATCATCCCTCCTTGAAGTCAGCGTGTCAGACCCCTACGTCCGTGTAGTCAACAACACGGGGCTGCTCGTACAGAGAGGAAAAGACAGCAGCCTCACGACAGCCAACCTCAGTGTCACCACAAACCAAGATGTCAGAACAGACCACGAGGTCGAATTCCATATTGTGCAGCCCCCAAAGCACGGCAGAGTGCTGGTCAGCAGCTCAGCTCCTGGCTCATTTTCCATGCATGACTTGAAGCAAGGGCATGTGATTTACAGGCATGGCGGCAGTGGCAGCTTCGATATGTTCAACCTAACAGTGAGAGTTAAAGATATACATTTATATGCGGGAGTCTACGTGCAGGTGGACTCAGAAAGCCACCAACATCACACGCGAATTCTGCACAGCAAGACCCTTGTGGTTGAAGAAGGAAAACCAGTAAAACTGAGTAAAGGAAGGCTTCAGGTAGGTG
Source organism: Nanger dama (assembly GCA_917880005.1). NCBI lineage: Eukaryota > Metazoa > Chordata > Mammalia > Artiodactyla > Bovidae > Nanger > Nanger dama. The sequence goes on along the minus strand of CAKJTW010000040.1, from coordinate 15,421,565 downwards.
GTGGTCCCAGCTCCTAGCGTTCTCCCCCTCTGGAATCACAGGGACAAATGATCTCTTTGTTTGATTCTGAGAGCTATTTTTGTGCTGATTTCTCCCCTGGTATTTGGAATGACTTTTTAAAAATGCAGATGCCATTGAGAAGAAAAGCCAGACGGTTCCATGATTTTGAAACTGCTAATTGTTCTATTGGAAATGGACTATGACGAATCCTAAAGTCCCTTCATTTTAAAGCTGTGTGCACATGATCACACGAGTATGCATATATGTTTATAATGTAGAATAACCTGCAAAGGAGGAGGGAATGTATATGTTACAGTGAATGAAGAGGTCATTACTTTTTTCATTTTTCGTGGCAACACTGCCAATATTTCATTTGATCTGAGTTACATTTGTAATGTGGTGAAGCAGGGTATAAAAGTGTAATTTAACAGACATAAAAAGGATTCCTAAAGCAGACGAGGATACTATATTACACAGTTTATTTCTTTAGCTCTGAATGTAGCCTTGTGTAGTTTCTTGAAATTGATGGATAAATTGGCCCAGACCTGGGGAATGCCAAGGGTGAGACTTCACACCAGAAGCCGCCTGGTTTCCTGAGGCTCCAACTTGAGAGCCTCTAGCAGCACAGCCCTGCTGATCAGAGTTAGGGAAGAATGAGTAATCTGTGCAAGGTATGTAAACTGATTTATGATAATTGGCCACAAGTGCAAGCTATTCTGAATCTACCCTCAGGACTGCAAACTAGTTTGCCTGCTTGCTAAGTACAGCCAATAACATTAAGTAGGAATGAATTTGGACTTCTATGGTGGGTCAGTGGTAAAGAATCTGCCTGCAGTATAGGAGACCTGGGTTTGATCCCTGGGTCGGGAAGATCCCCTGGAGGAGGGCATGGCAACCCACTCCAATATTCTTGCCTGGATAGTCCCATGGACAGAGGAGCCTGGTGGCTACAGTCCATGGGGTTGCAAAGAGTCTAACACGACTGAGCGACTGAACAGTAGCAGCAGCAGAAATGAATTCAAGTCAGAGAAATTTATTCAGTAAATTTCTTCACTTGACTAAGAGAATATGGAGCCCACCAGCTTTTTTCTCAATTATTTTTCAGGATCTTAGAGAATTTAAGTTTCACCACAAGGGGGTGTACATAGTTCATGGACTGTAAATCTATCACAAAGTTTTGAGATGAATTTTGCTGAATCAGTAAATTAAATGTAAAATGCTGAGCTAGTTTAAAAATAGACTTTAAAGTCTTGCAATTTTAGTACTTTATCTGCTACTTCTTCTACTATCTTTTGTTCCTTCTCTAGATACCATTTTATTTCTTTCAGCTCTATTTTCTGAGTCCTAGGTTTCTTGCCACTGTGAACGATGTCTTGATAATACATTAGTAACTGTTCAAATGTGGCTTTGTCTTTGTGATCGGGACTTAAATTCGAAATATTAGCATGGTTACCAGAACATACCCAGGCTTAAACTGTGCCTGAACCTGGATTGTAACTGAAGCCATTTGTGAACATTAATAGAAAAAAATTTAGTTCATCAAGGGTCTTGACTCTTCTATAGATTAATGTTTTTCTTTTTGTGTCTCTGTGTTGTTAATGTGCACTCAAGGCTGTGCACGAAGACCCTGTTCCTTCAGAGGCAGTGTTCATTGTTAGAACTCCTCCAGTGCATGGATACCTTCGAAGGACTTTACCGGAGGAGGGTAGCGTGAGTACAGAGGAGAAGTTCCCTTTGATGTTTACGCAGCAGGATGTTGATGATGGTTACATCCATTATGTGCAGACAATGCCTGACCAACAACAGGACCGTTTTATACTGGATGTTATGAGTGACTTCCAAGCTGTGAGCAGACTTGAAATCCTGGTGGATATTGTCCCTAAACGTATTCCTCTGGCAGTACAAAATTTCACAGTCCAGGAAGGTGGCTCCAAGGCACTTCCAGAAGACTATTTCAGAATTCCAAGCAAGCATTTTGAGGGACTTGACTGTGAATTTGTTCTACTCAAACCACCGAAACATGGTTATGTTGAAAATTCTCATCTTCCAAGAGTAAAGCTGATGAAATTTACCAGGAAACAGGTAATAACTCTCAATTAATATATTTGGATTTGGATATGTTGGATAAGAAAAAAAAATTGGCTATTTATCACTTGGATTCACAGACTTTGGGAAGGGATGGAGCCTTAGAAGATATCTGGTCCAACCTCCCAGCAGATAGAGAAGCCCTTCCATGATAACTCCATAGAGAGATCATCTAGTCAATGCTTAATTATCCTCAGTGAGTTATTAGAGTGTTATTACTGTGGTAGTTTGCTTTCTTACCATGAATAAAATAATGATTTCCATACTTAAAAAAATATTGCAAAGTATCCTTCAGATCCCCATTATTTCCTTTACAAGTTCCTAGAAACACACTGTCTTCAGGATGGAAACAATGAGCAGCTATCTAGCATCTTTGGATATCTTTGTCCAGTTAGCTAAGAACGCATGTTGCTGCTTCATTTTGCTTCAAGAATTTCACCTCATCAAGTGACTTGAATCCAATTACTAAAAACTTACTCTGTTCAAGTTACTGTGTAAGGTTTCCATGATAAGTAGACATATTTTTTTGCCTTCAAGAATTGCTGTGGGGGAGTTAGGCACATGAGCTTTAATACAAGCTATACTCTTCTTGTCTTTCATGTAGCACTTTAACAATGATACTGTGGGTGTGCAGAATGGTCACACTTGACTCTAATTGAAGGCTTCTCAGGGGGAATAAAGTTTCAGCTAGACTTTTAGGATAGAGAGAAAGCTGGGAGATAATAGATGTGGAGAGAGAAAGCAAAGAAATGCAAGCAAAAGGGGGACTATATGGCAATGACGAGGAGGCATTGAAGTGAGTGATGTTCTGGGGGCCAAGGAATAGTTCATGAGGCTCCCAGATGGACAGAGTGTGCTGCAGGGTGCTTAGGGGCCAGGTGCTTAGAGCCCTGAGGCACATGTCAAGAGGGTTAGACTACATCAGGTGGCATTCAGAGCCATGGGGAGAAGTGGAGAGTGCTGAGGGTGGAAAAGACCTTGGAGCTCAGTGCCTCTCAACTGAGGACCCATGGGAGGTGATTCTTCACTGACTCCATGCAGCCATCTCTTAACTTCCCTCCCAAAGGCTGGACAAACCACCTAAGATAACCACCTGCTGTCATGTGAACAGAATTTTAATTCTGTTCACCCCATGTTCTCTGGGCGAGAGACTGAGCACTAAATTTTGGTTCTGTCTTAACCATTATCAATTCATTATCGTCTGTGCTTTGCATTATGAGAAGTGTATATTTAAGCATGGTTGGTTGAAATAGGCATCAAGTGTCTGTGTTCCCTACAGTATCCATCTTGCTGTGTAGCCTTGTTCACAGTCAAGATTATATGTTCCTGATCTTCAGGTGACCCTGTTGACTTAAAAAATAGTCACAATCTGAAAGTTGGGAGTTGTGCTTTATTTGGTGGAAATTTTTAGGACTTCAGGCCCAGGAGACAGCATCTCAAGTGACCCTGGAAGAACTGCTCCAAGGAGGTGGGGGAAGAATCAGGTTATATAGAAGTTTGCAACAAAGCGCAGGTAGTCTGAACATCAAAAGATTATTGTTAATAAAGTAAACCAGATTAACCAAGCTAAAGAATTTAGCACTTTTCTATTTATGGGATGATTAAAGAGCCTGGGCTCACTTGAATCATTCTTTTCACATACACCTCAGCTATCTGGAGCCAGTATCCTGCTTTCATATCTTGAGCTGCTCAGAGCTCACTGTAGGGAGTGGCTACAGCCTAATGGCTGCCAGGTTGTGGGCATTCTTCTCCTTCCTGAGTGCCTGAAAGGCTCAGGAATTCCCATTTAGAGAGCCACAACATCACTGTGACATCCTTTGTTTACTGTTGTGACAGGAAATCCTCCATTTCTCAAGACCTTTACGTTTTCCCTTCTTTTATGCCTTCTGAGGTCTCCAGGGTTTGAGACACGGTTATTTTCACTTATGGTGACACCTAACAACTCGTGGCTGTCACCTTCAGTGACTCAGAGAAGGAGAAGTCTTGGCCATTTTTGCCCTTCATTCATTCAGTGAATAATTTTTGAGTGTCCGTTATGTGTCAGGTATGCTAGTTCTAAGTACTGAGTGTAAAGCAGTGAATTAACCCAGCAACAAACCCTGCCCTTATGGATCTTTTTTTCCTGGTGGGGAAAGAAAGAGGCAGAGAGAAAGAGAATAAATAAGATAAATAAGTGAATTTATATAAATAGTTGAACGAATAGCCAGGACATGGAAACAACCTAGATGTCCATCAGCAGATGAATGGATAAGAAAGCTGTGGTACATATACACAGTGGAGTACTACTCAGCCCTTAAAAAGAATAAATTCGACTCAGTTCTAATGAGATGGATGAAATTGGAGCCAATTATACAGAGTGAAGTAAGCCAGAAAGAAAAACACCAATACAGTATACTGACACATATATATGGAATTTAGAAGGATAGTAATGAAGACCCTCTATGTGAGACAACAAAAGAGACTCAGAGATATAGAACGGACTTTTGGACTCTGAGGGAGAGGGAGAGGGTTGGATGATTTGGGAGAACGGCATTGAAACATGTATACTATCTTGTAAGAATGAAGCGCCAGTCTATGTTCAATACAGGATGCAGGATGCATGGGGCTGGTGCACAGGATGATTCAGGGAGAGGATGTGGGGTGGGAGGTGGGAGGGGGCTTCGGCATTGGGAGATCGTGGACACATATGGCTGATTCATGTCAATGTATGGCAAAACAAATACAGTATTATAATGTAGAATAAAGTATTTAAAAAAATAGTTGAATGAAGATTAGTGCTACGGAGAAAAATAGAACAGAAAAGAGAGAGAGGAAGTGCTGGGAACATCAGTGGTGTTTGTGTGTCTGTGTGTGCTGATGCTCAGCTTCAAATACAGTGGTTGGGGGCCCAAGGCAGCCTTGAACAGACACCTGGAGGATGTGACGGATAGTGAGCTTGGTGGATATGGAGGAAGAGCATTCAGGCAGAGGGAAGAGCAAGCGAACAGCTCTGTGAAGGGAGCAGGAGGAGCTCAGTGTGTGGAGCTTCACACAAGGGTGGGGGGCCGTAGGTGAGATTTAGGGAGGTCCAGGATGGGAGGGCTTTTGACTTCACCTTTGACCCCTAGTGAGGTTCAGAACAATGGGGGAGGGGGAATGTGAACCGATGTTATTTTTCTGTGTGCTCAGTCATGTCCGATTCTTTGTGACCCCATGGACTGTAGCTCTCCATGCTCCTCTGTTCACAGAATTTTCCAGGCAAGAATACTGGAATGGGTTGCCATTTCCTACTCCAGAGGATTTCCAACCCAGGGGTCAAAACAGGAGTCGCATCTCTTACGTCTCCTGCAATGGCAGGTGGATTATTTACCACTGAGCCACCTGGAAAGCCTGCTGTGAACAGAAGAGGGGAGCTTACTATTCCCTGAACATGACTGGTGACAGGACCAAACGCTTTTTAATCTTTTAAGATTTTCTACAAGTGTATTAAGTACCTGAAGGTCAGCAGATGTTTTTCTAGCATTGAACTGGGAATAGATACATTCCCACCAAACCCTCCTTGCCTTTAGATTAATACCTGCTAACTGGCATTTTGAGCTTCCCAGCGGCTCAGCTGGTAAAAATCCACCTGCCAATCCAGGAGATGTAAGAGCTGCGAGTTTGATCTCTGGATTGGGAAGATCCCCCTGGAGGAGAGCATGACAACCCACTGCAGTATTCTTGCCTAGAGAATCCCCATGGACAGAGGAACCTTCAGGCTACAGTCCAAGGGGTCACAAAGAGTTGGACACGACTGAGGTGACTTAGCACATGCACGTGCACACTGGCATTTTACATGGTAATTTGAGAGAGTACCACTCCATAGAGAAAATGATGTATTTCTGCAGGAAGGATACAGAGAAGGTGATGTCTATTTAAATGCTATCTTCCTAAAGCGTGTTAGGTTAGAATTTCTCCTGCCTCTGATCAGTGCCATCTTCCATGGTTTTTTTTTTTTTTTTTTTAAATAGCTTTAAATAGTATGTTCCAGGAATATGTGGTTAGGCCTATGGTCTGAAATTCTCTTCCCATGGAACTCCAAAGAAACTTTCATGCACCTGTGTTCAAGTGACTACAACTTTCCCTTGAGACGCTTTGTGAACTTTTCAACTCTTGTCAGAGACACCTCTGAGAGATCAGAAGTCTTTGCTCAAAGGAAGTGCGCCATAGAACTGGACAAAGTTGAACTGTTAAGAATGTTGGCTGTATTTTATCAAAACAAACACAACCCCAGAGACTTTTGGAAGTTCAGCTACTCCTGTTGGGCTTTGGAAGTTCTCTGCTGTTGTATTTTGGGGTCACAGGTTCACTGAAGCCAAGTTCCCTTCTAGCTTTAAAATTCTCTTGGTGTCTGGTTTTGATCCACACTTCCATCAGAGCCTTAAAGACATGAAAGGCATTCTGATTAAATCTGTGGCTATCACAAATCCAAGAGGAATAACTGATTCATTGGACAACCATTTCAGAATGAAAATTAGAAAGATGAAATCAACCAGGGATAAAAGTAAACATTTGCATTTTGGTTATTACAGTGAGAGAAATCTGGCTTGATAAAATAATTTATTTACAATATATTTTTATTATACTCTGTCCTCAGGAGCTTTTTGGTAGGTGTTAAGAGATGCACCAAAAAAATGGTTGCATTCTGCAGGAGGAGGAGGTAGCAGGTGTAACTTCACATACAAAGAGCAGTTAAGGGAATAATGCATACTTAGCTCAGAAAAGAGAAGTTTGGGGAAATTTAAAGAGTCTGAGCAGGCATGCACACACACAGTAGTTGCACTGGTCCATGTGTCCCCAAAAAGCAGAAATCCAGCCAGTGGGTGGAAACTTCAGAGCCTAAGCCCAGTATTCTGAATTGTCCAACATTCTGAATTGTCTACAGCTTCAAAAATTACTCTGAAGTAATTCAGAGTAATTCAGCAGAGTCTGAATTTTAATGGGTGATCTGTTGGAAGAAAGGAAGACTGTGTCACCTACAACACATTGTAGGGTTTGAAATAGCCTTTGAACTCAGGCCTTGTGATAACCAGTCCAGCATTTTCTTTGTTACCCCATGTTGCTCAATCACTCTTAAACTTACTTTTGGGATACTGCACTGCTTCATCAAAATTATGCCATCCATCAGAATTTGCCCTCTGATTGTCAGAATCAAATTTTATGGGATGAACACATGCTTCTGTGTTTTAAAGAGACAGAAAATATCAGGATTTCTCTTAGAGCATTTTTGTCATAGTTTTAAATTACATAACCAGTAGTTTGGTGATTTTTTTGTTGTTGTTGGTTACAGGTAGAAAATGAATTGATTTCCTATGTGCATGATGGTAGCGAAGCACTTCTTGACAGTTTCATCATCTTTGCAAATAGCTCAGAGCTTGGAAAACAGAGTTTGCCCCAAACTCTTTTTGTGACTATTGAATCAGTGAATGATGAGGCTCCAATAATAACAGCCAATAAAATCCTCCAGGTAAGTGGTCCATGGTTTTGGATTTATCATAATAATATAGGGCTACCTGCTTGATTTTCTTCTGTATTATTTCTGATGTTAATAAGATATATGACTATGTATGTATAGTTGACATATACCAGCTGGTTTTAAATAAATGTTAGTCATACCAAGACATTATGTTGATTTTGGCTTGTGCTATTCTAAACCAGTCATCTAAAATGTTATTTTCTAAGTGACAAAGGATCTAGTCCACCAAGTTACAACTTGGTGCAACATACCCATGATATCCAGCTGGTAGTTGACACAAAGAGAAAAAGGATCTTTGGAGAGTGGTGTCCTGGCAGGTGACAGAGAGGGGCAGGAAGAAAGCAAGGAGAACAACAAAGAAATAAGGAACAAGAAGCCTTTGACCTTGATTTATAAGACACTCCAGCACCAGCTGGATGATTATGCCGGCATACCCAGGAACCCACCAGGGGCTAATCTAAATAGAACATTTTGTTTAAAATCACTGGAGTTTTTATTTGCTCACAATAATTGGATCTGGGAATAGGCTTTTAGTGCTTTTAATTCTATTACAGCTTGTTCGTTATGCAGCCTCTACATTTTAAGTGAAAAATTGATGATGGTGTTTTTAGATCTCTGGAATCCATTCCTTTATCTCTTAGTTGACTTCCCAGTCATTGCCCAGATACCTGGGGATAGTGTGTTCCAACTAGTCAACCGTGTGGGCCTCCCCTTCTGTTTTCAGCTTCCTTTCTTCCTCTCTCCAGACTTATTTTAGTACTTGTTGACCCACTCTCAGCAAAATGATCTGAGAAGTAGGCTGTGGGCTAGTGTGATGAACTATAGGAGTCAATTGTTATTAAACACAGTTATAAAAGCTTACATTTATTACTGAGTAGAGTACTGTCCGTCTTCCATGCTGGTGTCGTTTTCACAGCCCTACAAAGGAACTGCTGTGATTAATACCCTTGTTACAGATGAGAGTGCTGAGGCTCTAAAGGGAAAGTGTCTCAAGGGAAGGTGTGGACTTGAAGCCGAGTGTGCCCAAGCCTGACTTTCTCACTACTGTGCTCTGCCACTTCCCCTCTTACCCATGACTGACTCAAGCTCTCCCAATGTGTCTGTGTGATCAAGGGCTGTCTTACTAGTGAAGAAAAATCTCCAGAGCTTTTCTTCCTCTTGCTCCTACTAAAGTGGACTTACAGGAATAGGTCTGAAGCAGGCGTATTGACACCTCTGTGTGCTCAGGAGCCTCGGCAGAGGATCTGAGCACTTTGCTGAGTGATGCTGAACTGAGGGGTGAGAAAGATCTAGGGGAGGGACCGAGGCTCTAGAAAGAGAAGAGCTAGAGTTGCCTGAGAGAGAGAGGGAGGACCAAGGAATTAGGTAGTGAACTCTCAGGCCTCCTTATGGAAAGGGAACTGAAGCCCCGCTGTGGGCTTGGTGTTCAGTTCTGAGGTACCATCAACTGTAAGAGGCACTATCAACTTAATAATAGCTTTACTATATTTAAATGTACTTGTCAATTTAAGATGTTCAGAACATTAAATTGTGAGGAGAAGAAAAGTGTACCCTAGACTTTGTCTTCTCTTAAAATTAAGAAAATATAGTCTGCCAGGAACCTTGCTTTCTCAAGTAGTTTGCCCAGACCTCTTGCCCCATCCCTGAATCCAGTGTTTTCTGTCCCCCTAGATAGCCTGGATCCAGGCCAGGAAAGATGCAACTTCCCAGTTTTGAGTCGTGTAGTCTTTTGACACTGGCTCTTTCTGAACTTACTTTTTATTTATCTAGTAAGAAACTCATTTCTGCCATGAAAATTCTGGATTAAAGTTAGGAGACCATAGTTAAAAGCTTGTAAACTGCCCAATTTAAGCAACATTTCCCTGGGCCTCAGCTGAGCTTTCAAAGAATTGATGCCTTCAAACTGTGGTGCTGGAGAAGACTCTTGAGAGTCCCTTGGACAGCAAGGAGATCAAACCAGTCAATCCTAAAAGAAATCAACCCTGAATAATCATCGAAAGGACTGCTGCTGAAATTCCAATACTTTGGCCACCTAATGTGAAGAGCCAACTCATTGGAAAAGACCCTGATGCTGGGAAAGATAGGAGGCAAAAGGAGAAGGGGTCAGCAGAGAATGAGATGGTTAGACAGCATCACCAACTCAATGGACATGAATTTAAGTAAACTCTGGGAAACAGAGAAGGACAGAGGAGCCTGGTGTGCTGCAGTCCATGGTGTTGCAAAGAGTTGGACACAACTTAGCGACTGAACAGTCTCTGGGCCTCACCTTCCTCAATAGCAAAACCATAAGCATGTTGCAGGGTGGGGTGTGTGAGCGTCTATGCATGTGTATGTTTTCCTTGATCATCTCGCAGGCCCGCCCAGTTCTAACATCTTGTGGTTTTTATGACTGTAAACATTGTTTGACACTCACCGGGTGAAGCTACACTTGGATAGATGAGGGCTATTGAGCTTCTGTTTTCTGTTGGATGGAATCATTCCAGGCTAGACTGGGGAACCTTTTCTCTCACTGGGAAACATATGAATAGTTTTGGTTTTAAAGTCACTGTGTCTAAAATCTGGAGGTGACTAGGTACAACTGTAGGACATATTAACTAGTCATGTATACATGTAGAAATAGTTTTGGTAGGATTTGCTTATTTTAAAATGGAGGAAATCTCAAGAATTTGTTTCTTCAGTTGTAGATGGTGGTCATGGTGCTCTATCAGTTAAAATCTTTCCATATCAAGTGTTTAGGCTTATTTGACCAAACAATGATTTTTTTGTTGTTTAAATTGTGATGATTGTGAATAGAGGCTTTCTAAATTTCACTGATTACCAGTCATCTGGAGCAGAACATATTAATAGTGCCAGGACTCCTTAAGCATGGGTGTGTTGCCTGCTCTGGAAGGCTAGTTGGACCCTGGTCACCCAGCCTTCTAGACATGCTCCTCTCATAGATGCTTCCCTGATGGCCCAGCTGAAGGAGCAATGTGCCGTCCTCTGTCCCTTGACCCTGCTTTATTCTCCTTTGTAGTAAACAAATATTGTTTGTCTCCTCCCATAAACGTAAGCTCCACTGGGAAGGGAATTTGCTATCCCTTTCCTGTGGTGGCTTCAGTGTCTGGCACAGTCCCTGACAAGTAATAAGGGCAATAAATTTTGACTCTCTAAGTGCTCCATGGAGTTTCTGTTGATTGGAGAAGACCTTAACAGTATGTGATACAGTGATGAACTGTGGTAGTTTTCTGCAGAGCACTTAAGGGGACAGAGACCCATGGGGTCAGAGAATGATGACCTTGCAAAGAGCATGGTGAGGGGAAGGTCTTATCAAGGAAGGGACATTTGAGCAGAGCCCTGTGTGTCAGGGGTTCCCAAGCCTTCTACAGATTTGTTGGTTAGCGGTTAGCAAGGACTCATAGAACTCAGCATAGAGTCAAATCATGGCTAAGATTTATTTCAGTGAGAGATATGAAGCAAAATCTGCTCAGGGAAAAGGCACGTGGGGTGAAGTCCAGAGGAAGCGAGGTCAGGCGATGAGTCCTCTCTCACACAGGATGCACTCAGTTCCTCTAGCAGCAAATTGTGATGATGTGCAGGAAGTGTTGTCTACCAGGGAAGATCATTAGATCCTGAGTACCCAAGATGTTTATTGGGGGCTGGAGCTCAATAAACATAGGCACCCTCTACCTAGTATGTACCAAGTCCCAGATTTCCAGGAGGAAAGCAGGGGCCCAGCGCAAATTACATTGTTTGTGCTGTTTAGATACACACTCTTATTATTTTAGGAAAAGGTTTGTGTCAGTACAGGAAACTATTTAATAACGGAGTTCCCAGATGCCAGCCAAGTACCGATTTGCACATAGGACTTCCTAAGGAAAGGCAGTCTTAAGCCTACTTTTTCTGAATAAAGGTCAGGGTGAGTGGGCTCAGGTAGGGGAGAGAGGAACCATATCAATGTTAGGAGCACAAGCATTCCCAGCAAAGGATTCAGCTAGAGCAAAAGTTATGAGTCTGTAGCAGGTTTGGAGTATTTGAGGACATGAGAAGCTCAGAGTGACTGGAGCAGATGGAGGGAGAAGAGTGGTCAGCCATTAGGTTCCATGGTCAGAGCTGACTGCTGGGCATAAGGACCCCCTATGCTAGACTATTTCATTCCACTAGGCTTCAGAGGAGATGAGGAAGTGGGCCAGCATTTATTGAGCCCCTGCCAGGCTACATTCTAGAATGATCACATGTGACTTCTCATTCATTGCTGTCATAGTCCTTGATGTAGAATGAGGATTGCAGTAGATCTGGGCACAGAAAGGTGAAATTACTTGACCACGGTCATATAGTTAGTAAGAGAGTGAGTTTTAAGCCCAGGTGGTCTGAGTAGAGTCCACTCTGCTATCCACAATGTGAATGATCTGGTTCAGTGTTTTAAAACTCCAAGTTGCGAACTGTTCATAGTCTGTGAAATTAATTGAATGGAACAGGACCAACATTTTAAAAACAAATTAAATAGAATCAGAACATGTAGCATCAGAATGCATTGTGTGTAGTGAGGGCAGGATTGTTATATGAAACTTTTGCTTCATTTTAAACACACACACATACAAATACACATATATGTTCTAGGTTGTTGTGTAAAAAGCATCCTTCTCTTTGGGTGTTAAAGAACATTATATGGCATTGATCTAGCAAATCTAAATGTTTTGATATAGATAAATCGCTTTTGAAATTACTCTTCCTTTTCCTAGGAACACCTGACCTTTGACAGGTTGAGTCAAGTCTTAGAAGTACATTTGTAGAAATTTCTATCTAGCAGGGACCTGGAAGTGGATACTGGAGGGATTTAACAGAGTTAATGCAGCCTGTAACAACCCCCCACCCCACCCCACCGCCAGATACTCCTTCATCAGGATGCTTTACCACATGCAAGAAGTCTCTGTTCAGGGGAGGGGGCATAGAGTGTCACTATCAGCTTTGAAGTCTCCCTGTGAACACTGTCATCATAGACCTGCCTGCCGGTTCAGCCCTGCCCACCCATTTGCTGCCCATCTGCCTGTACCGTCCAGCAAGAAAGGAGACGGGGATGGTCAGACTAGGTATATTGTCTACAAACATGGCTGATTCACTTTAGGTACTGCTCTACAGCCCAGAGTCATGGTGAGGAGGGCATATAACAGAAAAGGAAGAACATCATAAATTATAAAAATTTAAATATTAGGGAAAAAAGGAATGTAGCTCAGGGATGTAGACCAGGGTATATAATGACAACCTTCCTTTTCTGTTATATATAGTATAATGTGAATGAAATTGGCTTAAAGATTTTAGAAGAAAGAAATCTTGAGCCCTAAAACTTTATGATATAGTGTCTATTATCAATCTCAGTATAATTTAGACCTGATGAAAAAGAGCCAAGAGGCAGCTAATTTCGAGAGCCTGTGTTGGCAGTTTACGACATCTAAGATATCCTTTACTTTTTGCCCCTAATATTTTTTTTTTATTGAAGTATGATCTCTATCATATTCATGACAATGTGTAATAGCAATGACAAATGAACACAGAAAACTTCCTGGAAAAATTGTGTGTGTTGAACATATTGCAAAGTGGTCTCCAAAATTGACAACTTTTAATACAATTAAAGAAGTGCCACATGTTAGGCTTGTTAACTTTCTGAAAATTAATATATAAAGTGTATGCATTTCATCAAAATAGTAAAGCTCTGGGAGTAGTTTTTCCAACAAAATAATAATTTCCCCAAAGCTATGGTTACTAGTTACTTCTTTCTAGGGAAAATTTCAAATGTAGGGAATTATTTCAGGCAGTGATTTTTCTTTTCCTAGATTTCAGGGTATGGGAAACAGTAATAATAACTATGATTTACATAATCATAAGAAAGGTAGTACTAAAGAACATTCTAACTGTTGAACAACTGCACTCATCTCCTGTGCTAGTAAGGTCATGCTTAAAATCTTGCATGTTAGGCTTCAGCATTATGCGAACTAAGAACTTCCAGATGTCCAAGCTGGGTTTAGAAAAGATAGAGGAACCAGAGATCAAATTGCCAACATTTGCTGGATCATAGAGAAAGCAAGAATATTCCAGAAAAACATCTACCTCTGTTTAATCAACTATGCTAAAGCCTGTGCTTTATGCAAAAGCCTAAGCTTTTGCTTCCTGGTGGCTCAGAGGTTAAAGCATCTGCCCACAATGTGGGAGACCTGGGTTCGATCCCTGGGTCAGGAAGATCCCCTGGAGAAGGAAATGGCAACCTACTCCAGTATTCTTGCCTGGAGAATCCCATGGACGGAGGAGCTTGGTGGGCTACAGTCCACGGGGTCGCAAAGAGTCGGAAACGACTGAGCAACTTCACTTTCAGTTTCAAAGCCTAAGACTGTGTGTATCATAAACTGTGGAAAGCTCTTAGAGAGATGAGAATACCAGACCATCTTACCTGTCTTCTGAGAAACTTGAATGCAGGTTGAGAAGCAACAGTTAGAACCCTGAATGGGACAACCGATTGGTTCAAGATTGAGAAAGGAGTACAAGGGCTGTCTGCTGTCACCCTGTTTGTTTAACCTATATGCTGAGCACATCATGAGAAACGCTGGGCTGGATGAGTTACAAGCTGGAATCAAGATAGGCAGGAGAAACATCAACAACCCCAGATACACGGATGATACACTCTAATGGCAGAAAGCGAAGAACTAAAGAGCCTCTTGATGAGGGTCAAGGAGAAGAGTGAAAGAGTTGGCTGAAAACTAAATACTTAAAAAAACTAAGATCTTTGTGTCTGGCCCCATTCCTGGCAGATAGAAGGGGAAAAGGTGGAAGTAGTGACAGATTTCCTTTTCTTGGGCTCTAAAATCACTGCAGATGTTGACTGCAGCCGTGAAATCAGAAGACGATTGCTTCTTGGCAGGAAAGCTATGACACACCTAGACAGTGTGTTGAAAAGCAGAGACATTGCCGATAAAGATCCATACAGTCAAGGCTGTGGTCTTCCCAGTAATCATGTATGGTTGTGAGAGCTGGACCGTAAAGGAGGCAGAGTGCCAAAAATTGATGCCTTCAAACTGTGGTGCTGGAGAAGACTCCTGAAAGTCCTGTGGACAGCAAGGAGATCAAACCAGTCAATCTTAAGGGAAATCAACCCTGAATATTTGTTGGAAAGACTGATGCTAAAGCTGAAGCTCCAGTATTTTGGCCATCTTGTGCGAACAGCTGATTCATTGGAAAATTCCCTGATGCTGGGAAAGATTGAGGGCAGAAGGAGAAGAGGGGTGTCAGAGGATGAGATGGCTGGATGGCATTACCAATGCAATGGACATGAACTTGGGCAAACTTTGGGAGATGGTGAGGGCCAGGGAGGCCCGGTGTGCTGCAGTCCATGGGGCTGCAAAGAGTCAGACATGACTGAGTGACTGGGCAATGACAACAGCAATAGTCGCTGGTGCTTACGTTGCCCTTACTCTGCTTCTAACACTGTTCTAAGCATTTTGTATTTATTTACTCATCAAATCTGTAACAACTCTATGGGATGTGGTTTTCATTTTAAGGATGAGGAATCTGGGGCGCAGAGAGACTCAGACATTTGCCCATGATCAGAAATGGAAGAGCCCCTGGTAGACAGTAAGTGACAGAGGTGAGGATGGAAGTTTTCACTTGTAACTGTGACGCTCTACTCTGTCTTCTTTTACGGTTATAGTTAAGAAGCCCAAGGACCTGAGGAAGTAGATAAAGTGGGTTTTACTGTTATTTCCATTTTCAAAAGAGAGAAAGCTTCAGAAATGAAGTGAGTTGCCCAAAGTAATCAAGTTAGACAGTGGCAGAGTCTGGGACAAAAACAGTTCTAAATATGAATTAATAAGTCCTCTGTATTATGAAGCATTCTTCAGAGAAAGAGAACCAATAGGGTGAGTGTGTGTGTGTATTTATTTGTTGGTTTATTATAAGGAATTGACTTACGTTGATCATGGAGGCTTGCAAGTCCCAAGATCTATGGGCAAGAGGGTGGGCTGCAGATGCAGGAGAACAAATAGTGTAAGTCAAGGGAAAGTCTCCAGGCCAGAATACTGGAGTAGAGAGCTCTTCCCTTCTCCAAGGGATCTTCCCAACCCAGGGATCAAACCCAGGTCTCCCGCATTGCAGGTGGATTCTTTACCAGCTGAGCCACAAGGGAAGCCCAAGGATACTGGAATGGGTAGCCTATCCCTCCTCCAGCAGGTCTTGCTGACCCAGACATCGAACTGGGGTCTCCTGCATTACAGGTGGATTTTTTTACCAACTGAGCTATCAGGGAAGCCCCATGTAAAGGCTTTCCTGGTTCAAAGGAAGTCAGGCAGAAAAGAATACTCTTTTGTCCCACTCAGGCCTTCAGCTGATTGGTGAGGCCCTCTCACCTGAGATGGGGCTTCCCTGGTGGCTCGGACAGTAAAGAATCTGCTTGCAATGCAGGAGATGTTGGTTCAATCCCTAGGTTGGGACGATCTCCTGAAGAAGGGAATGGCTACCCACTCCAGTATTCTTGCCTGGAAAATCTCATGGACAGAGGAGCCTGGTGGGCTGCAGTCCAGAGGGTGGCACAGAGTCGGAGGCGACTCACACACACACACCTAACAGAGGGAAATCTGTGTTATTCAGCTGATTTAAATGTTAACCTCCTCCAAAAACATCTTCGTAAAAACACCCAGAGTAGTATTTGACCAAATATCTGAGTACCCTGTGGCCCAGTCAAGTTGACATATAAAACTAACCATCAGAGTCTTCAGATTCTCTTGCTGTCTTTGACTTTCAAATAGCATTTTCTCAAGACCTTCAGACCATCCCACATGACCGCTCACTCTCCTTACTTATCATCGGAGCTTAGAGGAGGTGGCAAAGAGTCATCTACAGTCTGTGTGGGAGAAGATAGAGGGAGGATGGGGTACAACTGCTGAGGGTCTCAGACTCTGGATGGGAGTTCAGAGGCAGGAATCTGAGCATTCACCACTCAGTCCCAGCATTCCAAGTACACTCCTTTCTCCTGAAGTACTTTAAACAACATTGCTTTGAAGCACATGACCAATCAGTGGTGGTACAGGAGGTCATTTCAGCATGACAAACTGGAGTTAGGAATTTGAGATAGACCAGTGATTTTTGTGCATGCTTAATAAAATGTATTGGTGTCCACAAGGGGCTTCGTTTTCCTATTTTTCACCTTTTGCTTTCAATGATACTGTACATTTTGTTTTGTTGTTGTTTATACCAAAAATAGAACTATTTGCTTGTTTCTGATAAGCACTTGCCATCGCTGTAAAGATCTCTGAGAGCTATGGACAGTGGGGAAATGAAGGCAGCGAAGTCTGCAATGGTGACTTGGAGGCCTGGAGGCCTGGAAGGATCAAAGAGTGGGATAGTCCATTCACAGATATTTCACATCTCTCCTGAAACTCCAAGCAAAGGCCTGGGTTTTTAAATATTTGGATCATAATTTGGATATATTGGATCATTTTTCTAAATCTAACGTCCTGTTTAAATTAAAAGTAAATTAAAAAATACATCATTCTAGGTTCAAGTGTTAATTTTTTCAGATATTTATTCCTTAAGCCATTATTTATTGGGCTTTGGAACACACTGAAATCTGAATTCAAGTTTAGAGTCTTTGTTTTCTTGTCCCTGTCCATTTGAAGTTTCTGTTACCGAAGACTAGGCATTAAATCAGGTCTCATCAAAAGCAATGGGACCTTTAACTGAAGTAAATTTTGTTTGAGTGGAAATGGAGAACTGAGGTTACTAGCTCTTGTTTTGAGTGGCAGATTTTACATTGGTTTTGGAAGATGATATATTCTAGAGGCAAGAGGGGCAAAACAGTGTTTCACAGAATAGTAACTACAGTGGAAAACATGCTTCATCCAGCTTTTGTGTGCACCACTGGAAAAAATGAGCATCTGCGAGTCACAGGAAGAGAAATGGCAGTGTATTTCCAAATCAAGTTCCTGAAGAAATGAAGATAAGATTCATATGTGGATTTTAAAATGTAAAAAGGGCAAAACTAGGATGATTGAGCTTAGAATTTAGTTAGGCAGTCCAACTTGTATATTTTATAGAAGCTGGAGCCTTTTCATGGATTAACTGAAAGCCAACAGTTACAATTTGACCTTAGGTTGATTAGTATTTCTGGTAGCTATTAAAATTGATGTTCTTAGAGTTTAGGGCTGAAAAATCCTCTGTGGGCATATTCCAAATGCCAAGACATAGGAGCATCCAGCACAAACATCAAAGAGAAAAACTACACATCCCACATTATGGAGGAATGCTGTGGGATGAAACAAAATGTGCGGTGCGTATTGTAGAACATCCAATTCATGGTTATCAAAGGGGAAAGAGATGGGGAAGGGGTAAATCAGAGTATGGGATTAACAGATACAAACTACTATACATATAATAGATAACAAGGATTTACTGCATAGCACAGGGAACTATATTCAATATCTTATAATAAGCTATAGTGGAAAATAATCTGAAAAAATACATACATATATATAACTGAATCACATTGCTGAATACCAGGAAGTAACACATTATTGTAAATCACCTACACTCCAATATTCTTTTTAAATTTTTGTGTGTGGGGAGGTGGGGGTGGATTTTCCTTGTGACCCATGGGCTTAGTAGTTGCGGCATGCAGACTTAGTTGACCCGTGGTATGTGGGACCAGTTCTGCAACCAGGGATCAAACCCTGTGTTGGAAGGTGATTAACCACTGGAACACCAGTTAAGTCCCTATACTCCATTTTTTTTTTAAGTTAAAAAAAAAAAAAGAATAGCGTCAAGAGTGATATTACATTCTAGGTGACTTTGAAGTAATATTAAAAAACCACATCCATTCTCAGAGCCAAATCTGATGAAGAAAGATGAGTAACATAAAGCTAATATTTATTGGATGGTTACTCTGTGCCAGGTAAAACTTGTTCTGAGTACTTTGCAGTGCGTTATATCACTCATTATACATAATAATTCTATTATTCCTACTTCACTAAAGAGGAAATTAAGGCACAGAGAAATTGAGAAATGTGCCCAAATTTTCATAGCTAAAGTGGCATATCATTTCTGGTAGAAAAATGTAGAAATCCTATGTAGTTTCTGATCGCCCTTTCTCAAATTCTCTTTAGTCATAGTTAATTTCACAAACTGCATTTTCTACTGAGGAGAACAGCCCATTAGACCTGAGCAATTACCTCCTAAATAGTTTAGGATTGAATTTTTAAAGAGTTGGTAACAAGTGTAGAAGAGGATAAGGTTCTCATCAGAGCAGAGAATGACACATAAGTTTGGAAATATGCACAGTATTTTTTGGGAGGACTTTATAAATACAGAAAGAAATGTGAAAGTCTATTCAGTGATAAAGCCGCCGCCTTTAGTGTTGGTGAAATTTCACATGACCATAGGGTTAGAGAAACCCCAAGCAGCATGATTCCATGAGATGTGATGTGATGTCGCAGCAAGCACTTTAAACTCAGTGGCCCTAGTGGTAAAGGACCCACTCGCCAGTGCAGGAGACAGAAGAGACACGGGTTCAGTCTCTGGGTCGGGAAGATCCCTTGGAGGAGGAAATGGCAACCCATTCCAATGTTCTTGCCTGGAGAGTCCCATGGACAGAGGAGCATGGCACGCTACAGTCCATGGGGTTGCAAAGAGTCAGACACGACTGAAGTGACTTTTGGGGCTTTGAGGGTTTCAAAACTGAACTCCTTCTCTTACTGCCCAGATCCGCGCCTCCCGCAGCTACCCTCATTTTGGTTGGTGGTGATTTGGTCCTTCTAGTTGCTGAGACCTAAACCAGGTTCTTTTCACCGTCTTCCTTCTTCTGCACCTTACCACACCTATCTTGTTAGAAACTGTCGACAGCACCCAGAATTTCCCCGCTTCTTCCCTCCTTTCCAATGTCTCTTCTCTCTGCAGTCGTCTCCTAACTGTTGTCCTGCTTCTGTCCTTGGCCTCCCACACTCTGTCCTTGACACAAGGCCACAGCGATCTGTTGCCACTAAGCTGGCCCAGGTTACGACTCACCTAAAGCCCATGGTAACTCCTGGTGGCACTCAAGTGAAGCCCAGGTGGCCTTCAGGAGCCTGCAGGTTTGACCTTGGAGGCCGTGTCGATGTGCTTCCTTCTACTCTTCAGTTTGCTAGTTCTGGTCCCGCTGTGCTGACCTCTTTGCTGCTCCACAGACGGCCGAGGCTCGCTCGCACTGTAGGGCTGTGCTCTCTTCTTGGTTGTTCTTCCCCACACGTCCTCATGGATCCTCCCTCACCTCCTTCCAGTTTTCCTCAGATAAGCCTCCTATTTAACATCTGAGCATCTCATTTGGCTTCACTTAAAATTTTTCACAGTGCCTGTGACTCTCTAACAGACTGTCATTTATTTTTTTTTAATTATTCCTATCATTTCTTCCCTGTATCCCTTTATCCTCTGCTGCTGGAATGTATGCTCCATGAGGACCAGACTCTGTTTTGTATACTGATGTATTGCAAGCACCAGAACATTGCCTGGGATGTAGCAGATGCTCAAAAAAGGATGACTTGTTGAATAATGTAGATAGATTTTAAATACAATTGGAAAAATAGAGACTGTTGCTCAGAAACAACTGCAGTAAGCACTCACCTGGGCTTCCCAGATGGCTCAAGTGGGAAAGAACCTGCCTGCCAATGCAGGAGATGCAGGCAGGAGACTTGGGTTTGATGCCTGGGTTGGGAGGATCCCCTGGAGAAGGAAGTGGAAACCCACTCCAGTGTTCTTGCCTGGAAAATCCTATGAACAGGGGAGCCTGGCAGGCTACAGTCCATGGGGTCCTGTAGAGTTGGACACAATCAAGCAACAGCACACACACACAAGCATAGTAAACATTGCAAGGCCATGGGGACTAGGTATTTGTTTTCCTGCAAGCTGGATAGGATAAAGGAGAATTAAAATATAAAAAATGTACTGTTTGTGTTCTGCCCTCAAATATTTAAAAGCTGATGAAATCATTTGCTTCTTAA
Organism: Nanger dama; assembly: GCA_917880005.1. Taxonomy (NCBI): domain Eukaryota; kingdom Metazoa; phylum Chordata; class Mammalia; order Artiodactyla; family Bovidae; genus Nanger; species Nanger dama. Next base: position 15,401,000 of record CAKJTW010000040.1, on the reverse strand, counting down.
AGTAATGAATAGAAATCCTTAAGTCAACCCTATGTGGTAGTTTCTGTGATTATTTGAGATTCCATATGGAGTGCTTAGCATATACCAGCCACACAGACAGTACTTAGTAACCATCAACTTTTATTGCTTTTATACTTTACATAAATGCATATGCAGTTTAAATAATTAGTTCTGAATAAATAACAATGAATCTTGTTTTTTTTAATTGAAATCTCGTAAATTAAATAAACACTACAACATGCTCTGCATTTCATCTGGCATTTAATTATATGTTTGTTTTGAATTAAGACATCATGCTTTAAAAACTTGAGTGAGTTGCTCTGTTTTTTTTTTCTTTTAAGTCTTTGTGTAAGGGGCCTGTGTCTCATAGCTATTCAGTTTACTAGTGTTATGTGATTGGAATTTGTCCTCACAAGATCTGTGATTCTTTCTTTTTAAGGTGTGGGTGAATTCTGTCACTGAGATTACCCGTGATGAACTCTGTGCAATGGATGGGGACTCCTCCCCACAGGACCTGGCCTACTTGGTCTCTCCACCCAGCAATGGACATTTGGCTCTCAAGTCCATTCCTGACTATAGCATCCAGAACTTCACCCAGGCTCAGATCAACGAGGGCCAGCTAGTGTTTGTACACAGCGGTAGGTAACTGAGAAAAGCAATGTGAAACTAAAATGTGTTTCAGTCAAAGGTTAACATGTATTCAAACCTAATAGCTGCAGACGGAAAACCACAAGCCATCTAAAACCCTTGCAGACTGTATAGTTTTTTAAAAAAGTGACACATTTTGGTAAGGCCAGTACATTTAAGCTTAGGCCAATAATAGCAAACATCAGAGGGTACCTGTAACTCATACTTGGCTTACTCACATTGTCATGTGAGGTGAACTATGTACATTTCAGATTGTTTTCCATTATGGGTTATTACAAGATATTGAATACAGTTCCCTATGCCGTATAGTAAGTCCTTATTGTTTATCCATTATATACAAAATAGATAAATGTAAGCTTCTCAGAGATCGTTTTCCTGACCACCCACTGAAATCACATCTCTTCATTTATCTCTGTCCCTTTTCTGGCTACCTTACGTTGTAGTATAGACTGATTTGTTCATTTGTGTGCTGTCTGTCTTCCCCACTAGAGTATAAGGGCTAGAAGAATAGGATCTTTCTTTTGTTTGCTCTTACATTCTCAGCACCTAAAAACAGTGACTGGAACATAGTAGGGGCTTAATAAAAATTAGTTGTAAGAATGAAATCCTTTTGATACCTATTACGTGCCGGGTAATGTTCCAAATGCTAGGAATACGTTAGTGAACACAACAAATGCATTTATTAAATGAATGACTACAAGGATGAATGAATGTATATAACTGTAAATCTAAGAGACCCTGATATTAAAAGGCTTTGTTTTCTTCCCTCTGGTCATCAGTAAATCAATAAGCCACATCACCACTGTACATGTGCAGGAGGGGTGATCTAGCTGGCCTGTTTCCTGGCTGCCCTTGACAGTGGTCAGAGAGGGCAAGCTGCCCATACTCAGCCACAGGAGGAAGTGGGGGGAGGAGGAGTGTGGGGTACATGATGGGAAAGCTAAAAGCTGTATCTTTCCAGCCACTTTTAATTACCTTCTTTGAAAATATAATAAAGAAAACAAAGATTAAAATCTGCTAAACTCAAAGGTAGTAATTTCCTGATTATCTCTGCAGTTAAGTACAAAGAATTCCCAGATAACCTGAAAAGCATTTACTATGTGACTGCTCTTATCTAGTGGTTACAAACCTGTAGCCTGGGGACCTGTTGGGGGTTAGTTTTATCGCAATAAAATCTAAAATCGTTAATCTACCCACATGTGTACCAAAGCATTGTTTCTAGACTGAATGATCTTTTCCACATGTGTTTAATTTTTAATTGTATGCAGTTGTTCTCATTAATAAAATGAAATTCATTTAAAGGGGCATTGAATTGATAGGATGTTTCTACCAATTATGTGTGGTTTTGGTTACTAGATACTAAGAATCCAGGTACTATTAGGCAAGGGCCTAGAAGGTTTTTATCTCTATGAAAGGATTATCATATGTTCAAAATAGTGAGAACTGCTTTAGAGACTTGCACAGAGAAAGTTTAGAATTTCTAAGACTAAGCAGTGTACAGTGGGAAGGAGTTACTGATTGTCTGGCGTGTGCTAGGCGCTGCAGGAGACACAGTGACGGGACCCATTTCAGTTAATCTGCAGAAGTTTTCTGAGTGATTGGGAGTAAACGATCTCATTATAGAGATGAAGAAACTGAGGCCCAGAAAGATGTAACTGGTCTGACTCTAAAGCTGGGCTTTCTCTAATAGCTGCCACCCATAGAAGGGCAGAGTAGTTTGAAGAGCTAAAGTTACTCTTTGCAGTGAAGGATTGAAATATAAATTAGCTCTTTGGATTGATTTGTTTGTCAACTACCAGGTCAATATTTGCTTTTGGCAAATAGGGAAAATAATTTCTCCTAAAAAGCAGAAAGGAGAGTTAAAGTCAAGCTCTTCTGAGAGTCAATCCATCACATTTTCTAAATGGACCTGGAGGCAGTAATAGCCTTCAAAGTGGCAGGAGCCCAGCTGCAGATGAGCCTCTTGCTGAAACCAGCTGGTTCTCCCTGCTACATCTGTCCCTCAGCAGCCCCAAACAAAGGCTTAAGTTTAATTAGTCTTTCTTAGCATTTATATCTGCAAAGTGCTCCGCCATTAATCTAATTCATTATTCCACATAACAACATAAGTAGGTCGATACAGCCAAGAAGTGGGGGATAAATGATTTCAGGTTGCCCTTCTGAAAGTACTGTCAGGTCAGGAGAATCTAAGGTTATGCAATAAAATCCACAGGTCACTTTCATGTTTCCCTCCCTCTGTCTCTTTGGTCATAATTTGTATGATAGTCAGTGTACCTAGTACACTGTTCTAGTATTTGTTTTGCTATAATTCCTTTGGATTCCATTTCTATTTTGTTTCCGAATTCATAATAGCAGAAAACATTTTCTCCATAGTTTCACATTTAATTAAATACAACTTTCAAAGTGCTATTTCTAGTAAAAAGGAGCAAACAAACAAAAATAATATTTGGCTGTGCGCCTCTGTTCTAAATTAAGCAGACCCAGAATTCTCTTTCTCTGTTTTTTTTTTTTTAATATGGTGACTCCAGTATATTGGGGAAAAAATGTTTAAAGGCTGTAACCTTTTATTTTGAGGAGTCAGAACTCTCTGGGTTTGCTTAAATAACAGAGACTTAAGAGAAGGCTAAGTCATTAACCAGCCTTTTATTAAATCATGTTATTAAGGGAGTACTTGTAGGCAATTGCAGATCCTGATCGTGCCTCCTTTGTTCCTTGCCACATGTCCCTGAGGGTGACGAGGAGGGCATTTCTACCCATTACATGATGCAGAGACCTGTGGGCTGCACATTTACTGCTGGATGAACAATTTCAAAAGGCGAGGGACTGTGATAGTCATGCTCTCTGCGTGATGATCTTGCCTGGTGTTTTGGGAGTCAGGCTGGTAAAGCACTCGGGGAACAGGATCAATAGGGGGTCCAGCCCAACTTCTGTTTCACACATAAGTTAATTTATAACTTTGTTGATGTCACTGATCCCTTGACAGAAGTATGAGAGTAGAACTGTCTTCTTGCAGAAATTTAACAAAACTGGGGCTGAGTTTTTCTCCACTTTGCTCTTTCCCCTCTTAGCAGGAAACAGAGATAGATGAATAATGGGAAAGTATTTGGGGGAGGAGCTGTGTTATTTAATTCCCTCTAGTTTTGATTTTCATTATCATCAAGTGTTATCAATAGTTCAGAAACTGCTAAGGGATGCATGTGTGTGCGGCATCCTTGTATTACTTTTATTGGTATAAATTAACTCCAAGATAATAAAATACAGGTAATGAACATGTCTTAAATTTTTTAAAAATTTCTTGGAGGTGATATCTTTGCTTTCTTTTATTACTTTCAGGAGAGGATGAGGTGGGAATATACATTTTAGACCTTTTTGGTATTCTTTTTATTTCGTCTTTTGACAGTATTTGATTTGGTGAGCTTGATGACCGTATTAACTAACTCAAATTGATAGGAGTAGCCTTGCAGGGAGATCAGGTGGGAGAGAAGGTGAAAGTGGGTGGCTTTTGCAAAATGACCAGACTGATCAGAGTGTAATTTCTTCTCTTGAAGGAGCAATGTCAGGAGGCTTTAATTTTCAGGTTACTGATGGTTTGAACTTTGCACCACGACAAATTTTTAGCATCACAGCTCGAGCTCTGATCATTAGCTTGGAAGTAAACAGAGGACTGAGCATCTTCCCAGGTAAGATTTGAACTTCACTGAGTGTTTGGGTTTAAGTGTTTTTCAATTAATAAATTGAAATATAATTTAATATAATGTCTTTCTAAATATAGAAAGTTCTACCTGCATGGTATAAAGTATTATCTTTTACTATAGAGTGACTTCAACAACAGTTTCAAAGTCCCAAAAGGATCGTGTCTTTGCAGGAATTTAACAGAAGTAAGGCTGGGTATCCCCCAGCCCTGTCACTCCTCTTTCCTGTTCTTCAGAAGAGGGCATGCTGGTGATGGGCAATGGGGGAGGAATCTTTATGATCCATGTTCACTGTTCTCCTGCACTAGCCTTAGGACCCTTAAAGAAGCAGGAGAGCTTCTGTCATGACTATCTAGATCTTGGGGTTTCTTTTTTTAAATATAAAAAACCTTGTGTATCAGGGGACCAGCAGTTCTTGCTTTGAGGCCCTGCAGGCTTTGAACTGGTTTTTGCCAAGAATTTCAGCCTGCCTGAGATGGAGAGATATAAGTGAGCATCTCTGACTCAAAACCCTCACTGCAAGGATAGAACAAGGTTTTACCCAATGGCAAGGGTAATAAAAGAGGAGGAAAAAAATTTAAAACTTGTATTTCCCTCCAAAAGCACTGAGGTAGATGGCACAGAAAATAATAAAATTTTATATTACAGTTTTAAAAAAACCTGTGTATTATAACTTGTTTAACTGATATACAATATCAGTAATGCTGCAGTCCATTGGATTGCAAAGAGTCAGACATGAATTGGTGACTGAACAATAACAGCAGTGTTATCAGTAAAATATAGACATTGATCATTATAAGACTATGGTCACTCCGTGGTTAGTCTAGCCAGTTGTTCTCAACCACTGCAAAGCTTTAAAAAATACCAGTGTCTCAGCCTCACCAACTGAATGGGAATCTTTGGACTAGGTGCTGGCCACCATGTTGTTTTAAGTTTCAGGTGATCCTGAAGTACAACTAGGGCTGAGATCATGGGGCTAGTGGTGTACTAGTCTTTTAATCCTTATATCTGTGTGGGATAGGTGATGTATTCACAGCAAGTTGGCAGAATTTGTGGCTTAAAGAGATGATATAACTTGATTGTGCAACCAGGAAATAGATAAAGCTTACATACCTCTAAATAAACCTAGAGAAAAATCACTGTTCATAACTTTCAAAAAAACAAGAATTTTAAGGAAAAATTTTGGAATTTTTAGGTGCCTTAAGCATTTGAGCTCACAAAAAGAATCTTTATCAAAATCTAACTGAAGATATGTTAACCTGGATTCTTCTCTTCTAAAACCTTTTATATTCCATAATTTTTCTCTGAAAAGTGCAATGCTTCAATCATTTTTCAAGGCAATTAGAGTGCCATTTGGTGTTTTAAAAAATAAGCAAACTACTACACCCTAATATTTTGGAAAAAAAATACAGCCATCTATTAAAAAGAGAGTCTAAACTTAGAATAAATCTGGTTGCTGCAAAAGATTAAATACCTTTCATCTATTCTGGCTAAACTCTGGTTTGTGACTGAAGACAGTTTTATTAGATTCAAGGGGAGTTATAGCCACTACAGCTTAAAAAGTTTTGAGTTTCTGGCACCTGTTTTACTGAATATTAATTTAGCAAGAAAAACATGTTAAAGTATCTCTTGTCACCCTTGTGGAACTCTGCAAAACATAGAGTAACCATGGAAACAGCCCTGAGTAACCGCCCCCTTTCCCTTTCCGACATGCACTGCACTTGCCCTACTCTGGCCTCCACCAGAACTTGTACATTATCCTCAGATCCCACAGTGAGCTGTTTCTTTTCCAGCTCCCCCTAGCCTGTTAGGTCTGTTATTCTTGGTTCTCTGTCATTCTCTATCCCCAGACCATGACTTATATCCAACTCCAGCCCCTGGTCAGTAGGAAGGAAGATGAATTTTCGTGTACATTTCCATCAGTTGATTCTTACATTTGATCTGAGCTTGTGTGGGTGTGGGATGAGAATGAGGGAGTCATAGATTTTAGAGATTGGATGGACATTATGGGTCCCTTGGTCCAGTTGTTCTTGGCATTCTTCTTACCCTAATGTCCCCAAGTAGCAGTGGCCTCTCTGTTCTGCATCAGAATTCCTGGATGTGGGCTGTGATTCTGAAGACCACATGGCCTCATCCTCTCTCCAGAGGCGCAGTTGAGTCTTGCTCAGCCTGGCTCTGCCACAGCCTCCTGAGGATATTGGTCCCTGATGCTGTGTAAAGCTACAGGGGTAATGATGACAGATGCCCGGCTCATCTTCACTTGGGATCCCCCTCCACCATATCAGATCCTGCTGGGAGCAGGCCTTGAGTGACCTCTGCCTCCTTCATCTATTAGCCAGCCCTTTGGTGGGGGAAGAAGATAGGGGACTCTCTGTGTCCCACCTCTGATGTGGCTCCAGGTGTCAGCTGTCAGCTACTGTAGCTCTTATCAGACTTTAGTTGACCTATATGTTCTGAAATATTGGAGACAGTTTGTTCCTTTTTATAGAGCTATGGACTTCATAGAACTACAATAGGAGAAAATCTGTTTCTATTATAGGATAGTATCAATAGATACTATTGATATCTGTGTTTTTATAGTGTTTTGTATCTTTTTAATCTACTGAACTGGGTTGTTATAAAGATTTAAACAAAATAATGTGTTTAAAAACAAGTTTTGATCATCTTTATTTGGGTAACTCAGTTACATAAGTAACTGAGACGTGGGCGGGTTCAAAGTCAGATAACTGATAGGAATTGTAAGCCTCGAGACCAAGGGCTGACACGACCCCCAAACCTTGTGCTCAGATCACAGTATCTGTTCTTTCTGTATGTGCCTGTGTTCCAGGACTGCCTCTATATTAAAATATCAGCTTCCTGAGAATAAGACCATCATGGTGGCTGCTTAGTTTGTCTCCTTCTTAATGTTATTGATGGACTGATACACACAACCAGGAAAAGGTGCAGAGCAATTTAATAAGCAGCATTGCTTATGTGGAAATTTTGTGTGTTTTACTTTCTTGGATTATTAAAATATTATAGCCCAGCATTAGTCAATTTTTTTTTCAATCACTCCCACTGAGCTCATACCAATTGACTTTTCATCATCAGCCCAGCAGACTTGAGCCATGCAGTTCTGCCTCCTTTGTATACTGCCTTAAAAAGCAGCCCTGGCTTGAGACTTGTGAAAATTTGTAGGGTAAGCCAAAATAATTATAAAAATACTTACTGAGTGAATGTTTGAAGGTTAGTTATAATTTGTGTTGTTGTTACTGTTTAGTTGCTAAGTCATATCCGACTATTTTGTGATCCCATGGACTATAGCCTGCCAGGCTTCTCTGTCCATGAGATTCTCCAGGCAAGAATACTGGGGTTGCCATTCCCTTCTCCAAGGATCTTCCTGACCCAGGGATCAAACCAGCATCTTCTGCATTGCAGGCAGATTTTTTACCACTGAATTACCTGGGAAGCCCAGTTATAATTTGTATGCCCTGCCAAATTTGAAAAGTCAATCTTTAACTCAATTATTTTAAAGTAGGAAGAGCTGTAGTTCTAAACAGACATTTTGGTTGTCAACTAAGAAAATAAATTTAATGTATATTTTCATTATTATTTTGTATATAAGTATAAGTTCAGTTCAGTTCAGTTGCTCAGTCATGTTTGACTCTCTGCGACCCCATGAATCGCAGCACACCAAATACATGTACATATATATGTGTGTGCATGCTTATACATATATTCTATTTCTTTCAGGAAAATTCATTCCCCAGAAAGGAATTTTATAACCAATTTTTCACCTTGAATGCCACCACTCAATGTGTTTATATTTAGTTATAGCATGTTGGAACATACTGTGGCCTTAGGTCCTAGTCTTTCTGTGTATCTAAGCTGTACCTGGCTCTTTTACAAAGAGTGTAGAGGTGGGGGTTGACCTTGAGAGTTTTGTCAAACTGGTCTGGAATATAAGCTTGCACAGACCTAGAGTTAAGTAACTGAGCAATGAAGGATATTCATAGCAAACTGTGTGACTTCAGTCCCCTTGGGGTTTGGTTATGCTATGGAGGGAATCATGTCTCACCAATGGGCCATCTGTCCTGCATGATGGGAATTGAGGGAGAGAAGAAAGCAGAAGGAAGTCACAGCATGTTGCTAAAGGATTTGGAGCAGAGATTTATAAAATCTTTTAGTCAGATGGTCTTGAAACACTGAATTGAATATTGTAAGACTTAGCGGGAGAAAACCAAGAACTTTTAAGAAAAAACTGTCAATCCTCAAGGGAAAAATTAAAGACTTACTCGTTGGGGAAATAAGAGACTTATACTCAGGAGTATAGTAATCATGCAAAATATATTATCCTAAGTGTCCAGTGAGGGTGCAGCCTGGGTGAACTCCTTGAGTTTGGGGGAGGAAGATTTCCCATAGGCAACACTGGGGAGGGAGAGCTTGTTGGCCAGATGGGTCTGAAGCTGCCCCTGCAGAGTGAGCTGCATTGTGATGGTGGGAACAGAGAGGGGAGAGGTTACCAGTGAGGACAGCATGATGCAGAAGCAAAGTCTAGGGAGGAGGCAGGCTGCGTCTGGAAAGTAGAGAGCTGCACCTATCAGATTTCCTGAATCATTCATCACATTTCCTAACTCAGGGGTCATTTTAACTGAGCTCAAAGTATTGGGTTGGCAAAAAATTCATTTTGGTTGTAGCATCTTATAGAAAAAAGGAAATGAACATTTTGGCCAACTGAATAGTATGATATAGGCACTATAGTGAGTGCCAACTTTCTAATAATACTGACTTCAGAGTCAGTGAGATCTGTGTTTGACCATTAGGCAAGTTGCTCAACCTTATCATCCCTTCTTAGTGATGAGGAAAAAAAATACATACATCTTAGGAGTTACCATGACATCTAAATGAAAAGGTAGGACTGGGTCTGTGCTGTTTCCCGGTATATCTCCATTCCTTATTAGAGGGCTTGTCACATACAAGGAACCTGATAATGTCTGCTGAAGGAGTGCACAAGACCTCCTAGCTCAGTGGCCATGAAACTCTTGCTGTTACGGTGGTGGTTGTTTTTCATGAGGCAAACATAATAGGATATGAGTATGTTTGAGAATCGCTATACTTAAGGGTAAAAAGATATCTTTACTCCAAGACTTAGAGTCTTCAACATGCCAACTTGCTTTTGAAATCACCATGAGGTACATATAGAGTGGGAGCTTGCCAAATAGATATGGTTCCAGTGCCCTTTTATTACCACACTCCTGGTAGGGCAGTTCTTCTATAGAATATAACTTTGCTGCTGCTGCTGCTGCTGCTGCTGCTAAGTCGCTTCAGTCGTGTCCGACTCTGTGCAACCCCATAGACGGCAGCCAACCAGGATCCCCCGTCCCTGGGATTCTCCAGGCAAGAACACTGGAGTGGGTTGCCATTTCCTTCTCCAATATAACTTTAGGTGGGACTTAAGTGAAATATTTCCCAAGTTAAGTGCTTGAAGCTAACTGATGAAAATATCAATGCTTGGATGAAAGAAGGTGGGGTTGGGGGAAGTGATTGGCTCTTGGTGAATTGGGCTGCGTGGTCAGAGACGCTCATCAGGCATTTGCAGCAGGGAGCCAGCTAGTCTTGCTGACTGAGCATGCTCTGGGTGACTGCTGACTAGGAACTGGACACCCTCCTGGCTTAGGAAGCTGGACAAGGGAATGAGGGATTAATATAGCCTGGCTGAGCAAGAAACCCCCCTTCACCTGCCAAAGATAATCCTTGAGGTGAAGGAATGAATGAAAAGATAAGTCTGATTTCATTAAGGAAATAATTAAGAAAGCACAGTTTTAAAAGTTCCAAAGAAAAATTGAAGATGAGAAGCTGGATGTTGGGGTACCCAGAGACTGCACACAAGAGATATAATCCACCTGACAGGAGGGGGACCCTCGCTTGACAGATAATAGAGAATGGACCTCAGTTATGACTTCATATAACGTTGACTGAATGTACAGAATAATTTTTCTTGGCTTCCCGGGATGACCTCATTGCCTGAGTTCCCAGTTCCAGAAGCCACAAAGTAGCAGTGACTTTCAGCAGCAAGAACTATAGAAATACAGGAGGCAATTAAAGCATACTTTTGTGTGTGTGTGTACGAAGGCAGTCCTGACTCTGGGGCAGAACTGTGTTCCTGAGGCTGATATTTCCAGGTACTTCTGCCTCCTCTCAGCAGCCCCAGGGCCTAGTGCCTATCCCCAGAGCTCAGATATTTTATTTTACTTTATTATGTTTATCTTGTCTTGTTTTATTTTATCCTGTTTTAGTCTTTTGTTTGGTAGCTTTATAAAGATATAATTGACAAAATTGTAAGATATCTGAAATATATAATGTGATGATTTGATATTTGTGTACACTGTGAAAAGATCCTCCCCAAATCAAGCTAATGAATACAGTCCTCTCTTCCTGTGTTTACTTTTTTTTTTTCACTTTTACTCCCTTAGCAAATATCAATTATACAATGAAGTGTTATTTACTATAATCACCATACTGTACATTAGATCTTCAGACCTTATTTATCTTACAACTGAAAGTTTGTACCCTTTACCAAACTCTCCCCATTTCCTTCACCCCCAGCCCCTGGCAACCACTTTCCAATCTCTGTTTCTGAGTTTGACTTAAAGAAAAAAATCCACATGTAAGTGGTACCATTCAGTATTTGTCTTTGTCTTGCTTGTTTCACTTGTTTCGCATTAGCCTAATGCCCTCTAGCTTCATCCATGTTGTTGCAAATGACAGGATTTCCTTCTTTTTAAGGCTAAATACTGTTCCAGCGTGTGTGTGTGTGTGTGTGTGTGTTCACTGTGTAGCTCAGTTAGTAAAGAATCTTCCTGCAATGCAAGAGGCCCAGGTTTGAGTCCTGGGCTGGAAAGATCCCCTGGAGAAGGGAGAGGCTACCCACTCCAGTGTTCTTGGGCTTCCCTGGTGACTCAGATAGGTCCTCTCATTTTAAAGTAACTGAGTTAAAGATTGACTTTTCAAATTGGGCAGGGCATACAAATTGTAACTGGGCTTCCCTGGTGACTCAATGATAAAGATCCACTTGCAATGTGGGAGACCTGGGTTGAATCCTTAGGTTGGGAAGATCCCCTGGGGGAAAGCATGGCAACCTACTCCAGTATTCTTGCCTGGAGAATCCTCATGGACAGAGGAGCCTGGTGGGCTACAGTCCATAAGGTTGCAAAGAGTCAGACATGACTGAGCAACTAAGCACAGCACAGTGTATGTGTATGTGTATGTGTATGTGTATGTGTATGTGTGTGTATATATATATGTGTGTGTGTATATATCACATTTTACGACATTTTTTTGATCTGTTCATCCACTGATTGACATTTAAGTTGTCTCTATACCTTGACTATTTTGAATGATGCTGCAATAAACATGGGAGTACAGATTTTCCTTTGAGATAATGAATTTGTTTCCTTTGAATGTATACCCAGAGGTGGGATTTCTGGATCATATGGTAGTTCTACTTTTAATTTCTTAAGGAAACTCTGTACTGTTTTCCATGGTGACGGCATCAATTTACATTCCCATCAACAGTGCACAAGGGTTCTGTTCTCTTTTCTCCACATCCCTCACTAGCATTTGTTACTTCATGTCTTTTTGTTAATGGGCATCCTGACAGGTGTGAGGTGATATCTTATTGTGGTTTTGACTTGAATTCCCTGATGATTAGCATTGATGAACACCTTTCCATGTACCTGTTGCCTATTTGTAAGTCTTCTTGGGAAAAAATGTCTATTTAAGTCATTTGCCCATTTTAAAACTGGGATATTTGGGGATTTTTACTAAGTTGTTTTAGATCCTTGTATATTTTGGATATTAACCCTTTATCAGATATATGGTTTGCAAGTACTTTCTTCCCTTCCACAGGTTTCCTTTTCATCTTGTGGATGGTTTCCTTTGCTGAGTGGAGGAAATTTTATTTTTGGTTTTGTTGTCTGCTATTTTAAAGGGAACCTTAGTTAATCAAAGGCTCAGAACATTCCTTGCATGTTTGAAAATCTTCCTGAAAGCTGGTTTTCCCCATGTATTAGTTATAGTCAAGGTTCTGCCTTTAAGCACCTAACATGGTTTAAATACTGCAGTTGGTGGCCCTTACTCTCCAGGGCTATTATGGTTGAGTAATGAAAGCACAGTGGATGCCACTTAGGAGGCTTAGTTAAACAATTTATCGAGTGCCTACTCCAAGAGCTAGTACAAGGCTCCTGTGCAAGACCTGATGCTAAGGCCTTTTGCTGCTGCTAAGTCACGTCAGTCGTGTCCGACTCTGTGCGACCCCATAGACGGCAGCCCACCAGGCTTCCCCGTCCCTGGGATTCTCCAGGCAAGAACACTGGAGTGGGTTGCCGTTTCCTTCTCCAATGCATGAAAGTGAAAAAGTGAAAGGGAAGTCACTCAGTTGTGTCTGACTCCTAGCAACCCCATGGACTACAGCCTACCAGGCTCCTCTGTCCATGGGATTTGCCAGGTAAGTGTATTGGAGTGGGGTGCCACTGCCTTCTCTGGCCAAGGCCCTTTGCTGCTGCTGCTGCTAAGTCGCTTCAGTCATATCTGATTCTGTGCGACCCCACAGATGGCAGCCCACCAGGCTCCCCTGTCCCTGGGATTCTCCAGGCAAGAACACTGGAGTGGGTTACCATTTCCTCTCCAATGCATGAAAGTGAAAAGTGAAAGTGAAGTTGCTCAGTTGTGTCCGACTCTTAGCAACTCCATGGACTGCAGCCTACCAGGCTCCTCCGTCCATGGGATTTTCCAGGCAAGAGTACTGGAGTGGGGTGTCATTGCCAGCGAGGGCTAAAACAGAAGAGGGAAGGTGAAATTCTGGGCCAGGTGGACTGCATAAATCTCTCTCAGATCTGCCATCCTGTCAGATTGGGATTACTCCCTAATCTCGTGCAAAGTGAAGGGATATGTACTTCAGCCCTGTATTCCTCAAGCTGTGGTCCATGGATCTTCTGGTCTGTGAAGCGATAAGAATGGAAAGTGAAAGGAGGTGTTTGGAAAATTTTATAGCAATTTGACATTGTTGCAGTGTTTTATAAAATTATTGGCCTACAGTGGATTTGGGGGAAACACTGATCCTTCAGTACAGAGCATGTGACAAGCACTGCTCTAACCTGCATGTCCCCCATTCTCTCTGGCCATTGACTATCAGTGAGGTCACATTAGCACACTGACCACTCACACTGGTTCTTCTTCCCATGATATCTACACAGGCTCTTCCCGCCCCATGTTATCCATGCAGCGTGCATGTCTGGGGGCCCTCTGGAGACCTCTCACACTTCTTCCAGAGCCAGCCTCTCCCTCAGGGGTCCACAGATGGACACTCCATGGAGCACCTGCAGCTGCCATCAGGCCAGGATGGGCCTGTCCTCCTGGGGAGGGGCCTGCCTCCTGTTCTCTCCATGCACGTCGACTCCCCCTTCCTGTGCCCAGAGCTGAGCTGGGTGCCACTCACCTGGCAATGCCTTCTTTCCCTTGGGATCAGTTAGACACACAGGACTGTGGGGGCAGAGGAGGTCTTTTCCTGGGATTTTCCTCTTCATCTCCAGCCCCAGTAGCAAAGCACATCCACAAACAGATGCCTCATGGACCACTAGCTCCTCATAGCCCAATTTCAAGTTAAAGTTAGCCAGTCTCCTGTACATAACTACGTGTTTTCCAGTTCCCGGGGGTCTTTAAAAGTCATTAACCATAGCCTTCATATGCTTTACATGCATGTTTTAATCTTCACTTAGGTTCCGTGAAGCCCCTTTCGTCTCGTAACCTGCGAGCTGTGACCAATGACGTGGAGAGCGCAGGAAACAGAACTATAACCTTTACTGTCATACGTTCCCCTAGACTCGGGAGGCTGCTATGCGCCACTTCTGACAACAGCGCAGAGGGCGCTTCCGTGTTTACGCAGAATCTGGTGAGTCCTGATGCACTTCTGCGCAGCTGGACAGGGCTTGGTGTCTGTGCAAAGCGGGCCCCCTTACTGCCCGTCCTCATCCTGTTAAAGTCAAGCAGAGGTGCCCCTTTGCCCAGGCAGTTACTCATTCCAGCTGTGCTGATCTTAAAACTGGACCCTTTGTGGTGAACACAGGATAAAACACAACTGGCAGAAAACACCAAGCAAATTCAAACCTTGTGTCTAATAAATAAGAGGGGATCCTTTTATCACTAAAGATGAATTTAAAAGGGAACCCAAAGCAGAGTTGCAAGAGTAAATCCTGCAGGATATGTCTGTGTATATTTATGCTTAATATATGAAGTGATATACATAATTTCACATATTACAGTTGTATGTATTCATGTAAATATGTATGTGTATAAAGTGTGTGTGTGTATTTAATCTGCACCCAGAGCCATCTGTTTCCAACTTCACTGGTACTTTATCACCACCAGCATCTACGTACGTGCCTTTTATTTAAATAAATAAGTCTTCAAGTCATTTGACTTTTTTTTTTTTTGCTTTTGCACCCTAGGAATCTGACTGCTTATGTGTGATTTCATTTTCTAAAGATCTTTGTTTCCAAGTTGTCTTCTTGAATATAACTATTGCACATCAATTCAACTTTCTTTTTCCATTTTTAAACAATGGGTACAGGGATATGGTAGCTGATCTGGCTATAGCTTTACATGACTAAGGAATAAAAAAGCTTTGTCAAGTTTAGAGGAAATAGCCAGAGTGAACCACAAGTCTGCCTTTAACCGTTGAGCCATTTTTCTCCAGTGTGATGTAGCAGAATTGAATTTAGCTTTTGCTTTGCAGTTGCCTTTGTCTGGGATGCATTGAAGGGAACAGATCATAAGGTTAGCAGAAGTTCTGAAAGGGACACTGAAAAGAAGAAGTATAAATTCTCTAGTTCACAGATGCACTCTGGAGAAAGGAAAAAAGGAAATAAGGGTGAAAACTACATTGTGAGGGGGAGCTTTTAATGAGCCCAAAGGCATCAAAATTTGCCCAGTTTTTTTTTAATCTTTTGAAAATACATCTTTTTATTTTACACACACCAAAGAACACACACACATATATATACGTATGTTACAAAATACAATACTTATTCAAGATAAGACCTAGAATATTACCTTCCTTCATAGGAGATAACCTCTATCCTGAAATTTGTGTTTATTGCTCTTTTGTTTCTTAAAATAATTAATTTTATCACCTATTCAGATTTGTTTAAACAATATAATCTTTAGCTTTGTTTATTTTTGAGCTTTATTAAATAGTATGAATTTTGCATATAGTCTTCTGGGACTACTTTTAAAAAAAAACCTCAACACTATTTCATGTATCTAGGTAGTAAGAGAATTAAATTAGTGGCATCTTTACTTTTGACTTTTAAAATATTTATCGTATATTGAGGTAGACAATTTTATTTGTTACACATTCTCTACTAGAATTGCTTGTAAGAAAATCTGACAGACCTGGGGAAGAATTGCACTTTCTAGGGAATGCCTTATGCTTTTCTTTCATGAACAACAAGGAAAGAACAGGTACATGGGGTAGGTACTGTTTAGGTACTGTATCATCCAGGTTTCCAGAGAGGCTGTGACTGGCTGGCTAGAAGAGAAGTCTTTTCTTTCTTTCTTTTTTTTTTTTTTTTGCTGCTCTGGGCCAAACATTCTTTTTTTTTTTTTAAATTTTTTAAAAAATATTTTATTCTGCATTTCAATACTGTATTTGTTTTGCCATACATTGACATGAATCAGCCACAGGTGTCCACGATGGGAGGGGGCTTCGGCATTGGGAGATCGTGCCCAGTTTTTTGTTGTTGTTGTTTGTTTGGCTAGTATTTTGAATACTAGCCAGAATGATGCCAGTCATGTTAAGATGCCTTGACTCTAGCCCTAGTTCTTTAAAAAATTAATTTTTGATGGTGATCATTTCAAGCTTTAATTTCCACTACTTTTCATTGCAAATATATAATAATTTAGATTGGAGTGCATGCATGCTCAGTCATGTCCAACTTTTTGCAACCACATGGACTGTAGCCCACCAGGCTCCTCTGTCCATGGAATTTTCCAGACAAGAATACTGGAGTGGGTTGCCATTTCCTTTTCCTGGGGATCTTCCCAGGGAACAAATCCGGATCTCCTGCATTGAGGCAGATTCTTTACCGTCTGAGCCACCAGGGAAGCCCAGAAGGCCAACTAGTAGGGCAGAAAAAGTCTTGATTGATTAAAAATCAATTATTTAAGGTTATATTTTTTTCTACTTTATGAATCAAGAGGTGAGTATCAGGAAAATGCGTCATCAGTGGCAGCTGTTTGTATCATCAATGGCAGGTATTCGTCTGTGGGTGATGTGTTACCGTGGGGCTCAGGGCTGGAAAGCGCCTGCACAGTGGTGTTGGGGATAAGGTGTGTTAGACCCAGCTGGTGGTCCTCATGGAGGCAGGGGCAGGCTCCAGTGTGGAAGCACAGCCTGGGCAAGGTCACAAGTCAGGTGTGGTAAGAGAGAAAGGTGTGTTCTCCTTCTTGAATGGACCAGGAGAACATCCCTCTTCTCCACACAGCCCTTTCCTCTCCAGAGCATGTACCCAACATGCCAGTGTGGCCTTGCCCAGTGCTTTGAATCAGAGAACAAAGGGGAGCCCCTTCTGTTGTGTACAAGGCATCAGGTCTTTATGCAGGTAACTCCCGGATGGGATGATTCCTATCTCCCCAAAACAGCATCTAAGATACGTTTAGAGTCTGTGGGAATTCAGCACAGCAGCCCATGCTCCCTGTCTTCTGTGTAAGAGTGGGGACAGAGCATATCATGTAGGAATTGGGTGCCTTCTTGCTGCTCCTTGAGCCACTACTGACCTCTTATGACTGAGGACAGTGCCTTGGTCTCTGAAGTGGGAAGACCTGGCTTGACCTGTGAGTTATAATGTATCTTTCAATCCTTAGTTTCCTCATCTGTAAAATGGGGGAAATAGTAGTAATGACAATTGAAATCATTTTGAACATTCCCTATGTCCCGGAATGCCATTAGAATGGCAACTTTCTCAGCTTTCTGCTGAGTTGTGTTGTTGTTCAGTTGCTCAGTCTTGTCTGACTCTTTGCAACCCCTCTTTGCGGCTGCAGCAACACCAGGCCTCCCTAACCTTTAGTGTCTCCCAGAGTGTGCTTATATTCATGTCCATTGAGTCAGTGATGCTATCTATCTCATTCTTTGTCTATCCTTTCTCCTTTTGCCTTCAATCTTTCCCAGCATCAAATCTTTTCCAGTGAGTCAGCTCTTTGCATCAGGTGCCCAAACAAAGTATTGGAGCTTCAGCTTCAGCAACAATCCTTCCAATGAATATTCAGTGTTGATTTCCTTTAGGATTGACTGGTTTGGTCTCCTTGCTGTCCAAGGGACTCTTCAAGAGTCTTCTCCAGCACCACAATTTGAAAGCATCAATTCTTTGGCACTCAGCTTTCTTTATGGTCTAACTCTCACATCTGTATGTGACTACTGGAAAAACCATTGCTTTGACTAGATGGACCTTTGTCTGCAAAGTGAAGTCTGCTTTTTAATATGCTATCTTGGGTTGTCATAGCTATTCTTTGGAGGAACAAGTGTCTTTTAATTTCGAGACTGCAGTCGCTGTCCGCAGTGATTTTGGAGCTCAAGAAAATAAAATCTGTCACTGCTTCCCCTTTCCCATCTATTTGCCATGAAGTGATGGGACTGTCTGCCTTGACTTAGGTTTTTTGAATGTTGAGTTTCAAGCCAGCTTTTTCACTTTCCTCTTTCACCCTCATCAAGAAGCTCTTTAGTTCCTTCTTACTTTCTGCCATAAGAGTGGTATCACCTGCATATCTGAAGTTGTTGATATTTCCCTGGCAATCTTGATTCCAGCTTGTGATTTATCCAGCCTGGCATTCTGTATGATGTACTCTGCATAGAAGTCAAATAAGCAGGGTGACAACATACAGCCTTGACATCCTCCTTTTCCAATTTTGAACCAATCCGTTGTTCCATGTCCAGTTCTAACTGTTGCTTCTTGACCCACATACAGATTTCTCAGGAGGCAGGTAAGGTCCTCTGGTACTCTCATGTCTTTAAGAGTTTTCCATGGTCTACTGTGATCCACACGGTTAAAAGCTTTAGCATAGTCAATGAAGAAGTAGATGTTTTTCTGGAATTCCCTTGCTTTCTCCATAATCCCACAAGTGTTGGCAATTTGATCTCTGGTTCTTGTGCCTTTTCTAAATCCAGCTTGTATATCTGGAAATTCTTGGTTCACATACTCCTGAAGCCTAGCTTGAAGGATTTTGAGCATTACTTCCTAGCATGTGAAATGAGCACAATTGTGTGGTAGTTTGAACATTCTTTGGCAATGCCTGCCTTTGAGATTGGAATGAAAACTGAACTTTTCTAGTCCTGTGGCCACTGCTGAGTTTTCCAAATTTGCTAACATATAAAGTTCAGCACTTTCACAGATTTCTTTTATATTACTCATTATATTGCTTTGCAGGCTGGGATCCTAAAGCACAGGGGAAGTTAAGCCACTTGCCCGCAGCTACACAGTTCACAAGTGTCAGAGTCAGGACTGGAGATCAGGGCCTCGACTACAGGTCATGCTCCTATCTGCTAGTCCATAATTTCCTCTTAGAGTGTGTAATGAATTAACACAAGAAAGTAAATACAAAATGTTTAGCACACTGCCCCACATGTAGCAGATGCTAAATAAATAGTAGCTAAGGCTATTGTGATTTTCTTTTGTCCTTGAAAAATGCGAGAGTTTCCTTTCCTCTCGTAGTCAAAGGACTAATTTCACGGGGCAGGCCATTTTCTGGGACACTGGAACTAGCTGCTATAGGTCCCCTAATGGGCTGTGGTGATTCCATGAATGGGAATGAGGCCACTAGAGGGAAGTGGCGTTTGCTTCATCCTGTCACCCACTCACTGATTCCCTTTGTGGAAGAGTCCCTGGTGTTCTGGAACACATTTCCCTGAGCAATGACAAGAAGAGGAGGCTGGGGACCATGTTCCCTGAGCAATGACAAGAAGAGGAGGCTGGGGACCATGTCAGGGGCTTCGTGTCTGGATCCAGCAGGACTGCATGCTTGGGCTGAGCACAGGCTGGAGGCAGACTGAGGCCTGAGGCTGGGGCAGCGCCAAGGATCCCATCTCAGAGGGTCAGGGCAAGGAGGACCCAGTGAAAGGCCTCACCAGAGCAGCTGGGGGCAGCTGAACAAGCCTGGTGTGTTTTGCAGGATGTGTTTGGCTAAGTTTCTAAGCTTCTGTGAATAAATTTCATCGAAATACCCTGACTCCCCTTCCTCTTCTTTAGTCACAAAGAGCATCAGTACTGTGGGGGAGAGAAGAATTTGCAGAGGAAAGAATGCAAACCCAAATGCTAACTCTGGCTCTTTCAGTGTGGGGGTTTTTCTTGAGTTTTTATATAACACATGCTTATTGTAAAAATAAAATTAGGAACATTAAAGCAGAACATTAATACTGAGATATGTGTGGCGGAGTCCCTTTGCTGTCCCCTTGAAGCTATCACAACATTGTTAATCAGTTATACTCCAATATAAAATAAAAAGCTAAAAAAATATAAAAATAAAAAGGTCCTGACATCAAAACAAAGAAAATTAATACTGAAAAAGAGTAGAGCATCATAAAAATTCAGTGCAATTGGTGTTTAGGTGAAGGCATTCCAATTCTGTTTAGCTTGTGTGTTCAAAAATGCACATTTTGCTTTGTGACTTGGGAAGAGAAAGAAACTTATTACTTACCTCCCTGACTTTCCTCTTTTCAGATCCTGTCTTCTTCTTCACATGCAAATGGATTATGAATCCTTTCATAAAATCAGGTGTTTTATGGCCTCTGTCATACAGGACCTTGGTCAAATTCTCAGCCATTTTAGGGTGGTTTAGTTTCCTCCCCAGCAGCTCCAGAAAAGGTAAAAAGAGGGTGGGATAGGTCTTGGAGGTAGTGACAATTGTTAAAACCTTTTCTCTGAAATTACTGAAAAAGGACCTTAATTGAACACTTACTGTGTGCTTTGATTAGTCCTCTTCAATCTGGTTTGTGAGAAGACATAATACAGAGGACACAATTTTCATTAGAAAAGGAGCTCAGAGCTGCTCAGCCATGTGCGTGTACTATAACGGCTTCAGTTGCCTTTTGACTTTTTAGATTATTCTTTTCTAATTTCAAGAGTTGGTTCTAGCCCATAACCTGCTAAGGGTCCAATGGGGAGAGGGCTTCAGACAGGTGGTGGTTGAGTCTTTTTCACACCTTTACCTTAAAGGACTAAATGTTTTCCAGCTCTCTACCATTCAGCATGGGGAGGCAGAAACACTGTATCATTTGCATGTAAAACCTATACCCTGTCTGGCTTTTGATGGATAAACAAAAATGACCATTTAAATTAATGGCTCTGGATGGTTACAGCTTATGAAAGAAATCAAGACACCTCTTGCTTCATCCTTTGGAAGAGTAATTGTGGGGAAAACATTTGTTAGTTAATAGCTCAAAATACTTTCTTATCCTGGAAGAAATTAATGATTTTCAAACCATAACATATCAACCTACCAAGAGAAACAGGTAACATTTTTGTTTTTCACCTGCCTAATTTTACAACTGCCCAAGAGGGAATAGATAAACCACAAAAATTTATGCTGAAAATCTTATATCCTGAAGAATTAAACATACACAGAAAAGGTGAATCATCAAATTTGAAAATGAAATAAACCTTTTTACACATGTAGAGAAATTATTATTCATTTTAAAGAATGTACAAAGTAAGAATTGAATTCTCTAAAGAATTCTCTTACTAGTACAGCACAAGGCTAATTGAGTTATTTTCATTCCAGTGTTTGTTTAGATAATTTGGGATCATTAAAAAGCAAAGTGTTCTGGTTTTGAGGTTTATGATGCCTGGCCTTTTTCTTTTCCATAAAGCCCAGTAATTGCGTTTCAGCCATTATGCTGTTATGGGTAGATCATCCATCTTCGTCTCTGCCTGCTGCTTCAGCACAGATACAGGATTGCAGGACCACATTTAGAAAATGATACAATCGATTCTGGGTTATGAGTTTTGTCTAATAACCCCTTCTAGACTCTGAAATCAGCATGTACATTTTAAGAAATTGTGAACGCATTTCCCATAGGAGAGAAGCTAATTTATTACAGCTTACTGGAGAGTGCAGGAGACAGGGATCAAGACCATCCCAATGGAAAAGAAAAGCAAAATGGCTGTCTGGGGATGCCTTACAAATATCTATGAAAAGAAGAGAAGTGAAAAGCCAAGGAGAAAAGGAAAGATATAAGCATCTGAATGCAGAGTTCCAAAGAATAGCAAAAGAGATAAGAAAGCCTTCTTCAGCAATCAGTGCAAAGAAATAGAGCAAAAGAACAGAATGGGAAAGACTAGAGATCTCTTCAAGAAAATTAGAGATACCGAGGGAATATTTCATGCAAAGATGGGCTCAATAAAGGACAGAAATGATATGGACCTAATAGAAGCAGACAATATTAAGAAGAGGTGGCAAGAATACACAGAAGAACTGTACAAAAAAGATCTTCACGACCCAGATAATCACAATGGTGTGATCACTCATCTAGAGCCAGACATCCTGGAATGTGAAGTCAAGTGGGCCTTAGAAAGCATCACTACGAACAAAGCTAGTGGAGGTGATGGAATTCCAGTGGCGCTATTTCAAATCCTGAAAGATGATGCTGTGAAAGTGCTGCACTCAATATGCCAGCAAATTTGGAAAACTCAGCAGTGGCCACAGGACTGGAAAAGATCAGTTTTCATTCCAGTCCCAAAGAAAGGCAATGCCAAAGAATGCTCAAACTACTGCACAATTGTACTCATCTCACACACTAGTAAAGTAATGCTCAAAATTTTCCAAGCCAGGCTTCAGCAATAGGTGAACCGTGAACTTCCAGATGTTCAAGCTGGTTTTAGAAAAGGCAGAGGAACCAGAGATCAAATTGTCAACATCCGCTGGATCATGGAAAAAGCAAGAGAGTTCCAGAAAAACATCTGCTTTATTGACTATGCCAAAGCCTTTGACTGTGTGGATCACAATAAACTGTGGAAAATTCTGAAAGAGATGGGAATATCAGACCACCTGACTTGCCTCTTGAGAAATCTGTATGTAAGCCAGGAAGCAACAGTTAGAACTGGACATGGAACAACAGACTGGTTCCAAATAGGAAAAGGAGTACGTCAAGGCTGTATATTGTCACCCTACTTATTTAACTTCTATGCAGAGTATATCATGAGAAACGCTGGGTTGGAAGAAGCGCAAGCTGGAATCAAGATTGCCGGGAGAAATATCAGTAACCTCAGATATGCAGATGACACCACCCTTATGGCAGAAAGTAAAGAGGAGCTAAAAACCTCTTGATGAAAGTAAAAGAGGAGAGTGAAAAAGTTGGCCTAAAGCTCAACATTCCGAATACAAAGATCATGGCATCTGGTCCCATCACTTCATGGGAAGTAGATGAGTAACTGGAAACAGTGTCAGACTTTATTTTTGGGGGCTCCAAAATCACTGCAGATGGTGATTGCAGCCATGAAATTAAGACGCTTGCTCCTTGGAAGAAAAGTTATGACCAACCTAGATAGTATATTCAAAAGCAGAGACATTACTTTGCTGACTAAGGTCCATCTAGACAAGGGTATGGTTTTTCCTGTGGCCATGTATGGATGTTAAATTTGGACTGTGAAGAAGGCTGAGTTCGAAGAACTGATGCTTTTGAACTGTGTTGTTGGAGAAGACTCTTGAGAGTCCCTTGGACTGCAAGGAGATCCAACCAGTCCATTCTGAAAGAGATCAGCCCTGGGATTTCTTTGGAAGGAATGATGCTAAAGCTGAAACTCCAGTACTTTGGCCACCTCATGCGAAGCGTTGACTCATTGGAAGACTTTGATGCTGGGAGGGATTGGGGGCAGGAGGAGAAGGGGACGACAGAGGATGAGATGGCTGGATGGCATCATGGACTCGATGAACGTGAGTCTGAGTGAACTCGGGAGTCAGTGATGGACAGGGAGGCCTGGCGTGCTGCGATTCATGGGGTCGCAGAGTCGGACAGGACTGAGCGACTGAACTGAACTGAACTGAACTGAACTGAATGGAGCGTGCAATGAGATGGTTAAACTTTTGCTCTTTTATTTTCTGGAGCAGGGAAGGATAAGGTTCTTTGTGTTAGTGATCTCTCTTGCCCCACCCTGACTCCTGCTTTCTTGGGGTCTCTTCAGTGACAAGCCTAATGGCAACTAGACTCAGTAGATATTTTGAACATTTTCCAGTTTGTTTTAGCAGTTTTGATTTGGCCCTTGCAGTTCACTGAATTATGTGCTAGCATATTTTTGCATGCATGGAAGTGATTGTATTGCCTTGTCATCTAGCCACCTATTCACTGTCCAAACTGGAAACTGGGTTTGAATAACTAAAAAGCAGAGAGAACTAATCCCCATCTCAGTGAGCATGGTTGAGCCTTTCTCCTTTTATTAACTTCCTAAAGCTGCTGTAATAAATGACCTCAGACTTGATGGCTTTAAACAGCAGAAATTTACTGTTTCATAGTTCTGGAGGCCAGAAGTTGGAATTCCATTTCACTGGACTGAAATCAAGGCATTGGCAGGGCTATGCTCTCTCTGGAGGCACTAGGGGAGAACTTCTTCCTTGCCTGTCTTCCTGCTTCTGGTGGCTGCCAGCCTTTTCTGGCACGTGGCTGCATCTCTCTAATTTCGGTCTTTGTGGTCACATTGCCTTCTCCTCTTCTGTCTGTATCTTATAGCCCTCTGCATCCCTCTTATTCATGTGATTGCAGTTTGAGCCCATCTGAATAATGCAGGATACCCTTCCCATCTTAGGAAGATTGACTTACTCACATCTGCAAAGTCTTTGCCATAGAAGGTAACATTCACAGGTTCAAGAGATTTGGACCTGATATTTTTGGTGGGTGTTTTTAGCCTAGTATGCTCATAAAGAGTAAAAGCAAGGGGTCCTATATGATCTCACTTGGTAGTTTTATTAAAGGACTCCATGCTTGTAATGGTATAAGGCCCATGAAAATCTATGTCTGTGCATGTGTGCTAAGTCACTTCAGCCGTGTCTGACTCTTTGCAACCCCATGGACTATATTCCACCAGGCTCCTTTGTCCATGGGATTTCCCAAGCATGAATACTGGAGTGGGTTGCCATGCCCTTCTCCAGAGGATCTTCCCAACCCAGGGATTGAACCCAAGTCCCTTACATCTCCTGCATTGGTAGGTGGGTTCTTTACCACAAGTGCCATCTGGGAAGCCCAAATCTGTGTCTGAAAGTGTAGGTCGCTCACTTGTGTCCAACTCTTTGTGACCCCATGGACTGTAGCCCATCAGGCTCCTCTGTCCAAAGAATTCTCCAGGCAAGAATACTAGAGTGGGTAGCCATTCCCTTTTCCAGAAAAAAAAGAACTCTGGTCTGGCAGCAAGTCTGCTTCCATATAAATGTGGATTTGGACCTCTCTGTCAGGTAGGGCTGTAGATGGATATATTGCTAAGCCCCCATGAAGAGCTTTTTGTTGTAATATTTTTATGTAGAATATGGAGGAGCATGGATAATTGTTTGGGCCTGGTTTTCAGTTGCCCATTTCTAGCTGGAGATTTCCAGATATCACCATTTAGGAACTTAAGTTTCCTAAAATGCCTCTTCTATCCATTTTCACTAAGGAGAGTCATGCCTGGGACTTATGCATGCCTGATAACTGGGCACCCTCTAAGCTGGTTCATCCTGGAGCTGCCC
Organism: Nanger dama; assembly: GCA_917880005.1. Lineage (NCBI taxonomy): Eukaryota > Metazoa > Chordata > Mammalia > Artiodactyla > Bovidae > Nanger > Nanger dama. Next base: position 15,375,924 of record CAKJTW010000040.1, on the reverse strand, counting down.
CAGACTTCTGACCTCCTCTGGGAACCTTTGACCTCTCTATGCCCAGCTGTTCTCTCAGACATGGTGGTCCCAGTCCTGGTGGGAAGGGGCTCACAATAAGAAAGGGCTCACAAAAAGGAGTCATTTCTCTGAGATCACCCTTCAGGAGCACAGGATCTTGTTGTTTTCCCACTCTTAGCCTTTAGGACATTTTTTTAACCTATGTGGAACCTCGGAGATTTTATCTTTTTGAACTGTTTGGATTCGTATAGTCTACTTTCCTTACAAATATCTGTCCAAGATAGAGATTTTGGGGCCAGTTCTTTTTCCCTTGCTCCTTCTGGCCCTTCATCGTCCTATCTAGAAGCATGCCTTTTGGCAAAGCCATCATGTTATGGAGAATCAAATGAGTGGCCTGCATGGCCCTCCTTCTCCCTGCCTCTTCACCCAGCTGACCCTGAGATAATTTGGTTACTCTCTCCTCCAGTGGGAATATCAGAGCTACAGTCGACTTCTAGTACCCACTGTGGGTAAGATCAGGCTTCCCTGATGGCTCAGACGGTAAGGGATCCTCCAGCAATGCGTGAGAGCTGGGTTCGATCCCTGGGCTGAGAGGATCCCCTGGAGGAGGGCATGGCAACCCGCTCCAGGATTTTTGCCTGGAGAATCCCCATGGACAGAGGAGCCTGGTGGGATACAGTCCATGGGGTTGCAAAGAGTCAGACACTACTGAACGGCTAAGTACAGACAGAAGGAAAGATCGGTGTAAAGAACTCATGTTCTGATTTTCTTATCAGGATCATGGGGAGCTATATTTAGAAAGACTCCCAGAATGAAGACGTAATCCGGAACTTTCTAGCCCTGCCCTTTGGCCAAGTTTGACAATTTTATTCTCCAACACTCAGTCCTGACCACATGTACTTTTGGACAGAAATTGCCCTCCGTCCGGAGCCAGGTGGGAACTCCTTTCCTTTCAGCCCTATTCTCTTTCCCTCAGTGTCCTGTGAGAAAATCTACCTTATTTACAATGGCACCAGTAAAGAAAAGGAATACAACCTTCCCTTAACTTGCTACTTGTAATAGATACAGTATGTAGAGCTATTTCTTTGAATCCTTACAAGCTCTGGCCAATAGTAACTGCAGACACGGTGGTCCCAGTCCTGGTGGAAATAAGGAAAGGCACACAGAAAGGAGTCATTTCTCTGATTATCCTTCAGGAGCACAGGAGCTTATTGTTTTCCCAGTCTTAGCCTTTAGGACTTTTTATTAACCTACAAGGAACGTTGGAGATTTTTTCTTTTTGAACTGTTTGGATTCCTATAGTCTCCTTTCCTTACAAATATCTGCCAAGATAGAGATTTTTAGTGAGATTACTGACAGTGTCCTAGACAAGCCAGACCAAAATGGCACTTGTCTGCCCTAATCATACCTACCCATTCACTTTCCACATTCCTTCGGCTTGAGAGCCTAACTTGTGAATTTCTGGCTTACTATAGTGCCACTGAGTTTTCTGGGCTTCCCAGGTGGTACTAGAGGTAAAGAACCCACCTGACAATGCAGGAGAGGTAAGAGATAGGGTTTGATCCCTGAGTCAGGAAGATCTCCTGGAAGGGGAAATGGCAACCCACTCCAGTATTCTTGCCTGGAGACTCCCATGTCCAGAGGAGCCTGCCGGGCTTCAGTCCATGGGGTCGCAAAGAGTCGGACATGACTGAAGTGACTTAGCACACACAGCCTTCCACACATATGTACAGTGAACTCTGGAGTCACACAGGACTAAATTAAAAACTGAGTTCTTACACCTGTTGGCTAGTGAATTATTTAAATTTTCTGAGCCTCAGTTGTTTTTTTTTTTTAATAAATCTGTCAAATGAATATAACAATCCCTCCTAAAACAAAAATAAAGTGAGTTACATATGTGCCAAACAGAATGCCTGGCATATATTTAGGACACAATTAAGGTTAGGTACTGTCAATGTGTTTTTATTAAATACATGGGTAAGATGTACTGCCTTGTATTGCCTTATTTCTACTGCTTCATGATATAAATATACACTTTATAATTAAGTTTCGTAAAACACTTTGTAAGTAGTGTATCTGTTTGTTTAAACAAATATTTACTGAATCACCAAGTGTAGAATGGTACATGCTTGCGTGCTGAGTCTCTTCAGTTGTGTCCAACTCTTAGCAACTCTATGGACGGTAGCCCATCAAGATCCTCTGTCTATGGGATTTTCCAGGCAGGAATTCTGGAGTGGCTTGACATTTCCTTCTCCAGGGGATCTTCCCGACTCAAGGACTGAACCCTTGTCTCCTGTGTTTTCTGCATCAGCAGGTTCAATCTTTACCACTAACACCACCTGGGAAGCCCATAGAATGGTGAGTAATACTTATTTACAAAGCAACTGAAAGTAAGCTTCCAAAATATGTGCCAAAATTCCAGCCTACAATCTCCTTTGTTTTATGGGAAAATATTCATTTTATTAGGCATATTTTAGAACTTTCTGATTGCTTAATATTCTCATGCCATGATTCACTATAAAAATGAATATAGCCTTCCACCTGTAAGGAATTGTTTAGTTAGGGCTTAGATCCTTTCTTGAAAGCCCTAGAAATGCCCAAAGCCTGCCATTTTGAACATTGATATGGCAAAAGACCAATTAGGTCAAATGCATAACTGCAAATCAGATACAATTCTGTATTTTAATGCATAAATGAAGGCTCAGTGAGATTAAATGACTTGCATAAAAGCCACAGAGCTGGCAGTTGGTAATATTTACATTTGACTTTGGGTCTGATCAATCTGGCTTCCTGGGTGGCTCAGTGTAAAGACTCTGCCTGCCAATGCAGGAGACACAGGAGATCCCTGGTTCAGGAAGATCCCCTGAAGAAGGGAATGGCAATGCATTCCAATATTCTTATCTGGGAAATCCCATCAACAGAGGAGCCTGATGGGCTATAGTCCATGGGGGAGTCAGACACAACTGAGTAACTAAGCACCTCACAGTGGCTGATCAATCCAGGGTTCAAATTTTACTGCATTCCTGTGCTCCCATTTTTATATTAGTGAACATCCTTTTCCTTCTTGGAGGAAGAAGGTTAATGGTTCAAGTAGTTGGAGGCAAAAAGTTGGCAGTAATGTGGCTCTAAAGAAAGAGCTCTTATCTATAAGCCTGGACATCTGGCTTCTGGCCCCTGCTCTGCTCCCAGCTAGCCCTGTCACTGCAGGGAGGGAGAGGAGTTACTGAAATTCCAACTTCTTTGAGCATCTCAGGAGCCTCTCAGCTGTAAACTTTAACCCATCACACAAAACCCAACAGAATCCCTGCATTCTTAGAGCCAAATCTGTCTCTTTAGACTATGATAAATGTTTTTCTTTGTGGTTCTGTAGGAATCGAGCATATGAGATCCAGGATGTTTCGATCTCAGAGATCCAAAGGGTATTATCCTAGTGTCCCTTCTAGTAAAAGCACTACTCTGAGAAGGTCTAGGATTTGGAGCCACATATCCCCCCATTCAGAGAGGAATACAACCTCAGTAAAGTCCTAGAGAAATGGACCAGTTTGGAGGTGGGGTGCATGCTGGGAGAGCCTACAACCTCTTGTTGATTTCAGAGTGCCCAAGGCACTTCCCCTCATTCTACATACACGGAGTCATCAGAGAAAAGGGACTGTTGATCCCTTCTTGAAGTTGATATAGTAAAACACCCCAGGATTTACTTTTTTAAATTGTTATATTAACTTTTTATTTTGAAATAATTTCAGACTCAGAAAAAATCACAATAGAATACAGAATTCTCTTATATTGTTCGTCCATATTCACCAAATGTTAGCATTTAACTGCCTTTTAACTGCCTTTATCATTCTCCCTATACACACACACACACATACACACACACTTTTGATATTTTGAGAGTTTTGAGAGCCAGTTACAGACACGATGCCCCCCCTTACCACTATATTTAGTAACATATTTGTATTTATTTACCTATATATTTAGTACACTTATGTTTAGCTCTGTATAGTTCCTAAAATCTAGAGGCCATTCTCTTATATAACCACAGTTTAATTTTCAACAGCATGAAATTAACACTAATGCTGTTTTATAATCTATGGACCTTACTCAAATTTGTATCAGTGAATGTCCTCTATGGCAGAGGGGAAAACCCACAGCACAAAACATAGCAAATAGGTGTCAGGAGCCTTTAGTCGCCTTTAATCTGGATTCATTCCACAGTCATGTTGACTTTTGTGACCTTGTCATTTTCTGTGGCCAACAGGCCCGTTATTTGTAGGAAGTCCCTCAGGTTGGTTTCATCTAATGTTTCCTCTTGTTTTGGGCAAGAGAGCCACAAGAGAGGCTGGATTCTTCCCTGAGTTCCTGCTCGGTGCTCACTTTGCTCTGTCCCTGATGATATTTTCTTTCATCACTTGGTCAGGTGCTGTTTTTTGGTTTCTCAATTGTGAAGGTACTATTTTCCCCTTTGAAAATGAGTAAGTATCTATGAGGAGACGCTTTGGAGCCATCTAAATATCCTGTTTCTCATCATAATTCAGCTCAGTAGTTTTACCAGTCATTTTAGGATTCTTACCTGAAGCATTTATTGCTAGTTGGTTGCCAAATGGTGAGTTTTCTTTTCTTTTTTAAAATAACTGTATCTGTTTATTTATTTTTGGCTGTGTTGGGTCTTCATTGCTGTGTGGACTTTCTCTAGTTGCGGCAAGCGGGCTGCTCTCTAGTTGTGGAGCTCAGGCTTCGCTGCGGCGGCTTCTCTTGCTGCAGCGCACGGGCTCTAAGGTGCGCAGGCTTCAGTAGCTGGGACATTTGGGCTTAGCAGCTGTGGCTCAAGGGCTCTAGAGCACAGGCTCAATAGTTGTAGCACATGGGCTTAGTTGTTCCGTAGCGTGTGGAAATTTCCGGGATCAGGGATGGAACCTGTGTCTCCTGCATTGGCAGACGGATTCTTTACTACTGAGCCACCAGGGAAACCCTGACTTTTCTGATTTTCTATTTTTCTTTCTATATTGAAATTATACACCATTCAGATTCTAATGACGTACCAGAAAGATTGTAAAAGAGAAAATATCTGGGCTAATCTAAATCCATAGGAAACAAAAACCCCCTTTCCCTCCCCTTAATCCCAGAGCCCAGGTATTTTGCTAAGTGGCTTATCTGTCTATATTTAACACAGTGGAATATGCAGAGCTGTTGGAAGTTGTTCCTAAGGCTGCCTCCTATTTGAGGTAGCAAGTAATTCCTAATCTTCTCTGAGAACCTTCTCTCCTCAGGTTGACCCTACACTTTTTCTCATAAGGTCTTGATCTTATTCTTCCTTTCCTGCCCTTCTCTCAGCATGCACACACACACACACAGGCACTCTCACAAATACACCAACTCACACACACACACACCCCTTAGAACCTGCCTCTTAGAGCTGGTGAAGCCAAAGTTGTTTTCTAAACATCACCTCAACCCTCTTATCCTCTTTCAAGGCATGACTGGCAAGTTGACATTCCATAGGTGCCCTCACTTCCTTTGACTTCTAGCTCAGCCTTTTCAGTTACCTGTTCTCTGATCTTGGAACTCCCACACTCAAGATGAATCTAATTCCGTTCTCTCTCTCTCTCTCCAGTGTAAAATGCCACTTTGTTATCCACAAATTCTTAGTCTTAAAATGCCTTTCAAAAGCAGGACTCAGAACAGACCTCTCCTACATTAGGCGCCTAAAATACACAACTATATTCAAGACTCTTTCCCAGTTACTTTCAGAAGATTTCTGACCTTCATGTCTACTCTTCCCATCTATAAAAACCATTCTTTCCATGGGTAAATCATTTTCCTTACAATAGACATCAAAAGATCTTAGATTATTCTAACAATTTGTTATATATTTTTAGGGAAGCTGACTTTCACTCATACCAAAGAAGCAGTGGCCACGAATGACCCGTATCCACAAAAACCTTCCTCCTGGTTAATAGTCTGTGACTTTTCATATTAAGAAACTGGATCTTATTGGCCTTATAATATTATACTTCTCAAGCAGAATGGAAACATTTCAGGAACCATCCTCTGGTCTAAAATCCATGGCACAGTCACCTACTTCTAGGAGGAGGAATATAATGATAACTAACCTTTTGTCATAAATCTTAAACTAGGAATAGAAATGGTAGATCTACAAAATAAAACTGACTTATACCCCAGGAACTTCTGGGTATTCAGTTACTAGTTAGTAGCAGAAATTACTATCTTTGGAGAAAGTCCGATTTCTCATGAGTAACCTTGTTTTTTTAATTAGGAAATGTTGAGAGATGATATTTTCTTCTCCCCACTTAAAATCCCCAAGTGACAGCACTTCCTTGCTTTATCCTTGAATAGGATGAGAAACAAAAACTCCTCATCAGCAATTTTGGCCACTCTGGGAACACAGATCTTTTATTCCATGAAACTCACTAGCCAAAAGCCTTTCTGGTTCTAGATACATCCACTGTCATGAGCAGAGAGTCAGAGCAATGCATTACCAAACCTCTGTTAATTAATATATTACAGTTATCCTTACATATCTGTAGGATTTTAGTTCCAGGACCATCCCTCCCTGTATTACCCATCACTACAGATACAAAAATCTGAGGATGCTCAAGTCCCATATATAAAATGGAATAGTATTTGCATATAACCTGCACATATTCTTCTGTATACTTTAAATCATTTCTAGATTACTTATAATACCAAATACAATATAAATGCCATATAAATCATTGCCAGTATGTAACACATAACAATTTTGACTTTTGGAACTCTATGGGATTTTTTTTTCCAAATGTTTTTGATCCATGGTTGGTTGAATCTTTGGGTGTGGAATCAACGGATATGGAAGACCATATTTCCAAATACTGACTGATGAAAATTTCTCTGTAAATTATATGATAGTTTATCCTCAGCACTTTTGACATGGACAGTCAAGTACTTTGGCAGAACCTACCTGTAAGTTCATATATTGTAATAGATAGGAGGTCAGAAAAAGATGTGACCTATAGGAATTAAGGTTGAATATTTTATCTCTAGCCTTCCCTTCTTGGTTATAGTTTTAGAACATTCAGTCACTGTTGCTGGAGGAAGAGCTGCTCGCATGGTATCTGGACAACAAAACACTGGGTGGGACCATCTCCATCAGTTGATATAAAAGGGACCTTGATAGTATGTGACCGCCTGGATGGGAGGGGAGTTTGGAAAAAGAAGGGATACATGTTTATGTATGATTGAGTTTGCTGTCCACCTGAAACTATCACAACATTGATAACTGGCTATACTCCAATAGAAAATAAAACGTTTTTCAAAAAAAAGGACAGTGATAGGTCACTGACATGAAGGACTTTGATTAAATCTTGAAAAATATCTTAAGCAAGATGGGAAAACTTAAAAATCAGTAGGAGTTATACTGGCAAGAGAATGATATACACCATATATTAAAATTCATGAATTAATGATGATTCTCAAGCACATAAAACAAAACCAGTGGTCAGTGTTTGGAGATTGGAGCCAAGGGATTCATTCTTCTGAAGAATGATATTACAAGGAAAAGAATAAAACACTTATCCTGTTTGTTCTGCAGGTACTGTATATCAGTGCAGCCAACTAGCTGATAAGAGAAAGTTTTTTATAGAATTACAAATAAGAATGAAGAAGGAATGATGAAAAATATCATTTGTTTTGTCACTGTGAAAATAATGTACTTAGTTTCTCAGTTGTGTCTGACTCTTTTCGACCCCATGGATGGTACCCTGCCAGGCTCCTCTGTCCATGGGATTCCCCATACAAGAATACTGGAGGGGGTAGCCATTCCCTTCCCCTGAGGTTCTTCTTGACCTAGGGATCGAACCTGAGTCTCCTGCATTGCAGGTGGATTCTTTACAGTCTGAGCCACTGGGGAAACCCATGAAAATAGTGAGTTTAGGCAGTTGTATCAATGAGCACGTAAAACTGTTAGTTGATAAACTCATGGGGAGCTTAAAGATAGTTGGATCAGTCTGGCAACACTTGAAGCCACCTGTCAATCTTAACATATCCAAAAGAGGAGAAGCCCAACATTATTTTTCCTTGTGATGCAATGCAAGAGGAAATATACATGTAAAACATTCTTACTGCAAAATTGTACCTGATTCTTATTAAAGCTCTAGATATAACTGCAAATACATAAGAACTATAGGTACCAGAGGTCCACATTAAATGATGCCATATGGGTGGTAACTGAATATTTGAAAAAGTAATTTTTTAATACTTACTAGAGCATTTACAGATGAAATTATTTGATGTTTGTGTTTTGCTTCAAAATAATCTGTTGGGCAGAAAAGTAGGAATACATATGAAGCAAAATTGGTTGGGAGTCGGTAGTTATGATGCTGACATGGAAGTAAAGGTTCATTATAAACTTGCTATAATATAGATACCACAGGCATCAGTCATCTCAAAATCAATGTGCTTTTCTTTCTCTTTGGTAACAGAATCACCTAGGTTTGACAAATAAGTTACCACACTTTTAATGTTCCTTAATTTGCATGAAAATGTGTAATACTCTGAGGGTGAATAAACCCTGAAAAACATGTATCTCTTCCAATTGGGATATATGTTTATTCTATATGATCCTTGAAACCAGGGGCTGATTTTTCTTACTATCTGGCCAGGTGAGTGAACAACTGATATTATACCAGCATATGGACTGGGAAAACACAGGCTGGACTGCGGAAGACTCTTTCACGTTCACAGTGTCCTCCCCGCCAGCAGCTCTAGGCCCTGAGGAGTTTCATATAACTATTTCATATGAAATTAACGAACCTGGTCGGCAGAGTCGTCTGCTTGCAAATACAGGTAATTCCACCTTATCCTACTGATAGGGTTAGTACCTTATCTCCACTTCTTAGAACAGGGACATTTGGGGAATAAATCTTTCCCTTTTTAATTATCAATGCCATGATATCAATCTTTGAAATAAAACTTATATGGCTATGAAATGTGCTATTTCTTTATGTATGCTTTTTCTCTGGGCCTCTGCTTTTTCATCTCCTGAGCCTTAATAGTTTCAGTGGGGAAAGGATGGAAAATTAGCTTTCAAGAATTCTTATTTGTGCTTCCAAATGGGGACCTCACCATGCGCACGACTGAAAACTGTTGATGGAAAATGAACATAACAAAAAGGGTAAATTCTTGAAAAGAAAGAGATACTGAAAGCTATACCTGTTTCTATGGTAAGAGAAAGTCCAGTAGTGGGAAAGTTAGGAGATGGACTTGTTATAAGTGAATCTCAAGGTTTAAAACTGTCTTACTTGACATGCTGACTTAGTGTGGGCGTGTGTATTTAAATTTTATTTTTTAGTATGCCTTGGATAGCAATGCTAATTCAGGTATTAAGGTTTTTGAATCATCCACTGGGACAGGCAAATGTGAGATCATTTGAAAGTCCTAATGAAATGCCACTTTGTTCTTTACATCTGTTTTTAACAGGAGCTGTTGTCAAGGAGGGAGACAAAGTTCTCATTGACCAATCTAAGTTAGATGCATCCAATTTCTTACTTAAATTGCCCAAATCTCAGCGTTCTTCATATGAAATTTGGTTCCAAGTTACATCTCTTCCTCACCATGGAACTCTTATGGCTGGAGAGAGAAATATTACCAAAAGAAAACCCAATTTCTCTCAATATATAATTAATAAATTTGGAGTCACATACCTTCACGATGACTCTGAATCACTGGCTGATAACTTTACCTTTGCCATTTGGCCCAATGAAAAGAGCAAGTCCACCATGAAGCCAGAGGCCGACTTTCATTAAGAGATGTTTAACATCACCATCACTCCTATAAATGACCGAGCACCAGAATTAAAGACAAAAGGGCTTCGACTGCAAGTTCTGCAGGGCAATAGGTTGGTTTTAGGACCTGAAAACCTAAAAGTGGAAGATCTAGATAGTCCTCCAGAAGAGATCAGGTATGTGATCATCCGTGATCCTAATAATGGCTTTTTGGCAATGGCGCACCATCCACATATACCTGTTCACCACTTCACACAAGCCGACATTGATAACTCTCGGGTGTGGTTCATGCAAGATGGAAGCCCATCCTCTGGAGCGTTTTACTTCAGAGTCACCGATGGCCAACATCGCCCACTCTATAAGCTCTTCCACCTGGATGTCGTCCCCGTCTCCATCGCCCTTGTGAACCTCACTGACCTTCTCCTCCTACAAGGCCAGACAAGCGTCACCATCACCAGTGCTCACCTGGCAGCAGTGACCAATGGGAGGAGCCCCCAAATCACTTACAAGGTTATGTGGCCCCTGCAACACGGTCATCTGCTCATTGAAGACCAGGTGGTCTTCCGCTTTGGACAGGAAGATCTGAATTTAGGAAAGCTCTCTTACCACGTGACAAACCTCACTGCCTCCGAGGACCAGCTACGTTTCGCACTGTTTACCTCAGAAAGCAGCCTGACGGGACAAACACTGTGCGTCCGAGTGCAGCCTTTACTGTGGGTTACGCCAGACCTGACAGTTGCCAACAGAGTGGCCCATCAGCTGACGAGAAAGGACCTTGATGCTGCTGAGCTTGCTAACAGGACTAACAGTGACCCCAAATTTGAAGTGACACAACCCCTGTCCACAGCAGACTTCTACGAAGAGTAGGCCGGGACACTGCCTTGGAAGGTGCTACTCTGTTCACTCAGAGGGACATTGACCAAGGACTGCTGATGCTCGAGCCGCATGCCAATCTAACGGGCCCCAGCAGCCTCAGTGACTCCTTCACATTTCTGCTCAGGGCAGACCATGTCCAACCAGCAACAGGGTGTCTCGCCTTCACCATAGTGCCACCTGACCCCTTTCTTTCGCAGACTTTTACCCCCCAATGTTTCCTTCTTAGTCACTGATAACCTTGTGACTATCGGTCTCTCTCAGGAAAAGCCTGTGGTTTCCTCAGAACCCACAACACAGACAGGAACTCTGGGGAAGCTGACCCAGACCAGATGGCCGGAAGCAGCTCCCTGGGGACGACACAGTGGTGAAGAGCCCACTCTGGATGTCATGGCTTCTCCCACCAGAGTCACTTGGTCACCAGACGCCACCAGAGCCAGCCCTGGGGCCCCCACCCAGTCCAGGGAGAGCAGTTACCCTCTGATGGTCATCATACCGCTGACAGGGATGCTCTTCCTGCTAATAGTAACCGTGGTGGCCTCATGTGTCTGGCTGCTGGGCCGGAAGGCAGAGAAGGCAAAACCTCTTATTAAGCCCCAGATCAACCTAGAGCCCACAACCGCGGGTCCTAGGCCAGAAAGGAGTGCAGCGGTTCCCACTGCCACAGTGACGCCTCTCCTGAGAAGCTCCGGCAGTCCTCCAGTCAGTCTTTTCAGGGCCCCACAGTGTGAGCACGTGGAGAAGTCTCCAGCTTCTGAGCCAGCAGAAAGATGTGCTCCTTGGGAAACATGGGTGAATTTGGATCCTGACATGGTCCAGCTCTGCCGACAAACCAACCCAGCACTGAAGCATGAGCAGTACTGGGTGTAGACTCAGGGCGCTCATTCCTCACTGACCGCCTGCTGTGTGCCAGGTCCTGGGATACCAAGGCAGAGAAATGCTGCTTGGATCAACTGAGAAAAGCCTGGCTCTGCCACCCCTTGCTGCTCAGTTTCAGCTCCATGGTTAGATGCTGGCAGGTGTTTACTGTAACTTTTGTGCAACACTCACCTTAGGGTCTGTCCACAAGTTTTGTGTGCCCTCTTCTAGACCTAGTGCTCTGAGTGTGCTTAAGATTTTGTCACTGTTTACATGACAGAACGTGCTGAGCTGACTGTAGATTAACACAGGAGCTATAGTTAGTGGAGGAAGGCTTTGAATGTTTTTCCTTGAAGATTCACTCTCTGAGTCAGTGAGGAAGTGAAGGAACTGTGTCAGCAAGTAGAAGAGGGGATTGATTGTATCTGTGAGTTTGTTTCTGGTGTTTTTCTGTAACGACTTTTCCTCCTTGGAGCCCCCAGCTTTGATTTCCTAATGCAGGAAACGCCTTGGTGCTCTAGATAGTGGGACAGTCTGGCCCTTTTTGAAGGTATTCATTGAACACATTGTGTTTAATCAAGAGGCCTTGTCTATTCTGATTTGTAACATCAAACATGTTGTACAAACATTATTTAAAGCCCTGAGGAATAGGTTTAATGCTTTTGTGATGCCTCAATTTGGCTTAACTTTACAATGAATTGAAATAATGGCAAATTTGTATTTGACTTGCCTAGTCGAGCCTACAATTGGCCAACCCAGCTTCAGTTTCCATAGTTATAAAATGGATACATCAGTACTTCTATTAGTTAGGAATGCTTTGGGTAGCAAATCATCAGACATCTGCTATGAGTGGGATTTAGGTTGGGGACTGGCGAACTTGTTCTGTGCAGGGCCATATTGTAAAAATATTTTGGTTTTGTGGATCACATATGGGTGTTTATTTTTATTTTTTAACAACTTTTTAAAACTGTAAGAACAATTCTTAGTTCCTGGATGTGACCCACAGACCATAGTGTGTCTATTGTTGGTTTAGCTGAGCAATAAAAATGTTGAATTATTTCAACTAGCAAGCAGCCCAAAGTGGATATTCCAAGGCCAGTTCAACAGTTGAAAGACATCATCGAGGACTGAAGCTCTTTTGTTCTTTCTACTTTACTTTCCTCAAGCTGTTTGCATTTCAGCCTTTTGTTTAGTTCCTTGTGACTGTGACATAGTTGCTGAAGCTCCAAGTAATATAGACCCCCCGCCTCCCCCAACTCAAAGGCAAAAATCCTAATGGGTGAAAAGGAGAGATGGCCAAAGGACTTTTTCTTAGACAGGATCTTATTTATTGTTATTTATTGATATTTCTTTGGAGAAGGAAATGGCAACCCACTCCAGTGTTCTTGCCTGGAGAATCCCTGGGATGGCGGAGCCTGGTGGGCTGCCGTCTATGGGATCGCACAGAGTCGGACACGACTAAAGTGACTTAGCAGCTTAGCAGCAACATTGATATTTCTTAAAATCTTGAGGCCTTCTCAAGCATTTCCCCCACTTTTATTTCTTATTGTCTAGAACCAAGCTACATGTTTCCCATCCCTTGACCAACCTCTGGCAAAGGGGAAGGGGTTTGCATGATTGGCATCTCTTCTGGGACTGGGACAGGATTCTGCCAGCTCAGAAATCAATGAATCCAGGAGTTCTCTGGTAGTCTAGTGGTGAGGATTCAGTGCATTCACTGCAATGGCCCTAGTTCAGTCCCTGGTTGGGGTAACTGAGATTCCACAAGCCGTTCAGCAGGGCCGAAAAAATTTTTTAGAAAAAAATCAATGAATCAGCCCACCATGTAATTACAGAGGGTTGGGAAATGGCCTTTAGATAGGCAATGAATAAGATCTACTAAAAAGTTTTCAAGTATTGAAGTAATTGAAATACTTGGGAAATGAAGATTTTGAGTTTTCAAATTGGTATCTAATATCTCTTTTTCATATTTTTAATGATTTTCTTAAAGCTAGTGTTTCTAGGGTGGAGGGAGGAATTTCTTCCTAAGAGACATTTGGCAATATCAGGAGATATTTTTGGATTTTACAGCTGGTGCTGATGGCATCTAGTGAGCATAGGCCAAGGATGCTGCTAAATATCCAACACTGTACAATTTTCTGGCTTCAAAAGTCAGTAATGCCAAGTTGAGAACCTTGGTTAAAGTCATAAATATGGAGTTTTCCTTTATATCCATTGAAGGATTAATAGATCCATTACCAAGTATAGGCAAGAACTGTATTCTAAAAATGGAATGGAAGGGTAAAAATTCCATAGTGTGTTTGAAATTGTGATAAGCTAGTTGGACTGTGAAGAAGGCTGAGTGCCGAAGAATTGATGCTTTTGAACTGTGGTGTTGGAGAAGACTCTTGAGAGTCCCTTGGACTGAAAGGAGATCCAACCAGTCCATTCTGAAGGAGATCAACCCCGGGGTCTCTTTGGAAGGAATGATTCTAAAGCTGAAACTCCAGTACTTTGGCCACCTCATGCGAAGAGTTGACTCATTGGAAAAGATTCTGATGCTGGAAGGGATTGGGGGCAGGAGGAGAAGGGGATGACAGAGGATGAGATGGCTGGATGGCATCACGAATTCGATGAACATGAGTCCGAGTGAACTCCGGGAGATGGTGATGGACAGGGAGGCCTGGCATGCTGCGATTCATGGGGTCGCAAAGAGTCAGACATGACTGAGCAACTGAACTGAACTGAACTGAATGGCAAACATGAACATTTTTAAAGAGAATAGTAAAAAGCAAATAAAACTTGACCAGACTCATTTCTTTATAATCTTTTGTCTAAGGAAAAATGTTTCCTTGTACTAACAGGTGGAACACATCAGGAGAAAAAGAGAGAAAAGGGGAGAGGGGGAGGATATTTACAAAGCTAAAGATGAAGTCAGAGTGTCCCCAGAAATCTGATGCCCCTAATGTGTTCCATATCAAAAAGGCTTTTTCTTCACCTTCTCCCTTTTCTGCTCTTCTAGGTTGCTTTTCTCTCCCAATCCAATTTTAACAGTTCTTGTGAAAGCAGATTTCACAAACTACAGAATAAATGGAAGTATAACATATGTAGGGGCTTCCCTTGTAGCTCAGTCGGTAAAATCTGCCTGCAATGCAGGAGACCTGGATTCAATTCCTGGGTTGGGAAGATTCCCTGGAGAAGGAAATGGCAACCCACTCCAGTATTCTTGGCTGGAGAATCCCATGGACAGAGGAGCCTGGCAGGCTTCGGTCCATGGGGTCGCAAGACTCAGACACAACTTAGCAACTAAACCACCACCACCGTAGCATACGTAGGCCTCAAGACAACTACCCTGTCTTAGATCCTTAGATGTATGCCACAGACAGCTTTTGCCACCATCCCTGGCCATGGACAACTGCAGCTGAACTAGACTTCCCTTTGTTGCTGTTCAGTCACTAAGTCATGTCCACCTCTTTGTGACCCCATGTACTGCAGCACACCAGGCTCCTCTTTACTCCACTGTCTCTCAGAGTTTGCTCATATTCATATCCACTGAGTCAGAGACACTATCTAATCATCTCATACTCTAGCAGAAGTAGTTTTCTCTGCTCTTCTCCCAAAAGTGATTCTTTCCTGCAGTTTCTGGATTCCCGAATTTTAGATAGAGTTCCCAAGTGTT
This sequence comes from Nanger dama, assembly GCA_917880005.1. NCBI lineage: Eukaryota > Metazoa > Chordata > Mammalia > Artiodactyla > Bovidae > Nanger > Nanger dama. The sequence goes on along the minus strand of CAKJTW010000040.1, from coordinate 15,360,756 downwards.
TTTGTACTTGATCCCTTTAGAAAAAAGGAGGAATGATAGTTGTAATCCAAGGTTGGTTTGATCACTGTACAACATAGGATTGTTCTTAGGTCTGTTCTAAGTAGTCAGACATTCAGAAGCAGCAGAATGGCAATGTGTGCTTGAGTTTATACATAGAAAGAGAAGGCCAAGGAGCATTTTTCATACAGTAAGTGAGCCTTTGCTCTCCTTTGACTGGGAAGGAGGATGCCTGTTCTTTGTGGGAGAGCCGGACATACTTGGCTCTGTGACTATGTTGGCCTCTTCCTTGCTTCAGCCATAAAGTCTCTGGAGCTAGGACTACCAGCCAAACCAAACAAAAAGCCTCATTTCCCTCCTCTTCTTCCTGTTAACTCTGCAACTCCAAACAAACGTGGTGTCCATTTTGGAATGAGACACACACAACTGCTTTAAAATGATAATTCACATTATTTGTGAGTATGCCTGCTAGAATAAGAACATCAGTGTGAGATCCAGATATCAAGTCTCAGTCATAAATCAAGTAATTCAAATAGAGCTTGGAAAGATTTCTTTCAGAGGATCTGGACTATTCTACCAATTTTCATATGGGTTCAATTAAAAGGAAACAATGCCTATCATTTGGTGCTGGCTCAAATAAAACATGAAATAAAACATTTTGGCAAAGCCTTATTTAGTGTTAAATCAGTCCGAAAAGGTTTCTCTTATATGCAGGACTATAACTGCATAGTCTCAATTCTGTCATGATGAATTCAGTGCTTCTTAACAAGTGACTGGGCTTCAGTCACTGGTAGCTCAGACAGTAAATAATCTGCCTGCAATACAGGAGACCTAAGTTTGATCCCTGGGTTGGGAGGAACCCCTGGAGAAAGGAATGGCTACCCACACCAGTGTTCTGGCCTGGAGAATTCCATGGACAGAGGAGCCTGGCAGGCTACAGTCCTTGGGGTTACAAAAAGTCGGAAGCAACTGAGCAACTTTCACTTTTATTTTAACAAGTTTCTGGTGATTTAATAAGTGGATACTAGAAAATGGCAACCCACTCCAGTATTCTTGCCTGAAAACCCCATGGATGGAGAAGCCTGGTGGGCTACAGTCCATGGAGTTGCGAAGAGTCAGACACGACTGGGCAACTTTACTTAAGGGTTAGTATCAGAAGAGTGGCTAATTTTGCTTAAGAGAAGATATATTTTGTCTGAGGTGGACTGGGAGTGGAGGGTCTAATATTTTTCCTTATCTGGAGGCTTTGGCAAATTCTAACCTTTCAGAAAAGTGAAAGTGTTAGTCACTCAATCTTTTTGCAACCCATGGTCTATAGCCCACCAGGCTTCTCTGTCCATGGAATCTTCCAGGCAAGAATACTGAAACGGGTTCCATTTCTTCCTAAGGGAATCTTCCTGACCCAGGGATCGAACCCACATCTCCTGCATAGTAGGCAGAGTCTTTACCATCTGAGTCACCAGGGAAGCCAATCGTGCTCAAACAGCATCAAGAGATCCTGTTCAAACACTTGGGAGTACTTCCTTAGAGTCGTGCATTAATTAAGTGGAGATGACACAGAAGCTGTTTCTTTAGATTTCTGAAGCTGAAGTAGACACATTTGGAGGGTGGATGGTAGGTAATGGGAGGCAATGGACCATATCAGATGACATTCCCTGAATTTGGGAATGGGGCTGCATTACACACCTCCTGCATTTTTCAGAGGCATTGTAATTAATAATGAGGTTTGTTTTTGAGAGGGTCGCAGAGTTGGACACAACTGAAGCGACTTAGCAACAGTAGCAGCAGCAGCAACAACAACAAGCAGGAAGGCCGGGGTCTCCAAGCAGAGGAAATAGGCTGCAAGTGCCAGACATTTTTTATCTCTCTTTAAGCAGCAGGAAGAAACAAACAAGTGTTAGATTTTTTCCCTCCTCTATACAAATTTAAAAAGAAATTTCTCTTAAAATTCTGTGTTGCCATGACAACACCTGGCTCCACCTGAACTTTTCTCAAACCTTGAGCTAACCAAGGCATTTTTCTTGTGGAAAAGTTTGTCTTAAGTTATGTTAATATACTATGTATTTAGCCTAGACTTGGTCTTCAAATCAGTTCTGCTTAAGACTCAGAACTGACTTGACAAACCAGTATGTTTAACTCATACATTGTTCTCCTAATCTATGTTAATGAAACTATATATTTGCTTGGAAATCTGCCTGTCTTCATAATTCATGTCAATCATTTTATGCCCCGGATGACTCACCTGGTGCCAATGTTATCTCAAAATGCATGTTGTGGGTGAAGGGCCTGATGCCATTCTCTCAGTTTTGAGACATTTCCTTTCTCTAATTTGCAGACAGAAGAGCCTGGTAGGCTGCTATCTCTGGGGTCGCACAGAGTCGGACACAACTGAAGCAACTTAGTAGTAGCAGCAGCAGCAGCAGTAGCTAAAAACTAGCAGGAGGGCACTCTTTCTGTCCTCTTCTGATGTCTATGTCAGAAGCTTTCTTTATCTCTTTAATACTTTAATAAAACTTTATTACACAAAAGCTCCGAGCGATCAAGCCTTGTCACTGGCCCCGTGTTGAATTGTTCTCCTCCCGGAGGCCAAGAATCCCGGTGTTAGGGGAAGCACACTGATTGAAACCAACCACTCTGGCCAGGTACCATAGTAACCATTTGCATGAGTTGTTCTATGACAGGAGATCCTGATAAGGAATACGGAACTAATAAGCCACCACCAACCGGAAGAGTTCGGGAAAGGTCTAAAGGAGACACTGCGTGTCCGTCCACTTCCCAGAATTCCTCTCGCTAGCATCCATCTTGGCTGAGCGATGCGTGTGCCACCAGGAAAGACTCTGAATTAGAATGATTGGCCAAAGACCACCCGGAAACTAATCCCATCACCATAAAACGCTGCGAGCCACATGGCAGAACAGTTCTCCTGGGTTTCCTTACCCTACTGCTCTCCACCCAGGTGCCCTTTCCCAATAAAATCTCTTGCTGTGTCAGCACATGTGTCTCCTCAGACAATTCATTTCTGAGTGTTAGACAAGAGCCTAGTTTCGGGCCCTGGAAAGGGTCCACCTTCCCTACAACACCGGTGTGTTTTGTGGTTCAGCAACAACCTTTCATTTTGGCCCTCTGTAGGGAATGATGCTGAAGCTGAAACTCCAGTACTTTGGCCACCTCATGCGAAGAGTTGACTCATTGGAAAAGACTCTGATGCTGGGAGGTATTGCAGGCAGGAGGAGAAGGAGACGACCGAGGATGAGATGGCTGGATGGCATCACAGACTCGATGGATGTGAGCCTGAGTGAACTCTGGGAGTTGGTGATGGACAGGGAGGCCTGGAGTGCTGTGATTCATGGGGTCACAAAGAGTCGAACACTACTCAGTGACTGAACTGAACTGAACTGAACTGAGGGAGAGATGTGGAGAATAAAAGTGGGCGTGGAGCCCACTGTGTGGCATGCTGGATGACAGAGACTTTGCCAGGCTGCTCAAGAACACCACTGGATATTTCATGGGGACCTGGAAGAGGCTGCCTTCTCCAAGTGATCTGCAAACATTTATTAGGCACCTACTGTATGTGAGATGCTAAATGCTAGATATTGCTGCTAGATATTGAAGATGCAAATATTTTGTCCTAAAAGGAAATTTTTGGTCTGTTTCCTCTATTGGCTGTGCCAGAATCACACAAGGAATTCTAGGAGAAAAAGGGATACAGAAAAGAAGGACAAAGAGAAACAGAAGTGAGGACAGGACCTTGTTTCATTTGAAACCCTCTTAGGTAAGTGCTGCACACTCAGTGGTAGAGCAAGAATTATGGAGCTCGCTGACACCAACATCCACACTTCTCAGTGTGGTTGACATCAGTCCCCAACCTTGCATCACTGCCCCTCAGGGTGCCCCACTCATGTTCTCACAGGACTAGTGACATAGCAGGGGAGTTAAACAATAGACTTTGGATCTGTTTTGGATCCTGGCCCTTTGCTCCCAAGCAGTGTGGCTTTGAGTACCTTATTCAGTCTCTCTGAACTTCAGTTTCCTCAGCCAAAAAATGGGGATGATATTAGCACCTGTTTCTCTGGGTTTTGTTAGGATTTAGTGATATAAAGAGAAGAAGAAAGAGAAGGCAATGGCACCCCACTCCAGTACTCTTGCCTGGCAAATTCCGTGGATGGAGGAGCCTGGTGGGCTGCAGTCCATGGGGTCGCTGAGAGTCAGACACGACTGAGCCGACTTCACTTTCACTTTTCACTTTCATGCATTGGAGAAGGAAATGGCGACCCACTCCAGTATTCTTGCCTGGAGAATCCCAGGGACGGGGAGCCTGGTGGGCTGCCGTCTACGGGGTTGCACAGAGTCGGACACAACTGAAGTGACTTAGCAGCAGCAGCAGTGATATAATCACCTGATGTTAATATCATCATCATCATATGTGAGCAGTATCTTCAATGCATCAGGCACTATACTAAGTGCTACTGAATCTTTTTGCCTAGGGTTTTAATGCATATTAAAAGAATTAACACATTAAGACACTTGAGTAAACTAGAGACTCATATTCTACCGAAAGCAGTGCAGTACTGGCAGTGGAATTCCAGGTGGGTGATCTAAGGATAGATGAGGTGTTTTTAAGAGCTTCCTGAATGCTCATACTCTACCTGACAGTTCAGTGGCTGTCATATCCACTCTTTGTGACTCCATGGACTACAGCACGCCAGGCCGCCCCTATCCATCACCAAGTCCTGGAGTTTACTCAAACTCATGTCCATTGAGTCGGTGATGCCATCCAACCATCTCATCCTCTGTTGTCCCCTTCTCCTCTCACCTTCAATCTTTCCCAGCATCAGAGTCTTTTCAAATAAGTCAGTTCTTTGCATCAGGTGGCCAAAGTATTGGACTTTCAGTTTCAGCATCAGTCCTTTCAATGAATATTCAGGACTGATTTCCTTTAGGATGGACTGGTTGAATCTCCTTGTAGTCCAAGGGACTGACAGGGCTTTTTCCTTCATCCTTACACAGAGCCTTGGCAAGAAAAATGGATGAAGGAAAAAAAAGCACATCAAGAACACTCAGAAGAGGCAGACTTGAGTTTGGAGGTATTGGTGGTTCTTTATCTTGTAAGGGATGGTGGGTTGCTGATAAAATACCCTGCTGTTCTCTGTCTATCCAAGTAGCATCAAATCCTTACATCAACCAACCTCTTGATTTTGAACACCTGTCTATCTTCTCTTCTTCCTTCCAACCCAGTATTTCCAGGTATTCATATGCCAGTAATTTTCTTAAGTCCAAAACTGCAAAGGACTGACACTCAAAAACTAATATCCTTTTCAGTTCAGTTCTGTTCAGTCGCTCAGTCATGTCCAACTCTTTGCCACCCCATGAACGTAGCACGCCAGGCCTCCCTGTTTATCACCATCTCCTGGAGTTCGCTCAGACTCACATCCATCGAGTCCGTGATGCCATCCAGCCATCTCATCCTCTGTCGTCCCCTTCTCCTCCTGCCCCGAATCCTTCCCAGCATCAGAGTCTTTTCCAATGAGTCAACTCTTCGCATGAGGTGGCCAGAGTACTGGAGTTTCAGCTTTAACATCATTCCTTCCAAAGAAATCCCAGGGCTGATCTCCTTCAGAATGGACTGGTTGGATCTCCTTGCAGTCCAAGGGACTCTCAAGAGTCTTCTCCAACACCACAGTTCAAAAGCATCAATTCTTCAGTGCTCAGCCTTCTTCACAGTCCAACTCTCACATCCATACATGACCACAGGAAAAACCATAGCCTTGACTAGACAGACCTTAGTCGGCAAAGTAATGTCTCTGCTTTTGAATATGCTATCTAGCTTGGTCATAACTTTTCTTCCAAGGAGTAAGCGTCTTTTAATTTCATGGCTGCAGTCACCATCTGCAGTGATTTTGGAGCCCCCAAAATAAAGTCTAACACTGTTTCCACTGTTTCCCCATCTATTTCCCATGAAGTGATGTAACCAGATGCCATGATCTTCATTTTCTGAATGCTGAGCTTTAAGCCAACTTTTTCACTCTCCTCTTTTACTTTCATCAAGAGGCTTTTAGTTCCTCTTCACTTTCTGCCATAAGGGTGGTGTCATCTGCATATCTGAGGTTATTGATATTCCTCCCGGCAATCTTGATTCCAGCTTGTGTTTCTTCCAGTCCAGCGTTTCTCATGATGTACTCTGCATAGAAGTTAAATAAGTAGGGTGACAATATACAGCCTTGACGTACTCCTTTTCCTATTGTCCAGTTCTAACTGTTGCTTCCTGACATGCATACAGATTTCTCAAGAGGCAGATCAGGTGGTCTGGTATTCCCATCTCTTTCAGAATTTTCCACAGTTTATTGTGATCTACACAGTCAAAGGTTTTGGCATAGTCAACAAAGCAGAAATCGATGTTTTTCTGGAGCTCTCTTGCTTTTTCCATGATCCAGCGGATGCTGGCAATTTGATCTCTGGTTCCTCTGCCTTTTCTAAAACCAGCTTGAACATCAGGGATTTCACGGTTCATGTATTGCTGAAGCCTGGCTTGGAAAATTTTGAGCATTACTTTACTAGTGTGTGAGATGAGTGCAATTGTGCTGTAGTTTGAGCATTCATTGGCATTGCCTTTCTTTGGGATTGGAATGAAAACTGACCTTTTCCAGTCCTGTGGCCTCTGCTGAGTTTTCCAAATTTGCTGGTATATTGAGTGCAGCACTTTCACAGCATCATCTTTCAGGATTTGAAACAGCTCTACTGGAATTTTATCACCTCCACTAGCTTTGTTTGTAGTGAGGTTTTCTAAGGCCCACTTGACTTCACATTCCAAGATGTCTGGCTCTAGATTAATGATCACATCATCATGATTATCTGGGTCGTGAAGATCTTTTTATACAGTTCTTCCATGTGTTCTTGCCACCTCTTCTTAATGTCTTCTGCTTCTGTTAGTTCCATACCATTTCTGTCCTTTATCGAGCCCATTTTTGCATGAAATGTTCCCTTGGTATAGCAAAAAAAAAAAGTGCTGTTTACTATCACCATAATTTCATTTCTAAAGTAAGGAAGAAATCTTATATTAAAGAATCTTATGGGAAAAAAAAATAAGCAGCTTCATGAAAAATTCTCTCCTTTGTCCAGACTTGACCTGGGCCTGGAAAAATCTTAGCACACACCAGGGTCAGGAACCCCTTGCAGAGGCCTTGCTTATGGGTGTATGGTTAGAGCTGAGGGAGAGGCAGGGACAGGGGAATTCAGCTCCTTGATGTTGGTGTTTCTTATGGAGATGTTAGTCAGGAATACCTGGTGTGTGTGTATGTGTGTGTGTGTGTGTGTGTGTGTGTGTGTGTGTGTTGCCAGGATGGGAGTTGGGATGAGGGTAGTTTGCTACTTTAGTGTCTGGACAAGGCCAGCTTCATGGTCATGTGCAACCAGTGCAGACACACAAGGTCCACTCTCAGAAGAACCCTGGGTTTGGCTTCATGCTCTGCAGTCACCATCTGGAAATTCTAATACTTTTGAACAAAGACACCACATTTTCATGTTTCACTGGACCTTAAAAATTCTGTACTTGATTCTGAGACTCACAGAACTTAGTTGATGGCTGCATCAGACACCTCGTAAGCATTGTTCTCAACGTTTACAGTTAAAAACGAGTGTATGGTGTGCCTGGTACCTTCTACCCTGGGTCCTCGGTCTCCACAGCATGCCTGTGGGAACTTATGCTTGCACAACCTAGAAGGAGGGAGAGTTACTTCTCTACAGAATGGCCCTTGGCCGTTGGCCAAGTGGAGCTGACAAAAAGCACTTCCTCCATTCATCTCAGGGGTAAACAGCTATAAAATGCATTGTGAGGCTTCTCAGAATGTCCTGAAGGTTGGACACAAATACACTGGCATGGATATTTCCGGTCCTGTTTATTAGCCTTGTCCATCTCACAGAGGACCCTTTGCTTTGGAGGAAACCCAGGCTAAGATGATAGTTCACGTTGTCCTTGTATTGTGTGCCCCAGGACCGTAGACTCTCAGGGTCTTGGCTCTTGCACAACCCTTAGGCACACAGTTATGCTCTGGGTTACTTGCCTCCCGGATCTGTTTCCCAAAGGACCTGGGTCTGCTGGGACATGCTGTCTGCCTGCCAGTGGGAGCCAGGAGGCCTTGTGCTGGTGGGAGACTTGGCTGTTTTGGCCTCATGCTGAGAAGCTAGGCTTTTCCCAAACCACCTTCCAGTTGAAAATCACCTCACTCTAGACTACAGTTTCTCTGCTGGTTGTGTTAGATCCCAGAAACGATAAATTATCCACCATAACTTGTAGCAAGACCACGATTTACTGCATTTTGTAATACTTGAAAAACTCCTCTGCATTTCATTTCAGCATTGCAGGTCTTCACATAGCAAAGACTACACTGGCACTTTTTAAAAAAACGACAGCTTTATCGAGATATTATTTACATACCATACAATTCACTCAAATTATACAATTCAGTAGTTCCTAGTCACAGAGCTGTGTAGCCATTACTATAATCAATTTTAGAATATTTTCATCACCTGAAAAAGAAACCCTGTGCCCATTAGCAATCACTTTTCATTTATCCCCAAATCCCCCAGCCCTAATGTATTTTCTGTCTATAAGGATTTGCCTATTCTAGAGATTTCCATGTAAATAGAATCATACAGTATTTGAGATTGGCATCTTTCTCTTAGCATAGTATTTTCAAGGTGCATCATGTTGTGGCCTGTATCAGTTCCTTTCTGTGGCTGTCTATGTTTCAGTGTATGAATGTGTGTGTGTGTTAGCTGCTCAGCTGTGTCCGACTCTTTGCGACCCTACTGACTGTGGCCCACCAGGCTTCTCTGTTCATGGGATTCTCCAGCAAGAATACTGGAGTGGCTTGCTGTTTCCCTTCTCCAGAGGATCTTCCCCTCCAGGGATCAAACCCTGGTCTCCTGCATTGCAGGCAGATTCTTTACCACTTGAGCTATTTATCCATGCATCAGTTAATAGACATTTGGGTTGTTCCCACCTCTTTTTGGCTATTGTAAAAAAATAATGCTTTGAATATTTATGAACCTGTTTGTGTTGATATGTTTTCATTTCTCTTAAAATGAAAGTAGAATTGCTAGGTAACATGGTAATCCTATGTTTAATCTTCTGAGAAACTGCTATACTTTCCAAAGTGGCTACTACATTTTACATTCCTGCTAGTAATGTGTGAGAGTTCAAATTTTTCTACATCCTCACCAATACTTATTATTTGCCTTTATGATTTTAGCCATCACACTGAGTGCAAAGTGGTTATCTCATTGTGGTTTTGATTTCCAGTTCCTGATTTCCATTTCCCTAATGACTAATGATACTGAACATCTTTTTATTTACTCATTGGCCATTTGTCTGTCTTCTTTAGAGAAATATCTACTCAGATCCTCTGTTAACGCCATTTCCTTTTATTCTGTGTTGTAAGAGATATTTATATATTATGGTAGTAATCCTTATCAGATATGTGATATACAAAATTTTTCTCCCTTTCTGTGGACTGTCTTTTCACTTTTTTGATGGTGTCCTATGAAACACAAAATGTTTTAATTTTGATGATATCTAAAAAAATTATTATTTCTTCTATTGCTTGAACTTATGGTGCAGAATCTAAGTAAATATTTCCTAATTCAAAGTCATGAGGATTTATGCTTGTAGGTCTTAAAATTAGATCTTTGACTCATTTTTAGTTCCTTTTAACACATAGTATATATGGTGTGAAGTGTAGGTCCAACTTCATTCTACACCGAATGTATACTTATCTTAGCACCATGTATTGAAGAGACTATTAGCTCCCATTTAATTGTCTATACTCCATTTTCAAAAATGAGTTATTTCTGTCTTCTCAATACTATTCTATTGATTTTTATATCTACCGTTATGCCAGTTCCACCCTGTCTTGATTACTATAGCTTTATAGTAAGTTTTGAAATTAGGAAGTGAGTTCTCAAACTTTATTCTTGTTTTTCAAGATTGGTTTGCCTATTTTGAGTTCCTTAATTGTCATATGAACTTTAAAATCAGTTTTTAATTTCTTCAAAGAAGGCAGCAAAGATTTTGATACATGTCTCATTGAATCTGTAGGTAAATTTGACAAGTAGAATTTGAAAGTAGAAACTTTTCTTCTCCCCTGACCTATTCATTCTGAGTGTGCTTCAGCTCTGCAGGGACTGAAACCATAAAAGCCAGAGGAATCACAGATAAGAGAGCAGACAGACTCTTTGCTTCCTTGACTTCAGACCCACACCACCAGAGGGGGAGAAGCCACAATTTAAAGGCAAATTTGAAATTTCGACTATTATGTAAGACTAGACAAATTTTGAAGCAAATCTGAAATTATGATTTATGACTTGAAGTGACCCTAGAATTGTGTATATTACTCAAGAGTGACCAGAGAATTCTTGAGGACTTTCCATGCTTCTGGCATAAAAATCAGCAGACATGGCCTCACAGAACTGATTGAAGGGGACAGTGAAAGACAAAAATGAAATTGTTTTCTGCTGACACTCTGTGCACTGCTTGTTCAATACAGTGTTTGCATTTGCATGAGAAGGATGCATTTTTATTTGTTAGAATCACACCTTGACCACAGGGCTGAGTGCCAGAGGCTGCTGAGTTTTATTTCAAATTTGGTTTCACTCTAATAATGCCTTATCTGTATACTATTTCTTCCCAGGGGCCTTGTCTGACCACTCCATTTATATGGACTCAGTCACCACAATGGACCTATGTCCTTCTTTCTGGCCACTGAGCATTGGAACCTCCTTCCTATGTCTGGGAAACCTCTGATCTTAGGAACTGGAACCCCACTGAGGGATAGAAGCCAAAATGTCAGGTACTGAAGTCCCACCCTCCCTGTGGCGGTCATGCAAGCGTAGCCCAGCAATGGGAGGAGTTGGGCTGTCTGGACTTCATTGTGGTGACAGATGGGGGTAGCGGAAGCCACATCTGTTTCTAGAGGCAGCAGTGAGCGAGGAAAGGGCCTGGTGTTATAGTGTGGGGGTAGAGCCTGGAGAGCCTATGCCCCAAGGGGGCCATGGAGTCTGTTGGCCCAGTTCTGCCATGTGGGTTTGGCAGCAGATCCTGGCTCCGTAGCTACGCCTGGTTCTCTGGTGCTCCTGGACATTCACTGAGCTTCTCAGTCATCTTTTTCTTTTCTATTTTTTTGGAAGTAATTATAGATTTACAAAAGCTACAGACATAGTAGAGAGTGTCCTCAGGTACTCTCACCCAGCTTCTCCTAAGGTTAATATCTTATATAACTATGATACTTTTGTCAAAACTAAGGAACTACCATTGTTATAACACTGTTACCCAAACGGCAGACTTTATTTCACCCACTTTCCCACTAAGGTTCCTTTTTTCTTACAGGATCCAGTTCAGGAGACCACTTTCCTTTTGGTTGTCATGTCTCCTGGGTCTCTTTTCATCTGTGACAATTTCTTAATAGTCTTTCCTTGCTTTCTAAGAGAACTTGTCAGTTGTTTTGTAAAATGTTTCTCCAGTTGAATTTATCTGATGTTTTCTCACTATTTGACTGGAATTATGGATTTGGGGGAAGAACTGCATAGAGGTGAAGTGTCTCTTTCCTTCAAGTGTTGAATATCAGGGTGTACATGATATCCACATGACTTATCACTGGTATATTAACTTTGATCAGCTAGTTAAAGTGCTGATAGAGTTCTCCACTGTGAAGCTACTATTTTTCCCTTTTCATACTTCTGTTAGAAGGGAGTCTCTAAGTCCAGCTCATACTTAGAGATAGGGAAATTGAGTTCCATCTGCTAGAGAAGGCTTGTGTTCATCATACATTATTTGGAATTCTTCTGTCAAGAAAGGTTTGTCCTTTCTCCTCTATGTATGCATGTATATATAGACATCTATTTATCTATCCAATTCTCATTCTAGCACAAGAAAAAGGCATTTGTTAGTAAAAATTCAGAGATAAAGTTTAGAACCCAATGGCAGGAAAAATAACCAGCATGATAAGTTCTAGAGAAATATTATAAACTGACATGAGAGACCACATGGAGGAAACAAGACAGATGATCTCTATGAACCTGCTCTGTTTCCTTGGCAGTGGACTGGCACCTGCTACAAGGGCCTTAGTTTTAATTTCCTCACGGCTTCCACTAGCCAGAGCCTCCATATAGCCTGAGTCTCTCCTTTATCCCCAGGCTACATGACTGTTGTATCAGGTCACAATATCATTTGACTACAATCCAGGGCCACCTGGCTCAAATTCTCAAGAGAAAGGAATTTTCTCAGTCTAACTTACAGAGTCATTCTTCCTGAGTCAGGTATCCACTTGAATTCAGTTAGCTGTGACTAGCAGTGGGGTAGAAATACTTGGCAAAAAAAATGCCAGTATAATGGGCTGGCATTGCAAAATACTCCTGCACTTTCTTTGACTCTTATTGGAGTAAGCATTCTACTACTAAAATAACATATTAAAAACAGAGACATCACTTTGCCAACAAAGGTCTTTATAGACAAAGTTATGCTTTTTCCAGTAGTCATGTATGGATATGATAGTTAGATCATAAAGAAGGCTGAGCACTGAAGAACTGGTGCTTTCAAATTGTGGTGCTGAAGAAGATGCTTGAGAGTCTCTTGGACAGCAAGGAGATCAAACCAATTAATCCTAACATAATTCAACTGAATATTCATTGGAAGGACTGATGCTGAAGCTGAAGCTCCAATACTTTGGCCACATAATGTGAAGAGCTGACTCAATGGAAAAGACCCTGATGCTAGGAAAGACTGAAGACAGAAGGAGGAGGGGGTGATAGAGGAAGAGATGGTTGGATGGCATCATCAACTCAATGGGCATGAGTTTTGAGCAAACTCCAGGAGATAGTAAAGGACAGGGAAGCCTGGTGTGCTGCAGTCCATGATGTAGCAAAGAGTCAGGCATGACTTAGAGACTGAACAACAACTAAAATAACATCCAGAGTTGCATTCATTTCAAAGTCTACATATGGGCTCTTCTGCTTACCAAACAGTGCTCTTCAGCGATCATCTGTATTCTCAAATATTTTGGAGTAATATTTTCTTAAGCTCTAGAAGCCTTGGTAGGGGCTTTCATGTCACCTTCTCAGCCTCTCCATCCTCTCCCCAGTAGCTGCCAAGATCCCCTTCAGAATATGGTTTAAGGGATATAGACCAGATAAATGACTTACTTCTCTGGGCCTCAGTTTTCATGTTGAAGAATGAAAAGTCACTGCTTTCATATATCATTCTCCTCTCTGAAACTATACTGAGGGGCCCTGGGAAATTCAGAGTTCCTGCCTCTAAAAACATCATAACAATGAATTTAGTAATAAAACCTTCAAGGTCCCAGAAGGCACATCCAAACTGGGTCACTGAGAAGCAGTTAACAATGGACTCTACAGAGATGTGGACAGGGTTCCAAAAAAGAAGTATGGCTCAGTACGCCCAGGACTTGCCACCACAGGGCGCCATCACAACCCCTCAGGATGGAAAGACAAAGGAAGGAGTGGTTCCTAGAATTGGAGAGAGAGGTTCCCTGGATGTGAGAAGCAGCCAACCTCAGAGAATGGAAGAGAGAAAGCTGGAGGGGACACACACTTATTCCTGCCTCCTCCCTTCTGACCTCCTGCCAGTAGACTGCCAACCACTGAACCCAACGGGAAGCCACAGGGCCAGGTTGCCTTTGATTTAGTCCATAGAGAGCAGCCTTCCCGGACAGACAGCAGGGTGGAGAGGGTGGGGAAATGGCTCTACAGAAATACAAGGAAGGTACAAGACAGATAGTGTGTGGCCCAACCGGGCCTAGAACCCCAGTTACCAGACTTGTATCATCAAGCTCTTTAAGACACTCTGACTTCTCATTTTCTCCTGTTACCCTAGGCCGGCTGCTCCAAGGTTTGTTTCATGTTACAGATGAAGGAGCAGCTTAGCTTTGCAAACTGTGAGGGCCCCACTTTGGCCTGCATTTTACACAGTCCAGTCATGAAAGATCTTGGCCTTCATGCCTGCTTTTGTTGCGTTTCCTCCTAGCTCCAGAGGCCAGAAAACTATCTTATGCCCCCTCCATCCTGTTCTCTGATGGACTTGCTTCTAGACAGAGTGCTTTGCTGAGAAACCTTTCCTTACGAAAGCACCGGAAAGCCCCCAATAATTGCGTGTCTGTGTGTGTGTGTGCAATGGAAAAAGAAGCCTCAGATTGCTTTCTGAGTAAGTGAGGTCTGCATTCTTCCTGGAAAGAGTTTTCTTCTCTGAGGCTGCTATTGCCACGGTCAATTGAGAACTAGGAAGCTGCTTGCAGAAACCCTCGCCTGTGCTTTGGAATGTAATTGAAAACAACTGTTCTGTTTCTACTGAAATGTGTAGGGAATTGGAACCAACACTGGCAGCTAGTCCAGGAGTGGGTGGGGGAAGAATGGTTTGGAGGAGCGGAAGGGAAAATAGTGGTTGGGTTGGGGCAGGAAAAAAAAAAAAGTTTATTGGTGAAAAGAAGGGAAAATAATTGGAGGTTTCCATGTAGAACAAATTTCCGTCTGACCCGCCCTGATGGCAAAGTAGGCTATGGATGAGAGAAGCTGGTTGAACTTTTTAGACTAACAGTCGCAGAGGCAGGCAGTAAGAAGGTGAGTCCTGCACAGAAACCTTTCTTTCTTTATTGCCACCCACATTTTCAAAAAGAAAAGCGGAGGCTAGTTCACACCGCCATGGGGATATTAATAGTTTATAGAAGATAAGGAGAGACCCTCCCAGCCTTAGGAGGAAAATTCCTATTACCTTTCCAGGTATCTGTCTGACTTCAAGAGGAAGGTTGAACACTCATCCCACCGTGCCCTTTGCCTTTTGTTTCCTCAGGCTCCATATTCTCTGGCCTTAGCTTTTTTTTCTTTTCCCCACAAGTCAGAATTTTATTTCTAAACAATGGCCCATACCAAATGCAGATGAGGGCGGAGTCTTTGCTGGCTAGTCCCCACATGGAATAATTCCCCCTGAGCACTGTCTCTTCCAGCCCTGAAAGAGTGGAGGCTGGGATTCCTTCAGGAGATCTGACACATTCTTCCATTACTTGAAGAATGCAGAGAATCTGGGGGCTAAGCTCAAAAGGCAGAGCTCTTACATGCCTTCCTTAGAGAGAGAAAACATTTTCCCTGTGGTACTGAGTGAGGTGAGAGTTGATCACATTCAGAAGCATTAAAAAGGACCTTTGAGGTGAAGTTACTTTCTTGAGCTTTTATGGTTGTAAGCTTAGGAATGAATGAGAAGTGATCTGAAGTCTTTCCTGCCAACCATTTTGGCTGAGAGCCTGGGCCTCTGAGGAATCAACAATGGGCTGGGTCACAGATAGATTTTTGTGGAGACATCTCCCCTTCTTCTGGTCTCCCATAAGATTCCACAGTTCCAGTTAATCCCCAAATGTTAACATTCTTGTTAATGTGCAGTTTTATGAGAGGCATGTGATAACTAACACTTGCAACAGTGCTAGGCATATAGCAAGTACTTCATGAAAGTCTTACATGTCTTAACTTATTTAATTATCATACTTTATGAAGTTTGCGCTTCCCAGGAGGCTCAGTGGTAAAGAATCTGCCTGCCAATGTAGGAGACTCAGGAGACATGGGTTTGACCCCCAGATCAGAAAGGTCTCCTGGAGAAGGAATCGGCAACCCACTCTAGTATTCTTGCCTGGAAAATCCCATGGACAGAGGAACCTGGCAGGCTACAGTCCATAGAGTCACGAAGAGTCAGACATGACCAAGCGCTAGCACGATGAACTTCATATTCCAATAGCATCTCATTTTTCTCCTTTGTAAAGTATAAAGAGACTAACTTGCTCAAGGTTATATAACTAATGAGTGCTTATAAAGATGCTGAGAGGTACTGCTCAGCTCCCTCTTCAGAGGTGAAGGACTTGCCCCTCCAGCTGCTGAGAGTGTGGCTGCAGACAGCCCCTAGCCATCAGCCCTTTTGGGAAAGGCCTTTGCTGAAGAGAACCATCAAGCCTAGGGCCATACTTGCTCCTTGGGGCAGCCTGTATCCAGTGATTGATTAATAGAGGAATACAAAGGTAACCCCCACCCCCAGTTCATCTCAGGGTAATGCTGAAGTTCCATCTCAGTTTCAGAAGCCTGAAAAGTTGACTCAGGCCTTCACTGAGATTACACTATAGCTTAACTTCTCCCTTAACCTAGTCCTAATTATTTCCTTTTCCTTCCATAGTAGTTGATTACAGGAACACTCCCTAATAACTCTCCAGCATTCTAAAACCCTTGACTCAGAGTCTGCCTCCTGGAGAACCCACACCATGACAGTATGAAAGCCACAATTTGAACTTGGGCCATCTAGCTCCACAGGCCATGTTCTTAGCCAGTGCACTCCCTCTTCCCTGCACATTTTTTAATGATATGAATAGAGATCTGTTGCCCACCTTGGTAGAAATAAGGGCCTCTACTATTTTTCAATGAGGTTCTAAAAGTTTGAGTTCAATGACTCTTGGGCCCTTGAGAACTGAGCCTTGTAAATGACAGCAAGGGGGGCAGGCCCTGGAAGAAGGTTGGAAGCCACCACAGCTTTCTCCATCAGGGCTTTCCCTGTGTGGAATCCTTGGTGAAAAGCTTAGTGACCATCCATGAACCATCTTCACAAGCTTTATGGAATTGTGTCTTTGGATGCAGGCATAGCTCTGGACATGCAACCCTACTTCATCTTCTATAGATGAGAATGCTGATGTATAGAAGAGCAGAGGGTTCCCTCAGCTAATCAGTGGCAGAAATGGCTCTGGAACACTACGCCTGGACTGTAACTCAAGGGCTCTTTCTACAGCTCTGCTCTTCCATTTTGAGATTTCATAAAGCATTTCCAATATGATGAATGTGCCAGAGAGAGTTGATACACAGTGCGTATTGCCCATGTCCCTCTAACACTTCCCAGCTTCCTCTGTAGTTAGGTTGGAATCACGAGACCATCTGGCTTGAACTGTGAGTAGAAGTGGAGGAAGAGCCTCATCCAAGCTAGTGAGTTCAGGTCAGTGTCCCTTTCCATTCTTCATGTGCTCTGCAAAGGAGAACTCAGAGATCAGCTGGAACGTATGGCAGAGCTGCAAGGCAGAGGACAGCCTTCCAGCTTACACGAGACTTCATTTGAGCATGAAGCAAGCCACAGCTCTCTAAAGCCACTGAGATTACATAAGTTTGCCTTTGAGATGCAAGTATCCACTACCAACTCAACAGGCTTCTATTTCTGGGCCAGCTTGCTGGAACAAGCCATAAAGAGCAAGATTTGGCAACAGCAGGCCTCCATGTGGGAGAAGTCAATAGGAATGTGATACTCATCACTTGGACACTTCTTTCTCAACTCAGAGGCAGAGGCCTGAGAGAAGGCAGGAATTTCAAAGTTGAGGAAAGACTAGTTGCTACTTGAGTGTACCTTCCTGCTCTAGGAAATCAAGTTTCCAAGGATATAGAGAAGGCTTTTAGGTAGCTCTGGTGTGTTCTTTCTTGATTCTCTTTCTGCAACTAGGGTGGGGTTGTGGCCACATTGCCTTTTCAAGCCTGAGCCCAGCTGCATCCCCTCTCACAAGTGACCTTGGAACTGGTAGGAGGAACTGAGCCCATGAGACTTCTCTATGAAACCTCTTCTTCAGACCCCAGTTCATGCCCCACCTGCAGTGGGCCTCTCAGGACCTGGCTCTGAACTGAGAATTCACACCCCTTTCCCTTGGTGGGCACAACTGTGATTCCAAACAAACCCCTCTCTGCCAGGCAGTTGGTTCTGCAGCAATAACTAGGGGGCCATTGGCTCTAGGACCTCAAATTGAAACATGGATTACTGGCCCCAGTGTTGAATTCCGGCCAGCTGGCCTTGGTGGTTTTGGGTGTCCTGCCACTGAGCCCGGTACCCCCACAGTGGTGAAGTTCACTGATGGAGAGCTGGGTTGCCTGTGCCTTCCTCCCTCTACAGATGGCAGCTTTTTTCAGAGTAATTCCCCCATAGATGATCACAGTGGCATATTCCAGCGTCAGCAGGTGTAAGGCCAGACTTTCATATCCTCACCTCATGTAGCTTTTGATAATACCTACTATTTAAAGTCATAGTTAGTGGTTTCATTGCATGCAGACACTTCTCAGAGAACAGGATGTGATACAGCTGGATGGTGATTCTGTGGTTGTTGATCATATAGATTAAGTGAGAAATCCCTGTAACTGGGTTGACCTCTTCCATTTTCATTAATAATGACAGAGTCTTCACTAGGTTCTGGTAGATATAATAATTAGCAAATAAAAAATTAGAAGATCCAGCAAATGCCCAATATTTTATGCATAAAACCAAGGATTTATTGTCACAAATACTTTATTTTCTTTTTGAAAGACATTTCAAAATGACATTTATCTTTTTGAAAAATCTGTTTCAATTGTAAAGATTAAAGTAATACAATAGAAAGAAATGGTCATTTTATAGTCCTAAATCTCTAACAGGTAAGTGAACAATTTGACATATATTCTTCCAAGTTTTTATGCTAACATATCCACAGGATATGGCAATCCACTCCAATATTCTTGCCTGGAGAATCCCATGGACTAAGAAGCCTGGTGGGCTACAGTTCATAAGATCACAGAGAATCAGATACAGGACTGAAGTGACTTAGCATGCATTCATGCACACAAATCCACATATTTAAAAATATATAAACGGGATCATGCATGCACACATGCTAAGTTGCTTCAGTTGTGTCCTATTCTTTGCAACCCTATGGACTGTAGCCCACTTGCAGGGCCCCTCTGTCCATGGAATTCTGGCAAGAATACTGGAGTGGGTTGCCATGTCATCCTCTAGGGAATCTTCCTGACCCAGGGATCAAAGCTTTGTCTCTTATGTCTCATACATTGGCAGGAGGGTTCTTTACAACTAGTGCCATCTGGGAAGCCCAAATAGGATCATACTAGCCCCCCAAAATAAAGTCTGACACTGTTTCCACTGTTTTCCCATCTATTTGCCATGAAGTAATGGGACCAGATGCCATGATCTTCGTTTTCTGAATGCTGAGCTTTAAGCCAACTTTTTCACTCTCCTCTTTCACTTTCATCAAGAGGCTTTTAGCTCCTCTTCACTTTCTACCATAAGGGTGGTGTCATCTGCATATCTGAGGTGATTGATATTTCTCCCAGCAATCTTGATTCCAGCTTGTGTTTCTTCAGTCCAGCGTTTCTCATGATGTACTCTGCATAGAAGTTAAATAAGCAGGGTGACAGTATACAGCCTTGATGTACTCCTTTTACTATTTGGAACCAGAAGATCATGGCATCTGGTCCCATCACTTCATGGGAAATAGATGGGGAAACAGTGGAAACAGTGTCAGACTTTATTTTGGGGGCTCCAAAATCACTGCAGATGGTGACTGCAGCCATGAAATTAAAAGACGCTTTGTCCTTGGAAGAAAAGTTATGACCAACCTAGACAGTATATTCAAAAGCAGAGATATTACTTTGCCAACTAAGGTCTGTCCAGTCAAGGCTATGGTTTTTCCTGTGGTCATGTATGGAGGTGAGATTTGAACTGTGAAGAAGGCTGAGTGCTAAAGAGTTGATGCTTTTGAATGGTGGTGGTGGAGAAGACTCTTGAGAGTCCCTTGGACTGCAAGGAGATCCAACCAATCCATTCTGAAGGAGATCAACCCTGGGATTTCTTTGGAAGGAATGATGCTATAGCTGAAACTCCAGTACTTTGGCCACTTCACATGAAGAGTCGACTCATTGGAAAAGACTCTGATGCTGGAAGGGATTGGGGGCAGGAGGAGAAGGGGACGACCTAGGATGAGATGGCTGGATGACATCATGGACTCGATGGATGTGAGTCTGAGTAAACTCCGGGGGTTGGTGATGGACAGGGAGGCCTGGCATGCTGCAGTTCATGGGGTTGCAAAGAGTTGGACACGACTGAGTGACTGATACATACATATTGCTCTGTAACTTTAATTTTTATTTCATTTTAAGGTATTGGGACATTTTTCCATGTCAGTGGGATCTACCTCATTAAAAAAAAAGAATCTACAGTGTATAACTATGTGAGTGGATCATGACATATTTATTTAACTCTCCATTGATAGAACTAGGTTATAGCCATTCATTTATTATTATGACCAATACTACAATAAGCATCTTTATACAGTGTATCTTTGTACAGCTGTCCTATAATTTCTTCAGGATAAACCACTAGAATTAGAAATATTAGCTCAAAGGCATGTACAAGAAATCTTTCAAATTGTTAATTGATTATTTTCTAGAAATGTTGCAACAGTTTATACTCCTAGAAAGTAGAATGAGAGTACCCATTTTTGCCATACCTTTGGATCACTGAATGTTACCACTCCAATTACTCTGAAAGGTTTAAATAAATCTTCAATCTTGCTTTAAAATTTTTGCATTTCTCTGTTTATTATTGAATTTAGCAGTTTCTTTTCAGATAGTGGTAATCATTTGTATTTTATCTAATTGAGTGCTTAATTTTTGCCCATTTTTCTTTTGCTTATATTTTATAACTGATAGATAAAAGTTCTATATATTTTATAGGTCTTAAACCTTTGTGATATACATTGAAAATATTTTATAATACATTTTATTATTTTCTCATATTGAAAGGCTTGATTTAAAGTTTCATGTACTTCTGTAAAAGCAAAAGTCACAAAGTTAATTTTCTGCTTTAATGTTTCTGGCTTTGTGACATGCTTAGAAAAGCCCTTTCTACCTCAAAAGTATAAAAGTCTTCTACATTTCCTTCAAGTACTTCTAAATGTAAAAACAAAAGAACTTATGAATATTCTCTCATCATATAAAAAATATTCCTCCAAAATGGAGTTAACATATGTCTTCATCCAGTATATAACCATCATTTCAATGCTACATAATGAAATGTGAAACATTAAAATACTCCAGTTATTTTAAAATTCATCTGTAGGTTTTAAACATAAAAACAAACTATACATGTGTGGATTTTAACTTAGACCCTATATTCTGTTTCACTGGTCTCTTTTTCCATACTTAATTCAAACCCAGATTGTTTTCAGTGCTGTGGCTTTGAAGTATGTCTTGATATTTAGAAGGGCAGATTTCCACTCATTAATTTTTTTGTGCATTTATTCTTTCAAATGAAAGTTAGAATCAATGTAACTGATTTTAACTTTTTGATTCTTTCAAACTGCTCTTAGAACTTTATTAGAATTGTGTAAATTTATAAATTAATTTGAAAGGAATTGAAGCTTATATGAGATTGAATCTTCCTAAACAAAAATGCAATATTCAGTTCAGTTCAGTCGCTCAGTCATGTCCAACTCTTTGCGACCCCATGAACTGCAGCACACCAGGCCTCCCTGTCCATCACCAACTCCTGGAGTCCACCCAAACCCATGTCCATCACAATATAGAAATCCATTTATTTAAATCCTTCTTGTTTTTCAGTAAAGTTATTTTTTTATGGACGTCTTAGGAAAATATAAATATTTAGTAATTCCTATATTATTTCTGCTGTATTAATAATTGTTTGATATTTAAATATTGTCTTGCTATATGATTGTCTTCCTACACTCTCTCTTATTAGTTCTAATTGTTTTTGAGGAATAATTGGATTACAAATAATGGCCACTTGTCTCTTCCTTCCTGATATTTCAACTTGTCTTATTGAATTTGTTAGAACCTTCACAAAAATGTATAATATTATGAACGATCATATTTACCTTACTTCCGATGGAATGTACAACACTAGAAGTAGTTCCACTTAAGTATGTGTTATCTGTTGACAAAATGTTATCAAATAAGGAAACTTCTTTCTATATCTGGTTTTAAAAATGTGTGTATTTTTATGTATATGCAACTGCTCAGTCAGTAAAGAGTCTGCCTGTAATGCAGGAGATCCGGGTTTGATTCATGGGTCAGGAAGATCCTCTGGAGAAGGAAATGGCAACCACACCGATATTCTTGACTGGAGAATCCCATGGATACAGGAGCAGTCTGTAAGGTCACAAGAATCGGACATGACTTAGCAACTAACTACCAACTAAGTACACAGCCCACACATGTATATTTTATCAAGAATAGATGTTCAGTTTCACTGACTGTGTTCTGACATTTATCCAGATAATTATATAGTTTTTTCATTCAATATAAAATACAATGAATTCTATTAATTGATTTTCCAAAATATATTAAATGAGTAGATGAATGAATCAAATCATCCTTGAATTCCTGGAATGAGTTAACTGATTATGATGTATTTTAAAAATATATTACTGTATTCCATTTTCTCATATAATATTTAGAATATTTGCCTGTATATTTTTAAGTGAGACTTAATCTATACTTTTCTTTATCATGTGCCATTTTTGTCAGATTTTGAATACGTATTATTCTGGCTTCATAGATGGCTTTACAAATGACTTTTTCCTATTAGAATGAATTTTAAATATTACTCTGGGTCACATCCCAGAAACAAAGTGGGAATATTTCTTATTGAGCATGTAGCCCATCTATATTAACAAATTAGGGCTTCCCAGGTGGCACTAGTGGTAAAGAACCTGCTTGCCAATGCAGGAGACATAAGGGACTCGGTTTGATCTCTGGGTCAGGAAGATCCCCTGGAGGAGGGCATGGCAACCCATTCCAGTATCCTTGCCTGGAGAATCCCATGGACAGTGGAGCCCGGCAAGCTGCAGTCTATAGGGTGGCAAAGAGTCAGACATGACTGAAGTAACTTAGCACACATGCATATAACATATTACCCCCAAACTTTAGTGGCTTAAGACAACAAACATTTATTTTGTCACAACTGTTATGAGTCAGGAATTCAGGAGTGGCTTAGCTAGATGGTTCTGGATCATGATCCCGCATGACATTATAATTAAAATGCTGACTTGACTGGAGCTGGAGAGTATGAGTGTTAGCTGGAGCCTCAGTTCCTTGCCATGAGCTTTTCCACAGAAGCCACTTGAGTATGCTCATGACATAGCAGTTGGCTTTTCCTGAGGTGAGTGATCTAAGAGAGACAGAAACAGTATCTTTTATGACCTAGCTTCATAAATTATACACTATCACTTCTGACATATTCTACTGGTCACATAGACAAATCCTGATACAGTGTCGGAGGTGACTACACAAGGATGTAATTATAAAAAGACAGGGCTCATTGGAGACTATTTAGAGTCTAGATACCATACTCCATCTCCTGTCTATATGTTCTGGTCATCCTTTTGGTACCCAGTGGTGTCAAAATTGTACCACTGTGGATGCTAATTGTAACTAAAACTTTGTAACTAAGATCAGATCTCATCTTTAGTAACTGGGGTAATTATAATACCACTCTAATGGCAGAAAGCAAAGAGGAACTAAAGAGCCTCTTGATGAGGGTGAAAGAGGAGAGTGAAAAAGCTAGCTTAAAGCTCAACATTAAAAAAAACTAAGATCATAACATCCAGTCCCATCCCTTCAAGGCAAATAGGGGAAAAGTGGAGGCAGTGACAGATTGTCTCTTTTAGGGCCCCAAAATCACTGCAGATGGTGACTGCAGCCATGAAATTAGAAGACGCTTGCTCCTCAGAAGAAAAGCTATGACGACTTAGATAGCATATTAAAAGCAGAGACATTACTTTGCCAAAAAATGTCCGTATAGTGAAAGCTATGGTCTTTCCAGTAGTCATGTACAGATATGAGAGTAGGACCATAAAAAGGCTGAGCACCAAAGAATTGATGTCAAACTGTGGTGCTGGAAAAGACCCTTGAGAGTCTCTTGTACAGCAAGGAAATAAAAAGTCAATACTAAGGGAAATCAACCCTGAATATCCATTGGAAGGACTGATGCTGAAGCTGAAGCTCCAATACTTTGGCCACCTGATGTGAAGAGCTGACTCATTCTAATAGACCTTGATGCTGGGAAAGATTGAAGGCAAAAGGAGAAGAGGGTGGCAGAGGATGAGATGGTTGGATAGCATCACCAATTTAACGGATGTGAAGTTGGGCAAAATCTGGGAGACAGTAAGGGACAGGAAGGCCTGGTGTACTGCAGTCCATGGGGTTGCAAAGGGTCAAACACAACTTCAATTCAGTTCAGTTCAGTCACTCAGTAGTGTCCGACTCTTTGGGACCCCATGAACCGCAGCACGCCAGGCCTCCCTGTCCATCACCAATTCCCGGAGTCCATCCAAACCCATGTCCATTGAGTCAGTGATGCCCTCCAACCATCTCATCCTCTGTTGTCCATTTCTCCTCCCACCCTCAATCATTCCCAGCATCAGGGTCTTTTCAAATGAATCAGCTCTTCGCATCAGGTGGCCGAAGCATTGGAGTTTCAGCTTCAACATCAGTCCTTCCAATGAACACCCAGGACTGATCTCCTTTAGGAGGGACTGGTTGGATCTTCTTGCAGTCCAAGGGACTCTCAAGAGTCTTCTCCAACAACACAGTTCAAAAGCATCAATTCTTTGGAACTCAGCCTTCTTCACAGTCCAACTCTCACATCCATACATGATTACTAGAAAGAACCATAGCCTTGACTAGATGGACCTTTGTTGACAAAGTAATGTCTCTGCTTTTCAATATGCTGTCTAGGTTGGTCATAACTTTCCTTCCACGGAGTAAGCGTCTTTTCATTCCATGGCTGCAATCACCATCTGCAGTGATTTTGGAGCCCCCAAAAATAAAGTCTGACACTGTTTCCACTGTTTCCCCATCTATTCCCCATGAAGTGATGGGACCAGATGCCATGATCTTCATTTTCTGAATGTTGAGCTTTAAGCCAACATTTTCACTCTCCTCTTTCACTTTCATCAAGAGGCTTTTTAGTTCCTCTTCACTTTCTGCCATGAGGGTGGTGTCGTCGGCATATCTGAGGTTAGTGATATTTCTCCCAGCAATCTTGCTTCCACCTTGTGCTTCTTCCAGCCCAGTGTTTCTCATGATGTGCTCTGCATAGAAGTTAAATAAGCAGTGTGACAATATACAGCCTTGACGTACTCCTTTTCCTATTTGGAACCAGCCTATTGTTCCATGTTCAGTTCTAACTGTTCCTTCCTGACCTGCATATAGATTTCTCAAGAGGCAGGTCAGCTGGCCTAGTATTCCCATCTTTTTCAGAATTTTCCACAGTTTATTGTGATCCACACAGTCAAAGGCTTTGGCATAGTCAATAAAGCAGAAATAGATGTTTTTCTGGAACTCTCTTGCTTTTTCTATGATCCAGCAGATGTTGGCAATTTGATCTCTGGTTCCTCTGCCTTTTCCAAAACCAGTTTGAACATCTGGAAGTTCATGGGTCATGTATTGCTGAAGCGTGGCTTGGAGAATTTTGAGCATTACTTTACTAGTGTGTGAAATGAGTGCAATTGTGTAGTAGTTTGAGCATTCTTTGGCATTGCCTTACTTGGAATGAAAACTGACCTTTTCCAGTCCTGTGGCCACTGCTGAGTTTTCCAAATTTGCTGGCATATTGAGTGTAGCACTTTCACAGCATCATCTTTCAGGATTCGAAAGAGCTCAACTGGAATTCCATTACCTCCACTAGTTTTGTTCTTAGCTACTGAATAACAGCAACAACATGCATGTGTTCAACCCTGGTGACTAGAGACAAATTTCTACCTGACGAATATGGATTGCTGGTTGTGAATATGACAATTCTAGTACTTTTTAATGACCCTCATCTTTTGTCCAGAAGTTACTTGAAAATATTGTTTGGAAAGAGTGATGTGTCTGTTAAGAATTTACCCCAGATTCTTCTCTACTACCACACTTTGCTTTAAAAAGGATTCATGTTGATGTATGGCAAAACCAATACAATACTGTAAATTAATTAACCTCCAATTAAAATAAATTTTTAAAGAAGAATAAAGAATTAAATATAAAACTGGGTACTTCTTCAGGGGTGGGACAGCTAAGGTTATATATATATATATATATATATATATATATATATATATATAACTTGTCCATTTTGGAAAAATCTTGTATACATCCTCATTCAGAACACATTAAAAAAAAGAAACATTTACTCTAATGGCATGACTTCTGAGGCTAAGTCATAAAAGGCATTGTTACTTCTCTCTTGGATCACTGGAAAAGCCAACTGCTATATCACTAGTGAGTGTGTGTGTGTGTGTGTGTGTGGTTGGGAGGAAATTTCTTCAGGGTGAGGGGAAAGTGTCATGGTATTTTAGTTGAACTTGGCATTTAGTCCCATCTTCTTTCCTCTCTCCACTGAAAATATCACAGTATTAAAAACATTGTTTATTTTATTTTTCAATAGTAAAAGATGTTTACCAGTTTTCACAATCAATAGTCAGACAAAAAATAAAAAGATAAATGCACTTGCAAGCCAGATGGAAACATGATCGACTTAACAATATAAAATAATTACGTACACTTTTGGAGGTTAAGTAGAGTGATGCATTAAGTGGAAGTGCATACATGCCCATGTTCTCATCTGCCCAGCCAGCTGATGCTTTTTGGTGGTGCTTTTAATCCTCTTATAGTTAAGGTAATTATTGATATGTATGATCCTATTACCATTTTCTTAATTGTTGTGGGTGTATTTTGTGTAGGTCTTTTCCTTCTCTTGTGTTTCCTGCCTAGGGAAGTTCCTTTAGATTTGTTGTAAAGCTGATTTGGTGGTGCTGAATTCTCTGTTGCTTGTCTAGAAAGCTTTTTGATTTCTCCATCAAATCTGAAGAAGGGTCTTGATGGGTAGAGCATTCTTGGTTGTGGGTTCTTCCCTTTCATCACTTTAAATATATCATGCCAATCTTTGTCTTTAATCTTTGTCATTTTGATTAGTATGTGTCTTAGTGTGTTCTTCCTTGGGTTTATCCTATCTGGGACTTTCTATGCTTCCTGGAGTTGGTTGACTACTTCCTTTCCCATGTTAGAGAAGTTTTCAGCTATTATTTCTTCAAATATTTTCTTGGGTCCTTTCTCTCTCTCTTCTTTGGGGCCCTCTGTAATATGAATGCTGGTGCATTTAATGCTGTCCCAGATGTCTCTTAGGCTGTCTTCATTTTTTCTCATATTTTCCCCCTATATTCTGTTTTGCAGCAGTGATTTCCACCATTCTGTCCTCCAGGTCACTTTTTTGTCCTTCTGCACCAATTATTCTGCTGTTGATTCCTTCTAGTGTATTGTTCATCTCTGTTTGTTTCTTCTTTAGTTCTTCTAGGTTTTTGGTAAATATTTCTTGCATATTTTCAATCTTTGCCTCCATTCTTTTTCTGAGATCCTGGATTATCTTCACTATCATTATTCTGAATTCTTTTTCTAGAATGTTGCCTATCTCCACTTCATTTTGGTTGTTTTTCTGGGGATTTATCTTGTCCCTTAATCTGGGACAAAACCTCTGCTTTTTCATCCTGATAAACTTTCTGTGATGTGGTTTTGGTTCTAGCCATTGCAGGGTTATGGTTCTCCCTCTTCCCGTTTTCCATAGATATAAATAGATAGATATAGCTATGTTCTACTTACAAATAACCTCTCTAAGTCTATGCCTATATAGATCCCTGTATTAGCTTGTTTGCCTGAACAGACATAAAAGATAGTTTTTAAACTAGATTTTTATTCATTTATTTTTAATGGTACACAGAAACTTTCAGTTCAGTTCAGTCACTCAGTCGTGTCCGACTCTTTGTGACCCCATGAATCGCAGCACGCCAGGCCTCCCTGTTCATTACCATCTCTTGGAGTTCACTCAGACTCATGTCCATCGAGTCTGTGATGCCATCCAGCCATCTCATCCTTGGTCGTTCCCTTCTCCTCCTGCCCCCAATCCCTCCCAGCATCAGAGTCTTTTCCAATGAGTCAACTCTTTGCATGAGGTGGCCAGAGTACTGGAGTTTCAGCTTCAGCATCATTCCTTCCAAAGAAAGCCCAGAGTTCATCTCCTTCAGAGTGGACTGGTTGGATCTCCTTGCAGTCCAAGGGACTCTCAAGAGTCTTCTCCAAACCACAGTTCAAAAGCATCAATTCTTTGGCGCTCAGCCTTCTTCACAGTCCAACTCTCACATCCATACATGACCACAGGAAAAACCATAGCCTTGACTGGACGGACCTTAGTCGGCAAAGTAATGTCTCTGCTTTTGAATATGCTATCTAGCTTGGTCATAACTTTTCTTCCAAGGACTAAGCGTCTTTTAATTTCATGGCTGCAGTCATCATCTGCAGTGATTTTGGAGCCCCCAAAATAAAGTCTGACACTGTTTCCACTGTTTCCCCATCTATTTCCCATGAAGTGATGGGACCGGATGCCATGATCTTCATTCTCTGAATGTTGAGCTTTAAGCCAACTTTTTCACTCTCCTCTTTCACTTTCATCAAGAGGCTTTTAAGTTCCTCTTCACTTTCTACCATCAGGGTGGTGTCATCTGCATATCTGAGGTTATTGATATTTCTCCCGGCAATCTTGATTCCAGCTTGTGTTTCTTCCAGTCCAGCGTTTCTCATGATGCACTCTACATAGAAGTTAAATAAGCAGGGTGACAATATACAGCCTTAACGTACTCCTTTTCCTATTTTGAACCAGTCTGTTGTTCCATGTCCAGTTCTAACTGTTGCTTCCTGGCCTGCATACAGATTTCTCAAGAGGCAGGTTAGGTGGTCTGGTATTCCCATCTCTCTCAGAATTTTCCACAGTTTATTGTGATCCACATAGTCAAAGGCTTTGGTATAGTCAATAAAGCAGAAATAGATATTTTTCTGGAACTCTCTTGCTTTTTCCATGATCCAGCAGATGTTCACCTTCTTCAAATTCTTTGGTCAGATACTTTATTACTCCAACCATCCTATTCAGTTATTAGTCCAATAATTCAGCACTTTCCCCACTTTGTCTACATTCTGAGAAGCATCTTTGAATTATTCTTGCATAGTGGAATGTATCCTATCTTATCTTTTTTAACCTCATCTGGAAGCAACTTTTTCTTCTCTTATTTCCCTACTTTACCAATTTTGTTTTCACATCTACGTTTTCAACCTTTTTTTAAACACTATATTTGAACATTAAATCAAGAATGGAAGAAAGGCAGAAATTTGTGAAAGGGAGGCTTCAAAGAAGATCTATTGGGTAAGAAGAACTGAAAATACAAGTGAAGTTTTCCTATTTTACAAAAATGTCTACAGTCATGAAAAAGGTCCTTTTCGGCTCAATTACTTTTATTCTATAACCTGTGTCTGCCTTTGATGCAAAACCATTTTTTCATGTAAAAGCTCATAAGTAGAGCAGATTAAAAAAATATATGTCACTTTAATTGACAAATAATATAGAGTTCAGATTCTCATATACTGTTCTTACCCCAACTCCACACTCCCTTTCACTGTGATGCCTGGAGTTGGAAGAGGGAACTACCCCCTACAACCCCCAACAATCTGCAGTACATAGTTTAAAAATCACTGGACTAAATAGGCTCTGAGCCCTTGCTCTGAAATTCTGTGTGTCCATAACTCTCCTTACCTTTCTTCTCCCCCTGTTCAAATCATACTCAAAGCCCAGTCTACATCTCCGACCTCACCTGAATATATTTATATCACCCTCCTTTGTGTTCTTGCCCATTTTGTTCCTGCTATGTCAACTTCCCTCCTCGCCTTTTTGGTCCCGAAGAAGTGTAGAATTTTAATTATATTTGTATTATATTTAATTAATTCGTATTATAATTTGAAGTGTAGAATTTTAATTATATTTGTATTATATTTAATTAATTTGTATTATAATTTGACTGGAACATGGGACTTATGAAGGAAAACAGTAAGAAAACTGGGTACAGATCATAGAAATAGTAACTGTCTGAGGTATTCTAGGTGTCTAGCCACTTAGGTCTAGACTAAGAAAATTACACAAGTGTCAACCAACTTATACATAAAATGACTTCACAATTCCTTTCTCATCTAGCATTCCTGACTTCTATGATCAGAGTTGTTTCTGGTCTGGCAGCAGGGGATGGAGTGAACTGGAGCAGGCAGGACCATAGGCACAGACATCGTTCCATTCCCTGGTCTGTTAGCTCCATAAATTAAAAGACATAAAAAGCAATATCCACCCAAGCATCTTTCCTTTGCCCCTCCTGTGACATATCTAAGTGGTCTTCCATTTCTCCACAGGATTGGGAAATCTGAAATCACCTTCAGTAAGCACTTAAATTGACAGATGGTGTTTTGAACTCCTGGCTACTCTTGGAATTTCCTTCACAATCTCCATTTCTCTATCCCTGTTTTTTGTTTAAACATTCATGTAGCATTCTGAACTCATTAAAAACATTCCACATCCACAATTTCATTTTATAACAACTTAGTAATGGAAGAAATTATTTTCATTTTACAAATGAGGAAACTGAGTGCCTGGCAGGGTAAATAACTTGGTAAGATCACATGTAGTAACTAATATTATTGGCAGAACCGTAACAGAAAAGTGATGAACTGGGAGCTAAGAGACCAGTATGACAAGTGTACGCTCATATTGTTAATACGATTTAGTGGGAACAGCTCCCTTCTTGCCACCACGCCCACTGCCAAGTTAGACCTAAAGCATCTCCATGATGTCATGAACATCGCTGACAATCTAGTCAATGTGAAAATCTCCACACAAAATAAAATGCTTTGGACTAATCATCTTTGCTTTCCAAGATGTGGATTTGTGGGACACTCAACATTGTGGATGGCTTAAGAGTTGGTACATTTAGGACAAAGTAGGTTTTCAAAGTTGGTTGGAGGCAAATAGGCCCATGGAATATGGTAACCAGATTTTGCACATCTAAAATACATTCCTATTTAAGAAAGAGAAACTTTCTAAATCAGCTCATAGCAGTACAAGATGGAAATAAAAGTCTTATGCCAAAACTCCAGCCACCACAAAATCTGTCCAGTTCTCTCAGAGTCAGCTTGGCAATGTGTCAGAACATGCCTCTCGTCCCTGCCCAAAGGCTGGAATCCACCATTTCACAGGCAGAACTCTGGCACCTTTCAGAAGCTCTGTGTTTAGAGGGGAGAAGACACAGTGGGCTGGGGGCTCCGTGAGTACTGGGAGAGGGCGTGGGACCTGGTTACTATGCTCAGAGGCATTGCTGACGTCAAACCCTCACCTCCCTCCTGCTCAGACTAGAGCAAGCACACGGAAAACTCCCTTTTGCAGCTGTGCAAACTGTTCCTGTTGAACTGCAACACGCCCACTGCCCCCTACAGCCATTCCAAATCCACAGTTTTATTGGCCATATTCAGAGGGAAATTAAAAAAACCTGTCTATTTACCAGTTTCAATCAGATGAAATTAAAATGTAGCCTGAAGTGTTTTAAATGAAATGCTCTTCCAGTTTATGCTCTGGAGTTTCCATGCTTCTTCCTTCTCTGCCTGATTAGGGCAAGCTGGCCAGCTGAGGGCTTTTCTCCCAGTGTCTCCTAAGGAACATTCTGGAAAGTTGGCTATAGGGCTACATTTCTGTCTAATATGCATCTGCGTCAGGCTTCATTCTGCCTTCCCTGGTGGAATCTGGGACGTTAAGATTGGATTCTAAAGGCTGGTCCTGTAGAGGGAAGGGGAGAGGACAAAATTACTCAGATTTGCTTCAGGTCTTATGAGAACCCATTGTCCCCACTGGTCCTGCAATACACAGTCTTCCCAGCTCCGTCTCCTACCCCAGTCTGTGGGGAAGAAAAAGGTCACTTTCCTTTGTGGGAATAAATGGTGGGATCGGCCCCTTTCAATGGAGGCTCTGGTGGGAAGGGGTAAAACATCTCTTCCAAATCCCTGTAAACTGTACTTCTAAGAGTTTTACATCAAAAGTGGTGTTAGAATTAAGAGGTACAAACAACTGTGTAAATATGAATAAGCTACAAGCATATGTGATACAGCACAGGGATTATAGTTAATATTCTATAATAACGATAAAAGGACTGTGGGCTTTCCTGGTGGCTCAAAGGGTAAAGAATCTGCCTGCAATGCAGGAGACCTGCGTTCGATCCCCAGGTTGGGAAGATCCTCTGGAGGAGGGAATGTATTCTTGCCTGGAGAATCCCCAGGACAGAGGTGCCTGGTGTATCCGTGGGGTCACAAAGAGTTGGACACAACTGATCAACTAAGCACAGCACAGCATAAATGGAGTGTAACCTTTAAAAATTATGAATCACAATGTTGTACACCTGAAACTTACATAATATACTTCAATAAACAACTCATAGAGAAAGAAAATTTATATTACTAGAGGGAGGTGGGAGTTGGATAATTGCATGAAGGTGGTCGAAATGTACAAAATTCCAGATATAAGATAAATAAGCACTAAGGATGTAATATACAACACAAAAAATACAATTAACATGGCTGCATATTATATATTGAAAGCTATTATGAGAGTAAATCATGAGAATTCTCATCACAAGAAGAAAAGTTTTTTTCTGTTTCTTTAATTTTATATCTGTATGAGATGATGGATGTTTGCTAATCTTATTGTGGTCAGCATTTTATGATGCATGTAAGTCAAATCATTATGCTATACACCTCAAACTTATACAATGCTGTAGGTCAGTTGCATCTTAAAACCAGAAGAAAAAAGGTGAAAATAAAATACTACTAAATGAAGATAAATGAGTAAATAAATAAATAGATGGTCACATTAAAAAAAATTGTTTTAGAAGTTTGGGGACAGAGGGAGCATGGAGCTGTCTTGTTATCTCTTTCCCAAGTGCAACGCAAATCCCAGTGGTTCTTGGGTATGTATCACAGTCATCTCTGGAGCTTTCTAGAAATATAATTGTCATGCAATGAGCCCAAATATTCTAATTCAGTAGCAAGGGCACTGCAGGGTCTTAGCCCTTGTGTACTTTATAAGGTTTTACAGTGATTCTCCTGCAGATGGTTTCTTGTGTTTTCCAGTTTTCTCATCTGAAATGTGTATCAAAACCACCCTAAGAGTGGAATTCTAAAATCACTGGGAAAAAAATACTTCTAAGTGGAAATCTGTAGCATATGGGTAAGGAGACACCCAGTTTAAAATGACTGGAGGATATAGAAGCAGGAAGATTTACAGGATACAGGAATAAATGCCCCAGTTCAGTTCAGTTCAGTTCAGTCGCTCAGTCGTGTCCGACTCTTTGCGACCCCAGGAATCGTAGCACACCAGGCATCCCTGTTCATTACCATCTCTCAGAGTTCACTCAGACTCACGTCCATCGAGTCCGTGATGCCATCCAGCCATCTCATCCTCTGTCGTCCCCTTCTCCTCCTGCCCCCAATCCCTCCCAGCATCAGAGTCTTTTCCAATGAGTCAACTCTTCACAAGAGGTGGCCAAAGTACTGGAGCTTCAGCTTTAGCATCATTCCTTCCAAAGAAGTCCCAGGGTTGATCTCCTTCATTCAGAATGGACTGATTGGATCTCCTTGCAGTCCAAGGGACTCTCAAGAGTCTTCTCCAACACCATAGTTCAAAAGCATCAATTCTTCAGCTCTCAGCTTTCTTTATAGTCCAACTCTCACATCCATACATGACCACTGGAAAAGCATAGCCTTGACTAGATGGACCTTTGTTGACAAAGTAATGTCTCTGCTTTATGCTGTCTAGGTCAGTCATAACTTTTCTTCCAGGGAGTAAGAATCTTTTAATTTCATGGCTGCAGTCCCCATCTGCAGTGATTTTGGAGCCCAGAAAAATAAAGTCTGACACTGTTTCCACTGTTTTCCCCATCTATTTGCCATGAAGTGATGGGGCCAGATGCTATGATCTTAGTTTTCTGAATGTTGAGCTTTAAGACAACTTTTCCACTCTCCTCTTTCACTTTCATCAAGAGGCTTTTTAGTTCTTCTTTGCTTTTTGCCATAAGGGTGGTGTCATTTGCATATCTGAGGTTATTGATATTTCTTCCAGCAATCTTGATTCCAGCTTGTGTTTCCTCCAGCCCAGTGTTTCTCATGATGTACTCTGCATAGTAGTTAAATAAGCTGTGTGACAATATACAGCCTTGACGTACTCCTTTTCCTACTTGGAACCAGTCTGTTGTTCCATGTCCAGTTCTAACTGTTGCTTCCTGACCTGCACACAGGTTTCTCAAGAGCCATCCATTTTAAAATGAGATTCTGCAAATGAATGGAAATATCAATCATATGGTTTTTTCAGTTTTACTTTTTTTTTTTTACAGAGAGTCAACCAAAGTATATTCTCAAGGTTTATTGTGTATAATTATTTTTTATAGACTTTTGATTAAAAAAACCTTTTTTCCTTAATGTATTTATTTTATTAAAGTATAGTTAACTTACAATGTTCCAGGTGCACAGCAAGGTGATTCAGTTATACAAATGGGCTTCCCTGGTAGCTCAGCTGGTAAAGAATCCACCTACAATAGAGGAGACCCTAGTTCAATTCCTGGGTCAGGAAGATCCCCTGGAGGAGGGCATAGCAACCCACTCTAGTATTCTTGCCTAGAGAATTCCATGGACACAGGAGCCTGGCAGGCTATAGTCCATGGGGTTGCAAAGAGAATAGCTGACTTATTAATGTTTCAGTTGCACAGCAAGGCGATTCAGTTATACATATACATATATATTATTTTTCAGATTATTTTCCATTATAGGTTATTACAAGATATTGACTATAGTTCTCTGGGCTGTTCAGTAAACCTTTGTTGCTTGTTGCTTATCTATTTTTTTCAAATTAGAAATTTTATAGACTTCTGATTAAAACACACACACACACACACACACACACACACACACACACACAACTCCAGTTTTGAAAACTCAAAACACAGAGGGGAAATCATAAATAAAGAAATATCTAAAATAGCTCTTTCTCACAGAAAGAGAAAAATTTTACTCTGCAGTGAGTTTAAATGAGAGCCACAGCAGCCAAGAGACTGGGTTCAGGATTAGGGACTAAGATATGACATTAAAACACCTGCATCAAGGCTCATCTATAAAGAAAAAACAAAAACAATAGACATTTTAATGTTATGTCTCTGAGAAAGGCAGGCTTTGGGGAAGAGGAAAAAGGTGAAGTTCGTTGGCCCGCAGCTCTCTAGCTGAATGGGGCTCACAGAACCAAATGCATCCTCAGACTCCTCTTCCTTTCAGAGAGTGACTGCCAGTGAAGGAGGACACATTTTGCCCTGTCCCTCCCCAAAGTAAAATTTTTTCATCTAAATCCACATGGTAACTGGAGAGACTCAGTCCATCTCAGAATTCAGCAGGACTGGATCTGCTTTCTGAACTTATAATGAGTGTTAAATTATGTGAATATTGGGGAACACTTTGTTTAAATTCTAGATTAAAAAAAAATTATGGTAACATTTACATAACAAAAAAATCTACAATTTTAACTGTCTTAAGTATACATTTTAATGACATTAATGCTGAACATTCACAGCATTGTGTAACCATCACTGCCATCCATCTCCAGAAATTTCTCACCTGTTCAAATGGAAATTCTATACTCATTAAACAAAAATTGCCCACCCCTCTCCCCACCAGGCTCTGGTAATTAGCAGTCCACTTTCTGTCTCTCTGAGTTTGACTATTTCAGGCATCCCATATAAGTGGAATACAATATTTGTCCTTTTGACAGGCTTATTTCACTTCACATATCCAAGTTAAAGCATATCTCAGAATTTCCTTCTTTTTAAAAAGCTGAATAATATCCATTAGATGTATAAACCACATTCGGTGAGTGTTTTTAAGGGGAGGGATTATCTTCTCTACTGATAATCTTCAGGATAGTCTTCCTGGTCTGTATACTTTTCAACATTAAACGTTAGTTTAAACGTGATTTTTTTTCTTCTATGTTTTATCATCATATCTGGTGTAGGGGAACAAAACTGGCTGCCCTCAAATATGTCTCATTTCCATGAGGATTAATTTAGCCTGATTATTTTTTGAACTCAAAGGCCTCAGGAAAAACCTTTGACTTTCCCCCTAAATGCCTAAAAAATAGATAGAAGACCTGTTCCTAGGAGGGAACTATCACCATAGATAACTATAGTATGAACTAAAGCGGGAAGTCAAAAACACCTGGAGTAACAGGCAAATTTGGCCTTGGAATGCGGAATGAAGCAGGGCAAAGACTAATAGAGTTTTGCCAAGAAAATGCACTATACATAGCAAATACCCTCTTCCAACAACACAAGAGAAGACTCTACACATGGACATCACCAGATGGTCAACACCGAAATCAGATTCATTATATTCTATGCAGCCAAAGATGGAGAAGCTCTATACAGTCAACAAAAACAAGATCAGGAGCTGACTGTGGCTCAGATCATTAACTCCTTATTACCAAATTCAGACTTAAATTGAAGAAAGTAGGGAAAACCACTAGACCATTCAGGTATGACCTAAATCAAATCCTTTATGATTCTACAGTGGAAGTGAGAAATAGATTTAAGGGCCTAGATCTGATATATAGAGTGCCTGATGAACTATGGAATGAGGTTCATGACACTGTACAGGAGACAGGGATCAAGACCATCCCCATGGAAAAGAAATGCAAAAAAGCAAAATGGCTGTCTGGGGATGCCTTACAAATAGCTGTGAAAAGAAGAGAGGCGAAAAGCAAAGGAGGAAAGGAAAGATATAAGCATCTGAATGCAGAGTTCCAAAGAATAGCAAGAAGAGATAAGAAAGCCTTCTTCAGTGATCAATGCAAAGAAATAGAGGACAAGAACAGAATGGGAAAGACTAGAGATCTATTCAAGAAAATTAGAGATACCAAGGGAACATTTCATGCAAAGATGGGCTCAATAAAGGACAGAAATGGTATAGACCTAACAGAAGCAGAAGATATTAAGAAGAGGTGGCAAGAATACATGGAAGAACTGTACAGAAAAGATCTTCACGACGCAGATAATAATGATGTGATCACTAATCTAGAGCTAGAAATCTTGGAATCTGAAGTCAAGTGGGCCTTAGAAAGCATCACTACGAACAAAACTAGTGGAAGTGATGGAATTCCAGTGGAGCTGTTTCAAATCCTGAAAGATGATGCTGTGAAAGTGCTGTACTCAATATGCCAGCAAATTTGGAAAACTCAGCAGTGGCCACAGGACTGGAAAAGATCAGTTTTCATTCCAATCCCAAAGAAAGGCAATGCCAAAGAATGCTCAAACTACCGCACAGTTGCACTCATCTCACATGCTAGTAAAGTAATGCTCAAAATTCTCCAAGCCAGGCTTCAGCAATATGTGAACCGTGAACTCCCTGATGTTCAAGCTGGTTTTCAAAAAGGCAGAGGAACCAGAGATCAAATTGTCAACATCTGCTGGATCATGGAAAAAGCAAGAGAGTTCCAGAAAAACATCGATTTCTGCTTTATTGACTATGCCAAAGCCTTTGACTGTGTGGATCACAATAAACTGTGGAAAATTCTGAAAGAGATGGGAATACCAGACCACCTGACCCGCCTCTTGAGAAATCTGTATGTAGGTCAGGAAGGAACAGTTAGAACTGGACATGGAACAACAGACTGGTTCCAAGTAGGAAGAGGAGTACGTTAAGGCTGTATATTGTCACCCTGCTTAGATAACTTATATGCAGAGTACATCATGAGAAATGCTGGACTGGAAGAAACACAAGCTGGAATTAAGATTGCAGGGAAAAATATCAATAACCTCATATATGCAAATGACACCACCCTATGGCAGAAAGCGAAGAGGACCTAAAAAGCCTCTTGATGAAAATGAAAGAGGAGAGTGAAAAAGTTGGCTTAAAGCTCAACATTCAGAAAACGAAGATCATGGCATCTGGTCCCATCACTTCATGGGAAATAGATGGGGAAACAGTGGAAACAGTGTCAGACTTTATTTTGGGGGCTCCAAAATCACTGCAGATGGTGACTGCAGCCATGAAATTAGAAGGCGCTTACTCCTTGGAAGAAAAGTTATGACCAACCTAGATAGCATATTCAAAAGCAGAGACATTACTTTGCCGACTAAGGTCTGTCTAGTCAAGGCTATGGTTTTTCCTGTGGTCATGTATGGATGTGAGAGTTGGACTGTGAAGAAAGCTGAGTGCCGAAGAATTGATGCTTTTGAACTGTGGTGTTGGAGAAGACTCTTGAGAGTCCCTTGGACTACAAGGAGATCCAACCAGTCCATTCTGAAGGAGATCAGCCCTGGGATTTCTTTGGAAGGAATGATGCTAAAGCTGAAGCTCCAGTACTTTGGCCACCTCATGCGAAGAGTTAACTCACTGGAAAAGACTCTGATGCTGGGAGGTATTGGGGGCAGGAGGAGAAGGGGATGACCGAGGATGAGATGGCTGGATGGCATCATGGACTCAATGAACGTGAGTCTGAGTGAACTCCAAGAGATGGTAATGAACAGGGAGGCCTGGCGTGCTGTGATTCATGGGGTCACAAAGAGTCAAACACGACTGAGCGACTGAACTGAACTGAACTGAGGCGTGTAGACGGGGAGGGACCTGCCAAAGTCTGTTTGTAAAAGCTCCTTTCTGTATCTCATTATCTCTGCCTGGCTTGACAAACATTTGTTTTGTAAACGTTGCTTTTTCATCTCCACATAAATTGTCTTGCTCCCCTTTGAAGTCCCAACTGCCTACCCTCAGCATGCTCTTTTGCCGTTAGCTAGAAGATTGTATTTAAGGTAAGGACTTCAGCCATTTTAGCAAATGATTCAGTTTTTCTGGGTTTCTGCAATGTCTATGTGTTATTAAATTTTTTTGGTGTTCTCCTTTCAATCTGGTTGTGTCAATTTAATCCTTGGGCCAGTCAGAAGAACCTAGAAGGATGGAAGGTAATTTCTTTCTCCTCCATCATGATATCTGTTTGCTCCTTACCTCACTTTTTTCCTTTGTCCCTTCCTCCCTCCTTTCCTTTCTTCCTTTCTCCCTCCCTTTTCTCTTTTCTTTGCAGTAGCGGTCGATACATATTGCTTGTATCATAACACTTATATAAGGTGTTGGTGGTGGTACTGTGCTCAGTCATGCCTCTTTGTGACCCCATGGCCTGTAGCCCACTAAGCTCCTCTGTCCATGGAATTTCCCAGGCCAGAATATTGGAATGGGTTGGGATGGTTTGCTATTTCCTACTGGGAACCTAAAAGTTTTACTGATGTGGCCCTCCCTAGAATCTTCAAAGGATTTATCTCACATTCTCTAGAGTGTGTGTGTCTCAGCAAAGCCTCCAATGAACTAAACAGCCACTGTGCTCCTCTAGTCTGATTAATATGATGCCATCAACAGAGTAGACCAAAGGGAGTTCAGTGGGACATCCAGGTCTTTCCAGACTGTATTTTATGAGAGAGTTCACCCAGACCTAGGGAA
The DNA here is from genome assembly GCA_917880005.1 of Nanger dama. Classification (NCBI taxonomy): domain Eukaryota; kingdom Metazoa; phylum Chordata; class Mammalia; order Artiodactyla; family Bovidae; genus Nanger; species Nanger dama. The sequence continues at coordinate 15,321,507 of CAKJTW010000040.1, read as the reverse complement.
AGACACTGGACACATACTATTGTATATTCCAAATAAATGTGAAGCATCTAAACTTTTCTGATCAAAAAGAATGTCTGAATCCATCCCATGAGCCTGAAGACATGCTCATCTGCTCTAACTATCACAGTAGCCACAGCTGGGGCTACTACTTAGTTGAGTTTGCACTAGACCACTGCCTGCTTCAGTGTCTGTCTGGTTTCTGCAGGGGGAAGACTGGTGCATTACATGGAGATATGATGACCATTATTTCTGCAAAGGGTGAAATACAAAGGTGGATGAGAGAAAGTTTATTGATTTGGGAGCACTCTTCCAGGATACACTCAAAATAAACTAGAGAAGGCCCTGGAAATTGTTGTAAGATGCTGCTAGGATGACTCCTGCATGCTCATTTGCTCAATCGTGTCTGGCCCTCTTTGTGACCCTATGGACTGTAGTCCAACAGGTTCCTCTCTCCATGAGATTTTCTAGGCAAGAATACTGGAATGGGCTGCCATTTCCTCCTCCAGGGGATGGAGGAGGAAGAATGGTGAAAAAGATGACCTAATGAAATGAAGTAAGAAGGCCAGAGATTGCTGTGGCAGGCAGAGGCAGGGGAAGTAAAGGGTTCAGAGAAGGAAGTTTGTGGATATGCTATATAAAGCTGGAAAGCCCAATTATGTTATGACTTAATTCTATCTATTGGTTTAGTGGCAGGAAGGGAGTAGAGGCAGCTTCAGGGGTAAGTGAATTGCATATTGTCTTATGAGAGAAAGACATCTGAGTCTTCTTGTCTATCAAGTAAGTAAATACTTCAAAACAGAGCACCTTGATCTAACTTCAGGAAGAGCTTATTTCAGGAAAAATCCTTCCCCAGAAGCCTCTTCTGAAATAAATGTCGGTCCTTGACCTTCGTCTTGTTGTAGCCAAGCATTCAGGCAAACAAACTCACTCAGAAGGACAATGCAGATAGTGGAGCGCAGTTTATTACACCGGCGGGTCCAAGGCAGAGGCTCCTCTTAGCCAAGGACCCTGACCAGTTTTTGAAAACCTTATATACCCTAAGTGTACATTTCCAAACCCACCTCTCCAAATCCCCTGAAACTAGTCTCCACAAAGGAAAAGAAAGATACAAAGTTAACCCGTGATTCATATGCCTTGAGCCCAGGTAGTTAACAGTGGACAAATATCAACAGGCCTGTGGCCATACTCCAGTAAGCATAATAGAATTTATGATTCTACTTGGTTACACAGATAATTAGGTATTCTTTTAGGCAACGGAGAGTCTAGGTACAAGCCCTGGGGGTCTTCCATCTGGGGGTCTGGTTTTCCTGTTGGTATGTTGTTTCCATAGATACTGGGCATATAGCTCAAAGTCCGAAGTCCAGCCCAAGATGGAGTCCTGCTTTCAAGATGGAGCCTGTTTTGTCTGCTTCCTCCTTCAGTCTCACTGGAGAAGCAGAACCCTTTGGTAGGCAAGTCATCATTGAATGATGTTTGTTAGATTCCTACCATGTTCTCAGTCATTCCATTCAGCATAAAAAGAGAAAAAGCAAATCTTACAGGTTTCTAAATATGTCTTCAAAGAAACATAAATAACTTTTGTCACAATTGCTAATATTTAGACTGAGCTTTGAAGTAGTAATCCCACTACTATTAGAAGGTCAAAGAATTTGTTTTGTTTGTGAAGGGCATTGCTCAGCCTTAGCAAAATTTTCAAATAATTTGAGGTTTCTACTAGTAGGTACTCTTGAGCAGGCCAAAGACTTTGATCAAATATACACTGGCCAGCACTGGGCCCTGGGAGAACATCTGGAATACCAGTCTCAATTCCTCTAGCTTCTTGCAAAACTAGGGAGTGAGTGTAGAACTGTTTCCTAGGGACTTTCAAGGAGCCAGATGTCATGTCCAGGAATCCCTTCCTCTCCTTGCACTAATTTTATTGTTCTTTGATGCATCCTATTGCTACACCATCCCTCACCTTGAAGTGCAGTGGCCCTCCTGGCAACCTGAGATGGAAAAGGAGACAGTGTCCTCTGGGGACCTGCTGGTACCTTGGCCATTTCAGGAGACAGTGCCCACACTGAGGAGACTTGGGAGTGCCTTTCTTCCAAGCATATCACAGTTCTTTATCTGGTAGATTTGTTCCAAGTGAGGAAAGAGTTCTGGAGTCATGAATATTCATTTTCTACAAAATTGTCATTTGACCATATTGTTGTGCCTGCTTTTGACCAAATAAAGTTTGACCCATTGCTTTTAGCTGGATATGTTTCTCCTAATAACTTGGACCCATTTCCCCTTGGCCTTCCCACTGCCTAATTATATGAAAACATAGAAGAAATAACTATTCAAGTCATCCAAAAATATTAAGTAAGACAAAGATCTCTCTATCTCTACTCCTGTCCTCACCCACCTCATTTCCAGTGCTGCTACTCAGAACATTCTTGATGCCTAGTAGATAAGGTACTTTATGAAAGGTATTATACCCAAATTCTAGCCCTAAAGTCATCACAAGTAAAGGAACTGAGAAGAGAATGAAGAAGAAAATAACCACATCAGCTATTTGAGTATTTGTAATAATCTTTGACTAAAATGAGTAAATACATGTAAAGCATTTAAATAGTATTTATTGCATGCCTACTATATACCAGGAACTGTTCTACTTAGTATTTTACATATTGCAACTATGGCAACTGCCATGTTATCATTTCCACTATGTTAAAATGTACCAGGTAATGGGCTGTGCTTGTTAGTCAATTAATTATAGCATAACTGATTTCACATACTTGGATGCCAACTTGATAGGCTGTTGCTGCCTATTGTGTAAAAATATACTAGAATGTTGCTGATGACTTATTTACATGTGTTTAGAAAGTATGTGAATGGCTAGCTACAGTACTCATTTCTTAGAATTTCATAATTTTGTGAAAGGAATGCATTACTTACTGCATTTCCAGAGGTATTTGGGGCCTAAGACTAGCACTCATCTCCCAGAGGGCCTAAATTATAAGATGAAGCCGCTTTTGTCAGAGCAACTGTGTGGGAGGGTCTGAAGGAAGAACCAAGAAACTGGATAGACCTGCCTGAGATCTACCACCTATAAGCCGTGGGATCGTGGCAATGTTACTTGAACTCTGAGATTTCGTTTATTCATCTATGAAAAGGACATAGAAATACTTACTGCAGGATTACTATGAAGATAGAGTATTAAAACTGTATGTAAAACAGACAATAAATAGAAGATATCTTTACTGTTGTTATTAGCTGAGATTCCCTGAAGTACTCGCAGAAATGAATGATTTTCTAGTAAACTAGTCCCTTTCTACATCTCTAATTCCTCATCCATAAAATGTGAAAATTATGGTATCTAGTCCAATGGCTCTTGTGAGGATTAAAAGAATTAATATATGTAAACCCCTTAGAATAGTGCTTGGCATATGGTAAGCCTTATTCAAGCTCATGCAATTTCAATTTACACTTTAACCAAATATAAAGATATAAACTACTTTTCCTCCAAAGGGATGTTTGATTTAGTCAAAAGTATTATATCATTTTTCCTTCATTAACTGCAGACTTCACTCTTTAAAAGGCCTTTTCTTATTAACTGGAAGAGACAAAGTAAGCTGGTTTTGTTTAAAAAAAAAAAAAACGGCCAAAGGGCTTGGCTAGTAAGTAGTGGAGGGTGGTTCCAATGTGGCCTTGGAGAAGCTGTGTTCAGACCTTCAGTTTTCTCATCTGACAGATGGAAATAACATCCTCTCCAAACTACCTGAACACCTCCTTGGGTGATTTAAAGATCATACGAGATGAAGGAAATTCTTGCCCCCTTGCCTTTTGTGATATTGCTGCTGCTGCTGCTAAGTTGCTTCAGTCGTGTCCAACTCTGCGCAACCCCACAGACAGCAGCCCACCAAGTTCCCCCATCCCTGGGATTCTCCAGGCAAGAACACTGGAGTGGGTTGCCATTTCCTTCTCCAATGCATGAAAGTGAAAAGTGAAAGAGAAGTCGCTCAGTCATGTCCAACTCTTAGTGACCTCGTGGACTACAGCCCACCAGGCTCCTCCATCCATGGGCTTTTCCAGGCAAGAGTGCTGGAGTGGGGTGCCATTGCCTTCTCCGTGTGATATTGTTAATGTTAGTGAATAATGCTTGGCTTCTCCCACTGCACATGATGGACTCCTAGACTTCTTCCTTGGCTCTTGGGTTGGATGTAAATGAGGGAGCTATTTGAGGTTGCTCCTGGGATTCACTAAGGATGCTAACTCTGAGGAACAGTGTTCAAGCCACCGAAGTTTAACATTCAAAATACTTCAGCCAATACCACTGAAGAATACTTAACCACTTTAAACATAAACACTGGACACTGAAGCTTAATGATGTGAAGGATTTTAGAAGTAGTGTCTATTATGGGCAGAATTATGTCTCTCTAAATTCATATGTTGATGTGTTAACCCCTAATGCTTCAAATGAAGTCATTAGGAGGGGCCCTAATCATGCATGTCCTTCTAAGAAGAGGAAACCTGAGCACACACTTGTGCATGGGGAAGACAGAGTGAGGACACAGCTGTTTAGAAGTCGAGGTGTGCCCAGGACTGCTGGCAACACCAGAAGCTAGGAAGAGGCAAGAACAGTGCTTCCTTTTAGGGCCTTCAGAGAGAGCGTGATCTTGTTGACACCTTGATTTTGGATTTTTAGCATCTGGAACACTGAGAGATTGCATTTATATTGTTTTGTTGTTGTTCAGTCGCCGCCGCTGCTGCTGCTAAGTCGCTTCAGTCGTGTCCGACTCTGTGCGACCCTATAGACGGCCTCCCTACCAGGCCCCTCTGTCCCTGGGATTCTCCAGGCAAGAACACTGGAGTGGGTTGCCATTTCCTTCTCCCGTTCAGTCGCTGAGTTGTGTCCAACTCTTTGCAACCCCATGGACTGCAGCATGCCAGGCCTCCCTGTCCATCACCATCTCCCAGAGCCTGCTCAAACTCATGTCCATTGAGTCAATGATGCTGTTCAACCATCTTGTCCTCTGTCATCCCCTTCTCCTCCTGCCTTCAATCTTTCCCAGCATCAGGGTCTTTTTAATGAGCTGGCTCTTCATATCCGGTGGTCAAAGTATCAGAGCTTCAGCTTTAGCACATTGTTTAACCTACCCACTTTGTGATGCTTTGTTCTGGCAGCCCTAGGCAGATGATCACAGTGTCCCAACAGCCTTCTAGGCAGCTCTAAGTCTGTGGAGCCTGGAGCCTAAGGGAGGGAGTGAGGTTTAAGGAGGAGACAGGGTCCACTTTCCTTTTTTCAACCATTGCAACTCTTTATCAATATTAGTTATTGAACTTCCAAGAAGAGTTTTGTTTCTACTAAAACATTTTAGTAAAAAGAAGTTTGGAAACTACTCTAGTGTAAGAGACCCTGTCAATATTCCAGCCCATGAGTCCTTCACTGTTTTTCCCTCCCAGGCTCCCTGGGTGCTTTTACTCCCAACAGCCTGAAACTGGATCATTGGTTGAGGGCAGCCCTCAAGTTAATGCCAGGGTTTTCTTTGCCTGCACATAGAAAATTGGAGCAAGGGCGGCCTGCAATCAGTGGCTGAGCTATGAGGGTGTAAATGCCGCAGCTCCCTCATGCCTGATCAGGACAGCTCTGAGTGGGACCTGCACTCTCTGCAGAGCTGCCCTGTGGGACTTGGCCTGCACCTCACCCTTCTAGGCCTTCTACCTTTTATCTGCTTCTTTCCCTTCTTTCCTAGAGGAAAAGAAAAGGTGGCCAAAGTATTAGAACTTCAGCTTCAGCATCATTCCTTCCGATGAATATTCAGGAATGATTTCCTTTAACTGACTGGTCTGATCTCCTTGCTGTCCAAGAGACTTGCGTCTTCTCCAGCACCCACAGTTCAAAAGCATCAGTTCTTCAGCACACAGCCTTTTTACTGTCCAACTCTCACCTCCATACATGACTATTGGAAAAACCATAGCTTTGACTAGACGAGCCTTTGTCGGCAAAGTAATGTCTTTGCTTTTTAATATGCTGTCTAGGTTTGTCATTGCTTTTCTCCTAAGGAGCAACTATCTTTTAATTTCATGGCTGTATTCATGGTCCACAGTAATTTTGGAGCCCAAGAAAATAAAATCTGTCATTGTTTCCATTGTTTCCCCATCTATTTGCCATGAAGTGATGGGACAGGATGCCATGATCTTCATTTTTTGAATGCTGAACTTTAAGCCCAGCTTTTTCACTCTTCTCTTGAACCTTCTTCAGAAGCTCTCTAATTCCTCTTCACTTTCTGACATAAGAGTGATGTCATCTGCATATCTGAAGTTATTGATATTTCTCCCAGCAATCTTGATTCCAGCTTGTGCTTCATCCAACTTGACATTTTGCATGATATACTCTTCATATATGTTAAATAAACAGGATGACAATATATAGCCTTGATCCACTCCTTTCCCAATTTTGAACCAGTCCCTTGTTCGATGTTTGATTCTAATTGTTGTTTCTTGACCTGCATAGAGGTTTGTCAGGAGGCAGGGATGTAGTCTGATAGTCCCATCTCTTGAAGAATTTCCCACAGTTTGTTGTGATCTAGTAATAAAAATAGGGACTAATTTTAATTGTCCTTTTAATTTCATTTTTCAGCAATTTATTTCTTATTGTATTTTGTAAAAACTGACTTTCTCTTTTGCTTTTGTTTAGTCACCAAATCGTGTCTGACTCTTTGCGACCCCATAAACTGCAGCACACCAGGTTTCCCTGTCCTTAACTATCTCCATGAGCTTGCTCAAACTCATATCCATTGAATCAGTGATGCCATCTCATTCTCTGTCGCCTCCTTCTTCTCTTTCCCTCAGTCTTTCCCAGCATCAGGGTCTTTTCCAATAAGTCAATTCTTCATTCTTCATGTCAGTTGGCAAAGTACTGGAGCTTCAGCTTCAACATCTGTCCTACCAATGAATATTCAGAGTTGATTTCCTCTAGGATTGACAGGTTTAATCTCCTTGCAGTCCATGGGACTCAAATAGTCTGCTCAAATACCACAGTTCAAAAGCATCAATTCTTGTGCACTCAGTCTTTCTTATAGTCCAACTCTCACATTAGTACACAACTACTGGAAAAACCATAGCTTTGACTATACGAACCTTTGTTGGCCAAGTAACGTCTCTGCTTTTTAATATGCTGTCCAGGTTGGTCATAGCTTTTCTTCCAAGGAGCAAGCGTCTTTTAATTTTGCACCTGCAGTCACAGTCCGCAGTGATTTTGGAGTTCAAGAAAGTGAAATCCATCACTGTTTCCCCCTTTCCCCATCTATTTGCCATGAAATGATGGAACTGGATGCCATGATCTTAGTTTTTTGAATGTTGAGTTTTAAGCCAGCTTTTTTACTCTCCTCTTTCACCTTCATCAAGAGGCTTTTTAGTTCCTCTTCACTTTCTGCCATTAATGTGGTATCACCTAGATATCTGAGGTTGTTAATATTTCTCCTAGCTATCCTTATTCCAGCTTGAGCTTCATCCAGCCCAGCATTTCACATGATGTATTCTGCATATAACTTAAATAAGCAGGGTGACAATATACAGCTTTGATGTTCTCCTTTACAAATTTGGAACCAGTCCATTATTCCACGTCCGGTTTTAATTGTTGCTTCTCGTTCTGCATACAGGTTTCTAGGAGAGAGGTAAGATGGTCTGATATTTGTATCTCTTTGAGAATATTCCACAGTTTGTTGTGATCCACACAGTCAAAGGCTTTAACGTAATCAGTGAGGCAGAAGTAGATCTCTTTTTTAATTCCCTTGCTTTTTCTATGGAGAAGGCAATGGCAACCCACTCCAGAACTCTTGCCTGGAAAATCCCATGGATGGAGGAGCCTATTAGGCTGCAGTCAACGGGGTCGCTAAGAGTTACACACGACTGAGCAACTTCACTTTCTCTTTTCACTTTCATACACTGGAGAAGGAAATGGCAACCCACTCCAGTGTTCTTTCTTGGACAACCCCAGGGATGGCGGAGCCTGGTGGGCTGCTGTCTGTGGGGTTGCACAGAGTCAGACACAACTGAAGCGCCTTAGCAGCAGCAGCAGCAGTTTTTTCTATAATCCAACAGATGTTGGCAATTTGATCTCTGGTTCCTCTGCCTTTTCTAAATCCAGCTTGTACATCTGGAAGTTCTCAGTTCACATTCTGCTGAAGCCTAGCTTGAAGAATTTTGAGTATAATCTTGCTAGCATGTGAAATGAGTGCAATTGTAGGGTAATTTGAACATTCTTTAGCATTGCCTTTCTATGGGATTGGAATGAAAACTGATTTTTTTACTCCTGTGGCCACTGCTGAATTTTCTAAGTTTGCTGGTATGTTGAGTGCAGCACTTTAACAGCATCATTTTTGGGATTTGAAATAGCTCAGCTGGAATTCCATCACCTCCGTTAGCTTTATTTGTAGTAATGCTTCCTAAGGCCCATTTGATTTCACACTCAGGATGTCTGGTTCTAGGTGAATGACCACACCTAAAATTGTCCCCAGTATGGAGGCCTTAAAAATAACTGAGAAAAGAAGAGAGGTGAAAGGCAGAGGAGGAAGGGAAAGATATATCCAACTGAATGCAGTGTTCCAGAGAATAAGAAAGACAGATAAGAAAGCCTTCTTAAGTGAACAATGCAAAGAAATAGAGGAAAACAATAGGATAGGAAAGACTAGAGATCTCTTCAAGAAAATGAGAGGTACCAAGGGAACATTTCATGCAAAGATGGCAAGGACCCTCTTGTCTGGTAAGGACAGAAATGGCAAGGACCTAACAGAAGCAGAAGAGGTAGCAAGAATACACCAAAGAACTATACAAAAAGGTCTTAATGACCCGGATAGCCACGATGGTGTGATCACTCACCTAGAGTCAGACTTACTCTGGACTGGAGGCAAAAAAAAAAAAAAAAGCTAGTTCCAAATCCTAGATGCTTTGAAAAGTACTGTGTTGATCACAATGCTAATATTTGGGTTTGTCTTACAAATAGCTGTGAAAAGAAAAGAAGCAAAAGCAAAGGAGAAAAGAAAAGATATAAGCATCTGAATGCAGAGTTCCAAAGAATAGCAAAGAGAGATAAGAAAGCCTTCCTCAGTGGTCAATGCAAAGAAATAGAGGAAAAGAACAGAATGGGAAAGACTAGAGATCTCCACAAGAAAATGAGAGATACCAAGGGAATATTTCATGCAAAGATAAGTTCAATAAAGAAGAGAAATGGTATGGACCTAACAGAAGCAGAAGATTTTAAGAAGAGGTGGCAAGAATACACAGAAGAACTATACAAAAAGATCTTCATGACCAAGATAATCATGATGGTGTGATCATTCACCTAGAGCCAGACATCCTGGAATGTGAAGTCAAGTGGGCCTTAGAAAGCCTCACTACAAACAAAGCTAGTGGAGGTGATGGAATTTCAGTGGAGCTATTTCAAATCCTGCAAGATGATACTGTGAATGTGCTGCACTCAATATGCCAGCAAATTTGGAAAACTCAGCAGTGGCCACAGGACTGGAAAAGGTCAGTTTTCATTCCAGTCTCAAAGAAAGGCAATGCCAAAGAATGCTCAAACTATCTCACAATTGCACTCATCTCACACGCTAGTAAAGTAATGCTCAAAATTCTCCAAGCCAGGCTTCAGCACTATGTGGACTCTGAACTTCCAGATGTTCAAGCTGGTTTTAGAAAAGTCAGAGGAACCAGAGATCAAATTGCCAACATCCTCTGGATCATCAAAAAAACAAGAGAGTTCCAGAAAGACATCTATTTCTGCTTTATTGACTATGCCAAAGCCTTTGACTGTGTGGATCACAATAAACTGTGGAAAATTCTGAGAGAGATGGGAATACCAGACCACCTGACCTGCCTCTTGAGAAACCTATATGCAGGTCAGGAAGCAACAGTTAGAACCAGACATGGAACAACAGACTGGTTCCAAGTAGGAAAAGGAGTACATCAAGGCTGTATATTGTCACCCTACTTATTTAACTTCTATGCAGAGTACATCATGAGAAATGCTGGGCTGGAAGAAACACAAGCTGGAATTAAGATTGCCCGGAGAAATATCAGTAACCTCAGATGTGCAGATGACATCACCCTTATGGCAGAAAGTGAAGAGGAACTAAAAAGCCTCTTGATGAAAGTGAAAGAGGAGAGTGAAAAAGTTGGCTTAAAGCTCAACATTCAGAAAACGAAGATCATGGCATCCGGTCCCATTATTTCATGGGAAATAGATGGGGAAACAGTGTCAGACTTTATTTTTCTTGGCTCAAAAATCACTGCAGATGGTGACTGCAGCCATGAAATTAAAAGACGTTTACTCCTTGGAAGAAAAGTTATGACCAATCTAGACAGCATATTGAAAAGCAGAGACATTACTTTGCCAACAAAGGTCCGTCTAGTCAAGGCTGTGGTTTTTCCTGTGGTCATGTATGGATGTGAGAGTTGGACTGTGAAGAAGGCTGAGCACCGAAGATTTGATGCTTTTGAACTGTGGTGTTGGAGAAGACTCTTGGACTGCAAGGAGATCCAACCAGTCCATTCTGAATGAAGGAGATCAACCCTGGGATTTCTTTGGAAGGAATGATGCTAAAGCTGAAGCTCCAGTACTTTGGCCACCTCATGTGAAGAGCTGACTTATTGGAGAAGAATCTGATCCTGGGAGGGACTGGGGGCAGGAGGAGAAGGGGACGACAGAGGATGAGATGGCTGGATGGTATCACTGACTCGATGGACATGAGTCTGAGTGAACTCCGGGAGTTGGTGATGGACAGGGAGGCCTGGCGTGCTGCGATTCATGGGGTCGAAAAGAGTCAGACACAACTGAGCGACTGAACTGAACTGAACTGAACTGATGGGCCCTCCACTCTGGCTTTTCTAGTCTGCCCTAAGTGGTGAGAGTGTGGAGCCTGGCCTACAGCTGCTTAGGACTTTCCTGGGGTGTATGGGGGAGAGTTGAGGGGTAGAGGGAGTCAGGTCCTCAGACCTGTCATCTTCCCCAAGGGCAAATCTTCACCGTTCCTCTTTCCAATCATACCCCAGTGCCTTACCATTTCCACCTTCTCTCTTTCCCTTCCTTAAAGGATTTTCAAAGTTTATTTTAACTTTTTGTTCTCTTTCTTTGGTCAGTTTTTTTGAGAGTGCATGCTCCCCACATATTTCACATGGCCTGCATTTTTACGAATCCAAGAATAAATGCATTTTTGGCCAACTACTAAGAAATATTTTTAGACACTAGGGCTATATTTTTGTCTTTTACAGAGCATAATTTAAAGCAGATTCAGTTGCATGCAGAGCTCTTAATTCTGAACCCCATTTCAGATGTCCTACTGACATTCTACATCCCTTGAGAAATATGGTAACACTTTAATGAAAACCCATCTGTTATGAAATATCTTAGTTTAAAGAGATGAACCATTCAAAGAACAAGGAGATGGGGTTTTGTTTGTTCCTTCAAGCTGCTGTGTTCACTGCCATTTGACCTTTGCTTTGCCGAGAAGAGGGGATTTTGCAGTGGAGATGTTTAGCAAGCAACTAGAAGAGAGGATGGAGGGTGGTCAGTTCAGTTCATTTCAGTCATTCAGTCATGTCTGACTATTTGTGGCCCCATGGACAGCACCATGCCAGGCTTCCCTGTCCATCAGCAACTCCCAGAACTTACTCAAGCTTATGTCCATAGAGTTGGTGATGCCATCCAACCGTCTCATCCTCTGTCATCCCTTTCTCCTCCCACCTTCAATCTTTCCCAGCATCAGGATCTTTTCCAGTGAGTCAGTTCTTCACATTAGGTGGCCAAAGTATTGAAGTTTCCGCTTCAGCATCAGTCCTTCCAATGAATATTCAGGACTGGTTTCCTTTAGGATGGGCTGGTTGGATCTCCTTGAAGTCCAAGGGACTCTCAAGAGTCCTCCAATGCCACAGTTCAGAAGCATCAATTCTTTGGTGCTCAGCTTTCCTTATAGTCCAACTCTCACACCCATACATGACTAACGAAAAAATCATAGCTTTGACTCTCACATCCATATGTGGAAAAAGCATAGCTTTGGCTACACAGACCTTGTTGGCAAAATAATGTCTCTGCTTTTTAATATGCTGTCTAGGTTAGTCATAGCTTTTCTTCCAAGGAGGGTGGTCAGAGTCGGGCTAAGTTTCAAAGCCCAAAGAGACCAGGTGGATGTCAATTGGGAGGCAGATGAGACCTTGCCCAAACTAATCACTGTTGTTTCCCACCCGCCCCCACCCCGCCCGCCCCCCCGCCCCTGCCACCACTCCAAGTGCCATGATAGAGCAAGAACAGGTCCAGGAGAATTTGTGTGATAGAGAAACCTACCAATCTGTCTCAATAATGGAATCTCCCACTTGTCAACAGACCTGGAAATAGCCTCTGTCATCATCTAGTACAAATTATATAGCTGTGCTCAAAGGCTCCATTTGGTTCTAACTTGGCTGTCTATAATCATCATCTAACTAGATGTCAAGAAGTTCTTTGAACAAGTGGATGAATGAATGGAATTGAGACCCAGAAAAGGCTAAGCACCTTGTCCAAGATGACAGAGTTCAAATTATATCAGACTTATCTCCATACAGTCCAGCAGGCCTGCTGTCAGTATCAACAAAGGACAAGCATGCTCTTGTTGTGAACCAGAATTGGCACTGATTTTCTCCTGGCTAGCTAAGGGTTAAACAAAATGTCCCAGCTGGATTTAACTGGCTCTAGAAGCAGGAATTCTATGCATTTAAATCAAGAGGTCCTGGATCCCAACAGCTGGAAAGTTTCTTGCGCTGGAAGGGTCAAATCTGAGTGAACATTCTGTATTATTTTATTTCACCTTAGAAAGCAGAAGCGAGGTTATGGAGGGCTGGCCATGGTTGAAATTCTTTCATTTCTACTATGATCAGAGCTAAGAGGGCATATTTACCATTTTCCCAGTAAAATAAAGAGCAAAGTTTTCCCCCTGCCCCACCACCAACAATCTTCCAAGTGTTGCAGATTTAAGTGTATATTAGAATCAAAATTAAGAAACTATCAACAGCATTCTGTGGCTAAAAACTCATCTTACTTTCTCTGAAAACATCATTCAGAGTTTGGGAATAACCCCAAAGAGAATAAATGACATGTAACTTGGATGCTTGTCTGTCAGTATCTGACTGGGGAAAAGACTAGCCTGGAAAAGAGACCATGAGCTTTGCCTCACAGATGGGCAGTGTGAACAATGAACAAAAGCTGTGATGCAGCACAACAAGCCCAGCCGCTGTCAGAAGACTTGATGGGGCAGGTGATGTGCCTGCTCGAGCTTTGTTTTCTTCATATGAGAATGATCGCAACAATACTTCTCACAGAACTGCTGTGATGAGGGTTATTAGGAGAAGGCATATAAGTCGCTTCAGTCGTGTCTGATTCTGTGTGACCCTGTGGACTGTAGCCTGCCAGGCTCCTCTGTCCATGGGATTCTCCAGGCAAGAATACTCGAGTGAGTTGCCATGCCTTCCTCCAGGGAATCTTCCAGACTCAGGGATCAAGTCTCTTATGTCTCCTGCATTGGCAGGTGGGTTCTTTAACTCTGGCACCACCTGAGAAGCCCTATTAGGAGAATAGTTTATGTTAACAATAATAGCTAAGATTTTTCTGTGTGTGGTCAATCATGTGTGACCCTTTGCAACCCCTTGGACTGTAGCCCACCAGGCTCCTCTGTCCATGGGATTCTCCAGGCAAGAATACTGGAGTGAGTTGCCATGCCCTCCTCCAGAGGATCTTCCTGACCCAGGGATCGAACCTCTGTCTCCTGTGTCTTACTTTGCAGGTGGATTCTTTACCCACTGAACCATCAGAGAAGTCCACTAGCACTTACTATATGCTAAGGCATTTTTCTGAGTATTTTTTTAAATACTGACTTATCTCAGAAGCAACTTGGGCAAATTATCCTTTATCCTTTCAGCTTTTATTCTTTGTTAAGAATAAACCTCTGGAAATTAATTTTACTTACCTCAGAATTGCTGCAAAGATTAAATAAGTCAATCTAGGAACATACTTATCTCAAGTATACAATCCATGGTAAGTCCTCAAGGAGTGTTAGCTATTCAGATCCATTATGTTATACGGCCTAGTAGTAATAAACAATATAATACTGAGTTCCCATGAATATTGCCTGCATGAGGAGGGAGCAGTAGACAGTTAGGATTTTGGTGACTGCGGGAAGTTTCCATTTTGTCCCTCCATATAGACTCTCCCCCTTGCTCTGTTCCCAGGGAGGCTGAGATATATGGGCTCCATCAAGAGGTTCCCTCACCCTCTGACTTCCAGTTAGCTCCGCTGATGCAGAGCCTGAGCAAAGAAGGAGGAGGGTGGGAGGAGAGTGAGGTCCAGGCATTCATTCCCTGCTTCTTCCCTGTGGGGGTCCTGTGGGCCATCTGGCTGCAGTCCTTGCTGTGACCTCTTCACACAGCTTTTTCTCTGCGGCCCCTTCAGGCCAAGGGATGGTAAGTGCCCTTCGTAGCTAGCTGAGAGCACTTCACTATCACTCGTGGTTTCCCTGTATTCTGCTCACACTTTGGAAACAGTCCCCTTATCACACTCTTCCTGAACTGCCCAAGCAAGGCCCATATAGTCTCCTGGGTACTGTCTCTTGTGTTCACGCCTTTCCTGTGCTAACATCCAATACGGGTAGCAAACACTTACTTCAGAAGAACAAGTTCAGTCATTTCCAGATTGGTCCCCGGTGTGTTTCTTTTACACCTCTGTACTTCTTCTACTCCCTTCCCATCTCACTCACATGGGAGGATTGTGACCCTGTTCAGATTTTTCTACACAAGGCAGTGGAAGGACAGCTTGAGGACTCTGGAGTGTGGGTAAAAGGGTGTTGGATGAATTGGGGCTAAACAGTTTAAGAATGAGGCCAGGAAGGTGCCAGTAGATGGGAAGAAGAGTAAAGAGACCCAGGGACTAATGATCTGCATGAGGCTGAAGTTCAGGTAACCAGGGAGTGAAGAGGAAGAGACAGCGGAAAATATAAGAAGTTCTGTCTGAGGGTGAGGTAGTAGGTTAACAGGGTTGAACAATTATAAGAGATGACAAGAACCAAAGTGTGTGGTGGGATTAGGTGGGCTAAGTGGAATAAATGTGTCAGCCACTGTATTTGAGGAGTTGCAGGAAATGGAAGGTAAGGTGAAGGATGAGTTGCCCATGTGGTCACTTGAAATCAACAAGGATGGAGTCACTAACAGCAGACTGGTGCTGGAAGGACAATGAGCTGGGTGCTGAAGATGTCAGTGGAACCTGAGAGTGAACCAGGAGGTTAACAGATGACAGCAATAGAAGGGACAGCTATGCGGTACAACATCTCAGAGGAGTAACTCCAGGGCAGTTATTCCCATTTGTGAATGTCAATGCCTCTAGGCCCTAAGGAGGATTTATGGGAGAATAAACAACCTCCTGTACAACTTGACTTATAGTAGAAAATAGATGGCATTCTTATTAATATTTAGGGTAAAACATTTTAGGACAGTGGGAAATTAGAGTAAGAGATGAAGGACTCCCACTTGGAGAGGAAAGAGATCATGACAAACATGTTTATTTAAATGACCTAAATCTCTAAAAATCTCAAAAATTCTTTCCCATAATTTTACCTTCCCAATAGAAATGTTTTCATACTCATTTTTTAGCATTTGTGTAATATGTTCTTCCTTTAAATACTGTAGTTTTGCAAGAATTTCCTGGTTTAACAATAAATAAGTCCCGCAAAGTTACACAATCCATTTCTCATAGTTTGCTTGAAAAATGAGAAGAAAAAGAACAAAAGATCTAGGATATGAGATTAGTTTCCACTTGATTTACTGTAAACTATAATTTGCCATTTCATTTGGTGTTTTATCTCTAGAATCAAATTTAAAAGTTTGCAAAGGAAAGACTGAAAATAAGAGGAATATTTAAACAATACAAATACATTTCTTGAGGCCGATAGAATTCTTCATGGTCACTTTTGGTCTCTAGCTGTTCAACTTTGCTTCTGACAGAGAAGCCAAAGGTTACTTTAGTTTTGCACTTAAAGAGGGCAGGATCTTTTTCAGGCTGTATGGCACATGGCCTATTTCCCCCATCATCCACTTTCTCTTCTTTTCCATTTCCCCTGGATTTATCACTGGATTACGATCACCCAGAATAAAGATAGTATTTCCCAGGCTTGGTTGGGACTAGGCTTGAGCATGTACCTAAGTTTCAGCCCATTTGATGTATTTGAATCCATTGATGAACAAAGTTCACTATTCAGGTTGCTATGAGTTCCACAGAATTTGCCTTGATGGATAGGAGCACAGAAATTAGCATCTTTTTCTGCACACGTCAGGTGTATCACGTGGGAGCATCACCTAACCTCTTGCTGTTGTTGTTGTTTAGTTGCTAGGTCTTGTCCAACTCTTTTGCAACCCCATGGACTGTAGCCACCAGGCTCCTCTGTTCATGGGATTTCCCAGGCAAGAATACTGGAGTAGGTTGCCATTTCCATCTTCAGTGGATCTTCCCCACCCGGGGAATCAAACCCATATCTCCTGCATTGCAGGTAGATTCTTTACTGCGGAGCCACCAGGGAAATCTTAACTTTGCTACCATCTGTAAAATGAGAATAATCTATCCACTTCATGAGGTGATTGTGAAGATAGGGGAAAAATGATACTAAAAAAGTATTTAACTGGGCACTTACCATGTGTCACAATCCAGGTACATATATTCCGTTTCACACATTTAACAAATGCCAGCACACGGCTCTGAGCATCCTACCCACACTGTGAACACTGCTGCCCTAGACTCCCAAACAAGTCGACATGCATCTTGGCCCCGGGGCTCTTCCCTGCAGCACACGGGTCAGAATTCACAGGAACTTTAGTCTCATGGGACAATCTGAGTGAAAACAACACTTCTGTGTTCAAAATAGTTCCTTTCCTACCCTTGACCTTGATATATTGTAGTTAAGCCAAATAACATGAGTCACCCCAAATTGTTCCTGTCTCTCATGCAAAGGAAGGAGGGAAGAAAATGTGCCAGATATTCCTTGCAATTTTGTTTAAGTTCCCTGGATATGTCTAGGCATGTCTGAATCCCAGGGTGAACAGCCTCCAGTTGAGATCTATTCACCCTCTCCCCACCCCACCCCACCGCTGCAGCAAACACTGTGCACATCACTCCTCAAAATGCAGGGTTGGGATACTAATATCTCTTGACATGTTACTGTGGTACAGTTGTCACCTTCTGGGCACAAGAGGGTCTCTGAACCCAGGAGATTCTTTTTCCCGCAACATGCAGGCTGGAATCAAAGAAAGATAGTCAAGAATCACATCAAAACACTAAGAGCCACTACTCTCAGCAATGTGGGCCCAGGTCATTTCACCCTGTGGGTCAGATCCAGCATTATTATTGAGAAGCTGATAAAACCAGGGGGATGTGTCAGTAATCATTACATAACGGCTTTCCTAGTGGCTGAGTGGTAAAGAATTTGCCTGCCAGTGCAGGAGATGAAAGTTTAACCCCTGGGTGGGGAAGGTCCCCTGGAGGAGGAAACGACAACCCACTCCTGTATTCTTGCCTGGAGAATCCCCATGGACAGAGGAGCCTGGTGAGCTACAGTCCAAGTGGCTGCAAAGAGTTGGACATGACTTAGCAACTTAAACAAAAACTGCCAAAGAGCAAGTGGCTTTCATTCTGATCTGTCGTGGTGGTGACCGGAGGCAGCTCAGATCTTAGGGATGGTTTTGTCCCCACGAGACGCCCTGGGCCTACTAGCTCGAATACCAAATCCTGGCCCAGTGACCCAGAAATCCCAAAGCAGGGGGAGAGGTGCGGCTGAACTGCTGGCCTTTTCCTGCAGTGCTGCTGCGGAGGGCTGCCAGTGGGACGGTGGGCATGCGAACTGGCCCTGGCCGCTCAGTCTGCCAGGGATCACCAGCCAAGGCTAGGTTTTCAGAAGGAAGCCTGGGGTACTTGGCGGCACACAGGGTCACTTGGGGTGTTAGGAGAAAGGGCTAAAGAGTGATTTAACAATTTTGTGAGGAAGAAAATGAAGCTTCTATTAGAAGACATTCCTTGATCAGTATTTTTAGTTTCTGCCAGTTTAAAATGTGCAACTATATGGTGTCTTGTGTAAGTGTGTTGTATGTGTGTGTAGTGTAGAGTGTGTATGTGTGCATGTGTATGACTATATGTGTCTGTGAGCTTGTATATAGAACAGTGCATTTCCACCCCCCTACCCCTGGGGAAAGGCAGTGACAGCTTCTATAAAACTAAGCTTGCAGGGGCCTTTTGCCATGGGTGTTCTGAGACAACCACTATTTCAAATATTTGGGTCAGAACATACTTTCTGAATTGGATAATAGGACATGCGTTCTCAGTGTTTAATGTCATGTGTTATTAAGATGTTTCATCAACTACCCAGCTTTCTCTAAAATACTCATCAGTGCCCCACCCCTAGTCTCCAAAAGCATCATTTAAAGTTTATCAGAAAGCATACTTTTACCCTCCTCAAAATGTTTTTATTGAAGTTTTCTCATGCATTCAACTTTGATTCTGGAAACACTGTCCTTTTCTCTGTTTGCTACAGATGTCGTGAAATGATATGTTTTTTAAATAGTGGGATTAGGGTTGGGGAGGTTGGAACACCAAGAAAGAATGGAGAGGAGGACTAGACTTCAAAAATATATAAGCATATACACTACCCTATGTAATATAGGCAGTCAGTGGGAACTTGCTGTGTCACTCACGGAACTCAAATTGGGCTCTGTGACAACCTAGAGGGGTGGGATGGGGATGGATGGGACATATATACCTATGGCTAGTACAGGTTGATGTATGGTGGAAACCAACACAATATTGTAAATTACCCTTCAATTAAAAATAAATTTCTTAAAAATAAAATACATATATATATGTGTGTGTGTATATATATATATATATACACACACATTTCTGCTTTGCAACTGTTAGATATAGAGTTTAACTAAAAAGCTACTTCTAACTTTGTAGGGCTGATCCTCAGCATAAGGCAATTAGGTGGTTGTTCTCTCCGGATACTTTGTAACCATAAAATAATAGCCTTAGAATTGTCCACATTTGTTTGCTACTCAAAGTGAAGTTCAAGGCCTGGAAGCCCTGGCAACAATTGGGGCCTTCTTAGGAATGCAGCTAGAATCAAGATTGCTAAGAGAAATATCAATAACCTCATATATGTAGATGACACCACCCTTATGGCAGAAAGTGAAGATGAACTAAAGAGCCTCTTGATGAAAGTGAAGGAAGAGAGTGAAAAAGCTGCCTTAAAACTTAACATTCAAAAAACTAAGGTCATGGCATCTGGCCCCATCGCTTCATGGCAAAGAGATGGAGAAACGAGGGAAACAGTGAGAAGCTTTATCCTGGGGGGCTCCAAAGTCACTGAAGATGGTGACTGCAGCCATGAAATTAAAAGATGCTTGCTCCTTGAAAGAAAAGCTATGACAAACCTAGACAACATATTAAAGAGCAGAGTCATTACTTTACAATACTCATGAAACTATGAGCCATGCCATGTAGGGCCATCCAAGACAGACAGGTCATGGTGGAGAGTTCTGACAAAATATGCTCCACTGGAGAAGGGAATAGCAAATCACTTCAGTATTCTTGCCTTGAGAACCCCATGAACAGCATGAAAAGGCAAAAAAGACATGATACTGAAAGATGAACTCCCCAGGTCGGTAGGTGCCCACTATTCTACTGGAGAAAAGTGGAGAAATAACTCCAGAAAGAATGAAGAGATGGAGCCAAAGTGAAAACAACACCCAGTTGTGGATGTGACTGTGATGGAAGTAAAGTTTGATGCTATAAACAACAATATTGCATAGGAACTTAGAATGTTAGGTCCATGAATCAAGGTAAACTGAAAGTGGTCAAACAGGAGATGGCAAGAGTGAACATTGATATTTTAGGAATCAGTGAACTGAAATGGACTGGAATGGGTGAATTTAACTCAGATGACCATTATATCTACTACTGTGGGCAAGAATCCCTGGGACGAAATGGAGTAGCAATCATAATCAACAAAAAGTCTGAAATGAAGTACTTGGATGCAATCTCAAAAATGACAGAATGATCTCTGTTCATTTCCAAGGCAAACCATTCAATATCACAGTAATCCAAGTCTGTGTCCCAACCAATAATGCTGAAGAGGCTGAAGTTGAACTGTTCTGTGACGACCCACAAGACCTTCTAGAACTAACACTCAAAAAGATGTCCTTTTCATTATAGGGGACTGGAATGCAAAAGTAGGAAGTAAAGAGATATCTGGAGTAACAGGCAAATTTGGCCTTGGAGTACAAAATGAAGCAAGGCAAAGGCTAACAGAGTTTTGTGAACAGAATGCACTGGTCACAGCAAACACCCTCTTTCAAAAACACAAGAGAAGACTCTACACATGGACATCACCAGATTGTCAATACCAAAATCAGATTGATTATATTCTTTTTTTTTTACTTTCTTTTTTAAATTTTTTTAATTACAATACTGTATTTGTTTTGCCATACATTGACATGAATCAGCCACAGGTGTCCACGATCTCCCAATGCCAAAGCCCCCCTCCCACCTCCACCCCACATCCTCTCCCCTGAATCATCCCGTGCACCAGCCCCATGCGTCCTGCATCCTGTATTGAACATAGACTGGCGCTTCACTCTTACAAGATAGTATACATGTTTCAATGCTGTTCTCCCAAATCATCCCACCCTCTCCCTCTCCCTCAGAGTCCAAAAGTCCGTTCTATACCTCTGAGTCTCTTTTTGTTGTCTCACATAGAGGGTCTTCATTACTATCCTTCTAAATTCCATATATATGTGTCAGTATACTGTATTGGTGTTTTTCTTTCTGGCTTACTTCACTCTGTATGATCGGCTCCCAGCAATCCCACTGCTGGGCATACACACCGAGGAAACCAGAATTGAAAGAGACACATGTACCCCAATGTTCATTGCAGCACTGTTTATAATAGCCAGGACATGGAAACAACCTAGATGTCCATCAGCAGATGAATGGATAAGAAAGCTGTGGTACATATACACAATGGAGTACTACTCAGCCCTTAAAAAGAATAAATTTGACTCAGTTCTAATGAGATTGATTATATTCTTTGCAGCCAAAGTTGGAAAAGCTCTATACAGTCAGCAAAAACAAAACCGGAGTTGACTGTAGCTCAGATCACGAACCCCTTATTGCAAAATTCAGATTTAAATTAAAGAAAGTAGGGACAACCACTAGACCATTCAGGTATGACCTAAATCAAATCCCTTACTATTATACGGTGAATGATTAGAAAAAATAGATTCAAGGGATTAGATCTGATAGAAAGAGTGCCTGAAGAATTACGGACAGAGGTTAATGACATTGTACAGGAGGCAGTGATCAAGATCATCCCCAAGAGAAAGAAATGCAAAGAGGTGAAAGGGATGTTTGAGGAGGCCTTGCAAATAGTGGAGAAAAGAACAGTGAAAGGCAAAGGAGAAAAGGAAAGATATATCCATTTGAATGCAGAGTTCCAAAGAATAGCAAGGAAAGATAAGAAAGCCTTCCTTGTGATCAATGCAAAGAAGTAGAGGAAAACAATAGAATGGGAAAGATCTCTTCAAGAAAATTAGTGATACCAAGGGAATATTTCATGCAAAGATGGGCACAATAAATTATGGAAATGGTATGAACCTAACAGAAGCAGAAGATAAGAAGAGGTGGCAAGAACACTCAGGAGAACTATACAAAAAGATCTTAATGACCCAGATAATCACGATGGTGTGATCACTCACCTAGAGCCAGACATTCTGGAATGTGAAGTCAAGAGGGACTTAGAAAGCATAACTATGAACAAAGCTAGTGGAGGTGATGGAATTCCAGTTGAGCTATTTCAAATCCTGAAAAATGATGCTGTGAAAGTGCTGCACTCAATATGCCAGACAATTTGGAAAAACCCCAGCAGTGGCCACAGGACTGGAAAAGGTCAGTTTTGTTCCAGTCCCAAAGAAAGGCAATGCCAAAGAATACTCAAACTACTGCACAGTTGCACTCATCTCACACGCTAGGAAAGTAATGCTCAAAATTCTCCAAGGCAGGCTTCAACAATACATGAACCATGAACTTTGAGATATTCAAGCTGTATTTAGAAAAGGCAGAGGAACCAGAGATCAAATTGCCAACTTCTGTTGGAGCCTTGGAAAAGCAAGAGAGTTCCAGAAAAACATCTATTTCTGCTTTATTGACTATGTCAAAGGCTTTGACTATGTGGATCACAACAAACTGTGGGAAATTTTTAAAGATATGCAAATACCAGACCACATGACCTGCCTTCTGAGAAATCTGTATGCAGGTCAAGAAGCAACACTTAGCAATGCATATAATTAACTTATATGCATAATATATCATGTGAAATGCTGGGCTGGATGAAGCACAAGCTGGAATCGAGACTGACAGAAGAAATATCAATAACCTCAGATATGCAGATGACACCACCCTTATGTCAGAACACAAAAAGAACTAAAGAGTCTCTTGATAAAAGAGAAAGAGGAGAGTGAAAAAGTTGGCTTAAAACTCAGTATTCAGAAAACTAAGATCATGGCATCTGGTCCCATCACTTCATGGGGAATAGAGGGGAAAGCAATGGAATTAGTGACAGACTTTATTTTTAGGGGCTCCAAAATCACTGCAGATGGTGATTGGAGCCATAAAATTAAAAGATGCTTGCTCCTTGGAAGAAAAGCTATGACCAGCCTAGACAGCATATTAAAAGCAGAGACATTACTTTGTCAACAAGTAAGACTATGGTTTTTCCAGTAGTCATGTTTGGATGTTAGAGTCAGACTATAGAGAAAGTTGAGCACTGAAGAATTGATGCTTTTGAACTGCGGTGATGGAGAAGACTCTTAAGAGGCCCCATGGACTGCAAGGAGATCCAACCAGTCCATTCTAAAGGAGATCAGTCTTGAATATTCATTGGAAGGACTGATCTTGCAACTGCAACTCCAATACTTTTGCCACCTGATGTGAAGAACTGATTCGTTTGAAAAGACCCTGATGTGGGAAAGATTGAAGGCAGGAGGAGAAGGGGATGACAGAGGATGAGATGGTTGGATGGCATCACTGACTCGATGGACATGAGTTTGCGCAAGCTCCCAGAGTTCGTGATGGACTGAGAAACCTGGTGTGGTGCAGTCTATGGCATTGTAAAGAGTTGGACAAGACTGAGCTACTGAATTGAACTGAACTGAACTGACATTACTTTGCTGAAAAAGGTCTGTCATTTCAAATAGGAAAAGGAGTATGTCAAGGCTGTATATTGTCACCCTGCTTATTTAACTTCTATGCAGAGTACATCATGAGAAACGCTGGACTGGAAGAAACACAAGCTGGAATCAAGATTGCCAGGAGAAATATCAATAACCTCAGATGTGCAGATGACATCACCCTTATGGCAGAAAGTGAAGAGGAACTAAAAAGCCTCTTGATGAAAGTGAAAGAGGAGAGTGAAAAGTTGGCTTAAAGCTCAACATTCAGAAAACGAAGATGATAGCATCCGGTCCCATCACTTCATGGGAAATAGATGGGGAAACAGTGGAAACAGTGTCAGACTTTATTTTTCTGGGCTCCAAAATCACTGCAGATGGTGACTGCAGCCATGAAATTAAAAGACGCTTACTCCTTGGAAGAAAAGTTATGAGCAACCTAGATAGCATATTGAAAAGCAGAGACATTACTTTGCCGACTAAGGTCTGTCCAGTCAAAGCTATGGTCTTTCCTGTGGTCATGTATGGATGTGAGAGTTGGACTGTGAAGAAGGCTGAGCACCGAAGAATTGATGCTTTTGAACTGTGGTGTTGGAGAAGACTCTTGAGAGTCCCTTAGACTGCAAGGAGAGCCAACCAATCCATTCTGAAGGAAATCAGCCCTGGGATTTCTTTGGAAGGAATGATGCTAAAGCTGAAACTCCAGTACTTTGGCCACCTCATGCGAAGAGTTGACTCATTGGAAAAGACTCTGATGCTGGGAGAGATTGAGGGCAGGAGGAGAAGGGGACGACAGAGGATGAGATGGCTGGATGGCATCACTGACTCGATAGATGTGAGTCTAAGTGAACTCTGGGAGTTGGTGATGGACAGGGAGGCCTGGCATGCTGTGATTCATGGGGTCACAAAGAGTCGAACATGACTGAGCGACTGAACTGCACTGAACTGAGCGAAAGCTTTGGTTTTGCCAGTAGTCATGAATGAATGTGAAAGTTGGACATTAAAGAAGGCTGAGAGCCGAAGAATTGATGTTTTTCAACTGTGGTGTTGGAGGAGACTTTTGAGAATCTGTTAGACTGTAAGATCAAACCAATCAATCCTAAAAGAAATCATTCCTGAATATTCATTGGAAGACTGATGCTGAAGCTGAATCTCCAATACTGGGCTGCCTGATGCAAAGAACTGACTTCTTAGAAAAGACTGTGATGCTGGAAAAGACTGAAGGCAGGAGAAGGAGAAGGAGAGGATGAAATAGTTGGATGGCATCACAGACTCAACGGACATGAGTTTGAACAAGCTGTGGGAGTTGGTGATGGACAGGGAAGCCTGGTGTGCTGCAGTCCATGGAGTCGTAAAGACTGAGCAACTGAACTGAACTAAAAATGCAGAAACCCAGGCTCTGAGTCTTCCTACTAAAAAGATCTGCATTTCAACAGGATTCCCAAGTGGCCTAATGCAGAACAACACTTGAAAAGCGCTAGTGTAGAGATTATCCCACTTCACAGGTGTGGAAACTGGGGTCCAGAAATGGCAAGGAATGTCTCCTAGAAGTCTTCCTTTGTGGTAAGTCTGCAAAGATGACTTTATTTCCCTTCCACTGAACCTGGATTTTGAGCCCAGATTTCTTTCCTGTAGAAGAAATATTGTGCTTGCTAGTCCTGATAACTTGGCAGTTGTGGATGTTTTCAGTCTCGTGGGTTGGGAAGATCCCTGGAGGAAGGCATTAAGAATCCCCATAGACAGAAGAGCCTGGTGGGTTACTCTTTTCTCCTAACCTCCTGTGCAAGAGTGTCAGCTCTGGAATTAGAGAGGCAGTGTAGGGCTGCCAGGGACAACTGTATTGTTTGCTCATCACAAGGTACCTGGAACCAGAGGCAAATGAGGCTGCAATACCTTCCTTGTGCTCACTCTCCAGGTTAGAGCCCTTGGTGGAAGGGAAGAAGGTGTCTTTTACTAATTCACACAAAATTTCCTGGGCAGGACAGCTTAGCAGAGGCCCTGGGTCAGGGCTCCATGGTGATCCCCAGTAGAGAACAGCAGGTACAGAGAGAAACCGCATCTCCCGTGTCAGCTGAATGGTCCTGCAGGGACTGACTGACAGTTCAGAGAAGCTGAGATAGCTGTGCAAAATTCATCCAGAGAGCATTTTTATGATCTTATGATCTGGAGAGCTTATAGATATGAAAGAATGTAAGTTCCTCTCTGGGTTTTTGCATTTCTTTGCTTCTTAAGATACATACATGTCTTTTTCAAGGGACTTTAATCAACTGATAATCCCAAGTGTGAATCTCAACCTTTTGAGCAGATCACAGAATTAGGAAATTTATAACTTGCCCTTAGAGGGTAGAGGTCATTTTCTTAAAGTTGTGATGTCTATTAGGTAGCAACTACAAGTAGGATAAGATACATCCTGCCAGGGTCTCATGCCCCTGGCCAGGTCATCTGAGTTTGGTCTAATTCAAAGACAAGCAAACTGAGAAAGTTATCCCTAAATATAGTGTGGGGTACAGTAGTCTCTTTAGTGGAAACAGGGAGGTTTGGAATTGCATATAAAAATGTGCAAGGATACCAAGCAATAATATTGATGTTTTATATTAATGCATACAAATGCTTATAATGTTTAGGAGTTGGGCTTGTTAGAATAAAAGATCAGCCTTATAACTCCAATTTGAAATTTATAACTGAGTAATTGATTTTAATGTCTTATTTTTCTTAATATATTTTATTGAAGTATAGTTGACTGACAGTGTTAGTCTATACTTGATCTTAGCCAAAAGTCTAAGAAGTAATAACAGATTATTTTTAAGTGAAAATCTTATCTGTTTTCTCTTGGGAAGTTAGAAACAAAGTAGAAAGTTCATTAAGTGGAAATAAACATATTAAAATATAACATCATTTGAAATATTTGAATGTGTTTAGCTTCACAAAGGGAACCAAACATTAAGCAAATTTCTCCCCCAAAACAATGACCTGAATGATATCTGCAAGACCAGCAAACTTTAAAAGCTAAAGGAAGGACCAGGTTTTAAAATGTGAAACCTTAATAAATCAGTTGCTAATTTAAAAACAACAAAGCAAACCTCAGAACAGTTGCCTCTGCAAAACCACAGTTATGGGCAGTTATGCTGCTGCTGCAGCTAAGTCACTTTAGTCGCGTCCGACCTGTGCGACCCCATAGACAGCAGCCCACCAGGCTCCTCTGTCCCTGGGATTCTCCAGGCAAGAACACTGAAGTGGGTTGCCATTTCCTGCTCCAATGCATAAGAGTGAAAAGTGAAAGTGAAGTCACTTAGTCGTGCCCGACTCTTTGCGACCCCATGGACTGTAGCCTACCAGGCTCCTCCATCTGTGGGATTTTCTAGGCAAGAGTACTGGAGTGGGGTGCCATTTCCTTCCCCCTATGGGCATAAGAAACAGCTATCAATGAGCTAGCCTTCATTGCTAAGGTCCTTAGTTCAGTTGGGTATAAGGCCACACACCTTGACCCCACAAGATACTTCCTGAGAGAGCTCGCAGTGCTCTCCATGGTCAGGATGGGGTAGGGTGGGATTTCCTACTGCTGCCCATTGCCCATGTTTCCAGACACTACATTCAGTCTTTCCTATTCTACCACTCAGTCACCATGGTGGTCAAGAGCTTCTTTATGTAGCAGCATCTTCTCTGTGGACCAACATCTCCTGAACTACATCTGGGCAGAAAGACCCAGCTCCCCTCTGCCCTAGTACCCTCCTGTCCTGGGTTTCTTTCCCCCACCTTCACTGCAGGGTTTTTACTCAGGAGAAGCTAGGGTTCTCACCACCTTTCTCATGGAGCCACACACATAGCTCACTCTTTACATCTTCTTCCCTCATTGGGAAGCTTTTGCCTTAGAAATGCAAAAATCTAGCTTTTCATCTGGCCTCTTCCAATCCATTGTTTAATGCTTTATACCCTCTTCTTCAGGTCTGGGTAGTGACAGACTGTATTTTCCACAATGGCCACAACAATACTTTTGCTTCACAGGCTTGTCTCCCATATTTAGGTGAGAGAAGGCTCCAGATCCCTCTAGCTTACTCCTCTGAGTTAGAAAACAGAAGCAGTAAAGGCAAAAGTGGAAATGTTGTTCAGAGGGGAGAGGAAGCAAGGACATGACACGCTGGATATTTATCAATTCATTCAGTCACTCATTCAACAAACCACTGGCAGAGAGTATCAGATTGCATCCTTGGAACAATAGTAACAACAGTCTTGCACTACCATGGTGCTGGGCTCTGTTCTGAACACTGTACACATATAACATTGTACACATATAACATTAAATCTTCACAACAATCCTGTGAAGTGGATGTTGTCATGAACCCATTTTACTGATGAAGACTTAGGTACAGAGTGATTTAGCCAAGTCCCACACTGAGTAAGTGATGAAGCTGGATTCAAACCCCGCTAAGAACAGGGTCCTGGCAGGAGGCATCAAAGGACAAGTAGTACCCACTCACTTGCTCAGCAAGCATTTATGAAGCACCTGCTGCTGCTAAGTTCTGGGGGATAAGGATGAACTGAAGCCAGTCCCTGCCTTCCTGAGGCTTACAGAATGGTGGAGGAAACTGGTACTGAAACAGGCACTAAAATAGAGTGTGATGAGTTATGGGGATTCCAAACCCAGCTCTTGGAGACCAGGCAAGGCTTTTCCAGGGAAGAGGAGAGGAATAAATGGAACTCTGAAGGAGGCATGCAGCTGGCTTACCAGGTGGGGTAAAGGGAAGGGAAGAAGAGCCACATCCACAGACTAACAGAGCAGCAAGCCATGGCTGGAGAGGGAAGCGAGGTGAGGAAAGTCCAGAACCCAGATGCTCTTTAAGGCGATTAGACACGTGAAGTTCTAACCCCACTAGAAGGCCACTGAGGGGGACAGGAGGCCTGACTTTAGGTAGGGAAATAGTGTTGCACTAACCACAGACCTTGGGCTTCATAGAGACAAAGATTCTCTCCTTGGCTGACTCGAGGCAGGCTCCTCTGATCGCTCTTCTCAGCTGGGCCTCAGCCTTGGCCTAGAACACCTGAGCAGACACGAACATGCCGGGGGAAAGGATAGCTAGGAAGTTTGGGATCAGCATGTATACTCGGCTATATTTGAAATGGTGTACATAAACATGTAGACCTACTGGAGAGCACAGGGAACTTTGCCCAGTGTTTTGTGGCTGCCTGGATGGGAGGGCAGTTTAGGGGGAATGGATACATGTCTATATATGGCTGAGTCCTTGAAACTGTCACAACATTGTTAATCAGCTAAACTTCAATCTAAAATGAACAGTTTGAAAAAAAAATCTAACAGCTCAAGGCCACACTCCCAGGGTGACTCTCACTGCCCTTAAAGTGCTTGCCTGAGGAAACTCAAGAATTTACTGTTCCAGCTACTAGCACCTAAGACTGACCCCTGACCACCCTGTCTTAGAGCATTTACTGGAAAGGGATTGCCATTGTGAACCTTTCCTCTGTCCCTTTGAGATACACAACGTGTCTCCTACAACTCACGAGTGTCTTTCTCAAGGACCTGGAAGCCATTCCTTACAATGTGATCATCAGGAAGAACAGGGTCTCTGTTCCCCAGTCTTTGTGGGAGGACAGAATTCTAAGTCTGATACAACTGTCAGCTAACAGACGCTGCTGTTCTAATGGCATCTACAGCAAGCACGCATCTGTGATCTTTCACTTCCCTGTTTCTACTAAACACCACCCCGCCTCCCCACCCAGTCATGCTGCCGTTAAAACACCCAGTCACTTCTGTACAAACTGAAGTTAAGTTCAGTTAACTCTGGATTCTTCTCCCTATTATGATAGTATATTACTGATTAAAATCTGCCCTTTACACTTTAACTAGAAGCCAGCTTTGGTTATCTTTAACGATAGTTCAGCTCCAAACCAGATGCAAAACCAACAAACTCACTGGGCAGAATTATTTCAGCTTGTGTCCGGCCACATGCAGTGTAAGGATCTGTTTGCACAGTCCCCAAGGCCTGATGCACAGAGGCTCGTGCACACTGGGCCATTCACAAAGCTCGCCTGACCTTCTGGGCCTGACGTGGTCAGTTATACCTCCATGTAGAACAAGAAACCGCTGACTCACAGAAAACAGAGCTCATTTATAAACAGGAAGCTGAGTGTGTGACCACAGACATTCAGCATCTGATAGCAATTGCTGGATGTGGCAAAAAAAAAAAAGTTTCAATTAAAAAAAAATCTGTGCCACTAAATTAGAATTCTCTGGTTCATGGAAATACAATCCTACTATTGATCATTTATTCATGACTTAAATATGGCAAGTTCTTATTTGGTCAGCCCAAGCTGGTGAGTCAGGCAGCCTGCAAATATTGATTGAATCCCCTGGAGCATGTGGTTTTCCCATTTTTCATTCTCCTTCCTTCCCAAGCAGAGCAAAAAGGCTCCTTGATGAAGTTCTCGTGGTCCTTACAGAAGAGATTTGTTTTCCCTTTGACTCTGAAGCCTGCACTGCAGGCTCTGAGCACTGTCTCCACCGGTGGGGGCGGGGCGGGGCGGGGCGGGGCGGGGGGGAGGGGGCAGAAAGGATGCACAAATACTGGCACTTAAAACCCCTCTGCAGTGACTCACAAAGCATTGAGTGGCTGGTGCTGAAGTGTAGACGTGCTGGGAGCCACCAGAGCAGACTATGTCAGAGGACTTGTTCTGTCTCTATTTCAGCAGCAGAGGAGCTGCTCATTTTCCCCCTCTCGTTCGTGGTGGGGTTGGTTTCGAGTAAACTGACCCAAGAAGGCTGAATTCAGTGGCCAGGGAAAGAGCTAGGTGATGATCCCTCAAAGCTTTCCAGGCATTGGCACCATTGCCACGTTTGTCCTCAGGGCAAAGGCACCTGAGTGATATTTGGAATCTCTGCACTTCCTGTCTGGAATATCATGCTCTGGGTAATAAGAGACCAGTACCCGCTACATGTGAAGTTAAAGGGAGTAGCTAAGGGCTTTATGTGCACAGTGTGATTTAATCTGCACAATAGCCTTAGGAGAGAAGTACTGGCAGCCCCGTTGGGTGAATCAGTAATAACAGCTCTGGGGAACCAGTGAATGGCCAGGAGGTGGGATTCTGGCTCAGGTGTGCCTGGATTCAGAGCATAGCCATTTGTCTAACTTAATGCTAAAGTTTTAGAGCAGGATGTGTCCCTTACTTTATACTACAATTAGAAGTACTGATATTCAAGTATTACCTACAAAGAAAACATTTGTTTGGTTTTCAGCTTCCCAAGGAGCAGAAAGCACTGCTTCTCTATTATTTACAAAGAAAATGCTCTTAGAATTTGCAAGTAGCAGTGATGTGTCCTGGTGACTTTGTGGTAAAGAATTTGCCTGCAGGAGATGCGGGTGATCCCTGGGTCAGGAAATCCCCTGCAGAAGGAAATGGCACCCACTCCAGTATTCTTGCTGAGAATTCCCATGGACAGAGGGGCCCAGAGGGTGACAGTCCCTGGAGTCACAAAGAGTTAGACGTGACTTAGTGACTGAGTATGCAAAAAAAAAAAAGAAAAGAAAAGCACACCCAAGTACCTTGGACAACCTGTAAATATTGATATTTATAATAACTGACATTTATGGAGTATTTTTTTACAGCATTAAGTTCCATTTTTATTTCATGAAAGTGGAACAAGAACTTAAAGACACTTGTGAGATAATCTGAGTACAGATTTTTTCTGGAGTCTTCCAATTTTTTTCCAAATCTTTTACTATTATTTTTCCCAGGTTTAATTGTTTTTATTTTATTTTAATTTTAATTGGAGGCTAATTACTTTACAATATTGTAGGTGGTTTTGCGATACATTGACATGAATCAGCCATGGGTGTACATGTTCCCCATCCTGAACCCCTCTCTCACCTCCCTCCCCTATCCCATCCCTCAGGGTCATCCCAGTGCACCAGCCCTGAGCACCCTGTCTCATGCATCAAACCTGGACTGGTGATCTGTTTCACATATGATAATATACATGTTTCAATTCTATTCTCTCAAATCATCCTGCCCTTGCCTTCTCCCACAGAGTCTAAAAGACTGTTCTATACGTCTGTGTCTCTTTTGCTATCTCGCATATAGGGTCATCATTACCATCTCTAAATTCCATATTTGTTAGTATACTGTATTGGTGTTTTTCTTTCTGACTTACTTCACTTAGTATAATAGGTTCCAGTTTCATCCACCTCATTAGAACTGATTCAAATGTATTCTTTTTAATGGCTGAGTAATATTCCATTGTGTATATGTACCACAGCTTTCTTATCCATTCGTCTGCTAATAGATATCTAGGTTGCTTCCATGTCCTGGCAGTTATTATGGAGTATTTATTCTGTGCTGAATAGTACACTTTTTTGTTAGCTCCATTTTAAAGATGAGGAGTCTTGAGGCTCAGAAAGGCTAGGCAGGATTTTAATGCAAGCATGCTGACTCCAGAGCCCTTGCTCTCAGTCATTTGCTATACTGGGAAAGAGCTATGTCTGGAACTGGGGTTATATTTATATAAGGAGCAAGCTACTACTTCCTTATTTCATTAAAGCCTGAAGAAAAGGTTCCTTGAGCAATGACAATGATTACCGACTTAGACTGGAGTTTCCAGAAGCAAATAGTGAACCAAGTCTTTCTACAACTGACCATAAGGAAGTGCTCCCATAATGAGTCCAGTAAAAAGTAGAGGAAATAGCAGAGAAAGGAAGAGTGAAAAAGCTGGGTTTAAACTCAACATTCAAAAAGCTAAGATCATGGCATCCAGTCCCATCACTTCATGGCAAATAGATGGGGAAATAATGGAAACAGTGAAAAACTTTATTTTCTTGGGCTCCAAAATACTTGCAGATGGTGAGTGAAGGCATGAAATTAAAAGATGCTTGCTCCTTGGAAGAAAAGTTATGACCAACCTAGATAGCATATTAAAAAGCAGAGACATTACTTTGCCAACAAAGTTCTGTCTAGTCAAAGCTATGGTTTTTCCATGTATGGATGTGAGAGTTGGACCATAAAGCTGAGAGCTGAAGAATTGATGCTTTTGAACTGTGGTGTTGGAGAAAACTCTTGAGAGTCCCTTGGACTGCAAGGAGATCCAACCAGTCCATCATAAAGGAGATCGGTCCTGACTGTTCATTGGAAGGACTGATGCTGAAGCTGAAACTCCAATACTTTGGCCACTTGATGTGAAGAACTGACTCATTGGAAAAGACCCTGATGCTGGGAAAGATTGAAGGCAGGAGGAGAAGGGGACAATAGAGGATGAGATGGTTGGATGGCATCATCAACTCAATGGACATGAGTTTGTGCAAGCTCCAGGAGTTGGTGATGGACAGGGAAGCCTGATGTGCTGCAGTCCATAGGGTCTCAAAGAGTTAGACACGACTGAGCAACTGAACTGAACTGAACCTATAGCAAGTCCAGTTTAAAGTAAGGGAAACAGGAGAGAAAGGAAGAGCAAGCCTAGCAAAGGTGCGCTATCAGGCAATATTAGTCCTGAAGAGGGGAGCCACTTCGGAACTGGAGCAGGATGCTATGGGATGTGTGCAGATGGAGCTCCCTGGGGGCTGTGCCAACTACTTATTATCAGTCTAGTTCTGCTGAGTCACAGCAAATGCCATGTCCCAGAAACAGTATAAAATTCTCTTTCCTATAAACAAAGCCTAAAGATGAGTAATCTGGGACCTTGGTGGGCTATAGCAGTTGGCAAACCCCACCCCCATTAATGCGGGCTCACTACCTACTTTCAAGAATTGATTTTATAGTTCTAAATAGTTGACAAAACCATTTTCCAAAAAAAGTGTACAATTTCATGACATGAAAATTGTCAGTATCCATAAGTAAAGTGGTATTGGAACTTATATTGAAACATATTGGAATTCATTCACTATATATTATTTGTGGCCATTTTCACTCTAACATGGCATTGTTGACTACTTGTGACAAAGATGTTAGGTCTGCAAAGCTGAAAATATTTACCATCTGGCCTTCTACAGAAGAAAATTTCTATAGTATCAAGGAATCAGTATTCTTCTGTTTTGTTGCTTTGCCATCCTCAACATGCATTAGTATCTCATGGCTTGAGATGGCTGCTAAAGTTCCAGCCACTGTTTCTGCTTTCCAGGCAGTACAAAAAGAACAGACAGAGGAGAGTTCATTTTTTCCCTGTAAGAAAACTTCTGAGAACTGCACTCTTTATTTCTGCTTTGTTTAGCCAGAAGTTATTCTCCTCACCTCACCTAGTTATAAAACATTACTCCAATATGCTATGAGACCAGCAAAAAGGTAGTATTCCATTTTGAGGAAACTTTGTGTCAGGCATGATTGGCAATTTTGCCTAATGTAGTTAAGGCAGTTTTGAAACAAGAGAATTTAAGAATAGTATATAATTATATAAAGCACAAAAAACCACCAAGTTGCCCTTTTTATTCTTCAATAATATTTCTTCTCTCATTCTCAATATTCATTTCTCTCAGGCCTTAACAAGATTAGCAAATTAGATAAGTACTCTATTTTCCTTTCTTCTAGCCAGCTCTTATTCGTGAAAGAATGCATTCTTCTCAGAAACTTTCTTTTATTCATTGTGAAATTCATATGTCCCCAGAAAAGAAAATGTGAGGGCTCTTTAAGGAAATGACTGAAACCAAGTTTATGGCAGAAAGCCTACAAGAGGAGTCTACAGCATCTCTTCAAAGCAGAAAGTAAGCCAAGACCTCTGGGGCAACAAGAAAGGAATCCAGGAGCCACCTTGATAGGTTCCCACTGACAAGAGAGGGAATACTTTTAGCATCAATAAGAAGATCTGGAAGAAAAATTCTGTAAAACAATTATCTTTCAACTAAAAATTAAAAAAAAAAGAACATCTGAAGCAGATTAAAATACATCAAATAAGTCTAAATCTATGAGTTCAAAATGAAACACACACACATTTGTCACCTTTGTAGGTTCTAATAATAAAAAGGGAAGCAACTCATTATTTTGAAAACTTTATAGTAAAGAAATCAGGCATTACTTTCCCTTTCCTATATTAATTATTCCTCAAGTAACCAAATAATTTATAAATGAAAGTTTCTCTGTATCGAATTATTTCATCTAATAAAACAAGAATGATAGGAAATATCACTATGAACAAAGCTAGTGGAGGTGATGAAATTTCAGTTGAACTATTTCAAATCCTAAAAGATGATGCTGTGAAAGTGCTACACTCAATATGCCAGCAAATTTGGAAAACTCAGCAGTGGCCACAGGACTGGAAAAGGTCAGTTTTCATCCCAGTCCCAAAGAAAGGCAATGCCAAAGAATGTACAAACTACTGCACAATTGCACTCATCTCACAAGCTAGCAAAGTAATGCTCAAAATTCTCCAAGCTAGGTTTCAGCAATACGTAAACCGTGAACTCCCAGATGTTCAAGCTGGTTTTAGAAAAGGCAGAGGAACCAGAGATCAAATTGCCAACATCTGCTGGATCATCAGAAAAGCAAGAAAGTTCCAGAAGAAACATCTATTTCTGCTTTATTGACTATGCAAAAGCCTTTGACTGTGTGTATCATAATAAATTGTGGAAAATTCTGAAAGAGATGGGAATACCAGACCACCTGACCTGCCTCTTGAGAAACCTATATGTAGGTCAGGAAGCAACCATTAGAACTGGACATGGAACAATAGACTGGTTCCAAATAGGAAAAGGAGTATGTCAAGGCTGTATATTGTCACCCTGCTTAAAATACATCATGAGAAATGCTGGGCTGGAAGAAGCACAAGCTGGAAGCAAGACTGCCGAGAGAAATATCAATAACCTCAGATATGCAGATGACACCACCCTCATGGCAGAAAGTGAAGAGGAACTAAAAGCCTCTTGATGAAGGTGAAAGAGGAGAGTGAAAAAGTTGGCTTAAAGCTCAACATTCAGAAAATGAAGATCATGGCATCTGGTCCCATCACTTCATGGGAAATAGATGGGGAAATGGTGGAAACAGTGTCAGACTTTATTTTGGGGGGCTCCAAAATCACTGCAGATGGTGATTGCAGCCATGAAATTAAAAGACACTTGCTCCTTGGAAGGAAAGTTATGACCAACATAGATAGCATATTGAAAAGCAGAGACATTACTTTGCCGACTAAGGTCTGTCTATTCAAGGCTATAGTTTTTCCTGTGGTCATATATGGATGTAAGAGTTGGACTATAAATAAAGCTGAGTGCAGAAGAACTGATGCTTTTGAACTGTGTTGTTGGAGAAGACTCTTGAGAGTCCCTTGGACTGCAGGGAGATCCAACCAGTCCATCCTAAAGGAGATCAGACCTGGGTGTTCACTGGAAGGACTGATGTTGAAGCTGAAGCTCTAATACTTTGGCCACCTGCTGCAAAGAGCTGACTCTGTTGTAAAGATCCTGATGCTGGGAAAGACTGGGGGCAGGAGGAGTAGGGGACAACAGAGGATGAGATGGTTGCATGGCATCACCGATTCTGGATAAACTCTGGGTGTTGGTGATGGACAGGGAAGTCTGGCATGCTGCATGGGGTCGCAAAGACATGACTGAGCAACTGAATTGAACTGAAGGATATCATCTTGCAAACCTCTAATCAAATAATGAATCTGTTTGTGTTCCTCAATAGCAGCAAGCACTATAAAGAGAGAAGGAACTGGGCATTATGTGTCTCCTGGTAGAAACCTGCCACGTTTGAACCTAAACCTGATTAAGACTTGGACTTAGCCCCCAGCCTCAGAGAGAGGCAATGACATGCCAAGATAAGAGAACTTTAGATAAATCCCTGAGGAAATTTTCCATCAAAAGAATGGGTAAAAGATGGAAAATAATAAAAAAGAGAAGGAGGAAAAAAACCTCAGGAGTGCAGTGACATGAAAACCAGAAGATAGTGTTTTAGGAAGAAGGATGAAATAAAGAGATAAACGTGTAAAAGGTTGCAGAGAGACTGAGAAAGAGCTGAAGAATGTCCAGTTGGAACCAGCAACAAGAAGGTGGTTGGTTGTTGGTTTTGATGAGAAAGCTACAGCAAAATAGAGGGCAGAGACATCAGTTAAATCCCCAGTGAGCTGAGGAGTGTGACGCAGGTGAGGCAGTGGAGAGAGATAGGTGAGGGACTCCATTCAAGTTAGGGCTGCTTTAACAAAGAACCGTAAACTGCTTGGCTTAAACAGCAGAAACGTATTGCTTCTGGAGGCTGTATGTCTGAAACCAAAGTGTCAGCAGGATTAGTCCCTTCTGAGGGCTAAAGCAAAATTTGTACTATGCTTTCCCCAAATTCTAGTGGTTTGCCAGAAATCTTCGGTGTTCCTTGACTTCTGTGGTGTCACCCCAAGCTCTGCCTTCATCATCACATGGCATTTCCTATGTATATGTCTGTGTTTAAAGTTCCCCCTTTTAAGAGTAACAGTCATACCACATGAGGGACTGCCCTAAATGACTCCATTTTAAATTGATTACCTCTGCAAAGACCTTATCTCCAAATAAGATCATGTTCTGGGGTACTAGGGGTTAGGATTCATACGTATCTTTTGAGGGGCTGGGTGGTGGACACAATTCAACCCATAACAGAGATGATAAGTTTTTAGTTAAAATATAATATACATTCATTTTAAAATTTTAAATAATACTAATACAGCTGGAGTAACAATCATAAGATTTTAATACTAAGTTAAAAGAAAGAAGTGGACTGTGAAGGATGAGAAAGACAGTAGCAGCTGTAGAAAAGATGGGTCTATGAAGGTCTTGCTTTAGTTCAGGAAGGAAGAGCTTTAAGTGTGTGGGAATATAAAGGGAAAGAGTCAGTAGAAAGCAAGAAGCTGAAGACTGGAGATATAGTGTGGTGTGGTATGGTATGGTGTGTGTGTGTATGTGTCTGTTTTGTACAGAGAGCAGGGATCTTGCCTGAACCTAAAGAGAAATCTAGATCTCTCAGGTTGTGTGGGGCTGGCTGCCCCTACAGTGTGTTTGCATAAGTTTCTTTGCGTGGAGAATGGGGCTGCCAGGAGGAAGTCAGGGCACAGATGCTGAGAGCAGCCTGGGAGCGGCAGAGAGGACAGGGGACAGTGAAGGGGACAGTGTGAAAACTGCTGACGGCTCCCTTGCCGGGCCTCGCGGAGAGAGGTACTAGGAAGATAAACCAAACAGGTCAGTTTTAGGAGGCTTTGTCATACTTGTGAGGTTCAGGCACGACTAGTGTAACAGCCAAGCCCAGGTGAGACAGTGTTGAGAAGGGAGAGCGTTTTCCACTTCCTCGTGGAACACCACACAGCTTGGTCTTAGCAAGGACTGAAGGACTGTTCCCTCTCCAGTGTCAAAGTTTAGAAAGCAGTAGATCTAAGAAACAAGGCTCTAGACAGGGGAACATGACTCCCATGGGGGTCAGGGTCCCCTGATTCAAGCATGAGCTCCTGTGCTTTGAGGGGAGCAGAAATGAGGAGCAGGACAGGAGACACTCCAGAAACTCTTGGTGGAAATAACCGTATGAGACTCAGCAAGGGAGTGTGGAATGCTCCTCTTACACACACACACATACATACACATACTAGTCACAAGTCTAGGTTGTCACCTGTACTCAAGACCGAGCAGCTATTTTCAACTGGAGGTTCCCATTAACCCCTTCTGAGCTTTGATTAATTTGCTAGAGTGGCCCACAGAACACAAAGAAAAATTTTACTCATTAGATCACTGGTTTGTTACTACAGGATGTAACTTAGGAAGACCTGGATGGAAGAGATGCATGAGACAAGTATGGGGAGAGGGCTTGGAGTTCCCATGCTCTCTGGACACCCTGCTTTTCCCACCTACATGCGCTCACCAGCCCAGAAGCTTTCAAACCCTTTCCTCTTGGGTTTTAATGAAGGCTTTATTACCCAGGCAAGGTTGATTGAACCACAAGGGGATTGATCGAAATTCCAGGCCCTCTCCCTCCCCAGAGGTCAGAGGGTGGGGCTGAAAGTTCCAACCCTCCAATCTGCTGGGTGCCTGCACCCAGCCTGAGACACTTTCCAAAAGTCACCTCACTGATGTAACAAGACACATTTATGTTCTCAATGTTTAAGAAATTCCAAATGATTTAGGAGCTCTGCTCCAGAAACAATACAAAGACCAAATGTGTACTTCTTATTATAAATCACAATATCACAGAAGGCCAGTGAGCATACAAATTGATTTACTCATACAATGAAATCCTGTAGAAAGCTAAAATGAACAAAGTAGATCTACAAATATCAACATGAATTCATCTCAAAACATGTTGCTAAGGAAAGAAGGCAATGTACAAGAGGCAAGGTAAAAAACTATATGTTTTCTAATATTTATAGTGTAAGACCTCACGGCCTTTTCTCGGGAAGCGTCGCCACAAAGACCACAGTGACTCGAATTCGATGCAATCAGCAGGAGGATTTATTTAGCCAGCGCGCTGGGGTTCGAGCTCCCGTTTCCAGGAGTGAACCCGGAACACTCACCGAAAGGGATTTTTATACAGAAAGATCAAAGACAACTGGGAATGAGATCGGAATGTAGGGAACAATGTGATAAGGGGGTCTTAGGATGAAGTGGAGACATTTGATTGGTGGGGATGATTTACAGGTAATTAAGTTGAAACGGTTGGCTGATCACCCTGCGGCATTTGGTACGGGGAAATGCATTTTTTTGAGGAAAGGTCAGTTACACAGTGGAAACTAAGTCACAAGTTATCAGTTAAGAATAGGGAGCAGTCAGGAGGCTCTGAGTCATCAAGATAAGGGGGAAAGCTATGCGGTGCATTCTGCCTTCCAGGTTTAACTCTTAACCTAGGAGTTTTCCAGTGCCCTTTTCAGAAAGCACTAAATGAAGTTACATTTTTACAGAAAGACGAATACAATGATTTACAACAAAGAGAAATTCATTATCCCAAAAGCCTTGTTTTGCTAACATCAAAACTACTATAATTCCTCAATCTAAAAGTTCTTCAATAGTATATAAAAGAATGATATATACATCATTTAAGGGATATAGTAATATAATATAAATATAAATATATATATGTGAAAAGGAACATATATCTTTGGGGTAGCAGTTACCTCTAGTGAGAGAGGTGGAAGATTTGCACTTAATATTTTCTTTTTAAAAAGAGAGAAATTGAAAAACATTTCAAATAAAGTGAAATGTTAACATCTGTTAATATGGGAGGTCGGTACATAAGTAACGGTTAATATTTTCTATACTTGGCAGTATATTTGAAATGTCATCAGTTAACAATTAAAACTTAAAAAAATAAGACAATATGATTGCTTTTGTACACAGAAAAAAATTTTCAATTAATTATGGTATTTTAAATTCAGTGTGTAAATACCACATATATTATGATGCTAATATTATTGTCTTTTAGCTTATCATAGATTATTCCCTGGTGGCTCAGATGGTAAAGTGTCTGCCTACAGTGCCTACCATGTGGGAGACCCGGGTTCAATCCCTGGGTTGGGAAGATCTCCTGGAGAAGGAAATGGCAACCCACTCCAGTATTTTTGCCTGGAAAATCCCGTGGATGGTGGAACCTGGAAGGCTACAGTCCATGGTGTCACAAAGAGTCGGACACAACTGAGCGAGTTCACTTTCACTTTCGCTTATCATAGCCTATTATCATTTAGATAATCATGTTATCATTTAGCTGATAACATACTCATCTCACATGCTAGTAAAATAATGCTCAAAATTCTCCAAGACAGGCTTTAGCAATATGTGAACCGTGAACTTCCAGGTGTTCAAGCTGGTTTTAGAAAAGGCAGAGGAACCAGAGATCAAATTGCCAACATCCTTTGGATCATCGAAAAAGCAAGAGAGTTCCAGAAAAACATCTCTTTCTGCTTTATTGACTATGCCAAAGCCTTTGACTGTGTGGATCACAATAAACTGGAAAATTCTGAAAGAGATGGGAATACCAGACCACCTGACCTGCCTATTGAAAAACCTATATGCATGTCAGGAAGCAACAGTTAGAACTGGATATGGAACAACAGACTGGTTCCAAGTAGGAAAAGGACTACGTAAAGGCTGTATATTGTCACCCTGCTTATTTAACTTCTATGCAGAGTGCATCATGAGAAACACTGGGCTGGAGGAAGCACAAGCTGGAAGCAAAATTGCCAGGAGAAATATCAATAACCTCAGATATGTAGATGACACCACCCTTATGGCAGAAAGAGAAGAGGAACTCAAAGGCCTCTTGATGAAAGTGAAAGAAGAGAGTGAAAAAGTGGGCTTAAAGTTCAACATTCAGAAAACGAAGATCATGACATCTGGTCCCCTCACTTCATGGGGAATAGATGGGGAAACAGTGGAAACAGTGGCTAATTTTATTTTTCTGGGCTCCAAAATCACTGCAGATGGGGACTGCAGCCATGAAATTAAAAGATGCTTACTCCTTGAAAGGAAATTTGTAACCAACCTAGATAGCATATTCAAAAGCAGAGGCATTACTTTGCCAACAAAGGTCCATCTAGTCAAGGCTATGGTTTTTCTAGTGGTCATGTATGGATGTGAGAGTCGGACTGTGAAGAAGGCTGAGCACTGAAGAATTTATGCTTTTGAACTGTGTTGTTCGAGAAGACTCTTGAGAGTCCCTTGGACTGCAAGGAGATCCAACCAGTCCATCCTAAAGGAGATCAGTCCCGGGTGTTCATTGGAAGGACTGATGCTGAAGCTGAAACTCCAATACTTTGGCCACCTCATGCGAAGAGTTGACTCATTTGAAAAGACCTTGATGCTGGGAGGGACTGGGGGTAGGAGGAGAAGGGGACGACAGAGGATGAGATAGCTGGATGGTGTCACCGACTTGATGGACATTAGTTTGAGTAAACTCTAGGAGTTGGTGATGAACAGGGAGGCCTGGGGTGCTGCAATTCATGGGGTCACAAAGAGTTGGACACGACTGAGTGACTGAACTGAACTAAACTGATATCTCTTTTTATGTGCATCTCTAATTATAACTAATCTCAATACATTTTGCTAAAAATTTTTCTTTTCCATTAATAGCTGCAAATGCCTTATTTTAGACTTTGCAGTTTCCTTAAATGAGATCACTCAGCTTCTAGTTTCCTAAGTTACAGCTACAGCAACTGACAAGCACAATTGACTATTTCCTTGTTTCAGTAAATGGAGCCGGGCCAGCCCCTAGTATGCTTGCGAGGAATCACAGTCACATGTTTGAATAGTCACAAGGAACCTTTCTGGAGACAGTGCAACCACAGGCTGCAGGCCATCAAGGAGGCCCCCGGTCTTTCTACAGTTTTCTAAACAAGGGAGCAGGGCTGGGAACGGCCCCAACGTTTCCAGCATTCCTAATTTTATCTCCAGTTTTGAAAGGACTTATTGTTTGAATTAAGAGCAGGGGTAAGAGGTGATGGATTATGGGAATGGCCTGCAAGTTACAGGAGATGAGCCTCATTATCCACAGTGGTGAGTGTGTTTATACAATCTCTATTGTGGTATAGGCCTAAAATTAATGCTACGTGCGGCCCTCTAAGATGGGAGAGCCTCCAGTGGCCTCACTGTATCCCCCTAACCACTTTGCTCCCTCAGATAGGCTCTCCTAGCCAAACAAGCCTCCTTATCCCAGGGATGAGGCACAGTGCCTGCTTACCTTGAGTAGCAGGCTTCAGTTCCCTGGCAGCCTGTGGAATTACTCAAATAGGCCAGTCGCATATGCTTATAAAAACCAGAAGTCACTTCACCCTCTCGTTACCCACCTCTGCCCAGCCCCTGCTGGTTTGCTGTGTTCCCAAGCACAACTCCTGTCTGCTCCGGTGGCGCAGGGCCTTCCTTCCCTGGACAGTAAAATGCCATTGAGCTACTGGTCTTGGGTGTCACGTGTTATACATCCTCATGACTCTAGGGTAGAATCCCTCCCTCACCAGCTGGTGAAGAAGGAGCAATGGAAACACTGATCGCTTTCACTTTTTCCCTCTTTAGACCAAACGTTAGCTTTATTTGCATGTCTTTTATTTCCAACCAATTTACTCTGGTCAGGAGGATGAGAGTGGAAAAAGGTGTAGGCAAAATGTGTTTCATGATCCATTTGTAGTTGAACATTAAGATGTTTCTGCTTTGAACTCTTTA
Source organism: Nanger dama (assembly GCA_917880005.1). NCBI lineage: Eukaryota > Metazoa > Chordata > Mammalia > Artiodactyla > Bovidae > Nanger > Nanger dama. The sequence continues at coordinate 15,279,184 of CAKJTW010000040.1, read as the reverse complement.
GTCATATGGAAAGTGAGGGCAGAGGGTGGCATGACTAAGGATAAAAAATATTAGTCAGAAGATCAGATTTCCTAGAGATCCTAGTATGTTCAGAATGTTCAGAAACCAAATAATGATCACACAAAAAGATTTTATCACATGATGTAGAGTTGTCGTTCAGTTGCTAAGCTATATCTGACTCTAGAGTTAGACAATAGCAACTCAATATTACATAGTCAGCCCAACATACAAACGATGAAAGATTATTATGTCATAAACAGTATCACATCATGATGTCCCTGCCATGGTGTCACTGGTTGCCTGTCCTTTGGTAAGTATTTGGCCATCGGGATATCAGTGAGCATCATACCACAGGCCACACAGTGTAGCATATCATCCCTCAATTTATTACCCTTGTATGCTTTTTTTGCAGTCATAAAAACAACTGAGTTACAATGTTAATGTTGTTTAGATGTTTTGGTGTTTAGAATCCTTGATATATATTTCTTTTGTGTTCTTTTAGTAATTTCTTTTGTGGCCTTGGGCAATTGTACTTCATGTTTCAAAAGTGCTTTCATGTTTATTTAATTTATTTTCACATCATAGATGAGTCTGGACTGAGATCTACTCACCAAAAAATAGAGGTAGTAATGAAACTTAGAGAGGTTAAGTGATCCCCCCCCCCCCCCACCTTGAGTTTACACAGTGAGATATATAGATTCTTGACTCAAAAAGAGTTTATGGTTCTTAAATCTAATGTTCTTTCTACTACTGAGATTCTCTTAAGCTTTCTTCTTTATATTTCAGTTCCTCATAAGTTGATTAGACTAACAAATGTCTGAGAAAAATAAAATGTTAGAGTTTAAGAGGTTTTTAGAGATTATTTCAAGAATCAGTGTACACAAGGAAGGAAGCTATCAGGTGTCTTGAACAAGGACTGTGATTTTATTGAGGAATATTCATCAAAGCACATTGTAGATTTCTTAATATTCTACCTAGTCCCCTCCTGTATGATTAATAACATTCCAAAACTATACTTTGTTCCACTTAATTTGCTCAAGATACTTTTTACATTGAAGGCCTAATTTGCAAAGTGTTTATTAAACAAGAACTAGAAAATGAAAAACATTTGTGGTTAGGAAAGTGGGTAGACATTGTCTCTGCATTTAAGATAGGAAAATTAAAATAGGATAGAGTTTTAGAAGCTACTTGGTCTGATTCAGCTGGCCAACGGAGCTTCCTCCCTGTCCATGAAGTGCTGGACACAGTGTCTCTGGAATATATTCCCCTCAAACGCTTTTCCTGTAGGTACTTCTTAGGGCACAAAGGGACACCAGTTGTTCCTGGGTATCATCCCAAGACTAAAATGATAATCCTTAACAATACTACCCAACACTAATTCAGAGCTCTTCAGTTCAGTTCAGTCGCTCAGTCGTGTCCGACTCTTTGTGACCCCATGAATCGCAGCATGCCAGGCCTCCCTGTCCATTACCAACTCCCGGAGTTCACTCAGACTCACGTCCATCGAGTCCGTGATGCCATCCAGCCATCTCATCTTCCGTCGTCCCCTTCTCCTCCTGCCCCCAATCCCTCCCAGCATCACAGTCTTTTCCAGTGAGAAAACTCTTCTCACGAGGTGGCCAAAGTACTGGAGTTTCAGCTTTAGCATCATTCCTTCCAAAGAACACCCAGGCTGATGTCCTTGAGTATGGACTGGTTGGATCTCCTTGCAGTCCAAGGGACTCTCAAGAGTCTTCTCCAACACCACAGTTTAAAAGCATCAATTCTTCGGCGCTCAGCTTTCTTCACAGTCCAACTTTCACATCGAAACTATAATACCAGCTGTTCATTCAGACTTGTTGATGGCTCAGCAGCTCATTAGGACAAGCTTAGAGGATGAGAAGGAAGATTAACTTCCTTTCCTCTGTTCTTTGGTAGTAAAATAAAGTCAAATTTTCTGTCTTCTAATTCTGTGGCAAGGTTTGGCACCATGACTATTTGTATCAAAGGGATTATAATCTATTCTATAAGGGCTTACATTTCTGATCAATATAGGGTAACAGCAACTAGACTTACCCTCCTACTGAGATGGTAGAAAAAATCTGAACAAAATATATAAAATAGTAGTGCTCAAGATACTGGACATCAGGCTGCAAAGGACAATGATCACTGAGAGATGGGAAACAGAGAAGATGAACTCAAAGATTGTTCACAATTTTTTCCACTACATGGCTATAGCACAGGGAGAGAAAACCTAGGCAGAGCCCAGATGTTTTTCTGAATAGAGGACACAGAGCTCAGGATCCACAAAAACTAAGGAAAAAAGAGGGCTGCACAGAGAACTCCAGGGTTCTGAAGAGGACCTTCTTTGAGTATTCAGGTGAGTATTAATCAATGTGTATACATGAGAAAACTACCCAAGATCAGGAGAAGAACTACCTGAAAGGATTAGAGGAAATAGTCTTCAGACTTCACATAGGCCTGAGAAGAGTACCTTTTACCAACAACCCTAGCAGAAAGCCTCAAAGTTAAGATAGAATTTAGAGAATTAGAAGAATTTCACCCCAGTAGCAGAGAAAAATTGATCCTAGACTAAAGGCAACACTTGTCGAGACCAGGAAGCTTGAGAGTAAGACCTGAAGGGTCAGATAATTTCCAAAGAACTTAATTGCATCCAGAAGAAAGCTCAGTAACATTTACAGTAATCAAACATATCCAGAAGTCAATGTGGTAAAATTCACAATATCTGGTTTTAATAAAAAATTATTAGACTTGAAACAGGAAAATATGACCCATAATAAGGGGAAAAATTAATCAAACTGACCCAGAAAAGACACAGGTGATAGAGCTAATCAACAAGGACATTAAGACAATTATGATTATGATTCATATGTCCAAGAAGCTGGAAAAAGATTAAACATGTTAAGTAGAGACATGGAAGAAATTTGAAATTATAGAAAACCTAGAGGAGAATTATAATGCCTCAGACAAAAAATATACTATATGGGATCACTGGCAGAATTGACAATGCTGAAGATTAATAGACTTGAAGACAGATTTTAAAAAAAGAAACAAACAAGCAAACAGGAAATATGACTAAGCAAAATGAACAGAGTTGTTGAACTGTGGGACAAATTCAAGCAATGACCATACATGGATTGTGAAAGTCTCCATTTGAGTGCTGCTGCTGCTGCTGCATCGCTTCAGTCGTGTCCGACTCTGTGCGACCCCATAGACGGCAGCCCACCAGGCTCCCCCGTCCCTGGGATTCTCCAGGCAAGAACACTGGAGTGGGATGCCATTTCCTTCTCCACCATTTGAGTGCTAGTGAGACTGAAAAACTGTCTGAAGAAATAATGTTCAATCTTTTTCTAAATGTGGTTAAAACCATCAACCATATACTTAGAAATCTCAAGCAGATGAAGCTCAAAGGAATTTATACTTTGTTGTTACTGTTTAGTCACTAAGTTGTGTCCTACTCTTTTGTGACCCCATGACTATAGCCCACCAGGCTCCTCTGTCCATTGGATTCCCGAGGCAAGAGTGAGTTGTCATTTCCTTCACCAGGGGATCTTCCTGACCCAGGGATTGAACCCACATTGCAGGCAGATTCTTTACCACTCAGCCACCTGGGAAAGCTCACATCTATTCCTTGTTGTTGTTATAGTTTTTCAGTTGCTAAACTGAGTCTGACACTGTGACCCCATGGACTGTAGTGTGCCAGGCTTCCCTGTCCTTCACTATCTCTCGGCGTTTGCCCAAACTCACGTCCATTGAGTTGGTGATTCCATCCAACTGTCTCATTGTCTGTAGCCCCCTTCTCCTCCTGCCTTCAATCTTTCCCAGTACCAGGGTCTTTTCCAATGATTCAGTTCTTCTCATCAGGTGGCCAAAGTTTTGAAGCTTCAGCTTCTACATCAGTCTTTCCAGAGAACATTCAGGACTAATTCCCCTTAGGATTGATTGGTTTGACCTCCTTGGGTCATCTGGTGACTCAGATGGTAAAAATATGCCTGCAATGTGGGAGACTGAGGTTTAATCCCTGGATCAGGAAGGCCTCCCCTGGAGAGGCGAATGGCTACCCTTTCCAGTATTCCTGCCTGGAGAATTCCATGGACAGAGGAGCCTGGTAGGCTACAGTTCATGGAGTCACAAAGAGTTGGACGTGACTGAGTGACTAACACTTCCACTTTAAATCTACACCTAGGCACACCATAATCAAATTGTTTAAGTCCACTGATAGAAAATCATAAAGGCAACTAGAGAAAAGACAAGTTTCAGAGGAACAAAAATAAGGATAACATCAGTTTTCTCCTTGGAAATAATGTGAACTAGAAGATAATGGAAAAATATCCCCCCTTAAATATTTTTTTAATTGAGATAAAGTTGACTTGCAATGTCATATATGTTTCATATCACATAATGATTCACAATTTTTAAAGATCATACTCCAGAGACTCGGAAAAAAGAGAGCGGAGGAATAGGATGGGGAGAACACTTTCTCCCTCTCTACCTCATCAAAAGATTTCAACGCTGAGTAAATTCCACAAAATAACTTCTGACTGCTGGCAGAGGACATCAGACATCCAGCAAAGCAGATCATTGGCTTCAAAACCAGGTAGGAATTATTTTAAAGAACGAAGATAGAGACAAAAGAGGTAGGGAGGGAACCCCGGCATGGGAAGGGAATCCCATCCCAGGAAGAGACTCTTAAAAGAGAGGTTCCCTAAAATTGGGGAACTTTCTCACAGCTGTGTATGGGCGAGCCCTGGAAGCACAGAGGACAACATAACAGGAAGGAAGAATAAATAAATAATTAAAACCAACAGATTACGAATTCAACAGTATAACCCCCAGCGGACAAGCAGCGCAAACGCCTGCGTCCGACAGCAGTGGGGGTTGGGCAGGGAGGAGCGCGCCCGCGTCAGTGCTTTCTAAGAATTGGGCCGCGGGAGACATAGGCTGCAGGGCTTTTCTCGAGAATCGGGGCGTAACGGGGCCAGAATCGGGTCCACGCGTAGATAGAACAAATTATCCCGGACTAGCAAACCAGACTGGGGGATAACTAACATGTGAATCGCTCGAACATAAGACACTGACAGGCCCGCGCACAGAACAAAGGACGGATCGGAAATAGCCGGCTGCAGACCATCCCCCCACCGGCGACAGGCAGCCAGAGCCTTAAGCGCTGGAAGAGGGCAGTTGCAGCTCAAGAGAGACATTACCTACCAAATTGCAAGCAGGCTTCTTTACTGAGATTTCTGGGGTCTCTGAACAGTCATCATCTGCCTGAGAAAGAGCCCCGGTGGAGCTCCCAGAAAATTGAGCCACCCGGAAAGCCCAGAAGACGCAACAATAGTGCGCGCCAAACTCCCTAGCCACTCGGACTTGGAACCAAACCCAGCACCCGGAGGGGGCTTCCTGAGCACCAAACCTGAGCGGCTTAGACCGGGGAATTGCATGAAGCATAGGGCAGGCCCCACACGGTTATCCCGTGGAACGAGAAGGGGCAAGCCCAGTGCAGAGCTCACCACCACCCTCCCTGTGACAAGACAGAAATCAGACATGGAAGAGACTAGCAAACAGAGGAAGTCAAACAGAGGGAACTGCCTTGGTAGCAACCCCACACAGTCCTCAATGACAGAGAAAGCGCCAGATACACCGTTACTACTTTTATGATCAAAAAAAATTTTTTTTTGGGGGATGATGTGGAAGTGTGATTTTTTTTTAAGAATTTTTTTTCTTTCTTAAAAATTTTTTTCCTTTTTAAATTTGTTTTTCTTTTCTTTTTCGTCTTTTTTTCCCTAAACTTGCTTAAATTTTTAAGTCTTCTATATTTCTATTTATTATTTTTATAACCTAATATTACTTTTCAAAAAAAAAAAAAAACCTATCGTTAAAGCAAATGCCGTATATAGTCCTATTGGTGGAGGAAGTTGTCTTTTAATAATTCTGGAGTCTTTTATTATATTTTACTTTTTTTCTCTATTTTTTAAAAATTTCTCTCTCCTTCTTCTTCTTCTCTTCAATAATCTATCTTTGAAAATCCAATCTATACTCCAGATTTTTAATCTTGGCATTTTGGTATTTGTTGCCAATTTTGTACTCTTAAAAACCTAATCTTCAGTACCCAGTTCTACATGAGTGCGAGACTACTGGCTTGACCACTCTCTCCACCTTTGGAATCTCTCTTTTCTCCACCAGGTGGCTTTTGTCTCCTCCCTCCCCCTCGTCCTCTCTCCCCAACTCTATGAATCTCTGTGTGTTCCAGAAGGAGGAGAATTCTAAGGGAACTGGTCACTGGCCAGATCTGTATCCCTCCTTCCCATCTCCCTCTTTTATCCTCCTGTCCACCTCTATCTACTTCCTCCCTCTCCTCTTCCATGTATAACTCTGTGACCACCTCTGAGCGGTCCAGACTTCGGAGCGCACACAAGAAAGTGGTTATGGGCTAGCTTGCTTTTCCCTCTTTTGATTCCACCTCATCCCATTCCACTCACCTGTAACTACTCCCTCCCTCTTCTCTCCTCCAAGTAACTCACCGATCCTCTAGGGACGACCCTCAAGGTGGAGAAACCTATCATCATTAACCTAGATGTTTTAACATTAGTGCTGAATAGATGGAGAAATCACGAGGCTATTGTAAAAATAAATCTGAAAACCAGAATCAGGAGGCGTTAAGTCCAAATCCTGAGATCATCAAAGAATTCCTGAATACAGGGAACATTATCCAATTAGAGCTCATCAAACGCCTTCATACCTATACTGAAACTGAACACTGCCCAAGGGCCAACAAGCTCCAGAGCAAGACATGCCACGCAAATTCTCCAGCAACACAAGAACAAGCCCCTGGGCTTCAATACACAGGCAACTCAAAATACTCCAAAACCATTGACGTCTCATAACCCATTACTTCACACGTCACAGCACTCCAGAGAGAGGAAATCCAGCTCCACCCACCAGAACTCCAACACAAGCCTCCCTAATCAAGAAACTTTGACAAGCCACTGATATAACCCCAAACACAGAGAGGAAGCTCTATAAGAAAGAGAATTCCACAAATTCCCAGAAGATAGAAAAGCCACCCCAAACGCAGCAATATAACCAAGATGAAGAGACAGAGGAATTCCCAGCAGGTAAAGGAACAGGAGACATGCCCACCAAACCAAACAAAAGAGGAAGAGATAGGGAATCTACCTGAGAAAGAATTCCGAATACTGATAGTGAAAATGATCCAAAATCTTGAAATCAAAATGGAATCACAGATAAATAGCCTGGGGTCAAGGATTGAGAAGATGCAAGAAAGGTTTAACAAGGACCTAGAAGAAATAAAAAGAGTCAACATATAATGAATAATGCAATAAATGAGATCAGAAACACTCTGGAGGCTACAAATAGTAGAATATCGGAGGCAGAAGATAGGATTAGTGAAATAGAAGATAGAATGGTAGAAATAAATGAATCAGCGAGGGAAAAAGAAAGACGAATTAAAAGAAATGAGGACAACCTCAGAGACCTCCAGGACAATATGAAACGCTCCAACATTCGAATTATAGGAGTCCCAGAAGAAGAAGACAAAAAGAAAGACCATGAGAAAATACTTGAGGAGATAATAGTTGAAAACTTCCCTAAAATGGGGAAGGAAATAATCACCCAAGTCCAAGAAACCCAGAGAGTGCCAAACAGGATAAACCTAAGGTGAAACACCCCAAGACATATTTTAATCAAACTAACAAAGACCAAACACAAAGAACAATTATTAAAAGCAGCAAGGGAAAAACAACAAATAACACACAAGGGGATCTCCATAAGAATAACTGCAGATCTTTCAATAGAAACTCTTCAGGCCAGGAGGGAATGGCAAGACATACTTAAAGTGATGAAAGATAATAACCTTCAGCCAAGACTACTGTACCCAGCAAGGATCTCATTCAAATATGAAGGAGAAATCAAAAGCTTTACAGACAAGCAAAAGCTGAGAGAATTCAGCACCACCAAACCAGCTCTCCAACAAATACTAAAGGATAGACTTTAGACAGGAAACACAAAAAGGACGTATAAACCCGAACCCAAAACAATAAAGTAAATGGCAACAGGAGCATACTTATCAATAATTATCTTAAATGTAAATGGGTTGAATGCCCCAACCAAAAGGCAAAGACTGGCTGAATGGATACAAAAACAAGATCCCTATATATGCTGCCTACAAGAGACCCACCTCAAAACAACGGACACATACAGACTAAAAGTGAAGGGCTGGAAAAAGATATTCCATGCAAATAAAGACCAAAAGAAAGCAGGAGTAGCAATACTCATATCCGATAAAATAGACTTTAAAACAAAGGCTGTGAAAAGGGACAAAGAAGGCCACTACATAATGATTAAAGGATCAATCCAAGAAGAAGATATAACAATTATAAATATATATGCACCCAACATAGGAGCACCGCAATATGTAAGACAATTGCTAACAAGCATGAAAGGGGAAATTAATAATAACACAATAATAGTGGGAGACTTTAATACCCCACTCACACCTATGGACAGATCAACTAAACAGAAAATTAACAAAGAAATGCAAACGTTAAATGATACAATAGACCAGTTAGACCTAATTGATATCTATAGGACATTTCACCCCAAAACAATGAATTTCACCTTTTACTCAAGTGCACACGGAACCTTTTCCAAGATAGATCACATTCTGGGTCATAAATCTAACCTTGATAAATTCAAAAAAATCGAAATTATTCCAAGCATCTTCCCTGACCATAATGCACTAAGGTTGGATCTCAATTATAGGAGAAAAACTATTAAAAATTCCAACATTTGGAGGCTGAACAACACCCTTCTGAATAATCAACAAATCACAGAAGAAATCAAAAAGAAATCAAAATATGCATCGAAATGAATGAAAATGAAAACACAACTACACAGAACCTTTGGGACACTATAAAAGCAGTCCTAAGAGGAAAGTTCATAGCAATACAGGCATACCTCAAGAAACAAGAAAAAAGTCAAATAAATAACCTAACTCTACACCTAAAGCAACTAGAAAAGGAAGAAATAGAGAACCCAAGAGTTAGTAGAAGGAAAGAAATCCTAAAAATTAGGGCAGAAATAAATGCAAAAGAAACAAAAGGGACCATAGCAAAAATCAACAAAGCAAAAAGCTGGTTCTTTGAAAGGATAAATAAAATTGACAAACCATTAGCCAGACTCATCAAGAAACAAAGAGAAAAAAATCAAATCAACAAAATTAGAAATGAAAATGGAGAGATCACGACAGACAACTCAGAAATACAAAGAATCATAAGAGACTACTACCAGCAATTATATGCCAATAAAATGGACAACTTGGAAGAAATGGACAAATTCTTAGAAAAGTACAACTTTCCAAAACTGAACCAGGAAGTAATAGAAAATCTCAACAGACTCATCACAAGCATGGAAATTGAAACTGTAATCAGAAATCTTTCAGCAAACAAAAGCCCAGGTCCAGACGGCTTCACAGCTGAATTCTACCAAAAATTTCGAGAAGAGCTAACACCTATCTTACTGAAACGATTCCAGAAAATTGCAGAGGAAGGTAAACTTCCAAACTCATTCTATGAGGCCACCATCACCCTAATACCAAAACCTGACAAAGACACCACAAAAAAGAAAATTACAGGCCAATATCACTGATGAACATAGATGCAAAAATCCTCAACAAAATCCTAGCAATCAGAATCCAGCAACACATTAAAAAGATCATACACCATGACCAAGTGGGCTTTATCCCAGGGATGCAAGGATTCTTCAATATCCGCAAATAAATCAACGTAATTCATCACATTAACAAACTGAGAAATAAAAATCATATGATTATCTCAATAGATGCAGAAAAAGCCTTTGACAAAATTCAACATCCATTTATGATAAAAACTCTCCAGAAAGCAGGAATAGAAGGAACATACCTCAACATAATAAAAGCTATATATGACAAACCCACAGCTAACATTATCCTCAATGGTGAAAAATTGAAACCATTTCCCCTAAAGTCAGGAACAAGACAAGGGTGTCCACTTTCACCACTACTCTTCAACATCGTACCAGAAGTTTTGGCCACAGCAATCAGAGCAGAAAAAGAAATACAAGGAATCCAAATTGGAAAAGAAGAAGTAAAACTCTCACTGTTTGCAGATGACATGATCCTCTACATAGAAAATCCTAAAGACTCGACCAGAAAACTACTAGAGCTAATCAATGAATATAGTAAAGTTGCAGGATATAAAATCAACACTCAGAAATCCCTTGCATTCCTATACACTAATAATGAGAAAGTAGAAAAAGAAGTTAAGGAAACAATTCCATTCACCATTGCAACGAAAAGAATAAAATACTTAGGAATATTCCTACCTAAAGAAACTAAAGACCTATATATCGAAAACTATAAAACACTGATGAAAGAAATCAAAGAGGACACTAATAGATGGAGAAATATACCATGCTCATGGGTCGGAAGAGTCAATATAGTGAAAATGAGTATACTACCCAAAGCAATCTACAGATTCAATGCAATTCCCATCAAGCGACCAGCAGTATTTTTCACAGAACTAGATCAAATAATCTCAAGATTTGTATGGAAATACAAAAAACCTCAAATAGCCAAAGCAATCTTGAGAAAGAAGAATGGAACTGGAGGAATCAACTTGCCTGACTTCAGGCTCTACTACAAAGCCACAGTCATCAAGACAGTATGGTACTGGCACAAAGACAAAATATAGATCAATGGAAAAAAATAGAAAGCCCTGAGATAAACCCACACACCTATGGACACCTTATCTTCGACAAAGGAGGCAAGAATATACAATGGAGTAAAGACAGTCTCTTTAACAGGTGGTGCTGGGAAAACTGGTCAACCACTTGTAAAAGAATGAAACTAGACCCCTTTCTAACACCATACACAAAAATAAACTCAAAATGGATTAAAGATCTAAATGTAAGACCAGAAACTATAAAACTCCTAGAGGAGAACATAGGCAAAACACTCTCCGACATAAATCACAGCAGGATCCTCTATGATCCAACTCCCAGTATACTGGAAATAAAAGCAAAGATAAACAAATGGGATCTAATTAAAATTAAAAGCTTCTGCACAACAAAGGAAACTATAAGCAAGGTGAAAAGACAGCCTTCTGAAAGGGAGAAAACAATAGCAAATGAAACAACTGACAAACAACTAATCCCAAAGATATATAAGCAACTTATGCAGCTCAACTCCAGAAAAATAAACGATCCAATAAAAAAATGGGCCAAAGAACTAAATAGGCATTTCTCCAAAGAAGACATATGGATGGCTAACAAACACATGAAAAGATGTTCAACATCACTCATTATCAGAGAAATGCAAATCAAGACCACAATGAGGTACCATTTCACACCAGTCAGAATGGCTGCAATCCAAAAGTCTACAAGCAATAAATGCTGGAGAGGATGTGGAGAAAAGGGAACCCTCTTACACTGCTGGTGGGAATGCAAACTAGTACAGCCATTATGGAAAACAGTGTGGAGATTCCTTTAAAAATTGCAAATAGAACTGCCTTATGACCCAGCAATTCCACTGCTGAGCATACACACTGAGGAAACCAGAATTGAAAGAGACACATGTACCCCAATGTTCATTGCAGCGCTGTTTATAATAGCCAGGACATGGAAGCAACCTAGATGTCCATCAGCAGATGATTGGATAAGAAAGCTGTGGTACATATACACAATGGAGTACTACTCAGCCCTTAAAAAGAATAAATTTGACTCAGTTCTAATGAGATGGATGAAATTGGAACCGATTATACAGAGTGAAGTAAGCCAGAAAGAAAAACACCAATACAGTATACTGACACATATATATGGAATTTAGAAGATAGTAATGATGACCCTATATGTGAGACAACAAAAGAAACACAGAGGTATAGAATGGATTTTTGGACTCTGAGGGGGAGGGAAAGGGTGGGATGGTTTGGGAGAATGGCATTGGAACATGTAGACTTTCTTGTAAGAAATGAAACGCCAATCTATGCTCAATGTAGGATGCAGGATGCCTGAGGCTGATGCACAGGATGATTCAGGTAGAGGATGTGGGGTGGGAGATGGGAGGGGGCTTCGGCATTGGGAGATTGTGTTCACCTATGGCTGATTCATGTCAATGTATGGCAAAACAAATACAGTATTGTAATTAAAAAAATAAATAAATTTAAAAAAGATCATACTCCATTTATAGTTATTAAAAAATATTGGCCATATTCCCTGTGCTGTACCATATATCCTTGTAGTTTATTTTATACAGAGTAGTTTGTACTTCTTAATCTCCTACCCCCATCTTGCTCATCCCCCTTTCCCTCTCCTGACTGGTAACCATGAATGTATTTTCAATATCTAGGATTCTGTTTCCTTTTGTTATATTCAATACTGTTTTATTTTTTAGACTCCACATGTAAATAGCAACATACAGTATTTATCTTTCTCTGTCTGACTTACTTCAATAAGCATAATATCCTGCAAGTCCATTCATACTGTTGCAAATGGAAAATTTTCATTTTTTATGGCTGAGTAGTAGCATGCTCTATAGATATGCCACATCTTCCTTATCCATTGATCTTTTGATGAACATTTAGGTTGTTCCCATACCTTGGCTATTTTAAACAACGCTACTGTGAACACTGTGGTGCAGCTATCTTTTTGAGTTAGTGCTTTCACTTTCATTGGCTATATACCCAGGGGTGGAATTGCTGGGTCATATAGTAGTTTTATTTTTATTTTTATTTTTTGATGAGCCTCCATACTGTCTGGAACAACATCTTTAAAGCACTGGGGGAAAATGCTATCAACCTATGATTTTTGTTTTTTAGTCAGTGAATATCCTGGCAATTGAAGGCAAAATAAAGAACTCTGAGATACACAAAAGCTGAAAGAATCCATCACCAGCAGACCAACACTACAAGAAATTTGAGACAGTCTTTATGATACCAGATAGAAACCTAGATCTACATAAAGGAATGAAGAGCACCAGAAGTGATTGCTACATGGATAAATATAAAATCCATTTTATTACTGAAATTTCTTTATAAGGTAACCAGCTTTTTAAAGTAAAAATAATAATGTATTCTGGACATTTATTTTGCTTTGCTGCTAAGTCACTTCAGTCGTGTCCTACTCTGTGCAACCCCATAGACGGTAGCCCACCAGGCTCCCCGTCCCTGGAGTTCTCCAGGCAAGAACTCTAGAGTGGGTTGCCATTTCCTTCTCCAATGCATGAAAGTGAAAAAGTGAAAGTGAAGTTGCTCAGTCGTGCCTGACTCTTAGCAACCCCAAGGACTGCACCCCACCAGTCTCCTCCGTCCATGGGATTTTCCAGGCAAGAGTACTGGAGTGGGGTGCCACTGCCTTCTCCATATTTTGCTTTAAGTAATAACAATGTATTGTAAGGTTTATAACATGTATGGAAATAAAATGCATAAAAATCACAGCACAAGGGAGAGAAGGGGAGAAACAACTATAATTTTGTTAGGTTCTTACTAAATGTGAATGAGTATGCAACCCAAGATGGGCGGGTCATGGTGGAGAGGGCTGACAGAACGTGGTCCACTGGAGAAGTGAATGGCAACCCACTTCAGTATTCTTGCCTTGAAAACCTCATGAACAGTATGAAAAGGTAAAATGATAGGATACCAAAAGAGAATACCAGGTCATTAGGTGCCCAATATGCTACTGGAGATCAGTGGAGAAATAACTCCAAAAAAATGAAGGGATGGAGCCAAAGCAAAAACAATACCCAGCTGTGCATGTGACTGGTGATAGAAGCAAGATCCAATGCTGTAAAGAGCAATATTGCATAGGAACCTGGAATGTCAGTCCATGAATCAAGGCAAATTGGAAGTGGTCAAACAAGAGATGGCAAGAGTGAACGTCAACATTCTAGAAATCAGTGAACTAAAATGGAGTGGAATGGGTGAATTTAACTCAGATGACCATTATATCTACTGCGGGCAGGGATCCCTCAGAAGAAATGGAGTAGCCATCATGGTCAACAAAAGAGTCCAAAATGCAGTACTTGGATGCAATTTCAAAAAGAGAGAATGATCTCTGTTCGTTTCCAAGGCAAACCATTCAATATCACAGTTATCCAAGTCTATGCCCCAACGAGTATGCTGAAGAAGCTGAAGTTGAACTTTTAGAACTAACACCCAAAAAGATGTCCTTTTCATTACAGGGGACTGGAATGCAAAAGTAGGAAGTCAAGAAACACCTGGAGTAACAGGCAAATTTGGCCTTGGAATGCGGTATGAAGCAGGGCAAAGACTCATAGAGTTTTGCCAAGAAAATGCACTGGTCATAGCAAACACCCTCTTCCAACAACCCAAGAGAAGACACATGGACACATGGACACATGGACATCACCAGATGGTCAACACCGAAATCAGATTGATTATATTCTATGCAGCTAAAGATGGAGAAGCTCTATAGAGTCAACAAAAACAAGACCAGGAACTGACTGTGGCTCAGATCATGAACTCCTTATTGCCAAATTCAGACTGAAATTGAAGAAAGTAGGGAAAACCGCTAGACCATTCAGGTATGACCTAAATCAAATCCCTTATGATTATACAGTGGAAGTGAGAAATAGATTAAAGGGCCTAGATCTCATAGATAGAGTGCCTGATGAACTATGGAATGAGGTTCATGACACTGTAGAGGAGACAGGGATCAAGACCATCCCCATGGAAAAGAAATGCAAAAAAGCAAAATGGCTATCTGGGGAGGCCTTACAAATAGCTGTGAAAAGGAAAGATATAAGCATCTGAATGCAGAATTCCAGAGAATAGCAAGAAGAGATAAGAAAGCCTTCTTCAGTGATCAATGCAAAGAAATAGAGGAAAAGAACAGAATGGGAAAGACTAGAGATCTCTTCAAGAAAATCAGAGATATCAAGGGACATTTCATGCAAAGATGGGCTCGATAAAGGACAGAAATGGTATGAGCCGCATTCCAAGGCCAAATTTTCCTGTTACTCCAGGTGTTTCTTGATGTACTACTTTTGCATTCCAGTCCCCTATAATGAAAGGACATCTTTTTGGGTGTTAGTTCTAAAAGGTTGTAGGTCTTCATAAAACCATTCAACTTCAGCTTCTTCAGCGTTACGGTTGGGGCATAGACTTGGATAACTGTGATATTGAATGGTTTGCCTTGGAAGTGAACAGAGATCATTCTGTCATTTTTGAGATTGCATCCAAGTACTGCATTTCGGACTCTTTTGTTGACCATGATGGTTACTCCATTTCTTCTGAGGGATCCCTGCCTGCAGTAGTAGATATAATGGTCATCTGAATTAAATTCACCCATTCCAGTCCATTTTAGTTCACTGATTCCTAGAATGTCAACGTTCACCCTTGCCATCTCATTTGACCACTTCCAATTTGCCTTGATTCATGGATCTGACATTCCAGGTTCCTATGCAATATTGCTCTTTACAGCATCGGATCTTGCTTCTATCACCAGTCACATGCACAACTAGAGATCAGTGGAGAAATAACTCCAGAAAGAATGAAGGGATGGAGCGAAAGCAAAAAGCCCTAGAGTACATCTAATTATCCAATAAAAAATAAAATTAAATAATTATAAATATTCAATTCAAAAAAGTATAAAAAGAGGGAAAAGGAACAAGGAATAGATGGGACAAAGGGAAAACAAATAGCTTGGTGGTAGATTTAAACTCGACTATGTCAATAATCACATTAATTATAAATGATATAAACACGTCTTTTAAAAGGTAGGTATTGCAAGATTGGATTAACAAGAAATATCCATTATATCCCACTTTAAATATAGAGATATAAAATGGTTAAACATGAAAATATTGAAAAAGATACACCATGCTAACATAGATCAATAGAAAGTTCTTAAAAGTGACTGTATCAAAGTAGTACAGAACATTACCAAGGTTAAATAGAGCCAATGATAAAAAGATCAGTTTATCCTGGAGGACATAACAACCTCCTAAATATAAATTTCATTTCCATGGGGATGGTCTTGATCTCTGTCTCCTATACAATGTCACAAACCTCTGTTCATAGTTCATCAGGCACTCTATCTAACAGATCTAGTCCCTTAAATCTATTTCTCACTTTCATTGTATAATCATAAGGGATTTGATTTAGGTCATACGTGAATGGTCTAGTGGTTTCCCTACTTTCTTCAATTTAAGTCTGAATTTGGCAATAAGAATTTCATGATCTGAGCCACAGTCAGCTCCTAGTCTTGTTTTTGTTGACTGTATAGAGCTTCACCATGTTTGGTTGCAAATATAATCAATCTGATTTCGGTGTTGACCATCTGGTGATGTCCGTGTTTGCTATGACCCGTGCATTCTCTTGACAGAACTCTATTAGCCTTTGCCCTTCTTCATTCTGTACTCCAAGGCCAAATTTGCCTGTTACTCCAGGTGTTTCTTGACTTCTTACTTTTCCATTCCAGTCCCCTATAATGAAAACGACATCTTTTTGGGTGTTAGTTCTAAAAGGTCTTGTAGGTCTTCATAGAACCATTCAACTTCAGCTTCTTTAGTGTTACTGGTTGGGGCATAGACTTGGATTACTGTGATATTGAATGGCTTGCCTTGAAAATGAACAGAGATCATTCTGTCTTTTTGAGATTGCATCCAAGTACTGCATTTTGGTCTCTTTTGTTGACCATGATAACTACTGCATTTCTTCTGAGGGATTCCTGCCTGCAGTAGTAGATATAATGGTCATCTGAGCTAAATTCACCCATTCCACTCCATTTTAGTTCACTGATTCCTAGAATGTTGACGTTCACTCTTGCCATCACCTGTTTGACCACTTCCAATTAGCCTTCATTCATGGACCTAACATTCCAGGTTCCTATGTGATATTGGTCTTTATAGCATTGGACCTTGCTTCTATCACCAGTCACATGCACAACTGGGTATTGTTTTTGCTTTGGTTCCATCCCTTCATTCTTTCTGGAATTATTTCTCCACTGATCTCCAGTAGCATATTGGGCACTTACTGACCTGGAGAGTTTCTCTTTTGGTATCCTATCATTTTGCCTTTTAATACTGTTCATGGGGTTCTCAAGGCAAGAATACTGAAATGGTTGCCTTTCCCTTCTTTGGACCACAAATAGCTGTGAAAAAGAAGAGAAGTGAAAAGCAAAGGAGAAAAGGAAATATATAAGCATCTGAATGCAGAGTTCCAAAGAATAGCAAGAAGAGATAAGAAAGCCTTCTTCAGCGATCAATGCAAAGATAGAGGAAAACAACAGAATGGGAAAGACTAGAGATCTCTTCAAGAAAATTAGAGATACCAAGGGAACATTTCATTCAAAAACAGGCTCGATAAAGGACAGAAATGGTATGGATCTAACAGAAGCAGAAGATATTAAGAAGAGGTGGCAAGAATATACAGAAGAACTGTACAAAAAAGATCTTCACGAGCAAGATAATCACGATGGTGTGATCGACCACTCACCTAGAGCCAGACATCTTGGAATGGGAAGTCAAGTGGGCCTTAGAAAGCATCGCTACGAACAAAGCTAGTGGAGGTGGTGGAATTCCAGTAGAGCTGTTTCAAATCCTGAAAAATGATGCTGTGAAAGTGCTGCACTCAATATGCCAGCAAATTTGGAAAACTCAGCAGTGGCCACAGGGCTGGAAAAGGTCAGTTTTCATTCCAATCCCAAAGAAAGGCAATGCCAAAGAATGCTCAGCCTACCGCACAATTGCACTCATCTCACATGCTAGTAAAGTAATGCTCAAAATTCTCCAAGCCAGGCTTCAGCAATACGTGAACCATGAACTTCCAGATGTTTGCTGGGTTAGAAAATGCAGAAGAACCAGAGATCAAATTGCCAACATTCTCTGGATCATCGAAAAAGTAAGAGAGTTCCAGAAAAACACCTATTTCTGCTTTATTGACTATGCCAAAGCCTTTGACTGTGTTGGATCATAATAACCTGTGGAAAATTCTGAAAGAGATGGGAATGCCAGGCCAGCTGACCTGCCTCTTGAGAAACCTGTATGCAGGTCAGGAAGTAACCGTTAGGACTGGACATGGAACAACATACTGGTTCCAAATAGGAAAAGGAGTATGTCAAGGCTGTGTATTGTTACCCTGCTTATTTAACTTCTATGTAGAGGACATCATGAGAAACCCTGGACTGGAAGAAACACCAGCTGGAATCAAGATTGCTGGGAGAAATATCAATAACCTCAGATATGCAGATGACACCACCCTTATGGAAGAAAGTGAAGAGGAGCTAAAAAGCCTCTTGATGAAAATGAAAGAAGAGAGTGAAAAAGTGGGCTTAAAGCTCAACATTCAGAAAATGAAGTTCGTGGCTGGTCCCATCACTTCATGGCAAATAGATGGGGAAACAATGGAAACAGTGTCAGACTTTATTTTGGAGGTCCCCAAAATCACTGCAGATGGTGACTGCAGCCATGAAATTAAAAGATGCTTACTCCTTGGAAGAAAAGTTATGACCAACCTAGATAGCATATTGAAGAGCAGAGACAGTACTTTGCCAACAAAGATCCATCTAGTCAAGGTTATGGTTTTTCCAGTGGTCATGTATGGATGTGAGAGTTGGACTGTGAAGAAAGCTGAGTGCAGAAAAACTGATGCTTTTGAGCTGTGGTGTTGGAGAAGACTCTTGAGAGTCCCTTGGACTGCAAGGAGATCCAACCAGTCCATTCTGAAGGAGATCAGTCCTGGGATTTCTTTGGAAGCAATAGTGCTAAAGCTGAAACTCCAGTACTTTGGCAACTCATGCAAAAAGTTGTCTCATTGGAAAAGACTGTGATGCTGGGAGGGATTGGGTGCAGGAGGAGAAGGAGACAACAGAGGATGAGATGGCTGGATGGCATCAGGGACTCGATGGACATTAGTTTTAGTAAACTCCAGGAGTTGGTGATGGACAGGGAGGCCTGGCGTGCTGCAATTCATGGGGTCACAAAGAGTCGGACACGACTGAGCGACTGAACTGAACTGAACTGAAACATTAATTGCCTCAAATAGTAGAGCTTCAGATATCTATGCAGCAATCTACTCCACGCAAGGAGACCATATGCAGGAAATTTGAGAGCCAACTGAAAGATCTGATCAAATGGTTGGCCAGATGTTCATACCAAATAATTAGTTTCTGAATCTTGTATTAAGCCTCCAATGTGATATTTCCTTGGCTTCTTAGGTGGTGCTAGTGGTAAAGAACCTTCCTGCCAATGAACAAGTCTTAAGAGACAGGTTTTAATCCCTGGATTGGGAAGAGCCCCTGGAGGAAGAAATGGCAAGCCACTCCAGGATTCTTGTGTGGAAAATTCCATGTGCAGAGAAGATTGGTGGGCTATAGTCCATGGGGTCATAGTCTAACACAACTGAAGCGACTTAGCATGCATGTGATACTTCTATAGAATCTCATACACAGCTCTACTACAACATTTATTACATTGTACCCTGATCAGTTGTTTAGCATTGTTTATGGATTTGTCTTTGCCACCAGATGGTGATCTCCTTTTTGGTTGGGACCCTTGTCTTACTTAACTTTGCATTTCTTGAATACAGCAGAATACAAGATCTGTGGAACTAAATAAGTATTTGCAACATTAATACTACAATAATATCTACTTATTCAGGCAAACTTTTCAATAACACCTCATTTAATGCTTATATAAGTGTTGTACAATAGATAGGGTATGTATTCTCCCCATTTTACAGATGAGGAAGCTGAGACAGAATAAATAATTGCCCAAATATGCTTTAAGTTTTGGGCTGCTGAGTCATTCATTCCTTTTTCTGCATTCTCTTTTAATCATAATTTGGAGATGATTCAGTTCCCAAACATTAAGTTAGTTGATGCAGCTGATGGTGCTTCTTGTGTGTTTAGCTCCTTTCTTCCGTATTTAGGTACGTGAAGTATGAATATGTCTCTAGGTAATGGAATTGTAGATTTTAGAATCACAAAATAAGGAGGCACACATTAGCATAAATTCTTGGTTCTAAAGACTATATGTATTAAATTTTTTCTCACTATTCCATGTGACCAAGTTTTGAATCTCATGTTGCTCTATGTTATAGGCTGAATGCTTCTATCCCCCTAAAATTCACATGTTGCGGCTGTAATCCCCAATGGGATGGTATTTGGAGATGGGACTTTTGGGAGGTCAGTAAGGTTTGACGAGGTCATGAGGGCGAGGTTCTGGTCTGGTGGAACTAGTGCTCTTTGGGGAACTTGCTCTCTCTGCCATGTGAGGACACAGTGGCCATTTGCAAGACAAGAAGAGAACACTCACCAACACTTGACCATGCTGGCACCTTGATCTCAGAATTTCAGCCTCCATAAGTGTGACAAAATAAATTTCTGTTTTTCTAAGCTCCAGTTTATGCTATTTTGTAAGAGAGCCCAAGCTGACCAATTCCCTTTAAATTGCAGATTTTTTAAATTCCTAAACTACAGATGATTCTAGTTCCCTACTATTAAATGTAATGATTCAGTTCAGTTCAGTCCAGTCGCTCAGTCATGTCTGACTGTTTGTGATCCCATGGACTGCAGCATGCCAGGCCTCCCTGTCCATCACCAACTCCCGGAGTTTACTCAAACTCATGTCCATCGAGTCGGTGATGCCATCCAACCATCTCATCTTCTGTCGTCCCCTTCCCATCCTGTGTTTAATCTTTCCCAGCATCAAGGTCTTTTCTAAGGAGTCAGTTCTTTGCATCAGTTGGCTAAAGGTAATGATTATAGAATTATAATAGCATTTGTAAAAGTTTAATCTGCCTTATTAGGCCTAAGAGCTTCCTAAGTGGTGCTAGTGTTAAAGAATCTGCCTGCCAATGCAGGAGACGTTAAGAGATGCAGATTCGATCCCTGAGTCAGGAAGATCCTCCAGAGGAGGGCACAGCAACCCATTCCAATATTCTTGCCTGGTGAATCCCATGGACAGAGAAGCCTGGCAGTCTATGGTCCGCAGGATTGCAAAGAGTCAGAAACAACTGATGCCACTTAGCACAGATACACATCTGGGCCTAAATGCTGTTCAGTTCCTTCCAAATGCCCATGTAAAAGATTGGCCTTCTCAAAGATTCCATTCCAAAAGAATGTAGCTCCATTTCTCTGCACCTGATTCCTAATGTGGAGCTTAATCATTGTGGTTCTTTTCCAGTCAGAAGTTAGGAAAACCATGTTCTTAATCTTTGATCTTATAATCTGCTTTGGAAGCAAGAATAATACCAGTGTGATTTCTGAACTGCAACTCATGACTGTTTCCTCGATTTACTTAGATTCTCAAATTGCTATGACAATGATGAAAGATGTGTCCCGGGAAGTGCAGTTACAGCATCAGTGGCAATGGGGATATCTGTTGTGCTCAGCTGAATTTTAACTCCTTGAGGTTTCATAAGTAAAAGGTGGTGAGTTGCTGAAAAGGAGATTCTTCATCTTCACCCAGTAAGAGGCCCGTCTTGTGGCTTTTTTATCAAACGCTTTTCAGAAGAAAAGTAGAGTTTCTTCATCATTATGGTAATATTCTCGTAAGTCATACAGATATGTCAAGTAGAGGGATTGTGGACATTTGCTTTTTGGTTCTAAATAGAGAAAACTAATAATAAGAACAAAGACTGGAGACAGGAAATAGGCTAGTCTTAGAAACCTCCCCTTCCCCCTATAGTTCCCTTTCCTGTTCCCCAAGCAAGCTCTCCTGCTCAACCCCCAGAATCCCAGACCTATATGGTAACTGACAGGTAATGATCTGTGGTGCTGACCACCTTGTCTTTTCAACACCAATTAGGTTTGGTTCCCATCCCTGTAAAGCTGATCTCTATTTTCATAATCATCTGTTTGTCCTCATAGTAAACATATAAATTGGGGATCGGAAAAGTGAAGACAGAGAGGTGTTGAGACCAACTGATATGTTTGGTTTGATTAATGTATTATGACTAAACCTATTTATATTTTCTTTTAAAACACCTTTGGACCTATTGTCCTGTACTCAGCCTGCTCTGGGAATTAATTGCCAGGCTTCCGCAGCAAATGGGAATTGTGATTACTGAAGCTAATCTCCACTAATGTGCAAAATAATACATAAGCTGTTTAAACCTTTGGCTAAAGGTTTCTAGAAAGCCATGCTAATTGGAAGGTGTCCATGGATCATTGCTAAGACACTTCAGTGAGAGAGAGAGCTGATGCAGGAGTGTGGAAGAAATAGCTTTCGTTAGTTAACATTCAAGTTTATTAATGCACTTTCACAAATGACTGGTTGAATTTAGGTGGCTTTATTTGATTGGTTCTAGAGTTAAATTGTTTCAAATAAGACATGAGCTAGAGGTTATGTTTTAAGTTAAATTATTAAAAAAAAAAAAAAAAGAATTATTTCTTAGATTATAACACCAGAGAGACTAATGGATGCTTTGTCTGGAGAAAATACAAGAAGAGGATAATGAAAGAGTGTGAATAAGGCACAGCTACCCTGGCTCAGCAAAAAACAACAACAACAACAAAAAAAAACACAAAGAGCAGGAAAGGCCAGGCTCAAAGTTTGAAGACTTTTCCCCTCTACAAAGGTTTTCAGAGTATTTAAAGACAGAAATACATCTCTTTCTCTTCCTTCCTCTTTCTCTTCTTTTTTAATGTTGGTCCGTGGTCTTGGACAGTTTATATTGTAAACACTGTTACAAACTATTATGTAGAAAAAGAAACAGAACCCAGACAGATGGGTTAATATAAAAATGAGTTTTCTGCTATATTTTGTTGCTCCCGTATTGCTCCTGGCTTGGCAGAGCTGTGAAGCTCAGAGGGAAGAGATCCCTTCATATTTCCATTCCATTGTTCTCTTGCAAAAACGTTGGAAAGACTAGACTTGTCTGCTCTGCACACAAATGAGGCAGATGAGCCATTTGAAGCTTATGGCAAACATCTCCCACCTATGCCTCTGGTGTTATGATAAAAACAAAACAAAAAGAACTTTAATTCAAACTTTTTCTTTCATTAAGCTAAAACTCGGATCATAACAAAGCAGATGGCTTAAAGTAACAGACTAAGAGTAAGATTCTTTTACAGGCTGATTTAATTTACTAACAAGCTAATTCCTGTATCAAGGAAATCTCCATAGCACCAATTAAATGTCACGATGTCTTGAGAGAAAAAAAGAGACTCAAGATGTTGGAAATCAGAAGGAATAATGTTCAAGGACTTCTCTGGTGGTCCAGTGGTAACGAATCCTGCCTTGCAATACAGGGAACTCGAGTTCGATGCCTGGTTGGGAAACTAAGACCCCACATGCTGCAGGGCAACTAAACCTGCGTGCTGCAACTAGAGAAGTCTGTGCACTGCAACAAAGACCCAGCACAACCAATAAGAATCATAGCGGGAATAACATTCAGACACGAGGACTGATGGTGTGTATAGTGAGTGAAATGAAAACAGATCCAAGAGGCGAAGGACTTCGGTTCAAGTCCTGGCTCCGTTTACTACTTGCTTTCTCCCTGTGGGCCTTGACTAAGACGTTTAATTTCTCCAAGCCTCAGTTTCTTCACCTGCAGAAGTTAAATAACAAGTGTGACTACCTCAATGGGTTATTGTGAAGATTTCACATTACACACTTCAATTTAAAAAAAAAAAGCTCTTTTGTTGTTATGATGTCAGGATGAATAACACACACTAGTATCTTTATTAGACTTTAGTCTCCCTTCTTTAAGATGTCTGCTTTAGATTGTCTGACATGAATAATTGTGTTTAATGTAAACTCCTTTTGGAAAAGAGAAAGGCAAACAAGTCATGTGATTATTCAAGTTGTCTTTAGTGAACTAAATAGCTGTTTCTTGTTTGTGCTCTGCATTCATTATTTTCAGGGCATCCACTGTCCAAACTTGGGAAGAAGTCAGAGCCAGTGGGGTTTCTTTGAAAATAAAATTGCATTCCCTATAGTTTAAGAGAGACAGCTGGTTATTAAGCAAAACGCCTATGTCAACATCACAGCTGATAAAAACATTGGTGGTAGATGAAATCATGTTTCTCTCACCTTCTACAGATTTGATTTTTACAAGGTAGCATTTCATGTTGTTCTAAGCCCCAAATGGAGTTGGAGTCAGATATAATTTTAACAGAACTTTCCTTTTTGTATTTCCAGTGTGTGATTCTCTAGTCAGACCAAGTTATCTGTTTCTTAGAGGATGATTTAATTATTTTGAGGGGAACTTAGTGTAAAATTAATGTGGGAAGCATGAACGTGACTTGGATTTTATCTTCTAAGAGACTTACTTACTTGAGTTTCACCAAACTTGCAAACTTGTTAGCAACTGACTTTGAAAATTCAGTTCAGTTGTCTCTCAGTTGTCCAACTCTTTGCGACCACATGGACTGCAGCATGCCAGGCTTTCCCTATCCATCACCAACTCCCAGAGCTTGCTCAAACTCGTTCATCAAGTCAATGATGCCATCTAACCATCTCATCTTCTGTCATCTCCTTCTCCTCCTGCCTTCAATCTTTCTCAGCATCAGAATCTTTTCTGAGGAGTCAGTTCTTCACATCGGGTGGCCAAAGTATTAAAGCTTCAGCTTTAGCATCTGTCCTTCCAGTGAATATTCAGGACTGATTTCCTTTAGGATAGACTGGTTTGATCTCCTTGCAGTCTAAGAGAATCTCAAGTGTCTTCTTCAACACCATAATTCAAAAGCATCAACTCTTCAGCACTCAGCCTTCTTTATGGTCCAACTCTCACATCTAGACATGACTACTGGAAAAACCATAGCTTTGACTAGATGCATCTTTGTTGGCAAAGTAATGTCTCTAGTTTTTAATATGCTGTCTAGGTTAGTCATAGCTTTTCTTCCAAGGAGTAAGTGTCTCTTAATTTCATTGGTGCAGTCACCATCTGTAGGCATTTTGGAGTTCAAGAAAATAAAGTCTCTCACTGTTTCCATTATTTCTCCATCTATTTGCCATGAAGTGATGGGATTGAAAGCCATGATCTTGGTTTTTTTAAATGTTGAGATTTAAGCCAGGCTTTTCACTCTCCTCTTTCACTTTCAAAAGGCTCTTCAGTTCTTCTTCACTTTCTGCCATAAAGATAGTGTCATCTACATATCTGAGATTATTGATATTTCTGACAATTTTGATTCCAGCTTGTGCTTCATCCAGCCTGGTATTTCACTTGACCAATTCTGAGCATAAGTTAAATAAGTAGGGTGACAATATAGAATTTTCTAAAAATATTTGAAGATCAGATTTATGTCAGAGAAAAGATTTCTCAAATACTTTATCTCCAGTTTCACATAGCTAGAATCACACCTGGAGTACATGTCTCTACACTAAGAAATAAATATGTTCTGGGGCCAAGCATATTTTCTGCTATGATGTGTTCCCTGGGCATATGATGTTCACTCGGTAGGAGGGTTTGCTGTGCAGGAGGAGAAAAATTCTAGCCTTTTTCAGCCCCAAGTGATCATTGGAAAAGGGAGGGAAGGAAAGGCAGGAGAGGAAAACTGTCAGACAAACTGGTGCTGCATTTCTTTTGTATCATTTCCTGTTTTGATCCTGCAAGAGGCTTCTGTGTAATGGACCCCATGAAACAAGAGACAGAGCAGCTGAGTAAAATGGTCAGTATTTGGATGGAGAATCTAGATTGCACTCCTGGGTCTCCCCTGATTCTTGCATGGCATGAACACCAAAGAGAAGGCCGGGGGGGGGAGATCTCATGGTACAGGATGGAGCAGGAAAGTCTGGGTCAGGGTTCTAGGACACACAGAGACAGAGAGTTTGAGTCTGCCTGCAAAAAGCAAGGGAGTCTAATCAACAAAGAGCGAACACAGGACTCTGACTAAACTGAGAAAACATTTGGCAACGGCACACCACAATCAGATCTTCCACAGCCGAGGCTATCCAGGATTGGGAGGGCATCAGGTAGATCTGAGACCCTTTTACTCAAATGTGTTTCCTCTTACACAACAGATGCCATCTGGAAGAAAGTCCAGTGAGAATTTGTTGTCTAGTCTCTAAGTTATTTCCAATTCTTTTGTGACCCCACAGACTATAGCCCACGAGGCTCCTCTGTCTATAGCATTTCCCAGGCAAAAATACCAGAGTGGGTCACCACTTCCTTCTCCAGGGGATCTTTTTGAACCAGGGATTTCTTTACTGCTGAGCCACTGGGGAAGCACTCAAGTGAGAATAAATGAGAGCAATTATCTTCAAAGTTTAATCTTTACCCAATGAGGCTACTTAAGAATGGCAATAGACAGAAGTTTCACTGGATTGGACATTTAGCTTTTTTCTGTAAACCCCAACTATCAAGCAGGGGAACCATCTTGAGAAAGATTATGCCTAGACTTTATTTCTGCAGATGGTGACTGCAGCCATGAAATTAAAAGGTGCTTACTCCTTGGAAGGAAAGTTATGACCAACCTAGATAACATATTCAAAAGCAGAGATATTACTTTGCCAACAAAGGCCTGTCTAGTCAAGGCTATGGTTTTTCCTGTGGTCATGTATGGATGTGAGAGTTGGACTGTGAAGAAGGCTGAGCGCTGAAGAATTGATGCTTTTGAACTGTGTTGTTGGAGAAGACTCTTGAGAGTCCCTTGGACTGCAAGGAGATCCAACCAGTCCATTCTAAAGGAGACTGGTCCTGAGATTTCTCTGGAAGGAATGATGCTAAAGCTGAAACTCCAGTATTTTGGCCACCTCATGTGAAGAGTTGACTCACTGGAAAAGACTGTGATGCTGGGAAGGATTGGGGGCAGGAGGAGAAGGGGATGACAGAGGATGAGATGGCTGGATGGCATCACTAACTCGATGGATGTGAGTCTGAGTGAACTCCGGGAGTTGGTGATGAACAGGGAGGCCTGGCGTGCTGCAATTCATGGGGTTGCAAAGAGTCGGGCACGACTGAGCAACTGAACTGAACATCTCTGTATGACTGAGTTGCCATGTGAGCAAACTTACAAGCCCATTGCATACTGTTTCCTAAGCAATACAACTTATTTGAAATACATTTATTGTACAGCTTCTTATTTCTCAAGCACTGTGCTAGGGGCAATAGATTCAATGAAGAATCAGGTGTAGTGTAATCCTTGCCTTGAAGAAGCTCATGGTTTCGCCTCAGAGCGAAAAATGTTCTGTTTACTTGTTATTCAAAAGTTTAGTAGCTTAAAGAAAAGAAGCTTATTTCTTTCTCATATAATAGTCATGGTATGTGTGTTTTAGTCAGGAGACCCATTATCCTCTATAATCATTCAGGGTCCAGGCTGCTGTCTTCTCTGCCATCTTCAAAATGTGGATTCCAAAGTCACCTTGAGTGTCAAATGCAGCATCAGCCAACAGAGGGAGGATTTTATGGTCCAGACTCGGAAGTAGAGCAAATGAACTTGGACCTAGGGTCACACATGACTACAGTGGGGATTGGGAATTCAGTCTGGTCATATGTGTAAGTAGAGAGGGAGACTGGATTTTGGAGGACAACTAGATACGTTCTTCACAGTGCAAGTTTCATTGACAGTGTCATTGACAATGTAACAGATGTAGCAGAATGCTTTGCTGAAGATGAACTTAAACAGTTTTTGTTCTGAACTGTAGAAAGTGAAGTTCAGAGGCTCTTCAAGCAGCATTGGGAGAATAACTCAAGGTATTTCTTCTTCCATCTCTAATCACAGAGATGGAGTTGTAAGCAGATCTATTGTGTTTTCAGACTAGAATC
This sequence comes from Nanger dama, assembly GCA_917880005.1. NCBI lineage: Eukaryota > Metazoa > Chordata > Mammalia > Artiodactyla > Bovidae > Nanger > Nanger dama. The sequence goes on along the minus strand of CAKJTW010000040.1, from coordinate 15,251,462 downwards.
CCCTTGAAGGTAATCCCATTCTATTGTCCAAAAAGAATGAAAGAATAACAGAGTTCAAAAAGAGAAATGTCCAGGTTTGATTGGGCATCACACCTCCGGCAACAACCTGCTTTTTGTATTTTTCTCCAGCAGAAAGGCAAATGAACTCTTGTCCTACAAAGCATTTAGGATGAGAGATTTGTGGCTTAGGTCATAACAGAGGAGGGACTGGGACTCTGAGATAGGAAATTATTATGTGGGCTCTGAGGTAGGAAATTTTCTGGACAGGAAATTCACCAGGTGTTCACCATGAGACCTGGACTTGGGATCCTTCAGTGGCTCTCGTGGGACTGGGGCCTGTGGACTGAGAAGAGCTCAATGAGCAGGCATCACATGGTGTTAGTGGAGTGACTGGACCAGACTGTGGTTTTGAAGGTCTTGCCTAACAGGTTGCTGATCTATAGTTGAATTGAGGCTGTCTCATTTCTGAAGTTCAGGCTCCCGTCCATTAGTGTCTTTGGAGTTAGCATCATGGATTTCTCAGCCACTCTGAAGCAGAGCTGCTCAGCAAGACCACTGTACACTCATAGTCTTAGGCTGTGTGATTAGGTGTGGGGAGAGATGCTCTTTCAGAATGGCTTCACTTACTACTCCATGGATGAAGAGCTGAGTAAATGATTCCATGAACATCTAGTTGCCCAAGTGGAAAAGCTAGTAGCAAATCTTTTCTAAAAAAAGCAGATCTTGATTTCACATTCTTCTGCTGCTGCTACATTAGTTTTCTCACCAAATTCTGACAATTTTGCATCCTAAGTATTTTCTCAACTCTCCTCACTTCTTTCCAATTTGGCTGCCACCACCTAAGCTTAAATCACCACTACTTTGAATTGACTATTCCCTGCTCTCTCCTACAATACAATCCATTCTCCACTGTATGCAGAGAGAAAAATTTTGAATGGAATTTTTTTTTTCTGTTTAAATGCTTTACTGTCATCCCATAACTCTCTGAACTGAGCTAAACCCTTAAGTGTTGCTCATGAAAACTTGGCCCAACCATTTTTTCCCTTCAGTCTCATCACAGACCACATCCCTCCTTGACCTTCCCTTCTCCCATCCAGTCACAATGCCCTTCTTCCAGTTCCTGACACAACTAACCCTGCTGCTTCCCACCTCGAGATGCACTGCACCTGGGGTGCTGCTCACCACCTGCTTTGGTTCAGTTAACTCCCCAGTATCCCCCAGGATGTATGTAGCAGGTGACTCAAGCTCCTCCAAGGCGAGATCAGTTGCCCACCCTCTACTACATTGCATGATAAACCTTCTCTTCACAGCATCAAACCTGGTGATAATTATAAACCTAGTCACACAACTATTCAAATGACACCCATATTCTTCTCTAGACTGTAAGACCTATGAGAATGGGAACTATGTAATTTTCTTTTCTTTCTTTTTCTTTTGTTTTTTGTTCTCACCATTTGCATTCTGGACCATTCTCTTCTGCTCACATTTTATCTCCAATGCCTGACATAGAGTAGGTGTTCAATAAATTATTGTTCAGTGAAGGCATAAGCAAACACACCGTAATAACAGCAATGACAACCACAGCACATGCTTCAGTGTTTTCAAAGCCTTTTCACACACATTATGACAGCTGACAAGGAAGAGAGGGACAGGGAGAAAGGGGTTAGGTTCCATTCTCACGATGCTGCTCCAAAGGCTTTAAATAGAATCTGCTATTAAAAGGGTAATAGTTAAGCATTTGAGGCCAGGTTACAGTGTGGAATTTGATGAATGGGGCCTGTGAGATGCTTCCTGTAAAGCTTGCCCTTGGGAACAAGTGTTGTATATACACTACATATATATTTTTATGAACTCTGAACAAATAGGAGTTAAGAAGGAAAATGGCTGGAAAAGTGCCAAAGGGGAACTCGTGTGGGAAGTTTGTAAAGAGGCAATAGTCAGAAAGAGTAAAATAAAGCTGAAGTAAGCTAATGGGTAAATAGGGAGGAAATAGTATTCATCAGTAAAATAGATAACATAATGGCTTGAGAGAAAACAGGAAAGATACTGTTGAAGAAAAATTGCCAAGAAAAAGTGCAAATGCCAGGTCAGAGAGTCATTTCAAAGCAGAGGCTTAGAGATTAAGGACGATGACAATACCTTCCACAGGGCCATTCTTCTGAGTAAGAGTTGATTTGTGGATGTACTTAGGTGCCTAGTTGAAAGGCAAAAGCAGAGTACTCAGATACACTCGCTGGCCTTATTTCATCTTGACATCTATCATTATCATTAAGGAAACGTGAACATGGAAAATGACTTAGGGAATGTAAGGAGAGAAATTCTAAGGTGGAAAGGAACTAGGTCATAGGATCCTCAATCTTCCTTTCTCAGGTCTCCAAATAACAACTGGTCGTTGGCAATGTTAACCTTCTCCTCATTCTCTACCTGGGCTTCCCCAGTGACTCAGTAGTAAGAATTTGCCTCCAGTGCAGGAGATGCAGGAGATACGGGTTCGATCCCTGGGTCAGGAAGATCCCCTGGAGGAGGAAATGGCAACCCACTCCAGTATTCTTGCCCGGAGAGTCCCATGGACAGAGAAGCCTGGCTACTGAGTACACAGGCACTGTCTACTCAACTTTGTGCACTCACTTCTACAATCTCTAGAGCCCATTAAGAGAGAGTATAGATAAACTAGACAGAGACAGAGACTGATTGATTCAATGGGAGACCTGAGTTCCAGACTCCCCATTTGGAGAAAAACAATTCTTTTTTGTTCCTGCTATTCATTCAGTTTGTCCTCACTTTCTTAACTCTATATTCCTACATCCACTATCTACTCCCTCTCACTTTTCATTCCCTGGAACCCTGTCAGTCAGTTCAGTTCAGTTGCTCAGTCTTGTCCAACTCTTTGCGACCCCATGAATCACAGCACGCCAGGCCTCCCTGACCATCACCAACTCCTAGAGTTTACTAAAACTAATGTCCATCGAGTCCCTGATGCCATCCAGCCATCTCATCCTCGGTCGTCCCCTTCTTCTTCTGCCCCCAATCCCTCCCAGCATCAGAGTCTTTTCCAGTGAGTCAACTCTTCCCATGAGGTGGCCAAAGTACTGGAGTTTCAGCTTTAGCATCATTCCTTCCAAAGAAATCCCAGGGTTCATCTCCTTCAGAATGAACTGGTTGGATCTCCTTGCAGTCCAAGGGATTCTCAAGAGTCTTCTCCAACACCACAGTTCAAAAGCATCAATTCTTCAGTGCTCAGACTTCTTCGCTGTCCAACTCTCACATCCATACATGACCACAGGAAAAACCATAGCCTTGACTAGACGGACCTTAGTCGGCAAAGTAATGTCTCTACATTTGAATATGCTATCTAGGTTGGTCATAACTTTTCTTCCAAGGAGTAAACGTCTTTTAAGTTCATGGCTGTAGTCACCATCTGCAGTGATTTTGGAGCCCCAAAAATAAAGTCTGACACTGTTTCCACCATTTCCCCATCTATTACCCATGAATTGATGGGACCAGATGCCATGATCTTTGTTTTCTTAATGTTGAGTTTTACGCCAACTGTTTCACTCTCCTCTTTCACCTTCATCAAGAGGCCCTTTAGCTCCTCCTCACTTTCTGCCATAAGGCTGGTGTCAGCTGCATATCTGAGGTTATTGATATTTCTCCTGGCAATCTTGATTCCAGCTTGTGTTTCTTCCAGCCCAGCGTTTCTCATGATGTATTCTGCATAGAAGTTAAATAAGCAGGGTGACAATATACAGCCTTGACATACTCCTTTTCCTATTTGGAACCAGTCTGTTGTTCCATGTCCAGTTCTAACTGTTGCTTCCCGATCTGCATACCGATTTCTCAAGAAGCAGGTCAGGTGGTCTGGTATTCCCATCTCTTTCAGAATTTTCCACAGGTTATTGTGATCCACACAGTCAAAGACTTTGGCATAGTCAATGAAGCAGAAATAGATGTTTTTCTGGAACTCTCTTGATTTTTCGATGATCCAGAGGATGTTGGCAATTTGATCTCTGGTTCCTCTGCCTTTTCTAAAACCAGCTTGAACATCAGGAAGTTCACAGTTCACGTATTGCGGAAGCCTGGCTTGGAGAATTTTGAGCATTACTTTACTAGCATGTGAGATGAGTGCAATTGTGCGGTAGGCTGAGCATTCTTTGGCATTGCCTTTCTTTGGAATTGGAATGAAAACTGACCTTTTCCAGTCCTGTGGCCACTGCTGAGTTTTCTAAATTTGCTGGCATATTGAGTGCAGCACTTTCACAGTATTATCTTTCAGGATTTGAAACAGCTCCACTGGAATTCCATAACCTCCACTAGCTTTCTTCGTAGTGATGCTTTCTAAGGCCCACTTGACTTCACATTCCAAGATGTCTGGCTCTAGATGAGTGATCACATCATCATGATTATCTGGGTCGTGAAGATCCTTTTGTACAGTTCTTCTGTGTATTCTTGCCACCTCTTCTTAATATCTTCAGCTTCTGTTAGGTCCATACCATTTCTGTCCTTTATCGAGCCCATCTTTGCATGAAATGTTCCCTTGATATCTCTAATTTTCTTGAAGAGATCTCTAGTCTTTCCCATTCTGTTCTTTTCCTCTGTTTCTTTGCATTGATGGCTGAAGAAGGCTTTCTTATCTCTTCTTGCTATTCCTTGGAACTCTGCATTCAGATGCTTATATCTTTCCTTTTCACAGCTATTTGTAAGGCCTCTCCAGATAGCCATTTTGCTTTTTTGCATTTCTTTTCCATGGGGATGGTCTTGATCCCTGTCTCCCATACAATGTCACAAACCTCATTCCATAGTTCATCAGGCACTCTATCTGTGAGATCTAGGCCCTTTAATCTATTTCTCACTTCCACTGTATAATCATAAGGGATTTGATTTACGTCATACCTGAATGGTCCAGCAGTTTTCCCTACCTTCTTCAATTTAAGTCTGAATTTGGCAATAAGGAGTTCATGATCTGAGCCACAGTCAGCTCCTGGTCTTGTTTTTGTTGACTGTATAGAGATTCTCCGTCTTTGGCGGCATAGAATATAATCAATCTGACTTCGATGTTGACCATCTGATTATGTCCATGTGTAGAGTCTTCTCTTGTGTTGTTGGAAGAGGGTGTTTGCTATGACCAGTGCATTTTCTTGACAAAACTCTATGAGTCTTTGCCCTGCTTCATTCCGCATTCCAAGGCCAAATTTGCCTGTTACTCCAGGTGTTTCTTGACTTTCTACTTTGGCATTCCAGTCCCCTATAATGAAAAGGACATCTTTTTTTGGGTTTTAGTTCTACAAGGTCTTGTAGTTCTTCATAAAACCATTCAAATTCAGCTTCTTCAGCATTACTGATTGGGGTATAGACTTGGACAACTGTGATATTGAATGGTTTGCCTTGGAAATGAACAGAGATCATTCTGTCGTTTTTGAGATTGCATCCAAGTACTGCATTTCGGACTCTTTTGTTGACCATGATGGCTACTCCATTTCTTCTGAGGGATTCCTGCCCGCAGTAGTAGATATAATGGTCATCTGAGCTAAATTCACCCATTCCAGTCCATTTTAGTTCGCTGATTTCTAGAATGTCGATATTCACCCTTGCCATCTCTTGTTTGACCACTTCCAACTTGCCTTGATTCATGGACCTGACATCCAGGTTCCTATTCAATATTACTCTTTACAGCATTGGATCTTGCTTCTATCACCAGTCACATGCACAATTGAGTATTGTTTTTGCTTTGGCTCCATCTCTTCATTCTTTCTGGAGTTATTTCTCTACTGATCTCCAGTAGCATATTGGGCACCTACTGACCTGGGGAGTTCCTCTTTCAGTATCCTATCTTTTTGCCTTTGCTGTTCATGGGTTCTCAAGGCAAGAATACTGAAGTGCCTTGCCATTCCCTTCTCCAGTTCTGCAGACCTCTCCACCATGACCCGCCTGTCTTGGGTTCCCCGGCAGGCATGGTTTGGTTTCATTGAGTTAGACAAGGCTGTGGTCCTAGTGTGATTAGATTGACTAGTTTTCTGTGAGTATGGTTTCAATGTGTCTGCCCTCTGATGCCCTCTTGCAACACCTACCATCTTTCTTGGGTTTCTCTTACCTTGAGCATGGGGTATCTTTTCACGGCTGCTCCAGCAAAGCACAGCTGCTGTTTCTTACCTTGAATGAGGGGTATCTCCAGAATCCTGTCAATCCACCAAAATTGTTCTTTGTCTCTCCAAATATGTTGTTTGGAGTCTTCTTGGACTTCTGGCATGCATTACCATAATTTGTGCACACACTTTATCTATTGTGTGTATTGTGATTATAGGTATCCCAAGGCACAGAGCCTTATCTATGGGGATTTACCATGTTCATTTCTGACTCTCTAAGACACTGCTCAATGCTATGTATATAGTGGAGCATCACATATTTATTGATCTGAATTGCTAAAATCACAATATCTTTAACTATTTAGAGGCATTTGCCTCCTGTGTTTCCTTCTCCTCAAATATATCACAAGAAGGAAAAAATTTTATCTGATATAATTTCCTAAGGATTTTATAAAAATTCAAAGCATGTACAGTATCCAATCCATGAACTCATCAATTTAGCATGCATCCAAGTATTTGGAGAAGACTGGAAAAAAAGAAACAAGCCAAAATAGAATATACTTCATTTCTTGTTTTTTTCTTATTTGATTTTCATGAAATATTTTTAGATTTAAAAATGTGTATAAATGAGTATATTTAAAAATTTTATTTAAAAAATTTGTTTGTTGTTAACGAGGTATACTTTTGGCAGGGATAGCATTTGAAAGTGACAGTGTGACTCTCTAACACCAAGACCTGGTCCCTGCTATCTGCTATCTGCAATGCCAGATAGAAAAGATAAACTCAGTTTTGAAATCATGATGTCACAACTTTGAGTCTGGCTGTCAAGCCTTGATAGAGTCCACCAGCTGCTGTTAGCTGACTAGAGAAGTACATATTGGCGGGGTATATATATATCTGCAATCCAGAACCCTTCTTCCATCCCTATCTCCTCATTATTGGAGCCCGGAAAGGCACACTTGAGACATAAGCCCTATCTTGGATCAGTTAGGCCCTTAGCTCTTGGCAGTTCATCTCATCTGCAAGGAGAAGATGGAGGAGGCTGTGAAGGCTGCCAGGGCTCAGCTTGTAGGTACTTTCACTCATCAGTCAGTCAGTCTGCAAGCCAGCATATCTCTATTGAGCACTTACTATTTGTGCTGCGTGTAGGGCACAATAGGGGAGATATAGGTCTTCTCAGACAGGGCTAAGCTTCCCTGGTGGCTCAGGAAGTAAAAAAATCTGCCTGAAATGCAAGCAACTTGGGTTAGATCCCTGGGTTGGGAAGATGTCATGGAGAAGGGAATGGCTACCCACTCCAGTATTCTTGGCTAGAGAATTTCATGGACGCAGGAGCCTGGTGGGCTAGTCTATGGGGTTGCAAAGAGTCAGACACAACTGAGCAATTATACTTTCACACATTGAGTGGGTCTTCCTCCCCCTTCCCTCCCACTCACCCCAGGCCAGGTGTGTTATATCAGCCTAGAGTATAACTTCATTTTCAAACTGAAGTAATGATGACCCTAGGATTATCAAATGTACAACAAAATGCACTCTTGTGACCTAGGAGCTTGCCAAAATGTGGGTGTTTTTTAGATTTTGGAATGAAGAAAGGAGGCAGAGAGATGGGAGAATGATTTACCATTTGTTTGCACAAAGAGAAAATTAAAATGAAGAAGTTCACCCAGGTCCACTCTTTTTTCCATTTTCTTGAGTGAAAGTGCATAAACGTTTGATGGCTAGAAAGAAGAGCCAGATAGGATTGTGCTCACTCATTCCTTCAGCACATTTTTATGTGTCCAGCCTCCTGCCAGGCCTTAGCAATACAACTGTAAACAAGACAGTCTGTTGAGACACTAAAATTCTGACCTGCCTCTTGGCAAATGAATCTCACGGTCCTGAGAAGACATTTCTCTTTTCTTGTGTCCCCATCTCTACAATGGGACTGAGAGGAGAGAGTGGCCACCATTCTCCAGCTTTCTTCTAGCTCTGTCACCCAGGAGCTCTATGGGCAGGAAGAGACTCTTATGATGGAGATGGAAGTTCTGGTGCCCCTCCCTTTGCAGGAAGGGCTGGGAGGTGGCTCCTGGGGCTGTTCTCCTCCAGACAGGACTCTCGAGGGTCAAGGGGGAGAGGAAGTGGTCTGACAGCAGCTCCACAAACGTCTCCCCCTCTGGCTCCTCTGCTGAGCCTGGCCTCCTGCCCCTCAGCACACAGTGCTTTGTGCTGACTCTCACATGGCTGTCAGCACAGTGACGGCATTCTGCTGTGTTGTGCATGCTTCAGGCTTGGCAGCCACTGAAAACTCAGTTCTGACACTAGATAAAAAGGGTAGAGCAGTGTCTGATGCAAAGCCTGGGCAGGAGGAGCTCCTGGTGCTGGAGGAGCCCAGGCTTGCTACAGAATCCACTCCTCCCTTGGTTGACTATGGCTTCTGCATATCAGTTTCACTGACCATGTACATCCCATGCTGGTAGACAGCCAGCCGGGCAGCTGGAAGATCCTGCCTTCTTGGCCATGCAGAACTTATTTGTAGGAAGTGTAGTAAGTTTCCCTGTACATCAGTAGGGAGAAACCAAACTCCCAAGTCCAGAATCCTTAAACATTTTTGTGCCTTTCGGCTGTCTGGTGAAACCTATTGACCCCTTCTTAGAAGAATATTGTTAAATGCAAAAAGTTAAATGCACACATAGGATTTTAAAGGACACTAAGCCTGGAGGATCCCACGGATGGAGGGGCCTGTTAGGCTGCAGCCCATGGGGTAGCTAAGAGTTGGACACGACTGAGCGACTTCACTTTCACTCTCATGCATTGGAGAAGGAAATGGCAACCCACTCCAGTGTTCTTGCCTGGAGAATCCCAGGGACAGAGGAGCCTGGTGGGCTGCTGTCTATGGGGTCGCACAGAGTTGGACACAACTGAAGTGACTTAGCAGCAGCAATCATACTGAAATTCAATTATAAAAATATTAAGTTGTGATAAAGTAAGATACATGCTTCTTTATTAATATATACAAGACGTTCTGCTATAATTTTGGAGTCATGATGATATATTGACTCTCCTTTCAATGACTGTGCAAGCTTGTGCTAAGTTGCTTCAGTTGTGTCCAACTCTTTGTGATCCCATGGACTATAGCCTGCCAGGCTCCTCTGTCCATGGGGATTCTCCAGGCAACAACTGGAGTGGGTTGTCATGCCCTTCTTCAGGGCATCTTCCCAAGCCAGGGACTGAATCCTCGTCACTTATGTCTCCTGCATTGGCAGGTGGGTTCTTTACCCACTGAGCCACCTTGGAAGCCTATGATATAAAAGTAACTGTGATCTCAACTGAAGACAAAATCCTAATATGACTGTATGCTGCCTACTGTACTGGTCATCTGTTGCTGCATAATACAACTCAGCAGATAGCAAATAACGTTGCACTCCATTTCTGAGGGTCAGGAATCCGGGAGCAGATTCTGGATGCTCCTACTCAGAGTCTCCCACAAGGCTGCAGTCAAGCTGTTGGCTAGGGCTGTGTCGTCTGAAGACCGGAAGATCCACCTCCAAGTTCACTCATGTGGCTGATGGCTGGTGTTAGGTCCTCTGTGGCTCTTGGCTGGGTGCCTCCTTTCCTTTTCACCTATCCTCAAAGCATGGCAGCTGGCTTCCCTCAGAGTGAGTGATGGAGAAAGAGCAAAGGTCCAAGATGAAGCTGCTTTTATAACCTAATCTCAGAAGTAGCATGCCATCACTTGTGTATCCCATGGGTCACACAGACCAACCCTGACACATGTGGGAAGGGATTGCACAGAGATGTGAACACCCGTGAAGTGGAGGCATATGGGAGGCTGGTTATCACACGGATGCTCAAAATGGAAGGACAAACTAAACTGAAGTTAAAGTTTGGTATAAATAGAGATGTCAATTTTTCTCATCCAATTTCCTACACTCTGAACTCTACGCAAAGACTCTAGGTTAACAACTCCTGAAAGATAGAGAGCATCTTGATTTCTAGACAATTTCTGAGTTTAAAGGAAAGTGCTGTGGGATCATCAAAACTGCAGACCACTCTCTTAAAAACAAAGCTTTAGAGTCTGCATGCAAGCCTAAGAAGCTTTCTTCTGATTTGTGATTGTTGAACTCATTGTTGGTACTCTTGGCCTTGCATAGAAATTAACAAATGGGAGATGATATGTGTTCACTGGATAGAGAGACCTTATTGATTAGTGTATTTGGGATTAAAATATATTAAACTCAGGAAAAACCTTGGAGATCATCCAGGTGATAATTTTTACAGAAAGAAATATACCAGCCTTGCGCTTGCCTGGAGAACTTTGTATGTTCTCTTCACTCGGCCTGGAACGCTCTTCCTCCAGGTATGCCATTCCTTTTTCCCTTTCTCATTTACTTCTTGGCTTTATTTAAATGTCACCTCAGTGAGGCTTCCATTGGCCACCCTGTCTGTGGTAGGCAGCTTCTCAGATGGCCCCCAGTGATGCTTACACTCTGGTCTTCATTTTTCTGTATAATCTCCTGCCTTTGAATGTGGAATTGGCCTAGTGACTCACCCATATGGAACAGAATTCAGAATTCTTTGTGACATTGTACAGGAGACAGGAATCAAGACCATCCCCATGGAAAAAAAATGCAAAAAAGCAAAATGGCTCTCTGGGGAGGCCTTACAAATAGCTGTGAAAAGAAAAGAAGCAAAAGTAAAGGAGAAAAGGAAAGACATAAGCATCTGATTGCAGAGTTCCAGAGAATAGCAAGAAGAGATAAGAAAGCCTTCTTCAGTGATCAATGCAAAGAAATAAAGGAAAACAACAGAATGGGGAAGACTAGAGATCTCCACAAGAAAATGAGAGATACCAAGGGAATATTTCATGCAAAAATGGGCTCGATAAAGGATAGAAATGGTATGGACCTAACAGAAGCAGAAGATTTTAAGAAGAGGTGGCAAGAATACACAGAAGAACTGTACAAAAAGGTCTTCATAACCCAGATAATCACGATGGTGTGATCACTCATCTAGAGCCAGACATCTTGGAATGTGAGGTCAAGTGGGCCTTAGAAAGCATCACTATGAAGAAAGCTAGTGGAGGTGATGGCATTCCAGTGGAGCTGTTTCAAATCCTGAAAGATGATGCTGTGAAAGTGATACACTCAATATGCCAGCAAATTTGGAAAACTCAGCAGTGGCCACAGGACTGGAAAAGGTCAGTTTTCATTCCAATCCCAAAGAAAGGCAATGCCAAAGAATGCTCAAACTACAGCACAACTGCACTCATCTCACATGCTAGTAAAGTAATGCTCAAAATTCTCCAAGTCAGGCTTCAGCAATACGTGAACTGTGAACTTCCTGATGTTCAAGCTGGTTTTAGAAAAGGCAGAGGAACCAGAGATCAAATTGCCAACATCCGCTGGATCATGGAAAAAGCAAGAGAGTTCCAGAAAAACATCTCTTTCTGCTTTATTGACTATGCCAAAGCCTTTGACTGTGTGGATCACAATAAACTGTGGAAAATTCTGAAAGAGATGGGAATACCAGACCACCTGACCTGCCTCTTGAGAAATCTGTATGCAGGTCAGGAAGCAACAGTTAGAACTGGACATGGAACAACAGACTGGTTCCAAATAGGAAAAGGAGTATGTCAAGGCTGCATATTGTCACCCTGCTTATTTAACTTCTATGCAGAGTACATCATGAGAAACGCTGGACTGGAAGAAACACAAGCTGGAATCAAGATTGCAGGGAGAAATATCCATAACCTCAGATATGCAGATGACACCACCCTTATGGCAGAAAGTGAAGAAGAACTAAAAAGCCTCTTGATGAAGGTGAAAGAGGAGAGTGAAAAAGTGGGCTTAAAGCTCAACATTCAGAAAATGAAGATCATGGCATCTGGTCCCATCACTTCATGAGAAATAGATGGGGAAACAGTGGAAACAGTGTCAGACTTTATTTTGGGGGCTCCAAAATCACTGCAGATGGTGACTACAGCCATGAACTTAAAAGACGTTTACTCCTTGGAAGAAAAGTTATGACCAACCTAGATAACATATTCAAAAGCAGAGACATTACTTTGCTGACTAAGGTCCGTCTAGTCAAGGCTATGTTTTTTCCTGTGGTCATGTATGGATGTGAGAGTTGGACTGTGAAGAAGGCTGAGTGCCGAAGAATTGATGCTTTTGAACTGTGGTGTTGGAGAAGACTCTTGAGATTCCCTTGGCCTGCAAGGACATCCAACTGGGCCATTCTTCTGAAGGAGATCAACCCTGGGATTTCTTTGGAAGGAATGATGCTAAAGCTGAAACTCCAGTACTTTGGCCACCTCATGTGAAGAGTTGACTCACTGGAAAAGACTCTGATGCTGGGAGGGATTGGGGGCAGGAGGAGAAGGGGACGACAGAGGATGAGATGGCTGGATGACATCACTGACTTAATGGATGTGAGTCTGAGTGAACTCCGAGAGTTGGTGATGGACAGGGAGGCCTGGCATGCTATGGGGGTCACAAAGAGTTGGACACAACTGAGCAACTGAACTGAACTTAACTGAGTGCCACTTCTGAGATTAGGTCACAGACTCTCTGGGATTCCTTTCTTGGCCTCTCTTGTTCTCTCAATTTTCACTCTGCTGGAAGTCATCTCCCATGATGTGAGTTGCCCTATGGAGAGGTTGGTGTGGCAAGAATCTGAGGGAGATCTGTAGCCATGAGGTGATAAGGAGCTAAGGCATTTAGTCCAACAGCTTACAAGAAAGCAAAACTTTTCCTAAAACCTCATGAGTGACCTTGGAACTGGCTCCTCCCCTGCCCCAAGCCCCAGATGCCTGCAGCCCTCGGCAACACCCCCATGACAGCCTTAAGAGCCTGAGCCTGAGCACACAGCTAAGCCGTGCCTGGATTCCTGAGCCTTGGTAACTGTGAGATAATAGATGTTTGTTGTTTCAAGCCACTAAAGTTTGCAGTAATTTGTTATTCAGCAACAGATAACCAACACATTATCAGAAACTGTAATATGTCACTCCCACATTTCATGCCTACCACACATTTTTCACTCCTTACCACTATTCACTATAAACTATGTGTATGTGAGGCTTCCCTGGTGGTTTAATGGCTAAGACTCTGTACTACTGATGCAGCAGGCCAGGGTTCAATACCCGGTCAGGGAACTAGATCCCACGTGTTGCAACTAAGAGTTCACATCCTGCAACTAAAGATCCCACACACTGTAACTAAAACAGATCCCTGACACCACAAATAAGACCTGACACAGCCAAATAAATAAAAATATTTTTTAAAATGTGCATATGTATGTTATACATTTGTGTGTGTTTACTTACCAGGGCTTCCCTGGTGGCTCAGACGGTAAAGCATCTGCCTGCAATGCAGGAGATCTGGGTTCGATCCCTGGGTTGGGAGGATCCCTTGGAGAAGGAAATGGCAACCCACTCCAGTACTCTTGCCTGGAAAATTCCATGGATGGAGGAGCCTGGTAGGCTACAGTCCATGAGATCCAAGAGTCAGACACGACTGAGCAACTTCACTGTGTTCACTGTATTGTCCCTCATTAGAATGAGTTTTATGAGGGCAGGTGTTTTGGGCTAGAATGTTGCATAGAACAGTGCTTAGCACAAACTTGGTGCTTAATAAATACTTGGTGAGTGAATGAAGGGGCATGGGGATAGGGTGTGCCTGTTATGTTGGTGCTTGTGACAGCAACCCTGGGATATGTTAGCTATCCTCACAGTACTTATTCTTCTTCACTATATAGTGACGTTTCTCTCCATAGCCCATCCTGCTGCCCTTGACCTGGACAGGCAGGGGGCCCTGTCCCAGCTCTCACACTCCAGGGGGCATCTTGTCCTGAAGTGTCTTCCTCCTCAAATTTGTTAAGTCCCCTTCTAGGATCTGGGACCGGCCTAGGACAACGGTGCTTCTGGCAAGTTGTCCCAGGCCCAGCCTGAGTTCCAGGCAGCCTTGATTCGGTTCTCCCCCTACTCCTAAAGAGAGACCCCTGCATAATCTAAGGGTGACCCTGCCTTCCTCATTTAGAATCATTAGAGTGAAGCACTGTCCAGGATGAGAATGTGTAAGTCAGGAAAATGATGTTACTTATAAATTATGGTATAGATTAAAGGAGACCTACTAACATGAACTTTGAATCTTGTTTTGTTTTTTTTTCTTAAAAAAAATTAGCTATAAGGACATTTCAGGGACAAGGGGGAAATCTGAATATGGATTGGATATAAGACTTTAAGGGAATTATCAATTTCCACAAGTATGATGATGATATTGTGGTTAGGTTGGGTTATTCCATCTTATGGGGGAATGCTAAACTATTTAGTGGTGAAATATCATGCTATTTGCAACTCACTTTTAAGTAGTTCAGTGAAAACTATTTTTAAAATTAAATGTCTATATGTACATAGATATACACATGTGTGAGAGTGTGTGTGTATATATATATAAATATGTATAGCTAGACAACTAGAAAAATGTTAACACTTATATATACATATATATATAATTAAACAAATACAGAAAAAATAATAGCACCTACACACTCACACACACATATATATATACACATATATATAGTTAAATACAGAAAAAATGTTAACAACTATTATTAAATATAGTTGGTGAGTGTATCAATGCTTATATTATCCTTTCTATTGTTCAATCTTTAAAATATACATAATAAAAACTTTAAAAAATCTAAACATATGTTCATTTCAAATAGAAAACTGGGCTTCAGAGAGGTGAAAAGGAGCTGCTTGTTCCTAGTCCAGCTAGTCAGTGGCAGGTTGAAAACCTAGAAGACTGGACTCCCAATCCAGTTTTCTACCAGTCACATTCAGAATATCCTTCCTTAGTTTTTTCCCAGCTCTGAAACAAAGGCTTCATCAAACTGAATGAGTTAGGAAAGCCACAACGGACATATCCCTCTGCCCCCAATTCAATGGAGTCAGGAATTATTATCAATTTCAAACAGACCCACAGTTGATCAGTTTTCCTGGAGCCCATATGCTTGTCATCATGAAAGGGCTTTATGTGATTTAAGCAACTTAATAGCAACAAAAGGATGTTTCTTCTGTTCTCATTATCTAGGTGTTTAAAAATATTAGAGATAAGCCTTCAACAGGAATACAGTCTATACACTAGAGTGCTCTGCCAAAAGATGACTTTTCCCTCTGCTGCTCTTTGACCTCGTTCACCTCTTCACACACCCCCCACACTCCCACCCTCATCTCCCTGATTTGTTTTTAACTCCTAGTCATCCAGGCTTCCCTGGTTGCTCAGTGGTAAAGAATCTGCTTACCAGTGCAGGGAACGATGGTTGATCCCTGATGGAAAGATCCCACAGAGAAGGAAATGGCAATCTGCTCCAGTACTGTTGCCTAGGAAACTTCATGGATGGAGGAGCCTGGTGGGCTACAGTCTATGGGGTCGCAAAACAGTCAGACACAACTTAGCGACTACATAATGATAAGCCAGTCTTCCAAGTCTTGATGTAGCATAGGCACTGGTGCTAAACAGCCTGGGTTGAAAACTCAGCTCTAAGACATATTATTTGCGCCAATTTAACAGGGAGTTTAACAGCTCTGTGCCTCAGTTTTCTTCGTTGGTAAAATGGACACAATGATAATGTGGCAGAAAGAATAATGGCACCCAAAGTCATCCTTAATTCCCAGAACCTGTGAATATGCTGCTGCTGCTGCTGCTGCTAAGTCGCTTCAGTCATGTCCGACTCTGTGCGACCCCTAGATAGCAGCCCACCAGGCTCCTCCGTCCCTGGGATTCTCCAGGCAAGACACTGGAGTGGGTTGCCATGTCCTTCTCCAATGCATGAAAGTGAGGAGTGAAAGTGAAGTCGCTCAGTCGTGTCCGACTTTTAGCGACCCCATGGGCTGCAGCCTATCAGGCTCCTCCACCCATGGGATTTTCTGAGCAAGAGTACTGGAGTGGGTTGCCATTGCCTTCTCCTGTGAATATGCTACCTTACCTAGAAAATGGACTTTTGACTGAGGTTATAGACCTGTTGGTGAACAATTATCCTAGATTGTCCTGTGCAGGGCCTGTCAAAATACCTGAGTCCTTAAAATCAAACATGATTTCCTAGGAGTGATCAAGAGAAAGATGCTACTGCAGAAGAAGGACTTGCTGGGTAATTGTGAATGTAGGACCTAAATATCCCTGAAAATTGGCTTCCCCTGATTAGCTGAGTTACATGTCACCAAAAGTGCAATATATCACCAAAAAGTACTGAAGAAGAACGTCATGATTCTAAGAATTTTCTAGTAGCCACTTTCTTTTAAAGTAAAAATATATATAAACATAATTTTAATAATATATTCTATTTAATATAAATGTATTAAAATATTATTTTAGCACATGATCAGGTTAAAAATTGTTAATGAGATATTTTATTATTTTTGTACTAAGTCTTTGAAATTGAAGAGTATTTTATACTTACAAGTCACCTAAGTTTGAACAACCTACATTTCATGGGCTCAATTGCAGCTTAAGGAGCATAAAAGGAAGGGCCTCTGGGCTGAGGGACACTAGCATCAGTTCAGTTCAGTTCAGTCGCTCAGTCGTGTCTGACTCTTTGCGACCCCATGAATTGCAGCACGCCAGGCCTCGCTGTCCACCACCAACTCCCGGAATTCACTCAGACTCACGTCCATCAAGTCCGTGATGCCATCCAGCCATCTCATCCTCTGTCGTCCCCTTCTCCTCATGCCCCCAATCCCTCCCAGCATCAGAGTCTTTTCCAATGAGTCAGCTCTTAACATGAGGTGGCCAGAGTACTGGAGTTTCAGCTTTAGCACCATTCCTTCCAAAGAAATCCCAGGGTTGATCTCCTTCAGAATGGACTGGTTGGCTCTCCTTGCAGTCCAAGGGACTCTCAAGAGTCTTCTCCATCACCACAGTTCAAAAGCATCAATTCTTCGGCGCTCACCTTTCTTCACAGTCCAACTCTCACATACATACATGACCACTGGAAAAACCATAGCCTTAACTAGATGGACCTTTGTTGGCAAAGTAATGTCTCTGCTTTTAATATGCTATCTAGGTTGGTCCTAACTTTCCTTCCAAGGAGTAAGCGTCTTTTAATTTCATGGCTGCAGTCACCATCTGCAGTGATTTTAGAGCCCCCCAAAATAAATTCTGACACTGTTTCCACCATTTCCCCATCTATTTCCCATGAAGTGATGGGACCAGATGCCATGATCTTAGTTTTCTGAATGTTGAGCTTTAAATCAACTTTTTCACTCTCCTCTTTAACTTTCAGCAAGAGGCTTTTAGTTCTTCTTCACTTTCTGCCATAGGGTGGTGTCAACTGCATAACAAGTGTTTACATAGCTGTAATTGTATAAACACTGACTAGTCAACATTAGACATAACTATTTTAAGAGAAAAAGGAGATAGGAAGTGGACCTGTGAAAGTGGTGGTGTGGTGATGCTGTGAAAAAAAGTTAAATCTTGATTTTTTTTTTTTTTAGTTTATTCATTATGGAGAGTGGAGAAGTAACAATATAAGCATGTTCAGAGATGTGAAGGCAAATATCAAAAGAAACCATTAAAATTGTTGAATGTGGTCACTACAGGGGAATTAGGATGGGCTAGGCATGAAGAATGACTCTTGGTTTGCTAATTGGTGTTGTGGACCATTTAACTAGTATTATATGCATGTACAACTTTCATAAAATAAATACTAAACAACAAAAACAAAAAGAAGATAAGAAGATGCAATGTGATCTTGCACTGTGCTTTGTCCCCTCTCTGCTGCCATGCCTGATAATCACGTGGCATCAAAGGGGTGATCACCTACAGGGGGTCTGGGGGAGTCCTACAGAAGCTTCCCCAGCAACCTCAGGACAGCAGCAGCCCACCATGATTCTTGTTCTTCTTAGAAAGCTCCTCAAAGAGGCATCGTGGCCATGAATAAAGCATTCAGGACATTCACCTTCCAGGGGTACCCACGAGGAGGGAAGCAGAGGAAGCACACAAAGAAGGACTTTGGCTGAGCAAAGGGAACAGGTCACCCACAGAAACTGGCCTTGAGATTGACTCCTGTTCCCTAGACCCCAAGATCCTGGGAAATAACAGATCAGTCTACTCTTTTCCCTTAACTGTTAAAAGCCAGGGTGCTACAATGTGAATATCTGTGTCCCCCTAAATTCACATATTGAAACCTAAATTCACACATCCCCAAGGAGATGCTATTAGGAAGTAGAGCCATTGGGAAGTGATCAGGCCCTGAGGGGAGAACCCTTAGAAATGGGATTAGCACCCTTATGAAAGAAGCTACAAGAGCCCCATTGCCTCTTCTGCCCTGTGAGGTTACAGCAAGAAAACAAAACAAAAACAAAGCAAAAAAAAAAAAGCTGTCTAGGAAGCCAACTCTAACCAGACACCACATCTGCCAGCACATTGATCTTGGATTTCTTAGCTTTCAGAATTGTGAGTAATAAATGTTTGTTTTCAAGCCATCTAGTTTATTTTATTTTATTTTATTTTATTTTTAGTTATAGCAGTCTGAATGGATTAAGACACAGGCTCTTTATAATCAGGAATGAACACAAAGTTATTCTGATATTGTAATTTGTGTAATGGGATCTTGTCTTTCCTGGAATGTGAGCTGGTCACCAGGATTCCACCAAGCAGAAGATAGGGAAGTTCTACCAGATGCTCAGCAAAGAGAATGCCTTGTCCTAAATCCAGATGTGGCTCCTGGACTCTGTCAGTCTGCAGTGAACACAGCAGATGAGAGAGGAACAAAACGCTATAAAGCAGATTAGCTAAATGCTCCTAGTAACGTGCACTGGGCCTCCCAGTGGCTCAGTGGTAGAGAATCTGCCTACCAATGCAGGAGATGTAGGCTTGATCCCTGGGTTGGGAGGATCCCCTGGAGAAGGAGATGGCAACCTATTGTAACATTCTTGCCTGGGAAAAACCCATGGACAGAGGAGCCTGGTAGACTGCAGTCCACGGGGTCACAAAGAGTCAGGCAGGAACTGAGGAACTACAGGAACTAAGGAGCAGAAGATCTCATTCTCTCCCACATATTCAGAGAAGATCTCATGGCTGATGCTGACTTAGGGGCAACTGCAAAGTTTCCATAGGCAAAAGTGGTGGGAAAAGAACATTCCAGACAGAGAGAGCAGCTGGAATAAAGATAATGGAATCTGGAAAGACAAGATTCAGTTTGAGTGCCAGCTATGTGCCATTGTCAATATCATCTTCATTATGGTCCAGTTTCTCCCTTCTATATATATATACTGGGTCACAGGTGATTCTATGGCAGTGCCAAGATTCAAGTCCAGGTCTGTATGAGGCCAAAATCTGTGCTTTCTCTGTGCTACCTATTACACAGATGTAAGAAAATGCAAGGATATTCAGCAAATGACTGTGGGTTACCTTAAAGCCAGACTAGATAAAACTCAAGTGCGGGTATTTTGAAGTTAATCCCAGGAAACTTTGGTAAGGAACTGGGGGAAAAAAGACAGGGCAGGAAGGGGACCAATAGATGGTCTATTACTAAACAAGTTTCCCATGAAGGTAAGTAGGACTGAATTCTGCTAGGGAATTCTGGGATTCAATGTATAACCTGCACCTGAGGAGCTCGGTAATTAGGTTTTCCATCCATTGACTGAAGAATGCTGGGGATGAGCAGGGAGCATTAATTCCTCAACATCTCCAACCTGCCATATAGAAGACAAAATAAGCTCTGGAAGCCACAGAAAACTGTCAGGCAAAGAAATGCAGATGCTGGAAATTGGACAGATGTGTGCTAAAGTGGTCAGGGGAGGGAACATAGGGAGGGGCCCAAGGGTGACTACCACAGAAACACAAGTTACAAGAAAGCTCCACAGAGGCAAGGTCGATGTCTCCTCTGTTTACCCCTGTCTGCCCACTACCTAGCACAGAAGAGATGCTCAATAAAGTCTGTGGAAGGAAGGAGGAGAGGGAGAAAGGGAAGACTGAGGAGAAACAGAAGCTGGCTATGACATTGCACATTCCAGGAGACTAGCAAAGAGGCCAAAAGGAAGAGTGTAAATGTCTTGAAAGACTTTATTCAGTATGCACTGGAAAGCATTTGAAAGTTTTAGAGCAGGAAACAGACAGAACTTAGGAAGCAGATTTTAATGAAGATGAATCTGGCACTCTTCTGTTAAGAAAATGTTGATCAATCTCTGTGAGTCAAGAAGTTCTTCATTTTCTAGTAAGCATGGAGCAAAAAGTAAAAGATTTACATTGCTGAAGAACATCTTTAAGTTATCTCATCATTCATTAAGAAGAACAGCTGCTGAATATCATCAGCTTCCTAGGAATATTTCTTACTCCTGTCTGAAGGTGCGAAGAGGAGTATTCATCAAGAAACCAAAATTGGCAGGGGCCCTCTGGTGAGAGCCACCCTCTTGTAACTGCCAAGACCATGGAAGAAGCAACAAAGAGCAGGCCCCAGGTTGCATCTCACAATCACACCTTTCCCCTGAGGTGCCAAACTGCAAGAACAGAACACAGGAGATGACTCTTGTAAATACTGGGGATAGAATCATGAACGGACTCCAAGCAGGACAGGATCTATATGGAAGTACGGACTCTATTATAGCATCTCCTAAAACTCAACATTCAAAAAACGAAGATCATGGTATCTGGTCCTATCACTTCATGGCAAACAGATGGGGGAAAATGGAAATAGTGTCAGATTTCATTTGCTATTTATGGGCTACAAAATCAATGCAGACATAGACAGCAGCCATGAAACTAAAAGATGCTTGCTCCTTGGAAGAAAAGCTATGACAAACCTAGATAGTGTATTAAAAACAGAGACATTAGTTTGCCAACAAAGGTCCATCTAGTCAAAACTATGACTTTTCCAGAAGTCATGTATGGATGTGAAGAGTTGGACCATAAAGAAAGCAGAGCACCAAAGAACTGATGCTTTTGAAATGTGGAGCTGGAGAAGACTGTTGAGAGTCCCTTGGACTGCAAGGATACCAAGCCAGTCAATCTTAAAAGAAATCAACCCTAAATAGTCATTGGAAGGACTGGTGCTGAATCTGAAGCTCCAATACTTTAGCCACCTGATGCAAAGAGCCAATTCATCGGAAAAGACCCTGGTGCTGGGAAAGACTGAGGGCAGGAGGAGAAGGGGGTGATAGAGGATGAGATGGTTGGATGGCATCACTGACTCAATGGACATGAGTTTGAGCAAATGCAGGGAGACAGTGAAGGACAGGGAAGCCCTGCATGCTACAGTCCATCAGGCCACAAAGATTCGGATACGACTTAGTGACTGAACAACAACGACTGATGATAAACTCAGGGCCCCTAAGAAACAACAGTTCCCAAATCCCTTTTCTACAATTCAGCAATCCCCAAACTCTGAAAACTGATTTACTCTGACAGATTTGTGACAAACTCATTTGGCATTAAAACCTGACCTTACTGTAAAGTTCATTCATGATCTTTTTTAAAAAATCCTAATTTAGGTAAACATTTATTCATTTTCTTCTAGAAAAAAAAATGCTACTCTGAATAAAATACACTTGACTTCCCAGGATATCAGATAAAGGATTGTGGACCTATAATTAGAAGGTGACTCCTTGTCTCTTAAGTTAAACTTTCTCCCATATCTCGCTCAAAGAAAGCTGTTCTGCCTGTGGACATACATGTAGGGGTCAGAGATTATCCAACACAGGATATTCTAGGAGCTAGGGAGGGGTACACTTTCTGAGTACCACGACTGGGGATGTCCATGCCTCTAGTGGCTCAAGTTAGCTCCAAAGGGGAGCGTGTGCTGCTATCAGCCAGGTAAACCTCACCACCTGGTCTGAGTGCAGGCTCTAATTTTTCAAGCATTAGAGACTGATGGACTTCCCAATAGAAAGCACTATTGTTAGAAGTGCACTTTCCTTCCCAGAATAGCGCTTGTATCCAGAAACATCTCTATTACATTAATCAATATTTTTTTCATCCCAAACCAACCCAAAACAAATTAAAAGGCAATAAACTGGATTGGGGGTGGTGGGAAGGAGGTAATGTTTGCAACATGATTCATCTGGTGAAATAACGATACTTGGGAATTGGATGACCTGACATCAGATTCCAGATGTGCCACTTTTCAGCTGTGCAGAAGGAAATGGAAACCCACTCCAGTGTTCTTGAATCCCAGGGACGGCAGAGCCTGGTGGGCTGCTGTCTATGGGGTCGCACAGAGTTGGACACAACTGAAGTGACTTAGCAGCAGCAGCAGCAGCAGCAGCTGTGTAATCATACACAAGTTGCTTAACCTCCCCAGGTCTTCATTTGAACATTCACAAAATACATAATATATTATTTACCTCATAGGTTTGGTATGAGGATTAAAAGCAAAAACATTGTAAAGCTCCTAAAAGAGTGTATTAGCACAAAGTGCTTACATAACATTGTTCAGTTCAGTCACTCAGCTGTGTCCAGCTCTTTGCAACCTCATGAACTGTAGCACACCAGGCCTCACTGTCCATCATCAGCTCCTGGAGTTTACCCAAACTCATGTCCATCAAGTCGGTGATGCCATCCAACACGCTCATCATCTGTCATCCACTTCTCCCGCCCGCAATCTTTCCCAGCATCAGAGTCTTTTCCAAATGAGTCAGTTCTTTGCATCAGGTGGCCAAAGTATTGGAGTTTCAGTTTCAGTATCAGTCCTTCCAATGAATATTCAGGGCTGATTTTCTTTAGAATGGACTGGCTGGATCTCCTTGCAGTTCAAGGGACTCTCAAGAATCTTCTCCAACACCACAATTCAAAAGCATAAGTTCTTTCGTGCTCAGCTTTCTTCACAGTCCAAGTCTCATACCCATAAATGACTATTGGAAAAACAATAACCTTGACTAGATGGACCTTTGTTGACAAAGTAATGTCTCTGCTTTTGAATATGCTATCTAGGTTGGTCATAACTTTTCTTCCAAAGAACAAGCATCTTTTAATTTCATGGCTGCATTCACCATCTGCAGTGATTTTGGAGCCCCAAAAAATAGTCTGACACTGTTTCCCCATCTATTTGCCATGAAGTGATGGGACCAAATGCCATGATCTTCGTTTTCTGAATGTTGAGCTTTAAGCCCACTTTTTCACTCTCCTCTTTCACTTTCATCAAGAGGCTTTTTAGTTCCTCTTCACTTTCTGCCATAAGGGTGTTGTCATCTGCATATCTGAGGTTATTGATTTCTCCCAGCAATCTTGATTCCAGCTTGTGCTTCTTCCAGCCCAGCGTTTCTCATTATGTACTCTGCATAGACGTTAGATAAGCAGGGTGACAATATACAGCCTTGATGTACTCCTTTCCTATTTGGAACCAGGCTGTTGTTCCATGTCCAGTGCTAACTGTTGCTTCCTGACCTGCATATAGGCTTCTCAAGAGGCAGGTCAGGTGGTCTGGTATTCCTATCTCTTTCAGAATTTTCCACAGTTTATTGTGATCCACACAGTCAAAGGCTTTATCATAGTCAATAAAGCAGAAATAGCTATTTTTCTGGAACTTTCTTATTTTTTCAATGATCCAACAGACGTTGACAATTTGGTCTCTGGTTCCCCTGCCTTTTCTAAAACGAGCCTAGACATCTGGAAGTTCATGGTTCATGTACTGTTGAAGCCTGGCTTGGAGAATTTTGAGCATTACTTTACTAGCATGTGTAAGGAAGTAAGTAAGTAAGTAAGTAAAGTCACTCAGTCATGTCCTACTCTTTGTGACCCCGTGGACTGCAGCCCATCAGGCTCCTCAATCCATGGGATTCTCCAGGCAAGAATACTGAAGTGGGTTGCCATTTCCTTACTAGCATGTGAGATGAGTATAATTCTGCAGTAGTCTGAACATTCTTTGGCATCGCCTTTCTTTGGGATTGGAATGAAAGCTGACCTTTCCCAGTCCTGTGGCCACTGCTGGGTTTTCCAAATTTGCTGGCATATTGAGTGCAGCACTTGCACAGCATCATCTTTCAGGTTTTGATATAGCTCAACTGGAATTCCATCACCTCCACTAGCTTTGTTTGTAGTGATGCTTTCTAAGGCACACTCGACTTCGCATTCCAGAATGCCTGGCTCTAGATGAGTGACCACACCATCGTGATTATCTGGGTTGTGAAGATCTTTTGTATAGTTCTTCTGTGTATTCTTGCCACCTTTTCTTAATATCTTCTACTTCTGTTAGGACCATACCATTTCTGTCCTTTAGCCCATCTTTGCATGCAATGTTCCCTTGGTATCTCTAATTTTCTTGAAGAGATCTCTAGTCTTTCCCAATCTGTAGTTTTCCTCTATTTCTTTGCACTGATCATTGAGGAAGGCTTTCTTATCTCTTCTTGCTATTCTTTGGAACTCTGCATTCAGATGCTTATGTCTTTCCTTTTCTCCTTGGATTTTGGTTTCTCTTCTTTTCTCAGCTATTTGTAAGGCTTCCTCAGACAGCCATTTTGCTTTTTTGCTTTTCTTTTCCACGGGGATGATCTTGATCCCTGTCTCCTGTACAATGTCATGAACCTCATTCCATAGTTGATCAGGCACTCTGTCTATCAGATCTAGTCCCTTAAATCTATTTCTCACTTCTACTGTGTAATCATAAGGGATTCGATTTAGGTCATACCTGAATGGTCTAGTGGTTTTCCCTACTTTCTTCAATTTAAGTCTGAATTTGGCAATGAGGAGTTCATGATCTGAGCCACAGTCACTTCCCAGTCTTGTTTTTGCTGACTGTATAGAGCGTCTCCATCTTTGGCTGCAAAGAATATAATCAATCTGATTTTGGTGTTGATCATCTGGTGATGTCCATGTGTAGAGTCTTCTCTTGTGTTGTTGGAAGAGGGTGTTTGCTATGACTAGTGCATAACATTAACCTTTTTATTAAAAGAATTACTTAAAATCACAAGAAAAATATGAGTACTCTAATAGAAGAAACGAGTAAAGGATAGTGTAAGCAATTTAGGAAAGAAGAATAGACAATAGCAAAAATATCTGTCAAAATATCTGAAAAACACTCAGCCTCACTAGTATTCAAGATATGCAGAATGAAACAAATTACCCATTTCCCACCTATCAGATTGGCCCATAGTAAAAGTAAAACCCCACTGTAGTGCTGTAAGTGTGCCACCCCCAAAACTAATTGTATAGAATGCAAAGGTCACATGATTATGAAGATAATGAAATGACTCCCAGAGCCTATTGTAGAGAACCACCCCTAAATTGTCATAACTGCAGGATTCCAATGACCCTCCTATTGGTGAAGAGCAGCTTATACCTGCTGATGACATGAACAGACATACCTTTTCTGAGGGACTTTTGGCACTCTGTATGTTAACGGTCTTAAAAAGTTTCTTAACTGGGGACCAATGATTCTACATCTAGCAATTTATTATAAAATAGACCAAAGTTCACACCAAGATTCATGATTAAGGATTTTAACCCTAGCTCTATTTAATAGTTGAAAATTCAAGTTATCCTAAATGTTTTAAAGTACAACCTCACTTAAATGAATAACATTATTTTTAAGTTAAAAAAATTCTATGAGTTTGTCTAAATTATGTTTTTAGTATTTAGTGGTACAGGTAAACTGAACAAAACTGTTATACATATACATATATATTAATATATAAGTATAGTCTGAATTTGTGTTTGTGTATTTGTATTTGTGTGTGGAAGGGCTTAGCTGTCAGAGTAGGGTTATTATTTTGAATTTAATCTCCAGCTTCCATTTTATCCCTTGTACTGAATTATTTCTCGCTTGAATTAACTAGATTGGACCCTGTCCTTGACAGCTGAGCCAGAAATGATATCCCAGCCATATAGCAAAACCAACAGAATTATGTTAGAAATGCAGCTCTTTTTCACTCAAACTTGTCTCAGCTGCATGACGTCTTCCAAGACTTGGTAGCCATCAGGGAAAATAATAAACCTCAAAGTCTGTCCTCAAAAGAGAAATATTTCTTACCATTGCCAAGAGTGCCCAATAAAGGTTGAAAAAGATCTTTTAGCAATGACAACACTGTAGGAACCATTACATTGCCTCCAAACGTAATTCTGTTTAAAAGAAAAACACTCATTGAGATACAGAATTCTTGGCCAGTTTGTCAGGAAGTCAGCGTATGTTCATACAGTGACCATGGGAGACAATAGAAGTAAAACAGAGAGAGAATACAGAGTATCTATTTTCAAGTAGCTCCCAGTCAGACATGGCAGCCAAGAATCATGCCAACTGCAATAAATGCTCTGTGGGTTATACACGAAGGGCAAGTACTTAGCCTTGCTCTCCACATAGCCAGGTGCTTCACTGCTCAGATGGCCCTAATCCACAGGCTCACTCCTAAATCCACAGAAATTTAATTGGAACACTTAATATCCATGTGTCCTCAACAGAATCATGTCGTGATAATCCCAAAGAGCAAAGGGCTTTTAGTAGCTGGCAAGTCAAGATCAGTAGGTTTCTACCAGGGACGTGTGTTTAACAGGGGGAATCTGAGTATAGGAAAACAGTATGGAATCAACCTTATCTCTAAAAACAAGACAGAATTCAAACAGGTGAGGCCTTTTAGTTAAAATACCAGAGACTGGGCTCCTCCACCTGAGCCATGCTCCTGTCGTGCAGACAGCCTTCCTTCCTAGAGACATTACCCTTGCAGTCTTCTTTTGTGAACTTAAAAAACAGTCACAATCTGAAAGTTGAGAGTTGTTTTATTTGGTGAGAATTTTTAGCCCTTTGAATCAGAGGAGCAACATCCCAAGTTACCCTAAGGAAGCAAGGGGGAAAGCTAGGTTATATGACAGCTTTGCAACAAAGAGCAGGGAGTCAGAACATCAAAAGATTACTGTAAGTTAAAGAAATCAGATATCCTAACTTAGGGAATTTAGCACTTTTCTATGTATGGAAAGACGCAAGCGTCTGGGCTCACTGAAATCATTCCCTTGATGTGCATCTCACCTGTCTGGGGCCAGTAGCCTATGTTTTTACATCCTGAGTTTCCTCAGGGCTCACCATAGGGAGTGGATACATTCTGATGGCTACTAAATGGCAGGTATTCTTGCCTTCCTGAGTCTCTTCAGGGCTCACCAGCTCACCATCCTTGGTGACTGCAATTGCTGATGACTGTGACACCCTTTGTTTACTGACACAGCAAGAAATATTCTGTTTCTCACTTTTAATCCAGTACATTTTTGTATACCATCCCTTCAATAAGTTCTCCTCTATTTTCCCCATTTGACTGTGTCCCTTGTTTCCCAAGGAAACTCCCCTGGAAAGTTGTTCAGAGAAAGTTGTCTCAGTGTTTGAACAGGGTCACTGAGAAGTTAATTCACCTGTTCTTCAAACATCTCAGTTAGCTCAGCTTCTGTCTGCAAAGGATCCTAGCAGAGATCGTCATTTCTCTAATGGAATCACGAAGGGTTAGAGCCAGTGAGTGTGACATTAGCTTTAGATAAGAAAGTGGAGTAGGTTTGCCCAGTATGCCAATTTACCTGAGGATCAAAGGGTAACTTGCTGTCTTACTCCCTAGTCTGAGAGCCTGGGGCTTAATGAATTACACAGCTACCAGACTTCACATCTGCTACCACGTGCAAGGTATGAAAAGGGCTTTTCTTCTTTGGATCCTACCTTTTCACTAAAGTCTCATCCCCATCCAGTTAATTGCCACAATGCTACTCAAGGAGTAGGGCAGGATCACTGCTGCTGTGCAAGCTGATGAGGAGCCTGCACCAAAATACACCAGCAAAGCTCAGATAACTGACTTTTTTTTTTTTCCCAGTAGCAAGACTTTCCTCATGAAAGAAGCATGTGTTGATTCATATCCTCTCATAAGCCCTTTTTCTCGCCAGAGACAGGGAACAAACATTTCCCAGATTGGTATTTGGGTACTCGGGGCAGCACTGACAGAGTACTGTGAGATTCGATCTGGCCTTTAAACTAGCTCAGCCTTTCTCAAGTTGTAGTTCAGGGATCCTAACCCTGTCTATTAAGATTGGGAAACAGAGAATCACAAAGCACATGACCATGTTATCAGTCTAATATGCCCTTCAAGGAAAGAATATGCTTACTTTTTGCTTAGCATAGAATTTCTATGCTTGTTTGAAATGATTTTGTCATGTCACGGCTATTACCATTTGTGAAAACACTGGTGTTCTCTGAAACACCCTTCAGGAAATGCTCAACTTGCTGAACCCTGTAGTCTCCCGGGAAGATATTTATCTTCTTTAACTATCAATTAATGTCTTATATCTGAATAGTTTCATAATTAATGTACTTTAATATGCATTCTCCCAGTGAGTTTCAAGGTTATATTTTGAGAAACAGGGAAGGAATTATACATCTCAGTCTACACAGGAGTATTTGGGAAGGGGTCAGAGCGTCAGCAGATTGCATGGTTTGCTCAAAGTCAACTGTGGGAAAAGTGAAGCTGGAATTTCACACTCAAACCATCAAACTCCAAAATCTATAATATATTCCCTACAAAACACACTGAGCTAGAAGGAATCTGAGAGAGTAATACATCTAATTAAGAAAATAATACTCCCTCTAGCAAAGGAGCCATTCAGTGCTAACCCAGTGCTGATATAATTTTTAGATGTGAAGTATGATAATTAAAGCTGTTTCTTTATACCACTTTGACTCTTGTCTCTTATTACGGTCAAATAGAGTTTCCCAATATCTTGTTTTCTCCAAATCCCAGAATGGGTCATAGTCTTCTTCTAAAGTAGAGTGAAAGATCAGGGACAGAATGTCACAGACTCTGGACTTCTCAGTTAGTTCATAATATAAAGCACCATATTTTCACGTAATGACTCATCCCTTCATTCATTTGTTCATTCATTCAGTAAACTTTTCTTGAGTTTCTATTCTGGGTCAGGCATTGCGGTAGGATCTGAGGGAACATAATGAATAAAATATTAATACAATTTCTCACCCAAGTCAAATATGATGTATAATGATCATTAACAAACATGTATTGAGCATATTGTATAGAAGCACTGGGACTAGGCACTTCAGGGACCAACTATATAACAGGGTCTGATGTGGCAGGATTCTGGTCCTTCAAGGGTTCAGTCTCCTTGGGAAGATAGCTATGCATATAAAATGCTAAGTAACATTTAGCAACGCTAAGTGCCAGTTAAGTGGTATGAAAAGTGCAACCAGCATTCCAGAGATAGGGAGATCACTCTTGGTCCAAGCAGGTGGGGAGGTTGTCACAGTGACATAATTGTGGGCAAAGCTAATAATAACTCTATTATAAACCACAGCATTGCAAGGGAGATGGAATTGTTCTTTTGAGAGAATCTTTTAGTTAAATTGACCTCACGGAAATAAATCCAGCACTTAAAGAGTTTCAGGTTTCATTTATTTCATAAGGGTTCATTTGTGGGTAGCTAGTTCCTGAAATAAGAAACTCATGTCTGTAGGTTAGAGTCATCTTGAATGGGAGAGATGAAAGTTCATTATTCTTTTGAAAGTTATTCAACATTTATTGTGCTTGGCACTTTTTAAATAAGGAAAATAACCCTAAACTGGACAGTTTAGATTACATTGTTATCTGTGAGAGGCTTTTCTCATGTAATTACTTTGTGATAGCTCAATAATTATAAGGAAGACCTGAATTTTTTTCTGTCACTGAAAATAACTGCCTCTCCTGCATTGGAAAAACAACAAACAAACAAACTTGACTTCCTCTTTTAATTTTCTCATTCTCAAATAATCTATCAAAAGTTTATCCCACCTCCAATAAATTCTAAATAACTTAAAAATGAAAATGTCATTGATGATGCATCTATTTCTATAGGTTTATTTTTTTAAGTTTGTGTATCACACTCTGTTAGTTTTAGAGAAATTATGATAACTTAACATCTTATATTTATGTGATTACATTCTATGTGGAAAATCAAGTCCATGCTTAATGAAAAATTTTGACATGTATTTAAGTTCTTAGAATATGCAATGCCAATATTTGACTCTATTTGACTCAATTTCAACCAACAAAATATGCTTGCAAATTTGAGATACCATATAAGATGCCTCTGATACCCTTTGAATTTTCACAAAGAATGACACAGGCTTGCACAGATAAGACATGTCAGAGGTTTCCTCCCTTCCAAGAAGAACAGCTAAAAGAAGAAGAAGATAAAAGCCAAGCAAAACAAACAAAAAAAAAACTGGGTATCATTAATTTTTTTAACTTTTAAACTTGAAAGCTAACAAGATCATGAAGATTTAATCTGCAAAAATCTAGAAGTCAAATCCAGAGAGGTAAACTAAGCATTGGAAGCTACTTTGACCTGAGTTGCAATTGTCAAACCCGAAGACATATGCAAAGTTGAGGTGCTGTTTTGGTGGCCTCAAAAATCAGATGGAAGAAGTCAAGGCCAGGGTCCCACCAAAACTGGAGAGTCTCATTTCTTCACCAAATATAATGAACTAGGATCCAAAGGCCTATACCAGCAGGCAAGTGAAAAGCCAGAAGTACACCAGCCCTTGTGTGAGTTTATGATCACCTGGATAATGTAAGGAGCCACAGCCTTGAAGGATCATTCCTAAATTATTTTTGAATATAGTGACCAGTACATGGTCAAATATGATTAGTTGCATATACTAGACATCTTGAGTGAGAATACAAAGAAATGAACCAGATCACAGAGACTTCAAAATTAAATGAGAAAGTACACACTATAAAATATCTATGGTTTCTTATGTTTAGAAAAAAAATAAACAGATCTCCAAGCTATAAAAAACTATAAAAAGGCCAAGAGAACTACCAAATTTTTGTGAAAGCAAAAGAATAAAAGGCATTCAAACACCTCCAAACATATTCGGTTACATACAACAGAGATGTACCATAACATATTGAGAAATTTGTATGAATTGCCAAATTGCTCCAATTACAAGCCTGAATTAGCCCAAGTAAAGTGACCGGGAGGAGTAACTCCACGTCCAAGGAGCGGTGGCTGCACAGGCACAGGAGGGCCTACAGGAGCTATCCCATGATGAAGGTCAGGAAGGGTGGCGGTGAGGAGATACCCCTCATCCAAGGTAAGGAGCAGCAGCTGCACTTTGCTGGAGCAGCCGTGGAGAGATACCCCACACCCAAAGTAAGAGAAACCCAAGTAAGATGGTAAGCGTTGCAAGAGGACATCAGAAGGCAGACACACTGAAACCATACTCACAGAAAACTAGTCAATCTAATCACACTAGGACCACAGCCTGTCTAACTAAATGAAACTAAGCCATGCCCGCGGGGAAACCCAAGACGGGCAGGTCATGGTGGAGAGGTCTGACAGAATGAGGTCCACTGGAGAAGGGAATGACGAACCACTTCAGTATACTTGCCTTGAGAACCCCATGAACAGTATTAAAAGGCAAAATGATAGGATACTGAATGAGGAACTCCCCAGGTCAGTAGGTGCCCAATATACTACTGGAGATCAGTAGAGAAATAACTCCAGAAAGAATGAAGAGATGGAACTAAAGTAAAAAAAAAATACCCAGTTGTGGATGTGACTGGTGATAGAAGCAAGGTCCAATGCTGTAAAAAGCAATATTGCATAGGAACCTGGAATGTCAGGTCTATGAATCAAAGCAAATTTGAAGTGGTCAAACAATAGATGGCAAGAATGAACATCGACATTCTAGAAATCAGCAAACTAAAATGGACTAAAATGGGTGAATTTAACTCAGATGACCATTATATCTACTACTGCAGGCAGGAATCCCTCAGAAGAAATGGAGTAGCCATCATGGTCAAATAAAGAGTCCGAAATGCAGTACTTGGATGCAATCTCAAAAACGACAGAATGATCTCTGTTCGTTTCCAAGGCAAATCATTCAATATCACAGTCATCCAAGTCTATGCCCCAACCAGTAATGCTGAAGAAGCTGAAGTTGAATGGTTCTATGAAGACCTACAAGACCTTTTAGAACTAACACCCAAAAAAGATGTCCTTTTCATTATAGGGGACTGGAATGCCAGAGTAGGAAGTCAAGAAACACCTGGAGTAACAGGCAAATTTGGCCTTGGAATGCGGAATGAAGCAGGGCAAAGACTCATAGAGTTTTGCCAAGAAAATGCACTGGTCATAGCAAACACCCTCTTCCAACAACACAAGAGAAGACTCTACACATGGACATCACCAGATGGTCAACACCGAAATCAGATTGATTATATTCCTTGCAGCCAAACATGGTGACGCTCTATACAATCAACAAAAACAAGACCAGGAGCTGACTGTGGCTCAGATCATGAATTCCTTATTACCAAATTCAGACTTAAATTGAAGAAAGTAGGGGAAACCACTAGACCATTCAGGTATGACCTAAATCAAATCCCTTATGATTATACAGTGGAAGTGAGAAATAGATTTAAGGGCCTAGATCTAATAGATAGAGTGCCTGATGAACTATGGAATGAGGTTCGTGACACTACAAGTCCCTGTCTCCCTATAGAGGAGACAGGGATCAAGACCATCCCCATGGAAAAGAAATGCAAAAGAGCAAAATGGCTGTCTGGGGAGGCCTTACAAATAGCTGTGAAAAGAAGAGAAGTGAAAAGCAAAGGAGAAAAGGAAAGATATAAGCATCTGAATACAGAGTTCCAAAGAATAGCAAGAAGAGATAAGAAAGCCTTCTTCAGTGATCAATGCAAAGAAATAGAGGAAAAGAACAGAATGGGAAAGACTAGAGATCTCTTCAAGAAAATTAGAGATACCAAGGGAACATTTCATGCAAAGATGGGCTCGATAAAGGACAGAAATGGTATGGACCTAACAGAAGCAGAGATATTAAGAAGAGGTGGCAAGAATACACAGAAGAACTGTACAAAAAGATCTTCATGACCCAGATAATCACGATGGTGTGATCACTCATCTAGAGCCAGACATCTTGGAATGTGAAGTCAAGTGGGCCTTAGAAAGCATCACTACGAACAAAGCTAGTGGAGGTGATGGAATTTCAGTGGAGCTATTTCAAATTCTTAAAGATGATGCTGTGAAAGTGTTGCACTCAATATGCCAGCAAATTTGAAAAACTCAGCAGTGGCCACAGGACTGGAAAAGGTCAGTTTTCATTCTAATCCCAAAGAAAGGCAATGCCAAAGAATGCTCAAACTACCACACAATTGCACTCATCTCACATGCTAGTGAAGTAATGCTCAAAATTCTCCAAGCCAGGCTTCAACAATACGTCAACCGTGAACTTCCTGATGTTCAAGCTGGTTTTAGAAAAGGCAGAGGAACCAGAGATCAAATTGCCAACATCCGCTGGATCATGGAAAAAGCAAGAGAGTTCCAGAAAAAACATCTCTTTCTGTTTTATTGACTATGCCAAAGCCTTTGACTGTGTGGATCACAATAAACTGTGGAAAATTCTGAAAGAGACGGGAATACCAGACCACCTAACCAGCCTCTTGAGAAATCTGATGCAGGTCAGGAAGCAACAGTTAGAACTGGATATGGAACAACAGACTGGTTCCAAATAGGAAAAGGAGTACGTCAAGGCTGTCTATTGTCACCCTGCTTATTTAACTTCTATGCAGAGTACATCATGAGAAACACTGGACTGGAAGAAGCACAAGCTGGAATCAAGATTGCAGGGAGAAATATCAATAACCTCAGATATGCAGATGACAACACCCTTATGGCAGAAAGTGAAGAGGAGCTAAAAAGCCTCTTGATGAAAGTGAAAGAGGAGAGTGAAAAAGTGGGCTTAAAGCTCAACATTCAGAAAACGAAGATCATGGCATCTGGTCCCATCACTTCATGGCAAATAGATGGGGAAACAGTGTCAGACTATTTTTTGGGCTCCAAAATCACTGCAAATGGTGAATGCAGCCATGAAATTAAAAGATGCTTGTTCTTTGGAAGAAAAGTTATGACCAACCTAGATAGCATATTCAAAAGCAGAGACATTACTTTGCCGACTAAGGTCCGTCTAGTCAAGGCTATGGTTTTTCCTGTGGTCATGTATGGATGTGAGAGTTGGACTGTGAAGAAAGCTGAGCACCGAAGAATTGATGCTTTTGAACTGTGTTGTTGGAGAAGACTCTTGAGAGCCCCTTGGACTGCAAGGAGATCCAACCAGTCCATTCTGAAGGAGATCAACCCTGGGATTTCTTTGGAAGGAATGATGCTAAAGCTGAAACTCCAGTACTTTGACCACCTCATGCGAAGAGTTGACTCATTGGAAAAAACTGTCATGCTGGGAGGGATTGGGGGCAGGAGGAGAAGGGGATGACAGAGGATGAGATGGCTGGATGGCATCACTGACTTGATGGATGTGGAGTCTGAGTGAACTCCGGGAGTTGGTGATGGACAGGGAGGCCTGGCGTGCTGCGATTCATGAGGTCGCAAAGAGTCAGACATGACTGAGCGACTGGACTGAACTGAACTGAAAGTGACCAGACACTACATGTGAAAGACAATGCCTCCTGGCCTCACTTTGGGTTCTAAGGCTATCCTCTAGGAACAGGCTAATTATCACCCACCCTCCCTGCTCCCTGCCCCCACTTTTTAAGAACTCTGGATTTGGATAAAAATATTTATAGTCTTTTGATCACAGTTCAGGTAAACCAAGAATATCCACTAGCCATGCTAAATAAATATTAGTGTTCCTTGTGAAAAATATCTTGTGTAGTGTGAAAGACTACCTGACTCTGAGTGTGTTCTTCCTTTTTATTTCCCTGAAAGGCAAGAAATGAACAGTTCTACTAGCTTTCAGAGCCTGTTCCTTTCACCTCAAGTCCTTCACCTCCATGTCACTCAATGTGTAAGTCCTTCACTCCCACAACATCAAATGTGCTGTAATGCTCCATTTAGATCTCAGGAATGAAAGACTTATTCCTACAGGGAGTGCTCCAGACAAACTGCCTTTGTCTGTGTGTCCCCACAGGGAAGGCCTCAGTTAAAGAGAGACCTACACACACACACACACACACACACACACACACACACACACACACCCTCCCTTACCTCTTTCCTGGGGAGCCCATAACCAATAATCTAGTACAGATATACCACATCCAATAGGAAGTATAAAGTGTTTTCCCTCTTCTTCCCAATGAGGAGCCCTCTGAATATGATTCCATCTTCAGAACTCTGTGCAAGGTTTTCTGTCTTCCACTGAAATATCCAGCATCGAAGCTCAGCTTCTCCTGGTGCCCAGTCCTGATTTCTTCTCTTTTCTTCTGTAGCTATCAATCCCAAGAGCAGGCCTTCAGAAACATCCTATACACTGGTCTCTGCATTTGAGTTTTCTACCCAGGGACCCAGCTTATGTCACTGATTTGAACCTCTGGGCCTTACTAGGGTGCAAACATTTCTTCTTCAGAGGTGTTCTAATTGGAAATTTCTTGGAAATCACTCTGGGAGGAGCATCAAGGGTTAGTACATGTCCTACCAAATTCATCCCCCAGTTCTCAGGAAGCAGCAAAGTCATGATTCTTACAGGTAGAAACTTGTGCCCATCACTAATCATAGTTGAACACTCAATGGATCCAAAATATTTGCATTTTTAGTTTTCTTAAGAATCTAGTTTTTTTTCTGTTTATAAGAGCGGGCCACTCTAATGCCAGTAGGGTCTATAACTGGGTGGGAATTGTAAGAATAGTTCTAAAATAAGGACATAGGAGGTCAGCTATAGGTCATTTTGTGAGAGGTTTGGCTCTGGTGACCCCAGAGAAAACCCCCATCTGATCAGGCTGTTTTAATTAAAATCTCTAAGTGACTCTTTTTTTTAACTTTTCAAAATTAACAGTCTCATTTATAATAAAGGATACATATTTCTATTTTTATCAGTCTGGTTTGAATGACACATTCTGAAAATACCAAAATGTTTGACAATAAACTTTGTAGAGAAGATCTGAGGAAAGAGAAGGGGGTTGATAGAGGCAGTGTCCCTGGCAAAGCCCACTGCGGACCGTAGAGAAATGAGTGGGAACTCAGGTGATAAGATCTAACCACTTCTTTTGTATTAAGTCTGGTTTCACTTGCCTATATGGGGTCCTGTGCAGAGGCCTTGCGCCTAACAAGTCGGGTTAGAGTTTCCTCGTGGAACCTGACATCCGGACACCTCAGCTCCTCAGCTGCGTGAAGTGTGCCCATGGCAGCCCAGTTCAAGATGGCGTTGGCGGGTGGTGTGCGGACACGCTGTGCGCCGCAGTCTGACGTGCCGTAAGCTCCACAGCAGCGGAGCAGACCTCCATCCTTCCTGCTGAGGAGAACCTTATGAAGCAGCCCGCCAACAGCAGCCTGTGGAGACTGCCATACTCCAGAGCATCCGCTAACACCTCTCCACTCCTTGGCCAAAGAGTAAAACTTTGCTTCTGAATCAAACTCAGCCTCGTTCTGTTGGCTCTAAGGACACTGGGCTTGTTGAAGACCAACTGGACAAGGTCAGTAACAAGTTTCATTCCTCCCTTCACCCATTCTACCCCCAAAATTGTTTAGAAGAAAATCTGATTAAACTATTCTGTATGTGAAAACAAGCACACATTCATAAAACCCTTTTCCCCCAACTTTCAGTTCAGTTCAGTTCAGTCTCTCAGTCATGTCCGACCCTTTGCGACCCCATGAATCGCAGCACACTAGCCCTCTCTGTCCATCACCAACTCCCAGAGTTCACTCAGACTCACGTCCATCGAGTCAGTGATGCCATCCAGCCATCTCATCCTCTGTCGTCCCCTTCTCCTCCTGCCCCCAATCCCTCCCAGCATCAGGGTCTTTATTGAGGTATAATTGACAAGTATGACATTTAAGTGAACAACATGATGAATTGATGCACGTTTACTTTGTGAAAGGATTCCCTCTCTTTGAGCTAACTGACAAATTCATCACTTCACACATTTAACTTTGCTTTTTGGTAAAAAAAAATATATTTAATTTCTACTCTCTGTTGTTGTTCAGTTGCAAAGTCGTGTCCGACTCTTTGTGACCCCATGGACTGCAGCACGCCAGGCTTCCCTGTTCTTCACTATCTTCTGGAGTTTCCTCAAACTCTACTCTCTTAGCAAATTTCAATTATACAATACAGTTTTGTCGACTTTGGTCAGCATATTACATCACGCATTACATCTTCAGACCTTACTCACCTTATAACTGAAAGTCTGTACCCATTTGTCACAACCATAGCATTTTGAGGTTATCATCATCAAGCTGTGACAACCAGTTTAACACTGAATCTGGTTGCACTTGTCCTGTTCAGACCGATGGAAATGCAGTTTTTCAGCATTAAGTCCTTTGTCGGTTTTACAAATGCGTTTTATTTTTGTAGTAGATCTTAGATCCAGGAACATCTATTTTTAACAAGTGAAATAGACACATTAAAAACAAACAGAGCTGGGATATTTTTTGGTTTGGGGGAAGAGCATTGAGAAAGTTTAACTAGCCTGTTTTACTGGTTTCAATAACATGGAGATGTTTAGGGTTATGAGCTCCCTTGATGGGTCTGTTTACCTTCAGATGCTTGCACTGGTCTGGGGAGGGGTGGGGTTAAAGGAGAATGGGGAACCAGGAAATTAAAGGCTTGTGGTGAAGACAAGCAACTGGGAAATGCAGGCATTCTCACATTAACATTCCACAGGATTCTACAAGATCGCTGCAAATTGGTGACTTGAAACCCAGAGTTATGAGGAGAGACTTGCCCCAGGCTGCTGATCAAAGGGAAAGAAGTAACCCCATCCTGTAAAAGGGTATCACTTCCCCACAATTGATGTGAAGGAAAAAGTCAATTAGGATTTTAAATTATCAAAGTGCTTAAGGCAGACTTCAAAACACTGACACATTTTCCTCAAATTCAGGCTAAGAGGTGGTGGTCGGTGAGTCCTGGGGTCTTGGCTGGCCTGTCCCTCCCTATGCCGCCCGTTCTCAGGGGCCCTGTCCTCACTGCGCTGAGGACCTCCAGTGCTGAGAGGCCGCCCTTTGGGCTCACATCAGCGGATCTGCTTTGTTGCCAGTAGGGGCAAGAGACAGAGGGTGGCTTGGGGGTGAGAGGGAGCCACAGGGCTGGAGAGACCACCCCCTGGCTCCGTGGCCTTGGTCACCTGCGGTTGGGTTTGCCCTTCCTGAGAGGGCAGGAAATGAGAGAAGGAGTGATGGGAGGTGAGACGGAATTTCTCTTGCCCTGGAAACATGTGTCTGAGGGGACATTCTGATCTGGATGCTTGTAAGCTGCACAGGAGGCTGTCCCCAATATTCACACTGTGTGTTAGAGAACCCAGCTGAGGAGCTGAAAATGCATTTCTATTTTGACTTTGCCTCCAATCAAAACATTCACTTTCTCTTGATGTAAGCCAGGGTTGAGAAGACTTGCTATTAGGCAATACTTGTAAATTGCTTGAGAACCTTATATTAAGATATGGAAGAAATTTTTATAATCTTGATAGCTGTTGTTTGGAAATGTTTTGGGAACCCTGAGGGCCTGGGTGTGTTTTGGCCATAGCACTTCAGAGAATAAAACTAGCCTTCATTGCGGAGAAGGCAATGGCAACCCACTCCAGTACTCTTGCCTGGAAAATCCCATGGACGGAGGA
Source organism: Nanger dama (assembly GCA_917880005.1). NCBI lineage: Eukaryota > Metazoa > Chordata > Mammalia > Artiodactyla > Bovidae > Nanger > Nanger dama. The sequence goes on along the minus strand of CAKJTW010000040.1, from coordinate 15,212,879 downwards.
GCCTGGTAGGCTGCAGTCCACTAAGAGTCGGTTCAGACATGACTCAGCAACTTCTCTTTCACTTTTCACTTTCATGCATTGGAGAAGGAAATGGCAACCCACTCCAGTGTTCTCGCCTGGAGAATCCCTGGGACAGGGGAGCCTGGTGGGCTGCTGTCTATGGGATTGCACAGAGTTGGACACAACTGAAGCGACTTAGCAGCAGCAGCAGCAGTCTTCATTGAACACAGAGAGAAATTTGCTTTTTGCTTCAGAGATGAAAGGGGAAAACAAGGCAAGGAGGAAAGAGAGTGCACAGAGTGAATTAGAGAGAGGTGAGGACCAGGTCCAACAGCCCTGTCGTGGGGCCTCACATGCTATTGAAAAGGTGCTGGGGGCTGCTCTTCATATGAAGTTCCTTGCCTTGCTGTGTCCTGAGACTCTGTCTCTGCTCCAAAGTCACTGATAAAGACTTCTCTCTTCATACCTCCTTTTGATAGAACTCAGAAAAGTGCTATCTTCTTATATTGTCTGTGTCACAAGCATCTCTACTTGCAGAAATCTCTGAGTGGTGTCGTCTCAGACCCTTGGGTGCTGCAGAACCTGTGAGCTTCCACCAGTGTTTGGAAAGTTTTGCATGATGGATGGTGTCATTGGTCTTTCTGGGCTTGGTGCTGGAGTCCCTTGTATTTATGAGACAAGAGATGACGAGCTACCTGGCTCCTCCCCAGTTGGCAGCAGCAGCCACCTCTTCTCCCACCTAAATGGAACCTGTAACAGCATAGCATAGGCTCTCTAAGACCAGGCACCACCACTCACTGCCAAGTGATGAAACACCCTCTGACCTGCCTCCTGATTGTTTTCAAATTAAAAGGTACTTTGGGGACAACTGAAATTCCCCCAAGTGCTTGTCTGAATAATTTTGGCAGCTTCTCCCAAAGTGCTCTGGCTCCCAGCACAACCACCCAGCCTCAGACTTTCCACCCAGCACAGGTCCACACCCTGCCCATTTTCTGAGCGCATGCTCTAGGCATTGAGCCAGCTCCTTGCCTTCTAAGGGTTCCTTCCTGCCCAGCAGAGCAGGTACCTTGGCCCTAGGTTGACCTGTGGAAAGAGAAGCCACTGAAGGGCCCTAGAATCTGTTCTGAGTTTTGAGGACAGCGCCTCCCATAGACTTCCCATCAGACAGCCTCCTGTGAGTACCAAGGATGAGATGCTTCAGGAGTCTTTGTTAGACCTATCCCCTGGAGCACCCTCGCCGACTGAGCAATGCTGCTCTCACAGAACCCTTAGAGGCTGTCCTCTCTGACCCCCAGGATCAGAGCCACAGACAGTCCAGGCTGAAAGTAGTGCTAGTGAGCACCCAATCCAATCCTAAAGGTGGCCTGTGGATATGGCCGGGTGACCCCATGATTAGCAATGTGGTCATGGCAGAACCGGATCTGAGGTCTGGGCTTTGTGTAATCCAAGCTGTTCTCTGTCACCACCCTTTCTCTCATGCCTCCCTCTGCCACTGAGTGGCTATTCTCCTTTCCTCCTTGTTAGCCCTAGAAAGACAGTTTCTGTGTGTGTGTTAGTTTCTTGGTCATGTCTGACTCTTCGAGACTCCATGGACTGGAGCCCTTCAGGCTCCTCTGTCCATAGAAGTCTCCAGGCAAGAATATTGGGGTAGGTTGCCACTTCCTACTCCAGGGGATCTTCCTGACCCAGGGATCAAACCTGGTTTCCTGCATTACAGGTAGATTCTTTACCAGTTGAACTATTAGGGATCCCTAGAAAGACAGTTGGAGAAGGCAATGGCAGCCCACTCCAGTACTCTTGCCTGGAAAATCCCATGGATGGAGGAGCCTGGTGGGCTGTAGTCCACGAGGTCACTAAGAGTCGGACATGACTGAGCGACTTCTCTTTCACTTTTCACTTTCATGCATTGGAGAAGGAAATAGCAACCCACTCCAGTGTTCTTGCCTGGAGAATCCCAGGACATGGGGGAGCCTGGTGGGCTGCCGTCTATGGGGTCACACAGAGTTGGACACGACTGAACTGTCTTAGCAGCAGCAGCAGAAAGACAGTTTGATGGGCTATAATTTGAAAACAGAGAAAGTTATGGGAGGCTCTGGAATCTAATGGGTCCACGTAAAGATGTAATCGAAAGAGGGTAGTATAAGGATTTAATTATGTTTTAAAACAACTGTAATTATCAGAGGTAATCCAAATCTTATTCCCCACAGAGCTGTTTTAGGGTTGCATGTACTGAGTTGACATTTTCTGTTCTTTCCCGACTATCCATGTTATCATTTCACCATTGTCTTATGACTCTCTTCTTCTTTTCCTTTCAGGGAATTTGGTCACCTCCAAAGCTCTAACTGTGGTGTTTCCTCCTCGTCTTCCCCTTCCCAATATCCGCTTCCACTGGTGTTATTGGTTTCCCGTTTTACACTGCTGTCTTCTCCTTGAAACTCTGCTCCCTCAGCTTTACTGACACCACACTCTCATGCTCCTCTTGTCACTCTGGCTCCTTGTTGTCAGTCGCTCTGTGGATATCTCTTCTTCTGGGAGTTCTTCCCTAAATGTCAGTACTTTAGCTGGGTCCATCCTTGACTTGGTCCGTCTCCTCTCCTCACTACATTCTCTTCTAAAGTAAGCACTTCCGTGGTCTTCCTACTTCATTTGCATACATGATTTTAATGAATTATTCAGTTGGATTTTGTAGTAGATTTTCAAGGTTTATCAAGTTTCCTAATTTCCTACCTCTGGTAACAAACCTTCTTCCCCTGGCCTGTGATATATAGTCTAGGCTGAGCGAGTCATAGCATAGCATCCTCCTCCTGACAGGGATTGAGTTATCTTCTCAATTTTGGGCCAAACATGGCTATCCTGGCTATTCCCCATTGGTATCCCCTCACATCCGACATCAATTCTCCACACATCTCTATCTGGCTCTAAGTCCTAGGAGGCTGATTCTTATAGCCTGCATCAATCAACCTCCCTTGCCCTCTGGCTTTTGGTGGGTTTGGCTACAGGAGATACCAGCAAGAAATCAAGGGACAGAGAGAGAAAGAGCAGTCAGAGTATATGGCTCTGGAACAGATTTTCAAACCAGTAATGGCCAAAGAGAAGGAAGAGGGGCAGTGTAAAGAAACTCCTGACTCATGTGTATAAGTAGATACATAAGTGCCTGGGCACATATAAGATGTGGGGCTGAAACTTAATTGACACCCTTTCCAATGTTAGGCCTACGTTTCTGCCAGGCAACTGTGCCTGGATGACCCATGGACCCCTCAAACCCAACCTGCCAACTCTGCCAACCCTTGCTTGCCTTCCTCCTGTATTCTCAACAGTATCAGCCAACTCGCCTTTCAAGTTTTGAGTCTCTCAGGTCATCTTTGATTCTTCCTTTTCTCTCATTTCCTACATTTGATGAATTCCTCAAGCTCAGTTTATTCCACTTTGAAGTGTCTTCCCCTCCATCCCCACTCCTCTGCCATAATCTGGGCCCTTTACAACAATTACTCATCTTATTGCCACTACTTCTCAACCAGGTTAATTGGTCTCCTCCTCTCCAGATTTACTCCTCCAAAATAATCTACACATTGTCACTGGAGATATTTCTTTCTCTTTTATTACTATGAAATATTTCAAACTATAAGGAAATACAGTGAATAACATTTTACCTGTGTATCCACCATACAGATTGCTTCAGAACTTAAAAAAACCAAACCATTTAACAAATTGCAGCAAAACAACTGCAATTGAAAAAAGCATTTCAGATATAGTTGAAGCCTCTTGTGTAACTTCCAATCCCATTTTCCTCCTTTGCTCCTCACAGAAGCCTATACTATCTTCAATTTTGTATTTGTTTTTCAAGAATGTTTTTACCACCTTTATATGCATCTGTTAACAATATTTATTATGGTTTTTCATGCTTAAAATCTTTATAGAAGTGATATCAACTGTATGCTGCTGCTGCTGCTGCTAAGTCACTTCAGTTGTGTCCGACTCTGTGTGACCCCATAGACGGCAGCTCACCAGGCTCCCATGCTACCCATCTGAAACTTGATTTCCTCAATAGTGTCTTTGGGATTTGTTCCTATAGATATGTGCATGCGCGCTTGCTTCAGTCCTGTCTAAATCTTCACAACCCGATGGACTGCAAAGACAGGTGCCTCTGTGAACAGAATTCTCCAGGCAAGAATACTGGAAGGGGTTGCCATGTCCTCCTCCAGGGGATCTTCCTGACCCAGGGATTGAACCTGAGTCCCTTGAATCTCTTGCATTGCAGATGGATTCTTTACTGCTGAGCCACCAGAGAAGCCCACCTATAGATACATGTGGCTTTATTTCATTCATATTAGACAGAGGAGCCTGGTGGGCTGCAATCCCTTGGGTCGCTAAGAGTCGGACACAACTGAGCGACTTCACTTTCACGCATTGGAGAAGGAAATGGCAACCCACTCCAGTGTTCTTGCCTGGAGAATCCCAGGGACGAGGGAGCTTGATGGGCTGCCGTCTATGGGGTCACACAGAGTCAGACACAACTGAAGCGACTTAGCAGGACCAGCTGCTATAGAAGCTTCCATTGTGTGAATATACCGCAATTTACTGACCCATTCTTTTTTTTTTTTTTTGACCCATTCTTCTGTTGATGGATCTTTATGTTACTTTCAGCTTTTCACAATGATGAATATGTCACAAATGAACTTTCTTACCTGTGTTTCTTTGTATACATGCAAGAGTCTCTGAGAAGTAGACACAAAGAATAAAATTGATAGGTCTAATGGTAGACACATCTTTATGTTATCAAATTATTCTCCAAATTGGTTGTACCAATTCACACCCTGCCAGCATTATCTAAGAGTTACCATTTCACATTCATCAGGCTAACAAAAAAGGATACATTTAACATTCCCAAGTACTGGAGATACTCTGGAGAATCGAGATCTCACTGTTGTTTTAATTTGCATTTTCTTGATTTCTAGTAAGATGGAGCATTGCTCATGTTTATTTCTTATTTTGGGTTCCTCTTATGTATACTGCTGGTTTATATCCTTAGCCTATTTTTCTATTGAATATTTTGAGTATTTTTTCCTATTGATCTAGGAATTCTTAGGCGCTGGATATATTTCCTTTGGTGATTACAAGGGACAGTTAATCCCTCTCAGTCAGTAGCTGGTGTTTTCTCTTTGACAAACTTGACTACATTAAAAAATTTTAATTGATATCCAAAAAAATCCCTCCATAAATATTAATAATATTTACTTTTACAGTTGATTCTTTCATGTTTTATTGAAGAAATTCTTTTCTACTTTGAGACTGTAAAAATAATCTTATGGTTCTTCTTATGCAATTATAATTTGATCAATGCTGGAAAATTACAGCGGTTCGAATAACAGGAAGTAGCCAATAAGGTTATTAAAGAAACAAATAAATTTTAAAATGTGCATCAGGAAGCCCAACCATTTTCTTTTGAGCTGAGCAACCCTAAGAAGGTCACTGAACTTCTCCTGTGTTTGTCCCTGGCTGGTTGGGAAGCATGAATGGCAATCAAGAAGGGCTGTTATTCACATGACCTGCTCTAGGCTACTCTCTTAGTCCTCTTCTCTGGCATTTTCTGGATTTGTGAAGTCTCCAGCTGCACATAAAATGCCATCTTCAACATCCTGGGCTAGGATAGCCTTGTGCTGACCTGGATGACTCAACTGGAACATGGTGAAAAACACTCGGAACTTTGAATCTGAGCTGGCTTCATCTCTTCAAGGAAGTGGTGTTACAGAACCTCTGCCAGGAAGACAGTGTGAGGAGCTATAATGGGTCCAAATGAAGCTCTGGATTCCTCGGAAGGAGACAGCCTTAGCCACTCACTTGTGTACTATTCTGTTACCCCATGGACTGTAGCCCACCAAGCTCCTCTGTCCATAGGATTTCCCAGACAAGAATACTGGAGTGGGTTGCCATTTCTTTTTCCTGACCTAAGGATTGAAACTGAGTCTCCTGCATTGCAGATTCTTTACCATCTAAGCTCACTGAAGTATTGACTAAAGGAGCCAAGATTCACACAAACATGGAACCCATTTTCTGAACAACTCTGGCTTCCCAGGCCACGTTCCAAATGGAAAGATAACAGAGAGGAGATTTAGTGCCCAAAGAGAAAGCTAGACATGTGGATGCTGACAACTCACCAGGCAGTGTCTGAGTTATCCTTGTGTGTGTGCTGCACTAGAGGAGTGGGGATAAAGGGAAATCAGTAGGCAGTTGAGACACAGAATTCTGGAATATGGGCTCTGAAAAGCAAAGAGAGAAAAGAAATAAAGAAAAAAAATCAGATTATCCAGGAATCATGGAACAACCTTGAAAGATATAACATATGCATAATACAAATACCAGACGGACAAGGAAGGAAAAAGAAATATTTGAAGCAGTAACTGAAATATTACTCCCAAATTAATGTTAGGTACCATCCCACAGATTCAGGAGACTCAGAAAATGCAACTCAGGATAAATACTAAATACTAAAATATACTAAATACCAAAGAATTAAAAACAAAACAAAACAAAACAAAGCACTATGCCCAGGCACATCATACTGAAATACCAAAAAATCAAAGAAAAAATTTACTGAAAGAAGCCAGAGAAATATAACAGCTTACCTATAGGAAAGCAAAACTAAGAACTATATCTGACTTATCAGAAGCCATATGTGCATGAGAGTGAAGTGAAATATTTAAAATGTTCCAAGAAAAACACCATCAACGCTTAATTCTATTCCCTACAAAATTATCCTTCAAAAGTGAAGGAGAAATTAAGACTTTCTCAAATAAAAGTTGAGGGACTGTTCTGCCAGTAAAGCTGACTTCAAGTTGTTAGACGAAGTTCTTTAAGGTGAGAAAAAGGATAACAGGTCAGAAACTCGGATCTGCATAAAGAAAGGAAGAACATATTCCTTCAATGAAGGAGTGATTGAATGCACCACTGTGGTGTGGGATGTGGACGTGGGGGAAGCTGTGCATAGGTTAGGGTGGGGATACATGGGAACTCTGTACTTTGTGTTCAGTTTTGCTGTGCACCTAAAAGTGCTCTAAAAAATACAATGTATTCATTTTTTAATGAGACTTTAATTTGCTTTATAAATCTCAAACTATGGGTGATTAGCATGTAGGCTTTTATTTATACTCACTCTGACTGAACAAAAGGATTGCTAGCTTTTAAATAATTTATCCTTAGGAAGTGGAGAAGGCAATGGCACCCCACTCCACTACTCTTGCCTGGAAAATCCCATGGATGGAGTAGCCTGGTGGGCTGCAGTCCATGGGGTCGCTAAGAATTGGACACGACTGAGTGAGTTCCCTTTCACTTTTCACTTTCATACATTGGAGAAGGAAATGGCAACCCACCCCAATGTTCTTGCCCAGAGAATCCTGGGGACAGGGGAGCCTGGTGGGCTTCCGTCTATGGGGTCGCACAAGTTGGACACAACTGAAGCGACTTAGCAGCAGCAGCAGCAGCAGGATCCTTAGGAAGAGGGAAGGAGGAGCTCTATGAGAATAAATTTCATCTTTTCCCTCTTTCTTCTCCAGAAATCACTAACAGCCAGCAAGCTGGCAATTCCATAGCCTATTGGTGGATGTAACCATTGAAAAAGATTTGGCTCAGACTCTGTCCTGAAGCCAGCTTTTTCTCTTTGTCGAGTTAAGCTTTCATCCTGTCTGTCCTCAAAGCAAACTAAGTGCTTAGGTTTCCTTCAAGCTCTGATGTTTCCAGATTATAGAACAGTTTAAAGGAATTCCTTGATTGTTTAAAATTTGGAAGCAGCTATTCCATAAAAGAGATGGCCTGTTTAAAAAAAATAAAAGCCAGCAAACAACAACAAAACTCTTCAACTGTACCCTACCCAGATTCAGAAAAGATTTAAATAAAAAATCAGAGTGATAGGGAAATCAATGTGTGCTTGGGTACAACTGGGGACAGTGTAATCAATGCCAAATTATTACATTCTTCAAAAATCCTAAGAATCAACATTGTGAGCCACTTAAGGGGAAAAAATGTAAAAAGAGAGGAGGAAAATGTCAATTGATCCAAAATAAAAAGTAATGAACTGAAAAATAAGAAACTAGAATGGCTCAGATTAATGTCCTCCCAAACTATACTCAACTAAATACATATCATACCAAAAAATGAGGAATTAAAAAGAAAATTACAACCATTTGGCAGGAAGTAGTTCCCTAAGCAACAAATATATGAGGCGTTCCCGATGTAAAAATGCTAGAGAGGTTCAAGAATGAACAGCTTTGGGGGAAGAGGGATTAGAAGGCAGATTACTCCTCCAAAAGGAATGTTTTCTCACTCTGACTTATCTGATGGCCACAAACCCATTGCTCATAAGGGTTATGCTTCTACTCTCTCCGCAACTTTCCTTGTCAGGTAGATTTCAGGACAGGCCAATCTATGTCAAGATGACCAAATTCATGTTAATTCTGGAACTGTTTTTGTCTTTGAAATCCAGGAACCCCTACATGCATGCAAGTTCAGTTCCTTCCAATTGCATTTGATGTGGCAACTCACTTTTGTAACTAAAAGCAAAATTCAAACAAAGGGTGACGTGGTAGATGCCGCTGCTTTTCACTAATATTTCCAATTCTCCTTTTCTGGGCATGAGTAGTATTACTCTTACCTACCCTTCTGATGTTAGACATAGCTATATGGTTTTCTTTGACCAATGACATGTAAATAGAAGTGATATATATGTCTTTCCAGTGGAAATCTTTAAGAAGTTTACCAGTGATTATTCCCGATGTCATCGTTATCAGCAACGTCCAGTTAGTGAAGGGCCTACTGGCCTAGCTCTCTGAGTACATATATGGAGCAGAGTCCCCTGCTAAAGAGTGATGAATGTAATGCCTGAATGAGAAATGAACATTGCTTTAAACTACTGAGTGGTTAGGGTTGTTATTACAGCATAGCCCAGCCTATGCTATTTAGAATAGCCGATAATTAAGGCAGCATTAACTGAGGTCCCCCAAATATCTCATACTTCTTCATTTTCAAAGAAACTTTAGAAGAAATGAACAATTTCCAATTTACTGAGGACCCTGAAAAGTCAACCATCCTTAAAATGTGACTCTCTTACTGAAAATGATGTCAGAGTAAATCTTCATAACACCAGTTAGAGTTGTGAGATATAATATTCATGATTAAATATCACATGCTGCCTACTTTATTCTGATTCTTATCTGCAATTTTAAGTCATTTTATTTTTGAAGTGCTTTTCGGATCTGTGGTAATTGGTATTACAGCTGCCTTCAGTTCAGTTCAGTTCAGTCACTCAGTCGTGTCTGACTCTCTGTGACCCTATTAATCGCAGCACGCCAGGCCTCCCTGTCCATCACCAACTCCCGGAGTTCACTCAAACTCATGTCCATCAAGTCAGTGATGCCATCCAGCCATCTCATCCTCTGTCGTCCCCTTCTCCTGCCCTCAATCCCTCCCAGAATCAGGGTCTTTTCCAATGAGTCAACTCTTCACATGAGGTGGCCAAAGTAATGGAGTTTCAGCTTCAGCATCAGTCCTTCCAGTGACACCCAGGACTAATCTCCTTCAGAATGGACTGGTTGGATCTCCTTGCAGTCCAGGGGACCCTCAAGAGTCTGAGAACACCACAGTTCAAAAGCATCAATTCTTCGATGCAGCTTTCTTCACAGTCCAACTCTCACATCCATACATGACCACCGGAAAAACCATAGCCTTGACTAGACGGACCTTTGTTGGCAAAGTAATGTCTCTGCTTTTTAATGTGTTATCTAGGTTGGTCATAACTTTCCTTCTAAGGAGTAAGCGCCTTTAATTCCATGGCTGCAATCACCATCTGCAGTGACTTTGGAGCCCCCTACCCAAAAAAATGTCTGACACTGTTTCCACTGTTTCCTCATTTATTTCTCCTGTTTCCCCATCTATTTCCCATGAAGTGATGGGACCAGATGCTATGATCTTAGTTTTCTGAATGTTGAGCTTTAGGCCAACTTTTATAAGACTAACTACTTTATTTCAGTGTATAAATATGAAGATAGAAAAATGGTTGTATATTCTATTTAAAATGGTTCAACCTAAAATCAACCAAATTGCTTTAGAAAGATAATTATTATAGATGGTGGAATGTAAAAATATTAAATAAATGAACGGGATTGCGGGACTACCCACAGATTAAGGCCACCTACATTACATTCCAGATTTGTTTACTTAAGTTCAGTTTAGAATTATATTTCATATTTCTTAGAAGTTGTTTTCAATACTCAGTCAAGAATAAGTTTGAATATTGGATCTGTTATATCAAAGTGATTTTTATTTTAGACAAATATTTGACAAGCAAGATTCTGAGCCTAGTGAACTGTTACATTGATTTTTATGTTTTTAAGCAATAAATTCTGAGACTATCTGTGTTTTAAAACATGTATTTGAGACTAAAGCTAACTTCTACAAGCTCTGATTCAGTTCCATCCTTCTGCGAGATACGCCAACATGCACTTTTAAGTTCCATTTACATTTCAGGTAGCAAGTGTTGCCTTGAAGTCATCTATAGCATGCATCTTCTGGAAACCAATTCAATATAGCACAAAATAAATAATTCTTAAACACATAGAGGTCATATAAAATATCTTTTGCTCCTCAGAAAATTTTGTTAAGAAAGGATGATTTAAATAAGCACCTATGATTTCACTTTGGGCCAGGCCTTCCTGTCTTGACATTTGTGAGAGCTTTCCAGAATGCAGCAGACTCAGATAACAAAATCAGTTCCATGGGGCTGGGCTGACTCAGGACATCTCCACATGGATGTCCTTCAGCAATTTATACTCGACATATCCCCAAGTGAACTCACCATTTTCCTTTTAAAACCATGGCCTTGGAGTTTCCTCCAACTCTTTTCTTGCTTCTCATATCCAACCATTCACTGATTCTAGTATTTAGCCCTTGCCTCTCATCTTACCTCGCCCTATCCTCGCCCTCGCCTTCCTAAGAGTCTTCTTGCTTTCAGTATCTCCCCTTTCCAGTCTTTGTTTCCACCGTTACCAAATTAATCTTTGCAAAGCATAAGTTGGATTGTGCTACTTTGTGCTGCCGTCTTTTGTTTAACTCTGCATACGTCCTCTGTACCTTTCTCCTCCTATATTGTGTCCCGAAGGCCAACCTGCTGGGAAAGCATCAATGAGCTCTCCTGCCCTTTGGCTAATGGTTCTGCTTGGATAATGGGGATCCCTGTGGGAAGAAAGTAAGGTCAGGGGTCAGAATATATATTTTCTGGCTCCCTCCTTGTGTCATTACATACCCTCAACCCTCAAGTGAAGACACAGTTCCTGTCTAGAAGCCTGTCCTGTATACCCTGCTTTGAGTGTGACATATCCTCTACACATCTTTCCATCCTTGCTTTTTTTTTTCCTTCCCCATCAGTCTGTGATTCTCATTATTTCTATTGAAATCTTTTTTATCTAATTATGCATTATCCTTTGCACTAGGCAAATCATGGAACTATAAGAGAAAAGGAACTGAGAGCCTTGAATTACTGTGTGAAAATAAGGTCACTCACTAATCAGGAATGTCCCTTATGGACTTCACATGAGAAATATATGCTATTAGGTTAAGCCACAGAGGGGGATTTATCTGCTTCAATTGCTAGCATTACTTTAGTTAATGCATAAGATTCTTTTTAGAAAACAAAAATTTCTATTCTTCAGTGGGAAGTTCCCAAGCATCATTAAGGTGAGTTATAAACACATAGATGAAAGACCTATCCTTGATCACTAGGAAACTGCAGGAGTTCACGGAAAACAACACATTTTCTTCTGTGGTAGTTTCCTGGATAGATAGAGAAAGAAAACCCTGCAGCCTTGTTGTTTTTGGAGTTGTCCAAGTCATTTGCCTGGAGAATCCCAGGGACGGAGGAGCTTGGTAGGCTGCCATCTATGGGGTCGCACAGAGTCGGACATGACTGAAGTGACTTAGCAGCAGCAGCAGTAGCAGCAAATCATTTGAGAAATTTTTCATGATATTATTTTGTTCAAGAGGGAAAATTATTCACAAGATAAAAATGAAATTAAGTGGATTATTTATAGGTTGGATGGATTTACACAAAGGATGCTGATTAATAATAGATTGAATCAATGTAAAGGAAATTCCCTATTGATAGCATGGCTTGGCTCTCTACCATAACTATATAAATATTTTTATTAGTTTTTAGATAAAGCTACAGAGGCTTGGGCAACACAGAAGAATTTCTGTTCTAGGCAGCGTATTTTTAAGAGCAGGAAATTGAAGATTCTTAATGAGGGAAGGTCAAAGATAACTTTGAATCTGAAAACCTTATGCCAAGGAAAAGTTTGGGGGACCTGGAGAAGAGAAGACCCAGAGAATTGGACTCTGTCTTCCAATATTCAAAGGATTACCAACAAGAAGAGGAGTTAGAATAATTCTGTGTTTCCTCCTAATCCCCAACATATGCTGGATTTATTGACACAATAGAGAAAAACTATGAGGTGGTTAATATCAGCTCAATATCAGGAAGAGCTTACTAGTAGAGTTGTCCAAAGACAGAGAGGCTGGACACATCCAAACATACTTATATGTGGGAGGGATCTTCCTGGGCAACAGACTTCAAGTCATTTTTAAAGGTCCCTTCCAAGTCCAAGAGCCTTTTGATTCTCGCTCACTTGCAGAACTCAAGTAACTCAGGAAATCAAGCCAGCTGATAGATACCAGACATCATTTGTGTGGTGACTTTGTTGGTATTGCTAAGTGACAACTCAGGAGACAAATTAAATACTCCTCCTAGAGATCAGAGTTTGTGTTTGTAGAATGAGTGGAAGAATCTATGAACTTGACATTCATTGAATAAATTCTTTGACCAAGGCCTGGCCTGAACATCCTCAGTCTCCCTCATCTCTGTCCCCTTCCTCCCACAGAGCACAGGATTTGTTATTTCCTATGACAAACGGTCATTTTAGTCAAGGAAAAAGACTGTTTTTGTTTTCTGTTTCTCAGGAGGTTTGCCTACACTAAAACTTCATCAGTCAGATTTCATGCTTTGTCATGATTGTTTTTAATAACAATAATAAACTTTTTCCACCCTAGAGAAGAGTTTTAAGGGGGTGAAAATGGGGAGGGATGCTAAGAAAGGGTTTTATTTGGTTCTGGAACTAGGTAGAGAGGAAGAACAACAGAAAACAGAATATCAGAAAAAAAGTGATCGTGTCATTAGTAGGGGCTTGGACGGGATATTGCTAAGAAACTTCCAAGAGAGAATGGTGGTCTGGACACACACATATATCAAAAATTATGAATAACAAGTATCAAGAACAATGGCTTTGGAGAGAACATGTGCATTATGAAAAAGCATACTGGTGATTTTCAAACCTCCATTTGTCCAGAAGAGATCAACATAGAACCATCCAGGCTTAATGGGGTCTCTAAAGAACCTCTGGGAAATGCAAAGGATCTTTGGACATAGTTTGAAAGCCCAGATGATAAATAAGTCCAGGTGAATGTAGAGCAGATTCCACCCAATGGATGGCAATTCCTGAACTCATTTATTACTTAGCAGAGTTCTCTTCCGGCTCTCCTGGTGCAGCATAGGCTCATCTGAGAGACAGCCTTGCTTTCAGCTCTTTATTCTCTGTTTTAATGGATACACTCTGGTCCTTGTCTTCTTTATTGCCAATACTGCTGAATTCCTTTCCCTACCTCTGGTTTCTGTCATCTCTGATACATGCTGAATATAGGAAACAGACTAATTGCTTCCCTAAAGCATTTTTATCATGCTACTCTCTTGCTCAAGAATCTAAGTGCATGTGTACTCATTTGCTCAGTTGTATCCAACTCTTTCCAACCCCATGGACAGTGACTCTTCTGTCCATGGGATTTCCCAGGCAGGAATAGCAGAATGGCTTGCCATTTCCTCCTCCAAAGGATCCTCCGACTCAGGGATCAAACCCACATCTCCCTCCTGAGGCTCCCTGCATTGGTAGGCAAATTCCTTACCACTGAGCCACCTGGGAAGCCCTCAAGAATCTACAGAGGTGCCTTATTCCTACCACAGGATTCAAGCTTCCCCCAGTCCATGCCCCATCCTCATACACCTGCTGTTATAATCCACCGGGTCCTTTCTCACCTTTGGGCTTTCATATAGGCTGTTCCTGCCTGGATTACTCTCTTTAGACCCTCACCCAACCCTTCTTCCTCAGCTGACTCCTGCTGCTCATTACTGTATGTCATTTCCTTTGGAAAGTCTAGGGACATAGTTGCCCCTTATGCGCACTGCCATAGCGCTTTATGGCTTCTCTATCAAATTTGATTTAATTATAATGTTTTTTATGGCCACTTATTAATATGTATCTCCCACTAAACTAAATGACAAGAAAGAAATGTCCACACCTTATTCAGCGCTTCCCCAATGGCTCAGTGGGTAAAGAATCCACCTGTGATGCTGAAGACACAGGAGACCTGGGTTTAATCCCTGGGTTGAAAAGATCCCCTGGAGGAGGAAATGGCAACCTACTCCAGTATTCTTGCCTGGAGGATCCCCACAGACAGAGGAACTTGGCGGGCTGCAGTTCATGGGGTCGCAATGAGTTGGACATGACTGAGTGACTAAGCACACACACGCACACACACCTTATTTACTCTTGAACCCCAAGATCTTGGTAGTGTAATACATGATGAGTGAGTGAATGAATTCAACCTAAATATTTGTTTAACAAATGAATGTTTGTTGATAGAATGGAGGATGGATAGTACACTTCTGCCAGCATATAATTCTTTGTGACACCACTTCACATGGTCCTTTAGTTGTGATTCTGGCAATTTGGGTATCTGCTTTAGCCTGTTTGGGTGGGTAGTTTATAAATAATGGAAATGCATTTCTTACAGGCCCTGGGACTGGCAATCTGGAATTGGGGCACCAGTTTGGTCAGGTGAGGACCCAATTTTAGGTCACAGACTTCGTGTATCTTCTCATCGTCTTCTGGAGCCTCTTTTAAATGGTTCTAATACCAGTCATAACAGCTCCATCCTCAGGACCTAAGCATGTCCCAAAGGCCCCTACCTCCTAGTACCATGATCTTTGGAGGTTAGGATGTCAACATATGAATTCTAGGGAAATACAAACATCAGACCATGGCACGTACCAAATGAAGATTCCTTTTATCTGTTCCCCGGATAGACAGCATGGCAGAAGGTAAGAGCCTCTTGGAAATGAGACCCTGAGTGAGGAGGGGGAGGCTGCTGGACATCTATGGGGGTGAGACAAGGGACTCAGGAGGCAAGCTCCCTGGCAGCTACTGGGGTTCGTGGGACAAACCCTGGAGGAACTAGAAAAATGGCTTTTGTCCTTTTGCTTTTTGCCAGAGGGATATGTGGAGGTGTCAATGGCCATTTTGCCTCATTTCATTATCCAGAACCTCCCTGTGTTGTTATTGAAGCAGTTGAGGTCCAGAGAAGCGTAAGGACTTGCCAAGTGTTTTGAAAATGGTGGAAGAGCCAGGCCTAGAATCTGATTCTTAAGCAACTTTCTGTCCCCCCATTATTTCCTCCCTCGCTGCTATCTGAAAGCCCTAAGTGCCAATTTGCTAACTCAAAGTTACGCATGCAACGCTTCCTCCAGTGTGCTTTCTGCTCCTGACCTTTGATGCTGTGAAAGCAAAGGCCAAAACCAGGGCATTTCCTCCTGACCAGCATTTCCCACACAGCAAAGCTGTTCCTCTGTGTGTGCTGGGGTTAGAGGAGTGTGAAAGGGGAAGAGAGGTGTAAAGGGGGAGGGTTTTTTGAGGTGTGAAGGTGGGAGGGGCAAAAGCTCGGGTAAGCAAAACCAAGAGAAACAGCAAGAAATCTCTCCCTGCACAAGCTACTTTTCTCCTGGGGCTTCACTTTTTCATTTTGACACTCTTGACTAAAAATGCTGCCTTGGATGGGTGTGGGGGTGGGACGCTCATGTGTGTGTGCATGTGGGCTTGGTCCCTTCAGTCGTGTCTGACTCTGCAATTTTATGGACCGTATCCCACCAAGCTCCTCTGTCTGTGAGATTCTCCAGGCAAGAACACTGGAGTGGGTTACCATTTCACCCTCAGGGGATCTTCCCTACCCAGGGATCGAACCCATGTCTCTTACATCTTCTGCCTTAGCAAGCAGATTCTTCACCACTAGTGCCACCTGAGGCATCCCTAGGGGGTGCTCATAATGCATCTAAAAGCATCAGCAATTCATTAGAGCCACAAAGTAGAGAATGGAAGATCCACATCTACTTAAACCATCACCATTTTCATCCACATGATTTTATTTGTGGAGCAGAAGGCTGTTGAGGTTCCTCTGAGTCTGGAGTGAATTGGCAACACCCCTGCAGAGGGCTCCCACCGGCATCCGTTTCCCAAGTGCTTTGTTGCTAAGTGTGTGAGCTCAGCCACTCAGTCATGTCCGATTCTTTGTGACTCCATGGACTATAGCTGGCCAGGCTCTGCTGTCCACGGGATTCTCCAGTCAAGAATACTGGAATGGGTTCCCATGCCCTCCTCCAGGGGATCTTCCTGACCCAGAGATTGAACCAGCATCTCCTGAGACTCCTGAATTGGCAGGCAGATTCTTTACAGATTCTTTACCACTGAGCCATCTGGGAAGCCTGAAGAATTGGTAAATGTCTTCAACACACATGAACAAGTGGTGTCTCTTTCCTTATTTCTTTGGCCCACACATTCAGTCAACCACTTTTCTCTCAGGGATCAAGAAGCCCGCTATGTAGTGAGAGAAGCGTTTGAAAAACTTGACTCATTGTTGCACAATGTACATTTAAGATGCTTGTATTGCAAGCAAAAGAATATCTGGCTCAATCAGGCCCAAACGAGGAAGGAAATTTATTGGCTCACGACTGAAAACTCCATGGGAGGATTTGCTTCCGACAAGCTGCTTCTCAGCAGCTCAGTTACTCTCTTCCTTTCTCTCTCTGTCTTTTTTTTTTTTTCTTCTTCTTTTGACCACACTGGCTCTTTGTTGTGGCACACTGGCTTTCTCTAGCTGTGGCACCCAGGTTCTAGAGCCTGTGGACTCAGTTAATTGCAGTGTGCAGGCTTAGGTGCCCTGCAGCATGTGGGATCTTAGTTCCCCAATCAGGTATCGAACCTAGGTCCCCTGCAGTTTGCAAGGTGGATTTTTAACCACTGGACCACCAGGGAAGTCCCTCCCTCAGTCACTGTGCTTCTTTTCTATTTCTCTACCATCTTCTGTGTTATTGGCTGTATTCTAAGATTGAGTCCTCTCACAGTCACATGACCGACCATAAGCAACTCCCAGTGCTACATACATCTTTGCTGAGATCCAGCCAAAAAAAAGAAGAGACAGTCTCTTTGCCCCAACACTTTTATAAAGAATCCTAGGACTCAGTCTAGTTCAAGAATGGCATTCCTGACCTGAACTAATCAGTCACATGATCTGAAGACAGTCACATACTCTACCTCAGGGACAGGTGTGAGAAATTCCTAAATAGACCTGGGAGCGGGGGAAAGGGAAGAGAGAGATACAAAGAAGTGTGGATTTCAGGGAAAGGACTTTGGTAGGGGTGCTAATATTACACATGGGAGAAGGGTCCTTCTCAGCCTGAATAGGCCCACAGTTTTCTATAAGGATGAACCCATGCAAAAGGAAAGAATTTGAATTGGTCAATCCTAGAATGTATACTCGGAGAAGGCAATGGCACTCCACTCCAGTACTCTTGCCTGGAGAATCCCAGGGACGGGGAGACCCTGTTGGGCTGCCATCTATGGGGTCGCACAGAGTCGGACACGACTGAAGCGACTTAGCAGCAGCAGCAGCAGCAGCAGAATATATCCTTAGCATAATAGACATGGAAGCTGCCCTCAATTAGAAAATGATCAAGGCATGAAATTGATGTGCAAAGGCAAGAGGGCCAGGAACAGACTTTATGCCAAGACTCAGGAGGCTGTTAGTTTGGGAGTGCAAATCTGTCTCTTAAATTCTCAGAGAAAAAGATTAAAATATTTGAATGTGTCTTAAAAGAGCTGTTCATAAGAAAGTTCTAGTTCCAAGGACTGTATGATACTGAACTGCTTTCATGAAGACAAGATTAGGCTTGTTTCCCACAAATCTGGGGTTGAATTATGGCTCCACCACTCTCTCACCATGGCCATGGGCAAGTCACTGAACTTCACTACTTAACCACTTCATCTTTATTACTTTCTTTTGATGTGCATAATATTTTACTTATTTATTTTTCTTCCAGTTTACTGAGATATCAATAACATGTATGTTTAAGTTATACAGCATAATGATTTGACCTATATACATAATAAAATGACTGCTGCAGTAAGTTTAGTGAACATCCATTATCTGATACAGATACAAAATTAAGGAAATAGGAAAAATTTTCTTATGAGAATTCAGGATTTACTTTCTTAACAACTTTCACATAATAAACAAATATTATTTTAGTTTTATCATGTTGTGCATTAAATCCCTAGTACTTATTATCTTATAACTGGAAGTTTGTACCTTTAAATACCTTCATTCAATTCCTCCTCCCCCAGATCTCCATCTCTTTAACCGAAAATCTGATCTCTTTTTCTTTTAGTTTGTTTGTTTGGTTGCTTGGTTGATTTTAAAGTGTAATTGAGTGAAGGAGGGAGCTGGAAGAGGGGTTCAGGATGGGGAACATGTGTACACCCGTGGTGGATTCATGTTGATGTATGGCAAAACCAAAACAATATTGTAAAGTAATTAGCCTCCAATTAAAATAAATTTATATTTAAAAAAGAAACTTTTATAATAAAAAAATAAATTGTAATTGATATACAGCATTATGGTAGTTCTCATTACACAACATAGTGACTTGGTATTTCTATCCATTTGAAAATGATCACCATGGTAAGTCTAGTTCTACTACAAATCAGTGATTTGAAATGCAAATCAAAACCACAAGATATCACCTCACACTCATCAGAATGTCTGTTAATAAAAGACAACAAATAACAAGTGTCCAAGATGAGAAGAAAAGGGAACTCTTGTGCACAGTTGGCGGGAATGTAATTTGGTGTAGCCACTGTGGAAAACAGTATGGAAATTCCTCAAAAACTAAAAATTGAGCTATCATATTATTACCATGCACCTCAAATTGAGACTTGAACCTAGTCAAAATCCAGATTGGGACTTAAACCCACAGTCTTTTCATTTAGAATCACTAACGGTGTCTGGACTCACTGAGGCTCAGGTTCTTTGTGTCTCAGTATAGAAAGAATTCAGTGAAGTAATAGGTAAGAAGTGGATTTATTTAGAGAGAAACACACTCCATAGGCAGAGTGTGGGCCATTGCAGAAAGAAAGAGGCCCTGAAATATAGCATGCTTAGTTTTTACGGGCTGAGTAATTTCATAGGCTAATGAGTGGGAGGATTATTCCAACTATTTTGCTGAAGGGGTGGGAGTTTCCAGGAATTGGGCCACTGCCCCTTTTAACCTTTAATGAATGACCTTGGAACTGTCATGGCACTGATGAATGTGTCACTTAGCTTGCTGATGTGTTACAATGAGCGTATGTGCTATGCTTAGTCGCTCACTCAGGTCTGACTCTTTGCAGCCCCATGGATTGTAGCCCACCAGGCTCCTCTGTCCATGGGGTTCTCCAGGCAAGAATACTGAAGTGGGTTGCCATGCCCTCCTCCAGGGGAATCTTCCCAACCAGAAATTGCACCTAGGTTTCTGGCATTGCAGGCATGTTCTTTACCATCTGAGCCACTAGGGAAGCCCACAGTGAGCATATACTGAGGCTTAAGGTCTAGCGGAAGTTGATTTTTCCACCATTTTGGTCCTTTTTGGTTCTAATCATTTTATGTCATGCCCTTGGGGCTGTGTCATTCATTTTAAGTTTGTGCCCTGTCCCCTTCCCTCCTGTTTCAATGTGAGTCAGCAATAATCTCTTCATTATTAAAATTTGGATAACAGCACTTCCCTTGCAGAGTGATTGTGAAAAGCAGAAGTAGAGTCCCAAAGTGCACAGGGTGAATCAGACATTAAGCAATTGTGACTATAGTTATTTAAATAGAGCTGCGGCTCTGCGATGATGCAAGGTCACAAGAAGAATGTGAACTTTCTGGAAGAGCCTGGCTTCACACAAGATCTAAGCAGCAGACATAAACATTTGGGAGGAATGATATTAGGGATGTGCTGTTCTGCTGGAGCCTCTGCTGCTGTTCAGATCGGTTTTCCCCTGGATTCACATGTACCTGGGCATTCCTGGCAGAGGTTCCCCCACCCTACCCTCCACCCTGGGAAAGGGTTTTCCAGGGAAATCAAGTCTGGTATACAACTTGATTCAGATTGAAATATGATAACTCCCACACTTTGGTCCAAATCAGAATATTTCTGGTCTTGCCCCCAGGGACTAGATCCCGAGGGAGAGGAGACAGTAAAAAGTAAGAAGGTGACCATATTGGAAGCACAGTGGCAGCTTTATGAGAGGACAACACAAGCAGTTACGCTGCCTTCTGATTGGGATTGGGAAATGGGTTGGATCCCAGAATGGATGGAACTGGGCTAAGACCAGCTCAGCCCAACCTAGGAAGACAAATGTGGAGGCACCACATTCAGGAAGCATATGAGAGAGATCAGTAATCAGTAATAAAGGCTTTGAAGCAGGGCTGTCCCAGCTCAGTGCCACTGCTGTCTCCAGTGGAGATGCATTCCTACACACACATCACCACCGGGAGCCACAGAGGAGGAAAGCTGGGTGCAGGAGACCCATAGTAGCTGAGAGGGTGATATGGGAGTGCACACACGGCCATCCCCAGGGATGCCCATGAACAGCTGAACAGCTGGGGGATGCTGCAGAGTTGGCTAGGGAGGAGCCAGACAAACCTTGATGGCTTACTTTACTTTTGCCCCAGAGTGGTATAGCCAAGGCAACTGATTACACAAATTCATCACTTCCCCTTGGACACTGCAGAATCACTTCAGTGCCAAGTTTAATCATTAGGAGCACATATATTATACTGTGCCTTCAAGAAATCGTGATTTAATGTTATGGCTTTGCCTTTGCCAGAGATAATTAAGAATGTTTTCATATAGATATAAAACCACCTATCATGACAGTTTTTATTATAATGTTTAAAAACCTTATTATATAAACAACCCCTAATTAATTTCTCTTAATATGCTGGGAATATTTGTTTCTCATATTGGACTAGCATACTTCCTTCACTTTCTTTCTTTTTTCTTAAAGAAGAGCTTAATGATTTATTAAATTTCTCTTTCACCTTGACCACTAGGGCAATAACAATGAAATGTGGTACACAACTGGAGGAAATTTGGTGTAGAGAGACTTGATGGTAAAACCACCTCCCACTCCTCATCTTCAGCATGGCTCTTGTTTTGGTTGTTTTTGTTATCATTGTTATTTTTATCACTAGTTTATGCTCATGTGTCTTTCTAGTAAGTCACTTGTTAAGTGACTTGTTGGAAGTAGCTGGAATTTACTTAATAAATGGACTAATTCCTGAAAGAGTAGGTAAAGTGTTAATCTTTCTCAGAACAGAGAACTCATTATTTAAACCTCATATTGTTTTTCTCTGAGGCACATAGAGTTGAGAATAATGCTGCCCTTTCTCCAGCGTATTTTCATCTGAGGCAATTCTTTGTTCTGTCAAATAGATTTATTTTCTTTATTAGACAGAAATGTGGGCAAAAGAAAATGATCTCATTGCGTATGATTCCTGACACGATACCAAGGGCTCCAGACTACAGTGAAATTTAGCTTCAGAAACCTTTCTGGTTTTGAGCACCTGTTCAAAGAAAACCTGTTTGAAATCATTCACTGCTGTTCATTCCTCAATGGCAATACAGACATGCTGTTGTTCTGATCTTTATGTTAGTGTTGAACAGCAAAGGGCTGGTGTTTGGGTTCCTACTCTGCTTTTATTTTTAAAAAGAAAAAAAAAAGCTGTATTAAATAATAACACTTACTTATTGGTGTAGTAAGTCTCTGTTTACAGAAACAAACATAAGTTAGTGTCCAATTCAAAGAGCTTCCATAGATGAACATACCTGTAGAACCATGACCAGGATCAAGAAAAGAAAATCTACTAGCTTCTGTTACTTATCCAGTTCCTAGATTCTCCCAAAAGGAAACATAACTCTGCTTTCTGACACCGTGGATTACTGCTCTGCCTGTTTTTAAAGTCTGAAAATGTAATCATTTAGTATTCTTTTCGGTCTAATTTTCATGAAATTCAGCCTCGGTGCTGTAGGAAGTGATTAATCATTTTTATGGCTCTGTACATGGCACCTCACTCCAGTACTCTTGCCTGGAGAATCCCATGGATGGAGGAGCCTGGTAGGCTGCAGTCCATGGGGTCGCTAAGAGTCGAACACGACTGCGCAACTTCACTTTCACTTCTCACTTCATGCATTGGAGAAGGAAATGGCAACCTACTCCAGTGTTCTTGCCTGGAGAATCCCAGGGACGAGGGAGCCTGGTGGGCTACCGTCTACGGCGTCGCACAGAGTCGGACACGACTGAAGCGACTTAGCAGCAGCAGCAGCAGCAGTACTCACACTTCACTATATGAATATACCACTGGTGGGCTATAGTCCATAGGGTCGCAAAAAGTTGGACACAACTGAGTGACTAACACTTTTAACTTTCACCACAAGTCATGTATCCATTCTACTGTTGATATCCACTTGGGCTATTTTAAATTGTTTGCTCTTAAAGAGAATGCTGCTATGAATATCCTTGAATATATGTCTTTAAGTGAACATTGTTGTTGCTCAGTCACTCAGTCATGTTTGACTCTTTGCCACCCCATGGACTGCAGCATGCCAGCTTCCCTGTCCTTCACCATCTCCTGGAGTTTGCTCTAACTCATGACCATTGAGTCAGTGATGCTATCCAACCTTCTCATCCTTTGTTGTCCCCTTCTCCTGCCTTCACTATTTCCCAGCATCAGAGTCTTTTCTGGTGAGTCAGCTCTTCACATCAGGTGGCCAAAGTATTGGAGTTTCAGCTTTAGCATCAGTCCTTCCAGTGAGAGTATTCAGGGTTAATTTCCTTTAGGATTGACTGGTTTGATTTCCTTGCGGTTCAAGGGACTCTCAAGAGTCTTTTCCAACACCACAGTTCAAAAGCATCAAATCTTCAAGGCTAAGCCTTCTTTATGGTCCAACTCTCACATCTATACATGACTACTGGAAAAACCATAGCTTTGACTAGATGGACCTTTGTCATCAAAGTAATGTTTTTGCTTTTTAAGTGAGCATAAGCATGCATTTCTTTGTGGATATACCTAGTTGTTCTGGGTCATAGCTATTATATATGATCAACTTTAGTAGATACTAGAAAGTTTTCCGAGTGACTGTACCAATTTCCACACTCGCTAGCAGTATATAAGTATTCTAGTTGTTCCACATCCTTACCAGCTCTTGTTATTGTCCTTATGTAATGACAACTATGAAATCATCATCACATGACTATGTCAGGTTAGTCATTCTTGTAATAACTGATAAAGCAGAACCCTTCTCTTAGGTTTATGGACTATTTGGGAGTGCTGTTCTAATCTTCTATCCATTATTTTGCTCTACAGCAATACCATAAAGATTGTTTCCTATATTTTCCTTAGAAATTTTAATTTTTGTTTTGTTTTGCATTTAGATCAATAGTAGTATGGAATTGTGTAGAGAGTATAAGGTAAGATATTTTTTCCATAAAGATATACAATTGATTTATTACAAAGACTATTCTTTTCCCACTGCTCTACAGTGTTACTTTTGTCATAAAATGAATGGTTCATATGTTTCAGGATCTGTTTCTGGACTTTTCCACTTAATGTATTCAGTTCAGTTCAGTCGCTCAGTTGTGTCGGACTCTTTACAACCCCATGAATCACAGCATGCCAGGCCTCCTTGTCCATCACTAACTCCTGGAGTTCACTCAGATTCACGTCCGTCGAGTCAGTGATACCATCCAGCCATCTCATCCTCTGTCGTCCCCTTCTCCTCCTGCCCCCAATCCCTCCCAACATCAGAGTCTTTTCCAATGAGTCAACTCTTCACATGAGGTGGCCAAAGTATTGGAGTTTCAGCTTTAGCATCATTCCTTCCAAAGAAATCCCAGGGCTGACCTCCTTCAGAATGGACTGGTTGGATCTCCTTGCAGTCCAAGGGACTCTCAAGATTTGTCTTCTCCAACACCACGGTTCAAAAGCATCAATTCTTTGGCGCTCAGCTTTCTTCACAGTCCAACTCTCACATCCATACATGACCACTGGAAAAACCATAGCCTTGACTAGACGGACCTTTGTTGGCAAAGTAATGTCTCTGCTTTTCAATATGTATTAGTCACCAACTAATATGATTTTGAGTTGAAACACTGGTCATACTATCTGCTACTCTGGAGTGTCTGACTGCAGTTGCTCTATAGCCTTAGCATAAACGTCTGCAATAGTGAAACCAATTAATGCAGAAAATCCACTGCAAATATAACAACCAGAAAGAATAGTAGAGATTTTATTCATCCTATTCCCTTATTTTTAAAATGGGAAAAGAAATCTATCCAAGTGTGCTGAATAGCTTCTGTTTACCCAGCCAAATCCTCTCTCCATCCTTCTCCACTTGCTATGCCTGCAGAGATCCCTACATTAACAGGCTCCCTTGCCTTAAAATTTTCATTTGGTTCAGTTTATGGGAACAAGGACTTGAGGATGAAGAAAACTGAGGTCAGATATTTATTCCCTTAGCTATCTTCCTATAGGCTGATTGATGATCTCCCTAATACAGCACCTAAGGAATGTCCCTCTCTACACAGCCATCTTCTTTCAGATACCAATGATCGCTCCTTTCTTTTGTCCCAGGTTGGGGGTGTTAACAGTATTCTACCATTACTAGCCCCAGGATACCGCACTGGGATTCTGACACTGCATGATTAGAGGCATCCATGTTCCAGACAAGAGAATGGGGACAGGACCCAAGGAAGAGATAAAGGGCGTATGTCATTCTCTTGATGACGCTTCCTAGAAGTTTCCATATGACACATCTGCTCACATTTCATAAACCGAACTTGGTCATTTGGCCACAGCTAGCTGTAAAGCTGAGAAATGTTTTAGATAGCTAGTGGTTACATAAGTCCCTCAGTCATATTCAACTCTTTGTGACCCCATGGACTGTAGTCTGCCAGGCTCCTCTGTTCATGGAATTCTCCAGGCAAGAATACTAGAGTAGGTTACCATTTCCTTCTCCAGGAGATCTTCCCCATTCAGGGACTGGACCCAGGTTTCCCACAATGCAGATGGATTCTTTACTATTTGAGCTACCAGAGAAGCCCTTTAATAGCTAAGTGCCAAACTAAAATCTTACAAGTTAAGCATAATAGTTTCTACCTCCCATACCATTTAGCTCAAGTCTAGTCATTAAACATATATTCGATGCATACTGGGACACTCACTTTTCTGAGACAGAGAGATGAATGAGAATGGCTCTGGTCCAGTTTAATTTAAGACAGAGATTCCCTCCTCCATCAAATGACCATGTCAGTCCCTATGCCAGGCATTAGGGATTCCAGAGTACACAAGACAGTGTTCCTACACAAGACATCAACAATGGCTATGTATGACTGGGGTACCTGTCAGTCAATGCAGGTTACCCAGGGAAGATGTGGCAGAGAGCAGAAAAGGAGATCTGTCTCTGAAGGAAGTCCATGACTTTGCACCAGGAGACAGACCTTCCAGGCTCAGATACAACATGAGGAAGACAAAGGGTGTGAAAAGACAGTATTTCAGGAAGCAGTAAGGATTCCAGGGAGCCTAAGAACATAACCTATATGGACAAAAGTGGGTAAAGGCAAGGCTAGTCAAGTCAACAGTGGCCAAGAATGGCAGGATACTGTGGGCCAAGGGCAAGTATTTGACAAATGCCTTTTCACCCCACCCACCAACCTCTTCCATGGTACATGCCCGGAGAGCTCCCAGTTAGTCATAAATGAACGAGAATATCAAATCTGGAAGTACATCAAGCTCAGGCCCAAGTTATATCCTTCAGGAAATTTACTAGTGATCTGAATCTTGAAATTTCAGCCTCCCTCTTGGCTGAAACAAATCTGCTGAAATTCTGGAATAACTTGCTTGGCCTGACTCATTCTCAACCTTAGGAAGAAAGACAAGCAGGAAAGGGAGGCCATCTGGGGGACTCTCACTCCCACCCAGCATCCAGTGTTTAGAAATGGCTCCGAATTGTTTGTTTTGCAATAAGCACAAACATTTAAAATGAAAAAAAAAATGTTTTTTTCTATCCCCACAGGCATATTCTAAAAAGAAGAGGAAGAGGAATAGGACTTCCTGGTGGGTCCAGTGGTTAAGAATCCGCCTTACATTACTGGAGGGTGCAGGTTTGATCCCTGCTTGGGGAACTAAGATCCCACATGCCACAGGGCAACTAAGCCTGTGAGCCACAACTACAGAAAGTCTGAACACTGCAACAAAAACCCAACTCAGATGCTTTTTAAAAAGGAGGAGAGAGGAAGACTGTAAAGGAAGGAGTGTTACACATTTTCATAAGCATCTATAATGCATCAGATATTATTCGAGTTGCTAGATGAGCAAGTGCTATCCCTAAGGAGTTCATATACTAATAGAAGGGGAAAAAAATGCTTTTAATGT
Organism: Nanger dama; assembly: GCA_917880005.1. Classification (NCBI taxonomy): domain Eukaryota; kingdom Metazoa; phylum Chordata; class Mammalia; order Artiodactyla; family Bovidae; genus Nanger; species Nanger dama. Next base: position 15,186,227 of record CAKJTW010000040.1, on the reverse strand, counting down.
GCTTATCATCTAAAATATTTCAGGTACTTATAAGTATACTATGAAGGCTAAAAGAGAATAATATGGTAAAGAGTGACTATTTCATTAAGGCATCAAGAAGTTCCCTCTAAGAGTTGACATCTGGGTTAAGACCTTGTATTAATTTCCTACTGTGGCTGTAACAAATTGCCAGAAACTTAAAACAATAACACAAATTTATTGTCTCACAGTTCTGGAAGTCAGAGGTCCAACACAGGTGTAACTGGGCTAAAACCAAGTTGTCAGCAAGGCAGCACTCCTTCTGAAGGCTCGAGTTCCTTGCCTTTCCCAGCCTTAAAAGTGTACTCATTCCTTTACTGTGGCTTCATCCTCCAGCTTCAAAGCCAGCAGAAGGCAGAGTTGCACCTTCAAATCTCTGATTCTGATACTTACTCTCCTGTCTCCTTCATTCACTTATAAAGACCCGTATGATTACCTTGGACCCACTGAAATAATCCAAGATAATCTTCTAATCTCAAGATTCTTAATCACATCTGCCAAGTCCCTTATGCTATGTAAGGTTCTAAAGATTAAGATGTGGGCATCACTAGGTACCATTCCCACACTAGGTGTGATTCTACCAATCACAGACCTACATGGTGAACCAAGGCAAGCTGTAAATCTTAGGAAAGAGTGTTCCAAACAGAAGGAAGAGTAAGTGCAAAGGCCCTGGAATAGGAATAAACATAGCATTCTCAAGGGACAGAAACACAGAAAGGAGGCACCTCTCCAGAGTCCAGTTTTCTCTGCTGTAGTTTGGAAAGGAGACTTCTCCTATGGACCTGTCACATCTGAGAAAGCAGACAGGATACAGCAAGCCATCCCAACTAGGAAATACAGTTGGCAGATATTTGCTTGTCCATATATCTACTGTGCAGCCTATGCTTTGCCAAATTTTTCAAAAATTTATACTCTATTTTTTAAAACATAAAATCAAGTGTTGTTTTTAATACCTTTGAAATCATTCACTGGAAATACCCATCTTTTCATTTCATGTTGGAATCCATCAACATTGATTTTTAAAACTATGCCATTTGTTGTCTCTCAACCAGCAGATAAAGTCTACAGCTGGAGGGAGGTGGAATATTAAGGATGAAGTGGTATTTATGAGAAAATTCAGAGTATTTAGAACACATGTTTCTTTTCCCACATGAAAATGCAATTTTTTAAAAATAAAAGAATACCATTTAAACAGTGAAGTAAAATAAATCAAAAAGCATTCTACAAGTCTCTGAGAATACATGTCTTCAGTATTCCAGATTACAGGATAGCAGGTTCAGGAGAAGGTAAAAACTTAACTTTTCCAAAATCTGCTTTTTGTTCGTTGGTTATCACAACACTGAAGACTGTAATAATTTTTCTTTTTTGACTCAATCTCTTTTTCCTCTGTGATTTCTTCCTTCAGCTTTAGTGAGCTTAAATATCTGCTTAAATGCTATGATACACATTCTAACAGTAGCTACCAGCATCATCCTATTAGTCTTTTAAATGTGAGATTGTTACTGTGTCAGAAAGGTAGACAGATATGGAGTGGGTGTAGTACGCTGTCATCTCCTAGTGGCTCAGTGCATGATACAAAGGGTCAATAGGGATCAACCAGCACATAATGGCGTTCAGACAGAGAGCAGTCAGCTAAGTGCTGGTGGGTCAGCAAGTGATTGATGGGCTGCTGAGGTCCAATTTCAAGGGACAAACCTAGCAGCTCTTCCCAGCCTGCTGTTCTTTATAAAGTAGAAACTCACTATTTTTGCCTTATTTTTATTTTATTTGTTAATTTTAATATTCTTAATATCTTTGCCACAAAATCTTTTCAACCATAATATGCAAAAGACACTGTCATCCCCAATTTATTCTTTCCATAGGCAACAACTGTTAAATGCTTCTTTGGGTTCTCAGAATTGCCATTGTAATGTACCATATCATATCTTTTCTCCCCTTGTGAATGATCAACACTGTACACATTGTTGGACAATTTACATTTTCCACTTTGCTCAATACCCTGGGCGACCTTCCATGGCAGCAAGTCAGCGTTTTGAAAGTGCCCCCTGCAGAATCGCAGACCTCATGGTTTCTCTGTGGTTCACTGCTTGTGTCTAAAGAAGAGAGTTACTGAAATGTGTCTAGACCATGGTTTTCAAGAGAAAGGAATCCATTGTATATGCAACTGACTTCATCCCAATGTATGACTTTGCTTTGGCAGTTAGTATATTATTTGCCTTATCACATCATCTGAGATAATTAAAGGACTTTGAAATATTGCCTTCATTCATCTCATGGCTTGTGAACAAAACTCTCACAAGGCTTTCAAATTTGTCATTTCAACAAATATCCACTTTGACTGTCCAGGTCAAGTAATTTCTCTAATAGAATATATTATAAAATGAGATAAAAACTTGAATCCATTACCATAAATTATGAAACAAAGAGGTCATCATGCTTGTAAATTTATTGACAAAAACTTAGAAAACATCAGTATGAATATTTTTTCAGAAATCTTACAAGGTGATAAAGTATTTGCCTTTAGTGGCATATGAAAACAGAGTGAATTCTCCTAGTATATTTAATGATTTCCTCCTTAAAGACATACCAGTGGCTCCAACCAAGGGATTAAATTAAGATTTCATCAAAATGACATAAAACATGGTTTTGAACAGTGTTGGGTATAAATAATGTCTAAATAGATAGCATGTTTTCCTTTTTCCCTCATTAGCAAAGCAGGCTTTGATCTGACCTTTGTGCTCTGAGAAGAGAAGGTAACCCTCCATGGAAGACATCACCCAGAATACAGGAGGCCCTGGCCTTGGAACTTTGTATAACCAAATTAATAAATCTCTGTCTTGGGATATATTATACTTTTCTAAACAAGAAAAATGTAAATGAGAGCAATCCACTTTTCTTGCTACTAGCAACTGCCCCAGCTAAGCCAGATTTTGCCTATGATATATGGTATGTAGGTTTTATTATCAAGTGGATTTGTTTCATGTTATTTCATTTTATAACAGCTTTATTAAGATAATAATTCACATAGCATACAATTCACCCACACTTAGGTTTTAGTTCAAGTTTCTCAACTTCACTAAGCCTTAGTCTTTTTATCTGTAATATGGAAATAATATTTGTAAGACCCATTGATTTTTTTGAGCAAATTAATGCACTCAGGCTATTACATGGCCTATAGTAAGTACTAAATGAGAAAGTGTTAGTCAGTTGTGTCCAACTATTTGCAATCCTGTGGACTATAGCCTACCAGTCTCCTCTGTCCATGGAATTTTCCAGGTAAGAATACTAGAGTGGGTAGCCATTCTTGTTGGGGTCTGGATGCCAGGTTCTTTCACAGAACAGAGAAAGGGAGGAGTTGAGGAAGTAAAGACCATTACCTTGCAAATATCTTCTGGAATGGCCTACTTCAGGGAGGGGATGTATTAATCTCTTCAGGCAGATGGCAGGGTTCTTTGAGGCAGGCCATTATGTATGGTTATATAACAAAAGCAATGAAAAACAAAGGTTAAAGTCAAAGAAACAAATCCAGCATGGAGTCACAAGTGGCTCTTCCCTGCAACACTCTTTCAACTCCAAACTGCAAACCCCTCACTGCACCCCATGGAGGTAGGAGGGGAAGGTGGGGTGCTGCATTTGACTTTCTCCCTCTCTCCACGTCTCCCTACTTTCCAATCTTGTTTAGGTTTACTGGACAGTAGAAACTGGGCTCTTTGTTCTGTTTGTTTCCATTCGTTAGGTAGTTAGAATAGGAAACAGGAGTCCAAAATGGCAGTGACTAAAAGACAAGGAAGGGAAAAGCCCACGAAAATAGAAAAAGGAAGGTCAAAGGAAGGTCTGAGGATCAGAGTGAGGACTTCAGGTAGAACAAACAGCACTCCTGGCTGGCCCAATTTGCAGAGGGCAGGCCCAGGGGAGGAAAAACATATAAAAGGAGGAGCCAAAGGGCTCTCTCTCACTCTCTCCCGGGTACATGCACTCTTTCTCTCTCTCTCTCTCGCTCCCTCTCCCTGTCTCTCCTGTGTGCTGGCATGCACCTCCACTCTCTTCTCTTTGTGTCTTTGGGTTGGCATGCCCTCATGCTTTGAGGGTGGATTCTCTTGCTATCTTCTAAATAAAATAGAGCTGTAACAATGATTTGTCTAAGAGCTATAACATGGTTTGTCCAAGACCCAAGAGCTGTGATGCACCGAGGGCTTTAATGTCCGTCACTCCAAATCTTTGTTGTGATGAGACAGAACTGAGGAGCATACACTAGTATGACACATTGATGCCCCATTCTGCACCCCTCTTCCCATCCCTGATCCTTGGCAACTGGAGATCTGAAGGGATGATGAACCTGAGAAAGAAAATGGGGCCATCTGTGCAGGTCCGTATGTCCAGTGAGTATTTATTAGTTCAGTTCAGTTCAGTCGCTCAGTCGTGTCTGACTCTTTGCAACCCCATGAATCGCAGCATGCCAAGCCTCCCTGTCCATCACCAACTCCCGGAATTCACTCAGACTCACGTCCTTCGATCCGTGATGCCATCCAGTCACCTCATCCTCAGTTGTCCCCTTCTCCTCCTGCCCCCAATCCCTCCCAGCATGACAGTTTTTCCAATGAGTCAACTCTTCGCATGAGGTGGTCAAAGTACTGGAGTTTCAGCTTTAGCATCATTCCTTCCAAAGAAATCCCAGGGTTGATCTCCTTCCAGAATGGACTGGTTGGATCTCCTTGCAGTCCAAGGGGCTCTCAAGAGTCTTCTCCAACACCACAGTTCAAAAGCATCAATTCTTTGGCACTCAGCTTTCTTCACAGTCCAACTCTCACATTCATGCATGACCACAGGAAAAACCATAGCCTTGACTAGACGGACCTTAGTCGGCAAAGTAATGTCTCTGCTTTTGAATATGCTATCTAGGTTGGTCATAACTTTTCTTCCAAGGAGTAAGTGTCTTTTAATTTCATGGCTGCAGTCACCATCTGCAGTGATTTTGAAGCCCCTCAAAATAAAGTCTGACACTGTTTCCACCATTTCCCCATCTATTTCCCATGAAGTGATGGGACCGGATGCCATGTTCTTAGTTTTCTGAGTGTTGAGCTTTAGGCCAACTTTTTCACTCTCCTCTTTCACTTTCATCAAGAGGCTTTTAGTTCCTCTTCACTTGCTGCCATAAGGGTGGTGTCATCTGCATATCTCAGGTTATTGATATTTCTCCTGGCAATCTTGATTCCAGCTTGTGTTTCTTCCAGTCCAGCGTTTCTCATGATGTACTCTGCATAGAAGTTAAATAAGCAGGGTGACAATTTACAGCCTTGACGTACTCCTCTTCCTACTTGGAACCAGTCTGTTGTTCCATGTCTGGTTCTAACTGTTGCTTCCTGACCTGCATACAGATTTCTCAAGAGGCAGGTCAGGTGGTCTGGTATTCCCATCTCTTTCAGAATTTTCCACAGTTTATTGTGATTCACACAGTCAAAGGCTTTGGCATAGTCAATAAAGCAGAAAGAGATGTTTTTCTGGAACTCTGTTGCTTTTTCCATGATCCAGCGGATGTTGGCAATTTGATCTCTGGTTCCTCTGCCTTTTCTAAAACCAGCTTGAACATCAGGAGTTCACGGTTCACGTATTGCTGAAGCCTGGCTTGGAGAATTTTGAGCATCACTTTACTAGCATGTGAGATGAGTGCAATTGTGCGGTAGTTTGAACATTCTTTGGCATTGCCTTTCTTTGGAATTGGAATGAAAACTGACTTTTTCCAGTCCTGTGGCCACTGCTGAGTTTTCCAAATTTGCTGGCATATTGTGTGCAGCACTTTCACAGCATCATCTTTCAGGATGTGAAATAGCTCCACTGGAATTCCATCACCTCCACTAGCTTTGTTCGTAGTGATGCTTTCTAAGGCCCACTTGACTTCACATTCCAAGATGTCTGGCTCTAGATGAGTGATCACATCATCATGACTATCTGGATCATGAAGATCTATTTTGTACAGTTCTTCCATGTATTCTTGCCACCTCTTCTTAATATCTTCTCCTTCTGTTAGGTCCATACCATTTCTGTCCTTTATCGAGCCCATCTTTGAATGAAACGTTCCTTTGGTATCTCTAATTTTCTTGAAGAGATCTCTAGTCTTTCCCATTCTGTTCTTTTCCTCTGTTTCTTTGCACTGATCGCTGAGGAAGGCTTTCTTATCTCTTCTTGCTATTCTCTGGAACTCTGCGTTCAGATCCTTATATCTTTCCTTTTCTCTTTGGCTTTTCACTTCTCTTCTTTTCACAGCTATTTGTAAGGCTTCCCCTAGACAGCCATTTTGCTTTTTTGCATTTCTTTTCCATGGGGATGGTCTTGACCCCTGTCTCCTGCACAATGTCACAAACTTCATTCCATAGTTCATCAGGCACTCTATCTATCAGATCTATGCCCTTAAATCTATTTCTCACTTCCACTGTATAATCATAAGGGATTTGATTTAGGTCATACCTGAATGTCTAGCAGTTTTCCCTATTTTCTTCAATTTAAATCTGAATTTGGTAATAAGGAGTTCATGATCTGAGCCACAATCAGCTCCTGGTCTTGTTTTTGTTGACTGTATAGAGCGTCTCCATCTTTGTCTGCAGAGAATATAATCAGTCTGATTTTGGTATTGACCATCTGGTGATGTCCATGTGTAGAGTCTTTTCTTGTTGTGTTGGAAGAGGGTATTTGCTATGACCAGTGCATTTTCTTGGCAAAAGTCTATTAGCTTTTGCCCTGCTTTATTCCGCATTCCAAGGCCAAATTTGCCTGTTACACCAGGTGTTTCTTGACTTCCTGCTTTTGCATTCCAATCCCCTATAATGAAAAGGACATTTTTGGGGGGTGTTAGTTCTAAAAGGTCTTGTAGGTCTTCATAAAACCCTTCAACCTCAGCTTCTTCAGCATTACTGTTTGGGGCATAGACTTGGATAACTGTAATACTGAATGGTTTGCCTTGGAGATGAACAGAGATCATTCTGTCATTTTTGAGATTGCATCCAAGTACTGCATTTCAGACTCTTTTGTTAGGCATGAGGTATTCATATTAACCTATATTTCTTCCAATCTAAACTTACTTCATCACCATAAAGACATCCTCCACTTCCTTCTCAGGGTGCAAGTTTGTTACCTACTTTCTCTCTTGAAAGATGAAATCTGAAGGGTTTCATAATCAAGGTTTGCTTCTCTGTGTCCTTGTTTTTCTTTGGTCTCAGATACTGTGTACATGATATGCTGCCCTAAGTGGAATGTTATAGGTTGAATAATGGTCTCTCCTCCCCCAGATTTACATGTGCAAGTCCCAGCCCCCAGTATCTCAGCATGTGACACTGAGAGAAGGGTCATTGCAGATGAAATTGGCTAAGATGAGGCCATTCTATTAGGGTGGCCCCCTAATCCAGTATGACTGGTATCCTTATTAAAAGGGGAAATTTAGATACAAAATACACACAGGGAGATAGAGGCAAGATTTGGGTGCTTCCTCCCATATAGCTCAGTTGGTAAAGCATCTGCCTGCAGTACGGAGACCTGCGTTCAATCCCTGGGTTGGAAAGTTCCCCTGGAGAAGGAAATGGCAACCCACTCCAGGATTCTTGCCTGGAGAATCCCATGGACCTAGGAGCCTGGCCGGCTATAGTTCATGGGATCCCAAGAGTTGGACACAACTTAGTGCTATCTTTCTTTCTTTCTACAAGCCAAGGAATGCCAAAAACTGTCAGCAAACTATCGGAAGTTGGAGAGAGGCCCAGAACAGATTCTCTCAGGGCCCTTAGAAAAAAAAAACAGCTCTGGGGAATTCCTGGCAGTCCAGTGGTTAGGACCCGGCTCTTTCACTGCCAGGGCTGGGTTCAGTCCCTGGCCAGGGAGATTCCACAAGACTCGATTAAAGAATAAAAACAGCACAAAAACTCTGACTTTAAACCACAAGACAATACATTTCTGATGTTGAAGCCTCCTAGCTTGTGGTGCTTTGCTACAGTAGCTCAAGGAATCTAGCACACGGGGGCATATTGTGCTGCATTGTCTTTCCCACCTGCCGTTGTCCTGAGAAGACTTCCTCCCTCCCCACCTACTGCAAGAGTTGCCATGTTGAGCAGTATGACTCCAATCCTGACTGGAAGTCACTGCGAACTTCCATTTGAACCCACGCAGCAGGTCTCCAGTGGCTGAAGCGGAAAAACATAAAACTTGGCAACTGCCAGCGACTGTGTGTTCCACCACAAAGAGAGGCCAGTCTGCCACAAGACAAAGCTGGCACCCAGAAAGGCAGAGGCGAGGCTGGGAGAGCTGGCAGCTTTCCAGTCCTGGCTCAGTTGGTGCCCTAGGCTCCAGCTCCATCGGGACCTGGCTGTGACTTGAATTCCAGGAGAATGCCGTGACTGTCTGGTAAGCTCCTCTTTTGCTCAAGCTAATTTATACAAAGTTTGTGGCACTTGTTACTCAAACTTCTAGTTAATATAGTCTCCAAAACTCATGCACTCATATTTGTAACAGTAAGTGGAAGATTACTGTTCTAAGAAATTGTGCTTTTATCAGACACGTGTGTGCAAATTCAGAAAAGAGAGCATTAATTAAAAATAAACTTAGAGAAAAATTATAGAGTAAGTTTTGTTGTAACATTCTTTGTTCAATGAAACTTTAAGCCATCATAAATTGCAAAAAATTAATTTATTTACCATTTAGATTGAAACAAAAAATAAGTCAGCTACAGGCAACTTTTATCTTTTATTATCACACTGAAATGCTTGTTAACCGATAGACACAGCATACTTCATTCACTAATTAAAAGTCATTTTGCAGAGTTGATTGGGATGGCTGTGAAAGAGTCATTTAACTATTTATTGTGTTCTACTAGCTTTATTTTCAAAAAAATGTATTAACCCTGTGATAAGTTTCAAATGCCTGGCATTTTGCCTGAGAAAATATTTGCTACTTAGTGTATAAACAATAAGCTCTTTTCCTGTCTACCCATTACTGTATTTTATAAAATTTCAGAAAAAGATTATTTAGTTTTAATTATGATTTACACACTTAATGGTTTCAAAGTCCTAGAGATATAACCTCAAAGGCTACCAGCGTTATATGAAAAGATGGATAAGCAAATGAAATTTGATGTTGGAGATTAAGAAATAAATTCAGTAATTCTTATTCTATTTTGCATACAAATTGGGGAATATATTAGTTTTCTGTTGCTATTTAACTTTTTACTCCAGAACTTAGTGGCTTAAAATGGCATTAAATATTTATTATCTCACAGAGTTTCTGTGGGTTAAGCATTTGAGAGTGGTTTAGATGGATGGTTCTGGCTCAAAGTTTTATATGAGGACTTCCCTGGTGGTCTAATGGTTAAGAATCCACCTGCCAATGCAGGGACTCAGGTTCAATCCCGGTCTGGAAGATTCCCCAGGCTGTGGGGCAACTAAGTCTATGTGCCGCAACTACTGAAGCTGGCATGTAGAGACTGTGCTCCACACAGGAGAAGCCACCACAGCGGGAAGCCTGCACGTCACAGCTAAGGAGTAGTCTCCACTCAGCACGACTAGAGAAAGCTTGCAGGCAGCAACGAAGACCCAACACAGCCCCAAATAAAACCAATTAATTAAAAAAAAAAAAGTTTGCATGAGGTTGCTGTCAAGATATTGGCCACGGTGACAGTGATCTGAAGGCTTGACCAGTGCTGGGACATTCACTTTCTAGGGGTGGCTATTCATATGGCTGGCAAATCAATGCTGGCAGTAGTCAGGAGACCTCAGTCCTCATCACCTGATCTCCTCATAGTTCTGGCTAAGTGTCCTCGTGACAGGATAGCTGGCTTCACCCAGAGTAAGTCATCCAAGAAGCAGCAATTTTTTTATGACAACCCGAGGTCCCGCAGTGCTATTTCCACAATATCCTGTGGAATGGGCCAGCTCCAGTCAATATGGGAGAGTAAGAGTACTGGAAGCTAAAAATCATTTGGGCCCACCAATCATCTGGGTGAACTTCTTATTCTGCTACAAATAGTGAGGAAAAAAAAAAAAACTATGTAGAAAAAGTACAGAAAATGCTTTTCAAAATGATATAGTTAAGAAAATATTTTAATATTTTAAAAATATAATAATTTATAATAGAGTCACAGAATTCTAAGATCAGAGGGACACTTGGATATCAACCACATTAACTTGGTCATGAAGACTGAGACCCAGAAAGGGAATGATGCTTTTCATAGCATATAGCAAATAAGTGACTGAATTAAGGTTAGATCCAAGGCCTCTTTACTGTGAGGGTTTATGATGAATAAACTGACCTGGAAACCAACCTCCATTCCAACCTCCTTCCAATATGCCTTCCTCTTGCAGAGACTAGAAAACCCAAACAGTAACCCAAATTCCCTTGCAGCTAGAGTTCTGGATATGATTTGATTCAAGCAATCAGATTGCTGACTTGAAATCTGGAAATTGGATGTGATAATGAGAATGGGTGGTTTGCAATTTGTGTTGCTTCTGCAGCAAAGGTTGCTGCAGAAGAGCTGCGTTGTCCCATGGTTAAGGTAGCAGAAGTGCCCATGCTCTAGTCACCAGCATGGTTAGAGACAAGAGGCAGGGTTCAGATGAGTTAGAATTTACCTAGCAGATATGACGATTTTTTTCAAAGCTGCAGGTTGCAGCAATGTGTCCCTGATCTCTGAAGAGCACATATTCTTAGACTGAACAATTTCAGCTGTGATTGCTACAACCCAAAAGTGAAGTGAAATGAAGTGAAAGTGGCTCTGTCGTGTCTGACTCTTTGCCACCCCATGGACTATACAGTCCATGGAATTCTCAGGCCAGAATACTGGAGTGAGTAGCCTATCCCTTCTCCAGCAGATCTTCCTGAACCAAGAATCAAACTGGAGTCTCCTGCATCACAGGCAGATTCTTTACCAACTGAGCTATCAGGGACAACCAGGAAGCTGGAGAATTAAGTGGTTAGCAGTTCCCCTGGAGGACAAGTTCAATGGGATGATTCTTGAAATTGCTCCTGGATCCTAAGCCCAGAACCATTAATTCAAGTCATCCGACAATTTTGTAAGCACCCAATTCCCTGTATTAATCCTATTCTCTTAAAATGGAGCAGTGCCTGTTATCCACACCTAAATTCTATTATATAGCATGTTAACACCCAAGAATGAGAAAAGCAGCCTGACATATGGAAGCTGGCCTGATACATACAGCAACATTTCATGGTTGTTAGGAAGCAACCTGGTACTTGCAGATAGACCATGTATTCTACTGTTGAATGCAAACAACTTCTCAGAACATCAGCTTCAGACAAGGCCCTTCTGTTGACTGTGATGGAGCCACATAAAGACCATTCTGTGTCATGTCTGAACAGTGATTAATATGAACATTGTTCAAATCACAAAAAATAATCAGATATCCCCCTATTCTTGCTTATCTGAGTGACTACTGCTGTTTAGTAATTATAACCTTATTCTTCTCTCTCTTCCTAGATAGGATTTATTAAGACACCCAGTTGTAGTTTTCTCCCTCTTTTGACAGCTTCCAATCTACACACAGGCCCTGTTTCCTTTGCCTTCTGCATGTCACCTAATGCTAAGCTGCTAAGTCGCTTCAGTCGTGTCCAACTCTGTGCGACCCCCATAGATGGCAGCCCACCAGGCTCCACCGTCCCTGGGATTTTCCAGGCAAGAACACTGGAGTGGGTTGCCATTTCCTTCTCCAATGCGTGAAAGTGAAAAGTGAAAGTGAAGTCGCTCAGTCGTGTCCGACTGCAGCCCCATGACTGTAGCCCACCAGACTCCTCTGTCCATGGGATTTTCCAGGCAAGAGTACTGGAGTGGGTTGCCATCATATGCCCAAATCCTGCAACTCCTTTCTAACCCTCTCTTGCTGGTGCACAGGCTGCTCCTCAGCAAAAAGTAAGAAACCCAGCAGATGTGTTCCTGCTAATCTTTAGCTGAAAGGCATAATTTGGTTTGAAACCCTGATGCTGTTCTAGTGGTATGAAATACTTATACTACTGACTTGCTATGAATAAATACTTTCCATGAATAAATGAACGATTTGATGTAAAATTAGTATTTCTTCTCTGCCTTTTCCCACCTGTTCAGTTCAGTTCAGTCGCTCAGTCGTGTCTGACTCTTTGGGACCCCATGAATTGCCGCACCCCAGGCCTCCCTGTCCATCACCATCTCTTGGAGTTCACTCAGACTCATGTCCATCGAGTCAGTGATGCCATCCAGCCATCTCATCCTCTGTCGTCCCCTTCTCCTCCTGCCCCCAATCCCTCCCAGCATCACAGTCTTTTCCAATGAGTCAACTCTTCATGTGAGGTGGCCAAAGTACTGGAGTTTCAGCTTTAGCATCATTCCTTCCAAAGGAATCCCAGGGCTGATCTCCTTCAGAATGGACTGGTTGGATCTCCTTGCAGTCCAAGGGACTCTCAAGAGTCTTCTCCAACACCACAGTTCAAAAGCATCAATTCTTCGGCGCTCAGCCTTCTTCACAGTCCAACTCTCACATCCATACATGACCACAGGAAAAACCATAGCTTTGACTACACGGACATTAGTCAGCAAAGTAATGTCTCTGCTTTTGAATATACTATCTAGGTTGGTCATAACTTTTCTTCCAAGGAGTAAGCGTCTTCTAATTTCATGGCTACAGTCACCATCTGCAGTGATTTTGGAGCCCCCCAAAATAAAGTCTGACACTGTTTCCGCTGTTTCCCCATCTATTTCCCATGAAGTGATGGGACCAGATGCCATGATCTTCGTTTTCTGAATGTTGAGCTTTAAGCCAACTTTTTCACTCTCCTCTTTCATCAAGAGGCTTTTTAGTTCCTCTTCACTTTCTGCCATCAGGGTGGTGTCATCTGCATATCTGAGGTTATTGATTTCTCCTGGCAATCTTGATTCCAGCTTGTGCTTCTTCCAGTCCAGCGTTTCTCATGATGTACTCTGCATAGACGTTAAATAAGCAGGGTGACATTCTATTCCACTGCTGTGTGCTCAGTCGTGTCCAACTCTTTGCGACTCCTTAGACTATAGGCCATTGGAGAAGGAAATGCAACCCACTCCAGTATTTTTGCCTGGAGAATCCCTGGGATGGGGGGAGCCTGGTGGACTGCTGTCTCTGGGGTCACACAGAGTAAGACACGACTGAAGTGACTTAGCAGCAGCAGCAGACTATAGGCCACCACGTTCTTCTGCCCATGGGAATGGAGGCCATCACATTCCTCTGTCCCAGCAAGAATACTGGAGTGGGTTTCTGTTTCCTTCTCCAAGGGATCTTCCAGACCCTGGGGCTCAACCTGAGTCCCTGTGTCTCCTGCATTGCAGGTGGATTTTTTACCTCCAAGCTTCTTATGAAAGCCAAAAAATGCCATGGTAATAGTTTTATGTCACCAAAAGCCCAGAAATTATCTATCAAATGATAAAAAGAAAATAATAAAAAGAAGGAATAGAGGCTAAGGGTACAAGGCAATTGAAAATCAGAGATAAGCAATTATATACTGAACTGGATAATAATACAACTTCTTTCTTTCTTTTTCTTTTTTTTTTTTTTTTTGGGCTACTCCACAACAGCATGTGAGATCTTAGTCCCTAGAACAAGGATAAAACCCTTTTCCTGCATCCTTGCATTGGAAGTGTGGCGTCTTAACCACTCAACCACCAGGGAAGTTCTGACAATGCAATTTCTTAAAGCCTATAGTGTGCCAGACACTTGTGACAGTAATTTACTATCATTGACATCATAATTATACTGCAAAGTAGAAATGTTATAAATAATTCTCATTCTATAAAGCAGAAAAACTGAGGCCCTTGGGTCTAATGACTTACCTAGCAGAGTGTTCCCTTCTACCAAGTAATGGTGGTATCCAAACTTGGGTTGCTAAAGATCTTGTGTTTCCACGACAGAAACAGAGATAATATGGACTTTTCTGACTGAAAACAAAAGAGCATTCTTTTCTAAGTATTAGACCTTTGGCTTTGGTGTTGTAAGAATAGAAAACATTTATTAAATTATTTGAAGATGTCCTAAGACCCTAATTCCGGGAAAAGATTGAGGGCAGGAGAAGGAGGGGATGACAGAGGATAAGATGGTTGGATGGCATCACCCGACTCAACAGACATAGGTTTGGGTGAACTCTGATAGTTGGTGATGGACAGGGAGGCCTGGTGTGCTGCGGTTCATGGGGTCGCAAAGAGTCAAACACGACTGAGCGACTGAACTGAACTGAACTAAGAAATACTTGGTTGAGTATCCATATTCTATTTATGGCTGAAAGCCTCATCACAGAGTTAACGATTTTTCAATTTTGTCTTGGGAAAAACATAAAATCTACAAAATGAGAAAATAAATGAGTTACACAAAAAATCTTCTATTTCCCCATGAAATAGAAGATAATGCACACACTTTCAGTTTAATGGTAAGACTAAAGAAAAGAGAATGATTTGCTAAATGGAGAAAAATCCATTAATACATATAATGTTGAGTTCATGACTGAATGTTATTGTTTAGTTGTGTTCAACTCTTTTATGACCCCATGAACTGTAACCCACCAGGCTCCTCTGTCTGTGGGATTTCTCAGGCAAGACTACTGGAGTGGGTTGCCATTTCTTTCTCCAGAGGATCTCCCCAACTCAGGGATTGAACCCACGTCTCCTGCTTGGCAAGTGGGTTCTTTACCACTGAGCCACCTGGGAAGCCCTGAATGTTGTTACTACCAATCCTTTCTACTTTGGGAGAGGTTATAAAAGAGTTTCGGTACCTCTTACTCTTTGACATAGTCACCTGGTTGTGAGTAAAAGCCTCTGTAACCATCCCTTCAAATCTGAAAGAGGAGAGGAATATCCAGTTCAGCTCAGATATATGGGAGAAAAGATGAATTTTTACAGGCTAAACAAGGAAATCGGCATAGTTAATATTTGAAATTTGTCTTTTTTATGTTGAGAAGCATGACTATCTCTTGCCTGATGCTTGTTAATCCTGAGACAATAGGACTTGTTCAAGGAGCTACCAGCAATTCACTGTGACTGGGGGAAGCAAGAATGTGTGGAACTACAATATATTACTTTGGCTTTAAGTGACTGAAATCCACTTGCTCTGGCTTAGGCATAATGGAGGGGGTTTTCACTGATGATTAAATCAATAAAAGGGTAGCAACAACTAAATTGCCAGGGAAGCACAGATGCTAATGAACTTCAGGAACAACCAAACAAGCACCTAGAACATAGTGACATAAATAATTGTTGAATGAAAAAATAAACTAGAAAGTAGAATAATGCTAAGCCTCTCTCTCGCCTGGCGTCTCCTACCTGGGAGAAAACATGGCCACTGACAGCTAACAAGTCTTCCACCTTATAGCCTCTGCCATCAGAGAGGACTGACTAATGTTAAGTTCTCTCAGTTCCTGGTAGTAAAATTCCAGGAAAGGGCCCTGATAGCGCTGTCTTAGATCAGATGCCTGCCTCCAGACTGATTAGCTGTCTGACTGTCTTCCTTGCCAGACTGGCCAGCATGGCAAGATCACATAAGAACATCAAAGTTGCCACCATAGTTACATGAATTCGAGTGGGAGGTAGGAACAGAGAACTCTCTGCACCGTAGGGTGATGTAATCACCCTGCAAGGAGGGACGCCTTTAGAGACATCCCTTAGGAAACACACTACTGTGTCTCTGTATTGTTTAGCTAAGGCTGCCATAACAAAAGTGCTGTGGACTGGCTAGCTTAAACAAGAGAAATTTATTTCCTCCCAGTTCTGGGGGGCAGAAGTCTAACATCAAAGTGCCGGCAAGATTTGTTTCTTCAGAGGCCTCTCTCCTTGGCTACTTCTTGTCTTCACATGTTTTCCCCTCTGAGCCTATGTATGTCCTAATCTCCTCTTTGTATGACACCAGTTATAATGAATTAGTGTGTGTTAGCCACTCAGTCGTGTCAGACTCTTTGCATTGCATCCCCATGGACTGTAGCCCTCCAGGCTCCTCTGTTCGTTGAATTTTCCAGCCAAAAATACTGGAGTGGGCAGCCATTCTATTCTCCAGGTGATCTTCCCAACCCAGGGATCGAACCTGGGGCTCCTGTATTTCAGGAGGATTCTTTACTGTATGAGCCACCAGGGAAGCCCAAGGGCACACCCTAATGATCTCATTTTAGTTACTTTTTTAAAGACTCTATCTCCAAATACAGTCACATTTTGAGACACTTGGACATTAGGACTTCAACATATAAATTTGAGGATCACACAGCTTAGCCCACAATAGTCTCTAATAAGAATATTTTTGAGGATACTCATTACATAGTGTTTTCTTTCTGACCTGGGTATCAGGAAGAGTTGTGCAGTTTATTTTCAGATAGTGTCACTATGGTTTACCAAATGGTCATGTTTTCTCTTTGTTCATGGCTTCTCTGAGGCTTGTTGACTGATAAGTGACCCATTTGGAGGATTTCATGGTGTCAATTTCTGTTTATTTCTACTTTCCAGCTATGCTTTCTGTTCTGTTATGGTTCTTTATCTCTTTATCATCTATTTATAATTTGTGCTATCTTTTTGAAGGTGAAGGTGAAGTCACTCAGTCGTGCCCGACTCTTTGCGACCCTGTGGACTGTAATCTAATAGGCTTCTCCGTCCATGGGATTCTCTAGGCAAGAATACTGGAGTGGATTGCCATTTCCTTCTCCAGGGGATCTTCCCAACCCAGGTATCGAACCCGGGTCTCCTGCATTGGAGGCAGATGCTTTAACCTCTGAGCCATATACTTTGAATATATATCCATAATGAAAATATATCCATAATGGTATTCCATATGTTTGATAAATAAATAAGCTCTTACATCATCAACTATATTTATATAAGTAGAACATCATCAAGGAAACACAGAGGAAGTGTATATGCTAATAATAAATGTCCTTTGTGATAAATCATCTCAAATTTTCAAAACTCTTTTTGGAAAGAAGCAGAGCCTATAAAAGAATATATAAATTGAGTAAAAACAAGATGTGTCACAAACCATTTTTTTAAAATTCAACAGTAACTAGGCAAATCAAGCTTAAATTAGCACAAACTGGTGAAAATAAGCCTTTCTAAATTGATTTTTCTATATATTTGCCTGGAGGCAGACACAGAGGAGGAGGAATTGGGTTGTTGCCAGACCTAAAGCACTTTTCTGAGCTCCATCAACTTCTATTAATGGGCAGTGACGCCATTCTGGCCCTGAGCCAGCTGCCCAAAGCACTTAGATTTGTTCAACAGGCTGGCTGGAGGCAGACATTGATTGCATCAGAAACGTGGCACCACACACACACCACTGATTCAGGCCAAACACCTCCAAAGAGAACTGACTTCCTGTGACGCCAGCAGAGAACAAATGGCCATTGCCCACGTGGTTTTGCAGCAAGAAGGGGGTGAACAGCCAGAGGCCCCTCCCCAGGTCTCCACAGGGCCTCTGAGTCACAGCTGTGAACAGCCAACATAGACACTGACCCAAACAGCCTGGGTGGCTTTAGTTCCATTTTATGTAGTTAATGTGACATGTTAACTACAATGTGAACGTGTTAGTTGCTCAGTCGTGTATGACTCTTTGCGACCCTATGTAGCCCACCAGGCTCCTCTGTCACGTCCTTTCTCCAGGCAAGGATACTAGAGAAGGTAGTCATGCCCTCGTCCAGGGGATCTTCCTGACCCAGGGATCAAACCTGGGTCTCCCTGATTGCAAACAGATTCTTTACCATCTGAGCCACTAGGGAAGCCCTTAGTTAATGTGGTGAACTCACAAATGTCTTTTTAAAGGTACATTGCCTCTTCCTGAATTCTCTGCTTCCCCACTGTCCTAGACTCTGTTCAGTGGTCTGTTCCAGCATTAATTCCATAGTGGCGTGTGCCTAAAGTGCTCCTAGCGCAGCGAAGGTGCCAGTGATTCTACGCACCATGGTCCTGTGTGCCACACATCCATTTTCCATTAGGGTGTGAGAGAGAGGGAGAGAGGAAGGACAAAGAGGTGAAATAAACACTTGATGTGAAGCAGGCTTCTTAGACCTGAAAAACTTACACATAATCAATGAAATGGAGAGTCAAATTCCTAAGTCCTCAAAGATGTTCAAATGCAGAGTAAAATGTACCTCTGAAAGGCTCAGGGAACAGAAAGAGGATGTTAGGGAAAAACAGAGGAAATCTGAATAAAGTATGAACTCTATAGTTAGTAATGTATCAATGCTGGTTTGTTAATTATCGCAAATATAACTTACTAGTGTAAACTTTTAATAATAGGGGAAATTGGGTATTAAAGAAATTAAATTCTTTGGGTTTTAAACTTTCAAAACAAAAGGCTCATGTAAAAATATATTTTATAAATATAATATATGTAACATTTTATATGCTACAAATGTATTATATTTATATCTATAATAGATTTGCTTCAAAATAGTCTCTAATCTAGGGATGGGGGGATATTGACAGGGGTATAGAGGAAACAAGACTGGCTACAAAGACTTCCTTGGTGGTCCAGTGGTTAAGAATCTGTACTCCCAATGTAGATGGCATGGGTTCGATCCCTGGTTGGGAACTATGATCCTACATGGTGTGGCAAAAAAAAAGACTGGCTATAACTTAATAATTTTGGGGTGATGCATAAATGGATGGGTATGGGCTTCCCTGGTGGCTGAGAGGTTAAAGCGTCTACCTGCAATGTGGGAGACCTGGGTTTGATCCTTGGATCGGGAAGATCTCCTGAAGAAGGAAATGGCAACCCACTCCAATATTCTTGCCTGGAGAATCTCATGGACAGAGGAGCCTGGATGGAGGGAACCTGGTGGGCTACAGTCCACGGGGTCACAAAGAGTCAGATACGACTGAGCGATTCCACTTCACTTCATATTATATGAATATTATCCTTTCTATATTCATATATGTTTAAAACCTTCCATAATAATAAGATCAAAAATATACACCCCCGTTAAATTGAGAACTCAGAAGAAGAAATATAAAGTATATGAACTCCAGTCCTGACCTCCTTTTTAAGTCCGCGAGTGTATGCATAACTTGCAGCTGAAGAGTAGCATATTTTATTAGTGCTAAAGAGTGTAGGGTTCCTGTTTTGTAGGGCAAGTCAATGGTATTGACCTGTGTCAAATCATGTGCTTCAGAGACTTCCCTTCCAGGGGGATGCATTATGTTAGGCTGACCCACCATCCCACCGTCTCCTACGAGCAACGGCAGAAACTACCTTCTCCAGACTGGTCAGAGCCAACGAAGCCATAGTTTTGGAAGGATATTTTTCTCCATGTGATGATAGAGTAGGCAGCTCAAGTTCTGAGTCTGATCTGGATAAAAGTTCCTTAGTCATCTGTGACATGGAGTAGGAACTGATAAGTTCCTCTGCACTTTGCCTGCCACACCTCTACTGGTGCCAAAGCAGTACCATAAATAGGTGGTAGCCATTAGTAAGACAGTGCCCTGAATCCTTCCTTTGAAGGTACTGGTTAAGCTCCATCTCCTGCTCCTTCATCCCTCTTAAGTGAAAAGTACTAGCAGCTATCCAGGATCTCAAACAAGATGTCTGGGAGCCATTCATCCTTGACACCAGGATCTCCTTAATCTTCTAGAATCCAACCAGTTCTGAAGATTCTACCTCCTTCTCTTCCCTCAAATCTATGCTCACCTCTACATCTGCATGGCCTGTTGGAAGTTCAGATTCAGTCTTGATCACCTGAATTACTTCATGGTCTCCTACCCCTGTCTTCTATCCTTGCAACCTATTTTGATGCTGCCATGAGGATGAGTACCATGACCATCTCATTCATTTTCTGGGAACCCCCTCAGTGGTGCCCCAACCACCTTCAAGATAAAGACCTTGCCTCTTAGTTTGGAACACAAAGTGGATTACAACCAGGCCTCTGCCTATCTCTGCTTCCTTTTATGCCCCATCCCTCCAAGTTCAACTGCTTGTAGTTCTCAGACTATGCCAAGTGGTGCCACATCTCTTTGTGGCACAGATATAACTGTACCATATCTCTTTACCTTTGCTTCATGGTCATGCTCTGTTTATACTTGTCCTCTCAGTAGAACCTCCATATCTTTCAAGACTGAGTTTAAGCACCACCCCTAAAGAAAATTATCCTGATAAGGACCTGTCATAGAGGCGAGTGTAGGGTAAACCCAGCCTATACTCCACTCACCAAACTGCATGTTCTTGGACATGATCCCAGAGGATGAGGCTCTAATTTACAAAAAGGTGTTGTATGTGCTAACTGCACCCTCCCGCACAAGTGGAACCAACTACTCCATCTTTTGCATTCCCACAATACTCCCTATATACCAGTCAACACTCACTGAACTTGTAGTTTAGTGGAGAGAGGTAAGACAGAGGTTTACCTTAGCCTACCTAGGGCAATGCCGACTCATTTTTGACTGGTAACTGCTGCACATAGCCCTGAGCCTGGCACATAATAAACAATCATTGAGTAAATGATGCTATAAATAATGAACTAACTCAGAGAACTATATTGTTTTATATATTATGAGTGTATTTGTTTAAGGCACAGTTTGCAAACAAGTAATGTGATAGCACATCAGAATTTTTCATCTGACGAAGTGTGACCTGGTTCAGTGAGCCACGTTGGTGAATATACAGCTCATGACTAATGATCTCAAGACCCTCATTAGCGGCATCCTCAGGAAGAGGCAGAGGCCATTGCTTGGAACCACCAGTCCCCAGCTCCCATGCAGAAAGGCCAGTGCAGCCAGGAGGGCTCATAACAGGAGGCTTGTTGAAAACAAGCTGTGGTTTCACTCTGTGTTTGGATTTCTGTACAGGGAAGGGCATTTCCTCTTGAGTTTGTTAGAGCCAAATAACACATTCTGGGTGGAGAGGACTGCAGTTATAAACCTCCTGTTGGATATAGGAAAAGGTAGCAGCATCCTCGAGCTGGCTGAATACATAGCTTGGAACAAGAACTTGGGTGGCAGGCAAACAAGGAGTGCAGATGGCTTTTGCTACATCATTTTCTGCTGGGATTGCAATATGAGGGAGGCTTTGTTGATTTGTGTATAGTCTGTTATGCTTGGCAATACCTTCTAGTTAGCACTGGTTGAATACTTGCTGGCTTGTGAATTCTTCGGGATAGAGGAGAATATAAAAATATCCCAAGGTTCTCCTTGTCTTCCCCTTGTTGCAGTTAACCTAGGGCAATGGGAAACAGAGAGCTGTGAACACAGGCACTGTCTAGAGAAGTAGACAGACCACGAGTATGAGGGAAGCTGAGTCTTTGTCTGTTTCACTTCCATGATGGTATTTACCACCAAGGCTATTTTTGTCTATTTTAAGGAAGAAGAAAATCAGATCCTAGAAAAGCATTTCAAAAAAGCAGCAGGAAAAAAGAAAACAATTAAAGCCATATCTCTTGGAGAGAGAAATAAAAATTTGGATTTTGTTGGAAACAGTGTGCCCTTACCCGGTATTGTCAAATCCATAAAAATTGGAAGGGAAAAAAAGTCTTTCTGGGTTTTTGCAAGCATAGGCCATTTATTCTCCATCCCATTTCTTAATCTGGCACTTTCTTTCTTCAAATATCAAATCCAGTAAATGTTCTTTAAATGGAAAGAAAAAGAAAAGCATTAATGAATGCCAGAAAACAGTTTCCCAACTAGCCAGCCAAACCACAAATATCCAAAAATGTGATTTCATTTTGAATAATATAATGAAGAATATTAAAAAGAAATATAAAGAGAAGGGGAAAAATGTATTCCAAACATCTAAAGGATTTCTAACTTCAGACTGTGCAGGAAAGACACATGAAGAGAAATAGCTAATCAATGATTGAATTCAAAACCCAGTGTTGACAAAATTGAGAAGATAACAGCAGTCAATGAATGCTAAACCCTCATAAGAGCTTAATCTGTCACCTACTCTGAGTTTCTAGAATTACATTCACATTCAGTGTCTGCATTTTCCTCAAATGTAAATGGAACCAAGGACGACAAGGAACCAACTGAGAAACTAAAGGTGGCATAATGTGAAGACATTAGTGTTAAAATCTGTGTTTTCTAAGCATTATTTCTTCCTCCAGGGAGGTGGGAAGGCTGCTTGTTGTTGTTTAGTTGCTCAGTTGTGTCCAACCCTTTGTGACTCCATGGACTATAGCCCACCAGGCTCTTCCATTCATGGGATTCTCCAGGCAAGAATACCAGAGTGGATTGCCATTTCCTTCTCCAGGGGATCTTCCTGATCTACGGATCAAACCTGTATCTCCTGCAATTGCAGGCAGATTCTTTACCACTGAGCCACCTGGGAAGCTCAAAGAGGCTGGGGTGATAGGCTGACTTTCCTCCATCCCTGAAACTGGGAAAAGAAGCAAGATAATTCATAATTACTTTGGTAATTTCTCTAGCCTTCTCCATAGCCCAGGAAGGAAGGCTTAGGCTCCTCATTTGTTTTCCCCAAACACCTGGGCACATCTCTCGTTGCCTGTAAAGTTATTGTATTACAGTGCTTCCATATCTCCCTTGTTAAATTACGAACTTGAGAGCTAGAGTATCTTTATATCTCTGGTGCCAAGTATAGTGGCTGGAACATAAGTTAATTTATACAAGAGCTTCCTTTCTTTGTATACAAAGAACTCAGGCCCCCTTTAAGTTGTTCTGTCCTATGATTATATAATTATGTTTTAGTACTGGCACATAGGATGCATTATTTTTATATTTCATAACCAGGGAAACTGAGGTATGTACACCAACTACATCTAGATTGGTGTCTCTCCAACTTCAGTGTGCATGCAAAGCATATGAGTCTCTTGTTAAATCCAGGTTCTAATTGAGTTGGACTAGAGAGGGGCCTGAGATCCTGCCTTTCTAGCAAGTTCTCAGGTGATGCCAATGCTCTTGGTCCACAAGATAACACTAAGTTGAGCCACATGGAATTTACATTCTCTCCTGAAGTCCAGAATGAGCAGCTGAGGGTGCTTTGGAAGTTCTGCTATGTTGTCAGGGGCCCAAGTTTCTTCCATCTGCTTTATTACCCTAGGTATGCTTTCACAATTGATGCTTTCAAGTTGTGGTGCTGGAGAAGACTCTTGAGAGTCCTTTTCACAGCAAGGAGATCAAACCAGTTAACCCTAAAGGAAATCAACCCTGACTATTCACTGGAAGAATTGATGCTGAAGCTGACGCTCCAGTACTTTGGCCACCTGATGCAAGGAACTGACTCTTTGGAAAAGATCCTGATACTGGAAAAGGCTGAGAACCAAAGGTGAAGGGGCACCAGAGGATGAGATAGATAGCATCACTGACTCAATGGATATGAATCTGAGCAAACTCTGGGAGAAAATGGATGACAGAGGATCCTGGCATGCTGCAGTCCATAGGGTAGCAAAGAGTCAAACATAACTTAGCAACTGAACAACAACAAGATGCTTTACAACCTCATGGTCTCCTCTTGTCTCAAGATGGCAGTTGCCACTCTGGCTATTATATTAGAAGAGAAGAGGAAGAACCAACGACTATAGGTGTATGGCTGGGTCAGTCCTTATATTAGAGTTTTCAGAAAGAGCCCCAATCAAGAACCCTCACTGTGTAGGAAAAACTTACTTCTCCCTTGTGGTTCCCTTTTACTTTTAAATTACTACCACACTCATAACACTCCTGACACGCGACATGTGAGGTTTTTTCCTCCCACATCAAGCAATTCTGTGCCACCAGCTGGTTGTTCTACAATTTAACTTGGTTTTGACACTATCTACCTGGAGATAGGGGCTTCCCAGGTGTCATTAGTCATAAAGAACCTGCCTGCCAATACAAGAGATGCAAGAAATGCAGGTTTGATCCCTGGGTGGGAAGATCCCCTGGAGAAGGAAACAGCAACCCACTCCAGTATTCTTGCCTGGGAAATCACATGGACAAGAGGAGCTGAGCGGGCTACAGTCCATAGGACTGCATAGAGTCGGACATGACTGAAGCAACTTAGCACACACCTGGAGATAGCATCAGATTTTAGAAGGTAAGGGCTCGGCCCCACAAGACTGCTCATCTTCCCAATTCCCACACTTCAGATCCCAGTCCTAAGTCCAGGTTGTCACCTGTGCTTCTAACTGGTTATAAATTGAAGGTTCCCATGCCCCCTCCTCAGGTTCAGTTAATTTTCTAGAATGGCTCACATGATTCAGGAAACCAATTTACTTACTAGATTATGAATTTATTACAAAGGATATCACTCAGAAACAGCCAGATGGAAGACGTATGTAGGACAAGATGTGGGGAAAGGGTCTTGGAGTTGCTGTGCCCTCTTGAAACTGACCCAGGTTGGATTTATGTTGGTCTTGAAACAGGAAGCAAGCAGGCAGGGCACAGCCTTTAAAAGAATGACATAACCATGCATGCGTGCATGTTCAGCTGCTTCACTTGTGTCCAACTGTTTGTGTCCCTATGGACTGTATCCCGCCAGGCTCCTCTGTCCACAAGATTCTCTGGGCAAGAATACTGGAGTGGATGGCCATGCCCTCCCTCAGAGGACCTTCCTGACCCAGGGATTGACTCTGTGTTTCCTGTGTCTCCTGCTTTGCTGGCAGATTCTCTACCTCTGAGCCACTAGGTAGCCATGTGTGTGTGTGTTAGTCACTCAGTCGTGTCCAACTCTGTGACCCCATGGACTATGGCCCACAAGGCTTCTTTGTCCATGGGATTCTCCAGGCAGGAATACTGGAGTGGGTTGCCATTTCCTTCTCTACTGGGTAGCCATCAGTTCAGTTCAGTCGCTCAGTCATGTCTGATTCTTTGCGACCCCATGAATCGCAGCATGCCAGGCCTCCCTGTCCATCACCAACTCCCAGAGTTTACTCGAACTCTTGTCCATCGAGTCAGTGATGCCATCCTGCCACCTCATCCTCTGTCATCCCCTTCTCCTCCTGCCCCCAATCCCTCCCAGCATCAGAGTCTTTTCCAATGAGTCAGCTCTTCAAATGAGGTGGCCAAAGTATTGGCGTTTCAGCTTTAGCATCAGTCCTTCTGTTAGGTAGGTAGAATAGGGAAATGGAGTCCAAAATGGCAGTGGCTAAAAAACAAGGAAGGTCAGAGGAAGGTCAGAGGACCAGAGTGAGACTTCAGGTGGAACAAACAGCACTCCTGGCTAAGCCCAATTTGCATAGGGCGGGCCCAGGTGGAAGAAAACATATAAAAGGAAGAGCCAAAGCGCTCTCTCTCTCTCCCCCTCTCCCCTTCTCCCTCTCCCTCCCCCTCTCCCTCTCTCCTCCCTCCCCCTGCATGCACTCTCTCTCTCTCTCTCTCTCTCTCTCTCTCTCTCTCTCTCTCTCTCTCTCTCTCTCTCTCTCTCCCCATCTCCCATTCTCCTGCTACCTTCTAAATAAAATAGAGCTGTAACACTGATTTGCCTAAGAGCTGTAACACGGTTTGTCCAAGACCTGAGAGCTGTGATGCGCCAAGGGCTCTAATGTCCGTTGCTCCAAATCTTTGTTGTGATGAGACAAAGAACCGGGGAACATACACTCGCGTGACATCTACGGTGCCGTGACTCGGCTGTAACCTGGCTGAAACAACCTCCAGGCGGAAGAGGCCAGGCACAGCAGGAGCCCAGCTCAGCGAAGCTCCCGCGGTGGAGGCGGAACGTGAAGAAAACCCAGCGCAGGGGAAGGCCCATCGTGCTGGAAACCGGGACAGCGAAACACAACTCAGCAGAAAGCTCACGTGGCCCAGTCTCACATCCCAGAAGACCTCCAGTCAAGGTAAGAGGTCCTCGCTGGAGGAACATGCCTAACGAAATCTTAATTCCCTTACAATCTCTCGTTTCTTGTTTCCTGGAACCTCCTGCAAACAGGCGGGCGGCAGGAGGCACAACTGAGGGGCTCTGGAGAGGCTGCTCCTCAGCATGCCCCAAAGGCGCCGCTGTCTGCTGAGCCCCAGTAGCTGTTACACGAGCCGGTGGGGGTTCTTCTGTCCTTTCTCTTCCCTGTGCCAAGGACCGGACCAATGAAATTGTGAGCACTGGTCAAATATTTAGCAAAATTTCCAGCAGGCTATGAAGGGGACTCCTTGGCACGTTTTCCCACTGCTTTTTGTCCTTCAGCTCTCTCCCAGGACTCAAGCTCGGCCAAAACTAATGAAACTCAGGCCCTGATGTCTCACTGCAAAAATTCATTGAGAGTACAAAGCGATAAGAGGTGGATTTGTTAAGATCCAGAGAGAAATCACTCTTGGGGTGTGAACCATTGCCAAGGGCAAGGGCTGGGGCCATGGAATTAGGCCTGGCTAGGTTATGTGAGCGGGGGAATTCATATGCTAATGAGTGGGAGGATCATCCCTACCATTGGGGAACCACCCACTCCTCCCTCTTTTGCCTTGGAACTGTCCTGCCACCTCCAGGTGTGTCTGTAGGTTTATAGATTGGGGATTAAGTACTTGAATTTTACTTTTCATCTTGGACCCAGTTGGTTTAAATTGGTTTACATTATCCCCTTGTGCTATGTCATTCTTTCAAAGGTTGTGCTCTTCCCCCTTCCCTCCTGTTTCATGCTCTTTGCCTTAGCCCCACCCAGACCCACAAGGTTGCCTCTACAATCTTCTGGAAAGACAACCAGAAAATAGCTGGCCTTAGAAAGGAAATACTCTATAATATCCAACCCCCTAATCCTACCCAGTACTGGTTACACTGGAGACCTTGGGGACGCCCAAACTCCAGTCCGGGATGTCCCAGGAGGTCATCATGCCTTGACCTGGCTAGGGATCTGGTCCTCAAAGGTTGTCACACCTCAACCTGCTCGGGGGATCTGCTAGTCTCAGGGGTCCCAGGAGGTCATCACGCCTCGACCTGCCCAGGGACCCAATTCTCGGGAGGCCGTCATGCCTTGGCCTGCCCGGGATTCAATATCTAGGAGGCTGTCAGGCCTCAGCCTGCCTGGGGATCTGCACCCTGACCTGGGGACGCCTGGCTCTCAGGTTGCAACAGTTCTGGGTAGGATAAGCTTCAGAAAGACTCACCTCTAAGGAAGTCCACCCATGGAAACAGAAGGAAGCCTATTTCCAATGAGAAGCCCATTGCCTTTTGGAAAGGCTAAAAGAGGCACTCCAAGAGTTTACCAATCTGGACTTAGACTTTTAAGAGGGACAGGTGATTTTAAAGGACAAATTCCTATCCCAATGTGCATGAGATATCAGAATTAAGTTACAACAGCTACCACAGCAGGACCCTGCTGCCTTTTTAGATGAGATGGTCTAGACAGCCACCAATACCTTTTATAACAGAGAACAGGAGAAGGAGGCCAAGGCCCAGGAGGGAGAGAAAGAAACAAGGCGTGCCCAGATGCTGGCTGCTCTCCAGAGAAGCTCTATGGCAAACCCCGAGTCCTTGAAAGACAAGGCACAAGACAAATGCCAGATCTGTAGACAGGTAGGGCATTGGGCCAAAGAGTGTCCAAACCGTGACAAGTCTCCTAGAACGGCTTGCCACAAATGCCATCAACTGGGACACTGGGCGGCACTCTGCCCTTGGGACCCAAGAGCCTCAAGGTCAAGCGCCAAGCCTACCCTCACGATGGTTCAAGAGGACTGAAGTGACCCGTTCCAGCCAGCCCGCCTGTCACAGATAACCATCACGGGGCTGGAGCCAAGGGTGCAACTGGATGTGGCAGGTAGGTCTGAAAATTTCTTGGTTGACACAGGGGCTACCTACTCTCTTGATCTCCTACTCCAGAGCCTTTTCCTCCCAAACCTGTGCCATTTTGGGTGCTACAGGAAAAGCAACTACTAAAAGATTCACCCAAGCATTTTGTTGCTGGGATGGACAAATATTTTCCCACCAGTTTCTGGTGGTCCCTGAGTGTCCTACTCCCTTATTGGGAAGAGATATACTCACTAAACTGGGGACTACCCTTGTGATGGGAAGTTTTTCAGCCCCTAGAGCTCTACAGCTCCTGGTTACTACTGAAGAACCCATTACACCTTCAATAGAGAGGGACCAAAAACCATGGGAAGACAAAATTAACCCCCAGGTGTGGGACCAGTGGGTTCCTGGACGAGCCCACCAAGCCGAACCGGTCATCATTGTCCTCCGAGATCCCACTCGGTTTCCTAAACAGAAACAATACCCTCTCAAAAGAGCGGCTTGGGAGGGACTACAGCCTTTAATAAATAAATTCCTTGCTTGTGGGCTATTGGTCCCCACCAGTTCACCATATAACACCCCAATCCTCTCAGTAAAGAAAAAAAGACGGAACCGGGCGAATGTTCAAGATCTCCAGATCATAAATGAAGCTGTAGTCCCCCTCCAGCCCACAGTACCCAATCCCTATGTAATCTTGGGAGAAATCCCACCCAGTGCCAAGTGGTTTACAGTCTTGGATCTCAAAGATGCATTTTTTTGCATACCACTGGCTAAAGATCCCAATATCTTTTTGCCTTTGAGTGAGAGGCCCCAGGAGAAAAACGCCAACAGATGACTTGGACAGTATTACTTCAGGGGTTCAGAGATAGCCCCCACCTGTTTGGACAGGCCCTTAGCCGGGATCTCCTAGATCTGGACCTGGGTCCTAATGGGAAAATATTACAATATGTAGATGACCTACTAATCTGCTCTCCAGATGAGAAAAATGCCCAACAACATGCAATTCAGGTTCTAAACTTCTTGGCAGAAAGAGGATATAAGGTCTCCTGTGCTAAGGCACAGATGGTTGAGACAAAGGTTACTTACCTGGGAGTTCAGATTACACACGGGTCCAGGAGGCTGTCTTCTGATCAGGTACAAGGAATCCTCCAGTTGCCCTCCCCCACGACTCGAAAACAATTGCGAGCTTTCCTGGGGCTAACTGGATATTGTAGAATCTGGATACCCAACTATGGTCTAATTGCCCAGCCCTTATATGAAAGCTTAAAGGGACGAGATGATTCAATCCCACTGATGTGGGGAACTCCTCAAAAGAAGGCAGAGGCTACACTAAAACAGGCCTTAACTCAGGCACCTGCTTTGAGGTTGCCAGACCCAGAAAAAGCATTCCAACTTTATGTCCATGAAAGAGGGGGAATAGCCTTGGGAGTGTTAACTCAAAGGTTGGGATCTGAGCTCCAGCCTGTAGCTTACTTATCCAAAAAGCTCGATCCAACTACCCGAGGCTGGCCCCTCTGCCTTCGAAATCTTGCAGCTATTGCAATCATGATAGAAGATGCTTTAAAACTCTCCTTTGGGGGGCAAACTAACTATTTTTACCAGCCACCAAGTAAAACAACTCCTAAATGGGAGAGGCCATTTATGGATGTCTGATCAAAGAATCCTCAGGCATCAAGTAATGCTGATGGAAAATCCAGGCCTCACTATATCCCCTTGTGAGGTTCTTAACCCAGCCACCCTCCTGCCTACCCCCGAGGGCTCTCTCCCCTTTCACTCTTGTCTAGAAACCTTGGACCACTGGACAAAACCCGAGAGGGGTTGTCAGAAGATCCTCTGACCAATCCTGAGGAAATCTGGTACATTGATGGAAGCAGCTTTGTCTTGGATGGAAAAAGAAGAGCCGGGTATGCAGTAGTCTCCAATTTTGAGACCATAGAGGCTAAGCCTCTGCCACCGGGTACTTCAGCCCAGTTAGCTAAGCTCATAGCCCTGACTCGAGCTTTAGAGCTGGGAAAAGGAAAAAGAATAGCTAGTTACACTGATTCCAAGGCCTTTCTTGTGCTACATGCACATGCGGCTATTTGGAAAGAAAGGGGCCGCTTGACCACCTGAGGGACCCCAATAAAATATGGTGATCAAATTCTTCGACTCTTGGAGGCAGTCCATCTGCCCACGGAGGTTTCAGTCTCCCACTGTAAAGGACACCAAAAAGGGGACACAGAAGTGGCACCAGGGAACCAAGCAGCTGATCAGGCAGCTAGGAGAGCAGCATTACAGAACCATGACCATAATAGGGATTGCCACCTTAGTTCCACAGACTAATTTGCCAGAAACTCCTTCATATACTGAAGGTGAGACTCTTAAAGCTAAGAGCGAGGGCTTTCAAGAAGATCATATGGGGTGGTTCCAAAAGGAGGGACCCTTTTTCTGCCTGGGAACCTCCAATGGAAATTGGTTAACTCCTTACATGCCACTACTCATTTAGGAGGAAAAGCCCTCCAAAGATTACTAGAAAGGTCCTTCAGAGGAACAGGCTTCAAAACAACTATAAGACAGGTGGTCTCCTCTTGTCCCACTTGCCAATTAAACAACCCCCAAGGAGTTCGAAGACCCCAGCTGGCCCAGCCCATCCAGTGACGTGGAGCCTACCCAGGAGAGGGCTGGCAGATGGACTTCACCCAGATGCCAGTTTCCCAAGGGTTTAAATACCTATTAGTCATGATAGATACATTCACAGGATGGATTGAAGGCTTTTCCACCTGCACTGAAAAGGCTGAGGAGATAGTAAAAAAACTGCTCCATGAAGTCATTCCAAGATTTGGTCTGCCCAGGTCATTACAAAGTGACAATGGGACATCATTTGCTTCCAAGGTCACCCAAGGGGTCTCAAAAGCATTGGGCATTACTTATTATCTCCATTGTGCCTGGAGGCCTCAAAGTAGAAAGAGCCAATCCTTAAAATCAGCTATAAAGAAGATAACCCAGGAGACCTCCCTGGGATGGAAGGAGGCTTTACCAATAGCTCTCCTCTGCACCCGCATTGCCCCTAAGGAACAGCTTGGTCTTAGTCCTTATGAGATGCTATATGAGAGATCTTTTGTTTACTTGTGGGGTATAAACCAGGACCCAAAAGATTCTAAGGAGTCACCACTATATGCTCCAGGGACTCAAGTCCTAATTAAAGTCTGGAAAGATGGGTCTCCAAATGCTCAACTCCAGCCCACATGGAAGGGCCCCTACCCTGTAATACTTTCTACCCCCACAGCAGTCAAGGTACCAGGACATGACTCCTGGATTCACTTCTCACGAGTCAAGCCATGGAAGAAGACAGAAGAGGACACTCAATACACCTGTGAGCCCCTGGGAGATCTCAGATACCTATTCAGGACTACCAATGAGTGCCATTCTAATGAACACCCCCAAAATCTGGTTTCTGGGAATAAGATTTCTCAGGATAGTTCTACACAGCCAGCACAGCTTGACAAAGATCATACTCCAAAACAGACAGGAGATAGATCTTCTGATCCCTGAACAAGGAGGGACTTGAGCCATCCTGGCGATGTGAATTTAAAATTGACTAATACCCCTACTAGTCCTTTTGATGCTTATGATTATTCTATGTACTGTCAGTTGTCTAACTTGTTTTGTCTCTGCCCAGGTCAACAAGCTACAACATGCAGTGCCAGTTCAACAAAGATATAAAACTCCAGCCAACCATGAAAAATATCACACCCTTAGATGGACACCGCTATAAGGACTCTAAGGCTTGAGACTAGCAAGAGGGTGAGGCCCAATACCCCCTCGCCGCCCCAGTTTAGCAGGAAGTAGCCAGAAAACACTCACATGACACTTCCAATGAACACCCAGGACTGATCTCCTTTAGGATGGACTGGTTGGACCTCCTTGCAGTCCAAGGGACTGTCAAGAGTCTTCAAGCATGACAAAAACTGGTTAGAACCAACTAGGTCCAAGATGGCGAAAATCTTGATTTCTAGTGGACTTTGAGCCTCATACACTCATTGTAATACACTAGCATATGTTAAGTGTCACATCCATCAACACCATGATAGTTCTGAGGCTGACCATCAAAAATCAAAAAGTGGGAGGTGGCCCAATTCCTGGAAATATCCACCCCTTCCTCAAAATAGTTGGAATAATCCTCCTGATCCAGAGAAGGCAATGGCATCCCACTCCAGTACTCTTGCCTGGAAAATCCCATGGATGGAGGAGCCTGGAGGGCTGCAGTCCATGGGGTCGTAGAGGGTCGGACACGACTGAGCAACTTCCCTTTCACTTTTCACTTTCATGCATTGGAGAAGGAAATGGCAACCCACACAGTGTTCTTGCCTGGAGAATCCCAGGGACAGGGAGCCTGGTGGGCTGCCGTCTATGGGGTCACACAGAGTCAGACATGACTTAAGTGACTTAGCAGCAGCAGCAATCCTCCTGATCATTAGTCTGTGAAATTTTGTTGTTCAGTCACTCAGACTCTTTGTGACCCCATGGACTGCAGCATGCCAGGCTTCCTATGAAATTACCCAGCCCATAAAAACTAACTATGCCTTATTTCTAGGCCTCTCACTTTCTGAGCTGGTCTACACTCTATGGAGTATGTTTCTCTCTAAATAAATCCACTTCTTACCTACCACTTTGTCTCACTGAATTCTCTGTGAGATGAGATATCAAGAACCTAAGCTTCATTACGTCCTAAGACCAAGTGTATGTCCTCAGTGAAAAGGCCATGGATTGGGGCTTCCCTGGTGGTCTAGTGGTTAAGAATCTGCCTTGCAATGCAGGAGACATGGGTTCAATCCCTGATCCAGGAAGACCTCACATGCCATGAGGCAAATAACCCTGTGCACCACTACTACTGAGCCTATGTTCCACAGCTACTGAGTCCATTGCTCATGGTCTGCAACAAGAGAAGACACTGCAGTGAGAAGCCCATGCACCGCAACTAGAGAGTAGCTCCCGCTCTTTACAATTAGAAAGTAACTCCCTCTCTTTACAATTAGAGAGTAGCTCCCGCTTTCTACAACTAGAAAGTAACTCCTGCTCTCCACAACTAGAGAAGCCCATGTGCAGCAACCAAGACCCAGCACAGCAAAAAAAAAAAAAAAGCAAAAACAAACCATGGGTTCAAGTCCTAATCCGAGTTGCATGGTTTCACTCTCTGGTTTTACCACTTCACGTGCTCACTGCACCAAAATATTTCCAAACCCCAAACCCCTACCTTATGAGTTGTTGTGGAAGCTTCATTATTTAGGCATGGTTGATTAAATCATTGGTTATCTGTGATGGATTCAACAGCCCAGCCTTTCTCCCCCCCCCTGAGATCAGGGTGGGACTGAAAGTTCCAACCCTCTAATCACAGGGTTGGTTCTCCTGCAACCACTTAGGTATGGTCCAAAGTCACCTCATTAGAATAAACTCAGGTGTCATTGAAGGGAGTTTCTTCTGAATATCAAGACACCTTTATCACTCTTATCACTTAGGAAATTTCAGGGGTTTTACTGGTGGCTCAGAGGTTAAAGCGTCTGCCTGCAATGTGGGAGAACTCGGTTCAATCCCTGGGTCAGAAGATCTCCTGGAGAAGGAAATGGCAACCCATTCCAGCATTCTTGCCTGGAGAATCCCATGGACAGAGGAGACTGGTGGGCTACAGTCCACGGGGTTGCAAAGAGTCGGACATGACTGAGTGACTTCACTTTCACAGGAACTCTGTGCCAGAAATAGTGATGAAAAGTGAAGGGAAAGTGAAAGTGAAGTCGCTCAGTCGTCCAACTCTTTTCGACCCCGTGGACTGTAGGCCACCAGGTCCCTCCGTCCATGGGATTTCCCAGGCAAGAACCAAACATATTAACATATTTATTTATATAAATCACAGTATCATATTCACCTACATCTCACAGGCCAAAATGGCATAGTCACCTGTGTAAAGGAAGGATTGAAATATGGTTTTGCAGCTGGGTGCACTGCTGATAACATTCAGTTGAGGTTCTCTTAGTAAGGAAGAAGGGGAAAGGGAGGCCAGGCAAACGAGTAACAGCTTCCACATCCTGAGGGTGTACTCAGTTGAATCCAACCCTTTGTGACCCCATGGACTGTAACAGTCTCTTCTATGAATCAGATGAGATTATTATGGATCCTCTGTTAGTCATCCATGGCTTTAATCTCTGGACTTGTCAACTAAAAGGTGCACAACATGACAGTTTGTGAGTTAAGTTGTATTGGGGGCAGAATGAGGACTGCAGCCCAGGGGAGAGCACCTCAGATATCTCTGAGAGACTGCTCCAAAGAGGTAGTGGGGGCAAGGGAATATATAAGATTTTGGTGAAAGGGGAGTTCAATGCAATCAAGTACTTACTTTACAAAAGGTTTTCTGCTAGTCACAAGGAGCTGATGTCACCATGAAGGGATTTAGTGCTTTTCTAGACATGAGGGGATGCAGGGACTGGGATCCTGAAATCAGTTCCTGAAAATGTCTATCTACAGACTTGTTCCACCAGTTTCCCTGGAGCACAGAGTGCCTCACTCTCCACCCTGAGTTCCCCTCAGGGGGTGTTGAAGGTGGGCCGCTGCACTGGCACAGGGTTCTCTCTCCAAAGAGGCAGATGGCAAGCGCCCTTGCCCTCGTTGTTGTTGTTCAATCACTGATAAGTGCCAATTTGTAGTTGAAAGCTGTACCCTATTCCTAAAGAGATTATACTGTTACCCTGTTCAGGTACAGATAAAAAGTCAGTTATCTTTGTGGCAAGTTCTGCCTTGGATAGTCCCTGACTTCCCTTCTTGACAGAAGCCATCATCACATTAGGCTCTAAAACTTGAAGAAAGTTGGGGGAATCAACTCTTCGTACTTTCACTTCTTCACCTTTGGAATAACATTAATATTAAATACTTTGTGTGGTTTGGGCTTTTTTTACACAAGTTCTCAGATGCCAGGGAAGCACTGTGACATCAGTTGAGCAGCTGGCTCACAGATACTGGCAGGCCCTCCAGCTATTTGTCCCTGAGGTTATGGCTTATAAATCAGGGAGTAAATTCAAAGGGGATGTGCTGCTTTCCAAGCTTAGCGCCAATTCAGTTTATTCCTTGAATAAAGTGGAGTCACCCAAGGAGAAGAAATGCCAGACCATTGATTTTTGCCTGAGCAATCACATTCTTTTCCTGGCCCTTTGCCCAGGACTTCCAGGGAGAAGGCAGAGGCCAAGAAGCAATATATATTCCTGAAAGGGAAGCCTTTTGAGTGAGTAAAATGATGGCACCTGTCGGTGGCTCAAGGCAATAATAGAGGACCTGGGGGGGCGGGGTGCTCTCTGAGATGAATGTCCTGTGTCCTAAATTATGACGGGGAAAACCAGAAAGAGAAAGGCTTTTTGTTTTACTTCCCTTCTCCTCCTGTCTCAAGGAATTTACTCCTCCAAAATTTCACTCTTAGGATAGTGAATAGCTGTAGCGTGTTCATCTATTACTACTAGTATTACTAAGACTTAATTCCTTAAAAATCATTTATGTAAACTAACCAAAAGTAGCTGTGATTTGTAAATGTAATATGATCTATCTATATCAGTTCCACCATAGATTTGGAGGGGATGGGAGAGGGGAAGAGGGTAGTCCACTGTGAAATGAAAATATCTCCCGCCATATTGATATACAAGAAATGTCACGCCCATCATCGATTTCTGGCCTCCCAAATGTGAATGAGGGCTCCCAAAACTTTGATCCAGTAGATGCCGCCACCCCCACAGTGATTGCTGAGGAGTTGAGGGAATGCAAGTGTTAGGTAGTTAGAATAGGAAACAGGAGTCCAAAATGGCAGTGGCTAAAAGACAAGGAAGGGAAAAGCCCACGAAAATAGAACAAAGGAAGGTCAAAGGAAGACCGGAGTGAGGACCTCAGGGAGAACCAACAGCACTCCTGGCTAGCCCAATTTAATTAGGGCAGGCCCAGGGGGAGAAAAAAAACATATAAAAAGAGGAGCCAAAGGGCTCTCTCTCTCTCTCTCCTTCCTTCCCTCCCTCCTGCTCTCTCTCCCATGTGCTGGAGCGCACCCCAACACTCTTCTCTCTGCATCTTTATGTCAGCATGACCTCAAGCCTCAAGGATGGATTTTCCTGCTATTTTCTAAATAAAATAGAGCTGTAACACGTAGCTGTAACACTGATCTGTCTAAGAGCTATAACACGTCTGTTCAAGACCTGAGATAGTGGTCTGTCCAAGACTCGAGAGCTGTGATGCACCAAGGGCTTTAATGTCCGTCACTCCAAATCTTTGTTGTGACAAGACAGAACCAAGGAGAATACACTCGCCTGACATAAGAATCAGCCATCTGCCATATCTACTACTCCTTAAAGTGAACAAGGAAACAGAACTTGGCCCCATATACCTGAGGTACATATGAAAGGAATAAACTCAGTGAGCCCAGAAGCTTGCATCTTCCCATACACTGAAATTCCTTAATTTAATATCTGATTTTTCTTCAGTTCAGTTCAGTCGCTCAGTCATGTCCGACTCTTTGTGACCCCCATGAATCGCAGCATGCCAGGCCTCCCTGTCCATCACCAACTCCTGGAGTTCACCCAGACTCACGTCCATCGAGTCAGTGATGCCATCTAGCCATCTCATCCTCTGTTGTCCCCTTCTTACCTCACTATAATCTTTGATGTTCAGACTGCCTGTTCCCTTTGTTGCAAACTTGTGTATAGCCTGATTCACCCTTCTACCTCCTTTTAGCCATTTTCCCAGAGCTACTGAAATGCCATCTGCTGGGCTCTGAGTCCTAAACATTCCCACCAAATAAAATAACTCTCTACTTTCAGATTGTGACTATATATTTTAGTCAACACCATGCATCTATATACATGTCAAGCATTATTACAAATCAAATGTTTTTCATATATACTAATTACTCTTTTTAAGTGCTATTGGTGTAGTTTTAATTATTAAATGCAAATTTATTTTTAACTGTGACTTAATTTTTAATTGAGAAAATATATTATGACAAAAAGCAATCACTGGATATTAAAAATACAACAACCATTATGTGACAATATGCAAAATTTTGAATATTAAGCAGACATATTTATACTTGGACACTGGGACCTTCTATTCCATACTATCAGGGAATAAATATTTCTATTGAGTTTTGGGATTTTGAGGGGGGGTTTGTATTGAGTTCGATCTAGAAGTTGGTCTTTGTGTCCTGTTTATGTCAAAGAATATGTAGTAGATGGGTAAATGTATTTATTAGCTGAGAAAAAAAAATGTTTAAAGTTTGGAAAGTCAAAGAAGTTGATACCTGATTCCTTTTGGCCCATGGGCCTGAATTTCACAAAGGCTTTTGCAGAGTAACATGCTTCATACATTCATAAACTAGTTATTGAGTAAGTGCCATTTACAAGGCATTGTTCTAGATGCCTAGAATACAACAGCAAATAAAAGAGACAAAAATGCCTACATTCCTGGAGCATAAAATCCTTTATATGATTTGCTGGGTGAGGAAAAAATGCCAACCAAACACTCCTCATATGACGTTACTCTGCTAAATCACCACTCCAGCTTTGGCAGTAAGACCAAGAAAATACTTACACATAACTGAAGGATTCTGCAAGCCCATTGATAAATCTTACCACACTGTAAACTGCTCTCATCTTATTCATTTATTTCTCAAAGACTAGTAAAACTAACTCTGAATACTTAGAATCAATGCAAATCTCATCACACCCCTTCAGAATGATGCTGCTGCTGCTAAGTCGCTGCAGTCGTGTCTGACTCTGTGCGACTCCATAGACGCCGGCCCACCAGGATCCCCCGTCCCTGGGATTCTCCAGGCAAGA
Organism: Nanger dama; assembly: GCA_917880005.1. Taxonomy (NCBI): domain Eukaryota; kingdom Metazoa; phylum Chordata; class Mammalia; order Artiodactyla; family Bovidae; genus Nanger; species Nanger dama. The sequence continues at coordinate 15,148,792 of CAKJTW010000040.1, read as the reverse complement.
ACACTGGAGTGGGTTAGATACCATCAAATGAAATATTAATTTCTGAAGACAATAATTTTTAAAAGTTCACCTTTATTTCTCAGAAACTTGCTACAGATGGTTTACTTTAAAAATATCTCATGAAGGGGTGGGGAATGCCTCACAGGGTCTTGTGAGGATTTCATCAGAGCATTTCGAAGGGTGTGGTGACTTGGAACAATTACCCTACATTCTTCTCATGGGACTCCTGGCAGGAATTCCAAGAGGCATTTTGGTATGGTGAAGGATCCAGAGAGCTGGTTCTCAAAAGAAAGAAAGAAAGAAAGGGAGGAGAGAAGGAAGGAGGTGGGAGAGAGAGAGAAAGAAAAGAAAGAGAAAGATCAGAGAAGAAAAAAAAGAAAGGAAGAAAGAAAAACTTGAGGCCAGAGACAAATACTTGCTCAGATGACCAGCTGATGAACATCAGCACAGTTATCAGCAACAGAAGGAAGAATAACAAACAGTGGAGAGAAACTGGGTTTTGTTGCCTGCCCACCGGCTTCTCCCATTCTTTAACTCATTCTTCATGCCCACCCTGAAGTCCCTGCCCTATTGCCAGTGAACAGTGTGGCTGCCCCTGTTTCTTTCTTCTTCCCCACTTCATTCAACAAGTACTGAACAGGCCAGGTCTTGGGCTAGGCCTGAGGATACAGGGCAGGAGTCCAAAACAAAGGATGGGACTGCCCTCAGAGAATTTTCATTCTCCATTGTCATTTCAGGGGTGCCCCTCCTGGGATGTCACCAGTTCCAGCCCTGCCTACTACTCCCTTCTCCCCACCTCACCTGACCCCTGACCTGTGCTTCAAGAGAACTCCCTTTTACTTTCTGTGTTGAGGTCCCAGACATGATTTCATTCAGGAAAAAAAGTTCTGCTTTTTAAAAATAGTACTGAAAGCCTCTGGTCTCTTTTATACCCACCGGATTTGAGGGATATATACATATATAATATTATATATTACTTTATATTTTGTAAATATAATAAAATTATATATAATATTTCATAGATAACATATTATATAATGTTGTTTAGTGGCTCAGTTGTGTCTGACTCTTTTGCACCCCATGAACTATAGTCCACCAGCTCCTCTGTCCATGGAATTCTCCAGACAAGAATACTGGAGTAGATAGCGATTTCTTTCTCTAGGGAATCTTTCCAACCCAGGGATTGAACCTATGTCTCCTGCATTGCAGGCAGATTCTTTACCATGGAGCCACAGGGGTCATCCCAATATGTAATAATAGTATTATTTATAATAATATATCAGGACATAACAGTAATTCTGAGTCAGTGCGGACTCTGCAGGCCTCACCTGTGGCAGGGCTCACCGGCACTGCCCTGCTCTGACACTGATGAGGAGAAAGGTGGGGTTGAATTCCTGGATAAAGTCTCATGACAAAAAGCAGAGTGGTGGATACACATTGGACTCTGGAACTCTTTTTATTTCTGCCTGATTTAAAAAAAAAATAAGCCTGATTTTAATGGACAAATTATGTTTTAACTACACATCCCCATCCCACACCATCCCAGAAGGCTTTGGGAACACCCTCTCTTGGGTTGTCAACACAAGTTCCTTTCTGCCATTATGACAGTCAAGGAGAAACTAGGAGACTTTATGAATCTTTTTAAAAGTTCATCCAGACAGTTCCCTGCTGGGAGGTACCTTGTCAGGATTGTTATGGGCCATCCAGGACCTCCCAGAGGGCCAGGACCTAAGAGAAAAGACCTCACTTCTACTGACATTGGTGACCCTCTTCTCCCAAGGCTGGGCCTTATAGTTCAAGGAGATGCTTGAGGTTGGGCTTCTTTTACCTCTGCTCATTCTGCCAAAGTACATGTTGGACATAATATTAAATTTAGATTCTGAAGACTGAAGCCTATAATCACCATATTCCCAATTTCATTCACTTTTAAAGGCTTACTTCCAACTGGACTCCCTACAGAGCTCTGCCAAAGGAGCACCACCTCCTTCAGCCACAGGAAATGACAACTCCCTGAGTCCTCAGCCTGGCCCCCAGCCCATTCTCACTCATTGCTCAACGTCATCTTGCCCTTACATAACCTCATTGGTTAGCCTCATCATTAACCTCTGAGAGGCCCCTCAAAAAATCCTGCAGACTACTTCTCCTCTGGGTGTGACTAAGCAAAACTAAATCAGGCCCAGATGAACTTTGTTTCTTGGGGGTGGGTGTGGGAGGCAGTCTTGGGTCTCAGGATAGGCCCCAGGCCATTGGGCCCAAGTTTAAATCTTGGGTGTATAATTTACTTTGTGTGGATTGTGAAATATCTCTGGTTCCTGTATTCTCATCTGCAAAATTAAGATAAAAATAGCCCTTATTTCCAAGGGTTGCTTGAAAGTTTGAATGAATGAGGTGTGCTATATATTTAAGCTACTTGCCATAGTAAGTCATCAGTAAATATTAGAAATTACTATTTTGGCCAATGCTGGTATTGACGTTGACTTTGCCAAATTCATTCATCCATTCGCTCACTTAAAGTGTATTTACTGAGCACCTATGACACATCAGCAATAAGTCACAAATTAAGGACAGAAATTTTACATAAAATATAAATGCATATATAGATTCTAATGTGTTAGTTTTTCTGAATGTTTGTTTGGGTTTTTTTGTTTGTTTCATTTTTGTTTTGTTTTTTTTTTCAGATGATAAGGCCTGCAAAAAAACTAGAGTTTTAAAATGCTCACCTACCACTTTCCTGGTTTTAAAGTTTTATTTCCCCAGTTATAAAAGCTTCTGGTGGCCAACCCATCATGACTCCTAGGAGCAAATTTTCACTATCACCCTCAAGAGGTCCAAGTTAGGAAACTCATAGCAGGACTTTGAAATTTTCACTTTCCAGTTAGATTTTCCAAGATGTAAACATGATTTTTCTCTACATTATATTCTCCTCTATTGAGATACTGTTTAAAATGAGCCTTACAAAAATAAATAAAAGGTAAAAAGATATTTGAAGAATAGACCTTATGTCTGGGCAGATTTCCTGCTCTGATAGCTGATCCTGGGTAGGGAGGGGAGGCCACACTTCAGACCCTCAAGAGATGAGTGAGTGAAGGGACAATTGTTCAGTCATATCCAGTTCTTTGCAACCCCATGGACAGACTCCAGACACCTCCATCCATGTATTTCTCCAGGCAAGAATACTGGAGTGAGTTGCCATTTCCTTCCCTGGGGGATCTTCCCAACCCAGGGCTAGAACCCGGGTCTCCTGCCCTGTAGGCAGACTCCTTACCATCTGATCTACCAGGGTAGGTATTATGGTAAGTGAAATAAATCAGACAAAGGCAAATATTGTATGATATCACTTATCATGTGAAATCTTAAAAATGCAACAAACTAGTGATTATAACAAAAAAAAAAGGAACAGATTCACAGATATAAAGAATATATGTTAGTGGTTAACAGTGGGGAGGGGACAGTAAAGGGGTAGGGGATTAAGAGGCACAAACTATTATGTGTAAAATAAACTACAAGGATATATTGTACAACATAAAGAATAAAGCCAGTATTCTATGCAAGTTTTTTAAAAGCATGAACAATTAAATATTCAAAATGTAAAAAAAAAAAAAAAAAGAAAAGAAAGAGGATTGTCAAGAGATGAGGCAGGGTTCATATCCCAGATCCTACCATTCTTTCCAGGTGACCTTAGGCAAGTTGCTGACTCTCTCTACACTTCTATTTTTCTGATCTATAAAGGTGGGCAATAAAAATACCTATTCTGCAACACTTATTCATTTAGATAAATGAAGTGATTCATCTAGAACATCAGTAAGTACATATAAATTTTATCTGTCAGTGCCAGTCATCAATCAATAATTTTTACCCCAAGAGTCAGTCTTACAGATGCAGCTTTCTTCCTAAAAGTAAAATTCTTCACCACACTTTAAAGATTTCATATACTACTATTCAACTGTCCTATGTATCATTAAATATGAGGAGTAAAATCATATCCATCTTTAGACATGAAAACTGAGGCTTCAAGAGTGGTCCTGTAAGTTTATAAAACTTATTGGTATGTCAGAAAAATAACACAAACTCAGATTGTCTGACCCCAATGCCAAGGTTTTTTATCTTAAACCTTCCTATACCAATGGCCCAGGTGGGTAGGGGGAATGACAGTTTTTGCAAAAACCATAAGCCTTTCAGAAGGCATCATTGACTTTATCTGAAAATACACCCTGGCAGGGATATTTTTAAGTCATTAAAGTCAACATACTGTCTATCCAGCAGCCGCTCTTCAAAAAAGCTTCATGTAGAGTCAGAATATCAATAGATACTGAATGTCAAAAATTGTAAAGACAGCCTGTCTTGCTGATGAATGGACAATCACATCAAGTGTAAGAATCATAAAGCCAGTTTTGCCAGAGTTTGTGAAAGAACTGCATCAGTTTGTCTCTCCAATCCAGCAGTTTGAAAACTGGAAGAAGTCTTGCAGAAACTGGAGAGCAGTCCAGGATTTCCTGCTGGATAAGGTAAAGCAGCAGACCAATCAGAATAGGCCTCTCACCTCTGAGTTGGGTTGGCTCGGCAGATAGCTGTAGAATAAAAGATGTTACAAAGTTATGTAGGTGTGGAGAAAAGGGAACCCTCTTCCACTGTTGGTGGGAATGCAAACTAGTACAGCCACTATGGAAAACAGTGTGGAGATTCCTTAAAAACTGAAAATAGAACTGCCATATGACCCAGCAATCCTACTGCTGGGCATACAACACCGAGGAAACCAGAATTGAAAGAGACATGTGTACCCCAATGTTCATCGCAGCACTGTTTATAATAGCCAGGACATGGAAGCAACCTAGATGCCCATCAGCAGAAGAATGGATAAGAAAGCTGTGGTACATATACACAATGGAGTATTACTCAGCCCTTAAAAAGAATACATTTGAATCAGTTCTAACGAGGTGGATGAAACTGGAGCCTATTATACAGAGTGAAGTAAGCCAGAAAGAAAAACACCAATACAGTATACTAACACATATATATGGAATTTAGAAAGATGGTAACAATAACTCTGTATGTGAGACAGCAAAAGAGACACAGATGTTTAGAACAGTCTTTTGGACTCTGTGAGAGAGGGCAAGGGTGGGACGATTTGAGAGAATGACATTGAAACATGTATATCATTATATGTGAAACGAATTGCCCGTCCAGGTTCGATGCAGGATACGGGATGCTCAAAGCTGGTGCACTGTGATGACCCAGAGGGATGGTACGGGGAGGGAGATGGGAGGGGGTTCAGGATGGGGAATACATGTACACCCGTGGAGGATTCATGTCAATGTATGGCAAAACCAATACAGTATTGTAAAGTAATTAGCCTCCAATTAAAATAAATAAATTTATATTTTAAAAAGTTATCTAGGGATTTTCTTGGTTGTCCAGTGGTTAAGAATCTGCCTTCCAATGCCTTGAATGTGTGTTCTTTCCCTGGTAGGGGAACTAAGATCCCACATGCCGCAGGGCAACTATGCCTGAGTGACAAAACAGAAAACCCAGTGCAGCCAAAAAACTAAAAAGGTTTATGTAGAATGTGGAGACCCTCCAGAGGGCCAGGGACCATGCTAGGCACTTTACACAATAACTGCACATAATTCTGTAATTAAAGGGACCAGAGCCAAAGAACAGTGTTTCCACAAGGCTGTTTTGACACAGTTTTACTTTTTTAAAAGATGACTCAGTTCAGTTCAGTTGCTCAGTCGTTTCCAACTCTTTGCAACCCCATGAACCGCAGCACGCCAGGCCTCCCTGTCCATCACCAACTCCAGGAGTTTACTCAAACTCTTGTCCATTAAATCAATGATGCCATCCAACCATCTCAGCCTCTGTCATCCCCTTCTCCTCCCACCCTCAATCTTTCCCAGCATCAGGGTTTTTTCAAATGGGTCTTTTGACCACCTTCACATGAGGTGGCCAAAATATTGGAATTTCAGCTTCAACATCAGTCCTTCCAATGAACACCCAGGACTGATCTTTAGGATGGACTGGTTGGATCTCCTTGCAGGCCAAGGGACTCTCAAGAGTCTTCTCCAACACCACAGTTCAAAAGCATCAATTCTTTGGCACTCAGCTTTCTTTATAGTCCGAATCTGACATCCATACATGACCACTGGAAAAACCATAGCCTTGACTAGACGGACATTTGTTGACAAAGTAATGTCTCTGCTTTTTAATATGCTGTCTAGGTTGTTCATAACTTTCCTTCCAAGGGGTAAGCGTCTTTTAATTTTGTGCCTGCAATCACCATTTGCAGTGATTTTGGAGGCCAAAAAAATAAAGTCTGACACTGTTTCCACTGTTTCCCCATCTATTTGCCATAAAGTGATGGGACCAGATGCCATGATCTTTGTTTTCTGAATGTTGAGCTTTAAGCCAACTTTTTCACTCTCCTCTTTCACTTTCGTCAAGAGGCTCTTTAGTTCTTCACTTTCTGCCATAAGGACGGCGTCATCTGCATATTTTTCCCGGATGTCAACTATTCTGACCCTTATTCTACTTCTGCATATCTCTTCATTTATCATTTTCATTGAAACCTGTTGCCTATTATGCACTGTTTGTACTAAAGCTTTCGTCTACCCTTATTCCTGAACCTAGCCCATCTCACTCCACCCCACTCCATTCCTCATTGCTGGTATCAACCAGCAAAATCTAAATTTATAAGCAAACTTCTTCCAGTAAGGAATCTGAATCCACTCTTCTGGACCCGAGCAACATTTGATTAAAGAGCGTTCTGGTATTAACACTTTAATCAAGGATTTCCTAGTGGTCCAGTGGTTAAGACTCCATGCTCTCAATGCTGGGGGCATGGCTTCAATCACTGGTTAGGGAATTAAGACCCCACTTGCCAAATGGTGCGGCCAAAAGAAAAAAAAATAAAGCTTTATTTATAAGAAAATTATAACTCATAAGAAAATTATTATGAAAAGATTCCTCTCTGATAGTTGTAACTTTGTATTTCATTTCTGGGCTCAAAAGTCTCAAAATTCTTCTCTCAGTCCTCGAATGCGTAGGCATTCCTATGGTGTTTATTCTTCACAGATGTTTTGCTCATTTCTTGGTCTTTTCCAGGTTGGACAAAGTGAATTTATTAATTGCCACATGTCAGCTGCTCCAAAATGAATTCTATTTGCATCTGTCAATGAGTAGGTTTAATCAAGTGTATTTTTATTTATTTATTTATTTTTGGCTGTTGGGTCTTCATTGCTGCTCAGGCTGTTGTCTAATTGCAGAGAGTAGGGGCTACTCTCCAGTTGCAGCGCATGTGTTTCTCATTGTGGTGCCTTCTCGTTGTGGATCTGGGGCTCTAGAGCACAGACTCAGTAGTTGTGGCGCTCAGACTTAGTTGTTCCAAGGGATGGGGGACCTCTCAGGATCAGGGATCAAACCTGTGTCTCCTGCATTGGCAGACAGATTCTTTACCACTGAGTCATCAAGGAAGTGCCTGTATAACCTCTTTGTACCAATTTATTGATACCAATATGTTGTGAGGGTTAACTGAGTTATTATATGTAAATGTATTACATATCATTTATAATGCCTACAAATATGTTATACATGCTTATTACACATGTCAGGTATTCTCTCAAGTGATTATATAATTTTAATTATATAATTATGATTTGATTTCTAAATTAATTAGTTTATTTTTGACTGCTCTGGGTCTTTGTTGCTGCTTGTGGGCTTTCTCTAGTTGTAGTAAGCCGGGGCTTACTGTTGTGGTACATAGGCTTCTCATTTTGGTGGCTTCTCTTGTTGCGGAGCACAGGCTCTAGGCACGTGAACTTCAGTAGCTGCAGCAAGTGGGCTCAGTAATTGCAGCATAGGGGCTCATTTGTTGCAGCTTGTGCTCTAGAGCACAGGCATACTTGCTCACGGCACGTGGAATCTTCCTGGACCAGGGATCAAACTCAGGCCCCTGGACTGGCAGGCAGATTCTTATCTGCTGTACCACCAGGGATGCCCCAGACTTTAAATTATATAATTATATAATTTTAAATTATATATTATATGTGATTTTAAATTATATATTTATTATACATTATTTTGCCAGTTTAAAATTAAATGTGTTCTCTGTTTAGATGGACACTTCACTCAGTAGTAATAAGCTGTTGTTCTAATTTTTGTGTCTTTATTTTTGATGCAACCCCAAGAGTAAGGATTGTGGTTGGGAAAGGAGGCAGGTTTGGGATGAGAAGCAGAGTAGAGATGGGGAAATGTAGGGCCTTGAGATATGAAAAAGGGACATATTTATTTGGTCGTTTTGTCAAAGTGCTACTAGAAGAGAAAATGAGAGATGACCTGATGCTTCCGTCTCGCACATTACTCAGGGCTTTTTTCACTGAAAGTTTAATTCAGTTCAGTTCAGTCCAGCTGCTCAGTCGTGTCCGACTCTTTGTGAACCTAGGAATCGCAGCACGCCAGGCCTCCCTGTCCATCACCAACTCCCGGGGTTCACCCAGATTCACGTCCATCGAGTCAGTGATGCCATCCAGCCATCTCATTCTCCGTCATCCCCTTCTCCTCCTGCCCCCAATCCCTCCCAACATCAGAGTCATTTCCAATGAGTCAACTCTTCTCATGAGGTGGCCAGAGTATTGGAGTTTCAGCTTTAGCATCATTCCTTCCAAAGAAATCCCAGGGCTGATCTTCAGAATGGACTGGTAGGATCTCCTTGCAGTCGAAGTGACTCATAAGAGTCTTCTCCAACACCACAGTTCAAAAGCATCAATTCTTCAGCGCTCAGCCTTCTTCACAGTCCAACTCTCACATCCACACATGACCACAGGAAAAACCATAGCCTTGACTAGACGAACCTTTGTTGGCAAAGTAATGTCCCTGCTTTTGAATATACTATCTAGGTTGGTCATAACTTTTCTTCCAAGGAGTAAATGTCTTCCAATTTTGTGGCTACAGTCATCATCTGCAGTGATTTTGGAGGCCAAAATAATAAAGTCTGACACTGTTTCCACCATTTCCCCATCTACTTGCCATGAAGTGATGGGACCAGATGCCATGAGCTTCATTTTCTGAATGTTGAGCTTTAAGCCAACTTTTTCACTCTCCACTTTCACTTTCATCAAGAGGCTTTTAGTTCCTCTTCACTTTCTGCCATAAGGGTGGTGTCATCTGCATATCTGAGATTATTGATATTTCCCCTGGCAATCTTGATTCCAGCTTGTGTTTCTTCCAGTCCAGCATTTCTCATGATGTACTCGGCATATAAGTTAAATAAGCAGGGTGACAATATGCAGCCTTGACGTACTCCTTTTCCTATTTGGAACCAGTCTGTTGTTCCATGTCCAGTTCTAACTGTTGCTTCCTGACCTCCATACAGATATCTCAAGAGGCAGGTTAGGTGGTCTGGTATTCCCATCTCTTTCAGAATTTTCCACAGTTTATTGTGATTCACACAGTCAAAGGCTTTGGCATAGTCAATAAAGCAGAAAGAGATGTTTTTCTGGAACTCTCTTGCTTTTTCCACGATCCACCAGATGTTGGCAATTTGATCTCTGGTTCCTCTGCCTTTTCTAAAACCAGCTTGAACATCAGGGAGTTCATGGTTCATGTATTGCTGAAGCCTGGCTTGGAGAATTTTGAGCAGTACTTTATTAGCATGTGAGATACTGAAATGAATTTCAGTTCCTCAAGCTGAAAAGTCCTAGAGTCAAAATGGCTGCACTAAGAAGATCTCATCAAAATGTCATGTGTCCAGTTCTTCAACAGGTGATGCATAGTTCTGTTGTGAAAGTGTAAAGTTGAAATGGGTAGACTTTGAAACACACATCCTAATGCAGGCCCGTGTGTGAGTGTGCCTGCTGGTAAAAACGGCTGGAGAGAAAAGCATGCCTCAGACTGAGCTGTGATCAAAATCTAGAATACCTAGAAAGCCTAAAACCAGGCTTCCTTTGGACCAGAAAAGAGAAATAAGTGAGAGGTCAGAGAGGACTGAAACGCTCAGCTAAGTCTCTTGGTTGGCTAGGATTTGCTCAGTAAATCAGGGGCAGAAAGCAGTTAGTGCCGACATAGCCTCTACCTCTCCCGAGACCCACGGTGACACAGCCCATCCATCATGGAGTTCACGCCCACAAAGCCCAGGGACACTGCAGATTCTCTCTCTACACAACTGCTCCAGGTTGATTTTCCCTTGAACACTGTCACTGGGACAGGATACATAATTTGCAGGGCCCAGTGCATGAAAATGTAGGGGCCAATATGCAAAAATTGCTGAGTTTCAAGATGACTACAGGAGAGCATTAAGCCAGTGTGAGGCCCTTCTGAGCATGGGACTGTGATCTTAACCCGTCAGCCTTGTCTGTCACAGGTCAGATGGTCTGCATGCAGCAGCTTACTGTGGAGAATTACTGGAAACCCATCTATAAGGGATGAGGAAGCAGGACAGGCAGGGGGAGAAGCAGCAGGTTTTTCACATCCAGTGGCCAAAGTATTGGAGCTTCAGCTTCAGCATCCGTCCTTTCAATGAAAATTCAGGCTTTATTTCCTTTAGGATTGACTGGTTTGATCCCCTTGCTGTCCAAGGGATTCTCAAGAGTCTTCTCTAACACCACAGTTCAAAAGCATCAATTCTCAGCGCTCAGCTTTCCTTATGGTTCAGTTCTCACATCCATACTTGACTACTGGAAAAACCATAGCTTTGACAATTTGGACTTTTGTTGGAAAAGTAATGTCTCTGCTTTTTAATACGCTGTCTAGGTTTGTCATAACTTTTCTTCTAAGGAGCAAGCAATGTTGCAGTCACCATCTGCAGTGATTTTGGAGCCTAAGAAAACAAAGTCTTTCACTGTTTCCACTGTTTCCTCATTTGTTTGCCATGAAGTGATGGGACCAGATGCCATGAACTTTGTTTTTGAATGTTGAGTTTTAACCCAGCTTTTCCACTCTCCTCTTTCACCTTCATCAAGAGGTTCTTTAGTTCCTCTTCGCTTTCTGCCATAAGTGTGGTATCATCTGCATATCTGAAGTTATTGGTATTTCTCCCAGCAATCTTGATTCCAGCTTGTGCTTCATCCAGCCTGGCATTTTACAGTATGTACTCTGTGTATAAGTTAAATAAGCAGGGTGACAACACACAGCCTTGACGTACACCTTTTCCAATTTTGAACCAGTCTGTTGATCCATGTCCAGTTCTCACTATTGCTTCTTGATCTGCATACAGGCTTCTTGGGAAGCAGGTAAGGTGGTCTGGTATTACCATCTCTTTGAGAATTTTCCACAGTTTGTTGTGATCCACACAGTGAGAGGTTTTAGAGTAGTCAGTGAGGGAGACATAGATATTCTTCTGGAATTCTTTGCTTTTTCTGTGATCCAGCAGATGCTGGCAATTTGATTTCTGGTTTTCAGCCTTTTCTAAATCAAGCTTATACATCTGGAAGTTCCCAGTTCATGTACTGTTGAAGCCTAGCTTGGAGAATTTTGAGCATTACTTTCCTAGCATGTGAGATGAAAGCAATTGTGTGGTAGTTTAAACATTTTTTGGCATTGCCCTTTTCTGAGATTGGAATGAAAACCAAACTTTTCCAGTCCTGTGGCCACTGCTGAGTTTTCCAAATTTGTTGGCATATTGAGTGCAGCACTTTCACAGCATCATCTTTCAGGATTTGAAATAGCTCAACTGGAATTCCATCACCTCCACTAGCTTTGTTCATAATGATACTTTCTAAGGCCCACTTGACTTCATGTTCCAGGATGTCTGGCTCCAGGTGAGTGATCACACCATCGTAATTATCTGGGTTGTGAAAATCTTTTTTGTACAGTTCTTCTGTTTATTCCTGCCACCTCTTCTTAGTATCTTCTGCTTCTGTTAGGTGCATACCATTTCTGTCCTTTATCGAGCCCATCTTTGCATGCAATGTTCCCTTGGTATCTCTCATTTTCTTGAAGAGATCTCTAGTCTTTCCCATTCTATTGTTTTCCTCTATTTCTTTGCATTGATCACTGAGGAAGGCTTTCTTACATCTCCTTGCTATTCTTTAGAACTGTGCGTTCAAATGGATATATCTTTCCTTTTCTCCTTTGCCCTTCACTTCTCTTCTTTTCTCAGCTATTTTTAAGACCTCGTCAGACACCATTTTGCCTTTTTGCATTTCTTTTTCTTGGGGAAGGTTTTGATCACTGCCTCCTGTACAATGTCACAAACCTCTGTCCATAGTTCTTTAGACACTCTGCTTAGCATATCTAATCCCTTGAATGTATTTGTCACTTCCACTGTATAATCAAGGTATTTGATTTAGGTCATATCTGAATGGTATAGTGGTTTTCCCTACTTTCTTCAATTTAAGTCTGACTTTTGCAATGAGGAGTTCATGATCTGAGCCACAGTCACCTCTTGGACTTGTTTTTGTGGCTGTCATTGGTAGAGAGTAATTCCCATAAGGACTCACTCGCCCAGTGCTTCAGCATCTAATGGTCCCAGTAGCGCCTCTTCCTGAAAGGAGATCCAGGCTGAGCACACAGCATCCGCTGGGTATGCTGCCCCCATCAATCAATGGTGGATATTTTCCATTCCTGAAATAGATGTTGCAGTTGATGACCTTCTGAGCCCAGTGTGATGAGGTCATTTCAGTAACCTAAAACAAGGTAACCACAAGAAAAGAGAATACCAGGAAAAGGGCTGGGGATGTGGTGCCACTCCTCCATGTCGGGGGCAGAAGACCAGAGCACTGATTTTACTGGGAGACTTGGGAACCACAGCAGGTGCTTCAGGGACTGTGTAGCTTTTGTGTTGTTTTATCATCTGTATTTATTTTCTGAAATTTTCCCTTTTCACATTGAACAGATGCCAGTATTTTCAAAATGAAGTCTATTAAAAAACAAGAGGGAAAACAAAAGGCTAGGTTTTGTCTTTGCTGGGCTGGATGGATGGGGGACAGCATGTTTTCCAGGCCCATGGGGAAGTGACAGAGAGACTGGAAATGTTAGAATCTCTCAGGCCAGGTGGACATTCAGAAAGGAGCAGGGACCCCTGTGCCTGGAGATCTCATCTATTCACAACATGAAGGCTCTGTGTCTTGTTTAAATTAAGGAGCCTCTGCAGGGCTACAGTGTTGATTTTATAGAGTCTAGTGCCAAGACTTCTGAGATGATGGATGTAAAAGTCTTATCCATTAATATGCTAATGATAATAATTAAGCCTTCTGATTATGATAAGCCCTACTTCCCACTTGGAGAATACTCTCCACCAAATGGCCCAAATCAACCCAAATGTTTTCTGAGACTCTCAAAAACACTATGACTATCAATAAGGAAGAAAATGATAATCTGGACACAAAAATTCAGAAATTCATCACTATGAAATTATTTTCTGGCTGCTCTAAAACTGAAAAATTTTTAAGGTGAATAGCTTGTGATGCTATTTGTAGCAAATTTTTAATTTCTACAAATTAAATTAAATTAACTTTTTAATTTAAATGTAATTAGTAAATTGCCAGTGCACTGAAATGAATACACTGATAAGCAATAATTATTCTAAAGCAATAAATGCTGGAGAGGATGTGGAGAAAAGGGAACCCTCTTACACTGCTGGTGGGAATGCAAACTAGTACAGCCATTATGGAAAACAGTGTGGAGATTCCTTAAAAATTGCAAATAGAACTGCCTTATGACCCAGCAATTCCACTGCTGAGCATACACACCGAGGAAACCAGAATTGAAAGAGACACATGTACCCCAATGTTCATTGCAGCGCTGTTTATAATAGCCAGGACATGGAAGCAACCTAGATGTCCATCAGCAGATGAATGGATAAGAAAGCTGTGGTACATATACACTATGGAATACTACTCAGCCCTTAAAAAGAATAAATTCGACTCAGTTCTAATGAGATGAATGAAATTGGAACCGATTATACAGAGTGAAGTAAGCCAGAAAGAAGAACACCAATACAGTATACTGACACATATATATGGAATTTAGAAGACAGTGGTGATGACCCTATATGTGAGACAACAAAGAGACACAGAGTTATAGAGTGGACTTTTGTACTCTGAGGGAGAGGGAAAGGGTGGGATGGTTTGGGAGAATGGCAATGAAACATGTATATTTTCGTGTAAGAAACGAAGCGCCAATCTATGTTCAATGTAGGATGCAGGATGCATGGGGCTGATGCACGGGATGATTCAAGTAGAGGATGTGGGGTGGGAGGTGGGAGGGGGCTTCGGCATTGGGAGATTGTGTTCACCTATGGCTGATTCGTGTCAATGTATGGCAAAACAAATACAGTATTGTAATTTTTTAAAAAATAATAAATAAATTTAAAAATAAATAAATAAATAAAAATAAAATAAAAATGCTTATTTTATAAATAAGGTGAAAAATTTTTTTTCACCGACTCAGTGGACGTGGGTTTGGGTGGACTCTGGGTGTTGGTGATGGACAGGGAGGCCTGGCGTGCTGTGGTTCATGTGGTCACAAAGAGTTGGACACGACTGAGTGACTGAACTGAACTGAACTGAAACAGTGTATTTGTAAAATGGGTTAAAATATATTATCTATCTTTCAGAATTGCAGTGCATTTTATTCCAGCCTGGAGTTTGAGTCCCGATTCTCATCTTAGTGTTAGAAGGTTTTTACATGTGTAATTCTGAGTGAAGTAGGTGCTCAGAAATGGCTTTATCCTCTGGAATTGCCAACTAAGTTGTTTACAGGCTTCAATCTTAAAAAAAAAAGAAGTAAATAAAACCCAAAGGGAAGCAAATACCTTCATGAGAAAGAGCAACGAGGCTCTGCCTCCCCTTCCTGAGCCCGGGTTCTATGCCAAGGCCATCCTCAGAAGTCCTAATTTGTAGGAAGGAGACAGATCCTGGATTTCTTCCTCCGTTGCTGTTGCTGTGCTCAGTCATGTCCAACTCTTTGCGGCTCCATGGACTGTAGCCCACCAGGTTCCTCTGACCATAGAATTTTCCAGTCAAGAATACAGGAGTGGGTTGCCATTTCCTACCCCAAGGGATTTTCCCAACCCAGGGATCAAACCTGTATCTCTTGTGTCTGCTGCATTGGCAGGCGGATTCTTTACCACTGTGCCGCTTGAAAATACCACCCTCTATACCCAGAAGAACTCGGATTTAGAGACAACCTCCTGAGGAAGTTCAAATAGTTAAAATAGACATATACTGATTGGAAGAAATGTGTGCATTACTTGGAGGAAGGGCGGGGAGACCCTTACTTTCATTTCACCTCCCTTGGCTTCTAAGGACCTCCAAAGATTGCCTCAAGCCTGAGTATTGAAAACCACTCTCCTAAACATTGCCTGCTTTGCACAGTACTGTTGTCAGGATCAAAATGAGATTCTGCCATGAAAGCAAAGTGAAAAGGATTCCAAAGACTAACAACTTCTTCCTTTGTTCACAGTACTTTGTATGATTACTGACAAGTAAACTAACGATAAAATGCCTATCTCCCATTAATGGCTGCATGAAGGCAAAGTATTTACCTTTTCTCTGCACCTTTGTACCAAGTAAAGGCTTGGTAAATATTTTTTTACTCTAAAAGAATGTAGTTTACTATCCCAAGACATGTAGAAAATTTATGTTCAAGCCCCAGGGAAGCTGTCAGCTATTACGCTGGCAGGTCTTCCAAAGGATCACCTTTAAAATGTAAAATGCATACTATGCCAACATCTGTTGAATCTTTCTACCATGCAGGTGAGATTCTAAGTGCTTAATGTGATTATAATACCTGTGAGGAATATCTTATTATTATATTCCTTTTAGATAGGAAAAATTGAGGCATAAAGATATGAAGTAACTTGCCAAGTCATACAGTAAATGAGTGTCAGAGTTTGGTTTCAAACAGGAAGGTCTTGCATCAGAGCCTAGGTTCTCAACCACTAAACCTCAGCAGAATAAAAGCAGATGCTGTCACTTGTTCCTGGAACTCTCATGGGGGTCCTGTGTTCAACCCAGACAAAATCGGATGAACTCTCAGTTCCAACTGCATTCAATCCGTCCATTTTACCCTTTAGAAAATGCAGAAACGGAAGCTCGGAGATATAAAGGGTCTTGCAACAATATATCACGCAACTAGCTGAGGTAGGCGCTCAGTGACCACTGAAGTCGCTGAACTATTTAGTATCTGAGGTGCCACAGGGCCTCTGCTTCAGGATCTAAATACGTTTGGGGAAGTGAGCGAATGTCTTGAATTTCATTTATGTCTTGTGAAAGCCACCACCCCTGCTTGGTATACAAAATGCAAGCTTCCCAGTCCTTCAGTTTGTAACTAGAGGCAGGATTTTACTTATCTAGGGCAAAGGACACACATGGGGCATGCATTAAACTTTGCAAACTTCCAAAATTTCCTCAGATTCAAGTTCACCAGGCCTGAAGTTTATAGCTTCTGTAGCTAGGAAACCAAGTGATTCCTCAGTCAGAAAGACACCACCCTGAGTTTGGAAGGGATACTTCTTATCTGCCTGAGGCTTGGCTAAATAGAAAGAACTTGTGTGTTTTCTTTTAAAGAAACCAGGACAAATCTCCTTATTCCTCCTTAGCCTGAAGCAGCCCCTCTGGTGGTCAGAGCATACAGCTCAGCTCCCTCTGTGACTCAGCCCCCTTTTCTGTGGTTTGGCTGGGCTCCTGGGAAAGGCCACACCACCAAAAGGGAACGCCCAGGACATCCTGCGCCAAGCTCTTGTTCACCCCTCCACAGGTGCCAGGTTTGACTGCCTCCAGGCCACCAGACAAGCTGGGATTCAGTTTGCAAGACCCAGTTTCCATCCCCCACTTGTGCCAATAGCTTGCTGTATTCATAAGCCTCTGGATTCCTTCGGAGGAAGCCAGTTATCTGCTAGACTTCCTTTGCTCTTCAAGACTCTATCTTGGCATCTCTGCCAAGGACATGTTTTGGCTGGATCCACTACTTTGTCCTCTGCACATCTCTGGGAAGCTGAGCTACAAGAAACATAGCCCAGGAGGTAGAAAGAGAAAGGGGGAGTGGGGGGAAGTTTGTCTGTTTAAATGCAGCACCCTACAAGAGGAATGTGCTCCAGGGACCAGGTGCCCATTGGATCAGTGACCAGCATCTTCCCAAGACTATTCTGCTGCTGCTGCTAAGTCACTTCAGTTGTGTCTGACCCTGTGCGACCCCACAGATGGCAACCCACCAGGCTCCTCTGTCCCTGGGATTCTCCAGGCAACAATACTGGAGTGGGTTGCCATTCCTTCTCCAATGCATTAATGCATGCTAAGTCGCTTCAGTCGTGTCTGACTCTGTACGACCCCATGGACAGCAGCCCACCAGGCTCCTCTGTCCACGAGATTCTCTAGTAAGAATACTGGGGTGGGTTGCCATTTCCTTCTCCACTCTAAGCTGCACTCAACTAGAGCAAGAACATGCGAGCCTTCTTGGGATCTCTGGTTAACTCCACTCTGTGCAATAGGAGAGCTGGTAGAGGTAAATTTTCTGGTCTTTGTTAATATGTTCAGTGTATCTGCGCTGGCCCTGTTCAGTGGCAGCTAAAACTTATAGGCCACAACATTCATTGACAATGAATAGCTACAGTTAATGTGGCTGTTTCCCCAAGTGTTGTACAGTGTAATTAATCATGTACATCTCTGCTGAAGCTACCCGGGAAGGTCCTGCACATTAAAAAAAATTTTTTTAATTGGAGTATAATTGCTTTACAGTGTCGTGTTAGTTTCTGCTATGGGACAACGTGAATCAGCTATTGTTGTTGTTGCTTAATTGCTAAATCAGGTTCAATTCTTTTGCAGCCCCATGGATGGACTGTAGCCCACCAATCTCCTCTGTCCATGGGATTTCCCAGGCAAGAATACTGGAGTGGGTTCCTATGTCTTTCTCCAGGACGTCTTCCACGGATGATGGAACCCACATCTCCTGCATGGCAGGCAGATTCTTTTTACCACTGAGCTGCCAGGAAACCTGGATCAGCAGTAAGTATACATATATCCTGTCTCTCTTAAGTCCTATACATTTTTAAGTCCAGTTCAAATCTCTCCTCTCAGATTGTTCCTCTGACTACTAGAGGTTTCTTCAACTAGTGATGATTATCACAAGGTTTGTTCAGATATTTTATACATGGTGATATCTTCCCAATATCTTCTAGAGAGGCATGACATCCAAAACTGAGCCTTAAATACAGTAGGGGCTCAATAAAAGTTACAGTAATAATAGCCTTGTGTAGAATAGAATAGATTCAAGCATGTGGATTATAATATTTAGCTTTTATTTTTTTGCAGAGAGAGAAGTGAAAGAGGAATTGGTCACAATGCTTTATCTGGAGTCCTTTTAAGCACATACTAAGTGAAATATCCACAGAAACAATACCCTGATTTAATGATACGAACTTTGACTCTGTGATAACTGATTACTCTTAACATCATCCTGGACTTGTTTCCCTAGAGAAGAGGTGGACACTGAGCACAGTTCTGTGAAACATTCCTTAGAGAGATTTCTCAGCACTAAATAAAAGTACGGCTTCTAATGCAGCAAAGACGTCCAGCTGTTAGTTTTGGCCAGGGACAAACACTGAGCTGGCTCCACTCAGAGATGGTAGGAAAAGATAAACATGGCTGTATGATGTCACTGAAATGGCCTTATTTTCATCAGAAGCTAAATTCAAATACCCTCGGGGAGATGGGTTGTTTTGTTTTGCTTTGAATTACTAGTTTTCTAAAATTCATTTTTGCCTCTGTAGGTGGTGGAATTTTCCAGTGAATTCCAAGTCCCATGAAGAGAGGCTTGGGAACCTATACTCTTCTGGGTGCCTGGAAAAAGTGCTCACCAGTGACTATGAAGCAATAGATTTGCAGTCTGAGCCCTGCTTCCTTCACTCAGATCTTGATTGCTATGTCTTTCAAAAGGCCATGAGGTTCTGCATTCAAGGATGGTCAGTCAGAGGTGGCACTTTGCTTCCAGCAGAGTCCATGGATCCTCAGAGAACTATTTTTTACTGACTAAAGAAATGGTAGGCTTCCTTGGTGGCTCAAACAGAAAAGAATCTGCTTGCAGTGCAGAAGACATGGGAGACTTAGGTTCAATCCCTAGATTGGGAAGATCCCCTAGAGAAGGGAATGGTAACCCAGTCCAGCATTCTTGCCTGGAGAACCCCATGCACAAAGAAGCCTGTCGGTCTACAGTCCATGAGGTTACAAAGAGTCGGACAAGACTGAGTGACTAAGGACACAAAGAAATAGTAAGTCAGCTTTCAAAATGAGAAGAACCTCTAAGAAGAATAGTGAGGATGCAGGGTTTCCCAAACTGTCTCCCCTTCCCACCCGCTACCTGCCTCCTCCCCAACCCAAACACATACTACACCTTTCTCCAAAACTCAGATCCATCTTGTATAAGCAGTCTGGGAATGTCTAACTTCAGAGAAAGAGCTAATCCAAACTATCGCATAAATTCTCCCAGCAGAGCTGGAGCAGATTTGGCAAATCATTCATCTGTCCAGGCAAGACCTGATAATGTTATCATCAGACACTGCCTAATTTACAGAGTGGGTTGACTGAGTGGAAGCAGAAACCGGTTCTCTGAATTAAATTTTCTTGCTGCCACTCCTTTGACTCTGCTTTGTGTGTGTGCTTAAGTTTCTTCCTTTATAAAATATGATTATAAATGCTAACCTCATGGGGCTCTCTAAAGGATCAAATGAAGTATTTTAAGATGTTTAACACGGAAAGTTGACTGGTGGTTATTTACTACTTGGCCTTAAAGGAAAGTCTACTTTTCCTCCATAATACAAGGATGGATTGATCTCTCAACTGAAAGTGATCTTGCCTTTCTATCCTCCTAGTTTCTAGTCTTCTCTTTCAGTAATTTGGACTAGTATTTTAGTCCCAATATAATACAGGGGTTAGATATTCACAAACTCTTTCAGAGAGAATCAAACCTTATATAACTTGGATAACACAAATTACCATAGTTGCTGTGGAAAACACACAATAAGCATTTTATCAATGTTCTAATCAAATTATCTCCTGGCTTCAGCAAGAAGGAGACTCACTAAAGATAAATGCAGCATCGGGGGGACAGTGGTTATAATAATCACATTATAGACAGCTCTATCTGTGTGAAAGACTAATACAGTGATAAAAAATTCATTGGTCCTTTGGCTTTATTAAACTGCATAATTTAGTACACAAATTCATTCCCAAAAGTACAATGATATGTATTCTACACAGACAACACCTGAATCTGAGTGATTGGAAAAGTGGAAACTGAAATTTGAATTTGGTTAATGCAAGGAGATCCAACCAATCCATTCTGAAGGAGATCAGTCCTGGGTGTTCTTTGGAAGGAATGATGTTAAAGCTGAAACTCCAGTATTTTGGCCACCTCATGTGAAGAGCTGACTCATTGGAAAAGACTGTGATGCTGGGAGGGATTGGGGGCAGGAGGAGAAGGGGACGACAGAGGATGAGATGGCTGGATGGCATCACTGACTTGATAGATGTGAGTGTGAGTGAACTCCGGGAGTTGGTGATGGACAGGGCGGCCTGGTGTGCTGCGATTCATGAGGTCGCAAAGAGTTGGACACGACTGAGAGACTGAACTGAACTGAACTGAATGGAGATATAAAGTTTTCAGTTTCGCACAAGCACTTGCACTTGTAATTGTGCAGTTACCCACAACACAATGGAAAGAGTCATTTTTCTCTCATTTTTTTAGAGATAGCTTCAAGACAGGAAGTAGAACATGGACTTTAATTCACAAATAAGTATGACTGTATCCTGATACATAAAGGCACTGGGTTCAAAGATATTGAGGGACTTTCTCAAAAGCCAGGATGCAAGTCTCAAAAAAAAAAAAAAAAAAGTGTTTTAGGTGAGGGCAATGTTTTCAAAGTGCTTTGGGAACAGCAAAGTACAAAACAGCATTCTTGTAAACCACAGGCATTTAATAAGCAACTGCTCTGCCCAGTGGCCATTAAGACACTATAGGCTGGAGGCATCCTGGCCTTGAAAAAGTTTCCAGTGTGGAGGACACAGGTGGGCTGAGGAAGTGTATTCAGGATACAGCATGGGGCAAAGGTTAGAGTGGCCACTCCTAGAAAAGTGATAGCAGAAGATGTTTGCAAGAAAAACCCTCACATGAGATGATTCATAAAGCTGAAGAGCTAGATGTTCATCAGAAGCACAAGTGTGAAGAAAAGAACATCAGAGGAAAGGAACAGCATGGGCTGGGGGAACAGCATGGTCAGATTTATAGTTTCACAGTCTTTGGGCAGCTGCCCGGAGAAGGGATTGGAAGCAGGGTTACACTTCACTGTAAAAGACCAGCCAACAGATGGTGACCACTGGACTAAGGCAGTGAGGTCTTGAGGTGAAGAAGCAAAGTTGGTAAAAGAGTTGTTAAAGAGGTGGGATTAACAGAATTTGGTCACTCTTCAAGTCTGCAGGGGAGAGAGAAATGAGGGGCAAGGATGACATCCAGGTTTCCAACTTGAGGACTGGGGTGGTTGGTTGTATCATTCACAAAGAAGGAAAACCCTTCTTACTTTTCCTAAGGAGTCAAATATAATAAATAGTTGGCTCAATAACATCCTCAAGTGCCTTTCTTAGATCTAAGTTAATATGAATGAAATCACTCTTTTTTTTAAGCTGCTCAGCCTGGCATGTGGGATCTTAGTTCTTCTAACCAGGGATCGAAACTGTACCCCCTTGTGATGGAAGCACAGAGTCTTAACCACTGGACCACCAGGGAATTCCAAGACCTCACCTTTTGATTCAGGGTAGTTTCTTCTCACTCATCTTCTTGGGATCTTAGGTAGCAATTAACTGCAGGAGGGGAATCACAATGTGTCATCTCTATTTTCCAGGTGATTAACATGCAGTAAAACCAAAGGCAACATGGACTTCAAGTCAAAAACACAGGTGCATGCTCTTAGCAGTGTCCATGTAATTTGTATTTCAGTATATGTCAGGGCCTAATAAGCACCTACTATATTTTTATGGTCAGGTAGTAGGATTTAATAAGACCCTGCTGAGCTGAAAATTACAGTGCCTGTGAATCCAGGCTGTAGGTGTAGATAATGGAAACCCGCAATAAGGCTCCGAGCTCGAGGGTCTCATGGATGTCTGCATGCAGGTGGGAAAGTCTCTGTCAGACATCCTGAGGGAAACTTCGGTAGGAGTCCTCATGATGGCCACTCAATTCTGTTGAAGTCAAGGGCATTCATCTTTGAGGAATGTGGCTCCATGGGGAGTATGGCTTGGCTAATGGGCAGTGTCTTTGGTGAACACTGCTCTGGGTCAAGCACAAGGTTCGGGAGAAAGCCTTTAGCTGGATTCTAGACCCGTTGGTTCACTCATGTACACTCTGATGCTTGATACAATTGGCCACCACTGTGCAAGTAAGCCGTGGCACCTTGGAAAACAGCTGCTAACCCTCCTGCCTGCAAGAGGGAGTGGGAGAACATGCTGTTAGCAGTTGAAGAATCGCTTATAACAAAGCACGAGGTAAAGGGTATTGGATACTCACTGTGTGCTAGGCACTATGGGAAATAGGCAAACATTTATTCAGTCAGTGAGTAAGCAAATGAAAGAGCATGTCTCTGTTCACGGCCATCCTTTATGGGGCTTAAAACACATCCCTGGGAAGGGAAGGACGCAGAGCAGCTAAACATCATCTGACCATACAAAAACTAAATTTTTACTAGTACAAAGAATAGGATTATGTTTTCAGTCCTGGTTTTTCCATTCAAATCCTTGTGTCATAGATTAAAATACTAATTGCCCCATATTCCAGCTAGGGGAAAAGGCCCTTTAGTCTTTAAAATCAGGATCTTGGTGTTGATTTGAATCTGTAAGCAGGATGTGGCACCAGATCCCATCAGCTATCAAAAATAATTTTCTTTCCTCACTCAGCATTTCAGACCACCCTGGAATGGAAATCTTTCTATTAGGAAAGAACAGAGGATGTAAATACATGCCTAAGGAATTCTTTTAAACAGTTTTAAAAGAAACATTAAGAATCCACTCTCTGCTGTATTACTTTTCACGCTTTAGGGTCCACCATGGGAGGCAGGACAAAGACAGACTCTCTTCCAAGTGGGCACATTTTGACATCTTCAAGCTTGAACCTTCTTGTAGTATTATTTAACCAGGAACAAGCTAACGTAGTCTTTCCGTGTAATTTGCTAAGTTACCCATAGATGGTTTAGAGAAGGATTTCTCAAGCTCAGCACCACAGGGATTTTAGGTAAGATAATTCTTTGTTGGGGTTGTTGGGAGGTGGAAGTCCTGCACATTGTAAAAGCTTAGCAGCATTCCTGACCCCTACCCATTAGATGACAGTAGAAATCTGCCGCTTCAGCTGTGACAACCAAAAATGTCTCCAGCCTTGTTAAATCACCCTGGTTGAGAAAAACTGACTTGGAGTAGTGCTCTCTCTCAAACCCAAGTTCAGTCAGACACAAGGAGCCAGCTGAGCATCTGAAGGGCAACGGGGAACTACTCGATCTGCTGTTGTGCTGACGAGGACTTGGGACAAACTCATTAAAATTCTCTCATTGGTTGAGGCCCAATAAATTTAAGGTACTGAGCAAATACTACAAATATAAAAAGTGACTTGGTCTGTCATCCCTGCCCAGCTCTAAGATCTTACTGATTCTTTTACCAGACAGAAAATTTTAAAAACAATTAGAGTAGCTTTTCATGCTGTATGGAGCAAGTGACAGAAACTCAATTCAAAGTGGCTTAAGCAAAAGAGAAGATTTTCGGGACTTCCCGAGTGGTCCAGCAGCTAAGATTCTGCACTCTCAATGCAGGGGGTCCAGTTTCCGTCCCTCGTCAGGGAACTACATCCCACATACCGCCTACCACCCCACCCCTGTGCCTCAATTAATAGATCCTGCATGCCGCAACTAAGATCTTGCCCAGTCAAACAAATAAATAAAAGAAGGGTTTTATTGGGTCATATAATGGAAAATCTTGGGATAAAATTGTCTTTAAATGCATCTAGATCAAGGTATTCAAACAATGACACCAAGAATATCTCACTTTTGTCTTCTGTTGTTCCCCCACCCCCCCCCCCCCCACCCCCACCCCCCTCTGTTTTGGCTTCATTTTCAAGATACTTTCCCAAGATGGTGACAGAGATAGCCATTGAAGGTCCAGGCTAATTTCTTAGAAACAACACCAGTAGAAAAAGAAGGTCTCTTTCCCAGAATTTCTGGCCGGAATTCCAGGGTTAGTCTCATTGACCTGACTTGGATCAGGTATCCATCGATGACCGAATCGTGGCGGCCAGAGAAACGGAACATGTCACTGATTTCCGTGGATTGTCAGCACAGCCCTGTGGTATACAGCCGCTGGGGTGGCCTCCACTGGTTCCTATCTCCTAGTTTTCCTGACTTCATGTATTCTCTCCTTCTTAAGTGTATGCTGGACTCACTTTTTTAAAAAAATTTATTTATTTGACTGCATAACGTCTTGGGGCATGCGGGACCTTTCAGTGTGGCAATCAGGCTCAGCAGTTGTGGCTCCCATGCTTAGCTGCCCTTCCACTTGTGGGATCTTAATTCCTCAATCAGGGATTGAACCTGAGTCCCTACATTACATTCTTACTCTCTGGACCACAGGGGAAGTCCTTGGACTCACTTCTAATGGATAGAATTAAGTAAAGGTAATAGGATGTCACTTACGAGATTATGTTACTTCCATCTCACTTACCCTGCCAAATTGTGAACTGCCCTGTGAAGAGGACTACTTGGCAAGAAATTGATGGCTCTGTCAAGAGCAGCAAGGACTCAACCCCTGCCAACCACCTTGTGGGTGAGTTTAGAAATAAATCTCCCCTTAATTGAGCCTTGCTTAGGATGATTCTAACAATGACTAACAAATTATCCCGGTCTTGTGAGAGAGCTTGAGGCAAAATAGGCTACACTCAAATTCCTGATGCTTAGAAGCTATGAGATACTGTTTATTGTTTTAATCTATTAAGTTTAGTTATTTGTTATACAGCAATAGATAACTAATACACACATACACACCCCTAGGAATACAGGATGGGGAACTTTTCAACAAATATCATGGCCTCAGACTGAATGAGACATAGCTCCAAAGGAAGTCAGGTGCTCAAAAATACATATTCATTATAACATCAAATTTGGGCTGTTTTGATTGAACATATAAGCTTCTGGCACCCTAGCTTCAGAGGGAAAACTGATAGGCTTTCACATGACTATCAGGAATCAATCTGTACTGACTTGGCTCACAAGAGACTTTGCAAAGCCACATGTCCTGGGGGTGGTGAGGGAGCTCAGTGTTGACAGCTATATTTTCCTCCATTCACCCTGGAGATGGAAACTGCTGGAGATCAAGTTTAAGTGGAATTTTTCTATTGGTTTAGATCTGTCCGCTCTGGATTTTTAGTTTCCATTATTACATAAGCCTTAAAGTCTCCTTTTTGACAAAGACAGTTTTTCTTCCCATTAAACAGGAAATTGAACAGCCTAAGAAGCTGACATTTCGATAAAGCTTTTGCCACACTATCATAAATTTGTAGTTCGATTTTGAAATAGTGGCACTGAGGTCTTGATTGGAAATTTTCTTCCAAAATACCCTGAATGTTCATGCTCAGTCACTCAGTTGTGTCTGACTCCTTGCGATCCCATGGACAATAGCCCACCAGACTCCTCTATCCATGGGATTTTCCAAGCAAAAATACTGGAGCGGGTTGCCATTTTCTTCTTCAGGAGATCTTACTGACCCAGGGATCCAATCAGCATCTTTGCCTCCTGCATTGGTAGGTAGATTTTTAGATAGTTTGATCTAGTAAAAAGATGAGCATGACACTGATGGATTTAGTCAATGTGTGTTTTCAGATTAAAAGCTGCTCAATGGTCTATTAGATGGCTGTAATTCTTCCACTGAGATCTTTACTAATCATATTTCTTTATAATGAACTTTTGAAGATCTGCTTATTCATGGCTGAGGTTTAAAAAATGTCTGTATGACCTAATTTTAGTCAAAATTCCAGATGCTAAAATCATGGAGAAGAATAGTGTATCAGATGAGATCTTTGAAGAGCCAAGGTTTCCCTCTGAGGCCCAGGTAAGAGTGTTATTTGTCTTTCTTTGCATATTTTGCAACAATAACAAAAAGCTCAAAAACATTTCAAAGTTTATTTTCTTAATTTGCACTGATCTACATTTCCCAAGACCAACAGAATCTCATTAATGTCAACAGGACAGTATTTCTTTAGCTCTAAACCATTCACACCTTTGGGGAATCAGGTTGCCTCAATTCTCCCAAGTAGCTGAGGAAATTCCTAGGTACATGAATCGAGTGTAGGTATGGAGATGATTGGATTATGAATAGAATGCACCATCCTTCCTGCAAGTGCTTTTTAAAAAATTAATTAATTTTATTGAAGTGTGCGGGGATGGGGTGTGTGGGTGGGAGATCAGTTGTGTACAACTCTTTTCCACCCCCATGAACTGTAGCCCGCCAGCCTCCTCTGTCCCATGGGAATCTCCGGGGAAAAATAATGGAATGGGTTGCCATTTCCTCCTCCAGGGTGTCTTCCCAACCCAGGGATTGAACCCGAGTCTCCTGCATTGGCAGGCAGATTTTTTACCACTGCACCATCAGAGAAGCCCTTATTGAAGTATAGCTGATTTAAAATAAGTTAGTTTCGGGTGAACAGCACAGTGATTCAGATAGGTAGATAGAGAGATTCCTTTTCAGATTCTTTTCCCTTATAAGTTACTATAAAATGTTAAAAATAGTTCCCTGTGTTCTACAGTAGGGTCCTTATTGGTTAATTCTGCAGGTTTTTATAGCTGCAATGTGTAACCTGCTGGTTCCTTCTCTTCTTCTAGGGAGACTGCTCCCTCAGTGTCAGATCTAGAACAGATTCCACCTGCCCCATTCCAGAGACACGCCAGCCTCTGTGTCATAGGCCCCAACAGTCCCATCACTAAAGCACAGCAGTGCTTTTTGCTTTCAAGCTCCTATAGAGATGAGTAAAAAGGCCCCTGGTTCTTTATGCTTTATTACTTCATCTCCCAAGGACTCTGGCACATATTCTGGGGGATCTGGAAAGTGAGCAGATATCAAAACTTGTAATTGAGTTTTCTCCTGATATTGGTTTCTCATCCTTGAGCCAAGTTTGTATAGAGAACTCTCTCTGCCCTAAAGGATGAGTCTTGCCACCCCACTGACCATCTAGACTTATCTGCAAACCTGTGATACACATTTGAGGCCCTCAAGTTTAGACATCTCAAGTTCTCACAACAGGTGAGCACTGCAGATATGAATTAAGTAATACTGAGCCCATGTGTGAAATGTAACACAATGTGTTCGGGATGACCCAAAATCTTTTTTTTTTTTTTTTTGGTATCTCTTGTATTGATCTTAATGAAAGAAAATTCAAGGAACAATTACTATTGACTATGGTGAATTACAATTGACTATGACAATGCAGGAGATGTAAGAGGCACAGGTTCGATCCCCGGTTGGGAAGATCCTCTGGAGGAGAGCACGGCAACATACTCCAGTATCCTTGCTTGGAGATTGCCATGAACAGAGAAGCCTGGCAGTCTACAGTCCATGGGGTCTCAAAGAGTCAGACATGACTAAAGGGACTTACACACACACACACACACACACACACACACCGCGCGAAGTAAAAAAGCAAATTAATTATAGAATTTAATATTTATTTTTATCTGCTACAAACATGGCCTAACTATAAAGTATTTCAGCTTATTATGAAGAACCAGGCTCTGAAATCAAACCACCACTTAGAAGCTATTAGTATGTAAATTCACCTCATCACATAATCTCCTAGAGGCTCAGTTTTCTAAATTGCAAAATGGGGATAACACAGCCATTATCTCATGGTATTATGGTCAGGATTAAAGAGCTGCTGAACTTAAACAAAGCACAGTATCTGGCACAGAATAAGCACCCAGCCAAGCTTTCAACCATTATGTATACGGCTTGTGTGTGGACATCAAACTTTCTTTTTTAAAAATTATTTTACTTTACAATTATAATACAGATGTCCAAGAGCAGTTTCATAGTCCCATTAGACGATGGTAAAGCATTTATGAAAAGGCTTACTGCTAGTTTAGAAAAACTGACCACCAATCTTGATGAAGGGTGACACTTCTAATTTTTCCTGTTACTATGTAAATAGCACAAGATTCTCACCAATAAATACCCTCATTTTGTATAAACAGATTCCTAACTTTCTCTGTAGTGGAGGGCAGATATTCATAAAATTTTTGAGAATGCTCTGGCTTGTCCCCAAATCATCCATGCTGAGTTTACTATTCAGATCAGATTATTACCAGGCAGTTGGAGTGGTCAAATTCCCACAGCCAATTTTCTATTAAAAATCCCAAGTAATTGAAATGGGAGGAAGGTATCCAGTAAAAGTCAGTGTGAATAATTTAGCAGAGTAGCTGTCTGCAGCCTCCAAGGCAACAAATTCAAGGCATTTTATTAGAGGGTTGACAAAGCCACAGTTTTCTCCAGAGCCTCTGGCTGCAACCCACCCATCTCATCAAGAACAAGGAGAGTGCGGAAGCAAGCCAGCCTGAGGGATCAAGGATTAATCCTTGCCGGATACCTAAGTGATCCTGTGAATGCCAAATGTGAACAGTGATGCTGTACTTGATATTTTTGTAAAGGTCCGTGTTGAGCTATATCATGACTGACTGCAGTGGTCACTGCAGTGTTCATCCCTGGCTCTCTCAGTCTCTTCAAGGCATAGACCCATCTGCTAGTGATAGAGCTAGGCTGGTTGCTGTTCTAAAAAACTCACCTCAAATCTCAATTGAGTGACATTTTTCATTTTTTCCCTGCTCCTAGGTAACTAGAACAAAATTCTCACAAATAAATGCCCTCTATCCCTAGTCAGGACTAGTCAGAAGTTGGGGACACAAATGACAGAAACCCAACTCAAATTAAATCCAGTAAAAAGAGAACTTGTTTATGCACGCTGCTGTTTAAGAATCGAAAACTATAGGGCTGAATGAGGCTGCAGATTAGATTGAAATTCACTGTATAAGATATCTGGAAGTCAACAGCCCAGGTCAGAATCTCCATGACTCAAGGGCCTTATTGTCAGGGGGGTAGAGATGGACATCCAATACCAGAAAAAGATGTCTGGAAGAATAACGTGATGCATAATAAAATCAAAATGAGAGGTTCTGGATGTTCAGGGAGCTATTCCAATTACCTATATGTTCATAGAAGTCATTAAAGTTGCTGTAAACCCTATGGCCAACTGGATTGAATGGATACCCTCCATAATTATGGATTGAATTGTGCCCTCCAACCCACCACAAAGTTCATGTATCAAAGTTTTACCTTCTTCTATCCTTCTAAGTTCTTGGCTGAGACTCTTGTTCAGTTCCGTTCAGTCACTCAGTCGTGTCCGACTCTTTGTGGCCCCATGAGTCCATTCAGCACACCAGGCCTCCCTGTCTACTACCAACTCCTGGAGTTTACTCACACTCATGCCCATTGAGTTGGTGATGCCATCCAGCCATCTCATCTTCTGTCGTCCGCTTCTCTGCCTGCCTTGTAATAAAAGATTAACAAATAGAAGAAACAAACAAGTTTAATAACTTGTATACATCATGTACACATGGGAGTACCCAGTGAAAGAGGAATAACTCTCCAAGGTGGCTTAGAACTCCAGCTTAAATTGCATCTTCAGTTAAAGACAAAAGAAAGAAAGATGTGGGAGGAGGCCAGTCCTGGGAAGCTACCTGGAAAAATAAGGTCAGCAGAGTATAGGTTGTTATACAGATTTAAGCAGGTACCTTCTCCATTATGATTCAGAATCATCCATCTCTTCCTATTACAGAGAGACAGGGAGACACTCTTACAATGGAGAGTTCCTTCATAAATGCAAATGTCCCTTACAAAAGGATAACTCCTACTTCTGTGTCTGCTGTTTCTCAAGACAATCAGCTCAAAATAAGCCTTATGCCAAAAAGCCATATTCTACTCCCCTTCAGTATTTATTCTCCTGCCTCTTCTGCAAGGTCACATCTGGCAGACTGTCCCTCAGCTGAAGATTACATCTTCTCTCAAGGCAGTTCACTATTCCATGACTCTTTTCCTCCGCCAGCATCACAGGCCTAGAGAAGGAAACAGAGCTGCTGGTAGCCACCCTGGGTCACTGTACTATCTCTTCTGCTTCTTTGTGACCACACTTCTGCAAATAGTTCAGCTCACTCGCTCAGTCATGTCCAAATTTTTGCGACCCTATGAATCACAGCACACCATGCCTCCCTGTCCATCACCAACTCCTGGAGTTCACTCAGACTCACATCCATCGAGTCAGTGATGCCATCCAGCCATCTCATCTTCTGTTGTCCCCTTTTCCTCCTGCCACCAATCCCTCCCAGCATCAGTCTTTTCCAATGAGTCAGCACTTCACATGAGGTGGCCAAAGTACTGGAGTTTCCACTTTAGCATCATTCCTTCCAAAGAAATCCCAGGGCTGGTCTCCTTCAGAATGGACTGCTTGGATCTCCTTGCAGTCCAAGGGACTCTCAAGAGCCTTCTCCAACACCACAGTTCAAAAGCATCAATTCTTCAGCACTCAGCTTTCTTCACAGTCCAACTCTCACATCCATACATGACCACAGGAAAAACCATAGCCTTGACTAGACAGACCTTTGCTGACAAAATAATGTCTTTGCTGACAAAATAATATGCTGTCTAGGTTGGTGATAGCTTTTCTTCCAAGAAGTAAGCGTCTTTTAATTTCATGGCTGTAGTCACCATCTGCAGTGATTTTGGAGCCCCCAAAATAAAGTCTGATACTGTTTCCACTGTTTTGCCATCTATTTCCCATGAAGTGAAGGGACCGGATGCCATGATCTTCGTTTCTGAATGTTGAGCTTTAAGCCAACCTTTGCACTCTCCACTTTCACTTTCATCAGGGACTTTTAGTTCCTCTTCACTTTCTGCCATAAGGGTGGTGTCATCTGCATATCTGAGATGATGAACTATGGACGGAGACTCATGACATTGTACAGGAGACAGGGATCAAGACCATCCCCATGGAAAAGAAATGCAAAAAAGCAAAAGGCTGCCTGAGGAGGCCTTACAAATAGCTGAGAAAAGGAAAGCTATAAGCATCTGAATGCAGAGTTCCAAAGAATAGCAAGAAGAGATAAGAAAGCCTTCCTCAGTGATCAGTGCAAAGAAATAGAGGAAAACAACAGAATGGGAAAACTAGAGATCTCTTCAAGAAAATTAGAGATACCAAGGGAACATTTCATGCAAAGATGGGCTCACTAAAGGACAGAAATGGTATGAACCTAACAGAAGCAGAAGATATTAAGAAGAGGTGGCAAGAATACACAGAAGAACTGTACAAAAAGATCTTCACGACCCAGATAATCATAATGATGTATGAGATCACTAATCTAGAGCCAGACATCTTGGAATGTGAAGTCAAGTGGGCCCTTAGAAAGCATCACTACAAACAAAGCTTGTGGAGGTGATGGAATTCCAGTGGAGCTGTTTCAAATCCTGAAAGATGATGCTGTGAAAGTGCTGCACTCAATATGCCAGCAAATTTGGAAAACTCAGCAGTGGCCACAGGACTGGAAAAGGTCAGTTTTCATTCCAATTCCAAAGAAAGGCAATGCCAAAGAATGCTCAAATTACTGAACAATTGCACTCATCTCTGCAAATAAGCCCCTTCCAAATCATCCTAATTTGGGTGTGATATATACATCTCAGACTAATAGAGCTCTCTATAAAACAGAGGTGGAAAAGCTGAAAGACTAAACCTTTTCTCCACCACCTAGAAAAAGAGTCATAGATAGTTTCCATAGTACACTGGACCCTAACATGAAAAGCCCATGTCAGATGATAGAGTTTTTAAATGTGCCATTTGTCCTTAGAAATCACTCACTTAAATAATAATGTAGGCATTTCTATTGCTTTGGGGGATCTTCTTCATCTTTGCTTCCTAATTAAATCTTATAATCTGCAGCCACAGAATAGAAGTCAGCTTATTAATTGAAACCTGTCTTTGTCCATAATTTTGACTGCTCTGTATTTCCACCTGTGCCACGGTCAGCAATGTGTCATACTTTTGTTTGTTTTTTCAGAGTTTAAATCTGAAAAGTAAAAAAGGCTACAGTGGTATGGATTTAATCCCTGGGAAAACACTATAATATTTAAACATTTTGGGGTTCATGGGGTTCCCTTTCCTTTTGCCAGTGACCTCAGCTCCTTCTCTCATTTCACCAGTTCCACATTTAATCATTTTCTACTTCAAAGGCTAATTGCCTGTTTATTTAATATCTATTAGCTACTGGGCATGGCACGTTATTTTCCTTCTCAAGGCAACTGACCCTATGAGGCAGATCTAGTCATCCCATTTTCAGAACCAAGGAGACAAGCTCAGGAAGGTCATGCCTTCCATGTGACCCAGCTGATGAGTGGCAAAAGATGGGAAGGCACCAGGTCAAGGTGATCCCCCAGAGCATAATCCATACCACCGCTGCCTGCTGCCCTTGACCTGCTCACTCCTCCCACCTTTTCAGTTCAGTTCAGTTCAGACCTTCACCTGAACCTGTAATGCTCTATCTGGAATGTGTTCCCACCATGATCCTTCTCTCTGCCTGCTAGAGACCTCATCTCAAGCATTTTCTCCAGGGCTGACTTTACCCAGCTGCGCATGCTCAGTCGCACAATCATGTCCCACTCTTTGTGACCCCCACGGACTGGAGCACACTAGGCCCCTCTGTCTGTGGGATTTTCCAGGCAAGATTACTCCAGTGGGTTGCCATTTCCTACCCAACTGTGTGGCACAGTTATTTAGCAGATTAATACACTGCTGCTGCTGCTGCTGCTAAGTCGCTTCAGTCGTGTCCGACTCAGTGAGACCCCATAGACGCAGCCCACCAGACTCCCCCGTCCCTGGGATTCTCCAGGCAAGAACACTGGAGTGGGTTGCCATTTCCTTCTCCAATGCATGAAAGTGTAAAGTGAAAGTGAAGTCGCTCAGTCTTGTCCGACTTTTAGCGACCGCATGGACGGCAGCCTACCAGGCTCTTCAATCCATGGGATTTTCCAGGCAAGAGTACTGGAGTGGGTTGCCATTGCCTTCTCCAAAATTAACATACAGAGATACGAACAAACGGTTTCCAGAATTTTACTCAGAGATATAATCATCTTGCTTGTGGGATGTTTTTGTGTCCTAAGCTAGAACTTCTGTTTATTAAGACTGAGGCAATATTATCTATATATTTCTTTAGCACCTCCATCCCATCCCACCCTCCCCACCCTCCCCACAGTCTATGTTGGTCTTTTGCACATAGGACATCCTCAGCACATGCTACTGACTGACTGGAAGTGTTAAAACACTGGAAATTTCGAAAAGTTTTGCTTGTGAAGGGGAAGTACACAATTCCTCCCATCCTTTTTTTTTTTAATTGAAGAATAATTGCTTTACAAAATTTTGTTGTCTTCTGTCACGCCTCAACTTGAATCAGCCATAGGTACACATATATCCCCTCCCTTTTGAACCTCCCTCCCATCTCCCTGCCCATCCCACCCCTTTAGGTTGACACAGAGCCCCTGTTTGAGTTCCCTGAAACATACAGCAAATTCTCGTTGGCTATCTATTTTATACATGACCTCCAGTCCTTTTTAAAGAAATATTTTCTAAAGAATACTATATTTTCCCTTGTGATATTTCCCCTTGTGATTTCCCTGAGGAACTAAACAGGAGATGTCAGAATGACTGGTGGATAGATTCATCTGCACACCATGTTCTGTTCTGTTCTGTCTGTCATGCCTTTATGAATTTTAAAGGAAAGGAAAGGGAATCTTTAAGTCAGAATTCATCTGTTGAAAGGCTCTGTATGACAGCCTACGGGAAGGAGAGGCCTTGTGGTTTCATCAAGGATCAGAACACTGCTTGTGTGTTTTGCCTGACCACTGACTTTCTTAGAAGGGAGCTTTGGTTCTTTACTCACATTCTATGCCTCAGTATTAAATCTCAAAATGAAGAGAACTCCTTCTTGTCTAAGGACATGGGGTGCAGGGTAAAGGGACAACTGCAATTCAAAGATACAACTAGCTCAATGTGATATGAGGGACCCTGGAGAGACTCCTCACTCCTCAAATATCTCCTGTTGGCCTGCTCAGGAGAGAAAAAGAAGCCTCATCTTCGTTACGGCAGCAAGGACCTGGTTAAAATACAAATGTACTATCTAGGAAGACAAGATATTATTTTGCTTTTATTCCAAGATCACATTTCACCCACATTTTAATGTTTCTGAACCAAGCAAAATGTGTTTTTATAATTAATATGACTCATCAATGTAGTAGTGCTTATTTTTCATGAGCAGCTCAGTTCATTTTTGTTAAATAAGTAAGAACCTCTGGAAAATTTGCGAAAACTTGAGACACTTGGGCCCCCTAGGAACAGGAGCCTATTCAGGAGTCCTGGAAAGTGACGAGGAATTTGCACTTGCAACAAGCACCCCCGGGATATTCTGAGCCAGAAGCCCGGCTTCAAGAATCTCCCAGTCATTTTGGGGGTTCAGGGAATATGATTTTTATGGATCTTAATCATCAGTTTGTAAGTTGTGTCCTATGGAAGCTGCTTGGGTCCTCAGTCACTGGGTGTGCAATTCAGAACCAAGCCCTGGGGAGAGAGTTGCCCTTTAAGCATGGCAATCATGGGTCCTGCGTTTTCTCAGTTCAATTGTGCTCTGCTATTTTTCCCTGCTGCTGCTAAGTCGCTTCAGCAGTGTCTGACTCTGTTCAACCCTATAGACAGCAGCCCACCAGGATCCCCCATCCCCAGAATTCTCCAGGCAAGAACACTGGAGTGGGTTGCCATTTCCTTCTCCAATGAATGAAAGTGAAAAGTGAAAGTGAAGTCGTTCAGTTGTGTCTGTCTCTCAGTGACCCCATGGACTGCAGCCCACCAGGCTCCTCTGTCCCAACTCTGGGATTTTACAGGCAAGAGTACTGGAGGGGGTTGCCATTGCCATCTCCGATTTTTCCCTGAAATGCTCTTATTTTGGCATCTAAACTCCATCTCCCAGATGCCTTTCACTTTCAAACATTTCACAGACGCTTAAGTAAATTAGGTGAGTTTCTGTCCTTGAGAAACTTACTCTAGTGAGTAGATCTTGCAAACTGACCTGAGCAGGATTAGTGGTATTAAATGTAAGACACCCAGGAATTCTTAAACCAGGAGTGTCAGCTACTCTCCTCTACAACTTTGTTACCTGGTTATGATCAAAGCAAGCCACTGGCAAAATTCTGCTTCTCTTATAGACACTTATTAATAAGAAGTTTCTATAACCTTGCATGCAAGATTCTTTCAAAACAATTGCCAGTATTCCAGAGGCAGAACTCTATCACCAGTATAGCCAGCATGGGGCAACCAGAATCCTCCAGAATTCATGACAGGACCCAAGACAAAGGAAAGGCTTTCCTGAGGATCATTCTAAGGGTGCAGATTGTAATTTTAGCTGAATATGTTTGTCCTACTCAGTTCACTTCTGTCACTCAGCCGTGTCCGACTCTTTCCGATCCCATGAATTGCAGAACGCCAGGCTTCCCTGTCCATCACCATCTCCCCAGAGTTCACTCACTCACGTTCATCGAGTCCGTGATGCCATTCAGCTATCTCATCCTCTGTCGTCCCCTTCTCCTGCCCCCAATCCTTCCTAGCATCAGAGTCTTTTCCAATGAGTCAACTCTTCACATGAGGTGGCCAAAGTACTGGAGTTTCAGCTTTAGCATCATTCCTTCCAAAGAAATCCCAGTGTCCTACTCAGACAAGAGTGGAAGGTTTCTAAACTATTTGAACTAATGGGCTTATCTTAAATATCTTTTCATTTATCAAGGAGCTCCCATTTCTAACTTTCATCATGTTAATCAAATGCCACCAATTTCACACACACACACACACACACACACACAAATTCTGACATAAACTATGCTAATTGGCAAAGTACCCATATTGATGGAGATGTGAATAACAGAAGCTCTTTGCCTTTGGATTTTGCATTCTTGATTAAAGTCCAGAAATATTTGGTTAGAGCCTAAACTAGGTGACACCGGCACAAGACAGCACTGTATGTTCAGAAGTATTAGTAATAACAGATCCCTTAGGACTAATGGTTCTGGCAGAAGCCTGCAACCAGGCTCTGAGGACACAGACAAGGGAGGAACTAATTCTGTCTGGCAGATGGGAAGTGATGAGGTAAGGACAGAATATCC
Organism: Nanger dama; assembly: GCA_917880005.1. Lineage (NCBI taxonomy): Eukaryota > Metazoa > Chordata > Mammalia > Artiodactyla > Bovidae > Nanger > Nanger dama. Next base: position 15,112,553 of record CAKJTW010000040.1, on the reverse strand, counting down.
TCACAGAAGAGATAGCCCAAGCTATGTTTAAATGGGTAGAAATGTATCAATCAGGCAGATCCAGGATATCCAGGGTATCATAGCTTTGACTAGGTCCATCTAGTCAAAGCTATGATTTTTCTAGTAGTCATGTATGGATGTGAGAGTTGGACTATAAAGAAAGCTGAGTGCTTTTGAACTGTGGAGTTGGAGAAGATTTGAGAGTCCCTTAGACTGCAAGGAGATGCAACCAGTCCATCCTAAAGGAAATCAGTCCTGAATATTCATTGAAGGACTGATGCTGAAGCTGAAACTCGAGAACTTTGGCACCTGATGCAAAGAACTGACTCTTTGGAAAAGACCCTGATGCTGGGAAATATTGAGACAGGAGAAGGGAATGACAGAGGATGAGGTGGTTGGATGGCATCATTGACTCGATGGACACGAGTTTGAGCAAGTTCCAGGAATTGGTGATGGACAGGGAAGCCTGGCGTGCTACAGTCCATGGGGTCACAAAGAGTCGGACACAATTGAGCAACTGAACTGAATTGAGCAAAAGGAAACAGCGTCAGTTCAGTTCAGTTGCTCAGTCGTGTCTGACTCTTTGAGAGCCCATGAATTGCAGCACGCCAAGCCTCCCTGTCTATCATCAACTCCCCGGAGTTCACTCAGACTCAGGTCCATTGAGTCAGTGATGCCATCCAGCCATCTCATCCTCTGTCGTCCCCTTCTCCTCCTGCCCCTAATCCTTCCCAGCATCAGAGTCTTTTCCAGTGAGTCAACTCTTCTCATGAGGTGGCCAGAGTACTAGAGATTCAGCTTTAGCATCATTCCTTCCAAAGAAATCACAGGGTTGATCTCCTTCAGAATGGACTGGTTGGATCTCCTTGCAGTCCAAGGGACTCTCAAGAGTCTTCTCCAACAACACAGTTCAAAAACATCAATTCTTCAGTGCTCAGACTTCTTCACTGTCCAACTCTCACATCCATACATGATGACAGGAAAAACCATAGCCTTGACTAGACGGACCTTAGTCGGCAAAGTAATGTCTCTGCTTTTGTATATGCTATCTAGGTTGCTCATAACAAGGAGTAAGCGTCTTTTAATTTCATGGCTGAGTCACCATCGCAGTGAATTGGAGCCCCCAAAAATAAAGTCTGACACTGTTTCCACTCTTTCCCCATCTATTTCCCATGAAATGATGGGACCAGATGCCATGATCTTCGTTTTCTGAATGTTGAGCTTTAAGCCAACCTTTACACTCTCCACTTTCACTTTCATCAAGAGGCTTTATAGTTCCTCTTCACTTTCTGCCATAAGGATGGTGTCATCTGCATATCTGAGGTTATTGATATTTCTCCTGGCAATCTTGATTCCAGCTTGTGTTTCTTCCAGCCCAGCGTTTCTCATGATGTACTCTGCATAGAAGTTAAATAAGCAGGGTGACAATACAGCCTTGATGCATTCCTTTTCCTATTTGGAACCAGTCTGTTGTTCCATGTCCAGTTCTAACTGTTGCTTCCTGACCTGAATACAGATTTTTCAAGAGGCAGGTTAGGTGGTCTGGTATTCCCATCTCTTTCAGAATTTTCCACAGTTTGTTGTGATCCACACAGTCAAACGCTTTGGCATAGTCAATAAAGCAGAAATAGATGTTTTTCTGGAACTGTCTTGCTTTTTCCATGATCCAGTGGATGTTGGAAATTTGATCTCTGGTTCCTCTGCCTTTTCTAAAACCAACTTGAACATCAGGGAGTTCACGGTTCATGTATTGCTGAAGCCTGGCTTGGAGAATTTTGACCATTACTTTACTAGCGTGTGAGAAGAGTGCAACTGTGCAGTAGTTTGAGCATTCTTTGGCATTGCCTTTCTTTGGGATTGGAATGAAAACTGACCTTTTCCAGTCCTGTGGCCACTGCTGAGTTTTCCAAATTTGCTGGCATATTGTGTGCAGCACTTTTACAGCATCATCTTTCAAGATTTGAAACAGCTCAACTGGAATGCCATCACCTCCACTAGCTTTGTTTGTAGTGATGCTTTCTAAGGCTCACTTGACTTCACATTCCAGGATGTCTGGCTCTAGATGAGTGATCACACCATTGTGATTATCTGGGTCGTGATGATCTTTTTTGTACAGTTCTTCTGTGTTTTCTTGCCATCTCTTCTTAATATCTTCTGCTTCTGTTAGGTCCATACCATTTCTGTCCTTTATCGAGCCCATCTTTGCATGAAATGTTCCCTTGGTATCTCTAATTTTCTTGAAGAGATCTCTAGTCTTTCCCATTCTGTGCTTTTCCTCTATTTCTTTGCACTGATCACTGAAGAAGGCTTTCTTATCTCTTCTTGCTATTCTTTGGAACTCTGCATTCAGATGCTTATATCTTTCTTTTCTCTTTGGCTTTTCGTTTCTCTTCTTTTCACAGCTATTTGTAAGGCCTCCCCAGACAGCCATTTTGCTTTTTTGCATTTCTTTTCCATGGGGATGGTCTTGATCCCTGTCTTCTGTACAATGTCACAAACCTCATTCCATAGTTCATCAGGCACCCTATATATCAGATGTAGGCCTTTAAATCTATTTCTCACTTCCATTGTATAAGGGATTTGATTTAGGTAATACCTGAATGGTCTAGCGGTTTTCCCTGCTTTCTTCAATTTCAGTCTGAATTTGGTAATAAGGAGTTCATGATCTGAGCCACAGTCAGCTCCCAGTCTTGTTTTTGCTGACTGTATAGAGCTTCTCCATCTTTGGCTACAAAGAATATAATCAATCTGATTTTGGTGTTGACCATCTGGTGATGTCCATGTGTAGAGTCTTCTCTTGTATTGTTGGAAGAGGATGTTTGCTATGACCAGTGCATTTTCTTGGCAAAACTCTATTAGTCTTTGCCCTGCTTCATTCTACATTCCAAGGCCAAACTTGCCTGTTACTCCAGGTGTTTCTTGACTTTCTACTTTTGCATTCCAGTTCCCTATAATGAAAAGGACTCTTCTTTGGATGTTAGTTCTAAAGGGTCTTGTAGGTCTTCACAGAACTGTTCAGCTTCTTCAGTGTTACTGGTTGGGGCATAGACTTGGATTACTGTGATACTGAATGGTTTGCCTTGGAAACGAACAGAGATCATTCTGTTTTTTCTTGAGATTGCATCCAAGTACTGTATTTCGGACTCTTTTGTTGACCATGATGGCTACTCCGTTTCTTCTGAGGGATTCCTGCCCATAGTAGTAGATATAATGGTAATCTGAGTTAAATCCACCCATTCCAGTCCATTTTAGTTCGGTGATTTCCTAGAATGTCGATGTTCACTCTTGCCATCTATTGTTTGACCACTTGCAATTTGCCTTGATTCATGGACCTGACATTTCAGGTTCCTGTGCAATATTGCTCTTTACAATATCGGACCTTGTTTCTATCACCAGTCACATCCACAGCTGGGTATTGTTTTTGCTTTGGCTCCATCCCTTTATTCTTTCTGGAGTTATTTCTCCACTGATCTCCAGTAGCATATTGGGCACCTACTGACCTGGGGAGTTCCTTGTTCAGTATGCCATCATTTTGCCTTTTCATAATGTTCATGGGGTTCTCAAGGCAAGAATACTGAAGTGGTGTGCCATTCCCTTCTCCAGTGGACCACATTCTATCAGACCTCTCCACCATGACCCGCTCATCTTGGGTTACCCCGCGGGCATGGCTTAGTTTCATTGAGTTAGACAAGGCTGTGGTCCTAGTGTGATTAGAATGACTAGTTTTCTGTGAGTATGGTTTCAGTGTGTCTGCCCTCTGATGCCCTCTTGCAACACCTACCATCTTACTTGGGTTTCTCTTACCTTGGGCATGGTGTATCTCTTCACGGCTTCTCTAGCAAAGCACAGTCGGACACAACCGAGCAACTGAACTGAACTGAGCAAAGGGAAACAGAATCAGCCTAGCACAAAGTCTTGAGATGCTACACACCTCACTAAGGGTGGGTAAACATGATGGGGAAGATGGGTTAGAACCATAACCAAGAACTAGACAACAAAGAAACGTCTAGACTCTGCTCTAAGGTTTGTTCTTTACCTGGTGGGCATCCAGAAGTGAGACAGCAATCTCTTACCTGGTCCAACTTTGGTTCAGAACATAGGTCATCAAACTGTAAGACCAAGATAGATCTACACTGGGTCAGGCTTTTTCCCCAAGCCTTTCTAACTGAAGTCCCAGAGCCCTGAATATCCACTCAATCCATATTGTTTCTTTTCATAAAAAATCCAAGTAGTAAGACCAGTGTTCATAGAGTCATTTACTGGTTGGCTGAAAGGGTGATTTGGAGTTTCTTTATCTTTCTGACCCTAAGTGTCCTCATCTGTAAAATGGGGACAATTATATCTTCTTCTAAGGATTGTTATGAAGATCAACACTGTGGCTAGTACAGGGGAAATGGTCAGTTAATTTTATTTTTAGTGTCTATGTCTTTAAATCTGTACCTTTATTTTTCCTTATTTATGAATTTTTACAATGAATGAGATCTATGTTATACAAGTGGTATCTTATCTCACTATAACTAGAGATTACCATTCATTAACCAAAACTCTTACTCTAAACCCTTTATCTGGAAGTTTAGTCCCTGAGGCTCCCCAACCCTACTAAATTCCACAAATCTCTTTTATTTATTGGTCTCTTCAGTTTGAGGGTCTCTTGTCTCCAGAGAAAACTACAAGGAATATTTTCTATTTCTAGGCCCAGAAGCAGCAAGAAAATCACAGATAACAGCTCAAAAGCTCTTTTTCTTTCCTGTTTTTTAATTTATATTAATATATATAACAGTTCTAAGCTTTGAAAACCATGATGGCCAGTGGGCTGGCAGGGCTGCCTTCCACTATCTTAGTCAGAACAAATCTACCGTTAATACCCTTGGCAACTGTTTCCTGCAGGATAAACATCTCTTTTTCTAAGGAACTTCATTAACCCTAACAGGATTTTCAAAGGAAGGTCAGAAATTTCCCCCACCCAATAACCTCAGATATGCAGATGACACCACCCTTTCAGCAGAAAGCAAAGAGGAACTAAAGAGCCTCTTGATGAATGTGAAACAGGAGAGTGAAAAAGTTGGCTTAAAACTCAACATTCAAGAAACGAAGATCATGGCACCTGGTCCCATCACTTCATGGCAAATAGATGGGGAAACAATGGAAACAGTGACAGACTTTATTTTCTTGGGCTCTAAAATCACTGCAGATGATGACTGCAGCCATGAAATTAAAAGATGTTTGCTCCTTGGAAGAAAAGCTCTGACAAACCTAGAACAGTATATTAAAAAGCAGAGACAAAGCTCCATAGTGTCAAAGCTATGGTTTTTCCAATAGTCATGTACCGGTATGAGAGTTGGACTATAAAGAAGGCTGAGCACTGAAGAACTGATACTTTTGAACTGTGGTATTGAAGAAGACTCTTGAGAGTCATGTGGACTGCAAGGAGATCAAACCAGTCAATCCTAAAGGAAATCAATCCTGAGTATTCATTGGAAGCTGAAGCTCCAATATTCTGGCTACCCGAAGCAAAGAGTTGACTCATTAGAAAAAACCCTGATCCTAGGAAAGATTGAAGACAGGAGGAGAAGGGGACAACAGAGAGCGAGATGGTTGGATGGCATCACCAACTCAATGGACTTGAGTCTGAACAAGCTCTAGGAGATGGTGAAGGAAAGGGAAGCCTGGCGTGCTGCAGTCCATGGGGTTGCAAAGAGTCTGACACCACTGACCACGTGGACAACAACTCCCAAGCCCTCCCAATTCTGTACAGCCACTGCATGACACACTGTCGCCCACCTTCCCTTGAAGGCATCTGGGTAACCCCCATCAAAAACTCCAGTCATTATAACAATTTCCACGTTACCCCAATAATTAGTTGGCAAGGCCAGGAATGTTGATTCTGAAACCAGGTGGGGCCCTCTACGGTTCCCAGGCGGAAGACTTTCTGTCCCCCCTTTCTTGTGGACAGGACTCCAGCCTCCATGACCTTCCCTGAGGTCCACAGTTGCTAATCAAGGGAGGAGCAGCCAAGAAACCACCTGAGGCAAGATTAAAGGACCCAGGGAAGCTCAAAAGATTAGGAGACCTACCACCTGAGGGGAATGCAAACATCTTGTCAGAGACTCCACCTTTGAATTAACTGTTGTTAAACGCCAAAATTCTCCCTAAGGAGACATAGTTTTCAAGGCAGAAGTCCAGTGTGTCTCCCTTTGCCTGGCAAGGCAATAAAGCTATCCTTTTTACTTGACCTTAAACTCTGAGATTTGATTTGGCATCAGTGTCAGAGAGGCCAGGCTTTCGGTAACATATCCATAAGGGAAGATTTGCTGTGGGGTGAGATGATCAAAGGAAGATCAAAGTTCTCTGACCATATGCTGAGACTAGATAGCATAGTCAAAAGCACAGACATTACTTTGCCGACTAAGGGCCATCTAGTCAAGGCTATGGTTTTTTCCTGTGGTCATGTATGGATGTGAGAGTTGGACTGTGAAGAAAGCTGAGTGCCGAAGAATTGGTGCTTTTGAACTGTGATGTTGGAGAAGACTCTTGAGAGTCCCTTGGACTTCAAGGATATCCAACCAGACCATTCTGAAGGAGATCAACCCTGGGATTTCTTTGGAAGGAATGATGCTAAAGCTGAAACTCCAGTACTTTGGCCACCTGATGGGAAGAGTTGACTCATTGGAAAAGACTCTGATGCTGGGAGGGACTGGCGGCAGGAGGAGAAGGGGACGACCGAGAATGAGATGGCTGGATGGCATCACTGACTCGATGGACGTGAGTCTGAGTGAACTCTGGGAGATGGTAATGAACAGGGAGGCCTGGTGTGCTGCTTTTCATGAGGTCGCAAAGAGTCGGACATGACTGAGCGACTGAACTGAACTGAGATGGAGTCCTCAGGTTTGGAAACCAGTGGCTGGGGCCAGTGTGTGGAATGTCACTGACTGAGAAAAATGTTGGCAGACTGCTTCCATCACTTTCCCCAGAGTCAGTGTCTGCCCTGGAGAAAACTGTAACAAAGACAGCCTTTGTCACAGCCAATGCCATGGGACAGGAGAAGGAAGAGGGCCCATGGCACAGGTCTCTGGAAAAACAGAAATAGGCTTCATTTCTCACGCCCTTGAAATTAAGTGGATGTTGTTTTCCCATATTTATGACAAGCATAAAGCACAGTGCATTTGCTAATAAACCCAAGTTTAAAAATCTCAGCTTGCAACAGGAAAAATTAGAAAGAAAAAAACTCCTCTCATCAATTGCTCTACACCAAGATGATAACCTGAATGGTCCTTATTAGAAATATCTTGATATTCAAGTGGTTTCCTTTGTGTGAGTTCTCACTATTTGATACTCCTTAGGGTTAGTTCTCTGTAGTCTAGGGTCTTAGAGTCAGTGCTTCCACTCTAAAGACTCCGGGCTAGATTTCTGTTCAGGAATGAAGATTCCACAAGTGGTTTGTTATGGCATTTAATGAGATTTTTAAAAAAAAAGGAAGAAAGAAATATCTCACTACAGAGATTAATAACAATAATCACAATGTTAGTTCAGTTCAGTTCAGTTCAGTCACTCAGTCGTGTCCAACTCTTTGTGACCCCATGAATCGCAGCACGCCAGGCCTCCTGTCCATCACCAACTCCCAGAGTTCACTCAGACTCACGTCCATCAAGTCAGTGATGCCATCCAGCCATCTCATCCTCGGTCGTCCCCTTCTCCTCCTGCCCCCAGTCCCTCCCAGCATCAGAGTCTTTTACAATGAGTCAACTCTTCCCATCAGGTGGCTAAAGTACTGGAGTTTCAGCTTTAGCATCATTCCTTCCAAAGAAATCACAGGGCTGATCTCTTTCAGAATGGACTGGTTGGATCTCCTTGCAGTCGAAGGGACTCTCAAGAGTCTTCTCCAACACCACAGTTCAAAAGCATCAATTCTTCAGCGCTCACCCTTCTTCACAGTCCAACCCTCACATCCACACATGACTACTGGAAAACAATAGCCTTGACTAGACGGACCTTAGTCGGCAAAGTAACGTCTCTGCTTTTGAATATACTATCTAGGTTGGTCATAACTTTTCTTCCAAGGAGTAAGTGTCTTCTAATTTCATGGCTGAGTCACCATCTGCAGTGATTTTGGAGCCCCCAAAAATAAAGTCTGACACTGTTTTCACTCTTGCCCCATCTATTTCCCATGAAGTGATGGGACCGGATGCCATGATCTTCATTTTCTGAATGTTGGGCTTTAAGCCAACTTTTTCACTCTCCTCTTTCACTTTCATCAAGAGGTTTTGAGTTCCTTTTCACTTTCTGCCGTAAGGGTGATGTCATCTGCATATGAGGTTATTGATATTTCTCCCAGTAATCTTGATTCCAGTTTGTGTTTCTTCCAGTCCAGCATTTCTCATGATGTACTCTGCAAAGAAATTAAAATAAGCAGGGTGACAATATACAGCCTTAACGTACTCCTTTTCTTATTTGGAACCAGTCTGTTGTTCCATGTCCAGTTCTAACTGTTGCTTCCTGACCTGCATACAGATTTCTCAAGAGGCAGGTCAGGTGGTCTGGTATTCCCAACTCTTTCAGAATTTTCCACAGTTTATTGTGACCCACACAGTCAAAGGCTTTGACGTAGTCAACAAAGCAGAAATAGACGTTTTTCTGGAACTCTCTTGCTTTTTCCATGATCCATCAGATGTAGGCAATTTGATCTCTGGTTCCTCTGCCTTTTCTAAAACCAGCTTACCCCTCATCCAAGGTAAGGAGCAGCAGCTGTGCTCTGCCGGAGCAGCCGTACAGAGATACCCCACGCCCAAGGTAAGAGAAACCCAAGTAAAATGGTAGGTGTTGCAAGAGGGCATCAGAGAGCAGACACACTGAAACCATACTCACAGAAAACTAGTCATTCTAATCACATTAGGACCGCAGCTTTGTCTAACTCAATGAAACTAAGCCATGCCCGTGGGGCAACCCAAGATGGGTGGGTCATGATGGAGAGGTCTGGCAGAATGTGGTCCACTGGAGAAGGGAATGGCAAGCCACTTCAGTATTCTTGCCTTGAGAACCCCATGAACAGTATAAAAGGCAAAATGATAGGATACTGAATGAGAAACTCCCCAGCTCAATAGGTGCCCAATATGCTACTGGAGATCAGTGGAGAAATAACTCCAGAAAGAATAAAGGGATGGAGCCAAAGCAAAAACAATACCCAGCTGTGGATGTGACTGGTGACAGAAGCAAGGTCTGATGCTGTAAAGAGCAATATTGCATAGGAATCTGGAATGTCAGGTCCATGAATCAAGGCAAGTTGGAAGTGGTCAAACAATAGATGGCAAGAGTGAACATTGACATTCTAGGAATCATTGAACTGAAATGGACTGGAATGGGTGAATTTAACTCAGATGACCATTATATCTATTACTGTGCGCAAGAATACCTCAGAAGAAATGGAGTAGCCATCATGGTCAACAAAAGAGTCTGAAATCCAGTACTTGGATGCAATCTCAAAAACAACAGAATGATCTCTGTTTGTTTCCAAGGCAAACCATTCAGTATCACAGTAATCCAAGTCTATGCCCCAACAAGTAATGCTGAAGAGGCTGAAGTTGAATGGTTCTACGAAGACTTACAAGACCTTTTAGAACTAACACCCAAAAAGATGTCCTTTTCATTATAGGGGACTGGAATGCAAAAGTAGGATGTCAAGAAACACCTGGAGTAACAGGCAAATTTGGCCTTGGAATGCAGAATGAAGCAAGGCAGAGACTAATAGAGTTTTGCCAAGAAAACGCACTGGTCATACAAACACCCTCTTCCAACAATACAACAGAAGACTCTACACATGGACATCACCAGATGGTCAACACCAAAATCAGATTGATTATATTCTATGCAGCCAAAGATGGAGAAGCTCTATACAGTCAGCAAAAACAAGACTGGGAGCTGACTGTGGCTCAGATCATGAACTCCTTATTACCAAATTCAGACTGAAATTGAAGAAAGCAGGGAAAACTGCTAGACCATTCAGGTTTGACCTAAATCAAATCCCTTATGATTATACCGTGGAAGTGAGAAATAGATTTAAGGGCCTAGATCTGATAGATAGAGTGCCTGATGAACTATGGAATGAGGTTCGTGACATTGTACAGGAGACAGGGATCAAGACCATCCCCATGGAAAAGAAATGCAAAAAAGCAAAATGGCTGTCTAGGGAAGCCTTACAAATAGCTGTGAAAAGAAGAGAAGCGAAAAGCCAAAGAGAAAAGGAAAGATATAAGCATCTGAATGCAGAGTTCCAAAGAATAGCAAGAAGAGATAAGAAAGCCCTCTTCAGTGATCAGTGCAAAGAAATAGAGGAAAAGAACAGAATGGGGAAAGACTAGAGATCTCTTCAAGAAAATTAGAGATACCAAGGGAACATTTCATGCAAAGATGGGCTCGATAAAGGACAGAAATGGTCTGGACCTAATAGAAGGAGAAGATATTAAGAAGAGGTGGCAAGAATACACAGAAGAACTGTACAAAAAATCTTCATGACCCGGATAATCACAATGGTGTGATCACTCACCTAGAGCCAGACATCCTGGAATGTGAAGTCAAGTGGGCCTTAGAAAGCATCACTATGAACAAAGCTAGTGGAGGTGATGGAATTTCAGTGGAGCTATTTCAAATCCTGAAAGATGATGATGTGAAAGTGCTGCACACAATATGCCAGCAAATTTGGAAAACTCAGCAGTGGCCACAGGACTGGAAAAGGTCAGTTTTCATTCCAATCCCCAAAATAGGAAATGCCAAAGAATGCTCAAACTACCGCACAATTGCACTCATCTCACATGCTAGTAAAGTAATGCTCAAAATTCTCCAAGCCAGGCTTCAGCAATCACAATGTTAAGTAATGACTAAATAATAAGTATAAGCAGACTTCTTGTTCATAGTGGCTCCTGGTGGTAAATGTGACTGATAAAGCTTAGAATCTATATTTCATGGTGGGATGCTCCAGAGACTCAGCCTTATATCTGGCATTGTAACAACCCATAGTCAAGCTTCTTGAGTTTGGTACTTCTGTAGGTTGGGGCAGACAGAGCAGATGTGATGCTGTTTCAGTCTTTTATGGAAATTAATATCATCACAGAGGTTGTGAGACGTATCACCACACCCAAGTCAGAATGGGTAAATGAACAATAGTGACACCATCAAATGCTGGTGAGGATGCAGACATTTGTATATTGCTGGTGGGAATGTAAAATGGCAACAATCACTTTGTAAAATAGTTGGGCAATTTCTTAAAAAAATAAAATAAACGTGAATGTCATATGAAACATCGATTGTATTCCTGGGCATTTATTCTAGAGGAATAAAATTTATGTTCACACAGAAATGTGCACTTGAAGTTTAAAGCAACTTTATAATAGCTAAGAACCATAAAAACCAATACAGGTTTGGCCACCTAATGCGAAGAGACTACTCAATGGAAAAGACGCTGTTGCTGGGAAAGACTGAAGGCAAAAGGAGGAGAAGGAGGCAGCAGAGGATGAGATGGCTGGATGGCATCACCAACTCAGTGGACATGAATCTGAGCAAACTCCAGGAGATAGTGGAGGACAGAGGAGCCTGATGTGCTGCAGTCCTTGGGGTCACAAAGAGTTGGACACAACTTAGCAACTGAACAACACAAAACCAAACAATATCCTTCAACAGATATATGGTTAAACACATTGAGGTACATCCAGACTGTGGAATAACTACTCAGCCATAAAAAGAAATGAACTATTGATACATGCAACCACTTGAATGAATGTCCAGGAAAATTATGCTGTGGTAGCCATCCTGCAGAAGTAAGATGGACTCCCATCCAAAATGCAGTTCAGACGTTGATACTGATGACTCTACACACACATCAAGAGGGTATGAAAGATTGATGACTCATATAATATGGTTATCAAGAGTCAGCTAGATGAGCTTACCAAGCAGCCCAAAAATGACTTGAGAAGGCAAGGAAAGAAGACTGGCTTGGGTTTGGGGTTTTGTGTGTGTATGTGTGTGTGTGTGTGTGTGTGTGTGTGGTTATTATTTATAAGGGTGGAGCCGGGATGAGGGTTCTCCCACACCGTAGGGGCTCACATGGTTGGAATCTCCCACCAAGCACCAAAGGAAAGAATTTGGGCTTTCTAATCAGCTTGCCCAGTTTCAGGATGTAAGGGGCAGAGGTAAGGTGGGGGAGGAAACTGTCAGCAAACATCCAAAAGTGGAGTTCAGTTCAGTCACTCAGTCGTGTCCAACTCTTTGTGACCCCATGGACTGCAGCACACCAGGCCTCCCTGTCCATCACCAACCCTGGAGCTTGCTCAGACTCATGTCCGTAGAGTCGGTGATGCCATCCAACCATCTCATCCTCTATCGTCCCCTTCTCCTCCTGCCTTCAATCTTTCCCAGCATCAGGGTCTTTTCCAAGGAGTCAGTTCTTTGCATTAGATGCCAAAGCATTGGAGTTCAAGCTTCAGCATCAGTCCTTCCAATGAATATTCAGGACTGTTTTCCTTTAGGATTGATGGGTTGGAGCTCCTTACAGTCCAAGGGACTCTCAAGAGTTTTCTCCAACACCACAGTTCAAAAGCATCAATTCTTTGGCACTCAACTTTCTTTACAGTCCAACTCTCACATCCATACATGACCACAGGAAAAACCATAGCCGTGACTAGATGGACCTTTGTTGGCAAAGTAACATCTCTGCTTTTTAATATGCTGTCTAGATTTGTCAAAGCTTTTCTTCCAAGGAGCAAGTATCTTTTAATTTCAAGGTTGGAGTCACCATCAGCAATGGCTTTGGAGCAACTCCCGACCCCCCGCCAAAAAAAAATGGAGTTAGACTCTTTATTATGTGTGGTTACCAGGTAACTCAGTGGTAAAGAATCTGCCTGCCAACGCAGGAGAAGAAGGAGAGGCAGATTTGATCCCGGGGTAGGGAAGATCCCCTGGAGGAGGAGATGATGACCTAGTCTAGTATTCTTGCCTGGGAAATCCCATAGACAGAGGAGCCTGGCGGGCTACAGTCCATGGGGTTGCAGAGTTGAACACAACTTAGAGAATGAGAACACACCACACAAAGAAAAAAAGCCAGTCTCAAAAGATTACTCACTGTCTCATTTTATTTAGATAACATTTTAGAAATGACGCAGTTGGAAATGGAAGAGATCTGTTAGTGGTTGCCAGGACAGAGGGGTGGAGGGAGGGGGTGAGGGAGGTGGCATGGTGGCACACGGGCAACATGAGGGATCCTTGAGGTGCTGGAGCTGCCAGTGTCCCGACTGGGATGGTGAACGCACAGACCAGCACAGGCGAAAAAATAAAAGCATGGAAATGTGAAAAGCATGGCTGGCTTGCATCAATGTCAACACTCTGGTTGTGACGTCATACTATAGCGCTGCAAAACGTTATCATTAGGAAAAAGTGAGGAGTGGGTACATAGGGAGCTCTCTGTGTTGAGTCTTAAAACTGCATGTGAATATGCAATTATCTCAAAACAGTATTTCAATTTTAGAAATGCTTAAATTGCAAATTCCCTGGCAATATAGCAGTTAAGACTCTGCACTGGGTTCAATCCCTGAAGGAGAAACTAAGATCCCATAAACCACATGGCATGGCCAAAAAAGAAAAGCTTGTATGACACATGGGGAGTCTGTCTGGATTATAGGACTCTCCTGGTTGGGAGAAAGGCACGACGGGGTGAATGTCTCTGAACTGAGCCAACAGACCCACTGCCACTACCAGGGCCTTATAAAATTATCTTCAACAATGCAAAGGCTAGCCATGGGTCAGACACCATGTTTATCATTGGAACCAAAATCTAGATAAACTTTTAGAGGAACTGACTTGGAGGTACAGAGAAAGACAAGACAAAGTTGAGAGGGGGATCTTTTAGCAATCATATTTACAATATGTGAATTAATAGCAGAAAAATGTTCATGAAGAAATAATTAACAGATAACTATCTATGTAAGGGTATCACCTGCAGTTCAGTCATTCTCTAACTTTTTCAGTGAAATATTCTGTAAAAATAGAGGAAAGTAGATATTTACATACACATGGATAATAGTCTTGTGGGCAGCCAGGCAGCCATCTCAAACCTGAAATACCTGTAAAATTTATGTAAATATTCCATTACATTCCATAACACATCTATGCTTACTGTGACATAACAGTAACTTTTCAATTTAGACATTTCTAATTTTAAAATTGTTAGGGGAAGCACATTGACTGAAACCGCCCACCCTGGCCAAGTACCATAGTTACCATTTCATGAGTTGTTTTATGACAGTATGTCCTGGTAAGGAACACAGACCTAGTAAGCCACCACCAACTGAAGATTTCGGAAAAGGTCGAAATGTGACACCATGTGTCCAACCACTTCCCAGAATCCTCGCTGACATCCATCTTGGCTAAGCAATGCATGCGCCACCAGGAAGGACTCTGAATCAGAATGATTGGCCAAAAAGAACCTGAAAACTAATCCCATCACCATAAAACCCGAGACTGCGAGCCGCGTGGCAGAGTAGTTCTCCTGGTTTCCCTTACCCTACTGCTCTTTGTCTGGGCACCCCGTCCCAATAAAATCTCTTGCTTTGTCAGCACATGTGTCTCCTCAGACAATTCATTTCTGAGTGATGGACAAGAGTCCACTTTCAGGCCCCCCTTCCTGCAACAAAGTTCTATGAAAAATTAAGTAGTTTGAGCAATATTGGCCTCTAGAAGTATGACTGTTGTATGGCTCATACATGCTTGCATATCAGGTACACAGTCTCTTGCAAAAAAGCACAGCTCTACATTTTTCTAAAGGCTTCAGATGAAATCTTTCTTTAAAAAAAAAAAGTCTAGGCTGCACTCGCCCTCTGCAACAGCTTACACTCTGTCTGTAGGCCGTGTTTCTCTCTGTATCTGAATAAATCCACTTCTTACCTAAAAAAAAAAAAAAAAGTATAAACTTCAACGTTGAGTCTTTGCCCATACTCCTCCTTCCATCTAGAACACTTTCCTCAGCCTTTCTCCCCATGAATCTCTCTCTATGACTTAAGTCCCAAGTAAACGCTGCCTCCACGAATCCACCTCAAACTCTCTGAGGCAGAATGCATTTCCTCCTTCTCTGCACAGCACTCTTTTCTATGCACAATGTTCCTAAACCCACTTTTATTTTGGTCATTGTCCTCCCACTTCAGTTCAGTTGCTCAGCCGTGTCCAACTCTTTGTGACCCCGTGGACTGCAGCATGTCAGGCTTCCCTGTCCATCACCAATCCCACAGCTTGCTCAGACTCATGTCCATTAAGTGAGTGATGCCATCCAACTATCGCATTCTCTGTCGTCCCCGTCTTCTCCTGCCTTCAATCTTTCCCAGCATCAGGGTCTTTTCCAGTGAGTCAGTTCTTCGCATCAGGTGGCCAAAGTATTGGAGCCTCAGCATCGGAGCCTCAGCATCAGTCCTTCCAATGAATATTCAGTACTGATTTCCTTACACTTAGGTACACAAGTCACTCTCAGAAGGGGCGTGGGTACATGTCTAATAGGTTGTTTCTATCTTCTAGGTCGGAGAAGGCAATGGCACCCCCACTCCAGTACTCTTGCCTGGAAAATCCCATGGATGGAGGAGCCTGGTAGGCTGCCGTCTATGGGGTCGCACAGAGTTGGACACGACTGAAGAGACTTAGCAGCAGCATCTTCTAGGTATGCTATTCCTTCTGATTGACCATCACTTGCTTTTTATTCTTGATGTTTAAATCTTAGCTCAGATGGTACCTCCTTGGATTGGGTGGTACTGGTAGACTGGTACTGATGGACTGGTACCTTCAGGTTGGATGGCCACCTAACCAGAAGTCAATATCTAGTCACCTTCATGCCCTCCTTAAGTAATCAACATGGCATTTTTTTTTGTTTCTTTGTTAGTTTACATACTATAAAATATACATAATATATAATTTACCATTTCAACTATTTTTAAGTATACAATTCAGTGGCATTAGGCACATTCATAGTGTTGAACAAGGATCAACACTATCCATTGCCAACATTTTCTTCATCTTCCCAAACAAAACCTCTGTACTAATTAAACGGTAACTCCCCATTACCCTTCTACCCCCACCCCTGGCAATCCTTATTACATACTCTGTCTCTGCTAATTTACCTAATCTATATTATCTCATATAAAGTAGAATCATTATACAACATTTATTCTTTTGTGTCTGGGTTATTTTCAATTAGCATAATGTTTTTCAAGTTTTTGCATGTTGTATCATGTGTCAGACTTCATTCCTTTTAAAGACTGAATAATATTCTATTGTGTATATATATATATATTTAAAATACCACATTAATGCATTCATGCAGCAAAAGGCACTGTTGTTTCCACATTTTGGCTATTGTGAATAATGCTGCTATGAAGATGGCTGCATAAATATCTGTTTAAATCTCTGCTTTTAATACTTTGGGGCATACCTAGAAGTGAAATTGCTGGATCATATGGTAATTTTTGACAGATGACTCACTGGAAATGTCCCTGATGCTGGGAAAGATTGAGGACAGAAGGAGAAGAGGGCATCAGAAGATGAGATGGCTGGACAGCATCACAGATGCAATGAACATGAACTTGGGCAAACTCTGGGAGATGGTGAGGGACGGGGAAGCCTGGTGTACTGCAGTCCATAGGGTCACAGAGAGTTGGAAATGACTAAGCAACTGAACAACGACAATGTGGTAATTCTATGTTTAACTTTTTGAAAAGCCATCATATTGTCAGCATTCACTTCAGTTCAGTTCAGTTGTTCAGTCGTATCTGACTGTTTTTGACACTGTGAACTGCAGCACACCAGGCTTCCCTGTGCATCATCAACTCCCCGGAGCTCAATCAGACTCACGTCCATCGAGTCAGTGATGGCATCCAACCATCTCATCCTCTGTCGTCCCCTTCTCCTCCTGCCTTCAATCTTTCCCATCATCAGGGTCTTTTCCAAGGAGTCAGTTCTTCGCATCAGGTGGCCAAAGTATTGGAGTTTCAGCTTCAGCATCAGTCCTTCCAATGAATACTCAGGACTGACTTCCTTTAGGATTGACTGGTTGGATCTCCTTGCAGTCCAAGGAAATCTCAAGAGTCTTCTCAACACCACAGTTCAAAAGCATCAGTTCTTCGGTGCTCAGCTTTCTTTATAGTCCAACTCTCACATCCATACATGACTACTGGAAAAACCAGAGCTTTGACTAGATGGATGTTTGTTGGCAAAGTAATGTCTCTGCTTTTTAATATGCTGTCTAGGTTGGTCATAGATTTTCTTCCAAGGAGCAAGCATCTTTTAATTTCAAGGTTGTAGTCACCATCTGCAGTGATTTTGGAACCCAAAGATAGTCTGTCACTGTTTCCCCATCTATTTGCCATGAAATGATGGGACCAGATGCCATGATCTTCGTTTTCTGAATGTTGAGTTTTGAGCCAACATTTTCACTTTCCTCTTGCACTTTCATCAAGAGGTTCTTTGCTTTCTGCCATAAGGGTGATGTCATCTGCATATTTGAGGTTATTGATATTTCTCCTGGCAATCTTGATTCCAGCTGGTGCTTCATCCAGTCAAGCGTTTCTCATGATGTACTCTGCACATAAGTTAAATAAGCAGAGTGACAATACACAGCCTTGACGTACTCCTTTCCTGATTTGGATCCAGTCTGTTGTTCCATGTCCAGTTCTAACTGTTGCTTCTTGACCTGGATTCAGATTTCTCAAGAGGCATGACAGGTGGTCTGGTATTCCCATCTGTTTAAGAATTTTCCAGTTTGTTGGATCCACACAGTCAAAGG
Organism: Nanger dama; assembly: GCA_917880005.1. Taxonomy (NCBI): domain Eukaryota; kingdom Metazoa; phylum Chordata; class Mammalia; order Artiodactyla; family Bovidae; genus Nanger; species Nanger dama. The sequence continues at coordinate 15,094,753 of CAKJTW010000040.1, read as the reverse complement.
CTTTGGTGAAGTCAATAAAGCAGAAATAGATGTTTTTGAAGTCAATAAAGCAGAAGTAGATGTTTTCTGGAACTCTCTTGCTTTTTTCAATAATCCAACAGATGTTGGCAATTTGATCTCTAGTTTCTCTGCCTTTTCTAAATCCAGCTTGAGCATCTAAAAGTTCATGGTTCACATACTGTTGAAGCCTGGCTTGGAGGATTTTGAGCATTAATTTACTAGGGTGTGAGATGAGTGCAATTGTGTGGTAGTTTGAGCATTCTTTAGCATTGCCTTTCTTTGGGATTGGAATGAAAACTGACCTTTTCCAGTCCTGAGGCCACTACTGAGCTTTCCAAATTTGCTGGCATATTGAGTGCAGCACTTTCACTCAGGACTCAGGTGCCTCTCCCATAACCTCTAGAACATTCCCAGTCAACTAGAGGATCTTTCTGGGGAATGCAAACCTAAAAAGGAAGATACCTACAAATGCTGTATCTTGAGGGTTGATAACAAAAAGGTCAGCTTACTTGGAATTGCATCACCTTCACTAGCTTTGTTCATAGTGATGCTTCCTAAGGCCCACTTGACTTCACATTCCAGGATGTCTGGCTCTGGGTGAGTGATCACACTATCGTGGTTATCTGGGTCGTGAAGATCTTTTTGTATAGTTCTTCTGTGTATTCTTGCCACCTCTTCTTAATATCTTCTGCTTCAGTTAGGTCCATACCATTTCTGTCCTTTATTGTGCCTGTCTTTGCATGAAATGTGCCCTTGGTATCTCTAATTTTCTTAAAGAGATCTCTATAAGCATGGCATTTTGAAAATGCATTTGTTTGTCTGCTCCACTGGAATAAAACCTTCAGGAGAGGAAGGACCTGTCAACTAAAAAGATGCACAACCTGAGAGTAGCAAGTTATCATCAGATAGCTCTGAGAGACTGCTCCAAAAAGGCAGTGGAGGAAGATCAATACCTAAGATTTTGGTGAAAGGGGGAGTTCAATTCAATCAAGTACTCATTTTACAAAAGGTTTTCTGCTAGTCACTGATGTCACTATGAAGGGATTTAGTGCTTTTCTAGATATAAGGAGATGCAAAGACTGGGATTATGAAATCAGTTCCTGAAAATGTCTATCTAAAGACTTGTTCCACCAGTTTCCCTGGAGCACAGAGTGCCTCACTCTCCACCCTGAATTCCCCTCAGGGGGTGTTGAAGGTTGGCAGCTACAGCAGCACAGGGCTCAATCTCCAAAGAGGCAGATGGAAAGTGCCCTTGTTGCTGTTGTTCAGTCCCTGGCAAGTGCTAATATGTAGTTGATAGATCATATCTATCTTTTTCTTTCCCTGTGTCTCTAGTACCTAGTACCTAGGACAAGCACACAGTGGACACTCAGAAGCTTTTGTTAGATAAATGAATGAAGTAGGTCCTCAGCAACTGCTCTCTCTTCTTTACTCTCTACTCCTCTTAAATCAGGACTTCCTGGTGGCTCAGAGGTTAAAGTGTCTCCCTGGAATGCAGGAGACCAGAGTTCGATCCCTGGGTCGAGAAGATACCCTGGAAAAGGAAATGGCAACCCATTCCAGTATTCTTGCCTGGAGAATCCTATGGAGGAAGGAGCCTGGTAGGCTACAGTCCATAGGGTCGCAAAGAGTCGGACACAACTGAGCGACTTCGGCCTCCCTGGTGGCTCAGTTAGTAAAGAATCTGCCTGCAATGCAGGAGACCCAGGTTCAGTTAGTAAAGAATCTGCCTGCAATGCAGGAGACCCAGGTTCAATCCCCAGATTGGGAAGATCCCCTGGAGAAGGAATGGCACCAACTGCCATATCCTTGCCTGGGAAATCCTATGGGAGAAGAGCTTGGTGGGCCCCAGAGCATGGGGTCATAAGAGTCAGATGGGACTTAGTTTCTAAAGCACCACCATATCTCTTAAATCAATGACAGACTACAGAGGGCAGGGCTAGGTCTCCTCATGTAACCTTAGCCCTTAGCACACTGAAGACACGCAATAAATACTTACAGACTTAAATCCCCAAGATTTGCTTACAGCTTGATTTTCTCAGTTGAGTTGTCTAGATTCAGCCTGATGATTATGGATTAGTAAGAATGGAAGGCTTTTCTCTGGCTTTTAGGGAGCAAAAGAAAGGGCCACTGAGGCCAGTTGCTCCCTATGCATTTCTGCCTTGCTTCTTCTCTCATCATTTTCCCTTTGATTTCTGGACTGAAGCACTTGCCAGGGCCAGGACTAAAGGAAGCAGAACAGCTCAAACTCTGTTAAATTACATCATCTGCCTCTGAGAATTGAGGCATGCTGGTGGAGTCTTTGGTTCAGATAAAATACAAGTTCTGATATCCCAAGACTTCTCAAAATTTCAAGTAACAGTCTTTGGAATAAAAATTTTAATGACTTTTAAGTAGTTCTCAGCCTGGTAGTTCTGATCACACATGCCATATGCAGGTAAATAATGTATTTTACTATTCCATACTGTGTATAATAAATTATACATGCACACTACATATTGTACTTTATGCATAATAATGGGTTGCTAAATGAGAATGGCACCATGAGCCATTTCCATGGATTTTCTCCCCAAATCCTGCCTCCCCTTTACTGCCTCCACAAATCCTGCCAGCTCCCTTTACTATTAGAACACTTTTTATCTCAGCCAGCAGAATTTGAGACAAAGGAGGATAAGAAAACCTCCTGGAATCTCAACATCAGTAGGCTCCAGAAGCCTGCCAGATCACAACCACTTCCCCAAAGGCCCCACCACCTTCCTCGCTCTTCCCACCCTCTGTATTGGAGCCACTGGCCTTCACCTGGGTCCAGTCTCCACAGTCTACTACCTATATGATTCCCAGAAAGGTAGCCTCAGGTCAACCTTCACCTATAGGTTGACCTATAGGTTGACGCCTCAATCGCCTCTCCACCCTGCATCTCCCTGTGTTAAAAGATCCCTTAAGGCTTTATCACTGCCAGGGCTCTGCCTCAGGTGATGGCCTTTCTAATGGGGTGAGCTTTGCTCACTCAGGGAGCACTGAGTCTTGGGTGTGAGGAGAGTAAGATTACTGTCTATCAAATGGAAATGCTAGTTTCAGAAACTTGGTTAACAGTTAAACAGAGAATAGAGAGTTTTCTAAAACTGCAGTTATGCCATAAAGCCACACCTAAAATCTGTCTCCAAATTCCTAGTTCCTAAGGTTTTTAGGAACTAATAACTTAGTTCCTAAGTTATTTGCAGAGAATTCCCTGACAGTCCAGTGGTTAGGGCTTGGGGCTTTCACTACTGGGGCCCAGGTTTGATCCTTGGTTGGGAGACTAAGATCTCACAACCCAGCAATGTGGCCAAAAAAAAATTCGCAGTTTTTTCCCAATCATGTGTCATTCTTATTATCTCATGTTGGAGCAGGCAGAAGAGGGAATAGGGAAGTGGACCACATCTCAGCTGAGAAGGAAAGAAGCAGACTGAGAAGAGCAAGGTCAAGAGGACAGAAGGGAGAGGTGGAATCCAGGTGGCAGGACAGCCCCAGGTGGAATTCATCTGCCGGCGCCCCTCCCCTGCCAGTCCTGGAGTATTCCTCCCCTTTCTGCTGCTGGTGCTGCCGGTTACTAGTCACTAATGGCTCAGAGGTTAAAGCATCTGCCTCCAATGCGGGAGACCCGGATTCGATCCCTGGGTCTGAAAGATCCCCTGGAGAAGGAAATGGCAATCCACACCAGTATTCTTGCCTGGAGAATCCTATGGACAGAGAAGCCTAGTAGGTTACAGTCCACAGGGTCGCAAAGAGTCGGACACGACTGAGCGACTTCACCTCACCTCAATGGTCCTGGAGCATCGCTACCTCATAGGAGCAGAACAGAAGGGTGGTCAAAAATCTCCTGTCAGACCAGGCTGCTCCCTGTCCCCAGGCCAAGTGTAGTGTCTGGTCTAATTATAAGGGCAGAAAAGTCTGCCAGGATGTCCTGAAGGAAAAGGTAAAACAAAGACTGTCCTAATATTCTTAGCACTGCTGCTGCTGCTGCTGCTAAGTCGCGACTCCATAGACGGCAGCCCACCAGGCTCCCCCATACCTGGGATTCTTCAGGCAAGAACACTGGAGTGGGTTGCCCTTTCCTTCTCCAATGCATGTAAGTGAAAAGTGAAAGTGAAGTCGTGAAGTCGTGTCTGACTCTTTGCGACCCCATGGACTGCAGCCCACCAGGCTCCTCCATCCATGGGATTTTCCAGGCAAGAGTACTGGAGTGGGGCTTAGCACTGCTACAGTCTAGCAAACAGGCCCAGAGCAGAGATACAAAGGCACTCAGGATACCTGGGGTACCTGGGTATGCTCTTCGTATGTGTCAAACAAATGCACTGATACATACATTGACAGATACAGCGATATGAATGGGTAATGGGATGTTTCCATTGTTGTTGTTCAGTCACTCAGTTGTGTCCAACTCTTTGTGAAGCCATGAACTCCAGCGTGCCAGGCTTCCCTCGCCTTTGCTGTCTCCCAGAGTTTGCTGAAACTCATGTCTATTGAGTTGGTGATGTCATCCAACCATTTCATCCTTCAGTTCAGTCACTCAGTCATGTCTGACTCTTTGCAACCCCATGAATCGCAGCACACCAGGCCTCCCTGTCCATCAACCAACTCCCAGAGTTCACTCAGACTCACGTCCATCGAGTCAATGATGTCATCCAGCCATCTCATCCTCGGTCGTCCCCTTCTCCTCCTGCCCCCATCCCTCCCAGCATCAGAATCTTTTCCAGTGAGTCAACTCTTCACATGAAGTGGCCGAAGTACTGGAGTTTCAGCTGAGTACTGAGTTTCATCAGTCTTTCCAAAGAAATCCCAGGATTGATCTCCTTTAGAATGGACTGGTTGGATCTCCTTGCAGTCCAAGGAAATCTCAAGAGTCTTCTCCAACATCACAGTTCAAAAGCATCAATTCTTCGGTGCTCAGCTTTCTTCACAGTCCAACTCTCACATCCATACGTGACCACAGGAAAAACCATAGCCTTGACTAGATGGACCTTTGTTGGCAAAGTAATGTCTCTGCTTTTGAATATGCTGTCTAGGTTGGTCATAACTTTCCTTCCAAGGAGTAAGCGTCTTCTAATTTCATGGCTGCAATCACCATCTGCAGTGATTTTGGAGCCCCCAAAAATAAAGTCTGACACTGTTTCCACTGTTCCCCCATCTATTTCCTATAAAGTGATGGGACCAGATGCCATGCTCTTCATTTTCTGAATGTTGAGCTTTAAGCCAACTTTTCAATCTCCTCTTTCATTTTCATTAAGAGGCTTTTTAGCTCCTCTTCACTTTCTGCCATAAGGGTGGTGTCATCTGCATATCTGAGGTTATTGATATTTCTCCCAGCAATCTTGATTCCAGCTTGTGCTTCTTCCTGTGCTTTCTCATGATGTACTCTGCATAGAAGTTAAATAAGCAGGGTGACAATATAGAGCCTTGACGGACTCCTTTTCCTATTTGGAACCAGTTTGTTGTTCCATGTCCAGTTCTAACTGCTGCTTCCTGACCTGCATATAGGTTTCTCAAGAGGCAGGTCAGGTGGTCTGGTATTCCCATCTCTTTCAGAATTTTCCACAGTTTATTGTGATCCACACAGTCAAAGGCTTTGGCACCTTTCATCCTTAGTTACCCCCTTTTCCTACCAGCATCAGGGTCTTTTCCAAGGAGTCAGCTCTTTGCATCAGGTGGCTAAAGTATTGGAGCTTTAGCTTCAGTATCAATCCTTCCAATGAATATTCAGAGTTGATTTCCTTTAGGGCTGACTGGTTTGATCTCCTTGCAGTCCAAGGGACTCTCAAGAGTCTTTTCCAACACCACAGTTCAAAAGTGTCAATTCTTTGGCAATTAGCCTTCTTTATGGTCCAACTCTCAACTCTCACATCTGTACATGACTACTAGAAAAACCATAGCTTTGACTATACAGATGTTTCTATGGTTCACCCCTTTTCAATCTACTCATCTGGGTCTGATCTGTGGCTGTTTCCAGTCACCAATCCCTACGATTCACTCATACTAGTGAGTAGTACACACTACTCAAGTCACACTGCAGAAACAGGAGTGGAAGGAGCATAGATGTCCCTATTACCACTTCCTCACTATGATGGTTGCAGTCCCATAAAAATCTGTACAGAGGATAGAGTAGATGCTATCTGTCTCAATTACAGATAAAACTGAGATGTACAAAGTAGATTGTGACTTGCTAAGACCATAAGACAGGCAGTTGGTGGCTGTGAAAGGTCTGAGGACCCAGAACATCTGGTCCCTAAGTTGGAGCACTCTCCCACAGTTGGCTTACACTGCCATGGGACAGAGCAAGCAGAAAATGTGACCTTGACTTCTTCACTTCTTAATCATCCAAACTCCATCATCTCACTGCTGAAGGAAGAGCTCTTTCCTACTCATTGTCCTGAGGAGGGCAAACAACAAACAAACTAGCCAAATAGGCCAATCCTGAACAAAGTTCCAAAGGAAAGGCCTTTTATTTGTTTGTTTTCTTGCTGGGTTTGAACCTCTCCCAGGACCCTTTATGTCCACCAGAAATGCTTTCTTAATTCCTGAAAGGTCTTTTGGTAGAGATAGTAGAGGAAAGAAAGAGCACTGGCCCTCAGGCAGATGTGCCTCTAAAAACCTCATTCATCTTGCTACAGTTTTTCTTTTTAAAAAGTAGGACTATATCCTAAGAGAATATATGTTGAAGAAGACTCTTTAGAGTCCCTTGGACTGCAAGGATATCAAATCAGTCAATCCTAAAGGAAAGCAACACTGAATACTCATTGGAAGGAATGATGCTGAAGCTGAAACTCCCAATACTTTGGCCACCTGGTGCGAAGAACTGACTCATTGGAAAATACCCTGATGCTGGGAAAGATTGAAGGTAGGAGGAGAAGGGGACGACAGAGGATGAGATGGTTGGATGGCATCACTGACTCAATGGACATGAGTTTCAGCAAGCTCTGGGAGACGGTGAAGGAGAGGGAAGCCTGGAGTGCTGCAGTCCACGGAGTTATAAAGAGTCGGACAGGGCTGAGTGACTGAATAACAACAGTATCCTAAGAGACGTCTTAAAGTTGGGTAAAGATTATATCCTCTTTTTCACAGGCATTTGCATTTTAAAAGAGGAAGACCAAGATTCTGGAATTGGCTTCGCCAATCGCAGTGTTATTTGCATTAACCAAGAAAGAGAAGGGACTGCGGAGGTCAGAGATCTTCCCAGCTAATGGTTAACCCCTATTTTGACCACAGGCCAGTCCAGCAGCCAAGAAGAGCTTTGGGAAGGAGGATGGGAAGAGAGCCCCCAATGTAGAGGCACCACATTGGGGAATGTCACTCTCTTGGTTTAATCTCTCTGACAAGCATACTGGTTGGGGTGGGAGGTAGGTAAAGAAGAACAAAAACACTTTAAGAGAAGTCTGAAGATCTATCTTGCTTTCTGAAATCAAAACAAAAGTTGATATCCTACTGTATAGAACATGGAACTTTACTCAATGTTATGTGGCAGCCTGGATGGGAGGGAAGTTTGGAGGAGAATGGATTCTTGTATGGCTGAATCCCTTTGCTATTCACCTGAAACTATCACAGCATTGTTAATCAGCTATGCTGCTGCTAAGTCGCTTCAGTTGTGTCCGACTCTGTGCAGCTGCACAGACGGCAGCCCACCAGGCTCCCCCATCCCTGGGATTCTCCAGGCAAGAACACTGGTATGGGTTGCCATTTCCTTCTCCAATGCATGAAAGTGAAAAGTGAAAGTGAAGTCTCTCAGTCGTGTTTGACTCCTAGCGACCCCATGGACTGCAGCCCAGCAGGCTCCTCCGTCCATGGGATTTTCCAGGCAAGAGTACTGGAGTGGGGTACCATCGCCTTCTCCATGTTAATCAGCTATACTCCAATGCAAAATGAAAAGTTCAGAAAAAGTTAACAACATTCAAAAGAAAAAAAAAAAAGAACACAGCAGTGACTCACTAATTTCTTCTGAATCATTGATGAGCAACAGGTTCCCTCTCACTCCTCCCACCTTCAGTTTTCTGGAGATTGTGTTTTAATTCTTCTCGCTGCATCCAGAGACAGCAGTTGCTTTGCACAATTCTTGACTGTTGAACAAAGCTGAAGGCATACTGGACTGAGGATGAGGCCTTGCACCAGGGCATGGGCTCCCTCCCCTATCTACTATCCACCCTCACCCAAGCCTGAGACAACAGGGCAGCCGCTCAGGAAAGTGAGGTCAGCCTGATGGTTCCTTATTGCCCTCTCTTTGCCCTTTCTTCCAACTGCCTCAAGAGACTTCTTGTTAAACTACTCATGATTTTAGTACCACCTGCTGCCAGTCAACATGAGACAGGAATAAAGTTGACCAACAGTTCAGTCCTTGTCACTGAATCTCAACCAGGAGTCGGTCTCAAGTTTAGTCATAGGTGTCCCTTATAAAAGACACACAGAGGAAAGACAGAGAGGAGGAGGAGGAAATGTGACCACAGAGGCATAGATCAGGGGGATACAACTGCAAGCTCAAGAAAGCACAAGATGCTGTCAGAGACAAGGAGCAGAATCCCCCAGAGCCCCTGCAGGGAACGTCACCCTGCTTCTTCCATATTTCCAACTTCCGGCTTCAGGACTATAAGAGAATAAATCTCTGTTGTTTTAAGCCACCTGAATGGTGGTAATTGGCTGCTCTGATAAAATACAAGTAAAAGACGGTACCAGTGCCCAAACTGAATTCAAGGTTTGAGAAGTCGTGTGGTGTCCCACAGGTGCACACATCTCACTAGTAAGTGATGGTGGTTATTTAAGAACCAAATAACATGGTTTTTTGTTTGTTTGTTTGTTTGTTTGGCCTTCTCCAGTGGCTCAGATGGTAAAGAATCTCCCTGAAATGCAGAAGACCCCTGTTCAATTCCTGGGTGAGAAAGAACCCCTGGAGAAGGGAATGGCTACCCACTCCAGTATTCTTGCCTGGAGAATCCGATGGACAGGGAGCCTGGCAGGCTACAGTCCATAGGGTCACAGAGGCAGACACGACTGAGCGACTAACACTTACTTTGTTTGTTTGTTTTTGCTTTGGTGACACTGCATGTGGCTTGTGGGATCTTAGTTCCCCTACCACAGGGATGGAACTCTGGCCCACAACAGCAAAAGTGCTGAGTCTTAACCACTGGACTGCCAGGGAATTCCCAAGAACATTTTTTTTTTCGTTGAATTTATTTGTATTGGTTTTTCAAATGGTGTACATGTTGCTAGGATCTAAGTACACACTAAAATGTTTGCATATCATTACTTAATAAATAGAATTTTTATTTTAGGCCTTTCTTTTTGGCCTAGGGACACTGTGAAGAAATCCCTGAGACAGTGTGCTGTGAAACAAAGAAGTGTGGGAAATTCTGACACTGGATGCTGCTGTCAGAAGCCCAGGTTCCCTGGCTTTTGCTGCGTTTCATCTCCCTAACAGGCTGCCTTCTTACACGTGGTCCAAGGGAGCCCACTACCACGAAAGGAGAAGAGGAAAAGGGAGGCATACTCCTTCCCTTAAGGGTCATCCTGGCAGATGGACTCATCACATTTGTTCCCAATCCACTGGCCAGAAGGAAGTCGTGTGGCCATGCCTAACTGGAAGGGAGGCAGGGACATGCAAACTGTCCCATAGGTGGCTGTGTGCCAGATAACAGTGGGGGTTATTGGTGTGCACAAGAATTAGAGAATGGTTCTAAGGGATGAGCTTGTTGTCTCTGGCTCTGAGATGAATGGAAAGCACGGAGCTGTATTCCTTCTTTCTTGATAAGTGGTGATGTTACCCACAGTAATATTCATCACTAAACATCACTAAAGAGAGCACAATAAAATTGGTTGGAATACTGACGAAACCAACAAAAAAGGCACAGAGTCCAGTATATGCAGTAGGCACCTCACAGAGACAGCACAATAAGAGTTGTATTGTTTTCATTTTGTTTGGAGTTTTTTCGTCTTTTAGAATTTGCTGGGAAAGATTGAAGGCAGGAGAAGGGGACGACAGAGGATGAGATGGTTCGATGGCATCACCGACTCAATGGACACAAGTTTGAGCAAACTCCGGGAGATGGTGAAGGACAAGGAAGCCTGGCATGCTGCAGACCAAGAAGTCGCAATGAGTCAGACACGACTGAGTGACTGAACAACAAAGAAGTTATCAACAGTCTTCTGTCTACAGAGATAAAAATATTTTAGAGAATAGCCTTTTGCTCTGATAAGAGCTACCCTCCTTTTTTAAGGCCAGACAGTAACAGATTGTGTCTTTGATTTGACAAGGCTTGTTATTACCTATTAATTGCTTCCCTAGCCACTTGTTTATATGCTAATTTTAACATAAGTGTTAGTCGCTCAGTCATGTCCGACTCTTTGCGACCCCATGGACTGCAGCCTGCCAGGCTCCTCTGTCCATGAGATTTTCCAGGCAAGAATACTGGAGTGGGTTGCCATTTCCTTCTCCAGGGTATCTGCCCAACCCAGGGATCGAACCCTGGTCTCCTGCACTGCAGGCAGATCCTTTAGCAACTGAGCTGCAAAGGAAGCCCCTTATTCTTATTTTAGCATAACATTCAACAATTATCTTCTTTTTTTTTTTTGAGACTAAAAATTATTAAAAATATTGAATGAATAACAATGACCTGACCAAAAGTTGATGACAGGGTAAGGCAGTGGGTTCTCAGATTTTAGAATTACTGTTTCTTTTCTTTTTATTTCTTTATTTTTGGCAGCACTGGGTCTTTGTTGCTGCATGCAGGCTTTCTCTAGTTTTCGTGCGCAGGCTTCTCATTGCGATGGCTTCTCTCATTGCAGAGCACAGGCTCTAGGCACACATGGGCTCAGTAGTTGTGGTGCATGGGCCTAACTGTCCCAGGGTATGTGAGATCTTCCTGGACCAGGGATGGACCCCATGTCCCCTGCATTAGCAAGCAGATTCTTAACCACTGGTCCACCCGGGAAATCCCAGTTCTCAGGTTTTAAAAATTCACTATGAGAGTAGGGGTTGACTGGCTCTTCTGCCAACATTTAGATATTCAAGGGGAACATTTGCCTGAGTGGATGAAGCTTCAACCCTACCACTTGGAGTTGGGCAAATGAGCTTCCATCCTAGAAGAGGCCCTGTGCAGAGAGAATCAGAATAGTTCGCCATTAACCTTACCATGTACCCTCCTTTTTCCCCAGCAAGGGGCTCTTCCTCTGCTCTACTTGTACCACTGCTCTTCTACATCATAAGCTCCTTCCCACCTTAGCTTTCCCTGGATTTGCTGCTGCCCTCACAGAGGGGTGACAAGGATGAACTTTTGACCTGCTATATTCCTTATTTCCTTACAGCCAGACTGTAGATGTAGAAATCCTGCTGCTGCTGCTAAGTCGCTTCAATCGTGTCCGAATCTGTGTGACCCCATAGATGGCAGCCCACCAGGCTCTGCCATCCCTGGGATTCTCCAGGCAAGAACACTGGAGTGGGTTGCCATTTCCTTCTCCAATGCATGAAAGTGAAAAGTGAAAGGGAAGTCGCTCAGTCATGCCCTACTCTTAGCGACCCCATGGACTGCAGCCTACCAGGCTTCTCCATCCATGGGATTTTCCAGGCAAAAGTACTGCAGTGGGGTACCGGTAGAAAGCTTAGGAATGGCTAAAGCGCATTGCAGTGTAAAAGAACTTATAACCTGACACTAAACTTGGCCATTTCCAGAGTCCTAGGTCATGACACCTTTGTTTATGTTCCTGCTACCGGCACATCCTTATCAAATAACATGTCCCTCACTCTAGGAATGCTCTCCCATCAATCCCGCACAAGCCAGGCCTCATAAATTGTGTACAGTTTCAGGGCAAATCCCATGTCCCTTTATTCAAGATCACAGAAGCTAATGTGACAGGGGATGGGACCAGGCCTCAGTGGCTCCCACTCCATGCCACCTCTCAGCACAAAAAGATACACAACCTTTGAGCCTTTCTGCTGCCTGACCCTGTGTGGCCAATTCCCCACTCAGTTCTCCTGAGCAGAAACCAGGAAGTTTGTCAGAACACGTAGGTCATCAAATTACCTTTGACCTTCTTACATTTTATCCATGAGAAGTAAATAGCCAAGACTTCAGGTACACAGAGAAATGTGCCAGGCCCCCTCTGGCCTGTCTGGTGCAGGAAATGCAGTCTCGAGTAATATTGAGGTGTTTCTACAGCATGGCCTGGGATGGGCCTTAGTATTGGGGATTCGGTCGTCTTCCAAGACCACCCACCCATGTGAGTCAAAGCTGGGCCTCCTCATTCTTCTGGTGTTTAGTTATTGGAACACACACACAAACCTCTCAGTTCTAAAGAAGAGAAATGTCTTTCCTAAGTACCGTACAATCTATAATGATTCCCCTAACTGTGAAAAAGCTAGAGACAGCTTTTTGCTGTTGTTCTTGTTGATATTTCCATGTCCCAAATTGTCCTCCATAGACCCTCAGTGCTCAGAAAGCTGGCCTGTTAATAATCCTTTCAAACAACAAGGCCATGAACCCCTAATGACCAGGATCCAGCTACACAAAGACTTGATTGAAACAAATTGTGGCTTTTTTACCTTGAACTGGATGAAACTTTTAGGTTAGGTATCCTCCTCTCTGGAGAAGGCAATGGCACCCCACTCCAGTACTCTTGCCTGGAAAATCCCATGGATGGAGGAGCCTGGTAGGCTATAGTCCATGGGGTCGCAAAGTCAGACACGACTGTGCAACTTCCCTTTCACTTTTCACTTTCATGCATTGGAGAAGGAAATGGCAACCCACTCCAGTGTTCTTGCCCGGAGAATACCAGGGACGGCGGAGCCTGGTGGGCTGCCGTCTATGGGGTCGCACACAGTCGGAAACGACTGAAGCAACTTAGCACATAGCATCCTCCTCTCTTGGGCTTCTTGGGTGGCTCAAATGATAAGGGAATCTGCCTGCAATGCAGGAGACAGGGATTGAATCCCTGGGTCAGGAAGATACCCTGGAGAAGTGAATGGCTACACACTCCAGTATTCTTGTCTGGAGAACTCCATGAATAGAGGAGCCTGGTGGGCTACAGTCCATGGGGTTGTAAAGAGTCAGACACAACTGAGCAACTAACATACACACATACACACACACACACACACACACACACACACACACACACACCCCTTCCTCTCTTAGCTCCATAAACCATTGGGGGTTATATAGGGATTGACTATTCCCCTTGATCCAGAGTAAACTCCAGAAATTAGGGGAAATTCTATTAAAAAGTTGTAACACTAGGAACCCAGAAACAGCCTCCCTACTGGCTGAGAAGCCTCCCTGCAAGGGAGGACTGTGGCTGTGAAGGGGCTGCTCTGGATCACCCAACCTGTAATAGGTTGCCACCATCAGGCTTTGGCAGTGACATGGCCACAGCTGAAGTCACTTTAGAGCCTGGAACCCCAGCAAGGTAAGAAGATCCAGGGCTGATCCTTGAGACTGAGTAGGCTCTACTGAGTCTCCAGGCTGGTCACTGGAAGTAGGTCCACAGGGAAGTAATAGGATTATCAGTGTTCCTAATCTAACACGTGGGCCCTCAAGTAGCATATTCTGAGCCAGTAGGTGGAATTACATTACCGACGTACCCAACTAGTGAAGTGGGACATATGGTTCAACATAACTTATTTTATTCCTGAAAAAAATGCTATGAAGTAGTACTATTTTTATTCCTAATTTATGCATAAGGAAAATATAGTTTAGTAAAGTAACTTGTCCAGTGTCACATAGCTGTGCTCTACTGTGCTTAGTCACTCAGTCCTGTCCAACTCTTTGCAACCCCATGAACTGCACCCCACCAGGCTCCTCTGTCCATGGGGATTCTCCAGGTAAGATGATGGAAAATACTCCATTCTCCACTGTAGTATCTGTTGCCATGAAGTCAGTTGCCTTGCCCTCCTCCAGGGCATCTTTTGAACCCAGGTCTCCCACACTGCAGGTGGATTCTTTATCATCTGAATTACCAGGGAAGCCCGAGAATACTGGAGTGGGTAGCCTATCCCCTCTCCAGGGGATCTTCCTGACCCAGGAATCAGCCTGGGGTCTTCTGCATTGCAGGTGGATTCTTTACCAGTTGAGCTACCAGGGAAGTCTGCCACATAGCTAGTAAGTGGAAACATACCATCTGAGCCCAGGTTTGCTGAGTATTCTTAACCAGTATGTCCCCTGCCACTTGTGGCTGTCAACAAGGAGTAGCTGACATCATCACGACCTGCCTCTGTGTGTCCAGCCCTGGACCACACTGAGTCTGAGCTTCCTCTGCAGTAAAGGTAAGACCCAGAGCCAGATCTGACACCTGAAAGGAGGCCCACTTAGATCATCAATGTTTTCTTTTAATTGTAAAAGTGAAAATGTTAGTTGCTCAGTCCTGTCTGACTCTTTGCAATCCCATGGACTATAGCCCACCAGGCTCCTCTTTGCATGGATTCTCTAGGCAAGAATACTGGAGTGGGTAGCCATTCCCTTCTCCAGGGGATCTTCCAGACCCAGGGATCAAACCCAAGTCTCCCTCATTGCAGGCAGATTCTTTACCTCTGAGCCACCAGGGAAGCACCTTTTTTCAAGTGTTGATCAAATACCTCTGATGCTTTTGGGAACATGCCCAGCTTTTAAGAGATAACAAGAGGCCTAACAGGATCCATGGTTTCTAAAATATCTTGCCATCTGGTTGGGGAAACAGGAGCAGCACATATAATGGTGAATGATATGGTTCAAAAGGAAGGATTAAATTGTATGGTACTGACTATAATTTTTATAGCATTTCAGAAAAGAAAGAGGTGGCTATGGGCTGTTCTGACTAAGGGAAGGGTTTGTAAAGAAGGGACTTGAACCAAATTCTCAAGGACAGATGAGATTTGAAAGAAGAAATTTAGATGGCATTACTACAGTTTCCCCACAGCCAGATACCATGACTGGTTTGTTTCTTTTAAAGTCAGTGATAGTAAGTTATATATTTTGGCTTTCTTTTTTTTCAACTTCTAAATAGATTCTATGTTTAGAACAAAATGATATAAATAGAATTTTTAGAAAAACACATTACCATTGAAACCATATAACTTTGTGCCATGAACTTTTCTAATGCTCACAGGATGTCTTGTGATTTCTGACTCAGTCAAAAATTATTTCAACTTAAGACACAGGCAGCTACTGCCGCCTGAGAGATTTTTAAAAATATAGTAAATGTTATAGGATTAGGATGCCTAGCTCCAGGGACCTGTTCAATTTCAAAATTTTTAACAAGAAAACCAGAAGCCTTTAAAGCATTGAAAACAGAGTTTTAGCCATGACTTGAATTTACTCCACAAAGTTCTCTACTTCCCATTTCTAGGGAGGTCCTGTGCCCAGGTCTGGGCTGGGGTCAGACCCAAACTCTCACAGGCAACTTGAACAACAGTTGGATTTCGTGGCTCTCAGATCCCCAAATGGTGTTCTGCAAAGAGCTGAGGTTCCTCTCCCTTGGCAGTGGCCCTGATCTCAGTCTGGTGAGTAGTGCCAGCTGGAGGTGCTTGTGGTGGTGTCCCTGGGTTTCTCCCCCTCACAGCACACTTGACATCTTTAGCTCCAAATGGTCATTGGCACTTGGGTGTTTCCTTATGTTATGACAGCAACTAAAGAGAGATTGGGTTAAATACACCCATCACCGCCCACACAGAGGACTCTGATGGGGAAGATCATGTGGAGGAGGCTCCATCTGGACAAGAGATCCCCAAATGGCCAGTTGCCCACAAGCCTTGCTAGCCTTTACTGGACGGGGTATCTTTCTTTGTTGATTGTTGGTAAGCAGGAAGGGGCCCATGCACCCCAGTCTCTGGTACAAGAGAGGGAGAAAGGAGCCCTTGGGAGCAGGGGGTAAACCCACAGCACAGAGAAGAGCCTGGGAAGAAGGCGAGGAGACATTTGTCATCATTTACGCTCAAGTGAACCTCAGCCAGGCCATTTTTCTTCCAGTCTCCCTTTCAGCATGGTGTTTTAGAATCCATAACCCCAGAGTGAAACAGTAAAACCCCAGTCCCAACCAGATTCCTTAAACACTCATTCATTTCCTAGACAACTGCTCCTCCCTGATCCCTACCTCTAGTGTCTTTCTCATTCTGATCTCCTGCACACAGTGGAGCCAGATTAGGTCTTCCCAAATATGACTCTCTTTATTCAGGGCTTGTTCAGGTTATGCCTTAGCACAGAGAGGATACAGAAGAGACTGCAGTGGGCGCTAGGCCATGGAATTCTAGGATACAACACAATCTTTGTCAGCTGAACAGGCCGCTCTAATTTGATCTCTCACAATGCTCTTTAAATGACCTTCTGCTTTCTTGGGACTAGGCGTCAGTTTTTTGATAGACCTTTATCCTTTCTCTCTGTTTTTCTAGCTCCAATGCCTCCTTTTTAAGTCCCACCTCTCTCCTCCATTAAGCCCGCTTCATGGCCCTTTCCTGGGGAACCCTGGCCCCAGCTTCATACCACTTAAGACAGTCAGTACTCACTTTTTTTTCTTTTTTTAAATCAGTGCTCACTTTTGAGCATAGTTTCTCCCAAAGCAAAAGTCAAAAGTCCTAAGCTGTCTCCTAGTGTGTCAGAGGAAATTGGTTCTTGAATGTCCCCAAGAAACATATCATAATTCTACCTTGGCATAATGCCTTGCTCGTGAGTTCCCTGCAGTCAGAGACACAGCACCTCACTCTTCTCAACCATTGTCTTAGAACGGCATGTAGGATATGCTCAATCAATATTTTTGGAGAAAATGAAAAAAAGTGGTCATTTTTTTTTTCTTTTTGCATTTATAATGTGCAGGCAAACCTACACTTGCAAGGAGACTTGGAGATAATATATACATTGGTTTAAAAATCTTGGTACACTTAAAAAAATCTTTTCCCTGTCTTTAGCCAAAGAGAAGGCATGTGCTTTACCTAGCTATCAAATGAATAAGATAATTAACGGCTAGAAGTGCTTTGCTCTTAGAAGCTTTAAAATCACAAATATGAATCATAAATTGTAAAAGTAAGGTCCTAACAAATGTGAGAGAGCAAAAGAATAAGTGCAGTCCTGCTTAAGAGCCAATTATTCCATCTCTTTCTTAATCCATAAATTTTAGACTTTTAAATAAGTACTATCAAAATAAACCTTTGAGACCTTCTGCTAAATGTGGCAATCCTTCAAAAGTGGATAAATCCTTCAAAATCTGTATAAAGACAGATATAAATCCAAACTTAATAAGGGGAAGGGTATCCTGGTGGCTCAGTGGTAAAGAATCTGCTTGCCAATGTAGGAGTCTGGGGTTTGATCCCTGGGTTGAGAAGATCCCTTGGAGAAGGAAATGGCAACTCATTCCAGTATTCTTGCCTGGGAAATCCCATGGACAAGGGAGCTCGGTGGGCTATAGTCCATGGGGTCACAAAAGAGTCAGACATGACTTAGCAAATTAACAACAATAAGGGGAAATGACTGAGGGTAATATTTGTTAGCACAATTGCACTCATCTCAAACGCTAGTAAAGTAATGCTCAAAATTCTCCAAGCCAGGCTTCAGCAATATGTGAACTGTGAACTTCCAGATGTTCAGGCTGGTTTTAGAAAAGGCAGAGGAACCAGAGATCAAATTGCCAACATCCGCTGGATCACGGAAAAAGCAAGAGAGCTCCAGAAAAACATCTATTTCTGCTTTATTGACTATGCCAAAGCCTTTGACTGTATGGATCACAATAAACTGTGGAAAATTCTGAAAGACATGGGAATACTGGACCATCTGACCTGCCTCTTGAGAAACCTATATGCAGGTCAGGAAGCAACAGTTAGAGTTGGACATGGAACAACAGACTGGTTCCAAATAGGAAAAGGAGTACGTCAAGGCTGTATATTGTCACTCTGCTTATTTAACTTATATGCAGAGTACATCATGAGAAACGCTGGACTGGAAGAAGCACAAGCTGGAATCAAGATTGCCGGGAGAAATATCAATAACCTCAGATATGCAGATGACACCACCCTTATAGCAGAAAGTGAAGAGCTAAAAAGCCTCTTGATGAAAGAGGAGAATGAAAACGTTGGCTTAAAGCTCAACACTCAGAAAACGAAGATCGTGGCATCCGGTCCCATCACTTCATGGCAAGTAGACGGGAAAACAGTGGAAACAGTGTCAGACTTTATTTTGGGAGGCTCCAAAATCACTGCAGATGGTGATTACAGCCATGGAATTAAAAGACGCTTACTTCTTGGAAGGAAAGCGTGACCTAGACAGCATATTAAAAAGCAGAGACATTACTTTGCCAACAAAGGTCCATCTAGTCAAGGCTATGGTTTTTCCAGTGGTCATGTATGGATGTGAGAGAGTTGGACTGTGAAGAAAGCTGAGCACCGAAGAATTGATGCTTTTGAACTGTGGTGTTGGAGAAGACTCTTGAGAGTCCCTTGGACTGCAAGGAGATCCAAGCAGTCCATTCTGTAGGAGATCAGTCCTGGGTGTTCTTTGGAAGGACTGATGATAAAGCTGAAACTTCAGTACTTTGGCCACCTCATGTTAAGAGCTGACTCATTGAAAAAGACTCTGATGCTGAGAGGGATTGGGGGCAGGAGGAGAAGGGGGATGACAGAGGATGAGATGGCTGGATGGCATCACTGACTTAATGGACATGAGTCTGGAGTGAACTCTGGGAGTTGGTGATGGACAGGGAGGCCTGGCATGCTGCGATTTATGGGGTCCCAAAGAGTCGGACATGACTGAGCCGACTGAACTGAACTGAATTCCTTGGTAGGTCAGATGGTAAAGAATCTGCCTGCAATTCAGGAGACCAGGGTTCGATCCCTGGGTTGGGAAGATCCTCTGGAGAAGGAAATGGCAACCCACTCCAGTATTCTTGCCTGGAGAATTCCATGGACAGAGTAGTCTGACAGGCTACAGTCTATGGGGTCACAAAGAGTCAGACACAACTGAGCAACTAACACATATACAATATTTGTTAAACGTGGACTACGTGGGAAGTGTTCTGTAAGTGCTTTTTATTGATCAGTTTTATCATTCCCATCAAGCAAATGACTACCTTGGAACTCTGTGTGTGTGCGTGTGTGCCTGTACATGTGTTCTAGCCAGTTTAAAGTGAGCCAGACTGTATGAACTCATTAAATAATTAAATGTGTCTACATGTGGACAAATGAATTATTGACAGATGAATATTGAGTCCATCTGGCAAATGCAAAAACATATCTTGTTAGAAGGACAACATATTTCCTTTGCTCAACTTCTATATTTAGGAACTACTGTTTCTTTGCTTTTCAAAAAAAATAATTTCTTGAAAGGGAGGAAGATGCATTTTGTAGTACAGCTAAGGCCAGCCATATACCCCCATCACCCATACCCAGGACCTTGCTAGTGAGTCCTCTTGGGAACAATCTAAGATTCTTCTTCATCTTTGATTAACTTTCCTTTCTAGTCCACAGTCCTTCTAATCTCTAAGTGTCATGGATTTTACTCTTAAAATCCTCACACAGGTAGCTTCCTCTGTATTCCTACTAAATAGGCCCTTAGGTCACATTATGCTTGGGGAGTTGTAGGAAGTTTGAATTGTTTTAGCTTCTCCCAAGCTCTCTAAACCCAAGCTACTCAAATCAGATGGCTTAAGTGAATGAGTGATTAATAAATGGATGGATAAAGCAGGGAATAAATGAAATTTGTATCTATTAAAGTAAATAAATAGCTGAATTGGTTCCCGATTCTATAATCAGTTTCTTTGTTATTTTAAGCAAATAAAATATTAAAATTTAATGTAATTATTGGCTAAAGTATATTTGATACTGACCCAGGCACTGTTAGGGGGTGCAAAAATATTTATGACATGTTTTTTTGAAATGAGGCCATTTTCAGTCCAATCAGAGAGTTAAGATCAACAAAATTTGAATAATTAGTAAGCAATTAGCTGCTTAAACAATATGGTAAGTGAAATAGAATGGTAGATGAGTGTGAGTGTACTTGTGAAAGGAACAATGGACATGGAGGGTATTTCAAAGGGATCAATTAGCTACCTTATGTAACCATTCTTGACCATTCTTGACTCTCCCCACAGTGTCTCGCATTGCATGTTAGGTAATTTAATAATTTTTTTTTATAAAAGGCATTTGGGGGACTTCCCTGGTTGTCCACTGTGGAGACTTTGCGTCTCCACAGCACGGGGCACGAGTTTCATCCCTGGTCAGGAACCAGGATCCCGCCGCATATCATGTGACGTGGCCAAAAATAATAATCAACATCATAATTTTTAAAATAAAAATTTAAAGTAAGAAAAGCATTTGGTTTCAGAGACAGAAACCTATCCTGCTCATAGAAATGAGGAGAAAATTATTCTAAGGGTTCAGGGACCTCGTGCAGAACCAGAGTAGGAAGTACAGCAGGCCCCACACAGTCAACAGGGGAGCCCCTGGGACCAGGTCACTTCTCTCCATCACCGTCTCTCTCCCTGGGGCAGGAGAACCTCTTACTGCTGCTATGCATCTGATTTATTCTGGTCTCTCTGGAGATAAGTCAAAAATGCATCTTCAATTCCCTGGTCTCCATGGCCTTCGGCTCACTGCCTGTGGCTTCCCATTCCCAAGTACACACACAGCTGGAGAATAGGCTAGGCTTAGCAAGGGCTGACCAGCTGCTGCACTGGAGACAGGGTGGGTTAGGGCTCTGAGGCCTCTGCTGTGGGGCCCGGGGGTGGGGAGGAAATGATTGGCATCTGCATGCCTAAAGCCAGTGAACACACTCAGATTCTATCTCCTTCTCTGGTTTTACCACAGGGAGAATGTCTTTGTTTAGAGAAAGGATTAATTCTCCTTTCTTCTCTGGGGCAAGTGAGAAGTGGAAATGTCTGTGATGTATCACTTTGCAATGGCTGTGTTTGTTTCAACAGTAAATTAAGTCATCAGACTTGATTCATGGGCTAAGGTTGAAAAGCTGAGAGGCAAGGCACTTAGGGGACCTCCAGAAACAGCACATTGATTTTCCAGAGCAATGGACCTAGCCTCTCATGAAGAGCTTTAATTACAAATGGGAAGGAGGTGGGGCCCAGCCAGTCTGGGAGCAAACAGGGCATTTTGTGTCCTAACTTGCAACCTCAGTTGCAAATCTGTGGCATTCTTTTTGCTTTGTGTCAGGCTTGGATCTGACCTAGTTTAGTTCTTCACACCATAGGCTCTCAGAATTCACGGCAGTCTCAACAATCACATGTGGTGCTGCAGCCTCTTCCTTAGTTCCTACACACAAAACCCAGAAGTTGATGGAAGGAAAGAACTATGGGTAACTCCTCCGCCTCCCTCCTGGCCTTTACAACTTCAGCCACCCTGAATCAGTTTTTCACAGGCCTTTAGGAATGCCAGGCCCTCAGCTTATACTGAATGCCACTCCATCCCTACATCCACCTTAGTCTCCTGCATCCCTTCTCCTGAGTTACTCTGTTCAGCTGAAAGAGGACTGAAATACTAATCCTAGCTCTGCCATAAATTAGCTGTATGACTATAGGCAAATTGCTTAATCTCTCTGGGCTCCAATTTTCCTCTCCATAAAAATGAGGCCCTACCAAAAGCAAAGTCCTATATCTATGATGCTGCTCTACATCCCCTGAGCTGGTTTTCTCATCTCTCTTCTTATAGATGAAAAATGCTTAAGAAGATGAATGACTTGCTGAGGTGTCATGGCCAAGATCTGATGGAGTTAGAGGACTGAGGTTTAAACTCAAGCTCAGAATCAAATCTTCATTTAAAACAACATAGCTCCTTTTTCCCCACCAAATAAACACCAGGACCCAGGGTTGCTGTGGCCCCATTAGGAGGAAGGGGAATGACCCTTGCATTGTTCAGCCATGGTTTAAGGTTCACGCTTCTACTCTGATGAATTACATGAGGTCAAGGCAGATCAGAAGGGGAGGATGATGCTGAAGGAGCCAAAAGGCATCAGCAAACTGTTCTGTCCTTGGTGCTCACTGATACCATCAGGGTAAAGGCTGATGATCCCAGGGGGCTGAGGTCTACTGTGATCGAACCCAACCATCTAGTTCAGATGGGGAATCATGAAACTCTCAAAGGGCTTCATTCCCACTGGCCACTCTGCTGAAAGGGGTCCCAAGGACTCCAAGCCTCAGGAATACCTGCATCTGATAGTTGCCTTGTGCTCCAGTCACTATGGTTACATAATACATCTCCACCAACCTTAGTGGTATGGACCAACCACTCATTATGCTTATGGATTCCATGGGTCAGGACTGTACACATGGGGAGCTGGCTTATCTCTGATGCACTCCATCTACTGCCTCAATTGACCGACTCGAAGCATCGGGGCATGTGGCTAGAATCATCCTAAGGTTGGTCCTCTCAGATGTTCGGGATCAGGACTAGGAAGACTCAGACAGCCGGGTTCACTGGGCATCCCTGTCTTTCCTTCCAGCACAGTGGCTGCAGAGTAGTTGGCTTCTTCACAGGACACCTCAGGACTCCAAAGGCATGTGTCCCAAGAGAGCCAGAGCCAGGAGGCAGCCACACCTTTCATGACCCTGCTCCAGGAGTCACTCAGGAGCACTTCCACCACATTCAGTTCATCAAGCAGTGACAGAGCTGCAGGGCTGGGGATGGCAAGGTGCTGGAGCAGATAGGGCTAAAGTATTGTTGTGACCAGCTTTAAAATCTGTAGTCTGTTATCCTTAAGGTCAAGATTCTTCTCAACAGTTACACGGTCACCTCTATGGGATGAGGAAGCTGGCATCATGAATAAATCAACCACCTAGAGCTGAACAGGTTGGTGTCTTTCTCTATTCACCCTCCTCCACACACAATTAGGGTTCTATTAGCAAAGGAAGAAAACTAGATCTTGAGGAGGCATTCAGAGACTTCCCTCCAGCCAGGTTAGTTTTCTGGTAAATCCTAGACTGTGGTGCACAGTAGGAGACCAACAAGCACTCAGCTATCATTTGCAGGGGGGGGGGGTGGGGCAGGTAGAACTGGCAAATATGTAGTGCCCTCAGTCTCCCCCTCCCGCACAATACATAAGCTGCTTAAACTGCTCCATCCTGCTTTTGCAAGCAGTAGAGGAAGAAAGCCACCTGAGGACTGGGGCCACTAATTGTCCATCACCACTAGTGACCACAACTTTAAAAACCCAGGGAGCCTGGCTAGGGGCACTTTCTGCAGCAGTCAAAGTGCCAGCAAGCATTCTTTGTTTTGTTTGTTTGGTTTTTGTTTTCTTGACTTTTACTTTTTATTAATTTTTTTAAAAGTTTAGTGACGTATAGTTGATTTTACTGTGTTACTGTCTGCTGTACAGCAAAGTGACTCAGATATGTGTGTGTGTGTTAGTCGCTCAGTCGTGTCCAACTCTTTGGGACGCTATGGACTGTAGCCTGCCAGAGTCCTCTGTCCATGGGATTCTCCAGGCTAGAATACTGGAGTGGGTTGCCATTCCCTTCTCCAGAGGATCTTCCCGAGCCAGGGATTGAACCCAGGCCTCCTGCATTGCAGGCAGATTCTTTACCATCTGAGCTACAGGGAAGTCCTGAGGTAGACACAATGTCCGTTTGTTCCAAAGGAAATGGAGACCTCTCTGTAGGAGCATTTCCTGAGGGTACCACCTCCCAGATATTCAGAAAACATGAAGATTTCAAGCTCTTCCAATCAGCTAGCCTTCAATGAGCACCTGCGTGAGCAGCACAGTTTTCTTTGGATTTCCATACTGAACTAAGAATTCAGAGCAGTTTTTGTTGCGTTCTAGTCATCCAGACTGTTACGTTCAGAGCGGCTAAAGACTTTGAGAAAATGGCAAAAAGCACTGCCAAGCATCTTAGAGTTAAAAAGGCTTTATTTTTTTCTACAGGCACTTTTGGAGAAGACTCATGGTCTGTGGAAGAAAGGAAAAGAGGAGCTTGGAAGGGCTTGCAGCCACGCAACTTACAGAGCTAAGCACTTAACCTGCTGTTCTGACTTGGCACCATCAGAGACCAGGAGGGGCACCGGGGCTCCTCTCCAGGTTTGCCCCATGCCCTCCCTTCTGTGTAGAGGAAGTCACAAATGAGCCAAGAAACAAACAGAGAACTGAACTTGAGAAGGAAAACGCAGGAGGCCTCATCCAACCCAGGAGCCATTAAGCAGCAGCAGAAAAGGTCTAGGATGCGCGGGGTACGTTTCCGTAGTCGTCTGCCAGGATTACATTTCCGAGTCATTTCTTAACGCTTGGCAAAGAAGCTTAGATGTTTAAAACTGCTTTTGTGGCTGGGGAACTGGAAGTATCACATCAGTAAGAGCAATGGGATTTAACCTTTTTGTACTATAGTCACTTTCATTTTAAAATATTTGATGTTTTATAGCAGTGCTCAGTTAGGTTGAAGTTTTTACCTGTCCTTCCAGTCAACTAACCAAGAAGGTTTCCAGAAAGGGACAGGACTGTCTTGAAAACCTTAATATCCTTAACATTGGGCATCCTTTAATATAATGCTGGTAGGTGATCAAACTTTATATTTCTTGGTACTCTCTTATTGGTGTTTATAAGTTAATTGATATTTAATGAAAGCTAGGCCCTGTGGAGGAAACAAATGAAGTCTGTGAGAGAGGTTATGAGTCACCCATTTTATTGTATAGAATATAATCTCATGCTAATTATTGAACTATCTTTCTTAGACTTCTTTAAGATTGATTAAATAAGTGATGATTAAGCATTCTATAGTTACTGTCAGATCTAATCCCTTGAATCTATTTCTCAAGGGATTTCTCAGGGATTAGATCTGATAGAGTGCCTGATGAACTATGGATGGAGGTTCATGACATTGAACAGGAGACAGGGATCAAGATCATCCCCAAGCAAAAGAAATGCAAAAAGCAAAATGGCTGTCTGAGGAGGCCTGACAAAAAGCTGAGAATAGAAAAGAAGCAAAAAGCAAAGGAGAAAAGGAAAGATATACCCATTTAAATGCAGAGTTCCAAAGAATAGCAAGGAGAGATAAGAAAGCCTTCCTCAGTGATCAGTGCAAAGAAATAGAGGAAAATAATAGAATGGAAAAGACTAGAAATCTCTTCAAGAAAATTAGAGATACCAAGGGAACATTTCATGCAAAGACAGGCACAATAAAGGACAGAAATGCTATGGACCTAACAGAAGCAGAAGATATTAAAAAGAAGTGGCAAGAATACACAGAACTATATAAAAAGATCTTCATGATCCAAATAATCACTATGGTGTGATCACTCACCTAGAGCCAGACATCCTGGAATGTGAAGTCAAGCGGGCCTTAGGAAGCATCACTACGAACAAAGCTAGTGGAGGTGATGGAATTCCAGTGGAGCTGTTTCAAATCCTGAAAGATGATGCTGTGAAAGTGCTGCACTCAATATGCCAGAAAATTTGGAAAACTCAGCAGTGGCCACAGGACTGGAAAAGGTCAGTTTTCATTCCAGTTCCAAAGAAAGGCAATGTCAAAGAATGCTCAAACTACCACACAATTGCACTCATCTCACAAGCTAGTAATGCTTAAAATTCTCCAAGCCAGGCTTCAACAGTATGTGAACCATGAACTTCCAGATGTTCAAGCTGGTTTTAGAAAAGGCAAAAGAACCACAGATCAAATTGCCAACATCCATTGGATCATGGAAAAGGCAAAAGAATTCTAGAAAAACATCCATTTCTGCTTTATTGACTATGCCAAAGCCTTTGACTGTGTGGATCACCACAAACTGTGGAAAATTCTGAAAAACTACCTGACCTGCCTCTTGAGAAATCTGTATGCAGGTCAGGTAGCAACAGTTAGAACTGGACATGGAACAACAGACTGGTTCCAAATAGGGAAAGGAATACGTCAAGGCTGTATATTGTCACCCTGCTTATTTAATTTATATGCAGAGTACATCATGAGAAATGCTAGGCGGATGAAGCACAAGCTGGAATCAAGATTAGCAGGAGAAATATCAATCTCCTCAGGTATGCAGGTGACATCACTCTTATGGCAGAAAGTGAAGAAGAACTAAAGAGCCTCTTGATGAAAGTGAAAGAGGAGAGTGAAAAAGTTGGCTTAAAGCTCAACATTCAGAAAACTAGACCATGGCATCTGGTCCTATCACTTCATGGCAAACAGATGGGGAAACAGTGAGAGATATTATTTTAGGGGGCTCCAAAATCACTGCAGATGGTGATTGCAGCCATGAAATTAAAAGGACTCTTACTCCTTGGAAGGAAAGTTATGACCAACCTAGACAGCATATTAAAAGCAGAGACATTACTTTGCCAACAAAGTTCCATCTAATCAAGGCTATAGTTTTTCCAGTAGTCATGTATGGATGTGAGAGTTGGACCATAAAGAAAGCTGAGCTCTGAAGAACTGAACTGCTTTTGAACTGTGGTGTTGGGGAAGACTCTTGAGAGTCCTTTGGACTGCAAGGAGATCCAACTAGTCTGTGCTAAAGGAAATCAGTCCTGAATATTCATTGGAAGGACTGATGTTGAAGTTGAAAGTCCAATATTTTGGCCACCTGATGAGAACTGACTCATTTGAAAAGACTCTGATGCTGGGTAAGATTAAAGGCAGGAGGAGAAGAGGATGAGATGGTTGGATGGCATCACTGACTCAATGGACATGAGTTTGGGTGAACTCCGGGAGTTGGTGATGGACAGGGAAGCCTGGCGTGCTGCAGTCCATGGGTTTGCAGAGGTGGACACGACTGCACAGCTGAACTGCACTGATGGTTACTGTGCACTTATGAAAGGGTGACATAGATCTATGTTAATATGGGTAACTGTGTTTGGTTCCTACAGCTGCTATAACAAAGTACTTGTTATAAACTCTGGTGGCTTAAACTGACAGATATCTATTCTCTTACAGCTCTAGAGAACAGAAATCCAAAATTAAGGTGTCAGCATGAACATGCTCTCTGAAGGTTCTAGGTGATGGTCCTTTCTTCACTCTTCCAGGTTTCTGGTGGCTGCTGGCAATCCTCGATATTCCTTGACTCACAGATACATCATTCCAATCTTTGCCTCCATGATCCCTGGGTCAGGAAGATCCCCTGGAGAAGGAAATGGCAACCCACTACAATATTCTTGACTGGAGAATCCCATGGACAGAGGAGCCTGGTGGGCTACAGTCCATGGGGTCGCAAAGAGTCGGACACGACTGAGCGACTTCACCTCACCTCACCTCACCTCACATGGCATACTCCCCTCTGTGGCTGTGTGTCTCAGTCCAAATTTCTCTCCTTTTAAGGACTTCAGTCCAGAGAAGACAATGGCACCTCACTCTAGTACTCTTGCCTGGAAAATCCCATGGACAGAGGAGCCTGGTGGGCTGCAGTCCATGGGGTCGCTAGAGTCAGACACGACTGAGCGACTTCACTTTCACTTTTCACTTTCATGCATTGGAGAAGGAAATGGCAACCCATTCCAGTGTTCTTGACTGGAGAATCCCAGGGACGGGGGAGCCTGGTGGGCTGCCGTCTATGGCGTCGCACAGAGTCAGACACGACTGAAGCAACTTAGCAGCAGCAGCAGAAGCAAGGACTTCAGTCATTAGATCAGTCATTAGCTTCAACTACCCTGAGGCCTACCATGTCGTGAGGAAGCTCAAGCCACACAGAAAAGTCATATGCAGGTATTCTCACATACAATCACAACAGAGTTAACTCTGTGAGTATAAAAAGAAGCTTCCAGGTATTTCTAGATCCCAGATATTCCAGTTATCCCTAGCCATTTGAGTTTTCCTAGCTGATGTTCTAGACTTCATGGAGCAGAGGAAAACTATCCCAGCTCTGTCCTCTCTGAACTCCTTACCTAAAGAATTCATGAGCTGTAATAAATGGTTGCTCTTTTATACCTCTAAGTTTTAGGTTGGTTTTCTGTGGCAATACATTGGATGGTTTACAAAACATCGTGAATAATACAGTCACGTTTTTTTTAAAGTATATATGGATGTGCATGCATAGGAAAAACTTAGAAATTTTGACCCCAAAATTCTTAACCAGATTATTTGAGGGTGGAGGTGGGGGGTACCCTCTTCTTTACATCTTTCAATATTTTCTGAAGTTTTTACAATGAATTCATATTATATAGACAATCAGGGAAAAATAAGACAATTTTCATTTAGAAAAAGTACTACTTAACTCTGGGGTTTTCAGCCACAAGTAATGAAGGACAACTGATGATGGTTGAGGCCTCTCTGCACTCTAACCATTATCAACACCCAAATCATTCTGGAATCAAAGTTTATTTTAGCTAAGTCATCTGGGACTCACACTAAGTCTAGCCTCTTCAGAGCTGTGTTATATAGAAGAAGCAGAAACTATAAAAGAGGTTGGAGCAGTTTCTTGGGCACTGTCCTTCAGACCCAAAGCCCTCTCTCCTTTGGGAATGAGGAGGGCGATGGTTGTACAGCAGTCTGGGGAGGGAGAAGGTGGACAGGCAAACAACAGATGTGAGAGTGTATATTGAGGGCCGAGATGATGGAGGCCAGGTGATGTGGCAGGGAAAGGCACAGCTTCTGCTTCTCCAAGGCCTGACATAGGGATGCCCACAGCTGCCACAGAACTGGGCTTGTGTACTGTTGTTATTTCTTTTTCTGAAAAAAAAAAAAAAAAATTCTGTGGCTGCACTGGATCTTGAGTGCAGCATGCAGGGTCTTTAGTTATGGTGCGCCCAACTCCTCAGTGCGGCATGTGGGGCCTAGTTCCTCGAGCAGGGGTTGAACCTGGGCCCCTGCACTGGGAGCTCAGGGCGCCAGCTACTGGACCACCAGAGACGTCCCCTGCTGCCATTATCTCTACCACCACTAACAAAATTTCTAACATAAAGTGTGTCACTGGAGCACATCCTTCTTCTCCAGAGATGTAGCACTTAAAGGTTAACAACACGTCCTGCCAAGAGCACAGACACAAATCTTGGCGTGACAAATGAGGCCTTGGCCCTCTTGAATGGTCACACTTTGGAGACTGAGGGAAAGCGGAGAGAAACAAAAGGCCACAATTAAAAAGCACAGTCCTTGTGACTTCCACAGAAAAAAAAAATAGTGTCAGGACAGAGCCAAGGGTGAATTAAGTATTATATGCAAGGTTTCTAAGGAAACTTTAAAAGCAAATAGTACATTAGGAGGCAGACACTCATTACACACAGGAGAAGTTCCCAAACCCAGCGACCAACATTCCCTTCCAGCAGCAATTCCCCACAAACACAGAACATTCCACGCAGAGACCCCAGGCACAACTGGCACACCAGCAGCCTCCACAGGGGCGGAGGGAGCCCCAGGAGACCAGGCAAGAAGTGGACGCCAAGGTACTTTGAGCTGCTGGGCCAACATGAGATACTTCCTGAGTATCCTCTGGGGTGCCATAACTCTCTTTACAGCCAATAGCCACTTCTGCTAGGTCTGTGATCTTGTCTGTACCACTTGCTCGTTAGCAGATACTCTGGTGGTTTAGAGTGAACTACTTAAGCAGCTCTGGTTTCTATAAAGAGAGTAAGATGTGCAGTGGAAAGCAAGGCACATCCTTCCAGTGCCTTCCTTTGTCCTTCCCATCACATGGCCCTGATGTTTTTGTAAGCACAAAATGAACCATCTTTAACTCCCAGCCAAGGCAGTTTAGGGCTGGGGAAAGTCCCCAGTCTGCCTACTCTAAAATGCACATGACACCTTCTGGCTGTTTCTGGTCTCCCTGCTGATTTGCCTGCACTGTAAAAACAGCTCCAACAGATCTTTCACACCCCGCCCGTCCTCAGCCTGTC
The DNA here is from genome assembly GCA_917880005.1 of Nanger dama. NCBI lineage: Eukaryota > Metazoa > Chordata > Mammalia > Artiodactyla > Bovidae > Nanger > Nanger dama. The sequence continues at coordinate 15,065,042 of CAKJTW010000040.1, read as the reverse complement.
CTGGGTCAGAAAAACCTCACTCTAATTCTTTCCCAGTGACTTTTGTCCTCACACACAATTCATGAGGGCCACAGCATAGTATCAACTCTCCCCACCACATGTGCGTGCGTGCACACACACACACGCATCCATACTTCTGCTTAAAGGCTAAGTCACCTTTGTTCCCAAATCAGCAAAATTTGATTGTACTTGCACAAGTTTGACAAATCTAAAGAAAGAATGTGAGGTGGACAGTATTTTGTAAAATCCTAAAAGAGAAGAAAACTAAAGCAGCAAAATTATTCCCTTCCTCAAGATTATAAAAAGAAATTCCAGTAAATGTCCACCTTAAATGTTTATGGTTTATGTTTTGTAAAGAAAGGACTTCCCTGGTGGCTCAGACGTTAAGGAGTCTGCCTGTAACATGGGAGACCCCAGTTCAATCCCTGGGTCGGGAAGATCCCCTGGAGAAGGAAATGGCAACCCACTCCAGTACTCTTGCCTGGAAAATCCAATGGATGGAGGAGTCTGGCAGGCTACAGTCCATGGGGTTGCAAAGAGTTGGACACGACTTGAGTGACTTCACTTTGTAAAGAAATCTGATATATATGAATTTATTATCTTGTAAGAATTATAATTTGTTTTCTGGGGACTTCCCTGGTCGTGCAGTGGTTAAGACTTCATGCTTCCGCTGCAGGGGGCATGGATTCAATCGCTTGTCAGGGAACTAAGATCCCATATCCCCGTGCTGCAATGCAAAAACATATATATATATATATATATATATAATTTATTTTTAAACAAGAAGCAAATTGGTCCTCGTTTATTTATGAATAATGATATCTTTTCTGCAATGATTTGAGGGCCTTATTTTGCATCTACTCGTTTCCATTAAAATTAAAATCTATTTCTAGACATCATATTCTGTTCCTTTGATCTATTTAGTCCTGCCTTCATGTCATACTATGGTAATTATTATAACTTTATAATAAGGCTCAATATCTAGAAGGCAAAAAATTTCTTTTGTACTCTTCTTCTCTAGAATAGCACACTTAAATTACTAGATTAAGTTTAGCATCATTTTAATAATTTCCTTCCAAAATTTACTGGAGTTTTGATTGTGTTTATTTAAATGTGGAGACTAGAGGCAAGTTTTATGATTTTTAAGACTATACTTTCTAAAAATTCTATCTCTCCATTTATTCATTATAATCTTTAATATTCTCATAAAATTTCATAGCTTATTTTTATGTGTTTAATGTTTTTTCCTATATGTTCAGTTTTTGCCACTATTGTGAATGATATTTTTCTCTGTGTTTTATAAATGATTATTATTTGAATATAAGGAAGCTGGGTTGAATTTCTTTGATATTAATAATAGATAGCTTCCATTAAAATTACTACATTCTAAACCATAATTGGGGAATGTTACAGAGAGTTTCAGAAAGAGATTATTACATAATGGTGACAGAATAATTCTTTATGAAAATATGAATTCATAGTAGAGAAATCTTTTTATTTAACATTTTTATATATTATACCATAAATTTCTCTGTAGCTTGAAACAGCTACTGTTTTCTCATTACATAATACACCATTTATTTTCATAGCATAAATACAGCACTAAGATCTAATGATGGAGTTGCATATGTCTCTTCAGAGATTGAATTTCCTTCAATATGCCTTTTCACCTACAAAAAATGGAATCCTAATGCACTCATTGAGAAGGCAATGGCACCCCACTCTAGTACTCTTGCCTGGAAAAATCCCATGAATGGAGCCGCAGTCCATGGGGTTGCTAAGAGTCGGACATAACTGAGCAAGTTCACACTCACTTTTCACTTTTATGCATTGGAGAAGGAAATGGCAACCCACTCCAGTGTTCTTGCCTGGAGAATCCCAGGGACGGGGGAGCCTGGTAGGCTGCCGTCTGTGGGGTCACACAGAGTCGGACACGACTGAAGCGACTTAGCAGCAGCAGCAATGCACTCATGCTTGTAAGTAAGAGATGACAGGGTCTCTATATGGTCCATCATTCACTGAAATAAATCTTTTTCATTAAAAAAATGTATTTATTTTGGCTGCATCAGGTCTTAGTTGTGGCAGGTCCCCAGCTAGGAACTGAACCTGTGTCTCTTGCATTGCAAGGTGGCTTCTTAACCACTGGACCACTAGGAAAGTCCCCAAATAAATCTTAATTGTGGTTATTTTAGAACATGTAGTAACTTCTAGATAAGAGATATTATATTATAGATCAGAGATATATATTATAATATCTATTTACTCACACCAATCCTAATTCAAAATCTATGAGGTGATCAGAAGAATGTGCACAGTATATCACCATGTATATAAAAAGGAGAGTCAGTCTATGTGAATGCTTATATATGTACAGAACATCTCTACAATGATATATAAGAAATTGGCATCAATGGTAGCCTCTGGAGGATACAGGTAAGCAGGAGACTTATTTTGTGTATTCTTGTCTACCTTTTGAATTTTCCATGACATGCAGGTATTGTGTTTATTAATCTTCTATGCCAGATAGTAATATTCCAGGCTAGCAGCACTGTGATGAGAATGAGATGGGAATTTTTAAAACTTTCCAATGGGATATAAGTTGGTACAATTATATTTGAAATGTCAGAAGCCTTTAAAATTTTCCTTTATCCACATCTCAGCTTTTGCTGCTGGATGGACTCCTCAGAGAAGAATTACTGCTTGTGGTAGGCAGAATCATGGTTCTCCCAAACGATTCCCCACATCCTGATTCCTGCAACTTGTGAATATGTTATGCTATATGGCAGGGAAGAATCAGGATGCAGGTGGGACTGAGGGAGCTAAGCAGATGACTTTGAGATGGAGAGATGACAATAGATTACCTACATAGACACAATGTAATCACTAGGGTTATATAAGCAAAAGAAGGGGACAGGAGAGTCAGTGTCAGAGTGATGCATCATGAGAAGGATTCAACCAGCCATTGTCTTTGAAGATGGAAGGATCCAGGAGCCAAGGAATGTGGGCAGCCTGAGGAAAAGGCAAGGAAGTGACTCTTCCCCTAGAACCTCCAGAATGAATGCAGTCCTGCCCAACACCTGGAACTCAGCCCAGTAAGATTAATTTTGGACTTCTGGCTTCCCAAACGTCATGTTGTTTTAAGCCGTTAAGTCTACAGTAATCTATCACAACAGCAATACGAAACTAATGCACTATGTCCAAAAAGTACTCATTTATAACAGTAAAAATCTGAAAAGAATCTAAATGCTCATTAATGAAGGAATAGAAAATAAGTGATGCTACATTTATATAAAGGAATAGCAGGGCTTCCCTGGTGGCTCAGTCCAAAAGTAAATACTTTGTTGTAAAATTTATTCAATATTTCTGAGAAAATATTAACCTGAAAAAATAACTTGTATCTGGTTTCAATTATAAAAATTGCATGTATTATAAAATGCATGTAATAGATTTGTCATTATTAGTCCAGGGTTCAGCTCTCAGAAAAGAAACTATTCAAGCTATTTCAAGCAGAAAGGGAAATATAAAGAATCAGATCCATACAAAAACTGTAGGAGAGGCTCTTAAGGGTCTCCCTGAGAGGTCAGACCAGTCCTGCCAGGGTTAGAGCTACTACTGCTTGGATCACAAAGCAGAGGGTCAGGTGGAGTCCCAGCCTGAGAGCGTTCATCCCAAAGGCAGAGGGAGAAGAGATGATCCCTTTCCTTACCAGTCCCTTCTCATAACCATCACATTCTACACAAATGATATAAAGAATGTTTAAATATCACAAACAATTGATCTGCCTATATATTTATCATATTTTTAGAAAACAGGCCAGAAACAAACAGCGAAGATTATATTGTAATTAAGAACACAGGCTCTGGAGTTAGATGGTATGCATGCATGCTAAGTCACTTCAGTTGTGTCTGACTCTTTGCGACCCTATGGACTGTATCCCTCCAGGCTCCTCCATCCATGGGATTTCCAGGCAATAATACTGGAATGGGTTGCCATTTCCTCCTCCAGGGGATCTTCCCAACCCAGGTATAAAGCTGTGTCCCTTGAGTTAGATGACCTGGATTTAAACCCCCTCTGGAGAGTTACCTCACTCTTGGTGCCTGAGCACCTTTGTCAGGAAAGGGCTCTTAGGATGGAATGAGCTCATGGAGGCCAAGCACTTAGCAGGGAGTTCCATGGGTAAAGGAAAACTGCTCAATTAATGGGAGCAATTGTTTTTATAATACTTCCTTATACTTAATAGGTATTACTTATCATGTATTAATTTTATCATCAGAAAAACAAAAACCTCATTTCAGAAAAATCCAAGCTGAATGCTAAGCTTCCCCTAAATAATCATGGTCTGATGAAAAAATATATATATAAATTTTTAAAACTTGTTGCCTGGTATGAGATTTTGTCCTTTGTATATCTGCTTCCTGTTGATAAGGGGAATAATAATGACACACAAGCTCTATTTAAAAGTCAATAGTCAGAAGATCCGGAGTATTTTGCATTCTCAAGACCATGAATTCAACAAATGACATTCTCCATATGTGTTTCATAAAAGTACCCTATTTCAGCATTTGACAATGAATGAAGTTAAGTTTTGGGAGACAAAGGGAAAACTTCTGCTCATAAAAAGGGGTAAAGGAGACAACTGGCTTAGTGATTTACTAGCTTGACTTTTTATCATAGAGCCATCTTAACATGGACATTGATAACTGATAAAATGTAAACTTTTCAGAGCTCACCTCTTGGGAGTAGCTACTCAAAATCCAGCCGGTATCCTAACAAAGAGCACAAATTCAGACATCGCTCTCTCTCCTTCCGGGATCGGGATCCTGAAGGTTTACATTTCACATAGATTTGTCAGTCAGTGCCAAGCCTCCCTTTGGGATCAGCAGCTCCACCTTCACTTGCCAAAATGAGAATACGAGTCCAGTGCCTTTCCCATTACCTCACACTGCATAGGGCACCATCCAAGAACCACATGGGGGTGATTTAGTTTAAACAGCCGTCTTTTAAAATTAATTTTAAAACCTCCATGCTTTTACTCCTTTCCAATCTTCAGCAAGTTTTGGGGTCAGAAAGACATTCATTAGTACATGAGTAGTAGGTAATCCAGGACTCCCACTGAATTTCAGCATGACATTTTATGTTGTTCTTTGTCTATATCAAACAACTTTATGGTCCCCAGAGATGGAAAAAGCATCCAAGTACATGACCTTTAAGGGACCTAAGTATAAACTCCAATAGGAAGTGGTTTTACTTTTATTCCTAAATTCCATTACACATAAGTAAAGGAAGTAAGGCTAATAATTTAGTCAGCATTCGAGATAAGGACCAAGCAGGAAATAACTTTTTATGTGATGTCATCCAGGGCCCACGTCAGAAGAGGAACAGGAGGGGCAAGCCCTTCATCCATTACAGATCTTTCCCAGCCCTCTCTGGATGAAAGAATGATATGGGCAGAGGCATTTCTAATTATATATATATTATATATATACTATTATTATTATACTGCTCTGTGTGACCATGATGTAGACATTACTCTAGTATTGAAAGAATGAAAGGAGGGAAGAAGGGAAGAAAGAAAAGGAATTAACATCCTATTACTTAGTAAGATAAACCTTAGCTGGGGAAGCCAATGAATGTTTCTAGGAATTTTATATTTCAGCTAAGTAAGTGTGTTTCCTTGTGTCCCTTTTAATATGACCATGTCTACCATGTCCTCGGACAACAGGAGATCAAACCAGTGAATCCTAAGCGAAGTTAACCTTGAATATTCATCGGAAGGACTGATGAAGCTGAAGCTCCAACATTTTGGCCACCTGACGCAAAGAGTTGACTCATCAGAAAAGACCCTGATGCTGGGAAAGATTAAGGGCAAGAGGAAGGGCAGGAGGAGAGGGGGGTGACAGACGATGAGATGGCTGCATGGCATCACTGACTCAATAAACATGAGTTTGAGCAAACTCTGGGAGACAGTGAAGAACAGGGAAGCCTGCTGTGCTGCAATCCATGGGGTCACAAAGAATCGGACACAACTTAGTGACTGAACAACAACAACAACTTTAGAGAATATTTGGGGTAGTGTTCTCAGTGTAAATCACTTTTATCTCACTCATGCACCTTTAGTGATTAGGCATGAGGACACAGGAGAAAGAGAAATCCAGTTCAAATCCCAGTTTGTGTGACTCTGGGCAAGTTACTCAAGTTTTTTCACCTACAAAACAGATCAAATAATACCTACCACAGAGGACTGTTGGGAGGATTAAACAAAATGATGCATGGAATTGCCCAGCACAGTTGGCACTTAATAAATGTTTGCAGTAACTTCCTCCTGTGACTGCTTAATAGATAATCATCTCTTAGATTTTTAAAAATCACAGGTAAAACACATAAAATTTACCATCTCAATAATTTTTGACTGTACAGTTTAGTAGTATTTAGTATATTTCCTTGTTCTACCACTGATCTCCAGAAATCCTTTCATCTAATAGCAAAATTGAAACTCTCTACCCATCACACAACAAGTCCCATCTTCCCCTCTCCTCAGCCCTGGCAACCACGAATCTAATTTCCATGTCTATGAATCTGACTACTCTAGGTACCTTTTGTAAGTGGAATTTGTTTTTTGTGACTGGCTTATTTCAGATAATCAAATTTTTAGATTACTCTTTGAGACTTAAATTTTTATACTCAGAGAAAAGTTTGGCCACTACATTTTATATTGATATATTGCTCATTTATCTATTTAGCCAAAAATCATAAAGTTTTCCCAAATAAAGGTGATCTATTATAATGTTAGATAATATAAATTTCAGTGGATGAATTTTACACAAGTACAGTCCATCCTCAAATCATCTGCCATGTACTGGCACTTCTGTCTTATCCCTTTCACTGCTTTGGAAATTCTTGGAGGTCAGGCAGTGCCTGGTGTGCCTTAAGAATATATTAAATACTAATGGACTAATTAATAAATTAATAAACTAGTGGATTCGGATTCTAGTTTATGAATTGCTAGCAAGAAAATGTTCAACACAGGGTATTTTCCTTCTCATTGATTCTGTGCCATAGCTTTAGTCATCAACTGACGGTAGAGAATGCAAAATTATTTAAATATTAACCTAAGCAAAACACAGTTTCAAAGATTAAGTAGATGAAAAAACACTTGCATTAGACCTTCAAAATGCAAACTCAATCAAGTTTTGGATCACAAACACTTTTGTGTCTCATCAGCTTCTTAATGTCAATGTACATGTCAGATTTCCTCAGTTTTCAAATTCTGGAGTATTAATTGACTTTTAAGAGTAAGATTGGCAAATGTTTAAACATTAAAGATTCAGAACTTGGGAATTCCCAGTCTAGTGGTTAGGACTCAGGGATTTCACTGCCAAGGGCCTGCATTCAGTCCCTGGTTTGAGAACTAAGATCCTACAAGCAAAAAAAAAGAAATAATTCAAGAAAAATTTTGTGTGTCTCCCACCAATCCCCAACCCTGCAAGTTCATTTCTAGTTAATTTATTCAACAAAGACAGTCATATAAATGTTCAAAGATGTGGTTATGTTAAGCTAAATAATGGTCACCCAAAGATGCCTAGCAATTTAATCCCTAGAACCTGAATACCTATGAGTATGCTGTGTTCATGGCAGGAGGTAATAAAGGCTGCAGTTGCTAATCATCTGACCTTAATATAAGATGCTCCTGGATGAGACCAGGTGGGCCCAATGAAATCCCAAGGGTTATTTAACTGTGGATAAGGAGTGGGTGGCAGAAGAGTCAGTGTAGGAGTGATTCAGTGCTGGTATGGGAAAGACTCATTCAATGTCTGCTGGTTTTGAAGATGGAAGAAAGCCAGGAGGCAAGGAAGGCAGTGATATTCAGAAACTCGAAAAGGCAAGAAAAGGATTCTCCCTTGAGTAGCCATAGAAAAAATGCAGCCCTGCCAATACTTTAATTTTAGCTCAATGAAATCTATTTTTGTTTCCTAACCTCCAGAACTGTAAGATAATATATTTATTTATTACCTCAACTCCTTAGTTGTAGCATGCAGGATCTAGTTCCCCAACCAGGAATCAGACCTGGGCGCTCTGCATTGCAGGGTGTGTATGCTACCCACTGGACCACCAGGGAAGTTCCAATATTTTTGTTTTAAGCTACCAAGTGTGTGATAATTTGTTACAGCAACAATAGGAAATTAATACAGTGAATAAAAAAGCTCACTGCAGCATCATTTGTGACCAAAAAAAAAAATTGTAAGCAAATTTAAAGTGAGTAAAGTGAAGTGAAGTCACTCAGTCGTGTCCAACTCTTTGTGACCCCATGGGTAGCCTACCACGCTTCTCCGTCCATGGGATTCTCCAGACAAGAATACTGGAGTGGGCTGCCATTTCCTTTTCCAGGGGATCTTCCCGACCCAGGGATAGAACTTGGGAATCCCACATTGCAGGCAGATGCTTTAACCTCTGAGCCACCAGGGAAGCCTAAGCAAATTTAACACCCATTAATAAAAGCCTGACAAAATACTGCATTGTTACCATGGATGTTGAGGATGTTAGGCTTTCACCAAAGAGCAAGCTGCTCCCCAGGAGGTACTCTCTCTTTCTGATTTTGGCAGGGGCTTGCCCATCAATTTAAAATAGAAAAGAGGGGGCTGCCCTGGTGGTCCAGTGGTTATGAATCCACCTCCCAATGCAGGGGACACAGGTTCAATCCCTGGGCCAGTAAGATTCTACATGTTGCAGGGCAACCAAGCCCATATGCCTAGAGCCTGTGCTCCACAATAAGAGAAGCCGCCCTAATGAGAAACCCACGCACTGCCACTGGTGAGTAGCCCCAGCTCACTGCAACTAGAGAAAGTCTGAGTACAGCAACGAAGAGCCAATGTAACCAAAAATGAATTAAAAAATTTTAAATAGAACAGAGGTTCCAGAATATAGCAAAGAGATTCCCGTTAATCGTAAATGCATAACAAATAGAACACACAACACTGAGATTAGAGTACTCTGGGTTCACCCAGTCTTATTTCCTTCTTATAATTGACCTGTAAATACACCAAGCACTTGTTAAACACTGGAAAATACAGAGAAAAGCTGGCTGACTAGAGGAGGAAGAGAAGAAGCAAAAGGATATCATTCAGTGCAAGACATGGCAAAGCAGAGGGAAGACTGGGTACCTTGGGGGCACAGGAGGTTCTCATGGAGGAAGTCAGGGTGGGAAGGCAGGACAGGGACAGTTGCCAGGAAGAGGCAATGCCTGAATCCAGTCTCACAGGAGGAGTGAGATTCAGCCAGACAAAGAAGACTTGAAAGCCCGTCCCAGTAGAGGAAACAGCTTACAAAAGGCTCGTTGGTGTGAGGTCCACTGTGGGTGTGTGACCCAGGTGGCATTTGAAAAAACCAGTCAACTTTAAAACCCTACACAAGGACTTTCACATAATTAGCTTTATTACATTCTCTGAACCTCAGTTTCCCCACCTTCATGACAGAATCATAAAAATCTTCCTTTCAAGAGAGAATTATTAACGGATCTGCACAGTCTTAGGTGGGAAAAGGAAGATCTGGCTCCCAGAATTCCCTGCCCGGCACTCTGCTCTGCAGGCCGAAGCCACTCCTAATTCCCTAAAGCCCTGATGAATTAAAGAAGGAAAAAGATTTTATGGTATAGTCTATATTTAACAGATCATTCATTTTAACACATAAAAAACACAATGAAATAACGTTATGTATTAATTCACAGTTCATGACAGACCATGTGTTCTGGGAATAAAACAGATTTGAAATTTATATAATGAACATTTTCTTCTTTCAATCCCTTCCCTGTATCTGACTCTCTGTAAGGCCTCACGTAGAGGGTACATTTGAGAGCCTAGTGAATAAGATGCTGCAACAGCCTGCCGGTGCCAGGCCCTGTTTATGTTGACTGGAAGAAAGAAAGCCAAGTTGTGCTTCAGAATCATCTGGGAGCTTTTAAAACAGGCTGAAGCCTGCGCTCCACTTTCTAGATTCTGATTCAATCGGTCTAGAGTGAGGTCCACACATTATATATATATATATATTTTTAAAGCTCTTCAAGTGATGCCAATGTAAAGCCAGGGTCAAAAATACCATAAATGAAAGTAGGAGAGACTGAGGCAGGAACCCCTTAACGTTTTATCAATTCATTTGTGATATTCAAAGAAAATGGTAAAAAAAAAAAAAAAAAAAAACACTAAAACAAAACACAGATGAACAAACGGGAGCCAAAGGAAGTTTCAATAAAAAGTTCTCACTAAGGACAGACAATGGTACCACCAGGGCACCCTGGGTGCCCAGTGGGTGTTGGTCATGGTGCAGGCCCGACCATGAACAGCAACACATCTTCATGTATTTGCAGATGCATAGTGAGAAGGACTGTGAACAGTCTGTTAAAGTTGTCAATTCAGTTTGCAAATATCATGTGGCAACATCCTGACTAAGCAATTGGGAGGTCCCCAGGGTGGATGGGGAGGCAAGCACTGGGCCCTCAACCCCTATGCTGGAGATCCCAGCACTGGTCAGAGGTTAGCTTCCATGGCAACCAGGCAGACCTCACTGTGCCAAGAGAGACAAGATGCTCAGGCTGTGGCCAGGATGGTCAATCTACTGCTGAAACACAGATGCGTGCATACAGAACCATGGAAGTTAATATCCTGTGTCAGAGCTCAAGTCAGGCTCTTACACCTAGGGACAGTGATGAAGGGGCCCTAGGGACTTCCATAGGGTAGTCTCTGAGAGCTTAGTTACAAAATCAGTACTTAATAGGAAGAGTCTTGCTAAGGAGAGATGAATAGCTCTTGAATCAGAGCAAGACGGACTGTGAAATTACAGAGTAAGAAGTTATCTAATTGGAAGGAGTGGTTGTCAGCCATGGAGCCACAGAAAACCATGCTTCATAAGCTCCATAGTGGGGACACAGCACCCTGGTCAGGGGTCTCCAGCCAACCATCCTCATCTCCCACTGCCTCCATTTAGTGTGGCCTCCATTGTGTCTGGACTAACACAAAACCTCCCAACTCGTCTCCCTGCTTCTGCTTTTGCTGCTCCAAGCAAGCAGCTAAAGTCACCCTGTCAAAATATGAGGCAGGTCATGCTCTTTTCCCTCAAACCTTTCATTGGCTCCCATCTCAGAGGAAAAGCCAAAGTCCTTACAACAGCCTATATGGCCACCTATGACCTGAATCCACACCTCTGGACTTCACCTCCTCCTACTCAGCCCTGTGTTACCTCTACCCCTCCCCCCACTTCCCACTTCCACCCCACCCTGCCTCCCTTGGTGATCAGTCATCATTTTGACAGTCAAATCCTCAAACATGCTGAGGCCTTTGCATTTGCTGTTGAATTTTTGGAATGTTCTTCTCCTGGGTGTCCACTGGGCTCACTCTCAAGTCCTTCAGTTCTTCAAGTTGGGAGGCCTGTCCTGACCTCTTTATTTAAAATAACAAATTATCCCACCTCTCTCTGCTTATCCCCACCCCTACCCCAGTTTATTTTTCTCCATGCCACTTATCATCATCTAAATATACCGTATTTCACTAATACATTTCATTATTATGTCTTCCCCACGAGAATGTAAATACGCGAGGGCAGAGATTTTGGTTGGTTTTGTTAACTGCTATATTCCTAAAGCCTAGCACAATACCTAGAAAATAGGCATTAGTAAATATTTATTCAACAGCCAGGGTATCTCTACTGTGCCAATGGATTCATCAAGCTTTCCAAAGTAAGTGATGATGTTGGGTGACTACATTTTCACAGCAACCTTTGGATGAGGGTTTGGTTTCCCACAGAGTAAAGCAGGAGAGGATATGTAGTCCAGTTCCAGTCAAAGTTTTCCTATTGAAGGAGTGAAAACACAGCAGGGCAGTGGTGACTTCCTCATCTTATTTAGGGCTTCAGACTCCAAACAGCTTCCATTGTAGTGAGTTCTCGGTCTTGGCCCATGAGACCCCCTGCCCCAACACTCAGGGGCCAGGAGGCCAGTTTTCCTCTTGATTCTGGAACTCAGCTTGTGCCTTTGTGTTTAGGCAAACTCTGCCAGTTGTGTTTAGGGAAAACATACAGCAGCAACCTGGCGTTTGTGGATTTGACAGTCAAAACGACGGCTCATCACTGCTTTGGGCTGACTGTACTGCCATTCCCCAGCCCCTCCTCCTGCGGCCATAGGCTCCTTCCTCCTGGAACCAGAACACAGGTCTGTCTTTCTGGAACACGGCCCTCACAAGAAGGCTAACCACTTGTGCTGGTAGTGTGAATGCAGAGGGCTAAGATTTTTGGCCTTTCCTTTTTTCCTAAAATGCAATTTGGTGTAATTCGTGAACCGGGCGAGTCCCAGACATCCTTTGTTCTCTAAGCACAGTCCCCCGCTCCCGCACTTACTGCCTGGGCCCTTCATGCTGCCTGTTGGGCCCCCAGGAGGAGGACAGGGCAGGTCCTCCAGGGGAATATCACGCCGCCACCTCCTAGGCTCAAACACTAGCACCTCTGTTCTCAAATAGGAGGACCGAGCGGTGGGGTTAGGTGATCCCGGAGTCAGGTGCGTGCGTGCTAAGTCGCCTCAGTCATGGCCGACTCTTAGCAATCTCATTGACCGTAACCCACCAGGCTCCTCTGTGCACAGGGATTCTCCAGGAAAGAATACTGGAGTGGGTTGCCATGCCCTCCTCCAGGGACTCTTCCCAACCCAGGGATTGAACCCACGTTTCCTGAGGCCTCTACGCTGCATGCAGGTTTTTTATTTCTGAGCCACTGGAAGCAGCGTTGGAATCAGGTGACCTGGGTTCAGATCCCAACTCTGCCTCTTTCTGGCTAGTGTAACCATCACAGAATGTCTAGACGCCTGTATCCTTGTTTGCAAAATGGTTTTAAGTCAGTTCTGTAGATAATGTACTTAATGGCCAGTAATAGTACTACACCTAGAGCATAACACACACTAGATGTAAGCAGCAGGAAAAAGAAATCCATCTCAGCCCAGGATCCATGTGTGCTTATTTGCTAAATGTCATCACAAAAGTGACAGGGGTTCAGGGAAGGACCAGACACAAGGGAGCATTGTGGAAGGTTTCACTCGGCAGGCAGGAAGGCAAGAGAGTAAACTGGACTACAGAAAACAAGGCTATGGTTTGGTCCTACCTCTCTTCACCGTCTGGCTTACCTAATAGCTTGGTTGGGAAAGAATCCGTCTGCAATACAGGAGACCCGGATTCGGTTCCTGGGTTGGTAAGATCCCCTGGAGAAGGAATAGGCTACCCACTCCAGTACTCTGGCCTGGAGAATTCCATGGACCCTATAGTCCATGGAGTCGCAAAGAGCCGGACATAGCTGAGCAACTTTCACCTCACTTTCACTCTTTACAGTTTACTTTACCCATCCTGGTAATAGTATACTTAGTAATGCTGTTGGATTTCAACAAGGACTATCACAATGAAGGCTAATTTGCTCACTATTGTGAGTCCATTGTCCACAGGAGACTGTTCCTTCTACATTTGGACAACCTGCTTCCAGGTCTCAGAAGTGGCTCTAACCTCCTTTGTGTGTGTGTGTGTGTGTGTGATATATATATATATATATGTATATATATATTTTTACTAGTACCTCTGTCAACTTTAAAAATTATCCTTATTTTTAAAATAGAAAATACATTCAAACTTTCAAAGATATAAAAAGTCATATAATAAAATCTCCCTCCTACCCCCATCATCCAGTTCCCAGACCCCAAAGCAAACAGTGTTACTCTTGTCACCAATTGCTTGTCTCTACTTCCAGAAATAGTCCAGGCGTGTATAACCAAATAGAATTTCCTCTTTTACTCAAAGGGTAACATATTCTTTTTGTCATGTAATTTTTCTTGAGAAAATTCTGTATTAGTATATGAAGATATTTATTTTTTTAGATGCTTGATACCTATTGTCTTAATCTTTCAGGTAACTGTGCAGTTTATCATGGGATCATCTCCCAGCATGAGTACCTAAAACGTCAATTTTTCTTTCCATGGATTCTAGAATAGAAGCCATTAAAAAGCACCACTTGTTAAGAAGGCCTCCCTCCTTCCCCCAAGGGAAGGCTTTGCTTTTTCCATAGGTATCTGGGTTCAGATAAAGGACATGGACTTGGTCTCACGTGGCTGCAGCCTTGTACTGAGTATGCAGCTAGCACCTCACTACTCCAGGTGACTCAAAATCAGTTCACAAACAGAAGCCAGGACATAAGTGATCAAAACTACAGACTCTGAACATCAACAGATACACTGAAACACTGAAGAATTTAAGCTGAAACTAATTTGCTAGATACTAAATCATACTCCAACTTTTAAAAACATTTTTCTCCCCAAGTAAACCATTTTGAATTAAAAACGAAAACTCTGCATTTCCTAAAACTGTGAGGTCGAACAAAAGCTGAACTACCACGTTGTCTAACCAAACTTGGTCTATGTGGATGTCTTCTTTGATACAGGGCATGGTTGCTCCAAAGTCATTCGAAGGTGTTAAATTCAACTTCCCAGAATGAACACAATGACAGTCATTTAGAAATGTGTCTAAATGTGCATTTCATGAGGTCAGGGCTGAGACACTGAACACAAGAGCATGTTGCCCCTCTTTGTTCATCCTAGGCCTCAAGTATATAATTTTAGGGTGTGAACCCAGCAGACATCAATTAATTTGGTCAACAAAAGCAGAATTCTGAGCTGTCTTCTTCATCTTGGTAAGAGCTACAGGACAATTTTGTAAACATACTGGTATTTAAACTCTTTAAAACCAAGTAGGGAGCCTTATGGACAAGGGCTGATCACTAGAGAGCTGAGCCCCTGCCCACCCCAGCAAGAATAATTTAGAGTCTGAGAAGGAACGAATTATGCTGCTAGGCAGAATATGTAAGGATGCTGGGCTAGGATTCTGGGAACCTGGAGAGGGGTTTAGACCTGAGCCAGCGCTGGATGGGGAAGAGCTGGCCAAGACAGGTACAAGGTGACAGGTGTCTGACGGGGCCTGGGGTGTGGGTTCCTTATAGCTTATACGAGGTCCCTATAACATCTCATCCCTTCTCACATAATCACAATCTATCGTTCTTCCTCTTGCCATGCGCTGGGCTCAGGGCTCTTTATGTGTCATTCAATTCTTGCAATTTCTGTGAAGCAGTCTCTCCTATTCACAGACAGAAAACTGGCTCAGAGAAGTTAAGTGACTACCTCAAGGTCACACAGCATTTGGGAACATTGCTATCATTTACTAAGTACCTACTTCTGGAATTTTTATCACTTGCCATGGTTGTTACTTAGAGAGGGATTACTGCTGAATGGTGAAGGACTGTACATACTGGTTAATCCGCTACTCTCAATAAGTCAATAAAATCTAAACAGGCCTATCTTACAATGGAGGAAATGGAAGCTCAGAGATGGGTTGGTGAGTTGCCTGAGGTCATTCAGAGTAGGAGCTAGAATATGACCCCTGGCTCCAATGCATTCTCTTTCTCACAGATATACTGGGTCAGCCTCCCCATTATGTTGGCAGAGACGTCCAGCAACTCAGCAGTTATTGAGTCCTGAGAGCTATTTCTTGGAGTAACTGAACATTTAAACCACTAGAAAAATAAGATCTGATGCATCTGGCCACTTCAAACTTAGAAATCATTTCCACATATGCTAATGGGATGCTCAGCAAAGGAATGTCACACATCTTGTGTCTTTCTAAGTCCCTTTTAGGGTAGCTTCACAGGAAACGCTGGCTTCTGGTACAAGTTCATCCAAGGAAATGCAACTTCTTCAATGGCTCAGCGTGTAAAGAATCTGCCTGCAATGCAAGAGACCAGGTTTGATTCCCGGATTGAGAAGATTCCCTGGAGAAGGAAATTGCAACCCACTCCAGTATTCTTGCCTGGAGAATCCTGTGGACAGAGGAGCCTGGCAGGCTACAGTCCAAAGAGGCACAAC
The DNA here is from genome assembly GCA_917880005.1 of Nanger dama. Taxonomy (NCBI): domain Eukaryota; kingdom Metazoa; phylum Chordata; class Mammalia; order Artiodactyla; family Bovidae; genus Nanger; species Nanger dama. The sequence goes on along the minus strand of CAKJTW010000040.1, from coordinate 15,049,117 downwards.
GAGTTGGATGTGGCTGAGTGACTAAACATGACTTAATAAAACAAGCCACCTTTGGAAGCTCCTTCTCTGCCACAGGAATAATGGGATTGGGGAAATCAAGACCAAGTAGGAGGAACTCTTGATCGCTAGAAAGGCTTTAGCTATGACTCAGTCCTAGATTAACTGCCCACAAAGTCAGAGGCCTGGGGTAGAGGCAAATCCCCGAGTTGGGTTTTTCCAGGGGCCTGGCCCCAGACTCCTAGCATAGCACCCTTCTATACTCTGCCTAGAAGTTTCCTGCACTACTCCTCAGATTCATCAGAACTTACCATGTGGAAAATCGTTTGTTGCTTCCACCTGTGACCAAGGGGCACTTGTCATGGCTAATTCTGATCCTGACCAAGAGGAATTAAATGCTGAATTTCACATTAGTTCCTGTGGCTTCCTTACTTCTTTCAAATGCCCTTTAAGAGACCTTCTCCTTCTCATGTCCTACCCCTCAATCTTGGGCCACAGATGACATCTCCAGCTTGGGTCAGGTTTCCACCACTGGCCTAAGGAAATCTGTGAACTGCAAGATAGCTTGGCCATTTTAGATGTATAAGAAGAGGCTGATAAAGCCAAGCCACAGGAAAATGAATAAATAAAACTGACCCATAAAGATAAGAACCTGACAGATTACAAAGCCCCACATGGATAGCAAGCTTAGTTCTAGATGGGAATTTGGCCCTGTGTGGGATTTCCAGGCCCCTGTATCCATTGCGACCCTTCACATTTCGGATTAGGCTAGTTGGAGCTGGCTTGCCTCTGGCAACCAATAGCGACAATTCCCAACAAAGAAAACACGGAACTACTTAAGCACCTACTATGTGTCAGGTGCTAGACACACAGTAGCTACTATTTCAAAACACCTCGCTCACAATTTATTGTTATAAGCTCAATAGTTACTGAAGTTACTAACACAAGCAGATATTCAGTGGGACTTCCAAATGGTTTACGGATTTAAATTAATCAAACAGTACAGAATTTCATGAACGATTTATATGGCAACTGCACATGGAAGCTTTAGACAGTGAATTCAGTCTTCTAGTTTTCTGTTTAAGTCTTTTACGTTAAATAAATGCCTCCTTGATTACTGGAGAAAAAAATAATTATAATATTCTATTGAAGCTGATAAATAAAGCAACCTTTGTTTATTTTATAAAAGATAAACATGGCTGATCTGCACTAATCATAATATTGTGAAGGAAATAAAACAATATTCAATATTTTTAGTCTACAAACAAATAATACCCTGTTTTACTTATTCTGTCAGCCAAAGATAAAGTTAGAAATGAGAATATTGGATAATGCCTATGGATTTAAAAGTATCGACCATGGTATTCAATTCTGAAGAAATAAAAGCATAAATGTTTGAAAAACAGGCTTGGTAAATTAATAGAAAAAAATGAACTTAGGAAAGAATGACATTTAAAGGTTTATATATAAACTTTACATGCTTCATTTGAGAGACCAAAACACTTTTCAAGTCCTTAATGATAAGAACAGCAGCAAAATTCAAGACAATTAAAAACTGGCATTTAAGAAACTGCTGTGTTGTTATGAATAAATGTAAGACAAAAGTACTAGTGAAGTACAAGAAAATCCCAGTTACAACTCCATTCAAGCCAATGAATACTGGCTTTCCATTTCATTTTCCAACGTGTTCCCCTATTCCGGGTTTGAAATATACCTTCAGATAAGAGAGTCTAGAAGAGTAACAGAGTTCCAGGGCATAGCTGCAGAACCAGTCTTGCTGCATTATAGTTACAGCACACGAACAACTACAACTGTTTCTAATTAAAATAGCAAAGCCAGGCTCAAGTGCACACCCTGTTCTAAATACACATTTGAATCACAAATGATGAATTATAGAAAAAAAGACAAATAATGGCATGAAGGGCATGATAGTTTATTTTTAAAAAATTGTACCACACTGATCATAATGACCAGATACACATTACGATGGCTTTTCTCTTGGGTATTAACATCGCAGTATTTTTGTATACTGAAATGTTTCAATAGGACCAAGAACGTTAGAGAGATAAAGATCTTAGATGAAAATGAACACTAATGATTCTGGTGTCCTACCCTTAGAATTAATTTAAACCCCTTATGAATCAGTGGCATTATCATGTTATGTAGCTCTGAAGAATGAAAGTTCTCTTCTAAATAGGCAGCATGAACCTATACCTTCTTGCTCTTTAATCTTTAGCTCTTACAATTTGAACTATGTCCACCCTGGCCAAAGCACAATCATACAAGACACCTCAGATAATTTCCATGCTACCATTGCACAAGTTTAGTGATTTTTACTTTAACAAAGAAAAATCAAACCACTGTCAAAAAAGGAGGCAAATAAAAATGATTTTCCAATCATTTGAAAAGCATAGTGCTTATTTGTCCAATACAGACTCAAACTTAAATTAAATGCTATCATTATCATCTCTAAACTTCTGCAATAAAATTAACATATATATATATATATATATATGGGTTTCATTTACAGAACTGTATCTTGCAATCAACAGAAGAAAGTTATTTTTTTAGAGAACAATATATTTGGTTACAGTTCCGCATGTTGGTAGTAGAGACAAAGCCACATGATGTTAAATCTGGCTCTAAGTTACCTAAGGTATAAAGTTTTGCTCAAATCTGATCTTAAAAATTCAACCCATGTGAGATTACTTTATAGAGTAAATGTGCTATTGAGAAATCATTTCAATAACCTTCACTTTGTATGACTATATGCAAATTGACCCTTTTCTTTTAATCAATGTGACTCACCAACATTTCAAACTGACCTCTTTACTTCTATGTTACCACTTGAATACCCAGGGATTTCTGAGGCAGTATAAGTTTGACTTCATTAAAAACAGTAGACACTTTAACCTTTCAGTGACAGTTTTAAAATCTGTAAACTCAAGAATCACATTATTGAGCTCAGCAACTATAAAAACATTGAGGTTCTGGTATTTCAAACCAAAATCTCTTTGTGCTTTTTAGATTAAGCTGCTTTTGAATATTTTTGGTATTTATCAGCCATTTGTATTTCCCTTATAGTAATAAAAGAATATACTTAAAGTAATTTTTAAGGTTAAATGTCCTGGGGGCTTATCAATACTTTTAAAAAAAATTACTTTTTCCATCAGCATTTGGAATAGTAGAAATTATTTCTGGTCCCTCAATAGATCAACCAACATTACTTTTCATCACGTATAACACTGAATTTTATAGACATCCCTGAAAAGTTTTTGATTAAGTAAACAAGTGAATCACAGTGGAGTCTCAATCAGTTAACAGTGTAGATCCATTAAAACACACACACACACACACACACACACACACACACACACACACACACACACTGAATATTAAAAGAAAAATTTCAAGCTAAAAAAGGAAAAAAGAAAAGAAAACTCTCGTTAAGAATTAAAACCGAGTGTGTATTGTCACTGATTCTGTGCTCGTGTCCCCAACAGATTAGACCCCTTCTCCGGGTTGTAAGACATGTTCGATTAAATCTCCACGTCAAGTTTCCAGGATGCTTGAGTGAAGACACCAGGCTACTGCAGCACTAAGGGAGCAGAGTGGCACCATTTCTTCCCTAACAGACACCCTATCTGAAGGGGAACATGAGGCTCCCTCATGCGCTCGCCAGCATCTATCAGGGGACAAAACTCGCTGGGCAAACTGGCGATAGCTGAGCCTCCCACCCTGCCCCCAGTGCCAACAGGAGGTTCCCAGCAGTTCGTCATTATGTGCACTGGCCTTTCCCTCTTTCTATCAGAAAAGTTCTGGTTGCTTTAAAAGGGGGTAGGGGGGTGGAGAAATGAAAACCCAAGAGTCTAAAGGCACAAAGTCGCATAGCTGCTCTAGTTGGAGATTGTAAACAGAGAATAGGCTGAATTTAGGTAATCCCAATCTATGAGAGTAAAAAGGCATCCACAGCAGGCTTTTAACCAGCCAGCTTCTTTGAGACCCTTCATGGGTTTTGAGGTCTACAAAGTATGCACTAAATACCCATACTTCAAAAAGCAATAAGGCAAATAGTATACTCATTATTCCAAAAGTTACAATGGTAGTGTAGGCATACAGAGTATAATTTAGTTACAATGTGTGGTACTGTTTCTATTATATAAACATATTAACTGCTTCTTTCCTACATAATTATATATTCAGCCCAGTTTCAGTTGAACACAAAACCATCCTTGTACCACTGCTGATAGTTGGCAATAGTTCTTTGATAGCAGTTTGTATTCTGCTGTAGAAATTATCCTTGAACTGACAAAAAAAGTCCACAATCCAACGTCCAGTCATTAAACACTATCATATTTGTGAAGAGCCTCTTCCAACTTCTGCGTCACTTTTTGGAAAAATATTATTTGTTGTTGTAAGAAATGCTGCATTTGTGATTTAAAGTCTCTTACTCGAATTTGATGGAAGTGGTGAATTTCAGCCAAAGTAGCAAAAGAAATAGTGTTACAGCGATCCTGAATGCCATCAGCCTTTTGGACTTCCATCTTCCCTTCTTCCACGTGTCGCCTACTCTCCTTTACTTTGGTAAGAGCTCCTGTAGTTTAAAAAAAAAATTAATTAAAAAATACATATGTATCCCAGTGTTACAGCTACATAGTAAACAGAATGTTAGGCATCATAAATACTTGCCTGAACTATTTTGAAGTCTTTTGGCATTTAAAGGACTATAATTATTTATTAAAAAGAAGAAATCTGGTAAAGTTTCTGAAAACACCTCCACTGCTACAAATTCACTTATCAAATCTAGCCTTTGCCATTGACCAAACAGTATGTTTCATCTCTTCCAACAGCAGAGATACTATATATTACAGACAAAAAACTGCAAGGAATTTTTCCTAAAAGACAAACCAAGAAGCTCTGCAATTTTAACATTCTTAAGGGACAAAGTGTAACACCACTGTGCGTGTTATGTGTTAGTCGCTCACTCATATCCGACTCTTGGCAACCCCATGGACTAGCCTGCTAGGCTCCTCTGTCCATGAAATTCTCCAGGCATGAACACTGGAGTGGGTAGCCATTCACTTCTCCAGGGGATCTTTCCAACCCAGCCATCAAAACTGGGTCTCCCACACTGCAGTTAAGATTTTTTTTTTTACCGTCTGAGCCACCAACGCCACTATATACCCATCTATTAAGAAGGTCAGCTCTTAAGTGGAGCATACTGCATGCATGCCTGATTCTGACTCCACATTCTACCAGGAGATCCATACCCGTAGCATAATGGCCCTGTGCAGTAAACATATGCCTCCTTCTCTTTACAGACTGTGAAGATCAGTGAGTGCTGAGTTTGCCCTAATGATGACCTGGGAATGAAGCCAGAGGTGTCATAGCCTCCGGCCAGGAAACATCACCAGAGGATGCGGGGCCTGGGGGTTGGGGGTGGGGTGGGGTAGAGAGGATGGTTTCTGTGGCAAGTGCCACATTAGGGCAGATCTTCCCCTAGAAGTACAGCCATTAAAAAAAAGGCACAAAAGCCTGAGGATGCATACGAGGTAGGAAAAATAAAGACTATTCATGTGTTCTTAAAAATGAGTGATGATAAAGTTCAAATCACTTGAGCACAGCCAGCTCAAGAATCCAGATTCCTGACCCCACATGCATCCATTCTACTGAACCATGATGAAAGACAAGAGAAACACTTAGGACACCAGGCTTGCTGGTCTGAGGATGTGATGATGCTAAGTGGAGGGAAAGGTAGCCTGTTTAGAAGGCAGTGGGGAAGCTGAGTAACTTTGTTGTGGAAATGTTGTTTTAGCCAGTGGTTAAATATACAGGGGAAAAGCCCTGTATCTAAATTTCTTCAAATCTACAAAATAGAGTAAACCTACTATTAAATAAAATCCTTAAACACTTTTGTTTTTGCACAACTCAAAGACCTGAGAAATTAAAACTCATCAACAATAAAGGTTACAGATATAAATGTATGTATGTTTGTATATTTTCATTTATCTATTCTAAAGATCTTTACCTGAAAAGCGGGAGAGCCCTGGAGCAGAGAGAATACCCTGCTTCCCCGTGACCACACAGTGGAGATGTTGTCCATGTTAACAGGGCTACAGAAGACCCCTACCCAATCCCCTAAGTAGCCATCACCTTGAAAACGCAGCCCCCACAGCAGACAAGACTCAAGAAGCAATGCAACCTGCCTGCCTGTGGCCTACACTAAACAGAGAACGCTCCTCCTCCTTAGAGACAGAAAATAATAATTTCTTATAGAGAACTTATATTCATATTTGTACAAGTGTCATCGTTTATATATAAAAATTGAAGTTGAATAAACTAGGAAAGCATGAGACAGAAAACTAAAAAAGAAAAGAAAAATTACCTAAAAGATGACTGAGAATATGAAACTATGAAATTTACGTTGAAAATGGTTGAGAGAGAGCTTGCTGTTACTGTTTAGTTGCTAAGTCGTGTCCGACTCTCCTTTTGCAACCCTGTGGATTGTAGCCCGCCAGGCTCCTCTGTCCATGAGATTTCCCAGGCAAGAATATTGGGTGGGTTGCCATTTCCTTCCTCAGGAGATCCTTCTGATCCAGGGAAGGAACCTGTGTATCCTGCTTGGCAGGTGGATTCTTTACCACCGAGCCACCTGGGAAGCCCAAACAAGGCAAAAGGAGAGCAGAGTCTCGGGCGATCTGATTTCGTGTGATTCAGGGCCGAGGTGCCAGCTATTGAGCGTGAAGGACAGGCACTGACGCCCTGCCCTGCACAGATCCCTGGGCAGCCGTGAAGCAGCTGGGTGCTGGGAACAAGCTGCGAATGTTGCTTGTTCCTGTCACTGGAGTCCAGCGCAGAGGAACTCAGAAACCTGGCCCTGAGCAGCGCCAAGCTCAGCGAACCTGCAGCTCATCAGCCTCCAGATGAGATCACCACATTCTCAGAAACGACATTCTGTGACACAGGCCTGCAGACGTGCGTCCATAAAAACCAATTCACAAATGAACAAGCCTGACGTTTTCACAGCCTGAATCACATCCGAATACATTTTCAAAACTCCTGGACACGGTACAAGTATTAAATCTCTCCAAGGCCTAAAGACCTTTTGGCATTTGTCACCTTCAAGCTTTCTGAGTGTACATACATACTAAAAAGGAGCTGTGAACTGAAGACTCACTTTTCTCCCAGCTATGAATTTATTTTGTAAATAACACAGAGCCCTGAACAGTTGGGTTTCCGAGGCAATAATCTCAGCTCATTTACCAACATTTGTGGAGGGCCTGGCTTGCCCAGTAGCTCAGCAGTCAAGAATCCACCTGCAATGCAGAAGCTGCAAGAGACGTGAGTTAGATCCCTGGGAGGGGAAGATCCCTTGGAGGAGGGCATGGTAACCCACTCCAGCATTCTTGTCTGGAGAATCCCCATGGACAGGGGAGCCTGGAGGGGTACAGCCCACGGGGTTGCAAAGAGTTGGACACGACTGAAGCAACTTAACACACACATAAGGATAGCACAGAGCTGGCAAGGGGGATGCATATGGCGGGGCTCACACCAAGCGTTCAAGTCCCCAGCCTCCGGAACTCTCAAGGAAGACACCTTGAGAAAGCACATTGAGGACCAGCACACAGCCATGACGTGAAGTGAAACAGCGCCGCAAAGCACGGAATTCTGCATGGGAACTGACTATGGCTTCTTCCAAGATAATGTAATCATGTCACAAGGGAAAACGCTTGGAGGACCTGCACTGTGCCAGGCAGTGCTGAGGACAAAGGGTGCCAGGGTGGGGGCAGGAATAAGCGGAGATAACAGTAAATGGGAGCTGGCTAAAACAGTCATATATGTGAGGCACTTTCTGTGTACCAAGTCTAACCCTGCTGTAACTCTGCTACAGACATTACTGCTGTTTTACAACAAGGAAACTGAGAAAGCCACCCACATTCTTTGAGCCCCGAAGTTAGCAGCAACCCAGTAAGAGGCGGGAGAGATGGGATCTGAATGCAGACTTCAAAGCAAACACCACAAATATTCAGAAAAGAAACTGGAGACTGAAGAGGCAAAAAGGCACAGTGGGCAGGCGAGCAGGGTTCTGGGGTCAAGGGCAGGGGCTCCTGCCCTCCCCTTCTCTCTTTTCACCTTCCTCGCTGGTCCCTGGCTTTTATTCAGACGTGCACATCAGGAGACCTTGTGAGTATGTAAAATAAACCATATAGGTGTTGAAAATTTCCCTCTGGAATCTTAGTAACCTCATTCAATTCATTAATTGTGCCTGTAAAGCCTTTTAATATGTATAAGATGTCTGATTTTCTTATCTTTGAAGCATACAATTAGGGTGCTACAAAAAAAATCGAAAAGGCAACACATATTTCATTATTTTGAAATTTTAAAATCAAACTTACATGGGGGTGGGGGTTTTGTCTTCCCCCACCTCCCCGCTTCTCACTGACTTAGATTCTATTGGAAAATTATATAAGTCAAGAACTATCACCAAAAATAGTAACATACAATCCCTGGATGGGTTTTGCCTTTGTTTGCTCTAGTGCAGTTGGATAGCCCAGCCAAAAATTATTTTGCAAAACAGGAAGAAGAGAACAAACCATTTAAGAGAAGTACCCAAAGGGCTATTTCACTTGGAATTTTGGTTTAAGGCACTTAATACAATTCAAATCTATTAGCATAACGCATCAGGATTGCAAGGCGCAAGGAAACAGGTGAAATATGTTTATCAGAAAGACACACGGTTCCTATTTTAGAGACTCAAATTATTTTTTGAAGTGACAAGATTTACATGCCTATAACTATTAAAGACCTACGCAAGATAGAAAATGAAGGTACCAAACAGCATTCTATAAACATACACACTGGTAGAAGAGGAAGTGCTAGGTGTCATCAAGGAAGATCATGTCTTCACAAAATTGGACCCATGAATTTGGAGCAAATTTTAAAACCACAACATCTTTTTAACTAAAATGTAGTTAAACTGGTTTCCCTCCAGACCCACCTTCTGAAGAAAGATGATTAACAAAAAAACAGGCTGATAGCAATATTCTTTTTGAAAAATCAAAAGAGTTTCCGAGTTGACAGCAATCCAGTTCTTTAACCATCTGGCTGTTACATTTCAGGATGACAACCCAAAGACCTTCAACCTCAAGCCCCCCAAAAGTTATCTTGGTGAAGGTGAAGTTGCTCAGTCGTGTCCGACTCTTTGCGACCCCGTGGACTGTAACCTACTAGGCTTCGCCGTCCATGGGATTCTCCAGGCAAGAATACTGGAGTGGATTGCCATTTCCCTCTCCAGGGGATCTTCCCGACCCAGGGATCAAACCTGGGTCTCCTGCATTGCAGGCAGACATTTTAACCTCTGAGCCACCAGGGAAGCCCAAAGTTATCTTAAGTAAGTCAAAATATTATTGACAGTTAAAAAATTATTTCCTTCAAGAAGAAAACCATTCTGTGTTTAAATATTCACCTCACACGCCTCTGATTAGTTTTTCCCATACATTTTTAACAAATACTAAGGGTTTAGTGTGTTTTCTTATGAGAAAGATAAAGTCAGATCATTCAATAAGCTAATTATGGAAGTTAGTTTACTGTCTGAGAGTACACAGAAAAAAAAAAAAACCACTGGGGAATTGATGAACAGAACTACTTTCTGGAGTTTCCCTGAAGCTCTCCTCTACCCTACTTCTACCCACTGCACTTCTAAACTCTGGCTTCTCTCAAGGTCAAAGTGGGAACATACTTTTCCAATAGAAATGATATTACAAACATCCATTAGATATAAGTAAAATAGTTTTACTATTAGAACTAGGACTTACGTTTTGTCACAGATGGTGTATTCTTGCAGTTTATTTGTCAATTCTCAAACTGGGAATTATCTGTACACACATCTATGCTTCCCATACTTCCACATCTAAAATATTAAACATCACAAGGCAGAGATAGCCACATTTTCAATCAGGTTTAGCTTCTAAAGAGTGAAGTGTTGGAGAAAGAAAACTATTGGGGGCAGGGTTAAATCCCTACAGACTTGCTACTTCTAGGATAGCTTAAAATATTAACTTGTAGCCTAAGAATCAATTGCAGAGGTACAATGTAACCAGCTGCAGAGTTGTAACAAACATTACAGCATATTTTAAGTATTCTCTCAGCTGTACCAAACCCAAGAGGAGTGTAAATAAAAGCTAGAAACATGACCCAGAATCTGAAGACCAACAGGAACACATACTTTTATCATGCCCTCAATACAAAATCAGGCAAAGGTTTTCAAAACCTGTAATTTTTAGGTTAGTTGGAAGAGCCAACTAACAATGTTGTGATAGTTTCAGGTGAACAGGGAGGAGTTCAGCCATACATACACATGTACCCATTGTCCCCCAACTCCTCTTCCCCAAAAGCTGTACTTTGATAGTGGCTAATTTAGGAGGAATCGAACCCCTGCCATGCCTCTTCTGTCACAAACATCACACTGTCACCCTGCTTTTGTAACAGTAAGGAAAATCAAACAATAAGGGGGAGAAATAATAAAATAAAGCCTCAGGTGAAAAGTGGTTGCTTCTGGATTAAACAAAAGACCCATAATACTCATGGGCACAGCAACTGTTTTAAAGTGAAAAAAAAAAAAATTAAAATAGGAGGGATCAGAGGGAAACACATTTCAGAGTAGGAACACAAGTGTATAACTACAAAATTATTTCTCGGGCTAAAAGACAAACAAGACAAACATTATATGGGGTTATATATGGACAAAATTAGATTTTATCAAGAAAAGAAAATAGAGGCAATTATTAAATTCTGACATTAAGTAAGAAGAGGCTGGCATTACAAAACAATGAACACATTCTTCATTAAGATACTAATAACCAATAACAAGACAAAATAACAAGAAGGTAATACATGAAAAATGGTGCAGCCTCCCCAAGTTATACAACTAAAAATAAATTCTTCAAGGGTATTAGAAGTACAGGAAAAGGTATTCATGAAAGTGGGCAATGTATTTCCATCACACCCATGACTTGCTCCCCAACAAGCAAAAGCAATCTAGCTCCCATGCAGGACACTGGGCTGAGCTGGACACATTTCAGGTGTTTCTTCCTCAGGGAATCTTTGTGGCGGGGAGGCAGAAAGGAGGTCAGAGATGGGCTTCCCAGGTGGAGCTGGTGGTAAGAACCTGCCTGCCAATGCAGGAGACAGAAGAGATGCGCGTTTGATCCCTAGGTCCGGGAAGGTCCCCTAGAGGAAGGCATGACAACCCACTCCAGTATTCTTGCCTGGAAAACTTCATGCACAGAGGAGCCTGGTGGGCTACAGTCCATGGGCCGCAAAGAGTCTTTTCATAATACAGAGTCACCTCTTCTATAAAGGCTTCCAGGCTGAGAAGGGACTTGCAGCTGAGCACTCAATGTAACTATTAAAATAGTTGGACAAAGTATTAATGGATTTCCACAGGACAGAAAGTTCACCCAGGAGCTGATCACCCTAAACCTTTATTCCAAAGGGTGGGGCAGGCCCATGACAGACTTCCTCCTCATATGTCACTCCATCTTGGCAAGGTACCCACTGGGGAGGTAGGAGAACTGAGTCCTTGGTAAGAAGGGCAGAGTTGGATCTCCAATTTTTTTTTTTCCAACGAGCTATAAGGTTGTGAAGGTTAGATGAGGTTTTGGTAGCTTTTTTCAGTCTTTCTAGCAAGAGGCTGTGACTTGTCCAAAGTCCCACAGCTAATTCTCGGCAAAGAACTCGCCCTTCCTACCTGCCTGCCAGCCCTGCTACTTTCCACTTAACATTCCAGTCAGGGCCTCTGCTCCACTCCGTTGAAAAGGGTCCTTTCCCTTTCTACATTTGGAGTCATCAAAGGAAAACTAAACCAGTATTTCAACTTTGCATTAGACCTGCTGTTAACAAATTTCCCAGACTTTTTAGGCATTCTTAGCTGACTCTGTACATGCAAAATTCCTAACTGTGTTCATTTTGATACTTATTGAAATTATCCAGGCTCAGAGAAAGGCATTTTGCCCACTTCCCCATCACCAAACTCAGCAGAACTCATGTCCTAACTTCCCTCCCACTCCTCTCCTCCCATGTTCTGGTATTTTACCAGTGTGAGCATAATTTTAAAGTATGCTCAGGCCCGAAGGAGCATCCTAATTCATAACCCACATGTACTCAATTTTAGAGGAATGATATTACGCATGCTTGTGGGGAACACAAAATAATGACACATAAAAGAATCCAGTCACATGACTAAGTTCATTATTATTATAACCTTAAAGGGCTCAAACTCCTAGATTAATTACAATCCAGGAAGTCAGCACCATTTTCAAAAGCATCACATTATTTATACAGCATGCCATTAAATTATGTACATCAGTAAAACTGTTCAGGAAGCATTTCATTGCCATTTTGTTATTTCTAGAATGACAGCACTGACACTCTGGTATCATCTAGTCAATGAGAACATGTGAAGAATAGCCAACAGTCAGGAACAGTCTTCCACTTCTTTAAATTTTGAGAGCAATCACTTAGGGAAATGTGTTTGGAAAATGTACCCAGTTTTCTTTTTAAAATATAATGTTTATTTTTTTCCCTTGCAATTTAAAAAGTAATACACATACATGTAGAAAATGTGGTAGGATTTCAGGCTTGGCCAGAGACTGCCTTGCACTGGAAGGGATGTCAGAGCCCTAGAGAGTGAACAGTGATGCCAGGGCAGAAGAGAACAGGATGGCAGTTAGGGACAGTCAACCAGCTGGCTCTCTGTTGCCCTCAAGCAACAACAGCTGCTCAACCCTGTTTTCAGAGATTTGATCATTCCGTGTTACATTTGTCAGTTTTGATCGGTTCCGTGAGCTGAACTATAAAGCACATTAGCAAATACAGTTACACTACACTAAACTCTGCTGTATCATCTCCTTCTGATTTGCAGAAAGAAAGCACTGCCCTGGCAACTTCTGACCCAGCAAAACCAGAAAGGGGCAAAAAAAAAAAAAAAAAAAAAACCCAACCCACTCACATACTGCAGTGCCAACCAGGGAGGCTCTAAACTCAGTTGAAGTTATCTGGCCTCCCTTCAGTTTCTCCCGGTAAGGCCCTCTCCTCCACCTTCACAGGCCCCACCCTACCCCCCCGCCCCGCCCCGAGGCTTACTGGCTGCTCCAGAAGCTCCCAACCCACTAGTTTCTGCACCTGAACTTTGCCTTCCTTTCCTTAACCAAATCTCTTATTCTTGTATGCTTTGTCCCTCCTCGGACCAATTATACAAAAGGTTCAGTCACTAAGCAACAGGGATCCAAAGGCTACATTTTCTTCCTTAAAAAAAAAAAAAAAAAAGAATTAGAAGAAAAAGTAAGCACTTCATTTAATTTTGAAATCATGAATGTGCCAAGAACATTAACAAGATTTTGTCTTCCTGGGGCCCTGCCCCAGAAAACCCAGGCAGTGAGGGACAGAACAGGAGACGGGCTGAAGGGCACAGGGACAGCTGTATAGAAGCTGGGTGAACTAGACCTGTTTTTCTTCATTCCCTGGTACTTGTAAAATGTTGAAAGAAAATGCTAATTTGGCCAACGTGGCCCATTTTGCTCTTATCCTCTCATCACTGGTACCCACCCCACTGGGTCCCCGCTAACTCTCCAGTAACTCTTTCCCCCCCACTTTCCTCCCTCCTTTTGGTTTCCATCCACCCACTCGTTGACTCCTCCTTCCCCTCTCTCTGCTCCAATATTTACTTTTTGATTTTTTTTTTTTATTAGTAAAATAGCTCCAAAAACAAAGACTGACATCTACATAAAAGGAGCAGGATAGGATGGCCATCCATCCAGGCAAAACAGTCCCATGTGAGAACCTGCTCTATGCAAAGCTGTGGTCTGTACCCCGCATATCTAGTTGTGTTTTTTTTTTTTTAATCTTTAACCTGGAAAGAAAAGCAAGGATGACTCTTGTTTTCAGAGGTGGACAAGAGGCTTAGGCAAGGTAAATAACTTTACAAGGTGTCAGCTACATGTGACTACATGTGAATCTGGGTCTGCTTCCTAACCCATGCAGTCCCCTGTACCTGCCCAACTGGGGCTGCCTCCTGCCTGAGATCTCAAAGCCCCACGGACCAGGCTCAGAACACAGGGCACCACACCACACCAAGCCTCCAGAAGCCTCATGTTGGGATAAGCAACCCATGAACCACCTCCATGGAAAAGGCAAGGGCAACCCACTCCAGTATTCTTGCCTAGGAAATCCCACTGACAGAGGAGCCTGGAGGGCTACAGCCCATGGGGTCGCAAAGAGTAGGAAACGACTGAGCAACCCGGCAGGCACGCATGAACCACCTCCAGGCCCTCACAATTCTATTTATTCCTACATCAAGTCTGACTAAGTAGGCCCCAGATTTGGACCACGTAAATAAACCTGAGAAGGTGCAAACAGTACCACTGAACTCGTCAGTGAGAGCAACTTTTGAAGGGACAAAATGTCCCTAGAGCCAAGAACTATCAAAATTCAAAGATACAAGTAATTTAAAATTCACTTTCAATTCACAATGAGAACTTTTGAGTCATTCAAAAAGAAGAGAGAGGGGCAGGACCAGAATAATAAATTACAAAAAAACAACAACAAAAACAAAGACCTGATTGCTTGATGATGAAAAAAATCACTTAAAGAACTCAGGCCTCTACGTTTTGGTCCTGAAGATACAATAAGAAGCTGTTTGTTCTGGTTAAAAGTCTTATTATTTCCTAATTAAGCAGCCCTTTTAGCTCCATTCAGCAATCACCAGAAGTGTACAGGCAGGATGACATTTAGTATGAATGAAAACATTCACTGGAGTGCACCACATCTTAAAACATTGGATTACTTCTACTCATTATGCACATACATCCATACAGCTCACCTTGTTCAAGAAATGAAGACAGAAATCATGTGATTATATCTCTTGTGGCTCATTTGGTAGCATAGGTTGTTCTGTTTACAGCTAAGAAATGTTATATATAATAAAGGTTCTTGTGTTTCAGCTTATATTAAGTATTAAATACATGGTAAAGATACTAGGATGATAGATTCAAGAAAATACTGTAAAAATAGTGTTTTTCAGAAGACTCTGGATACAATGGTGAAAATGTTGATGTGCCTACGGCCAAGCAAATCGAGATAAAGACCAAAATTTGAGGATAAGAAAAACATGTATCATTTTCCTTCTTAAAGGTTTTCTACCCACAGAATCATAATAAAATAAGGTAGAAGGAATATTCTCGATAATCATGAACATATAATAAAACCTGAATAAAACAACATATGCTGTAAAACAGAATCCATAGTGTGGCTAAAATTCGTAGAATACACTTGATGCCTGAGTGCACAGTGGATAGTTCCTAATTCCTAATCCTTTTGTTTCCTGATACACACATGGATATTGGTCTGTACAAATAAAGCAGCAAGGCAATGGCACCCCACTCCAGTACTCTTGCCTGGAAAATCCCATGACGGAGGAGCCTGGTGGGCTGTAGTCCACGGGGTCGCTGAGAGTCGGACACGACTGCACGACTTCACTTTCACTTTTCACTTTCATGCATTGGAGAAGGAAATGGCAACCCACTCCAGCGTTCTTGTCTGGAGAATCCCAGGGATGGGGGAGCCTGGTGGCTGCCGTCTATGGGATCACACAGAGTCGGACACAACTCAAGCAACTTAGCAGCAGCAGCAGCAGGGATATCTGCAAGCTGCCAGTACTTTGGATTTAAATGACCTTTGACATAAAACAAAACATACCTATACCTAAGACTAAAGTGGACTTTGGAAACTACCTTTAACCAAAGGTAAACCTTAAGTTTCTTTTTTCTAGGATGATAAAGCTAAGAGGTGGCATAGTAGTAAAGACTTCGCCTGCCAATACAGGAGACGCAGGTGCAATCCCTGGGTTGGGAAGCTCCTTGGAGAAGGAAATGGCAAGCCACTCCAGTATTCTTGCCTGGAGAATCCCATGGACAGAGAAGCCTGGTGGGCTATCGGCCCTGGAGTCACAAAAGAGTCAGACACGACTGAGCACACACGCACACAGGCTAATATAAATCTAATAGAAGCAGCTAAGCAGACAGGCCCCGCTCCATGGGGGAAGAATAGAGTGAAGTGGCACCGGCCCTGTGGAAAAGAAACAGACACATTTAAAGCCAGATCTGTGATTCCCAGAACTGCTTCTGAGAGGGCTGCGGTTACTACCACCGTTAGAACAACATTTTCAAAGGATCTTTTTCTTTCTTTCAAGTATTCGTCCCAAATAATATCTAGTTTTTAACTTTAGAAATGTAATTGTAAACCCCAGCGTTACCAGCTGCTACTTAAGCAATGGTGGGTACTAAGTGGGGAGCAGCCCAGCATTAATGCCTTCCCTCAGTGGTGCTTGCTGTGGCCATTATGACCGGCACTTCACATCACTTTACAATCACAACACTTTGGGGATGATTCCTAAATCAACAGTTCTAAACTTAAGAACACTCTTGGCCCTGGGGTGTCCCTGCTTTCTGCCAATGGCGGGGACCAGGTTTCCACTGGCTATGAGTCTTTACTCTGGCCACATCTAGACTTCCTGAACCAATCATAAATAAACAACTGAAGTCAAAACAATCTAGAAATAGAAATACAGTATTTTAAAACAGACATAAAATATAACTCAAAAAACATGAAAACTTAATGCTGACATTTACTAGCATTTATAAAGATTTCTCACTGCAGGCAATAGGTGGGCTTTTGTGAAAATCACAGATGTCAATAAAAAGTCCAGAAAATGGGATTTTCTAAGGATCACTTCAGTCCCATTCCTTCTCTTTAACCCCAATCTTTCTTTTCTTAAACCTACCTATTTCTATTCTTGGCATCACTACTTTCTGTCACTCAAACTTAAAACTTCAAAGGTAACTCTAGACTCAAGCTTCCCTGGTGGCTCAGTGGTAAAGCATCCATCTGCAGTGCAGGAGATGCGAGAGACGTGGGTTGGATCCCTGGGTCAGAAAGATTCCCTGGAGGAGGAAACGGCAACCCATTCCAGTATTCTTGCCTGGGAAATCCCATGGACAGGATAGCCTGGCAGGCTAGAGTCCACAGGGTCACAAAAGAGTTGGACATGACTTAGCAACTAAACAATAACTCTAGATTCAAGAGAGCCACCCCTCACCAGTCCTTCCACTCTCCCTGACAGGTGTCTTCAGCTCACCTGCTCTTTCAAAGCCCACCTCGAGCCTGGTATACTAACAAGCCTCTGCAGGTCTGTACTCAGCCAACATGAGCAGCTTCCTGAGAACCAGGGTGCACTCGGGGGATGCATTCTAAGAGCTCACAGTTAGGTTCTATGGCTCACCGCCTTCCTCCCTGCAAAGTGGGGATCATGAAAGAATTTACCTCAAAATCTTCCATGAGGTTTAAATAGATATAATCCAGTGCAAAGCACCATGCCTGGCACACAAAAACCCTCAATGTACATCTGCCACTTTTATCACCATTCAGAAGTCACTCTTCAGTTTCAGACCTTTAGTGGCTGCTGACGGCCTATAGGATAAAACAATTTTCTAGCAGGCATGCTAGAAATTTTCTGTAGCATAAAGAGTACTGATCTCAGGTCAAGGCTAAAAGTGAGCTGAAATCCTAGGTCTTCTTATTAGCTGTGTGATCCTGGAAATCATTCAACTTCCTTGAGCCTCACCTGGCTCCCAGTTGGGGAGTTAAATAGCTATACTGGGTTGAGCAGCATCTCCTTCACATCCACCTGGAACTGGAACTGTGATCTTATTTGGAAACAGGGTCTTTGCCCACATAATTAGTTTGGGTGAGGTTATACTGGATCGGGCTTCCCAGGTAGCTCAATGGTAAAGAATCTGCCTGCCAATGCAAGAGACACAGGTTTGATCAAAGATCCCTGGGGGAAGAAATGGCAACCCACTCCGGTAAGCTTGCCTGGGAAATCCCATGGATAGGAGTTTGGCGGGCTACAGTCCACGAGGTTGCAAAGAGTTGGACATGACTGAGTGACTGAGCATGCAAGCACAAGGTCATACAGGAAGAATGGGCCCTAAATCCAATGTGGTAGTATCCTTAAAAGAAGAGGAGATGATGGAGAAGGAAATGGCAACCCACTCCAGTATTCTTGCCTGGAGAATCCCGTCGACAGAGGAGCCTGGCAGGGTACAGTCCACGGGGTCACAAGAGTTGGACACGACTTAGTGCACTCTCTCACCCCAGAGATCCTGCCACATATACCACAAAAACCAAACATCCCCCAATGACCTTGGCCCCACTGTTCCAATCACTCCCAGGTGGGAATTCAGGCACATGTCCACAGAGGTCACAGACAATATACATACGGTTCTGTTATGTCCCATATATTACCCTTTCATGTCCCAAGGAAGACATTTTCTCTTAGAGATTTTCATTTAGTGTATCTAAAAAATCTTGTGTTAAACTTGCCTCCATCTTTTCTTGGGTAAGGACAACCCAGAAATGGCCCTTTTGTGTCTATGATGTTGCCATTCACAGCTTTTCTTGATAGGCCTAGTACAATCTTGAGAACAGGGTTGCTGTATGCTGAATGTCAGACGGTAGCTCTTAGCTTTGCCTATCTTAGGTAGTTATGCTGTGCATTTTTTATTGGTGTACCATGTTTGATTTGTCCCTAATACCTTTGAAGTTTTTCTGAGAAATGAAATAATGCAACATGAACTTATTAAAATACATTTTAAGCATTTAAAAAAAAAAAAAGAAGAAGAGGAGATGAGCACACAGGGAGACTGCCAGGTAAAGATGGAGGCAGGGACTGGAGCCATGAGTCTGCATGCCAAGAACCGCAAGGAATACCGGCAACCACCAGAAGGTGGAAGGATCCTCCCCTCCAGCCTTTGCAGGGAAAGTGGCGCTGCCGATGTCTTCATGTCAGACTTCTAGAATCCGGAACTGGGACAGAATGAACTTATACTTTTCTTAAGCCACCCAGTTTGTGGTTAATTTGTTACAGCTGTCCTGGCAAACTAATTCAACAGCTAATCATTAATGCTTAGAGACATATTTGCCATAGAAAATGGTTATTCCAGGTGTCACACAAAGAAACTGAGACTGAGCGAAGCTGCTGGTGGGAACTCAGCCCCATATGGTTGAGGTCCAGGCTCACGACCAATCTGCCGTCACACCCACCCCTGAATAGAATTAGATGCAATGGATGTGACTGCCCAGAATACTGCTGCTCACACAGTAAGTACTCAAAAAAGGTAGCAACAGCCACACATATATAAACTCCCTAACCTGCCTAACCTCCAAGTCAAAAGTCAGCAAACATTTTCTTTAAGGGTCAGACAGTAAATATTTGATGCTTTGCAAGTTGAGGCAAAATTAAGGCTTATATAACCATTAAAAAATATACATATATATGTATAAAACACCCTTAAGCTCAAGTGCTATAAATGAAGAGGCACCTGGGTGGGTTTGACCTGTTGGCTGCAGACCCCACTGCACTGTCTAGCATCTTTGCTGGCAGCTTCACAGGCTCAGTGTGCAGGGCATTTTATTCTCCCCTGCCCCTTCCCCCACTCCTGTTGGCCAACACCTCCTTCTGTCTCCTCTTCCCCACCCCCAAAGACATTTTCTCAGTTTAGTGTTTCACCATGTCTTGCCTGAATTATTGCAAAAACTTCCCATGTTGCCCCACCCCAAGCCACCCTTCACACCTGTCACCAGGACTGCAGAACGGAGCACATCAATACCCCTGTTCATCTTCCATGAGGCTCCCTCCATCACCTCCAGCATCAAAATCACAAGGACCTTTCTTAAGAACACCAGTGTCTAGGCTACATGTTCCCGCCTTTCAGATTCAGTGGATCCAGAAGGGGCCCTATGTCCAGCTGCAACCATGCCAAGGCTGATGTGACAGGCAGCCAGGTTTCGTCCCTGATTTTTGTACTTATGGTTCCCTCTGCCCAGAATGCCCTTCCCTGCGCTGCCCACCAGGCAAACTCCCAACTGCCTTTCAAAACTGATCTGCGACTGAGACAGGGAGGAGCCACCCTTGAACTCTGCATAGCCACACCTCCTCTGTCCTACTTCACACCATGGCGTGTGCTTCCATGCCTGTAAGGGTCACACTGTATAGTGACAGCTAACTCACCTGTCAGCCTCCCTCAGTGACCTAAGCTCTGGGCATGGAGCGTATCAGCTCGTCTATGCTTATCAAACCTATCCTAAAGCATTCCCAGGATCAACCATGCACTGGCCATCAGTGTTCCTCCAAAAGGCAAAATACAACTGTCTTTCAAAGGGAAAACCAATGCTACCACCCAAACCTCTAACACAACCCTGGACTCTCACACACTCTTATTACACAGGCACTAAGTTACATCCACCTCTGATTTCAGTTTTCTGCACACACACTCTCCCTCCCTCATGGAACTGCATTTTCCCTGAGGGCAGGCACCTCCTGCTCAACACCCACACTCCAGGGCTTTGTGTATCCAAGTCACTCAACACCTTGAACACACACACTCTAATTCACATGTTTTGAATTAAGCGAAAGGGACCCCAGGGAAAGAGTAGTATCATGAAAGCTTACCAAAGAGGAGAGAAACATACGATACACGAGTTTAAACACCAAGAATCAATATAAAGTTTAATCATGAGGTACATAATTTTTCTATCACATAAAATGAAGCATTTTCAAACTTCCTCTCCTCCTCCCAACTCCAATGAATTTTGGAAAGTCATTTCATAGATACTTAAGTCTAAGACTTAAACTGCTCACATGTTCGTGACTTCACCCATAAAACACATCCAGATCCTATCTTTATTTCCTATACGCTTTTAAATCCTGTTATCCATCATCATATAAATAGAAAAACAAAAACATTCTATAAATCACAGAAGAAATCTATTTCAAAATTAACCAAGAGGTACTTTGGAGTGCCTACTTCATTAATTCAACAAGTATTCATCAAGTACTTACTATGCATGTATGAAATAGTGGAACTTTATACTTCAGTTCAGTTCAGTCACTCAGTCGTGTCCGACTCTTTGCGACCCCATGAATCGCAGCACGCCAGGCCTCCCTGTCCATCACCATCTCCCAGAGTTCACTCAGACTCACGTCCATCGAGTCCGTGATGCCATCCAGCCATCTCATCCTCGGTCGTCCCCTTCTCCTCCTGCCCCCAATCCCTCCCAGCCTCAGAGTCTTTTCCAATGAGTCAACTCTTCTCATGAGGTGGCCAAAGTACTGGAGTTTCAGCTTCAGCATCATTCTTTCCAAAGAAATCCCAGGGCTGATCTCCTTCAGAATGGACTGGTTGGATCTCCTTGCCATCCAAGGGACTCTCAAGAGTCTTCTCCAACACCACCACAGTTCAAAAGCATCAATTCTTTGGCGCTCAGCCTTCTTCACAGTCCAACTCTCACATCCATACATGACCACAGGAAAAACCATAGCCTTGACTAGATGGACCTTAGTTGGCACAGTAATGTCTCTGCTTTTGAATATGCTATCTAGGTTGGTCATAACTTTTCTTCCAAGGGGTAAGCATCTTTTAATTTCATGGCTGCAGTCACCATCTGCAGTGATTTTGGAGCCCCAAAAATAAAGTCTGACAGTTTCCACTGTTTCCCCATCTACTTGAGGAACATAAAAATATTATCCCTGCACACTAACCAAGCAACATACAGTCTCTGGCACACCAGTCAGCATCCTATCAGCAAAGACAACTTAGAAAAGGGCTGGAATACTCCAAGGACAGGAACTTGACCGGGGGGCTTGACTGTGAATACGCTGGGTGGAGGAGATGTGGAACAGAATGCAGGGGCCTGGCCACCCTCTAGGATTACACTCAAGTCCTAATAGTCCATCCCCACCCCTGTGTCACTCACAGCCTTCCTCATCTCAGTTGATGGAAACTCCACACTTAGCATTGGTGAAGCCCAAACCAGACTCACTCTGAGGTCTCCTCTTCCTCTCAGGTACCACATCCGTTCCTTTAGGAAAACCTGCTGATCCTATCTTTAAAATCAATCTAGAGTGAAACCTCACTGTCTCATCATCTCTCAGCCACATTATCAGATTTACTGGCCCCTAGCTCCTACCTTTGGAGAAGGCAATGGCACCCCACTCCAGTACTCTTGCCTGGAAAAACCCATGGACCGAGGAGCCTGGTAGGCTGTAGTCCATGGGGTCGCTAAGAGTCGGACACGACTGAGTGACTTCCCTTTCACTTTTCACTTTCATGCATTGGAGAAGGAAATGGCAGCCAACTCCAGTGTTCTTGCCTGGAGAATCCCAGGGATGGGGGAGCCTGGTGGGCTTCCATCTATGGGGTCACACAAAGTCGGACACAACTGAAGCGACTTAGCAGTAGCAGCAGCTCTTACCTTTGACCTCCCCACCCTGCCTCATCCCTGCCTATTCTCTTCTCAGCACAGCAACTGGAGGAAGCCTGTTAAAAGGTCTACTAGTATATCACTCCTTCCCTCAAAACCTGTAATGGCTCCCCGACAAACTAGGGCTTTCAGTCCAAATCCTGACAATGACCTATGAAGCCCTGTAAGTCGAACCTTCTGGGACCTCACCTCCTACTCAGACTCTCTTAGCACCCGTCACCTGGTCTCCCTGCCGCTCCCTGGCAGGCCCAGCACACGCCCACACTAGCACCTTTACTCCAGCTGTATCTCCTGCCTCAAGAACTCTTCCCCCATACCTGGTTAACTCCCTCACCTCCTTAAGTCTCATCTTCTCAACGAGGCCTCGATGATCACGCTTTTCAATACATGCCTCATTCTGCCTCCTGCCTCCGTAAGTCCACCTGTTCTGGTCCACTTTCATTTTCCTCTAACATATACCATGAGGCCCGTGACTGTCACTGCACTCCAGACTCAAGCTCCGGGGTCACCTGATCAGGTCGACCAGCATCGCCCTGTGCCCCTCTGGCTGCAGAGACCAACTGGCCCAGCCTTACCTGGGCTGAGCCACCACGGTGGGCAGGGAGAGGGTCTTCTGCGCCCAGAGCGCCTGTGGCTTGGCGGTCTGGCCTACTTCTGTGCCACCCTTAGGAGCGTTCATTCCCCCTCAGCCCCAAGGTCCCCCAGTGACCTGCTCCGGGAGATGAGGACAGGCCCAGACTGTGGCGTTGTGGTGGGTGGTGGGCACACCTGGGTCCCGGCTGCCAGATTCTTTCTGACTTAGGTGTTTTTCCCACGACATTCTGGATGAGGGGTGACCCAGAGAGGCTGGTGTGGGTGCAGGTGTGGCTCCCCGAGAGTCCTTTGGACAGCAAAGAGATCAAATCAGTGAATCCTAAAAGAAATCAACCGTGAATATTCATTGGAAGGACTGATGCTGAAGCTGAAGCTCTAGTACTTTGGCCACCTGATGCAAAGAGCTACTCACTGGAAAAGACCTTGATGCTGAGAAAGACTGAAGGCAGGAGGAAAAGGGGATGACAGAGGACGAGATGGCTGGATGGCATCACTGACTCGCTCGATATGAGTCTGCGCAAGCTTTGGGTGATGGTGAAGGAGAGAGAAGCCCGGCATGCTGCAGTCCATGGGGTCGCAAAGAGTCAGATACGACTGAGTGACTTAACTGAACATACACCAAACTTGGACACACATTATAATTACTCAGTGTGTGTTTTTCTTTGTGTCTCCACCCTGCTAGAATGCAAACTCTACAAGGGTGGTGATCTTTGCTTTGACTTCTGGTACAACCCTAGCATCTTTACTAGTGTCTGATGTATGATGGGCACTTAAAAATTTGTTGAATAAAATCAGGTTTACCTTTCAGAGAATCCCATGAATAAACTGAATGATGTTGAGCTCCCCTCCCCAATCAGTGTCTCCCTACCTGCTAAATAACAAATAAAACTTCTTTATCAGAAGAAAAAAGTCACATCACAGTGAGATATACAAAATTCCAAGGAAAGGGAGAAGAAATGAAATGTGGACTAAAATTTGTTTAACCATGAAGTTTAACTGAGCTACAAATGCAAGATCAACAATACAAGACTGGCTCTACGTCTGAAGAGGAGACAGTACTGAGAACTCAAGGTGACTACAGCTTGTAGGAAGGAAAACAGCCGATCACACCTTCTCTCTTTGGTGGCCCTATTAATTAATTACACCCTCATCTGGGTCAGAGGGAAGCTGCTCCAGCCACCCAGCACGCCTTGGCGTCAGAACACCTGGGAGCTCTCATCACAGGCAGGAGGCCAGAGAGTCATCACTTTCACATTCGCAACACCTGGCAGGGGAAGCCCTGGGTGCGTGTTTGCTGATCTGAACTGAATGTGCGTGACTCTTCTTTCACGCCAACTGATAAAGGATTTTCATGCCCCTAGATTACAAGTCACATAAACAAATAGAATGCTCTTGAAACTAGCCTGAAACAAGGTCAAAACATTCACTATATACTTCGGAATATTTTATTTTGGAGGTTTCCTTTGGGGGAATGTTTTATTTTCAATGTAGGAAGGATGCTATTAAAAGAGTTAACCAACAAAACGATATCTAGAAAACCATGAACCTCATAGTTTCAGGTGCTAGAACTGAAGCTCAGAAACGCCAGCACTTGTGCAAAGACACAGTAATTTGGAGGAAGAGAGAGGATGACAAGAGACAATTTACATAAACTCCTTAATGTGAACAACAGCAAACTGGTGACTCCAATCACATCAATGATTATCCCTCTGTCGTCACTTTCCCTGGTGTGCAAACAACAGCTGCATTAAAATACAGCACTCAACTACTGTACCCGTGACTCTATGGGGTTTTATACTTTCTCTGCAATTCTGGTGGTAAAAGGCCGCCTGAAGGGATGATAAGATTTCTGGAATTATCTTTCAAGGGAAAGTATCTCCCATCTTAAAAGTACCTTTATGCTTTGCAAAATCAATTGCTTAGTGAGCAACTACTAAGAACCATAATATTTGGTCCTCATGATGACCTTATGAGGAAGTGTTCCCTCTCTGTCAGGGATAAAACGGGGCTCACAGAGGTTAAAACAGTGGCCCAAGGATCCCCTCACATCTGGTCACCCAGATGTCGGGCTGGCCCATGGTGACCGGACTCTGCTGTGGGGCTCTCGAGCCAACTCAGCCCCTCATCAGACCCAGACCAACCCCATCTGCTCTGTGTAGCCCCAGGGACTCTCAGCACCCTGGCACACAGTTTCCCTGCCACCAGCCAAAAGCTCCGTGATGGGACTTCCTCTGCACCTCCATTGCAACAACAACCTCCATGAGGATCAGAGTCCTGTCTGTCCCTCTTGCAGACACAAATCGAGTCTATGCTCTGTAAACATGGGATGAAAAACAGTTCAGGTCTTCTGGGCACAGTCTCTCTAAACAGAGCTAAGCATTAGTGTGCTGTCTGTGTGTGTGTGATCATCATAAACAGATAGCAAATTAAATCTAATTTGATATGAAACTAGTTTTAAAAAACACTTCAAGAGACAGCAGATTATTTAGCCTGAAAAGAAGGAATCTGTTTAAGAAAAGTGTCATGTTGGTAAGGGTTGTTTGGGTTCCACATGGTCTTTAAAAATTCAAAAATGACCAGACAGGAGCCTGTGCATATGACACTTCAAGAGGACAGACAGTCCAGCTGAGCCCAAGATCCCTCAGAAGACCACGAGTGGAAGTTCGGGTCCCTGCCACCTCTGGGCTCAACAGTGACCGGCCTAACAGACCAGACTTCCTGATAGGATTCTGTCGAGGGCTTCAGGGCTCAAAAACAGAAGTCAGAGAAACCAATGACAAGGTGATGTGAGCAGTGTCCCCACCTAGACTGTGACCAAGACATTCGGTGGCCAATCACACTGATGCTTTAACCAAGGGATTCAGTCATCTATAACAAAAACCCCAAGGGCAAGAGCTTGTCCCCACTAAGAAAATATAGATCGGGCCAAATCGTAAGGCTGGAACTGAAGTCTCCTTAAAAAATAGCTGGGAGTGGATGGGAGGAGAGAAATGGTACAGTTAAAGATGAGACTAAAGCAAAAAGGTGAATGACCTCAGTTGCTAGCCCAGAGGTTTCAAAGTAAGGATGAGCTTGTAAACAGCCCGCTTAATAGACCTCTTCTCTGTATTTCTGGCACCACCTTCTCAGGGCTATGTTTAGACACAGGAGAATGGGGAGCAGACAGCGAAGGGCTCGCAGTGGCCCAGTCTCACCTCGAGTGCCCTGCCGGGACTCTGGCTATCTTTAATTAATGTCTGAAGGACAGAAGACCAACCCTCCCTGTGCTGACAGGAAGCACAGTGGTGAAATTCTACCACAAGACTGACAGGCTCGCTACTGGTGTACCATTCCTGAGGTCCTGGGGTTGTTTTTTGTTCAAAAGAAAGCTCCGTCTGGACCATTTACAGATGGCAGTGAAGTAGACCCTGTGTGTTTAATTTACGAGCACAGAAAACAGGACTGCCTGTTCATTTGCCTGGTTCTGCATCCCCCTTCACATACTCAGACTATACTTTACCAACCAATCACTTTTACATGATTTTACACCTTTTTCTGGAATACAATTTCCCTTTAAGTCACTGCCTCTGGCTATCTAGTCCAGATTCATAAACAAAGAGGAAACCAACATTTCTCATCATCTAACATTACAGTCTTTCCCTTTCACAGAATTCCCCAAGAGATAAGCCCAAAGCTTTTAAACCACCATCACTCACTGCCTTCCAGACTAAGCTTCATTAAATACCAGAGATTAATCGTATCTTTGGAAACAGAATTGAATATGCTAAGAAACTGATAGTGAAATATATTCTACACACCACACCAAACTCATCAACACTGGCATTATAAACGCATACAGCAGGCAGGGACGATGAAGAGGAAGGGGATAAGATGCTGCCTTTTCAAGAAAAGAAAACCAAGAGCTCAGGGTTACAAAGCTCACTGATAGACCTGTGTAGGCTGGTTATCAGCAATGAACCGTCCATGAACAAAGAATTTAAAGGGCTCCTGTGACAACAAAGCAAAATATGAATAAAATTCAAACAGGTTCTGAATTCCATCTACTGTACCTCACATTACAGAAAACTGCCTTCTTCCTACACTGAACTCCATGAACCAAAATAGGTCTGTTTATCTAAGACTTCATCAGTAGATTAAAAAAAAAAAAAATCAGAATGCTAACATTCCCTTTTCACTGAAGGAAACACAAGGCTCTCTTCATTTTTGCAGAAAGCACTTATACTAAAACCATTATTAAGTGTAAGTGGTGGTTTCAGTACTAAGTATGGTCAGTAAACCCCAGTCGACCACACTGCAGGGTATTTACGTTTTCCACCCTCTTTCTGGAGATGGTTCCTTATGAGCCTCAAATGTCCATCCGGAACCCAGCTGGGTTCTCTGATCGGGCCATGAAGGCAGGCCGCAAAGCCGGTGGACTTCCTCCCCCTGCACGAGTATTCAATGGTTGGGCACCCAGGATGTTCTGTAGAGAAGGATCTAGCAGGACCTGTTTCCCCCTACTTTTTATCCCTTAAGTCCATATAGAGAGGGGATGCCAGGTGCTAATAAAGAGAAAAGAAAACTATCTGGAAGTATGTGAAAAGATCATCGATTTGCCAGAGAAACCCATGACAGGATGGACAGTTAAACTCTGGCCAACAGTCCAGCTCAACATGGTCCAATGGGAACCTAGAGCAAGGAAGGAAACAGGCCTCATCTCTGTTGTCCAGTATGGTAGCTGCTGGCTATAAAGCACTTGAAGTATAGCTAGTATGACTAAGGAACCAAATTTTTAAAATTTTATTGAACTGTAACTAACTTAAAGAGTTATGTGTGGCTTACAGACTCAGCATGGAAGAACTCAGGTCCAAAACTCTGGGAAAGCTGGCTGACGGCAGCAGTCTCCTGGATAAGACAGAGGCTCCAGAGGAGTCTAATGGTCCCGTCCTCTCCCCAAAGAATTAAGGTAGAAAAAGAACTAATTAACTCCCTTCTTAACTGCTTTCGTAATCAAAAAGTACTTTCTAATCTTTTTCTGACTCTACTGAATGTGGGTCTCTTAATATATGATTGCGTGCGTGCTAAGTCGCTTCAGTCGTGTCCAACTCTGTGCAGTCCTATGGACTGTAGCCTGTCAGGCTCCTCTGTCCATGGGATTCTCCAGGCAAGAATACTGGAGTGGGTTGCCAAGCTTTTCTCCAGGGTAATTTATGATTAGAACATGTAAAATGTAAAAGGGATAAAACCACTTTTCTCTTACTGAAAACAACAAAGACTTAATATAAACTTTGGGCCAAATACAACAAAAGATCGCACAAACTGCTTAAAGATTTTCACTTTTTTTTACTCTTCTCTCAAAAGTCACAGTAAGACCTACAATATGATTATGTTTTGAGATCCTGAAGGAAAAAACAGCTTGTAAACAAAATACCCAAGTACTCAGATGAAGATTCATTCCAACAGCAACTGTACAGTAGGGGCAGGAGGGGGATGTTTCTTCTGCTCTATACAATCATGTGAACATCCAGAACATGTTCAAAAGCTTCAGCCGAGTTTAAAGCTCATCTGTATTCCTAAAACGGCCAACACTAACATCCTTGATAAATGCTGGCTGTAAACAAATGCTTTTCGCTGTAAGCTCTAAATGGCAGTGCATTCTAAAGACATGTTATCCAGGGACACTCGCTCCCTGTACATCACACACCAAAGCTACAGCAGAAACAAACCATGCTGAATATCAACTGATGTTCTTTCTGAAGTTCCTGAAGATTATATTTAGGGCCCTTGAATTGTTTAAACAACGTAAAAATGCTACTGGTTTTAATGAAGGCAGTTTCTCAAATCCCTATAGGAGACAGTTTAGTTCTAGTGTTAAATTAACAGACTACATATAAACTCAAAATACACTTTATGGCAAACATTAAGTATTTTCTAATCACTTTGACAGCAGAGCCACTCAACAAGGCTGAATGTGTGGTCTGAAGACAGGAAATCCACCGAATGAACTGATGCTGCCCTGTAGTAGCCAGCCACCTGTGTGTGACTGCAGGAGCCTGCACCTGGCTCCACCCTTTCAACTGTTTACCACCTATCTGCATAAGCTCACAGAAACATGTAAAAGGCACCCAGCACTGGATCCAGAATGATGTAACACAGTGGAATTGAAATGTTAGATCCTGCATTAAAGGCTCAAGGAGTCAGTTGCACCAGCACCGACTAAAATATCAAGAATTCATAGCAATTTATGCAGAAAAAGGGGCTCACAGAGTACAAAGATGCAGGTTCAATGCAGGTCGATAGTGATA
The DNA here is from genome assembly GCA_917880005.1 of Nanger dama. NCBI lineage: Eukaryota > Metazoa > Chordata > Mammalia > Artiodactyla > Bovidae > Nanger > Nanger dama. Next base: position 15,019,865 of record CAKJTW010000040.1, on the reverse strand, counting down.
TGGCTGCCCAAACAGCTAATTTAACCTTATACTGCACTTACAAGATGTAAATTGTCAAAAAGTTACTATTCTCCACTGAAACTAGTATTGCAGATGTTTGGGGCAGTGCATTTTAGCAAGGACTACATCAGCACCAGCATGTTTGCAGGACCCCGCTCTGGGGAGTTAGAAGCCTGTCACCTACTCGGAAGAGGCAGGAGTGCAGCAGAGGGGAAGGAAGCTGCTGTCCCAAAAGATCTGATGGGCTGACATGACGAGGAAGAAACTTACTGTGTGTGTTTCCAGGCAACAGAAAGAGAATCAAGAGAGGCAAACTTTAGTTTAATACCAGAAAGAACAGGTTAAAGATCTGGGCTATTTGTAAATGGGCTGTCCCACCTGAAAGGGCAGCGAGCGACTCATTACCCAGGGCCAGAAGGTTTCCACCCCCTCAGGAAGGTGGTTAGTGACGTCCTCTTTCCCTCCCCACACTGAACCGAAAACCTTCCCAGCAAGGCTGCCTCCCGACTCCAACCCCTCTCCAGGCAGGCTATCAGAATGCAAGCCAGCCAGTAACGTTAAGGCAGGAATTACTGCTCTAATTCTGCTCTAATTTATTTTCTAAGAAAACAATCTGCAAACTTCAGTCTTTAGGGACACTAACGACGACTAAAAAAAAAAACAAGCTCTGACAGTTGGGCAGCTAACTCGCTGAGATACCAGAAACACTGCTCTCAGACACAATACTCAGATCCTATACATTCTGCATGGCTTCCCTACATCATTTTCCTAAATAATACTCTTAGTTTCAGTTGGTTAGTAGACACTAAATTGAAAAGGACCAAGCTTAAAGGAGTAATTTTCTTAAAACTACCTGAAATTTGGCTGAGTCTTTTACCTTATTTTACAAAGGTCGCAAGCAAGAACCCTATGCAGGAAATTCCTATGCCCTAATTTCTCTACCAATGCAGGGGCTGAGACGAGCACAGGGGCAAAAGCAGGACTTACCTTTCTGCAGATATCCACTCTTGCCCCTGACTTCCACACTTCCCGAAACCCACGGCTGAGTGACACTGCCAGTGTTCAAATGGATGCCTAACATGGCTTGGGTCCCCTTCTGATTCTACCCTAGGCACAAGATGACCGATCCCAGAAGCTCATTACCCAACTATTCAAACTCTAAAATGACAGCACTGTTGTCAAAAGTGCTCTCCCAACCTCCTCTGAAGAGTACCCGCAGCCTGTCTGGAAATACTTTAAGGAGGACGCTACCAGCCCACCATCCGCCCTACCCTTGGGGCACCGCCTGGCTGCCCACATCCCTGCCGGGATCCCGACCTGTGGGATATTAATCTGAAACAGACAATGGGACTTCTGTCAAAGTGACCATCTCAGCCTGAACAACACATCCCACACCGTACGCTCTTAAGGCCAGGCTTTACCTTTCTGGACGTGGATGATGTCGGGGAAGTTGGCCAGGTGGCCCTGATACAACGCCAACAGGTCCATGACCGGGTCCAGGTCTTGCCTGGGCTGCTCGGCGAAGAGCTCGCCGATGGCGTCGTAGGCATCTCCGGTGAAGGCGATGGCCTGGTTCAGGCCGGCCGAGAAGGCCTGCTGGTCCAGCTCAAAGGCCTGGCTGAGGCCGCGGAAGGACTGCCCCACCCTCTGGTACTCCTTCTTGAAGCCGGTCACCTGCTTGCGCGCGAACTCGTTGGCTGTGTGGTTGAGCTGCAGCGCGCTGTCGTCCATCTTCTTGGTGAAGCATTTGAAGCCTTCGATCTTGCTCTCCACCTCCTGCAGGTCGAGGGCGGCGGCGGGGGCGTGCTCAGGGTCAGGAAGAAGTTGGCGCCCACCATCTCATCCTTCTCGGCCTTCCTCTTGCCCTGCTTCCAGGCCTTCTCGTCGGTGCTGCTGGGGCAGGTCAGGAAGTGCTGGAAGACGTCGCACTGTGCCAGCACCGGGTGGCTGGCCATGTGGTTCATCCACCAGATGAGGCCCTTTCTGCGCTTGGAGATGAAGTCCTCCTCGAAGCGGCCGGTGGCCTGCTTCTCGGGCAGGTGGGGCACCGAGATGACGGGGAACTTCTCGGCCAGGCGCGCGTACAGCCAGTCGAAGTGCTTGTAGCGCCGGTGCACCGGTACCTGCGTGTGCGTGGGCACCAGCTTATACGAGATGTAGCTCTTCATGCCCTTGAACTTGGTCTGCTTGGTGGGGTCGTCGATGGTGCACTGGAAGGGATAGGGGTTCTCCTGCCACTCGGGGCCATAGGGGCCCAGCACCACGCACAGCTTGTCCCCATCCTTCACGAAGCCCGACGCCTCACCCAGCACGAAGGCCTCCCCGCCCGACTTGACGAAGGTGGAGAAACGGTTGAGGTTACGGCTCACGGTGGCCGAGCTCTTGGCCCCTGACGGGTGGTGCTGCGGGGGCGCAGAGCCGCCGCGGGAGCCCAGCGACAAGTCGGAGCGCGTGGACAGGCGGTAGCGGCCAGCAGCGCCGACGCCCCCAGACGACGAGCCGTCGAGGTCCGGGTAAGCGCCGCTCCCCAGTGCGCCCGGCTCGTCAGCTACGGTGGAGCTGTCGTCCCACTCATCGTCCCAGTCATCGTCGCTACCCTGGCTGGCCTGGTAGCCGCCGCCGCCGTAGAGCTGCTGCGGCGACGGCTGCAGGGCGCTCCCGCCGTACGAGAAGCCCGCGCCCGGCGGCTGGAAGGTGCTCGCCGGTGGCGCCTGTTGCGGTTGCAGCAGCGGCTGGAAGGCGTCGGGTGGCGGCTTGAAGGAGGTGGGCGGCGCGGCAGGCAGGGGTTCGAAGCCGCCAGGTGGCACGTTGGCGTAGCGGGCCGGGGCGCCCGGGCCGCCGTCGCCCGCCGGGCCGGGCTCGGGGACGCGGATCACCTGCACGTAAGAGGCCGGGAAGAGGCCGCGGTCTCCGCGGCTGTTGATCCCCCTCGAGCCAGCCCTCGATGTCCTGTTCGCTGCACAGGCTCAGCACCTCGTGCTCCCGCAGAGAGATCTCTCCCGGGTTCTCCGACCTGAAGTCGTAGAGCGCCCGGGCGCGCAGAGCCATGGTCCCGGCACCCCGGCGGGCTGCCCCCGACCCCCGGCGCCCTGAGCCTGGCGCCCGCCCGAGGGGCCCGCGGTAGTGCCCGCGCCCTGGCGCGCGGAGAGGAGCCCCGAAGGCGGTACACGCGCCTGAGCCCCCACCCGCCGGTCGCGCCCTCCGCGCCGCTCCGCTTGCAGCGCAGACTGCCGCGCTGGGCCGCCGCCGCCGCCGGTCGGGGGCGGGGCCCGTGGCCTCCCACGTCCCCAGCTGCGCTAATCCACGGCCGAGAGCCGCGCTCCAGGCGAGAGCAAGCGATGGCCGAGCCGCCGCGCACGACCCCAGTGCGACTCCGTGGCCACCACTGCCCCCTTGTGGCCAGTGCCGTTCAGTGAGGCGCAGGCGTGAGAGCTTGAGGGCGAAGGTTTCTATTCGGAAGTGAACTGAGATTTTTCTTTTTAGGCTTTTAAGTTAAAAAAAAAAGTATCCTAGAAAGTAAGTTAATATTTTCATTGCTGTTTAACGTTCCCCCTCTGAGTGCTCAGTGAATACTCGTACAATGACATAAACCCACGTGTCTGTTGAAGGGTTTTCAGTGAATGTTAGCTATTGAGCTAAGAAAGACGGGATGGCGGAGGGGCGCTGTAAACTGACGGAGAAGCTCCCTAACATCTACCCACTGTAGGTTTTTGCTCAAAAAGAGAGGCGCTTGACAAGAGCAAAGTAAGGAAGGCGCTGCGTTTCATCAATTAAGAGGCTAAGGGTGGTGTGGCAGAGGGAGGCATTGAAGAGTTTACACTAAAATAAAAGTGCTGAGAAAGCTTGCATTTTGCCTGTGTCCCTTCCCCTTCCTAAAATGCTTGAATGAGAGTTTAAGCTTCCGCCCCAGGCTACTAGGGTCGATCTGTCTTCTGATAATCCCTGCCTGTATGACCTTGAGCAAGTCACTTTTTGCACTCCGGGATTTGTTGTGGGGATTTGATAATCATGGAATCCCTATTTACAGATGAGGAAAATGAAACAGAGAGCTAGCATTATAGGCGGGAAGCACAGTTTAAGTGTTTGCTGCCGCTGTTATTGCTGCTGTTGTTATTTTGAAAAGCAAAAACCTTGTCTCCTTCATGAGAAATAAAGAAAAGAAAGAAGAAAGCGAAGTCACTCGGTCGAGTCCGACTCTTTGTGACCCCATGGGCTGTAGCTCACCAGGCTCCTCCATCCATGGAATTTTCTAGGCAAGAATACTGGAGTGGGTGGCCATTTCCTTCTCCAGGGGATCTTCCTGACCAGGGGACTGAACTCAGCTCTCCCGCATTGCAGGCAGACGCTTTACCATCTGAGCCACCAGCATGCTAAATCGCTTCAGTCGTGTCCAACTCTTGGCGACCCCATGGACTGGAGCCCACCCGCCTCCTCTGTCCATGGGATTCTCCAGGCAAGAATTCTGGAGTGGGTTGCCATTTCCTTCTCCATTATAAAGAGAATGCTGCTGCTGCTGCTGCTGCTGCTGCTGCTGCTGCTGCTGCTGCTGCTAAGTCGCTTCAGTCGTGTCCGACTCTGTGTGACCCCACAGATGGCAGCCCACCAGGCTCCCCCATGCCTGGGATTCTCCAGGCAAGAATACTGGAGTGGGTTGCCATTTCCTTCTCCAATGCATGAAAGTGAAAAGTGAAAGGAAGTCGCTCAGTCGTGTCCGACTCTTAGCTACTCCATGGACTGCAGCCTACCAGGCTCCTCCGTCCATGGATTTTTCCAGGCAAGAGTACTAGAGTAGGGTGCCATTGCCTTCTCCGTATAAAGAGTATAGGGGTCCTAAAATTAGAGTCTCCGGATATTTGCTGGAGGAAGGGTACCAGTGTTCAGAGCCCTGCTCCTATTCTGGACTCAGTGACCACCCCTCTCCATTCATTTGTCTCACTATGTTTATATTATTTTTAAGATAAGTAGATAAAATAACTTCCTGAAGTTTTAATCAACTCCAATCTCCTAGAGTTGCCTTATTTCACATCTTCTTTTCTTTCAGAGTATAATTTGCCTAAAGCTTTTTCTTCTCAGAATCTCCTCTTATTAAGTCTAGCCTAATTATTCCTTTGAAGACACCTCTAATTGGGTGTTAGCATTCATATGTCGTTAATTTCATCTTGTCTTCTGACCCTTTTCAAGCAAATCTGGGAAACAAGCCAGAAGAGTATACAATCATTATAAAAGCTGTGGAATTCTAAGCTTCCTGCACAAAACCACCAACCCACTATGCCAGAGTTACTCCCACAGTATTTATCCCTAATATAAACCCTTAATTCAGTTCAGTAAGCAACTTCTGAATTACACCACTTGTAGCTGAAAATTCTGGGTTAGGACAGTTCTCACAGCAAGTAACAGAGGTCACTGAATTTTGATGTCAGCAATTGATGTGGTCAGAATCAGGACATCAACATGTATGAAACATCAAGAATACAATTTATTTTACTTATTAGCTCCTGAGAAGTTAATCCAAAATATTTAAGATAAATATATTCTGTTTCACCTTTACTATTCATCTGGTAGTTAACCTTGAAGAGTTATTTAAGTAGCATGAAACTTGTGATGTTTTGGGATTTCAAATAGGGAGGGAGACTAAAAATCTGTTTCAGGTGTGAATGTTGCTGAAATTTGAGGGGACTTATAGATAGGTTGGACTTCTCTGTAGAGTCCTGGCTGGGGAACTGCTGGATTCCAGAGGTTGTCTGCAGAACCAGTGCAGGAGCAAATGTTTAGGGGTCATGAATGACAGGGACATGGTTCCTAGCCCCATGGCACCCTAATAGCAGGAAAGACCCCACCGCTTAAAGGCCGTGGATCGCTAGAAAATATACTCAAGTATTAAATCTTATAAATGTTCACTCAAGGAAGTAGATATAGTAGTACATTGTAAAGAGATTTCTCTAGAAAATGAAGCATATTACTTCAATTTACAGAACTTCAATTAACTCAGTTTACAGAATCATCATTATAACCATCAACTATTTCCATCTCATTATGCTTTTCTAAAAACAAGTCACTAGGGAATACTAAATGGCTCCAAACAACAACATTTTCATACTTCTTTCCTTGGCCTCAGAGGCCTTAGGTGGCTGGGCTCCTGTCCCTCTTTCTATCCCTCTCTTCCACTGGAGAGAAACCGCAGTGGTTTCTCTGCTGTTTCTGGAACAAGACAAGCATGCCTTGCTTTTTTTTTTTTTTTCAGTAGACTTTGCTTTTTAGAGCAGTAGTAGGTTCATAGCAAAACTGAGCAGAAAGTAAAGAGATTTTTCCGTATACAGCCCGCCACACTACTACCACCCCCATACACAGCCTCCCCGTGAACACATCCATCACCCAAAGTCCAGAGCTTCTGTTAGGATTCACTCGGTGTTGTACATTCTGTGGGTTTGGACAAATGTATAATGACATGTATCCACCATTACGTTATCATATAGAATACTTTCACTGCCCCAAGACTCCTCTGTGTTCTGCCTGCTAATCCCTTCCCTCCTCAGTTCAGTTCAATTCAGTGCAGTTCAGTCTTGTCTGACTCTTTTTGACCCCATGAACTAACTGCAGCACTCCAGGCCTCCCTGTCCATCACCAACTCCCGGAGTTCACTCAGACTCACGTCCATCGAGTCTGTGATGCCATCCAGCCATGTCATTCTCCGTCATCCCCTTCTGCTCCTGCCCCCAGTCCCTCCCAGCATCAGAGTCTTTTCCAATGAGTCAACTCTTCGCATGAGGTGGCCAAAGTACTGGAGTTTCAGCTTCAGCATCATTCCTTCCAAAGAAATCCCAGGCCTGATCTCCTTCAGAATGGACTGCAAGGAGAGGTTGCAATCCAAGGGACTCTCAAGAGTCTTCTCCAACACCACAGTGCAAAAGCATCAATTCTTTGGCGCTCAGCTTTCTTCACAGTCCAACTCTCACATCCATACATGACTACTGGAAAAACCATATCCTTGACTAGATGGACCTTAGTAGGCAAAGTAATGTCTCTCCTTTTGAATATGCTATCTAGGTTGGTCATAACTTTCCTTCCAAGGAGTAAGCGTCTTTTAACTTCATGGCTGCAGTCACCATCTGCAGTGATTTTAGAGCCCAGAAAAATAAATTCTGACACTGTTTCCACTGTCCCTCCCTCCTAATCCTTGGTAAACACTGATATCTTTTCTACTCCAAAATTTTGCCTGTTCCAGTGTGTCATATATTGGGAAACATACAATGGTGCCTTTTCAGATTGGCTTCTTTCATTCAGTAATATGCATTTAAGATTCCTCTGTGTCTTTTCATAACTTGGTAGCTCATTTCTTTTTAGCACTGAATAATATTTCATTGCCTGGGTATTCTACAGTTTATCCATTTACCTACTGAAGGACATCTTGGTGGCTTCCAAGTTTTGCCAATTACGAATAAAGCTGCTGTAAGTATCTCTGTGCAGGTTTTTGTGTGGTTGTAAGTTAGCAATTCCTTTGGGTGAATATCAAGTAATGTGATTACTGAAGTATGTTTAACTTTGTAAGAAAATACCAACGGTCTTCTGCAATGACTGTACCACTTTGCATTCCCACCAGCAATGAATGAGAGCCCCTGTTCACTGCAAATCCTCACTATCATTTGGTGTTATCAGTGTTCTGGATTTTGGCTCTTCTGATAACCTCATGCTGGAGAAGGAAATGGCAACCCACTCCAGTACTCTTGCCTGGAAAATTCCATGGGTGGAGGAGCCTGGTAGGCTATATAGTCCATGGGATTGCAAAGAGTCAGACATGACTGAGCAACTTCACCGACTTCAGTAACCTCATGCGAAGAGTTGACTCATTGGAAAAGACTCTGATGCTGGGAGGGATTGGGGGCAGAAGGAGAAGGGGACGACCGAGGATGAGATGGCTGGATGGCATCACTGACTCGATGGACATGAGTTTGAGTAAACTCCGGGAGTTGGTGACAGACAGGGAGGTCTGGCATGCTGTGATTCAGTTCAGTTCAGTTCAGTCACTCAGCCGTATCTGACTCTTTGTGACCCCATGAATTGCAACACGCCAGGCCTCCCTGTCCATCACCATCTCCCAGAGTTCACTCAGACTCACGTATATCGAGTCAGTGATGCCACCTCCTCCTGCCCCCAATCCCTCCCAGCATCAGAGTCTTTTCCGATGAGTCAACTCTTTGCATGAGGTAGCCAAAGTACTGGAGTTTCAGCTTCAGCATCATTCCTTCCAAAGAAATCCCAGGCCTGATCTCCTTCAGAATGGACTGGTTGGATCTCCTTGCAGTCCAAGGAAATCTCAAGAGTCTTCTCCAATACCACAATTCAAAAGCATCAAATCTTCGGCGCTCAGCCTTCTTCACAGTCCAACTCTCACATCCATACATGACCACAGGAAAAACCATAGCCTTGACTAGATAGACCTTAGTCAGAAAGTAATGTCTCTGCTTTTGAATATGCTATCTAGGTTGGTCATAACTTTTCTTCCAAGGAGTAAGTGTCTTTTAATTTCATGGCTGCAGTCACCATTTTCAGTGATTTTGGAGCTCACAAAAATAAATTCTGACACTGTTTCCACTGTTTCTCCATCTATTTCCCATGAAGTGATGGGACCGGATGCCATGATCTTCATTTTCTGAATGTTGAGCTTTAAGCCAACTTTTTCACTCTCCACTTTCATCAAGAGGCTTTTTAGTTCCTCTTCACTTTCTGCCATAAGGGTGGTATCATCTGCATATATGAGGTTATTGATATTTCTCCCGGCAATCTTGATTCCAGCTTGTGTTTCTTCCAGTCCAACATTTCTCATGATGTACTCTGCATATAAGTTAAATGAGCAGGGTGGCAATATATAGCCTTTACATACTGCTTTTCCTATTTGGAACCAATCTGTTGTTCCATGTCCAGTTCTAACTGTTGCTTCCTGACCTGCATACAGATTTCTCAAGAGGCAGGTCAGGTGGTCTGGTGTTCCCATCTCTTTCAGAATTTTCCACAGTTTATTGTGATTCACACAGTCAAAGGCTTTGGCATAGTCAATAAAGCAAAAATAGATGTTTTTCTGGAACTCTCTTGCTTTTTCCATGATCCATCAGATGCTGGCAATTGGATCTCTATGCTGCAATTCATGAGGTCACAAAGAATCGGACACAACTGAGTGACTGAAGTGAACTGAAGAAGCTTGTAGTGGTATGCCATTGTTGTTTTAATTTGCATTTCCCTGATAACATATAATATGGAGCATCTTTGCATGTTCTTATTTGCCATCTGGCTATCTTCTTCAGTGAGTTGTCTATTAAGGTCTTCAGCCCATTTTTAAATTGGGTTACTTTCGTATTTTTATTTTGAAGAATCTTTTGAATATTTTAGATAACAGTCCTTTATCAACTGTGTCTTTTGCAAATATTTCTCCCAATCTGTGGCTTGTCTTCTCATTTTCTTGATGTAATCTTTCACAGACCAGAAGTTTTTAATTTTAATGAAGTCCAACTTATCGATTTTTTTTTTCATGGATTGCACCTTTGAAGTTATATCTGAAAAGTCATTGTCATACCCAAGGTCACCTAGGTTTTCTATGTTATTTTCTAGGATTTTTATCATTTTGCATTTTGTACATTTAGGTCTCTGACCCATTTGAGTTAATTTTTGTGAAGGGTATAGGATTTGTGTCTAGATTCACTTTTTTCTGCATGTGGCTGTCCAGTTGTTCCAGCACTATTTATTGAAAAATGTATCTTTGCTCTTTTGTCAAAGGTCAGTTGACTCTATTTATGAGTCTGTTACTGGGCTCTCTGTTTCACTGATTTTTCTGTTTTGTCTTTCACCAATACTACACTGTACTGATTACTGTAGCTTTAGAGTAAGGTTTGAAGTTGAGTAGTTTCAGCAGTCTTAATTTTTGTTCTTCTCCTTCAACTTTGTGTCAGCTATACTAGGTTTTTACCTCTCTGTATAAACTTGAGAATCAGTTAGTGGATATCTACAAAATAACTTGCTGGGATTTTGATTGGAATTGCATTGGATCTATAGGTCAAGTTGGGAAGAATTGACATCTTGGCAATATTCAGTATTCCTGTTCATGAACATGGAATATCTCTCCATTTGTGTAACTGCTCTTTCATTTCTTTCCTCTGTTTTTGTAGTTTCTTCATGTACATCATGTGCATGTTTTGTTATATGTGCGCCTAAGTAGTTCATTTTGAGTGGGTACTAGTGTAAGTGGCATTGTGCTTTTAATTTTAGCTCCACTTGTTCATTGCTGGTGTGTATAGGAAAACAGTTGGCTTTTGTATATTATCCTTGCATCCTGCAACCTTGCTATAATGTATTATGGATTTTATGGGGGGGATTTGTTGTTGATTCTACTGGATTTTTCTGCATAAATAATCATATCCTCTGCAAACAGTTTTATTTCCTCCTTCCCAAACTGTATAACTTATCCTGTTCTTCATTGCCCCAGCTAGGACTTCCAGTATGATGTTGAAAAGCAGTCATGAGAAGAGGAAGGATGGGGACAAGTCGTGTATGGTGCTCCGCCCCGATGGCCCCAAGTGGCAGGAAGAACCCCTGCCCCTTCCAGTGCATCATCAACAGCCCCACCTAGCAGACCAAGTTCAAGGGCATGAAGAGCTGCATCTCCTACAAGCTTGCACCCTTGCACCCATGTACCCTTTCTTCAATCATGTGCAATCTACTGTTAAGTCCATCAGAGGCGTTCATTTCTTTACAGTGTTTTTGAGCTCTAGCATTTCTTTTAGTTCCTCGAATTTCCATTTTTCTGCTTGCACTGCCCATCAGTACTTGTATGCTGTCTCCTTTATTCATCAGAGCCCTTAGCTTTTTAATCATAGTTGTTTTAATTTCCCAATCAGATCATTCCAACATCCTGGCCATATACAAATCTGGTTCTAATGCTTGATCTTTCTCTATTCCAACTATATTTTTGCCTTTTAGTATGCCTTGTAAAATTTTCTTGCTAGCCAGGCATGAGGTATTGGCCTTTAGTGATATATGGTAAGATGTAGGGGGCTGGGATAGGTCTCAAGCTTTTGGCGAGGTTGTGTCTCTGGATTGTGAACTTCACATGTGCTTCTATTAGGTGAGGCTAGATGGCTAGAGGGCACTGGAGTTAGGCCCTTCCCTGCCCCCAGATCAGCTGGGCTCCATTAAAGCCCAAGCAGCTTAGGCTCTGGTGAAAGTTTCTCCTGAGGGAAGTTCTTGTTAAGAAGAACAGAATGCTATGGAATATTTCAAAATGGTTCCTTTTTCCCTGCCAGAATATTTCTCTGATATTCACTGTGAGCACGTGGTAGAGATCCAAGAGGTGAAACTCACAGATGTGTGGGACCCCCTGATGACTGGGTCTCCCTGGAGTTTGTGACTCTCAGAGTTGTCCACACTAAGCCTCCAGCAATTCCTGAATTACAGTTCAGGTTTTCCTATCCAGCCCTGGTTCCTGCAGACATTTCTACTCTAGGAAGTTGTGATTCTCTATATCCTCCCGTGGGTCTCTCCAATTTGGAGAGTTTGCCCTGTGACCCAATTTTCTTACAGACCTAAGAAGGGTGATTGATTTTCCACTTTGCTCAGCTTTACTCTCTTTGCTGTTTTCTCTGTCTGGATTCCTCTTTCCCCAGAGGTCCACCATACTGCACTTTCATTTCATTCCAAATCAACATGGATCTTCCATCGCTCCTTTCTTCTCCTGCCTTGGAGAACCTGGAAATAAGATGGAGGGAGCTTGGGCCCCTGAGTCACCAACTGTAATTGGATTTTGTGAGAGAAAAAAACCTTCGTTGGGTAAGCTAGTGAGGTTGCATGGGTTTGTTTATTGAGGCAGCTATCTTCAGTTACTCTGACAAATACCACCTCCCCTTTCCCCATCTACTTCTTTCATCATGTGCTACTTTTCATCATAGCACTTACTACCTAATATAAACAAATTAATATAGTCATGGCAGCAAGTTTGTTTGGAGGTACTAAGAATACAGCAATGAACAAAACAGACATGGTAGGAAACCCACAAATATTTGTTCAGTGTACAAATGAGGGGATGTCCACTTCTTATCTCCCTGGAGGCCAGCTCTTCTCAGTAGCTCTTCCTGTGTCTGGCTCTATTTGCCTGTGCCTCTCAACTGCCGGCAGAAACTAAATGTTTCTAAGGACAGCTAAATATATTTATGGGCTTCCTCAGCGGCTCAGTGGTAAAAAATCTGCCTGCATGCAGAAGACACACGTTTGATCCCTGGGCTGGGAAGATCCTCTGGAGGTGGGCATGGAATGCACTCCAGTGTTCTTGCTTGGAAAATCCCATGGACAAAGGAATCTGGTGGGCTACGATCCATGGACTCACAAACATTCAAGCACAGCTGAAGCAACTGAACACACACACTCACACACATATATATGTGCATGTGCTAAGTTGCTTCAGTTGTGTCCGACTCTTTGCAAGCCTATGGACTCTAGCTCACCAGGCTCCTCTGTCCATGGTATTTTCCAGGCAAGAATACTGGATTAGGTTGCTTGACCTCTTCCAAGAGTTCTTCCCAACCCAGGGATGGAACCAGCGTCTCTTAGTTCTCCTGCATTGGCAGGCAGGTTTTGGTTTTTACCACTAACACCACCTGGGGAACCCATATATATATATATGTTTATGGTAGCTCAGATGGTAAAAAAAAAAAGTCTGCCTGCAATGTGGGAGACCCAGGTTTGATTCCTAGGTCAGGAAGATTCCTTGGAGAAGGAACTGGCAACCCACTGCAGTATTCTTGCCTGGAGAATGCCATGGACAGACAGCCTGGTAGACCATGGGATCACAAAGAGTCGGACACTACTGAGCAACTAGATCATGTGATATTATATATATATATATATATATATAATTTTTATTTATTTATTTGGCTGCAGGACTTAGTTGTGGCACACGGGATCATCCATCTTCCTTGCAGCACGTGGGATCTTTAGCTGCGGCATGCAAACCCTTAGTTGCAGCATGGGGGATCTAGTTCCCTGACCAGGGATCAAACCCAAGCCCCCTGCAGTGAGAGTGTGGAGTTTTAACCACTGAACCCTGAGGGAAGTCCCAAATGACACCTCTTTAAAGCAACATCATTAAAGCTAACTCAACCACCTAGAACACCACTCCACATTTTCTGAGATTGCTGAAAATTTCACTGCTGGCTAATCTATGTTTGTAACCAGTTATTTGTATAATATTATATAAAACACTGCATTTACAATTTACTTAGAAGCTCTTCATTTACTGTATCAAGCATTACACAAATACCTACATAGGATTTTACAAGCACTCACATCCTTTAAAATCTTATTTGCTGATGTCTTTTCACAGAAGCTCTTCCATGACAGAGCAGATGTAATCTCCACTGTCACAGACTGCTTGGAGGGCTCTCTGCTGAGGTCATGAAGCTGGGGAGAGGGCTAGAGGCTGCTTAGCTGCTCTGAGAACTTCCATTGTCGTAGCTCTGCCCTCTGCTGGCTCCTCAAAACTGCTACTGCTAAAGAGTACTGACCACTTGCTAGATGTTTTGTAAACGATTTAACAGGAGGCCTGGGTTCAAGGACAGCTCTGTGTCTGAAAGGAAGGCTAATTACTATGTCTCTGTGACTACTTGATTTTACCAGGAGAATAAGTTCCATGAAGGCAGGGATTTTTTTGTCTGCTTTGCTCACTGTTGTATGCCCAGCATATTAAATCAAATAAATATTTGTCACATGAATTAATGAATGAACAAACCTTTCTGATCAATTGTTCTTAGTGTGAAAAAATGAGAATAAAAATAATTCATAGGTTTGCAATAGGATTTAATGAAGTACTTAGTTTGTGTGGTTTTTATAATGTTCAAAGCGCAAAAGTAATTTTAATATAATTTAAAACATAGTCCAATTCTTAATTAAAATCAGTTTCCCAAATTGTGCAATTCATTCCTGAGGTGAGCAGAGAGCTCACTGACTTAGATACACTTTCGTATTTGGATTCTATCAGATTTGCTTCCTTTGCAGTGTTATTGAATATAACACAAGGACCTAAAAAACTATTGAACAAATCCCTCGGTTTTCAGTACTGGACCTCTTTCATACACAGCTCATTCCTACTCCAAAATCAAATCAAGAACCTGATTCAATATTCAATTCAACGACCCCTTTTATAAATTTTCCATTTTCTTCAAACGTGTTTCCTAAGTTAACTCAGCTATCGACTGATAAGGGTGTTCTTATAGATAGATTTCCCCATTTGCTTTTTTTACGTTTCCCTTTTGAATGTAGCCTCTGTCTCAGTTTCAATATAAACAAAAATTGACAGTGTTTCATTTTGGTTTTGGCCATGTGGCATGCAGAATCTTAATTCCCTGACCAGGGATCAAACACATGCCTCCTGCAGCGGAAGAACAGCATCCTAACCCCTGGACCACCAGGGAATTCCCCACAATCTGGTGGTTTAAAAGTCAACATTCTTCAGTTAGGGATTACAATTTGTCACGCTAAAGCCTGAATCTGGCCTAATGTTTAGTTTGACCAGCTTTCCTGGTAGCTCAGCTGGTAAAGAAACCACCTGCAATGCAGGAGACCCTGGTTCAATCCCACTCCAGTATTCTCGGGCTTCCTTGCTGGCTCAGCTGGTAAAGACTCTGCCTGCAATCCAAGAGACCTGGGTTCAATCCCTGGGTTGGGAAGATCCCCTGAAGAAGGGATTGGCTACCTACTCCAGTATTCTGGCCTGGAGAATTACATGGACTGTATAGTCTGTGGGGTCGCAAAGAGTCAGACAGGACTGAGCGACTTTTACATTCTTTAGTTTGCTGCTGCTGCTAAGTCATTTCAGTTGTGTCTGACTCTATGCAACCCCATAGACGGCAGGCCACCAGGCTCCTCCGTCCCTGGGATTCTCCAGGCAAGAACACTGGAGTGGGTTGCCATTTCCTTCTCCAATGCATGAAGGTGAAAAGTGAAAGTGAAATCGCTCCGTCATGTCCGACTCTTAGTGACCCCATGGACTGCAGCCTACCAGGCTTCTCCATCCATGGGATTATCCAGGCAAGAGTACTGGAGTGGGTTGCCATTGCCTTCTCCATTTTTAATTTGACCAGCATTTAAAATGTAGGAGATTTCTCATTCAGAAATATATTTATTTCTGATTTCTTTTGGAAAAAAAAAAAGAGATCAGAAGATCTAGCTACCCTGGACTAGCACTTCTTCAAAGTAATTGTTTTTCAGATAGGAACATTCTTGCCAGTCCTTGTTACTCATTACTGGAGACCATCTTCCATCTCTGCTCCTACAGACATGGAAGCGTGCATCCCTCACACATCCTTCAGGGCAGAAGCAATCACCCCAGTGGCATCACCATGGATAATTCACATCTATCTCTACCATAGACTTCTTCCAAGCCCCATACTCATTTTTAAATGCAGAATTCCTGTCAGTTTGTCCTTCCTTCTTTGCTTCCTTCCATCAAGCAAGTAGAGAGTAGGATATAAAGAAGATACCTACTTCATCCTTTAGGGAGTTGGTGGATAAACTTGTCATGGAAGTCATTTGCTATGAACTATGACTAGGGCATACAAAGGAAATTACAGCATTTAGCAGATCATGGAGGGAGGTGGGATGATAGTTAGGGACATCTTTCTGAAGCAAATAGTGCTCGGTTTGATCAATTCAAACCAAAACGGGATAGGAGGAGGGTAGAGAATGGCTTTTATTCCAAGAAGATTGACAGAAGTCAGAAACCTAAGGACCCAATCTGCCTCCTTCATGTTGTACCTATACACATCTGCTATGTGTAGGCCACTCACTGTGCTAGTGGCGGCCAAGACTGACATGGTCCCATGAAACTTAGAATTGTGAGGGGCCTGGGCAACCAAGTGGATGGAGGAGTCATCTACTGAGATGAGACATACGTGGGAGCAGGTTTGGCTTGGGAAGATGAGAGTGCAGTTTTGGACGTTGAGTTTGAGGTGCCTGTAGGACACCCAGGTGGAAATGTTCAGTAGGCAGTTGCACAAAAGGTCTGGAATCCAGAGAGAGATGAAGGATGCAGACATGGAATTGGAAGTCACCAGTTTAGGTGGTAACTGAGAAGCTGTAAAATGGGAAATTACCATAGTAAGAGAGCATAGACGAGAGATAGGAACCATAGCCTATTCCAGATAGCCTCCTTCAGATACACCTTTTTGTCTGCATGCTTGAGGAGGGTTTGGATAGGTAAGAAGAAATGCAAGAGAGCGATGTCTTCGAAAAATGAAAGAAAAAATTCACAGAAGAAAAGGGAAAGTCACATCAGAAAATTAAAACAAAGAACATCCATTAACATTTAGCCAGAGGAGTCATTCAATGGGATCAAAATGTCCAAACCTGGCTGCTGACCCCAGCCCACCCTGGGTTTCCCTCCTCTACTGATAGTGTCAGAGAACCGAAGAGCAAAACTCAATTACACTTGATTCCTGCTGTGCCTCCCTCCCTCACCTATGTCCCGAGGTTACCACTTCTCCTGCATCCAGTCTACCATTACTTGAGTTTAGGCTCATTTCTCACTATAATGGACTGTAAATTCTCTGGTAATATTTGCTTTCCACTTCAGCCATACTAGCTCTCCCATTGTTTCCTCAATAGGCTGTGTGCCTATCCAGACTTGGGACTTTTACACAGGCTCTTTCCTCTACCTGGAGTAGTCACCTGTCTTAATCTGCTTAGCACAGCTGTTGGTCATACTTTGAAATCCTGTTAACTTTCTCCCAAGAACCATCCCTAGCAGAATAATTTATTCCTTCCCTCGTGTTCTCACAGCATTCTGTTTATCCTGTTTTAATATCCCATTGTGCTACAGATTCATCACCAGGCTGCCCCCTTACATGGATTTCAGAGTGAAAATTCCAGGAGTTTGAGGTGATGGTTCTTTCAGACTAGGTTATTCTTGGTTCACACCTATCTTTTCTGTAGCTATCCTAATGGCAGGAGACACTGAAATATTTCATGTTGGAAGTCAACAAATATGTAGTAGCTATAGGAAAGCGAAAAACAAAGGAAAAAGGAAAGATATATCCCTTTGAATGCAGAGTTCCAAAGAATAGCAAGGAGAGATTAGAAAGCCTACCTCAATGATCACTGCAAAGAAATAGAGGGAAAATGATAGCATGGGAAAGACTAGAGATCTCTTCAAGAAAAATTAGAGATACCAAGGGAATATTTCATGCAAAGATGGGCTCAATAAAGAACAGAAATGGTATGGACCTAACAGAAGCAGAAGATATTAAGAAGAGGTGGCAAGAATACACAGAACTATACAAAAAAGCTCTTCACAACCCAGATAATCACGATGATATGATCACTCACCTAGACCCAGACATCCTGGAATGTGAAGTCAAGTGAGCCTTAGGAAGCATCACTATGAACAAAGCTAGTGGAGATGATAGAATTCCAGTTGAGCTATTTCAAATTCTAAATGATGATGTTGTGAAAGTGCTGTGCTCAGTTTAGTTCCGTTCAGTCACTCAGTCGTGTCTGACTCTTTGCGACCCCAATGAATCACAGCACGCCAGGCCTCCCTGTCCATCACCAACTCCGGGGTTCACTCAGACTCACGTCCATCGAGTCAGTGATGCCATCCAGCCATCTCATCCTCTGTCATCCCCTTCTCCTCCTGCCCCCAAACCCTCCCAGCATCAGAGTCTTTTCCAATGAGTCAACTCTTCACATGAGGTGGCCAAAGTACTGGAGTTTCAGCTTCAGCATCATTCCCTCCAAAGAAATCTCAAGGCTGATTTCCTTCAGAAGGGACTGGTTGGATCTCCTTGCAGTCCAATTGACTCTCAAGAGTCTTCTCCTACACCACTGTTCAAAAGCATCAATTCTTCGGCACTCAGCTTTCTTCACAATCCAACTCTCACATCCATACATGACCACTGGAAAAACCATAGCCTTAAATAGATGGACCTTTGTTGGCAAAGTAATGTCTGTGCTTTTGAATATGCTATCTAGGTTGGTCATAACTTTTCTTCCAAGGAGTAAGTGTCTTTTAATTTCATGGCTGCAATCACCATCTTCAGTGATTTTGGAGGCCCCCAAAATAAAGTCTGACACTGTTTCCACTGTTTCCCCATCTATTTGCCATGAAGTGATGGGACCAGATGCCATGATCTTCGTTTTCTGAATGTTGACCTTTAAGCCAACTTTTTCACTCTCCACTTTCACTTTCATCAAGAGGCTTTTAGTTCCTCTTCACTTTCTATACTCAATATGCCAGAAAATTTGGAAAACTCAGCAGTGACCATAGGACTGGAAAATGTCAGTTTTCATTCCAGTCCCTAAGAAAGGCAATAGCAAATTGCACAATTGCACTCATCTCACACGCTAGTAAAATAATGTTCAAAATTCTCCAAGCCAGGCTTCAATAATACGTGAACTGTAAACTTCCAGATGTTCAAGGTGGATTTAGAAAAGACAGAGGAACTAGAAATCAAATTTCCAGCATCCAATGGATCCTCAATAAAGTAAGAGAGTTCCAGAAAAACATCTATTTTTGCTTTATTTACTATGCCAAAGCCTTTGACTGTGTGGATCACAATAAACTGTGGACAATTCTGAAAGAGATGGGAATACCAGACCACCTGACCTGCCTCTTGAGAAATCTGAATGCAGGTCAGGATGCAACAGTTAGAACTGGGCACGGAACAATAGAGTGGATCTAAATCAGGAAAGGAGTACATCAAGGCTGTATATTGTCACCCGGCTTATTTAACTTACATGCAGAGTACATCATGAGAAATGCTGGGCTGGAAGAAGCACAAGCTGGAATCAAGATTGCTGGGAGAAATATCAGTTACCTCAGATATGGAGATGACACCACCCTTATGGCAGAAAGAAAATAAGAACTAAAGAGCCTCTTGATGAAAGTGAAAGAGGAGAGTGAAAAAGCTGGCTTAAAATTCAACATTCAAAAAACTAAGATCATAGCATCTGGTCCCATCACTTCATGGCGAAAAGATGGGGAAGCAATGGAAACAGTGACAGACTTCATTGGGGGTGGGGCTCCAAAATCACTGCAGATGGTGATTGAAGTCCTAAATTAAAAGACGCTTACTCCTAGGAAGGAAGGTTATGAACAACCCAGACAGCATATTAAAAAGCAGAGACATTACTTTGCCAACAAAGGTCCGTCTAGTCATAGCTATGGTTTTTCCAGTAGTAGTGTATGGATGTGAGAGTTGGACCATAAAGAAGGCTGAGTGCTGAAGAACTGATGCTTTCAAACTGTGGTGATTGAGAAGACTCTTGAGGGTCTCTTGGACTGCAAGGATATCCAACCAGTCACTCCTAAAGGAAATCCATCCTGAATACTTATTGGAAGGACTGATGCTGAAGTTGAAGCTCCAAAACTTTAGCCATCTGATGGGAAGAGCCAACTCACTGGAAAAGACCCTGATGCTGGGAAAGATTGAGGGTGAGAGAAGGAGCAACAAAGGATGAAATAGTTTGATGGCATCACTGACTCAATGGACATGAGTCTGAGCAAACTCTGGGAGATAGTGAAGGACAAGGAAGCCTAGTGTGCTGCAGTCCATGGGGTCACAAAGAGTTGGACAGGACTTAGCCACTTAACAACAACATAGGAAATAGAAGCGTAATACCAAGAGACCATTAGCCAGGTTAGGTAGGAGAATCAAAGGAGATGTTTGGGATAAATCCGGTGAGTTTCAGTTCCTGAATAGAAGTAGTAAGAGTTTTCCATTTTCATCCTTTAGCTCAGGAATGGAGAAGGCAATGGCAACCCACTCCAGTACTCTTGCCTGGAAAATCCCATGGATGGAGGAGCCTGGAAGGCTGCAGTCCATGGGGTCGCA